>CM031243.1:211784763-214184763 GCA_018340775.1 Taxus wallichiana var. yunnanensis | reverse complement strand
AGGATGCTTGTTTTGCTTGCATGTAGCTCTGATCTCCTTTCTTTCTCTTAAAATGTGCTAACCGAAAACAAGGTTGTTTGGGTTAATAAATGGTAATCGATGATGGTTACGGGTTGATCCACATCGGTTTAGGGGTGACTAGTTTTGGTTGAGGCGGGATTCCCTAGGTTTACTAAATTGGGTAGATATTTCTAATTTCTTGGGCCAAGTTAGTTTATTCTTGCGGATTAGAATGAAAAATTCCCTTCTAATGAGTTGGAATATGGTTAAAGAGATTTTAGGAATTGATTTTAGGGTTAAACCAAATCTTAGCTCATTAAGGCAAGTGAGACTTAGTTATTGTTGGTTATGGAAGCATGTCGAGAATAGGTCTAGGGTGAGGTGGCTAGATGAGGTGTTTAGGTGAGGTGAAAATTATCTTAAATAAACTAATTAAAAATGAATATTGTGAGGATGGGTATTAATTTAATTAAGTTATTAAATTAATATTAATGTGGGTGGAAGCGACCATGGTTAGATGAGTATGCTTGAGCTGGTTATTTGACAAGGACCAAGGGCACTTTGACCTAATTTTGGTATCTACATTTTTCCCCTTTTTTGTGTAGCTTGTATTGGTAAGCAACACTAACAAAAATAAGATGTGGTTTCCCCATGTGTGGGTGAAGGTGATCCCCCTCAAACTAGGAACTGATGTGGTAGAAGACAGAATTAGTGAGTGGTTTGATAAAAGGTGGATGTGATGAAGAGGAAGGTGGACATTAGGGGTAATTGGGTAAAGATCCAATTGGGTAATCCAGGTAATGGGCCAAGGTCAAAGGTAGTAATAGTCAAATGCATGCACACATATAAACTGTGGCACGATACTAGGTTGAAGAGCATGCAAACTCTACATTGTCTAAGGGCGGTTGGTTTATCCAAAATAGGTTTAGGTGATTATGGTATCTAAGGTATAGGATATGGTACGAAAGCACTTCATAGGTTAGGTGCGGGACGTGTAGGTATGCTCCGCTACACCAAAGGTAAGGTCGGGATAAATGGCATGGTAATAGGCAAAGTAAGGTCATTAGGTCAAACAACACGGGTAATAGTGTCGCAAGGTATAACAAGCACATGAGGTCATAGGTTAGTAACAATGTTCCGGGTCCAGGTAGCTAGGTCACAACAATAGGCAAGGTAAGGTCATTAGGTCAAACAACATGGGTAACAGTGTCACAAGGTATAACAAGCACATGAGGTCATAGGTTATTAACAATGTTTGGGTCTAGGTAGCAAGGTCACGACACGTAAGGCCAAGGTATGGGTAAAATAACAAGTCCCTAAATGCAATGAAGGATAGGTATAGGTAATGTAGGCTTGGAGGTAGGTTGCGATAAAAATGGTTAAGGTCAAATGGTGGAGGGGTTAGGTAATTTGTGGGTAAAAATAGGTTTAAAAAAATAGTTATAATTGAAAATAACAGGTAACTGACGTTAGTTTAGGTTTAATGACATCGGTTTACTAGGGCGCAATCGGTGACGTCGGTCGGGTCAGGTTTGGTATTTAAAAGAGAAATCCACAAAAAGGGGATTCATTTGTGCATTTTGACTTTTGGGAAAATGACAGAGCATGGAACCTTTCATGCCTTTATGAGAGGAAAGTATGAGGTACAATACTCAACTGAGGTGGAGAGATCAGGTTGGTTAGATGGGCCAGGTATTCGGGTCCACAAGATCGGTGTGGAGGATTTGATTGGAGGTTAGGAGTATTTGTGTTGGTGATTTGGACATGGCCGAGGTAGGAGAAGGTTCGGGTGGGCCACCGGTTCAGCGGCCAACCGTACCACCACGCCGGTGACACCGAGACGAGGTAGGAGTCTATCCTGATCCTTCCTTTTTAAAGTAGAAAAATGTGATGTGGGTATGGGTTTCGTGGGTAGGAAAAGATAATGAAGTTGGTGGTGAAAATTGATGCAATGAGGGAGGGGGAGGTTCTAGGTAGGGTAGATAGGGATGGGCAGGGGTTAGGTTAGCTTTGGGTAGGGTAGAGTAGGTGTATAGGTTGGATTTGAAGAATTTTGGAAAAGAGGGGAGGGTTTTGCATGTTCGGCTTTGTGACAATGACCGACGTCGGTCAAGTGTTGGCTGATGTCAGTGGTATTTTGGCCAACATCACCCGTAGTAGGTGACTAATGTTGGTTACACGTGACCAATGACGGTCGAGGTTGACCGGTAGTGGTAGTCAAATTTTGGGGAACATAGAGCAATAGAGAGAAAAGGTAAGAAGTGAGGATATGTCGGGCAATGTAAAGATAGGTTTCATGAGAGGAAAGTAGGGTAATAAGTATAAATGACATGAATAGATTGGTTTAGCAATGGGTAATCTGTAGGGTGGGTGGAATAAGTAATGAGGGTTGGAAACGAGGTTTATTAGGTAGGAAGTGTGTTTGGTATGTGGGGGTTCTAACAATAGTATTTTTATTTGATGCAAGTGAGGGATCAACTACGGATGTGGGATAGGGTACCACCTTTATTGCTAGATGTCCAAGGAGATGTGACTGATGAGGAGTGGAGGCATGTGACTAAGGTGGGTCTGATTGGGATTTGGTGTTATAGGCGCATAGTTCATGATCTCGAGTCGATGGTCACTCTCATCGATAGATGGGATTCCATGACCAACATGTTCCATTTGCCGACAGGGAGATGACTGTCACCTTAGAGGATGTTTATAGGATTACTGCGGTGCGATAGTAGAGGTGTAGGTGTATTCGATTTTGTCGAGGTAGCGAGAGGAGTTGATCTTGTGATATTCGAGGAGGAAGGCGAGAGATGAGATTTCATAAAGCACTAGCTTGAGCTATGGAGAGATGTACGTGGCCCATCCTAAGGAGATGAGGCTAGTAGTTTTGATTATGGAGGCAGTGTGTTGTTTCACACTACCAGATGCAGAGGGTGGGAGATTCCCATGAGCACTGATGGGAGTCCTGCATGATATGATGGAGGAGAGGACTTGCTTTTCCTAGGCACCTGCGTATTTGGTATAGCTATACTGGGAGCTATGGGCCTACGGGAGATTACGAAGGTTTAGCTTATGTTGTACGTTTCTACTTCATTATTGGGCATACAAGCACATTGTGTGTGTTCATCGATTGGGTTGCCCTGGCTAGATGCCTTTGAGCTAGGTATGGTCTAGGTTGGGTACAGGCGATGGGTTCTAGTTGGTGGGGTGCGGCGGGGACTAGGGCTACACATGATGTAGCTCACTACAGGTAGATACTAGAGGGGTTGTCTAGGGTAGACATCATTTGGAGGCCATATGTGGACTTCCCATTGTACAGAAGATGGCCACAAAATTAGATGAGATATAGTTACTCCGATGGATAGAGGGGCACCATGCAGAGAGCACAAGATGATACCCATAGATAGGGATAGATGGAAGTTTAGGTTGTCACAGGATGTACCTCTACCATTCCCACTGTACATGAGAGATGATGTGGAGAGGCCTATGCCTCTACCACAATCGATGGTGCCTACAAGGTAGGAGGAGCAGGTGGTTGACCACGGATTGATGATGTCAGAGTTACAGATGGGTATAGATAGTGGTGGGAAGCATAGCTGTGAGCCATACCACCAAGGCCGGGAAGCCAGGATTGGCCACCATTACAGTGCAGAGAGATGCCCTCTAGGGGCAGGTGGTGACCCTAGTTTCACAATTGGGGGTAGTGCAGGGATAGTTGATAAGCTCCGAGGAATAGGTGGTCACTATATAGGCAAAGGTAGATACCTTACAGGAAAATATAGCAAGTTTACAGGGCTAGTTGGCCACTACACATGTGTAGGTTGTGGCCCTTAAGGATCGAGATACGAGGCAAGGGCAAGACATGGTCCCTCAAGACAAGCACATGCATAGGGACAGGGGAGGGTCCCTCATTACAAGTACTAGCGGGACGAGTTCCAAGAGGAAAGTACAGGGGGGTGAGACCGATGGCTCCACCACAAATGGTACCTATGGCCCAGTTTAGATATGCCTTAGGAGAGGCATGGTATTATTAGGATCATTTGATGGCCTTAGGGATAGACATCCCATCCTATGCAGAGTACAAAGGACAGTAGGCTTCGAGTGAGAGGACCAAGTTTTGTACGCATAGTGTAGAGAGTACAGGGGGTCATCGAGTCCTAAGATAGGGTCAAGGAAAGGCTACCAGTGTACAGAGGCCAGCACTAGGTGAGGTACCAGAATAGTTCCATCCAGGGCCGATGATGGGTGGTGAGATGCTAGCTGGACGTCGTACAGGGGCAGTGGAGGAGGAGGAGATAGGTGAGATAGATATGGAGGATATCCAGCATGGTGATGTTTAATAGCCATATATACCTCTTGTTTTGTATAGTTGTGTAATTTTGATATATACCATCCTGCATGCCGAGGAGAGTGAGGATGTACATGAGAGTTTTTGAGATTTTTGATTATATACCGGCCTACGTGTCGAAGATGGTGAGGCTATATCTAAGCGATTTGAGATGATTGTGATTATTATGGGGATATATGTTCATATGTATTTTTATACGAGATAAACCTTCGAGTGAAGAGAAACGATAAGCACATGATCTATAGGCATGGATAACGATATAGGGTCCAAGCCAATTAGGAGAAATTTTTCCCCATTTACATTTCTCCTCTTTGGTTACATATTGGTTTTCCTTCGGGATGAGGTTACTTGACCTAAAAGGTTCGTTCATGAACACATTTATCATAGGCACGTTTGATAATTTTTAGTAGATTTGGAGATGGTCAAGAGTGTTAGGATGACATTAATATAATAATTCAAGTTGAGCAGACGATCCTGGAAAAAGCCATCATCATTGAGCATGTCTTGTAGTGAGATGTGGAGGGATGGAATCTTGATATCGAGAGGTAATACAACCTCGCACTACCATAGACCGAGAGAAAAGGGGTGGCAGCGGTTGAAGTGCGAATACTAGTGTGATAAGCCCATAAGGCAAAAGGAATGTGCGTATGCCAATCCTTCCCAAAGATCGTTGACTACCTTCATAAGAATTTTGTTTAAGGTTTTATTAGTTGATTTGTCTTGACCATTGGTTTGCGAGTAATAGGGTGATGATAAATTGATTTGGATGCCAAAATCATCACATTGTTTGCATAGGTTTTTGTTTTTGAATTGTTTTCTTATTAGTGATAATGCGGTGAGGGACACCAAAGTGATAGATGATGTGATGGTTGATGAATTCACATATTTTCTTGGCTTTGGTGGAAATGAGGGGAATGGCTTCTACCCATTTAGTGTAATATTCAGTAGTAGTTATGATCCATTGGTGGTGTTGTGAAGAATGGGGGTTGATCTCACTCGACAAGATCCAAACCCCATTGAGAAAAAGGCCAAAGGTCTCACGCGACTTATAAGGCATGACTAGGGGTGTGATGGAGATTAGCATGTTGCTAGAATTTTATGTAGCATTTGACATAATCACAACAATCACAGGTTTAGGTTGGCCAATAATATCCTAGGCGAAGAATGTGTTTTATGACAGCGAGACCACTAAAGTGGCCTCCACAAATTCCATTGTGGACTTCCTTAATGGTGTAAGGAATTTTATAACTTGTAAGGCATCGCAAGAGAATGTTGTCGAAACCACGTTTGTAAAGAAGACCACCCATGATGACATAATGGGAGACACTTTTAAGAAAGGCACGTTGTCCATTACGAGTGAGATCGGTGGGTAAAATGGAAAGGGAAAGATAGTATGTATATTGCTTATACCAAAGGTCACTTGGGTCAGGAGCAACGGTTCCAATAGAGTAGACTTCACGAGGTGAATAAGAGGGTGATTGTAGTCTTTGTATGGTGACAAATATTTTAGATTCAACGGGAAAAGCAGTATCTGAGAAGCCAGCCAGCCATGGTATTTGCAAATTTATTGGTAGAACGTGGGGTGGTTTAAAGTGCGTAATGGTCGAAGGTGGTCAAAATTATGTCCACATGATATTTTACTTTTGAGGACTTTCCCAATGTCCCTGACTGGACCTGCATTAGACTGGTACAGTGGGCTACCAAGACATTCCATCTACTTGTTCAATCAAGTAGCCCAGGCCTTCTTAGACCACTTCTCAATTAATATTGTCAAGAAGGTTACCATGATTGATCTTTATTCCACTCGTTAGTATGATGATGAGTCTATCACTGAATTTTTCGCTCATTGGCAGATATTTCTAATTTCTTGGGCCCTAACTAGACCTACATTAGACTAGTATAGTCAGGGACATTGGGAAAGTCCTCAAAATTAAAACATCATCGTGGGTAATCGTGTAACACCCATGTTTAAAGGGTCTGTAAATGTTGTTGTAGATCTTATTTGCTATTGAAGTGGTTGAATTTTGGCATTTCCCAATGCACGGGGTATGGTTGAATAGGAATGGATGGGTGAATAGGCTCATTACAAATTTTGTCAAACTTGAGGGAATTGTGTGAGTTGGAAACCGATGCTTCCAGTGTCTGCATCTTTTCCATCATCAACTTGATGAGGTCAGTGGTAGGTTGTGATGGGGAGACACCTCTTGTGGCATAAGGGGAAGATATTGAACATGATAGGGAGGTTGAGAATAGGGAACCAACATAGGAGGCACATATCTAGAATGGGTGACAGATGAGATAGGGGTTGTTGATAGTAGGTGTATGTAGGTGGGATGGTCGTCGTGACTTTGGTAGCGATTGGGGGTAGTGTTTGCGGGATGGAGAGGATGAGATTTTGGAATGGAGTAGGGGTCACTGAAACCATGGGCGGTTGTGTTACAATGGGTATTTTTGAGACAATGGGTGCGGACTATGTTATGGTCTAGGTGGTCGATGAGGGGACAACAAATACGATAGACGCGAGTTAAACTGCAGACGCAATGGTCATGACGGGTATGGGGCCTAGCTGTGAAACTACCGGGGGTGAAGTAGGTGAGGGTGACACCGCACTATTAGGGGCTGATGTCGTAGCAGAATAAGGGTAGGATATATGGATACATGCATGCCATATATCAACTGACCTAAGGAGTCTTGAGTGGAAGAATGGGAAAGGTAGAACTGTAAGGGTTCGGGATTCTAATCAAGGAGTCATGCAAACTCTTTGTCACCTATAGCAATGGTGGTAGGTAAGGTTGGATCCATGGTTGATAGCACGAATGTGGTGAGGGACTAGGTGGAAATGGTTGATGACTAGCATGGAATATGAGGGCGTTAGTCTAGTTGTGAGTCAGCACCATGTGAACAAGTGTTGACCTAGTAAAACTGTATTTTGTAGATGACACAGAAAATAGTAGAAACAAAGAATAGTGGGGTCTCGAGAGGTGAATCTGGTCAATGTCTATATTTTGAAAATAAACACAGGCAATTGGCGGCATCAGGTTGAATGGTGAGGGTTGAGGGAAAACTGATGAAGGTCAAGATGACCGGTGATGGTTGGGGAACACCGATGATGGTTTCTGAAACCGATACCGGTCACTATGGAAGAAACTAGTCTCAAAGAATGAAACAGGAATGTTGGATGTGTACCTGTGAAAATTGTGTATGACATTAAGTATTGATAGAGGAGAAATATGATGATGCCTTGAGGTCCAAAAAGAACAAAAACAATGATGAAAGCTATTCTAGGTAAAGTAACTAGAAAGCTAGAAGCCGACACCGGTTATGGTTTAACCGATGACAGTCAGATGAGAACTAATGATGGTCACTGGACCGTGCGTCGGTGACTATGAAATTAGAAAGGAATGAATAAAATTGGTTTTGTGAATTAAATTAAGTGAAGAATCAAACTTAGAAACCTGAGAATGAAGATATAGGGCCCTAGCACACTCAGACAAAGTCAGAATACTCCAACTACAATGGTGGAGTGTGCAAGGAAGAAGAAAAATGGAGATTTGTAGTCTCACACCTCAAAATACAAGCCAAGAAGAACACTAAGAAAAAGCATGATCCTAACAGTGATTTTCTTATTTTTTTAGCTTATGTTATTTAGGACTGATTGTGTGTATTTAGAACAAAAATTTTGGTTAGGAAGGTGTCCTACAAAGAAGGATATCTAAAAGGAGAGGTTTCATGTATGTTATGGCGGGGGGGCTGTCCTCTAAGATGATGACTCAACAGAGGAAATGAGCTAGGGAGTACCTGCCAACCGGATCATGTGATCACTGACAAATGTTCTCGGGTAAGATTTTGTTTAAGAAAGATGTGTATATTTTGATTTTGTGCAAGTTTGGTAAGACACAAAGAGAGAAAATATGTGCTTTCTACAATTCTTTGTGTCAACCATTAGCTGGGCATGACTTCCAGCATATAGGTTTCCCTCAATTTTAATGTGAGCTAATAATGTAAAAACAAGAATCCAATGCAAGTGTTTTAAACCCAAATCGAAGTGTAATATTCGATGTAGCAAGATATGAATAGGAAGAGGGATTCTCTTTCACTAATGCAATGCTAAAGAAAGGAAGACATGTTCTTTTTAAAGCACCAAAAATACGATTGTTTTTAGACAATAGAAAGAAGGAGAATGATTTCCAAAAGAGAAAATTAATTTGGAAGCTTTTAGAAGGGAAACAACACACAACTTTCACCTAGGAATGAATAAATGCAAAATAACCCTTGATGGGTCCCACTGGCATGCCAAAATGTTTCACCATTTTCTTTACGTTTTCAAAGTGACGAAACAGATAAGGGTAAAGGCCAAGGAGGAATACCTGTTAAATGTTGGTTAGTTGATGGTTGTTGCGCGCGTTCTGACTTCTTGATCCACAACTGAATGTGAGAGCTTCCTTTTGGCTAGGAGGAACTACCTATAATAGAAAATAAGACCAAAAAAGATAGTTAAATGATATATGACAATGGACTGCCTAGCGTATGCTAGTTCTAGGAAGTGTGATACTTCCTAGATGGTTGTCAATCCACTATTTAAAACAAGTTAATGCGAGAAAGAAAAAAATTCCTACTATAGTTGATATGATTTAGGTATCTCATTCAAGTACAATAAGCAAATCTTAACATAACAGGCTAGGCTATGGTCAGATCAGAAAGGTAGGTAGTTGGCGTGGTGTTAGAAGCGGTCGTGGTCGATTATAGGTTATTTAGGTCAACTAGTAGGGTGATTGTTGGGTCTGTTCTTGGTCAAGGTGTAAAACACAGAGACCGACATCGGTTGAGTGTGACCAATGCCAGTTTAGGTAGAACCGACGGTGGTTGTGGATAACCGGCGTCGGTATGGTCGAGATAAAAGAAACTCAAATAGATTAAATGGCAGGGGTGATCTGAGGTCAAATAAATTTTGGGAGAGTGAATGGGAAGGTTTGTAGAGGTCTTAGGTATGCTCAAAAGTATACAACAGGTGAGGATAGGTGATTTGGTGATATGGGTGAAGGGATATTTGAGTTCATAGGCAAGTGGGTGATGAAGTAATAAGCATGTAAAGAATAGATTAATAACAGGAGTAATAAAGATTACTAATTGAAATAAACCCTACTGGTTAGGGCCATACTTACTTGTGTTAAGGATTTGATGGCTGAGTGGTGGAGGTGGTTGATCGGAGAATACATGTATGGTACTATAGCAGTGATTTCTGGAGTGCTCCCGTGAATGCAATGGCTCTATGATTGATCTTGGTGATGGTTCTAGATTTCGAATGCATAAAAGGATGCTTGTTTTGCTTGCATGCAACTCTGATCTCCTTTCTTGCTCTTAGAATGTGCCAACCCAAAAACAAGGTTGTTTGGGTGAATAAATGGTAACCGACGATGGTTCGGGTTGATCGGCATCGGTTAAGGCAGGATTCCCTAGGTTTACTAAAATGGGTAGATATTTCTAATTTCTTGGGCCCAATTAGTTTATTCTCATGGATTAGAATGGAAACTTCCCTTCTAATGAGTGGGAATATGGTTAGAGAGATTTTAGGGATTGATTTTAGGGTTAGACCAAATCTTAGCTCATTAAGGAAAGTGAGACTTAGTTATTGTTGGTTATGGAAACATGCCAAGAATAGGTCTAGGGTGAGGTGGTTGGATGAGGTGTCTAGGTGAGGTGGAAATTAGCTTAATTAAAATAATTAAAAATGAATATTGTGAGGATGGGTATTAATTAAATTAATATTAATGTGGGGTGGAAGGGGCCATGGTTAGATGAGTATGCTTGAGCTGGTTATTTGACAAGGGACCAAGGGGAGTGTGACCCAATTTTGGTGTCTACACACACACATGGAGAGACATGAGGGTTATTTAATTATCGAGTTCTAGATCATTATAACTTTTATGTCCTCAATGATATTTTTTACCAATAGGAAAAAGTAAACTATGTTAGAGCATACAATGGGTAAAGTAGGGAACACTCATGGTGTCTATGATGCGGTGGAAAACTCGACAAGCCGATAACCATGCCGCAGTTATTTAGACCACATGTATCATCAAGGGTATTTATGTTTCTATTTATTTTTATTATGTTTCTTTTTATTCATTTATATCACTTTTTATAGTGGATTAGTATGGGTTGATGGCTTTTAAGAAGTCGATAGATGGGATGAAGAGTTGGCTACTGGGGCCAAACTCATTGTTGACACATATTTGGAGAGTTTCATATTGAATCTTGGTGTGTTTTCCACTACTTTAGACCTCCACATCTTACCTTTGGGATCCTATGAGGTAGTTTTGGGTATGGATTGGATTAATTATCATCGGGCCAAAGTATATTTCAAAAAAATTAGTTGAGTGTCAGGATGACTTAGGTAGTTTGGAACTAATCTCTAGAATTCAGATACCCATCTCCTTAAGTATGATTTATGCCATGCAACTCAAGTGGATCATGTGTAAGGGATGTCATATGTACACCATCACAAACAAAGTGATATGTAAAAAGAGGTTACAACTAGTTCACCACTTGATGATCATCATATTTTAAAAGAGTGTGTGTGTGTGTGTGTGTGTGTGTGTGTGTGTGTGTGTGTGTGTTTCCCAATGAGATTCCTAGGTTTATACCTTTTAAAGAGATGGATTTATTGATTGAATTGGTACCAAGTGCTGCACCAATATCATGAGAATATTAGAGGATGAGGACTCTTGATATCCATAAGCTCTAGATTTAGTAAAATGAGTTGTTGGAGAAGTGTCTCATCTACCATATTGTATACCCTCGTGATGCACTTGTGATTTTTGTTATGAAGAAGAATGGGTCCTTCCACTTATTCATTTATTTCAAGAAGTTAAACAAGGTGACAATGAAGAATTGATATCCCCTTTAGAGGATTGAATACTTGTTTGATCATATGTAGGGAGCCAAAGTGTTCTCCAAGATTGATCTTAATTTATTGTACCATTAGCTATGGATTTTAGAGGAAAAAATCCATAAGACATATTTTCATAATTGTTATGGGAACTATGAACTCATGAATGGTGTTTGTAGGACCTTATTGAATCAATTTATCTTGGTGTTCCCTAATGAAATATTCATTTATTCACAGTCAATGGAGGATAATGAGAAACATTTGAGAGAGGTGTTATAGGTTTTAAAGGAACACAAGCTATATGAGAACTTAGAGAAGTGGTCCTTCTTCTAATATGAGATTAAGTATTTGGCACACATCATTTCCGGTGAGGGTATTTTAAGATATCCCTCAAAGATTCATGTTATCCTAGATTGGACATGCCCCAAGAAAGTGACACGAGTTAGGATCATCATGGGTTGTGCATGATACTAGTACAAGTTTTTTTAGGACTTTTCTAGTATTGCACATCATATCACTTCCCTTCAACATAAAGGGAATAAATTCATTTAGTTAGTGAATTTTAAGGAGGATTTTCATTTGCACAAGGAAAATTTGAATTTTTCACCTATTTTTGTAGTTATGGATCCCTTGGGAGATTTTAGGGTTTGTATAAAAGCTTCTTTAGATGGAATTGGGGAAGTTATCATGCAAGAGAAGTGTGTTATCACCTTTGATTCATGTAAGCTCAAGGATTATGAGAATAAATATCTTACCCAAGACCTTGAATTTCCGGCAAGAATACACACCTTAATATGTTGGATATATTTTTGTTGGAAGCACATTGGAGTAAGGAGGGGGTGAACCAGTCCTACAAAAATTTAACTTGTTTTACCATGTCAAACATTCAACATTCAATTAACCATTCATCATACATAACCACATATGATCTTATTAGATGTGCTATAACAATTCAAAATATCATGGGATACAAGAGAGAAAAAAAGACACCAAATATAATTGGGAAACCCTAAAGGGGAAGAAAACCCATTGAAACCATTTCTTATATTACAAAATAAAGGACTTGCAATAATGTTACACATCCTGCAAGATTTGTTTAATGAGGTACCTACCCCATAAGGAGCACCAACCCCTAAAACTTTGTTGATATGACTCATAAAAAAGGAATCCTATGAATATTACACATCATAAGATATTTTACAAATGAATGAGCACATATGATATGTTTATCCCACTGCTGATTGTGATCCAAGTTCATCTCCAAACACACCAAACCCTCTTCTAACTTCTTTGTCTCTAACTCGCTCAAATATGTCCTCTCATGGGCTGATTAGGTCATTTTACCTTGCATCACGTATACTTTATATTTCATAGGTATTCAATAATTTTATAATATTTTTCCATAACCCATCTACACTCCTCTTTAACCTCCTTTAGGTCGCATTTATCCTTGATTGCTTAACAAGTCACAAATGAATAAACACAATAGTGTATATACCGAACACTAGCTCATAACACCCTTAAGTCGGACATGACCAGTAGGTTGGTCATACAAACTCAAAATAATAATAATAAAATCATATAAACCAACTCTAATGATAGTATGTTGTCGGGGGTCAAGACATCTCCAACAAGCATAAGGCTTTTCAAACAAGCACTCCAAGCTCTAGCGAATGCACAAGCACATCTAAAGTCATCACACCTATTTTTCAAGGCTAAAAATCATCATGAAACTCTAATACATACTATAAAAACCTTAAACAAGACCAAGAACCTCTACATAAGCTCCAAACATCCTGAAGTATGCCAAGAAGCAAGGGAACCTTATGAAGTATTCAAGAACCCGAGAAAATAGTCCTAAAGAATGACAAACTTGACACAAAAAAACTAATCATCACGACTCAAGACATATAACATTTGAAAGGTATATAAATCCTATTTTTTGAACAACTATCATTTTATTCCAACTCATAATCAAATACCTCGAAACATCTCAAACTCTATAACTACTCCAAACTAGCTTTGAGACCCCAAAACTAGGTATTCATAACTAAGCTATTTCACCTATCAAAACACCTCATCAAGGCACAATCCATATATAATTATAAATATCACGAAGTATACTATCATATGTAATGGATTAGAATCATCAAATCATGGCATAAGGATTCTAAATAGACCAATCTCCATAATTGGTCATTTAGGCTCCAAGCGCTCAAGGACCATCTTGAGACAAAGAAGCAAAAATCCTTAAAAACCTCTCCCAAGATCAACCACCACATGGAACACATAAAGGAAACATGTGCCAACATATAAAAGCACTAAAAATTATAGCTCATGTGGATAAAAAAACCAAGCACACCTTTTTATTCAAGCCTTCTTGAGAAGCCAACTAAGGCTTACTAGGACATTAGGTCTTCAAATTGAAACCACCTCATCGATCCGTAAAATGCCTAACTTAACAATAAAAATATTACAATGCTCATGAATTATGAATGAATTATCCGAGTCATTTATTAACCAATTTAAAGGGAAATAATCCACACACAATTAACTACAAATTGAAAAGAGAGAGAGACAAGATTTATCCCGAGAAACCTAAGGTAGGAAAACTTCAATGGGTGAGAAAATTAGCTCTCCTTCACAATGTAATCTCAAATGATACAATTTATTGCTGAATTGGCCTTCAAGAAAAATGAATAATCCTTCTAATTATATCTACTTTCTCACAATCTCTCAAAAAATTAAGAACTCTTCACAATGAACAAACAAGAAAAGAATCCAACTCTCCAACTTTGCTCACAATTGAATTCACCCAAAATCACTTGCTTGAATCCTTGAAAATGCTTGTATTTATAGAGGCTTAGCTCAAGGAGGAATAGAGAGGTAAAATGAATTAATTGGGAAGCTCAAACATTTGCAACTGTTGAGTTCTTGAGTTCTAGAACCGTATCGCATAGGACTGCCGCTTGTTGCGAGGCCGCAATTATATAACCACCACGACAGCTTACACAACCACCACTCTACACATATTGGTGGTTATATAAATTCTGGGAAAGTCACGTAAGCATCAACTAAAAGCCCTAAAATAGAACATCAAATGGCCTAAGAACATCATTCGGAGGTGTCCGGATCACCCTCATCCTGACTAGACCATCTTGTGAAGACATAATGAGCTAAGATCCTAAAGAACAAGTATTAAATATAGAAAATACCTAGAATTTGGTTACTCTTGATCCATTTTTTGATCATACCTCCCCAATTTGAGGCTTTTAAGTCCCTCAAATCTTTAAGGATTGATGAGGTGAGGAAATAAAGCATTAGCTTAAGCTCAAGGGGAACATTCCATACCACCGTGGTTTATATTTCATACTAAGGGTTTGGCTAATGCTTTGCGCCCAAAAGGGAAAACACACACATAAAAGTTTTTATAATTTTCTTTGAAAGATAAGAGTTTTCCTAGGTCCCTACCCCACTAGCATATAGATGAATTATACCATTACCATATTACTACCAACAATTTTACAGGCACAATCACATCCAAGGTTATGATGGTACAAACAATTTTAATTAACAAATTTCAATTTCAATCTCTTGATGATGATTTGGATATAATATAAAGGATCATCTTATATCGTTTTCCACTACAACATGATACAATAACATCATTTACCTAACCAAATATAATGAAATACAATTAAGTATGGAGTTAGTTAATAATGCAAAGTACAACTATGTAAAAAGTAGTACATTTCACCAATAGGCAACAAGATTGAATACATCATGGAAAAAATGAATAAAGTATTCTATTCATAACTATATCACTAGTATATTCTATACAATATTACATGTATTCAAAATAATCTCGTGGTTACAAAAGAAACACAATTAATGTTGTCATGTTCTTCTCGTCTCGCATATCTACAACCACCGCATGGTCAGTCCTAGAACTGGTATGGAAATCCCCTACACTCAATCATAAATCCACACATTCATCATTTCAAACAATTTCAAATAAGGAGTAGAGAGAGGTAGAGATAGGGAGAGAGAAGAGAGAGTTCGTTTCTCATGCATTCATATTTTCACATTCATTCACACTTTACGTTTTTGGTTCTAGAGAGAGAGAGTACGAATGAGAGAGAAGGTTAAGAGACATTTTAATTTCCATTTACAATGTCATAACCATTTTCATTTCATGTCCATTTTCATTTCATTTCAAACCAATTTACCTTTTTCAATTCATTTACGTTTTCAAAATCAACCAAAGTATCATATTCATTTCGGAGAGAGAAGAGGGAGGAGAGAGAAAACACCATACATTTCAAAATCCATTCATACAAGATAAAGATCAAATAATACTCTACATAGTATTGTGATGGTATTACAAGGTCACACGCATGGTTAGAAGTCAAACGGGACTCTCAGAAGGAGTTTCTAGCTAAAGTAGCAAGTTGAGAAAACTGACCAAAACAACAAAAGTGCTTACAAACTGGGTCTCGAAAACACTCATCTTGAGTTCAAGATTTTATTTTAACAAATCCTATTTATTCCCCTATATACAGAGACTTCATCGCATTCGATAGAAATTGAATATGATGAAAAAAGTTCAAGTTATGAGGGTATCTTCGGGGTTGATAATCGTAAAAAACCACTAACATTTCCTATCACACATGGTCGGGGGCTTCAAAACCCACTCATAAAACTAGTCCCCGATAGCATTTTTGCAAAACCGAGACTTGATTATAATTCTCCTATTTTCATTCTATAGGTAGGTGGTGGTATTTTTCAATTTCTCTCAAACGAAGAGCCATTTGCAAGCCAGAACCAATCATATTTTATTAAATTGTACACATCACCACAAGTGGTTGATATAATAAAATGGGCTTCGAGACTCATCTTGAAAAGGCATGAAAATGATTCAAAAAAATTAGATATGTTTTCCACGGTGTCCTACGTTACCAAGAATCAAATTTGGAGCTCTAAATTCATGGTACATTTGGGTGTGGTGCTCCATGCGCGTAATTTTCGAGGCCAATATTTCTATGTTTAGAAGGTTTTGGGCAGGGTAGAAATCAAACATTCATTCTACATGAATTATCAATGATATAAATTTATTGACACCCAACCACAAATGACATGATGAGGGTGTAAATTTAAATGCAAGGAGAAAGGAAAAACTATACCTATTTCACAAAACTATCACCGTATTCCATCCAACCCGCATTTGAAAAATCACATCAAACAAAAAAATTATTCAAATGAACATTTGGAGGATTTCCAAACTATGCTCCAACACCTTACAACAAGCCAATTTTGTGCACACCCAACAAACCTTTCTATCTTGAGAGGCTACCAATTCCAAAAAGGCATTCATCAATCAATTTTCATCCACACACATGGGCCTCAAATCCTATTTGCGGTGCTCTCCAACCTTGTCAAACAGTTTAAGTGCCATGTGTATGCTTCCATATTTGTTTTGTCCCAAACCTTTACTAGTGCACTTGTCAATGTTATAAGAGACAAAAAAACTCCTTTCAACAATGATATAATGCGGATCGTGAGGCCGTATCGCCTCCCATAGTCCACAAAAAAACATGTTTTTAGGCATTTTAACTAGCAACATGTTGTCCTTATTCTTAGATATGTGTTTAAAACGTCTCTACTGGGCACTTGTAACCAATCCCATCTCACAAAAAAACTATTATCTTCCAAAATCTGGGCACACATCCGTATCCACATTTAAAATTCCAGATATGGCACGAGGCATTGAATAGGTTAGCACATCTTCGATAGGCGAGGCTTGACTGCAAGCCGATTGCATTTGTTTGAAAGGTTCCAAACCAGCTTATACATATTGTCTAATCTGGGCATCCCACGAGACCAAATTTTTCGGCATTTAGCCAAACAGTTTCCACGTCCAAGCGCGGTGGGGGATTAACTTCTTAGAATTATTGGAATTTTACAATTCAGCAATCACTCTTTTATAATTTGATCTTGGAATGAGAATAATAATTTGGTCTTGCAATGAGAAATAATTTTCTGTCTTGTCACTCTATAGAAGTGAGGGATACGTGTCGAATGGTCATTTAAAAGCCTCTGATAAAGGAAAATAATTCCTAGATTTCTAGGAATAAGCAAAATGTGAAAAGATTAACTTTATACATGAAGCTCCAATATTTCGGTCATGTGCCCAAAAACCTAATGCAAGCTCAGTTTGGCATAAGATTTATTTCCATCTGATTCACACAGACTCTTTCCATGTGATAAGCAGGAAGATTTAGAAAAACTCTTTTATCTTTTTTTTATCAAAGATACCATAGCATTGCAAGCTTCAAAACAAAATGATACATCTCTATGGCACCCCAAATTTTCAATAAAACATTCCATGGGCTCTAACCAAGCTTCCCACACACCCCTTCAGATTTAATGACATGCAAATTCACAAAAACTAAGAAATTTTCCAAAACCTTTTCATCACGACCCATCTTACAATACCAAGAAATAGTTCATTAATTCTATCGTGTGTGAGATTTCTATTAATTCTTTCTTGGTAAGTTCTTTGGCACAAGCCTCAATAACTTGGAGAAATTTAACAATATTAAACATATTTATTGATTTAATTATTTTCATATTTATTTTGTTGTTTAGAAATTACTATCAAAAGACTAAAGAATTCATTTATTTATTTAAATTGATTTATCCCGGACGACATCAGCCCCGCTAAAGATATTTATTTTTAATACGTAAATGAGATGGGTATCTTATTTATTATTGGGGTATAAATCGAGATAGATCAATGATAAATGATTTATATTATTTATTACTTTACAAAAATACTTTAATCGTAGCCACAACATTCCCCCGCCGCATTTACCTTTACTTCGATAAATTTTAATGATATACACAAAATACATATAATGTTTCAAATTCAAGATTCACAATAGCTCTTGAGTCGACACGGTTGTAAGATTAACGACATCACCACATGATCATAGAGAGGGCACTACATTGTGCTTTGTACTTCATATGTGACTTTGTCAACTTCTTATGTACTTGAAGGTGTATTTGTTAAATCTTCTCAATAAACTTCTCATATTTTTGGACCTCTAGTTCCACTTTCCCGTTGTCTCTACATGGTAATCTTAAAACAACATCAAAATCACTCTTAGGTAAATTAAAAAAACATGTTTCAAAAGGAATTTTATTAGAATAATGTTGGATATACACCAAGTTCTCATCCCAGGTCCTCAGATGTTTCTTGTTATACCCTCTCAAGAGTTGGACCAAGGTATGGTTCACCACCTCTATTTTCCCATATGTCTGTGGATGAAAGGTGGTAGACCTCTTTAGCTTCGTATCCATCTTTTCCCACAAAGTAGACAAAAACTTCCCTACAAACCATGAGTCCTTGTCTGACACAATAGAACTAGGAAAACCAAAGTGAACCCACACATTAGAAAAAAATAACTCAACTACATCACTGGCCTTAATGGTCTTTTTTCAAGGAATAAGAATACACATTTTGCTAAATCGATCTACAATCACAAATATATAATCATGACCCTTTTTGGTGGTAGGAAAACTACCCAAAAAATCCATGGAGATACTTTCCCATGGTTGGGAAGGAACTAGAAATGGCATATATAACCCCAACTTCCTATTATTAGGATTTCTTATACTACATAAAACACAACCCCTGATGAATTTAGAAACCTCTTTTTGCATGTTTGGCCAATACACATACCTCTGTAAGTGCACTATAGTCTTTGTCACACAAAATTGATCAGCTACCATGGAAATGTGTGCTTATCTCATCAACTGCACTCTTTCCCTCCTAGGAAAACAAATTTTCCCGTTCTTGTAGATAAAACCATCCTGGAAGTAGTATTATCCTTTAGGTGCAAATACCTTGCTTGGAGGTTTTTAAAAAATCTTTGCAAAATCCGGATCCTACGCATAGCCTACCTAATATTCTTCACACACAAAAGGCTCAAGAAGAGTTAATGTGCCCACAACTAAAATAAAAGGAGGTATAGATAACATGTCACCTAATTTGTTAGTCACACCTTTCTTATATTTAATAATCAAATAAAATTGTTGTAAGAAATCCATCCATTTATAGTTCCTATCTTGCTAAAGTTTACTTTGAGCCTGTAGATATTGAAGAGGTTGATGATCTGTATGAATGATAGTTTCCTTACCCATCAAATAATGTTTCCATTTCTTGAAATCTTGAACAAGAGCATACAATTCTTTTTCATAAGTAAATAATTCAGAATTGCACCGTGAAACAATTCAGAGTGATAACATATCAGCCTACCTCCCTAAAGTAGGAAAGCCCCATAGTAGAGCCACTAACATCGGTTTTCACTTCAAGAGAAGTTGTAAGTTAGGTAAATCCAAAACTAGAGCATGAAAATTTTTATATTTAAATGATTCAAAAGAAACCTTTTTTCCTTACCCCAATCAAATGTCTTACCCCCTACCATCACTAAATGTAGTGACGTTGCTATGGAAGAGAATTTCTTAATGAACTTCCATAAATACTGAACTACTCCAACAAAACTCCTGGTCTCTGTCAAACTTGATGGTGTAGGCCAATTCTGAATGACCTCTATCTTAGCCGGATCAATCCTTAACTCTCCATCTCCAACCACATGTCCCAAAAATACAAGTGACTGTTGCAAACTTGCACTTATTTTCATTCAACACAAGCCAATTCTCCTTAAGAACTTGCAAAACTTGACGCAAATGATCAATATGCTCCTCAAAATTTCTGCTAAAAACCAAAATGTCATCCAAGTACACAATAACAAAGGAATCAATAAACATCCTCATTACCTCATTCATCAACCTCATGAAGGTAGCTGTGCATTAATATCCTAATTGGATAATGCCCACACCACCCTCACCTATACACCTCATCTAGCCACCTCACCCTAAGACCTATTCTTAGTATGTTGCCATAACTAACTAAGACCTACCTAAACCCTAAAAATCAAAGCCTACATTCCCTCTAACCACATTCCCACCCATTAGAAAGGAAGCTTCCATTCTAATCCATGGAAGAAAATGAATGAGATCCAAGAAAATCAAAGGGATCTACCCATTTTAGAAAACCTAGGAAATCCCACCCTAACCAACGCCGGTTACCCTAAACCACCACCGGTCAACCCGAACCATCGTCAATTACCATTTAATCCCCAAAACAACCTTATTTCGAGGTTGGCACATCTTCTGAGAGCAAGAGATGAAACTAGAGCTACATGCAAGTAGAACCAACATTCGTACACGCATCGAGCATCCATAACACACTGAAGCAATCACAGAGCCATTTGCCTTCACGGAGCATCCGAGGAAGCACCAACACCACACCAAGTTCCTTCCATTTGATCACCCACCATTTCCAACTAGACATCAAGCTCATATACAACAATAAGTGTTTTGTTAACCAACACTTGTCCATTGTCATTTTAGTAGACTCTTTTACTTCTGTTATTAGTTTCTACTCCCATTCCCATTCCCCCACCATTTACCTCCATGCAAACTTGACCATTCCTTCACCCACACCATTGAACTACCCATACCTAGATTTTAATTACCCTTGAGTATACCTAAGACCTACACAGACCTTGCCATTTCCCTTTACATTTCCATTTAGCCTTAGATCTACCCTCACCTCAAGTTTTTATTGAGTTTCCTACCCCAACCATACCGACACCGGTTACCCACAACCATCACTAGTTCACCTAAACCGACATCGGTCATACTAGACCGACGTCGGTCTCTATGTTTTTACCCTCAGACCAAGAATAGAGCTTAAAACCTCCACCAATACCCAAAACAGCCCAGAACCTAAACCCTAACCAATACCAATACTCTGACAGAGATCTTGACCTTCAGATTCAATCATAGCTTAGCCTGTTGTGAAATGAATTTTCTTATTGTAGTCGAATGAGATACCTAAATCATTTTAACTACAATAGTAGGATTTCCTTTATTGTTAACATTAAGTTGTTTTAAATAGTGGATTGACAACCATCTAGGGAGTATCACACTTCCTGGATCTAGCATACGCTAGGTAGTCCACTACATATATTGTTTTAACTTTTATTTGGTGGTCTTGTTTTCCATTTCAGGTAGTTCCTCCAAGCAAAAGGAAGCTCTCACGATCAGATGTGGATCAAGAAGTCATACGCACGCAACAACCTACAACCAACATTTTAATAGGTATTCCTCCTAGCCCTTTACCCTTATCTTGTTTTGTCAACATTCAAAGAAATGATCTAGAATCAGGTGAAACATTTTGGCACGCCTGGTGGGACCCATTCGGGTTCTTTTGCATTTCTTCATTTCTAGGTGAAAATTTACATGTTTGTTTCCTTTCTAAAAGGTTCTCACATTAAATTTCTCCCCTGAAACCTTCTCTTCTTCTATTGTCTAAAAGCAATCATATTTTGGTGCTTTAAAATGAACATTTCTTTCCTTTCATTAGTATCACATTAGTGAAAGAGCATCCCTTCTCCTGTTCATCTTTTTGTGTCATCAATTCAACATTTCGATTTGGGTTTTAAAAATCATTTCATTTCATTCTATTTTTTTTCTGCATTAGCTCACATTAATTGAGGGAAACCTATACGCTGAAGTCATTCCCAACTGATGGTTGACAAACGAATCATAGAAAAGCACTTTCTTTCTCTTTCTCTCTCTCTGAGTCTTACCAAACATCACAAAATTAAAAATATACACATTCTTAAACAACATCTCTCCTAGAAGAAGTTGTAGGTGATCACATGATCATGACATAGTAGGCACCCACTCACTTACTTCTTCCGAGTCATATTCGAGGAAGGCCCGCCCCCCATAACATACCTAAACCTCTCCTCAGATAGATCCTTCTTCATAGGAAGCCATCCTCACCAAAAATTCTATTCTAAAGTTCATGAGTCAGTCCTTAAATAGCATAAGCTAAACAAACATAATAGAAAAAAAGCACTCTTAGGATCAAATTTTTCTTAGTGTTTCTGCTTGGCTTGCATTTTTGAGGTGAGAGGACACGTTCTTCATTTTCTTATTTCCCTTGCACACTCTTCATCATAGTTGGTGTATTCCAACTTCATCTGAGTGTGCCTGACCCTATTCTCATCATTCTCAGAATTCTGGGTTTGATTCCATATTTGATTTTAACTCACAACCACTTTTCTTCATCTTTGTTTCAATTTCACAATAATCGTGTGTCGGTCCAAAGTGACCATCATTACCCCTCTCGACCATCATCGGTTTTACCCAACCGACATTAGTTTACTGTTTTGGTTAACCTACCCAAAAGGACACCTACTTCACCTTCTTTTTGTTCAGAGTCTCTGTCACTCTCATCATATTCACTTTCTAGTAAATTCCATCAACATCTTATATACTTGGCAAATTATTGGCCTTTTACCTTGTTTTGACAAACTATCCATTTTCCATAGTGACCAACCATGTTACTATGACTGACCAGTGTCGGTTTACCCTAACCGACATCGGTTAGCCTATGTAATTCTCCAGCTAACATTTTAACCTAATCCACCTACCACCACCTATTTTTCCTATCTTTGTATTTTATGTGTCATTTATAGAAAACAGTCCTACCACGTCAGTACTTGTTCACATGGTGCTGACGCGTAGCCAAGAAAATGCCCTCATATTCCATGCCAGTTGTCAACCACTCCCACCTAGTCCTTCACCACCTTCTATTTTATCACCCATGGATCCTACCCAACCTATCACTATCACCACAGGGGATGAGGAGTTCACACGACTCCTTGACCAAAACCCTGCCACCTTGCAGTTTTATCTTTCCCACTCATCCACTCGAGATGCCTCGGGTCAGTTGATATATGACATGCCCATATCTATCCCCCCACTCTCACTCCTACTTCTCTCCACCTCTCTAGCTCTCTCTTACCCACATCTACCTTTCCCCAAGTCATTTCAAGGGCCCTATACCTACCTATATGACCACCGTGTCTTCCACATCTATTACACCCACCACATCCACTATACCTTCACCAACCACCCAGAACATAACCTCATCATGCCTATTGTCTCTCACATATACCCGTAGCTACACAACCACCCCCGGTGTCGGTGACCCCTACCCCTTTTCAAAACATTTTCCTTTCTATTCCACAATCCTTAGCCCCCATTACTACTAGGGTCACCACGACCCTTCCACCTCCATATACATACTACTATCAATCAACCCTCCCATTCATCTATCATTCATTCTGGTACATACCCCTATCTCACTCCCTCCTTCTCAATCTACCTATATGGCATCACCATATACTAGAATGCCACCTCCATCATATGTCCAACACCAACCTCCTTATGCTATAGGAGGTACCCATACATCACAACCTACCAATGACCTAATCAAGTTAATGATGGACAAGATGCAGACATTGGAGGCATCAGTTTCTACACACATAACTCTCTCACCTACGATGAGATTTGTAATGAGCCTATCCACCCATCCATTCCTATCCATCCATATCCCATGCATTGGGAAATGCCTAAATTTAACCGCTTCAATAAAAAAGAGGACCCACAACAACATTTGCGGTCTTTCAAACATGGGTGTTATCTGATCGCCCATGATGATGCTTTTTCTCCGAGGACCTTTCCCATGTCTCTGACTGGGCCCACATTAGATTGGTATAGTGGGTTACCTAGACATTCTATCTTCTCATTTAATCAGGTAGCCCAAGCCTTCTTGGATCACTTCTCCATCAATGTTGTTAAGAAGGTTACCATGACTGACCTCTACTCTATGTCAATATGACGATGAATCTATCACATATTTTGTCACTCATTGGCGTAGCCTGATCAATCAACTCACATTCCAACTACCACAAACCAAACTCATAGAGCTCTTCACACGGGCTTGTGCTAGACATATCTCACCAACCCTACAGGTGTAGACTTTTCAACCTTCGATGAGGCATTCACCATGGCACAAAAGCTAGAGATTCGGGCCATCAAAGAAAAAAATCCAACTACGCAATAAAAACTCAACATTTAAGTCAAATGATACCTCTTCTTCTTCAAACCACAGAAACAATTATTCAAAATCCAAGGGAACCACTAACGCAATGGTACTCAAAGCTGGCCCAACTCATCCATCAAATCAGGCTAACCCCTCATCTAATCTTTCTCCCATCCAGACTTTTCAATTCAGATGGGAACAATGGAAATACACCCCAATTGGGGAACCTTATTCTTCTATCTTAGAAAATCTCATTAAAGTTGGGGCCATCACCCTTCCTCCCATAAAACCACACACTAGTTTTGATCCTACTCACCCCACACCCACATGGTACAAAGAACATGACTTCTGCAACTATCATCGAGTAAAAGGTCATAGTGATGGAAATTGCATCACTTTCAAAAACATTGTCCAAGAAATGCTCGAGAAAGGTGAGTTAACCTTGGATAATCCTAATGCACCTACCAATCAAAACCTACACATCTTCAAGAAACCATTTCCTAATCATGCCCCTTCTTCTGATCAAACCGAGAGACCTCAACTCATGATAGCCATACCCGTGAGGTCCATGCTATTTTCAGTGATGCACCATTGCTTCCCAATTACCTCATATTCCTTCCATAGAGGAAATCTAGCCCAAAGTCCTCCACCTACACTTGAACCCACTTCACCTACTCCTCCACCCACATAGGAACACCCTTCATCTCCTCCTCACCCATGAAGGAGACTCCTGTTAACATCAAACCATTTCACCTTTGGCTTCTCCACCTAGAGATCTATCACCACCCATGAGACCTCTCCACCCATGAAGATGCTTGTTTATCTCCTCCACCCACAAAGGAGCACCCATCATCTCCTCCACCCACAGAGGAGCACCCATCATCTCCTCCACCTATCAAAGATCCAGTAGAAATGTCTGTTGCCTCTAGGTGACCATTCTCCATCAGTACCCAAGATCCTGCGGACTTACTTTCGCTCTCTTACCCACAGAAGCTGAAGCTAGTGAAATTCCCCATTTCTAAGACACATTTTATGGGAATCACCATTGGATCCTCATCAACCTCACCTACTACAGTGTCATTCTCATGCTTAGCCGACCACCTAGATTATGTGGATAGAGCCTTACTTTGGGGGCATCTTCTACTTCCTGTCTCAACACAAATGCAGATGTCACTTGCTGACACTTCCACTATCTATCCAAAAATATTTCAGCCAATCAAACCAAACACAACCACAACTATCACAAATTCTTCCACGATACCACTCATGGCTCAACTCACACCCCTACCCATAACCCAACATGCATCTACATCCAAACCCACACCTACATCATCTTCCTTGCCTAAACCTATTACTACCTTAGGGGTCATCCCAACCACCAGCCTTACTCATCCACCCATCAAATTAGATTTAGCTACATCCTCCAAAGCCAACACCAAACCTAATCTGGCACCCAAAACAAAGAACCAATCCCATAGATCTCATACTCCAACCTCACCGATCACACCTTCATCACCTTCACCCCTTCCGTCCATCTTAGGACCTCACCCTTCCAACATGGTTAAGAAACCTCCACCCACCGGTAAACTAAAAACACAGCAGCCCATTCCTCCCTCATAGACCTCTAACATACCCAAGCACCCAACACAACTTCCACCCACACCTACAACATCTTTACCATCCATACCTCCAATACCATCGATAACTTCTTCACTACCCACACTTCAATCTCTTTCCCTCACACCTCCTACACGACCCACGCCATCTACCTTCACAGCACCTCAGTTATCCCCATGGGTAACTCACCCTCTTCCACCATCCACTTTTCCCTCTAGATCTCATGTGTGCCCATATCACCTTTACCCAAGAAGGTGCAACCTAAAGACAAAAATCTGCTACCCTCCAATAAGGTAGTCAAACCAACCACACACTCTCTTTCCAATTCATCTACCATACCCCTACCCAAGCAAACACGACCAACACCTAAGACCACACCAACACCTAAAACCATGGCTCGACCTACTCCCCCTCATGCAAAGACCCTTCCTTACAATTGGCCACACCTACACCCAAACCCACTTTCACTTCCCATTGTGATCCACTAGCGGATCCTATGCCAAAATCTTAACCAACCTCCTTGAAACTTCTGTCATCACATTACCACCTCTCAGACCTTATGACCCTCTCAAACCCAAACCAAAGGGGTTTGATGACACCAAAATTTGTGCCTACCATCATGTGTGTGTGCCACACGATGTAGAGAACTATAAGGCTTTGAAAACCATTCTTATCCAGTTGTGTCCTCTCTGAAGAAAACTTTGACGATGATGACCTTCTCGATGAGGACCCCATTTCACCAGCACCCATTCCCACAGTTCTTCCCTCATTACCTACTCAACAACCAAGACCTCCACCCCCACAACTCTTAGAGCCACCCCCAAGATTCAAATTAACATGGTTCACATCGAGAACTCACAAACCTCCACCCAAATGTCGGTGTGCCCAACTCATCTCACAAGGTTCCTTCCCACCACTTGGCTTTTTCCCCTCCTGTCGTATATACCTTTCATGGCTCACCTACTTCACCTACCTCCCCACCTCAAATCAACATGATCCATGTTACTACCCATGCTCAGAAGGATAAAGGAAAGGAAAAGGAAACCAACCCACCACCAACCCTATACCCAACATACCATCTACACCCACACCTAAAATCACTATCCGCGGCCCCACATATCCTATTTCTAATGGGGTTACACATCACACGATGCTCAAACAACTACACCAATCCCCCTCAAAATGTCCCTATATGACCTCATCCAAACCTCAGAATCCCATCATCAAGCTCTCATGGAGGTTCTTCAATCTATTGAGGTCTTACCCAATGACCCTACACCCGTGGCCTCCATTATTACACCCCATCATGTAGCCTCTCTCACCAAATTACCACCTTCATCTACACCTCCACCTACTCACCAAGTAGCCACACTCAGCTTCTCAGATGAAGAGATCACACCACACCAAACCGATGACCCAGATCCAGCTCTCTTCATCTCTATCCACATCGATGATATATGTGTATGACGTGTTATGATCGATGGGGGTGCTAGCATTAATATCATCTCCTCCCATGCATTCACCCAAATGCACATACCGAAAATTACATGCATAAACATCCCATCATGTTGCATTCATTCAATGATGCTATCACCTCTACACTTGGCACCATCATCCTCCATGTCCGCATGGGCCCCACACTATTCTAGAGTTATTTTACATCTTGAGGGGGAATTTCAATATAACTTGTTGCTTGGTAGACCCTGGATTCATGTCATGGGTTGTGTTCCTTCCACTTTGCATCATTGTGTAAAGTTTGAGCATGAAGGACACACCTATACCATTCCATTTGGTGACCCATCACCCTTCAAAACCTACAACATGCTTTACCAACCCAATGACGTGCTTATACCCATTAAAGCATCTACCTCCACACCACTACCTCTTCACCTACACCTCCACTCACCAGTGCCACCACTACCTCAACCACACCTACATCCTCCATTCCTACCACTGCCACAACCTCCACGGCCAAACCATCAGCCTCCCAATCAGTTGTCTCCACCTCCGATCAACCTCTAACACATCATCTATCCTAGCTACCCACATATCGACCACCGATCCCTTAGAAGGCATTTTTCAATGCCTCACTCTGGGGAGTATCACCTATATAGTGTCAACACATTCCTTACTCCACAAGAGTACGGAAGTCTTCACCAACACCCTCACTATGATCACCGTATATAGAGAGCACCTCCTTTATGGTCCTCCCCACCTTCATACCAATCTCACCTATGGGGGACTTGATACTACCACTTATACACCTAAACCACCATCACAAACCCACCCATTTTCTACGTCGACCTCCAATCACTCACCAATCACCATTTTGCCCACACCTTCCTACACCGATGTGTGGAAGGGTTTTGGTTTTGGATTTTATGAGCAAGGCCACCACACTATTATTCCATGTACTACCCACAAACATAATGACCATAGTGTAGTGGTATCGGCTTTGTTGAACCACCTACCAAGAAGGCCCGCATTGAACTCATTGAGGACATCAACCCTTCTCCACCTTCTTCACCCACTCCACCTTCTTCACCACCTTCACCACCTTCACAGAGTCGATGGATCCAGAATCCATTCCTCCTAACTTTTTTTTTCATAAACACCATTTCCTTGGGGCCTCTAACTTATCAACGCGAGGGCGAGGCTCCCTCCTCTCTTCCCTTCCTGTATCCTAAAATGATCGATGATGATACACCTTCGATTAACATCATTCAATGTCAGGATGATGAATCTATACTCACCTACCTTGGTGCTGAAGACTCATATATTCATCATTCATTACCATCTGAGATGCAAACCATGTTGAATGAATCGACTATCAAAATCAACATCCATACTCAAGATGACCCACACATTCTAAAGATTGGCCAATCTTTAGATACTGACTGAAAAGAAGCCATCACTTCTTTTCTCAAAATCATAACCACACTTTTTTGGTCTTACGCAGACATGCCCGGTATTGACCCCACCATAGTGGTCCACAATATCATAACCATTCCCGATGCCAAACCCATAAAACAAAAGCTGAGGAAAATGCACCCTCGCATTGCTCTTCTAGTCAAAGAAGAACTTCAACGCTCTTCTTTTTTGTGTCCTTCATCTTACCCATTGATTATCCTCGATGGATTTCTAACATTGTCCCTATCACTAAGGTGACAGGGGGACTTCACATTTGCATGGATTTCCATGACCTCAACCTAGCTTTCCCAAAAGATGACTTTCCTCTACCTGGTATTGACCAACTAGTTGACCTTACCACTGGTCACGAGATGCTATCACTCATGGATGGTTTCTCGGTTATAACCAAATCTTGCTTGCCCCTAGAGGATCAACACAAAACCACATTCATCACCCCTTGGGGACCTTCTACTATCGAGTCATGCCTTTTGGCCTTAAAAACACTGGTGCCACATATCAACGGCTATGACTTACATCTTCCATGACATCATGCATCGTATATTGGAAGATTACGTGGATGATCTCCTTGCCAAATCTAAACACCTCTCGAGCACCTCACCATCCTAAAAACCATCTTTGACCACCTCATTAAGTATTGTGTTCACCTTCAGCCCAAGAAGTGTGTCTTCGGTTCTCTCTTAGAAAACTCCTAGGATTTATCATCTCCTTACATGGTATAGAGGTTGACCCTACTAAAGTCAAGGCCATTCTTGAAATGCCTCCACCCACTAACCTTAGGCAACTCCATAGCCTACAAGGTAAGTTGTAGTCTATTCACCATTTCATTTCACAATTGTCTGATCGGTGTCAACCATTTCATCATCTTCTCAAGAAGGATGTCTCCTTTAAATGGGATGATGACTACCACAAAGATTTTGAGGCCTTAAAACAATACCTTCTCCAACCACCCATACTCATTCCACCTAAAGATGATCAACCCTTCTACCTATACATCTCAACTACCGATCACTCCTTGGGGCCATGCTCACTCATCATGATGAACAACACAGGAGCAGGTGGTTTATTACATAAGCCATACTCTTTTGACTACGAAACCCGATACACCCATGCCAAAAAACTTTTTAGCCTTAGTTTTTGTTGCCACAAAACTCCGCCATTACCTACTCAACCACAAAACCTATGTTGTGACCAACACCGACCCCTTACACTTCATGTATGCCAAACCTTACCAAAATCAACATGCCACACACTAGCTTATGCTTTTGGCTGACCTCGACCTCAATTCATCCATCAAAAGTCCATCAAGGGCCAAGCTATCACCGACCAATTGGCCGACGCACCTATTTCTAGGATCAACCCTCTAACTTTGACTTCCCATGATGAGTCAATTGCTACCCTTTCCTTAGATGAACCCACTTACCAAATGACACTCTTCTTCGATGGTTCCAAGTGTCAGCATGGGGGGGGGGGCTGGTGTTATCCTCCTCATTCCACTTGATGGTGAACCCATGCCTTTATCTTTCAAACTTGATTTTGATTGTACAAACAATATTTCCGAATACGAAGCACTCGTATTAGGTCTCCAAGCTACCTATGCCTTAGATGTTAAGTCAATCAACATCTTTGGTGATTCTCAATTGGTCATAAACCAAGTCAATGGTATATACCAATGTCATAATGAGACACTTCAAAAGTATAAACATCATGTGGACATACTTTTGACCACCTTCGACCACTATGACCTTCAAACCATCCCCTTTCAACCAACAAATTTGTAGATACCATGGCCTGCTTAGCCTCTCAAATCCCCACTTCACCCACCGATTCTAAAATCTTTGTCACCATATAAAAGACTCCAATCACCCTCTTATTTACCTCATGAAATTTACTCCATCGAAACCACTACCCCTGACCCGAGTGACCTTTGGTATAAACAATATTCAGACTACCTTTCCCTCTCCATCTTGCCTCCCGACCTCACTCAATGGACAACGTGCCTTTCTTAAAAAGGTCTCTCATTACATCATCATGGGTGGCCTCCTCTATAAGCATGGCTTTGATGGCATTCTCTTACGGTGCCTTACGAGTTCTAAAATTCCTTATACCATTAAGGAAGTTCATGATGGCATATGTGGAGGTCACTTCAGTGGCCTTGCTATTGCTAAGCGTATTCTTCACCTAGGCTATTACTAGCTGACCCTTAACCATGATTGTTGTGACTACGTTAAGTGTTGTGTAAAATGCCAACAACATGCCAACCTTCATCATACACCCAGTCATGCCTTACAGGTCACCCATGACCTTTGGCCCTTCTCTCAATGGGGTTTGGATCTTGTTGAGAGATCAATCCCCATTCTTCACAATGACATCAATGGATCATCACCACTACCAATATTACACCAAATGGGTTGAAGCCATACCTCTCATCTCCACAAAAGCCGAGAAAATATGTGAGTTCATCAACCATCACATTATTTGTCACTTTGGTGTTCCCACATCACCTCATCACTGATAATGGAAAACAATTCAAAAATAAAACCTTGTGAAAACTTTGTGACACCTTTGGCATCCAGTTCTAAGTTTCTCATCACCTTATTACCCACAAACCAATGGCCAAGCCAAATCCACTAATAAAACCTTAAACAAAATTCTCATGAAAGTGGTTAAGTGGTTAACGATACTGGGAAGGACTGCATACACACATTCCTTTCACCCTATGGGCATACCGCACTAGTATCCACTTCCACTACTACCACACCCTTTTCTCTAGTCTATGGTATAGAGGTTGTTCTTGCCTCTCAAGTCCAGATTCCCTCACTTCACATTTCTCTCCATGACATGCTCAATGATGATGAATTTCATCAAGACCATTTAGCACAACTTGAGTTATTAGATGAACATCATCTTAATGCTCTTGACCATCTTCAAGTTTACCAAAAACGTATCAAACGTGCCTATGAAAAATGTCCATGAACGAACCTTCCAAGTTGGTGACCTTGTCCTGAAAGAAAATCAACATGTAACCAAAGCAGAAAAAAGTAAACGGGGAAAATTTTCTCCTAATTGGCTTGACCATACATCGTGACTCATACTTATGGATCAAGTGCTTATCGTTTATCTTCACTTAGATGGTAAACCCAAACCTGAGCCCCTCAATGCCTTGCATCTTCACCATTCTACTATTGACTTTTAGTCCTACCTCACCTTCTACCTCTTTCCATGCTCATCCCTTGAGTGCTATCCACTTCCTACGCCATCACCAATGATTAAATAAGAATCATGTGTGTACCCATCACTCTTTTATCTTCTCTTAAATATGTGTACCACGGCACTGCACATGGCATGATTCTCATGGATACTTTTTGTCTACTTTTAGATGAGATCCCATGGTCATTTCACCTTGCTTTCTAAACAAGAATCCAATTCTTCACCTTAGTCTTGTCCATGACTTAAAATCCTCACATGGGATTCAACTCCTTGAGTCAAACTTCCAATAAAAGATGACTCCCTCAAAAGGACATCTTTCTCTCTACATCGCTGCTATAAATAGACTGCTCCCTCGAAGGACAACTATGTAAAGCCTCTTTCAAAAAAAAAAAAGAGAGAGAGAATCTGAAGCTTCCCATCGATCAACTTCACGAAGACCTCAAGGAGTTAATTTCCTCATCCCATATAGACTTCCCACATCGATCAATCTATCTCAAATACAAGTCAAACATAAAAAAATTTTTTTCATCATGGACTTGCCCATTGTGATCTTGGATCTCTTGCCAAAAGGCATGCTACCAAATACCATATAAACTACCACTTTTCACCCTCTCACCATTTTGCACCTTCATTTCCTACCACCTCAAGGGACCTATTGGAACCATGACATTTGGTGATCATGTGACTACTCTTCACCTTTAGAATAATCAATCATGCAATGTCTTTAGGGTCTTACGTTCATCAGCCTATCCAAGGTATGACCTACTCATTATGATCCTTACCAATTAGGTGGCTTCTTGCCTCCTCTTATCTTTTAACCTTCTTCATTACGTATTGATTACCTTATACAGACTAGATCCTCGACGCTTATCTTTGGGTAATTTTCCTCTTTTTCCATAATCAACTCAACATCACCCATACCAATGTGCCCACAATTCACCCATACCTAAAAATACCTAGACTCAATCATGCCTATAACCTACCAACCCATACTCATACCTCCTCACATTCTTCCCTAGCTTATGGGAGAACTACATCACCTGAGGTCCCTTTTCACCGGGACTATGTAGGTAGCACTCCAGGGCATGGGGCCCTTGGAGGTTAGCTCACCACTCTCTACCCTAACCAATTCACCTTTCATTTTCCTAAATCACAATCTACCCTTGTTAGATTTCTTTTTATATCAATAATTGGGAATTAAACCAAACAAACAACAAATTGCTTTCCACATTTTTATCATCATCATACATACATTCATTATGTCTACCATTTCTTTACCATTATCATGCATATTACTATAAAACATCTCAAACATGACCCATATCATCATTAATTACACAAATTAATGAATTACAAACTCAACCAATTTCACTCAATCCATGCCTAACCAACCAACTCCAACTCAACCATGCCTATGACCACAACTCCAATCCATCCATGCCTAACCTAACTCCATCCATGCCTAAACCAACCTCCACCATGCCTAACACCCTAACCATGCCTATGAAATGCCTACTCATCCATGCCTATGACCTAACTCTAACTGCCTATGATCCATGCCTAACACCATGACTGACTCCATGCCTATGACTCACACTCTATCATGCCTACACTACTTGGTTTCCATCACATATACAAATCAAAATAACAAGATAACCACAACCATGTATACACATAATGACCATAATCATCATCATCTCTATAAATAAAAACATCCAAACATGTGTATCCATATACATAACTCTCAAATATCTTCAGCACATGCCGGTGTATATAACAAAATCTCTCAAAAACTCTCATATACAACCTCACCATCTTTGGCACGTAGCCGGTATATGATAAAAAATATATACAAAATCTCATATACATCCTCACTCTCTTCGGCACGTAGGCCGTATATATATCAAAAATGAATAAAATACATCAAAATGGAGGGATGTACATCATACATCATCCTACTAGATATCCTCCATATCAGTCTCTCCTGTCTCCTCCTCGGCTCCTATCCAACAGCTTGATAACATCTCACCACCCACCATGGGTCATGGGTCGTGGTCCCTCCCTGGTACATCACCTGAGCTGGCCTCCATGAACTGGTGGCCTCACCCTGATCCTATCTCGGGCTCGATGGCCCCCTAGTGCTCTCCACACTATGGGTATGGGATCTGGTCCTCTCACTCGAGGCCTGCTATGCCTCAGTACTCTCCATAGGATATAAAATCTATCCCCGCCACCATCAACTGATCCTGGTAATATCTAGCCTCACCTAAGGCATCCTGTAACCTAGATATGGGTACTATCTGTGGTGGCCCCATCAGCCTCTGCCCCTATACCTATCCTGTGGGACCCTGTCCCACCCCTTCCTGTGAACTAGGACCCTATCCCGGTGCCTGTGGAGGTGCCATCGGCCTCACACCCTATGCCTGTACCTGAGCCTATAATGCCTCAATCTACACCTGTGCAATGGCCAACTAGCCTCAAACCTATAACTTATGCACTGCCTAGGGTGGCCACCTACTCATCATCTCCATCCCATCTCCATCTCCACCTGGGCCATCTGGGCTCGAGACTCACCACTACACATGCAATGCGGCCACCTCCACCTCCGAACCTACTAACTACCCTTGTACCATCCCCAACTAGTAATCAAGGTCACCACCTACCCCTGTAGGGGGCATCTCTCTACACCGTGATGGTGGCTAAATCTGGTTGCCCTGGCCTGGGTGGTACTACTCGTAAATGGGCAGCCCACCACTATCTGTATATCTATCTATCACTCTGGCATCATCGATCCACCGGTCTATCACCTGCTCCTCCTACCCTGTAGTACTATCGGTTGTGGTAGAGGCAATGGCCTCTCCACATCATCTCTCCTGTACTATGGGAAGGGTGGAGGTATATCCTGTGGTAGCCCAAACTACCATCTGACCCTATCAATTGGGATCATCTCGTGCTCCCCTACATGATGCCCCTCTATCCATCTGAGTAGCTGAAGGCCATCTAACTCATCGACCATCTGTCTATATGAGGGATAGCCCACATACGGTCTCCAAATAATGTCCACACCAGAAAATCCCTCCAATAACTGCCTATAATAGGCCACATCATGTCTAACCCTACCTTGCTTGGCACTCTCCTATCATAGAACCCATCACCTATACCCCACCCAAACAAAACCAGGCTCAAATGCATCTTCCCGGGGCATACCAATCGAAAACACAAACAATGTGCTCATAGGCCCAACAATGAAGAATAAATGTGCAACATAGATAAACCTTGGAGCCACCCATATGCCCATAGCTCTCTATATAGCTACACTAGGAATGTTGGCACCCATGCAAAGTAGGTCCTGTCCATAATCATATCATGTAATACCCCATCAGTGATCATGGGAATCTCCCACCCTCTAGCATCCGGTAGTGCAAAATAACATACTGCCTCCATCAATAATACTACTAGCCTCATCTCCTCTGATGGGCTAGGTACATCTCTCCATAGCTCAGGTTGGCACTGTGGAATGTCAGCTCCACCAGTCCCTCACCAAATACCATCAAGCATCAACTCCTCGATGCCTCTAGAGGAGATCAAATATACCTACGTCCCCAATATAGGTAATCACAGATCCTATACACATCCTCTAAGGTGACGGTCATCTCCCCATCGGTAGGTGGAACGTGTTGGTCATGGAATCCCATCTATCGATGAGAGTGACCATCGACTCAGGCTACCGACTACTACATGATGGTAGCATGCTTGACCCCACTCAGGCCAACATCTATGACATGCCTCCACTCCTCACTGTTCACACCCCACGAACTATCACGAGCAGGGGTGGCACCTGTCTCGCATCCTCAACTGATCTCTCACCTACATCCAACAAAATAATCACATTATTAAAACATGACCATATCTTCATTCACCCATACCCATACCCATTACCCTACCTACCTTTTACTTCTACTTACCCATTTATCCCATGACCTACCCTCCACCCCAACCCAACCCTAACCTACCTACCTACCCAACCCAACCCTAACCAACCAACCTACCTACCCTAAACCTACCCAACCTACCTATCACCTTACCTATTTTCACACACCCCGACCCCTCACCTACTACTCCATTTTGACCCACTCCCCGACCTTACCTTACCTATTTTCCCACACATCTATACATTTTTCCCTAACAACACTTAACCCTTTTTTATTTCCCTTTTTAGGGCAAGTGTTTTTCTACCTTCCTTACCATTTCTTCGGTCCTCACCTGATGACCACTGGTCTCCCCCAACCAACATCGGTCACCTCATCCATGACCGATGATTCTTCGGTTATACCCCACCGACCGACCACCAACCTTCGACCGACACGACGTCGGTCACTTTCGTCGTGTGACAACCCCCATTCTTCGTGAAACCATGCCCTATTTCTACCCTTTTCACATTTCTCCTCACCCCCCACCCCAATCCCCCCTAAAACCCCTTCCCACCCTCTCATTCACCTAATTCTACCTCTCCCCATTCCTCTTTTACCCACTATCTTCCCCCAAATTCAAATTTCATTTCCCCAAAAACCCATCTCCTCCTACCTAATTTTTATCAATCTACTTAACAAAAAAAAGGGAGGATTGAATCTTACCTCATCACATTTACGCATCATCACATGGTGGCACCTCCATCCCGCTGCACCGTGGTCCCCCATCCCTCTCCTACCTCTGCCATCACCAAATGACCTCTCACTCTCCAACCAATCAAATCAATCCAACCCAACTCATGGATCCACCTATCGACCAACTATCACCAGCCACGTGGCTCACCAACTCAGTCCTCCATCTCACTCTGTCACTTTCCACCTTTTCCTCTCTCTCCTGTCATTTTCCCTCTTTTGTAAAAGACAAATGATTTGAAAAATACAAATTTTTTTTTTTTATAACCTACCCGACTTGACCGGCGACAATGGTTTTATCTTGACCGACATCGGTCCTGCCCTAGCTTACCATGGTCGGTCCATCGTGACCGCATCGGTTCCTTTAAACCATCATCGGTTTACCCTACTTAGTCTTTTTCCTACCCCCTACCCCCAATTTTTGACCTAAATCCTTTTTTACCTCACCCACACCTCACTTGGACACTTCACTTTATCTTCTTGACCTTATCATTTACCCCCTCACCTCATCCTCATTCGGGACTCATTATTTTACCCATACCTCGGCCCTACCCATGTCGTGACCTAGATACTTAGACCTGGAACATCACTAGTGACCTGTGACCTCATGTGTTTCACTATACCTTGTGGCACTATTATTACCTGTGTTGATGGACATACTGACCTTACCTTGCCTCTTTCCATGACCATTTATCCTGACCCAACCTTTGGTGTACCAAAACATACCTAAACATTCCTACACCTGACCTACATCATGTTTCCTGACCATATCCTATACCTTGGATACCAAAATCACCTCAACCTTGTTTGGATAAACCTATCGACCTTAGACAATGTAGAGTTTTCCTACTCTTCAACTTGGTACCATGTTGTAGTTTATACGTGTGTGTGCATTTGACTATTACTACCTTTGACCCTGACCCATTACCTAGATTACCCGAGTAGACCTTTTTCCTTTTTTACCCCCATTTCCCACCTTCTTCATCACATTCACCTTTTATCAAACCACTCACCGATTCTACCTTTTGCCTCATCAGTTCCTGTTTGAGGGGGATCACCTTCACCCACACATGGGGCAACCACATCTTATTTTTTTCAACGTCGCTTACCAATACAAGCTACGCAACAAAAAGGGAAAAATGTAGACACCAAAATTGGGTCACACTCCCCTTAGTCCCTCGACAAATAACCAACTCGAACACACTCACCTAACCATGGCCCCTTTCACCCCACTCTAATATTAATTTAATTAATTTATTAAATTAATTTATGATCTCACAATATCTATTATTTAAATATCCTAATTGGATAATGCCCACACCACCACCTCACCTATACACCTCATCTAGCCACCTCACCCTAAGACCTATTCTTAGTATGTTGCCATAACTAACTAAGACCTACCTAAACCCTAAAAATCAAAGCCTACATTCCCTCTAACCACATTCCCACCATTAGAAAGGAAGCTTCCATTCTAATCCATGGAGAAAATGAACGAGATCCAAGAAAATCAAAGGGATCTACCCATTTTAGAAAACCTAGGAAATCCTACCCTAACCGACGTTGGTTACCCTAAACCACCACCGTTAACCCAAACCACCGTCGGTTACCCATTTAATCCCCAAAACAACCTTATTTCAAGGTTGGCACATCTTTTGAGAGGCAAGAGACAAAACCAGAGCTGCATGCAAGCAAAACCAACATTCATACACATCATAGCATCCACAACCAACACCAGAAGCAATCACAGAGCCATTTTCCTTCACGGGAGCATCCAGGGGAAGCATCAACACCACACCAAGTTCTTTCCATTTGATCACCCACTATTCCCAACCTGACAACAAACTCATACAACAATAAGTAAGTGTTTTGTTAACCAACACTTGTCCATTGTCATTTTGGTAGACTCTTTTACTTATGTTATTAGTTTCTACTCCCATTCCCATTCCCCCACCATTTACCTCCATGCAAACTTGACCATTCCTTCACCCACTCCATTGAACTACTCATACCTAGATTTTAATTACCCCTGAGTATACCTAAGACCCACATAGACCTTGTCCATTTCCCTTTACATTTCCATTTAGCCTTAGATCTGCCCTCACCTCAAGTTTTTATTGAGTTTCCTGTACCTCGACCATACCGATCATCGGTTACCCACAACCATCACCGGTTCACCTAAACCGACATCGGTCATACCAGACCAACGTTGGTCTCTGTTTTTTTACCCTCAGACCAAGAACAGAGCTTAAAACCTCCACCCAATACCCAAAATAGCCCAGAACTGAACCCACTTGACCAGTACCAGTACCCTAACAAGAGACCTTGACCTTCAGATTCAATCATAGCTTAGCCTGTTGTGAATGAATTTGCTTATTGTAGATCGAATGAGATACCTAAATCATTTTAACTACAATAGGATTTCCTTTATTGTTAACATTAAGTTGTTTTAAACAATGGATTGACAACCATCTAGGAGTATCACACTTCCTAGATCTAGCATACGCATACGCTAGTAAATCCACTGGTCGCATATACTATTTAACTTTTATTTGGTGGTCTTGTTTTCCATTTCGTAGTTCATGATTAGTTGTGGATCAAGAAGTCATACGCATGCAACAACCTACAACTAGTATTTTGACAGGTATTCCTCCTAGCCCTTTACCCTTATCTATTTCAAATTCAAAGAAACTATCTAGAATCGTGGACTACAACTGTTGATCAAGTTTGGAAGTCAAATATCGTGTAGCAAATGGATCAATTTCCTAAATGGGGTAACCCCGTAGGTTCCTAAAAGACCTCTTTGAACTATTGAACCAACTTTGTTATATGTGTCTTCTATAAGAAAATATTCTATTTTCAGAGATAAAAATCTCACCATCTATATCCTCAACATAGCCCTTTTACCCTTTAATGAGATTTCACAACACTTACCAAAGATATCTTCGAATCTCCTAAATAGGTGGAAATGACATCACCCTTACCATCCTTTATCAAGCGGTACTTGATTGGATCTCCTCACAAAGATAACATCCTAATATATAGATACGAGCTGCTAAAAACTACACCACACATATAAAGGGGAACAACATCCAAAGTAACCTCACAATAAATTTTTGTCAATACCAAAAGTGATCTTACACTCGCTTCATTACCTTAATGACTACATTTTTCTTTACCCAACCCAAAGAATATAGACTTAGGTGATTGTAATTTTCTAACTTCAACATGTCCACTAAATATTTACTAATTAACTTAGCTTAAGAACATGTATAAAAATAACATCCACCTTAGGTTTCTTCACTTGAATCTTTAAATGGAAAATCTTCGTTATCATTTTCATGAACTACACTTTTACTACCCAAACATACCTCTCTGACGATAGAGGCATAACACATAGTCCCATCCACCTCTTCATTGCAAGATACTTCCTCTCCTTGGAGGGAAGTCGTAGCCTTCTTCTTATTATTCTTGGGTTTTAAATGATGTAATTTTGGGTGGAGATTCCAACATTTCTCCTCGGAATGAGTGTCAACATCACAGTGCCCACAATGAATTTTAGTATCTTTTTTAGAAATAGAAGTAACATTTTTCTTATCCTTTATTTTTCCTTTATTTTTCCTTTTTCCTTCTGCTTGGTGTCACCTTATTTGTTCGAAGCATGTTGAGAGGTAGATGAACTCTTTTTCTTGTCCATCTCCAAATAGTGATCTTGCGTACAAGCTTCATCTACATCTATAGGATTGGCCAAGAGGATGGGTCTCCTCAAATGGATATGGATTCCACCGATATACTTCATTAATAGGTCTCGATCTGCTACATCCTTTCCCATATGAATAGCTTTCTTCCGAACTCACTAGTATACTCCTACACAATCGGCCTTGTTTCTACCTGAGATATTTCCAATACATGGACCTCTCTTCCTCATAACAAATAGGATAAAACTAATTTTGGATTATCTTCTTAAAAACATCCCACTTAGTAATTGGAGGAATCTTCTTAACAACCAATGTATGAACATAACTTTCAAACCAAGTTAAAGCATGTTTGGTTAATTTTAACCGAGCAAAGGAAATATTTTGACTCTCATTAATTTGATGCAAACTGAAATATACCTCCAATTGATCTAGCCAATGATCTAGCTTATCAAAATTCACGTCTCCATCATAAGGCTCAATTTTGATCTTGGCCTCCGCTTTGAATGGAGGAGGTGTGGTAACAACATGGGATGGTTCTTCTTCACGAACCTCTTCTTCATGATCTTCTAGTGTCTCATTTGTAACACCAAGCTTCTATATGAGTAGTCCCATGATGGAATCCAATTTACCAATGGAAAAGGAAATACTTCCCATATCTTTGGATATAATTTCCACATTAGCCTCCAACTTGTAGAAACACTCTTCACCGCTATCTTCTACATCTTCTCTATGAGCCATCTCCTGAATTCCTTGCTTCCACTTCCTTATAGAAATCTCTGCTTCAAAAGGAATAAGGATACCTTCACCACTTTATTTTCCCTTTCAAGTAAGGGGCATCTAACTACAATCTCAACACAAGTTAACCACACAAAATATTGAAATCTTAATTGCTTTGATACCAATCTGATCCATAAACTACCTAACTTAACAATAAATAAATCACTATGCTCATGAATTATGAATGAAGTATCTGAGTTATTTATTAACCAAGTTAAAGTGCAATAATCCACACACAATTAACTACAAATTAAAAAGAGAGAGACAAGAATGAGACAATATTTATCCTAGAGAAACCTAAGGTGAGAAAAACTCCAACCTAATGACAAAATTAGCTCTCACTATGTAATCTCAATGATACAATTTACTACCAAATTGGCCTTCAAGAAAGATGAATAATCCTAATTGTATCTACTTTCTCAAAATATCTCAAACAATTAAGAACTATTCACAATGAACAAACAAGAAAAGAATCCAACTCTCCAAATTTTCTCACAACTAAATTCACCCAAAATCACTTGCTTGAATAATTGGAAATTCTTGTATTTATAGAGGATCATATCAAGTGAGGCACAAATACATGAAACAAATTGATTGGGAAGCTCAAAAATTGAAAATTTTGAGTTCATGAGTTCTATAACTATATCGCACATGACCTCTACTTTCTACAGATCGGTGGTTGAGTAACCACCGTGGTGGTCAGAAACCACCGTGGTGGTGGTTGTTTGAATTGCCACTCTACACAGAGTGATAGTTACGTAACCGTCAAGGGCGGTCTTGTAACCGTCAACTAAAACCCTTGAAACAGAACATCAAATATCCTAAGAACATCATTCTAAGGTGTCTAGATCACCCCCAACTTGACTAGACCATCTTGTGGAGACATACTTGAGATGATATAATCAAGAGAAAGTATCAAATATAGAGAATACATAGAATTGGGCTATTATTGATCAATTTTTTTGGATCATCATAATATCATTAAAAGAGATAAAACACATCATGTTATGCTTATACCAACTATCCATTACCATAAAATACAAAGCAACAACAAGAAAAACCAACAAACTCATCTAAAAATTCAAGACTAGATTTTAGCCCTTAAGGCCAAAATCGGTAGACCAACTATAGTTTTTTTTTATCTCTTGCTTCATCAATCAATCCCAAGAATGCTAGAAAATCATCCAGATTGGTATGGAAGATCACCCAAGGTGCACGCAGTGACAATCCCCTCCTTTAGGTGAGCTTCGTGAGAATGTTCTTCCTTAATAAGGGGTATTGCACAAACAAATAATGAACACACCCATTCTTGAAAACCAAATTCAAGCACTAACTCCTAATCTAATGCACTAGAACAAAGGATAACATGATCATAATACAATGGAAGTAGAACTAAATCACAATTATCATGAAGAAAACCAATAATACACCCATGAACATAAAAGGAAATGTACATATCAAGATCCATCACATAAGTGCTTCATAATCACTTCATTATATTCATTAGTCAAAGTACAGTAGCTAAGATTACATAAAAAGAGTTCCATGTATGGAGATATTTACAGTAGAAAAGATGCAATCCATTACAGAGCTCACCATCACACATTACACATTTTTACTATCTCCCTCTCTTGCTCTCATACGCACATACACATATTCCCTCTAAATCTATCTCGTAAAACCATACATAAGAGGAAATATCAAGGAATCTCCTCTTAACTACTCATCATTACAAGAGAAGGCTTGAAGGAATCTTTCATGATTTCCCTACCACTACCCAAGAACATGCCAAATGTCATCATGTGTTTCCTCAATCGAGTATCCTTAGCATGCAAGTGCTAGCTAATCCATAACAAACTCGGCTCCTTATCCTTTCATGATAACCATATTGATGCCCTGAATATCCTTTTCTTGAGCTACAAGTCTTCATAGCTTATCCATAATTATATCTGGTTACTTTTCCATCTGTTCCCTAAACACATCTTTACCCATTGTCCAAAACCCACTAAGTCCTCGAATCCATCTTGCCTAGGCATGAGCCTTCATGCATCTCCAAGAACTATTTCCATGCGTGCCTTCGTACCCTACTTCCATGTGCCACCAAGCTTTATGCCTTAGGTACTTAGTTAATTTAGGGGTCCAACATCACCCCACACTAATTTGATTATCACCTTGGCAATCCTTTATGCTTCTTGAACAAAGTCTTGATGACCAAAATCTATTAGGAAATAATGTTGCTCCTTCAAAGAATAAAGAATAGTGGAATTGAAAGAATTTGAATAAAGAATTGAAGAATGGAAGAATATGCTATGCGACCAATTGGAGGAGTTCAGGGAACTCCGTGTCTATCTCATCCTTCAACTTCTCCTAGGCCTTCAATTATAATAAGGCCTTCCCTAGCACTTCTCCTACGATGTTGGGCACTTGGTTTGGGGTAATTTCCTCCACCTTCCCCTTTAGCGCATTTATAGCTACCACCACTCTGTGCAGACACCTTCGAACTCATCCATCCACTCAGTGATGGAATCCCGAGTTCACTAATCCGAAGTCTAGCTTTTCAAACTTCATTTTTATTTTATCCTTCTGAGATGTGGTGTTAACAACCAACTATGCATGTTCAACCTTGTTGGTGGGGATGGTCTCCTATAAAGCCTTGAGGGCAGCCTCCTCTTCTGTCACCCACACATCAATGATGGGCTCACATTTTTTTACAACTATTGAAGCCCCTATCTACTAGTATATTTGCTTCCTTGAGTTGGGTGAGAAAGTCCTCTAACTCAGTGATCTGGGCTTCAACAACAAATTTGTTTTCCTCTTTCTCCTTTGCGAGCTCTACAATTGTGGGTCCTGTGCCATCCTTGATGTTTGTGAGCAACATCCCCACAAGGTCTTCAAGATATTCCATTTCATCCCCATAGTCTGTCCTGGCCTGGCTCACCAATGTCGGACATTGTCCCAAAATGCTCTTCACGAGGGCGTCATCTCAGTCATATGCTTCCTTAGTTCACGCATGTTCACCCCTTAATCCTTGATGTAATCTATCTATCTCCTTTTCCTTGTCCTTATTTTCCATGACCAGGGTCCAAATAGTGGCTCCTGCATCCAAATTGTGCCGATCACCTCCAAAGACATCTTTTGAAGCGCATTGCATGCTTGCTCATTTGTTAGGTGGTTAGGATCCACCACCTTATATGTTTCTCCTCCTTTCTTCTTTAGATGGACGATATCAATTGCATGATCATTGACCTCAAACTCATGCTCTTAGGCATGATAATGCATTTTCCATCTAAGTATCTTCATGGTTCTGGGCACACCCCCTTCTTTATCCATCAAATCCCAACCATGTAGTTTCTCCAGTGGGAGGGTGGCCTAGAACCTTACGTGCAATACCTTCATGGGGTCATCCATGAAGTCCATATGTGGGGACATGGGTGTCCACTTCTTCCTTGTTGCCTTGCACTTTTTCCACTACTTCTTTGATCTCGGGGTGAATCCTTTATCCTCCTTAGTAAATTATTCCCCCTTATCTCCCCTTAGGCTTGCGGTCTATGTCAGGGAGGCCTCACATGCTAGGCTCTTCGCAGCCTTACAGAGTGCTCCTTTCCTTCCTTGAGCATGTCACCCGCATTGGTGGCTTCAGCCTCGCTTCTTACTCTTCCAACTCTTCCTTGAATGTGGTGGGGTCTTCTTCTTCATCTTCCTCCGGCCTGTTGGAGGGATCAATTCATCTTATGTATTTTGTTTCTTTTCATTAGGTTATTCCTCCTCTTCCTTCTCTTTCTCATGGCCTGGTAATGAGTCCTTGGTGCCACCTTATAGTGAAGTGTTGGAATCCTTTCTACCATTGCGGCGTGTGTAGTACTCCTTCCGAGAATTATTTAACTTACCTTCACTTTGTTGTTCTTCTTCTTCTCCTTCGACATGTACCTTTTTCATGGGTGCGATTGGAACCTCCCGTGGCTTTAGAAAGGGGGAGTCTGTAACCTCCACTTCAATTCCCCCTTATGTTTTGGGATGCATCTACATTAACACCCAATGGACATACCCTTTGATGCTAACGTTGACTTGAGGGTACAAGTCCAGAAATATAGCTTCAAAACTTCAACATAAGCAGGTTGAGTGCCCTAATTTCATGTCACGTGCAATGTATGGACATCAATGTCCACTTTTTCTGCATCAAATACTAACTTCTACACATCCTTTATTCAGTTGATGGCACACTTCATATACTTAGCCATAAACGTGAAGGGGAGCTTGCACAATGGCCCTAACTCTCCTTGGCCATCATAAACTTTTCTAGGAAAAAGTGTTGTGCAATTGTGAGTTTTACGTAATCCCCAAGGAATTGTGGTAATTCATGGGGGATGTGGTAATTCATGGGGGATGTGCCACTCATTCTCAAATGCTTCACACAACCATTCAAACCACATGTTCATCTCGATCCTTGTAGGTGCTCGAGATGGTCCCATCACAAGTGAACTTTGCAAATTGAATTGAGGGATGAGTGCACTAGGTGAACCCATATGTTCCCATTTGGCCCATCTGGGACACCAATCTCCCATAATATGATCAATAGAAGTATGGAGCCCCATGTGATTTTCACTCCTACCTCATTTTGCACTCGTGCTTCTTTAACAATGTTGTTTGTGATAAACTCTATGCAAAATTATAATGTTCCCTTTTTGACACTCTGTAGGCCACATACAAGAACCTCCTATTGATGTCTGTCCACCTCTCTAATGCACCCAATTTATAACTAATGAGCCGAGAGGTGACTCTCAATGTTGGGTCTGGGAGATCTACAATCACCTGTGCCCTTCCTCCCTTCTTGTAGTTCAATTTCTTCACTATCTCCTCAATATTTGCAGTGGCACATAAATCAAGTTCCATGTCCTCACCGGTGTTCTCGCATGCCTATAACTGTCTTAATCAAGTGGCATGTAATCCTCATCCTTCTTCCCGTGAAGTAGAAGAAGTCCTCATGTACCCATGACATTAACCACTTGAACAACAGGTGGGTTTTACAAAGAAAGGAAGCTCCCATAGTTGCAAAACTCCAGTCTTTTGTAGTTCTTGTTGCACCGAGTCATCAACCTTAGGGTTTTTGAGATTGTTCATTGTTGGAGTGTCTGAAACTAATTCCTCCCACATCATTTTTTTGTCACTTGTCATGTGGTTGTATTCACTAATCTTGCACTTGTATAACTTCAAACTCCACTTTTTTCCTTGATAACCCCTGGGGTACTACATTTCTGAGTAAATCTCCATGGGATCCTCCTTCTCCACCACCGGTCTCTTTTTGCACTTTCTTAGGTGCCATATTATTTTTCTTCTTTCTTCTCATGCCCTAGGTTCTTTGAATCTCTCCTTTGTCTTCCCAGAATCAATGACTTCTCTGCTTCTCTCTCATGTAACCCCTTTCCTACTCTGTTGTCTTCTTTCCTCCTTGCTACACCCCAAGACTACACTACAACTTGCACAATTCCATTGGTTTGTGATAAGTACCTCGCTTCACTCTTCTTTATAAAACCCTCGTCACACTTTGAGCTTGGGAGCACAAAAGAAATTTTCTAAGGAAAAGTAGTCGAAATGACTACTCTTACCTCCTATTTATACTTTTTCAATGCCTTAGAGTTCCTCCAACCATGTGTCTTAATGTCACTTTTTAATAGAGAACTTTATTTCACTTAAATCAACTTCTGCAACTTCCCCTTGCATGTCACAGCTATAACCTTTTGGCACTCCAACACTACTTCACTACCATAGACCTCCTTCACGTGCATCACCATGCTGAAGTACATAACCTCTGTGTTGTCCACTAAGTAGTTCCCCATGGTGCTGCCTACCTTATGTTGTACTATGTGATCTTTCCTTCTTCGTGGTCTTTAAAATTTTCTCAACACACCTTCATAATTGCATGAATTCAAACACCTTAACCATCATTCCACTCGTTCTTCTACCTTTACGCTAATTATTCCCATCAGTCCATTTTCAAAAGAATTTGTCAAACATATTCAACATGTCTGCTACTCATATTTAGCATATCTACTACTTCACCCCACACAAAAATGTATGCGCGGTCCTCTATGCATAAAATATCTTACAATGTAATTAGCTATTGGTGCACCAACACGCAACGTAAAACCCAAAAAATGATGACAAAGGAAACAACCAAAAGGGAAAAGCATTAAAGGAAACCTAATCTAATTGGCAATACTACCTTATTTATAGACACATAGAAGCCTTATTTATAGTAGGGCTTCAACCTACTCCCATTGAAATATCCTAGCAACCTTGTCCCATCCAGTGCTTGTAACTGGCACACGCCTTTGAATCAAGGATGTAAGATATAATATATAGCCCTAACCAATGGAATTTGAGTTTCCCAGGATGGTGCAAAAATTTAGATTCATAAAGTAAAACCATCTACCCAACCTCAAATTGTTTATTTTTAATGTGATGATTGTGCCATGCTTTTTGTCTTGCCTTCTCAGTCTTTTGACTCCACCTAGAAAGTGATCTCCTTCCATCCAATTTTTAACTTATCCATGCGATCTTGTAATGCTTTCTCGTCGAAAATCCTCCCGTATGCGCAATATGCAAAGAGGGAAACATAAACTCTATTGGTAAAATAGCTTCTGCGCCAAACACCAATTGAAACAGTGTGGCCTTGTTCAATATCTTGTAGGTTGTTCTATACGCCCATAAGTACGGCTAAGAATTTTTCATCCCAATCTTGTCTCCCAACATCACAAATCTTGGTCAATGTATGACTTGGTATCTTGTTGAATTCCTCGGTTGTCCCATTAGCCTGAGGGTGGTAAGGAGTAGTCTTTTGATGAGCCACCATGAACTCTACCAACAAAATCCTGACTGTCTCATTCAAAAAATGTGTACCCCTATCACTAGTCAAGCTCAAAGGGCACCCATACTTGTTGATTATATTTTCCCACAGAATCTTGCTGCTATAGTTTATGTGAAATCGCTCATAGGCGCCGCCTCCACTCACTATGTTAAGTAATCGCATAAGTAATAATATAGCACGAACCATTCCTTCGCGCGACAGTGAAATAGGTCCTATAAAATCAACCGTCCACTTCTCAAATGGTTCAACGCTAGCTATTGGCCTCAAAGGAATTTCATCTCTTCTTCCTAGTTTTCCAAGGTGTTGGCAATGATCATAGGCCTTGTAAAACTTGATACAATCCTAGTAAATGCTTTCCCACTAGAGACCTACTAGTAAAATCTTCCACGTGGTGGCATTTCCTGTATAGTGTCCTCCTATAATTCCACCATGTGCTTCCTCCATGATTATAGCATGCTCATGCTTTACAACCACCGACACAAGATCTCATCACTGCCTAACTTGTCTTAGTCTCCACCAATCAACATGTAGGGCGCAACACATATAGCTAATTGTTTTTTGTCCAAAGTCTTCATTTGTTCCACCGCCATACCTATTTTGATAATCACATCAATATCCTCTAATTCATAGGGTGTGCATCATAATCTAAACTATTGTGCATCCGGAATTGTATCCTCGATGCTCTGTCGTCCTCCCCGAGTCGATCCATGATAAATGGTAAGGTCTCGTGTTACTTTTACCCGGTTTTACAACTACAGTAAACTCAAACTCTTAAAACAATTGGACCCACTTGCATATTGTCCCTTCTAAAATGAGCTTATTCACCAAGTACTTTAATATCATGTGGTCTCATGTAGAATATAAAGGGTGTTGCTAGTAGATAATTCCTAAATTTATGTAGAGTGTAGATCATCGACAATGCCTCGCACTCGATAGTATTATATTTCTGTTATGCTGGTGTTAACTTTCTACTTACAAAACAAAGAGGGTGATCAATAGTCCCATGACCAGTTATGCCAATATCGCTCCAATTGCCTTCCTGAAGCATCAACATGTACATGTGAAGGACTGGAAAGATCGCAAAGTTGAATATGGAGGATAGAAAATTTTGATCAATGAAGAGTTAATCGCCGAAGCTACTGGCCTTGGAATGGATGGGTACCGATTTTTCAATAAAAGGATTGACAGGCCGGCTGAGGAGAGGAAATTTGTGGAGGGAAATGAGAAACTAGTTTTTGTCATGGTGGGTCTGCAAGTCGATCTATCCCCCACCTTTTGATGAGGTCACCCGTATGATGGTGAGATACATTTCTTTAGAGGGGAGATTTGTCACAGTGCCCTTAAAGCATCTTGTGTTCCTCAACCACTTCCGCAGAAATTACACGGTATGCTTCCCTCATTATTTACTTAATTCTCTTGAGTGCTCCATCTTGGAGTTCCAAAAACATGCTCGTGCGGTCCCGTTGCATCAAGGGCTCATTTTCTTGTTGCATAAACTGTGTCTTCTCAAGCTTCCCGGCATTCCAACCTCCCCCATCTCTGTTCCTTCTTGTCCCCACCACCACTGCCTCGATACCACTCCTTCTATCCCCATCACCATGGCTGCTACCCCTTTTCCTTCCTTCTTAGCTCCCCTGTCATCCCCCCACCTCTGCTCCCACCCCTTTCGCCTCCACCTCGAACAGGCCTAGAACTAGATCTTCTAAAAGGCTGAACCTGGATACCCCTGTTTCGGGGAACGTGCCTCAGGACTTGGAGGTTGCTCATAATCTCCTACACATTAGCAGTACAGGTTCTCAGGAGACACATGCTGAGAGCTCCACTAAAAGGCTGGAAGCTTTAGAAACTGACATGTTGCTACTGAAAGAAGAAGTAAAAAAATTGTCTAAGCAAAAAGGTAAGAGAATGAAGGAGGAGGAGGCTGATATTGACAACAATCGGTTGAAGATATCTACAAAAAAATTTACTCCCTGGACAACCGACTTGGCAAAACCAAGACTCGCCATGATCATAATATGGCTATTTTTAGTGCAATTGAGGAGTTTATTGAGCAGCATGTCCGCTGCGTCTCTAATCTCAGTGGCATACCAGCTACTCTTTGGGGCATGGAAAAAGAAAGCAAACAAACCATTCAACAGCTAGATACTACTGACCCTACTCACATGATGGCATTGGCTATGTTCACCTCCTGGCAGACTATCAAATCTAAAATTGCCAAAGCCGCCAAGAAGTAATTGTGGATCTGCGCTGTTCTTGCTGACTTTTGTCGTGTTTTTTGCTATTTTGTTGCTTTTTTTTGGTGCTCTTCTGCAGTGTTCGAACTGGTTAGATGTTTTGGGGTAACTGCTCTTTGGTTACACTAGATTTTTATGTCTTATCTAGATCTTGATCCTTCTTATAATGTTTTTCACTCCTATTCTGGCTTCTAGGCCCCTTTTTTTGTATACAAGGGTATAGTCCCTTTCAAAAAACTATTTACCAATAATAAAAAAAGCATCAACATGTATATGGAATGGCTTGTCTCAAGATGGAAAGTGTAATATGGGTGCAGTGATAATCCTATTCTTCAATGTATCAAATGCCATTTGTTGCACCTCTCCCCAATGAAACATACTTCTATGTTTGAGAAATCCCTCCAACGACGCGTTAATCTTGTCATATCCTCGATAAATTTTTGGTAGTACCCCATATGCCCAAGGAATCCATGCACCACGCTCTAGTTGGTAGGTTCCCCAATCCCACAATAACAAAAACTTTGGCAAGATCCACCAACAAGCCTTCCTTACATATGATATGCCCTAACAAGGTTCCAAAAGGAGTAGAAAAACACATTTATTAATGTTGAGAGATATACTCAACTGTCAATATCTCTCAAACATCAACCGCATATTGTCACAATGGTATTTTACTAGTCCATAAACCATCCAATCATCAAGGTAGACTTGAAGAAAATTATGGATGAAGTCCTGAAATGCCTGAACCACAATGCACAAAAACACAACAGTGCATTCTTCAGTCCTAAAAGGCATGACCGTGTAGGAAAAAATTCCCCATTTAGTGGTGAAGGTTGTCTTTTCTTGGTCCTCCTTCGTAATTCTAACCTAATGATATCCTAAGAAGCCATCTGTGAAAGAATAGATCTCATGCATGGCTACTCCTTCTAGGATCTCCTCAGTGAAGGGGGTTGGAAAAGGGTCAATGACACATACTCGCATTCAAATCCTTATAATCAATGCAAATCCTTATCCTCCCATCCTTCTTAATGTTGATGACCATTGGACTTATCCATTCTGATTCTCAACAACCTCAATGATGCTTGATGTGATCATCTTGTCAATATCCTCCTTGACCCTGACGTGTAGATTCAGATTTATCCGGTATGGTCTCTTCCGAATCAAGCGGTACCTCCTTTCTTTTAATCTACATCTCTCCTAAATAGTGGTGAACTCCGTAAAGCTCATGGTACCCACGCAGCATAAACAAATCATAAAATTCATCTAATCGATCAATAATATTTGGAACCTCCCTTTCTAAGTAGTAATACCCAATATTAGCCTCCTTAGGTTCCATATCTGATCCAATTTTAACCTTCTTAGTTTTGAGGGGTTCATGGTAGGCGTGCGCTTGCTCATCAACACTATCCATTACCTCGCACGTACCCACAGTATGGTTAACATCCAAGTTCTTCACTTCTTCACCATCGGTCACATAGAACTTTTCCCTTTCTCTTTCTCCATGCAATCTTTCTCAAGTTGTACTTCCTCTGGCTCATCCCCATCGAAGTGCACTTCTAAGTCAGCTTCTCCCAAAAATTCCATAATTCTATCCTCCACCATGGCACTATCTCCCATAGTTAGGCACTTAGCAACCTGCAACACCTCGTTCACTAATGGATTTATACTTCGACACTCAAAGGTTTGAATCAAGTCATTTATCAACTCTTGCCATTTTCCCATCTGACGACATAGTTTTGAATGAATGTATAATGCACACACACAACCTTGTAAGGTGGAGTAAATATTATGCACCCATAAAGATGGAGGTAAGGCTTCGTGCCTTCCATCCAGGCCTTCTCACATGTATGGATGTGAAATGAGGTGGGTTCCTTCCCATGAAAGTCTTGTATAGTAGTAGGTGCATTTCATAAGAGAAACCTAACAAAGAACGCGATTCTCACCTTGCGCTACTCTAGAATGTTATCGTAATGGGTCGCCCACTAATTTGCTGCGATCATCACAAGCGAAATATAGCTAAGCATACTTCTCCTTTCAATATCACATCTCCACTAGGTCTCCATTGCTTGTAGGAAAACATCATGGTTGGCTCCCCCAGTGTAACTTGGCAACTTTTTTCCTCCCAGGTTCCTGACTGAGTGCACCTTTGTTACTCTCATCACAAAGCCTCTTAACTTCCTTCCGACTAACTCATATGTCCCGTGCACCCAATTTTCACATGCCACACTAGTGGTATCACTTACAAATTGAGTGTCTTCCCACTAAATAACTCCTTCTGTTGGATGCACAACCTCAGGGTCTCTGATAGTGCGCACATAGATTCTGTCTAGGTATCCTTCTCCCAAGGGTTCAATATAGGGTGTTGACTTTCCATTTGTCAAATGGATGATAACACATTCCTCCTTGTTCTCAAAACTTATATATACCTTATTGAAACATAAGTAAAATTTTTCTTATAGCATTGGGGTGCCCAAGTAACACTGGAATTTTTTTTGCCTCAGCAAGCACCAAGACTTCAAAGTCTTCAGTGAATTTCACCCCTTAGATAGTGATAACAACATCCTTTAAAACACCAATGGGCATCACATTTGTCTTGCTAGCCATATAAAACACATTTGAGGATGGTTGTAATGGGGACTTCCCATTTGATTCCATACTTCTAAGGTAATAACATTAATCTGTCATACCCGTGTCAATTAGAATATTTCTCAGGAGCCATCCATCAACTATTGCATTCAGTTAATATCCTTATCATAATCAATGTTCTAAGGAGGAAAGTTAGCGTGCAAGACCTGTCACTCATGCTCTCCTCTAGCATGTGATACTTTCTCCCATAGCCATTCTCCTAGCAAAGGGATGATATTCTCTTGCCTAAACATTTTGCATACCTCCCTGACTTCATGTAGATCCTTTTATGGAGCCTCAATTCTCTTATTTTTCTCTAACTGCCATGATTTCTCCTTTAGGAACTGGATCTCTCCTTGTAGGATTTGAATCACATCCATGGTTTCCTGATAGACTTATTTCTGATGAGAAGGGTCTGGATACTTCCCATGCACCACCTCTTCTCTAGTAACCAGTGGTCTCTACTTTGGTATCTCCTTGGCGCAAAACCTCATCTCACGTTCACTAGTATAGATTCTAACTCTTACTCGCGCGCCACCCTTGACATCCAATATGAGTTGACTTTCTTCACGCTTACCATCTCAACACCTTTTTCCTTCCATTGTTGTTGGCTCATGTGTTCAAATAATTATAGGCACTCCTCATACTTGTGTTTCTTTCCACACCAAGAGCACTATAAGAGATCAAGGCATTCATGCTTATAGTGTTCTAGAGACCCGTTGTAACAAGTTCCACATGAGAACTCACTTATTCCACCTCCACGGTTGCCACGGCCTCTAAATCCTCCGCGAAAGCCTCTTCTCGTGACTCCCTCCATCTACGTGCCCTTCATAATGATGGCCCTCATCCTTGGAACTATTTGCAATACTATTATGGAACACACCAATATTAATGGCATCATGTATTTGGTCAATCAATCTATAATCCTTGGTGTCATGAGTAGTAGAGGTGTAGATTTTGCAATAGCAAGACACATTCTTATGGATTGTGTGCTATAGTAGCCAAAAACTACTTACATCATGATCTCTATGGAAAATATCATATTCCACCATTATCGCATGAACCGACCTTCATGAGTAATTGTCCTTTGTATGATCCTCTACTTCACAATCCGTACACCATAACCCACTACGAGTCTCATGAGTTGAGTTTGCAAATAATTTCTCTTGATGCTTTTCCATTACAACAATTTGGGCTTCTAGGAACAAACTAATTCTTGTATCAATTCTTCCTACTACCTCAATGTGCAAAGTAACCTCCAAGGCCTCACACAGATCTATGAAAGTCTTCTGTGAAAGTGCCCTCCTAAACGGCATGATTAGTCCTCGACAAACCACTGAGCATGTTGTGAAGGGTGAATGTCATAAGATAACTTGGATAGGAGATTCTTGAAATGTGCATCATACTCCCGCACACTCTCTATGTCATTCCTTGTTGAATCTCCTTCAACGTGTTGATGCTTTTCTGTTCAAACTCAGGTATGTGGAACTCCGCCAAAAAGGCATTACACGCAATGCAATGTAATCCACCACTATCTAGTGTGGGTCATACTTCCTATACCAACTATGTGCACGTCCCCGACAACATGGTTGCACACATCAATTTATTTCACTGGGGTAGTGATTCCCTTCACATGCCATAGTAACTTGCACTTGTGTACATGTTTTGTGACATCCTCAATGCCCTTGTAATCGGTAATTGAGTGACATCACATAAAACACATGTTCATGGTGTTTTTGATCTTGTTCACGCAGCCAAGATCTTGATTCCCTCTGATGTTTACTCCACCACCAAATCCACTAGATCCACTAGTGTGAACTCCTCCAAATCCACCAGATCCTCCTTTTATCGTAGGTAAGGGGCCTAATGCACTGTGCCCTGTGATCTCACCGTCATGCTAAAATGTGCACCGATAGTCTATGATACCGAACCACTCCTAGATGTGTTTCCCGCACTACTCCCAGATGTGATACTCAAACCTTTTGTTCCTAGACCTTTCCCAAATGTTTTTCCAAAAAAATACTCCCAAACACAGAAATGAATGTGTATCCATATATGTACCAAATGAAAAATTATACCTCCTAGGTGTCGTTCACTACCAATATCGATACTAACTAGATTATCAAAACTTATCTCAAGAATTGGAAAACTAAGTGTAAGGGTCTGGTCGCCATATGGGTTAAGATGCGCACCTACGGCTCTCCTCCTTTCTTCATATGATAAGATCTCTCTAGAAGCCGAGGGGTTTCTCTTCCATGCTTGCCAAGATGGGGTAGCTCAAACTACTTAAGTTCCATGTCCTCCGAGTGAACTTCAAATCCTTCCCGCAACGTCTACCTCCATAAATCCATCGCTCATAAAGCTTCATGTTGTCTTGCCAACTCCCTCTCCCGAGCTTCATTATACTTAACACACCTCTCCTCTCTCTCCGTTTATTCCACAAGGTCTGTCATCCTCTACCACGCCAGCCTTCCGCACTTTGTGCCTAGTATGAGTTTAGTCACCATGGGAAAGGATTCCAAACTCAACGTAATGACCAAGATCTTGATAGCCAATTGAATAACATGCAAGAATGATCCTCTAGGATCCCTCAAGATTTCAAACTCAACGTGATCTTTGGGAAATAATACATAGAAATATTGTATTCTAGGGTGTAACTAGTCAACACTCTACTCCATTAGTGATAAACAACATCGTTCTAGGTCGATTGACATCGTGCAACCACTAATATTCATCTTAGACATGAGGTCTATAATACCAACTTGTCCTTGATGCATATGTTGAGAGCCATTCATACAAATCTATTGGGAAACAACAAAAGAATGTCTCATAGAGTTTGTGATACAGTTCTCCTCCACCCATTTTTGTGCATCAAACTCAGATCCAAAGATCAACATTTGAGAAAACTCATCCTTTGTGATTTTAAGCTAGGTCTTGATGCTATCCAAGGTTAGATGCTCTATCATCACACATCATTCTCACAACAGCTTTGAAAAGAGGTCCCGACAATGGAACCAAAATGTAGTCTCTATTTACCTCTTGCTTCATCAATCAACCCCAAGCACACCAACACATCATCCAAACTGGTCTAGAAGCTCAAGGCACACGCAGTGCCAAGACCCTCCTTTATGTGAGATTTGTGATAATTTTATTCCTTAATAAGGGGGTGTTGTAAAAATAGAGAATGAACGCACCCATTCTTGAAAACCATATTTAAGCACTAACTCCTAATATAATGCACCAGAACATAGGATAACATGATCATACTACAATGGAAGTAGAACTAAATCATGATTATCATCAAGAAAACTAGTAATACACCCATGAACATAAAAGGAAATGTAAAAATCAAGATCCATCACATAAGTTCTTCAAAATCACTTCATTATATTCATTAGTCAAAGTATAGTAGCCAAGATTACATCAAAATAGTTCCATGTATGGAGATATTTACAATAGTAGAGCTTCGACACATTATAGAGCTCACCATCACACATTACACATTTTTACTATCTCCCTCTCTTTCTCTCATACTCACACACACACACATCCCCTCTAAATATGTCTCATAAAACCATACATAAGAGGAACTCTCAAGGAATCTCCTCTTAACCGCTCATCATTAGAAGAGAAGGACTGAATGAATATTTCATGATTACCCTACCACTACCCAAGAACATGAGAAATTTCATCTTGTATTTCCTCAATTGAGTATCCCTTAGCATGTAACTGTCAGTTAATCCATAACAAAATTGTCTCCTTATTCTTTCATGATAACCATATTGATGCCCTGGAATATCCTTTTCTTGAGCTACAAGTCTTCATAACTTATCCATAATTGTATCTAGTCACTTTTCCATCTATTCCCTAAACGTGTCTTTACCCATTTTCCAAAACCCACTAAGTCCTGAATCCATCCTACCTCCGGTGTGAGCCTTCGTGCATCTCCAAGAACTACTTTTGCGTGTGTCTTCGTGCTCTACTTCCACATGCCACCAAGCTTTGCACCTTAGGTACTTAGTTAATTTAGGGGTCCAACACCAATTTGATGACCTTATCTAAAACATTCTCCAATAAAAATTACTAAAATAGTTCATGGATGCTTAGGACATCTCCCAAGGATTTTGGAATAGTTTGGTTTTCATCTTAGAACCTCCATCTCAACCCTAAAACTAGAAATATCCACAAAATAAGGGATTTTATCTCTCTTCCCAAAATAGATGGAACACCAAACCACCACAAAAAAGAGCTTCGAGTAATCCTCTACAACCTTGATGCATTAATTTATCTTTCCAATTTCATTTGGAGTCCATAAAATGAAAATCTCCTAAGTCACTCTAAAAGGGGGTTTCATTAGGGTTTCAAAGCAACTTATCTTCTTGAAGATTGGTCATAAAACTTTGATGGTTAAAATACCTCATTATTTTTTAAAAATAATCTTAGATCAATGTAAAATCATCCCCCAAACCTTTGGGTCCCATGAAAAGTGTGTGAGAGCAGGTGAGCATCTGAAGTTGCCAATTTGAGCTAGATTTTGCTTCTTCTCAACTCAATTTTACCAAAAATTCATAACTTGACTTTCCTTCAAAATTTTGACCTAAAACTTTTCAAGTAAGCATAATGACAACATCCTTTAAATAAAAAAACTTACATCTATGCTAAAATTATTTTGAATCTCTCCATCCACATTGACTTACCTCTCGCTTACTTATTATTTTTCACCTTCTTGCTTCCTAAGGACCATGAAACATCATCAAACCACTAATAATTGACCTAAAATTTGTAATTAACCTCATATAAATTGTCACAAATCACTCGCCATTATTGACCATGTCTATCCTTTTCCAAATCTCATGCCATCATACCAAAACTCATGCTCTATGACTAGGAATAGGCCTAGAATGACCTAACTCAAGTCATACAACCCATGAACTGACCATGATGATCACATGTAGACATGTTGACACCTCAACACACCTCTTGACCATGATGGAACTCATACCAACCTTTGAGACTCATACAATAACCATTCATGCTTGCACCATGCCTGAAACTATGCCTAGAGACCATGACAACTTCACCAAACGAAGACACTACCAATCACCATTCATGTTTGACCTTGGTAAACACCTCATGGAGACTCATATGACATTATGAAACCCTTTTCCATCAATGGAATTTGACATCAATGAAAACAATTAGACACAATGGCCAACAATATCCCCTTTGTCATTGATGGAAACCACCTTTTGAAAAATTGATGGAAACCAACAAGATGAAACACCTACATGACCTTTTTCCATGTTTATGATGATTCTCTCACCCTTTAAAATATATGATAAAGGATAAAATGATGAATCAACATGAAAATTGAAAAATCAAAATGGTAATAATGAAAATGACAAACTTACTTGTTTTCACTAGCTCCCCTTGGACTATACTTTCTCTTCTTGTCTTCAAAAAAAAAAATGAAAGATCTATGGACCCGGATTGACATACAAAACAACTCCCCTTAATCTATATCACCATCAACATACCACAATTTGGATCCATACTTAATGACCTAGTTATTCCTTCAATCCTTCTTTGCTTGAAACCATCTTAGTTGAGATGATATAGTTTCCTTTCAAGAACACGAATAGAGCCACATATCCCTTCTATTTAAGATATTCATCTTTGTCTTTCATGAGAATACAAGTCTTCAAAAATAGTCAAAACATAGAGAAGTACATACTAAACCTTTTATTCAACTTGAGCCGAGATACATCAGTCATGACCTTGAATAATATAGTTTCCAAACTTGAATATCTTTTTGTTCGATCTACATGACACCTTTTAAACTTATATAGCTTTCCCCAGAGATAATACCTTTCATTTTTTCTTCATTTATGCCATGCAAATATTTCTAGGTCTTGACCACATGTCACGTAGAAGGATCAAGTCAAAACTATTGTCATGAGGCAACATTTCGGTATCCATTGTCTTATTTCATATCATTAATTCTTGTTTGATCATATGAAAATGATTTCTCTCAAAATACCCGTAATAATCCAAATACCCTACCAAAAAAACATCCTTGATACCTTGGGAACATACTTGAAATTTCTATACCTTCTCTCCCTATTTCATGAAGCCTTCATATACATGTAGCACATCATTACAGATATCAATATGTTGTTATACCCTTAAAAAAACTCTTCATCATCAATCTTATGATTTAGATCACAAATTATGGAATCGAAAGAAACTTGTAACAACATTTTCTTGTCTATCACAAGTCGGGAACAAATTTCAGAGAAAAATTAGACCTTGAGTTTCATAGACAGTCCTATTACTGATATGGATCTTCATTCTTCTTAAACCATCTAACTCTATAATTTTGAAACAAAACTGATCTTGATTTTAAAACATAAACTGTGAACCAATGATCTAAGACAAAATCAATAGACCCAGTCAAGAATCAATATATTCCTTGCATCATTTCAAACCCTTCATATCGGACAAGAAGGAATCAAACATTCGACATACCTATTAAACTCCTTTGAATTCTTACCCATTGAGATACTCACTTGACACTACTCACTTTTAGATTTCATATTCACACTTCACAACATGATTCAAAGTCCGAGACACAACTTATAGGATCGGATAGGTATAAAAAGATTTGGTAATGCAATATTTTCCAATTCTCTAATGGCATAATTAGGTTATCAATACAAAATGATTTTTGTCTTCACGATTCAAGAATTTTTGTTTTTTGTGACAAGATCTCAACCAGTTCCTCAATCCATTCAAGACCCTCCTAGATACCATTCATAATGGTCTCAAAAACATAGTTAAATAACCCTCAAGGAGATCATCTTAATATTTGACATGACCAACAACCATCATCCATCTACTGGACATTTTACATTGTCTCCTAACTCCCCGAGATGAGTACCATATCATAGCAATTTGGGACAACTCTTACTCCATAAATAAGGGCTAAATTAGACCATAAAGAACATTCCAGGGAAGTTATAGACAAAGACAAATTTCATAATGGTATACAAAAATATTCATTTCTTGGGTTGCCAACAACCACACAAAAATGGTTTTTTAGGGCAAGTACCAACAACCTCTGGATAGTTTTTCCAAAGGATTACTAACAACCACAATATCATGATGTTGCGGTAGTATCATTGGCTCTCATCATTGTCTCACCGTAGGGAATAACATAGGAAAAATTGTTTAATTCTACCGCTCATACACACAAATTGAAACTTAGATTTAGGAATTGGAACATTGAACCATGTTCCCCACTCAATGTGAAATTTCCACTTAATCAAACATGAAAACCGCACTACTAGAACACTCTACACACAACCGCAAGAATCGAAAATCAAATACTAAAAATAAAATACACAACACAAACTTCCACCATAGCTTCGCAGCAGCCGTCAGTTGGTGATTAAAGAGAGGTCATTGATTAACCTCCAACCTTTGATGCTTTGCCGTTGTATAGTAACATGATGCTAGATAAGTCGGATTTGATCATGGAGCTCAATTTTTACATACCTCAATCAGACGTCGGATTCTACCGAAAATGCATCCGTAAGGCAAATTTTACTTCTCATAACTTTTAACTTTTACACTTTAAAAACAATGACTCTTAATAATACAATATTTTGTTGACTTATAATTTTGACAAAAATTGACAATAACAAAACATAACATAAGACTCTACAAAATGACTCTTATACTAACTAAAATTTACTATGGACTTTTAATATTTATGACATACATAATTTAGAATAAAGTTGACTAAAGAACCAATGACTATATTAACAACATATACTAATTAGAAAACTCCTAAATGGTAACTTATGAATGATAAAGAGTGAACATGACAAATGACTAACCTTAATAGTCCCTAGGAGACTCTCGAATAAAGACACTAGATTAATGATGTATACCTATTTTATACTACGCGTACCTGAAAATAGCCTTTGAGAAAACCGCATGTGGAAGTGTGAAACTAATACTCAAACAAATGAAACTTTAACAAGATAAAACCACGAGCTTTGTTGAGCATGTGTAGAAAGTATGGTTGATCAAATCGATGCCGTAGATGACATGATTAGGCAGTTTAAGAGACGGTTGTGTCTATTCCTGATGCAAAGATTGATTCGAAAGCGGATGTGAACGTATTTTGGCCAAACAAAGAGAAATCCAACTGGGAGAATTTAGGTAGAAACCAAATAATGCAATGATGGAGTCTGAACTACATGGTAGAGGCCGATATAGATATAATGACACCCTGTTATGTAATCAACCCTCATGCGCCCTTCATAAGTGTAGAAAACCAGCAGATACGATGAAGAAGTCAGAGCAAATCAACTAGTTCACAAATCACATCTATGATTACACTGACTCAAATCTGAACTCTCCAAGTTAGTAGATCCACTCAGTGATTGTGGGATTTTGTCCCAATCGTATGCTGATGCACTTGTGCCTCCTTCCAGATGGATCTGCAGGTCTGTCGTCAATGGACAGTCAACTAAAACAACAAATATAGGTCGAATTGATATTGTCATAGATGATAATAATTGACAAGAATGAAGACAACTCATTTCTTCCGCCATGATGTAGAGTACACCAACCACACACAAATATGATAAATTATAAATATTTAGTTCTAATGGTTTCTACAAATTATTCACGCATCAGATGGGGTAGTTTTGAAATTTGATCATGCCTCTTCAAAAATTAACAAACCATATTTCTCACAATAACATGCTCTGATGCCAGATGAAGGAGAAGATCAGATTTAACAATAAACTCTTTTTATTTACACAATAAAACTTCGTATTACAATACAATTACATATAGGAGAGAATGCTCCTATAATCTAGGAAATTGTTTTCACAATACTTCTCACAAAAAAACTATTCACTGAGTTTGGTTTAACAACAAAATCTCGCCCAAACAATTTACAACCATACTAACAAATATTAGTTGTTTTATAAACAACTAATTTACAATATTTTATGACATTTACCATTATATAATAAACTCGCACATTCTAATATTTAATCCAACCTTCATAATATTGTGAGCAAGAAACGAATATTTCCTAACATGGGTTAAAAAATTAGTCCTTGGAAAACTCAACTTCATACTCGATCAAAACCACACCTCATATACCACATACCTCTTGAAAATAGAGCGGTGTAAGTCGAGACTTTGGACCCATCATTTTGAGTACAACAAACAGTTTTGACAATATGACATACATCAAACAATGGTAACCATTTTAAACCATCATGACTTAAACCATAATCAAAATCAAGAGTAGCATAGGCCTTTTGACACATCTCAAGGCATGACACATATCACTCTTATGAGATGACAACCTATATGACTGGTAATACACTTTTGATGGACCATAACTCTTATCATGACTTGTGAACAAAAGTGGATACCTTTGATAACCTAAAATTCATCTATTCCTTATGAATACTTGAAACTCAATTGTCATGACAACAAATACCTTATAGAACACGTACTAAAACAAAACCTAAAAACCATTTTGAGTAAGACTATTTACATATCCAACTAACAATAAGGATGAGATTGGGGCAACCTTATTATAACCTTTTCATAGACATAACTTTTCCACACAGATGTTTGCTCCAAACTTCAAGAACACTCCTTGATTTTGATAGATTTGTGAACTTTCACCTCGATGCACCATCAAAAACTAGAACTCTAATATGCATTCAGGATGATAACTGACTCTTCTACAAGATCTATCTAGTACTAACATTTCTGAACAATCACTCTAATAAACACATATCATCTTGATATCTTCTTGCTTTTTAAAGCATCTAAAAACCTTGATTTCACTTTGGAGCTTCTTCTTCCACTTGTTTACTATCTTATGATCAATTTTCTAAGCTAAAAATAGATATCCATTGTAGAAATACCCATACCTAGCATGGAAGAAAGGTAAACAACCATCATGAGAATTCTAGAGTATGTCAAGATCTCTTTGAACTTATATTGGTAACCAAATGTCTCGATCCCGAGTATAGCCTCGCACTCACCTCATCTTACAATACCTCGCCACACCGAGAAGCTCCTCATTGCTATGAAATTGTTTGACTCCATCATGATACACATAAAAATTAAAATTTATATTGATAGATCAAATCATATCGTGGATAATCTCAAGCTTTAATTCTCGAGGCATCATCATCACCTTTGCATTTAAACACGCTAATCGACTTTGATATCTAGTTAAATTAGTTTCGGATCTCTTTTTGACCTCTTCATAGCTTTTGTCCAAGGATAGGGATTCAAGACACACTTCCTCTACCTTTAAATGTTAAAACACATATGTTTCATCTTCAATTTCAGCTACTAGGTCTTCTTCATCATCTTCTTTAGCGAAACCTGCTTCAAACTCAACACAAAGTTCTTCTTTGACATCTTCATAAGTCTTCTCATCATCCTGATTGGAAATGGGAGTAAAAACAAGGAAAAATTTCCAAATGTAATACCCTAAGGGTTTTAAGCATGTTGTCATCCTAACAAGAGGATTAACTTCAACTTGAGCCTGACTATCTACCATACTTGTGCTTCAAGAGGATCTCCTTCAAGTTTTCAAACTTGCTTCACAAGGACCAACTCTGATACCAATTTTTGGAAGAACAATGTACTCGAAGGTGGGGGTGAATCACTCCTACAAAACTTTAACTTATTTTACTATGTCAAGCATTCAAAATTCAATTAACCACTCATCATACATAACCAGATATGATCTTATTAGATATACATATTAACCATTAACAAGATCATGAAACAAGAGAGATAACATAAGACCCAAAATATAAGTGGGAAACCCTCAAGGGGAATAAAAGCCACTGAAACCATTTCTTACATTACACAAAGAAAGGAATTGAAAGAATATTACACATCCTACAAGATTTTTTTAGTGAGGCACCCACCCCACAAGGAGAACCAACCCCTAAAACTTTACTGATATGACTCACAAAAAGGTCTCCTATGAATATTACACATCATAAGAGATTTCAAGAACGAGTGACTACAGATGATATGTTGATCCCACTACTGATTGTGATCCAAGTTCAACTCCAAACACACTAAACCCTCTTCAAAATTCTCTCTCTCAACTCACTCAAATTTTTCCTCTCATGGGATGATTAGGTCATTTTTCCTTACATAATTGATCCTATATATTTCTTATGTTTTCAATACTTTTCTAAACTCTGGATATAACCCCTCTACACTTATCTTCAACCTCCTTTCATTTACATTTTTCCTCTCTTACTAAGATAGTCAAAAATTACTTAACACAATATTTTAACGGATGAAAGGGTCATCAAATTACACATCAGGCCTCCATCAACACTTGTAAATCATCTAGCGATTGAGCATTATGGCCAAAGTTCTTGAGAAAAAAACTCGGGGTTGAAAATTGGTTTTACGAAGGACTAGGAGGCATACCTGGGGCTGGGTGCATTTTATTGTCCCCTATGTCCCTTTAGCTAAAGGGAAGAAAGAGTCATCAAATTTCACATCGCACCTGGAGCTGACACTTGGCGGGCATCCAATGGTTGTACATTTGGCTCTAACTAGCTCTTGGGGGCTTGAAACTTGCACTGTAGAAGGTCGCATTGATGAGCTAAGGGCTACAAGGGGCTGGGTACATTTGCATGTCCCTCATGTAATTTTTCCAAATGTTCAAAAGGGTCATCAATTTGCACATTGTGCTAGGTTGTGACACTTGTCATGATCTCGAACGATTAAAGGGATAGGCTCCAAAGAAGAACCTAGGGGATGAAATGGTGATGAAGAGGGTTCCGTGGGCGACCAAAGGGAAAAATAGGGCTTGACGCATTTTAATGTCCCCTATCCCTTTTCTTAAGGGACTAAATGGACATCAAAATACACCAGGCTCCTAGAGCTGACACATTTCCTCTTCGAAAATTGACTAACTCCCAAACTCTTACCTTGAGGGAAACTTGAAGCAAGGATAACTTGATCTCCCGATAGAATTTTTGGAAAAATTATATGAATTTGAATGAAAATGGCCTTTTGAATCCAATTATGTGGGTTTTAGTTCTTGATTCCTCCATTTAAGCCCTGAAAAAGTGGATTTTGGATCTAGCTCCCGATTGAGCATGAGAAAAAATAGCTATAGACCTATTAATCCAAAGTGTTGTGAAAAATTTGAATTCACCATCTTGTAGAAATATGAATTCAATTTCTGAAGATGTATCATTTAGCTCCTAAATCCCTCCAAAGCTCGTGGAATAATTTCCCAAAGCTCAGAGAGTTTTTGGCCCCGTGCATGCACTTCTAGGGAGAACCATGTTTTTGATGAATCTACCCCAACTCCTCCAAATATTTCCTAAATCTTCCAAAATAAATTCCTTGATGTTTTCGGACCTCAATTACATCTCCGTGCTGCAATTTTATCCCTTTTTCCACTCCAGGGGTTCCACCAGTCCTTGGAAGGCTAGTGGTAGCCCTTCTCACAATTGCCCAAAATTTACATTCTTCAAGATCTCTTAAAATCACCTAGGAGATTGACTTGAATTTTTAATTCACCTAGGGGACTAAGTTAACATCTAATTGGAGGTCATTAGACTGACTAGGTAAGGCCAGTGTTGAGGATGGGTAGACCTAGGGTGTCTTGGAAAGGTAAAACATGACTTTTTTACACAAGGGTATCATTGTCATGCTCAAAAATTGTAAAATTTTCCCGTTGCATTTGCATGACAAAAACTGGCTCTAGCATGGGGAAATGGTATGGATTGAGTGTAGTGAATACATGACATGGAGAATCCCAAAATCTCAACTTCACAATATAATGACTAATGCCTTATCCAGTGGGCCCTATAAAGTCATGTATAACTTACAAGAGAGAGATAACCAAGAAGAAAACACACACACACCAAAAAAAACAAAAAGGAAACACACAAAAACACGAAAAGGAAAAGACACACATAACAGAAAGGGAAACACACCTAACAATCACCTATGCAACAAGGTGGGGGACAACCTGCTTTCATTGATGATACTGCTTCAAGTATTTCCCACTGTGAGGTAATTCTAACGGTGTTCCATCCAAATATGAGAGTAGAAATATGTTTTCACAAAGAAGCTTCATGAATCTGAAATGGGTCGAGCCATAATGAATAAAACTTTCCATGGCTTATGTTTGGTTATCTCCTTTTATCCCATAGTAGAACAAGGTCTCCAACTTTGAATTCCCTTTTCTTAGCATTTTTTTCAAAGATCTTCTTCACTTTCAATTGATTCTCTCTCGATACGGTCAACCACCCGAGTCTATTCTTGTACAACTTCTTAAGAAATAGGATCTTCTTGTCAATGGAATCCTTATATTATTCATCTTCTATTTCTTGCAGAATTTTGAGTGCTAATATTTAAGCTATAATTGAAATTTTTGCTTCAACCCCATATAAGCAATCGAAATGGTGACATGTTGATTGCTTTCTTTGGAGTGATCCTGACCTCCCATCATGAATCATACAAATTCTTGTGCCAATTCCTTTGGTTTTCATCCATGAGTTTGTGGAAAATAGTCATGATGTTCTTGTTGTTAGATTCATCCTGACCATTTCCCTATGGATAGTAGTCTGACGAGTGGGACATGGAGATTCCATATCCATAGTGAAACTCACTCAACTCCCTTGAAGAAAAATAGGTACCATTGTCCACTACGATATTTTGTAGCACTCCGAAACATACTATGATGTTCTCTTTGATGAAATTACATACCATTTTGGTGTTAGCTTACTTGACTGGGATGGCCTCCACCCACTTTATGAAATAATATGTTGTTGTGAGCACATAGGTGTGCCCCGCGCTTGAGTGAGGATTTAGAGAACTGATGAAGTCTATCCCCATTGTTGAAATGGTTCTTTAATGACAATTGGAATGAGTGGTAGTGCTACAAGTTGTGGTCTCCCAACAAATTATTGACATGCTTCACACTTGGAAACCCATTCTTGAGCATCTGCGAAGAGGGTGGGCCAATAATATCTTCCTCGGAGAATCTTATGTGTAGTGACCATTGCTAAAAAATTCCCACCACATGTTTGGTTGTGGTATGCTTTAAGAAATTTTTCTTGTTGTTCTTTTTCTACACACCTGAGAAATAATTGATCAAGAATTATTTTGTAGAGTGTGTGGTTCCAGATCAAAAAATTGTTTCCTTCAGCTTGAGTGTTATCCTTTTCTTGTAATCAAGATGAGGGGGAATTATCTATAGGTTAGATAATAGGAAATGTCTGCGTACCACTCATTGGTAGTAGTTATGAAGAGGACCTATGGACTATCTTCAAAACAATTTGAGCAAGCATAGTTATCTTCACCATGTTGAGATTTGAGAGCTTCATCTTTAGTGATCAATCTACATAGACCATTTCCTCACACCAAATTGGAGGTTCAGATCTCCAAGTCATACTCTTGAGTCTTTGCAACCCAATTTCCTCTTTTAGCTCCAGGATCTTGTTGCTTGATTTCCTACCGGGACCATTTATCACCGTATGAGAGTTAAGTATGTAAAACCTGAAATTTTTTACATCCTTGACCACCACATAGGCATGTTTCTCCAATTGGCTGTAGTTTAGCTCATGCTTCTTCAATGGGCAGCTCATGAAAGAAATAGGTGCTTCCACACCTTCATCATTCTTTTGGACAAAACAATAGAGAGCATATGTTCCGATGCATAACAATACATGATGAACTCTTTACTGAAATCCAAAGACACAAGAGTTGGAGATTTGGCAATGGATTTCTTGATTTCTTCACATTCCACTTTTCCCTCATAATTCCACTTAAATATATTTTGATGTTTCATCATGGTGGTGATGTGCTTTGTCAATTATGCAAACTCTGGAATAAAGCGATGAAGAAAGTTTACCTTGCCAAAGAAGGAGTGAACTCCTTTCTTGCTTGTGGGCAGAGATAGTGCTTGAATAGATTTCACTCTTTCAGGATCAATGTGTACTCCATGCTTGTTCACAATTTTCCCCAAGTAGCTTACCTTCTATAACTCCAAAAATGCACTTTTTGGGTTCAAGGATATGTCGTGCTTTCTACACCTTGCGAGTACATGTTCCAAATGGTGGATATGGTCTCCCCTCTTTTTTTCAAGACTATGAGATCATCCAGTATATGAAAATACAATGCTTCAAATATTTGAATGCTAGATCCATCACCCTTTGAAATTTAGCTCCTACACCGATCAGGACCAAAAGGTATCTTGTTACATGCAAAAGTGCCCTGGGTGTTGTGAAATCTATCTTGGTACGATTGTCTTCCGCCACCTTGATTTGATTATACCCCAAGAATCCATCAAGAAATGATAGCATTTTAGATTCAGCGACCCTTTGCAAAATTTGATCCATGACGGGAGGGGTAATTATCTTTTGGTGACGCCTGGTTCAGGTTACGGAAATCCACACATATTCTTATTTCATCATTCTTTTTCCGAATTGGCACAATGTTTACCACCCACATGGAGTGATGAATGGGGAAGATGATCCTTACATTGAGCATTTTTATCACTTCCTCTTTGATGGTGTCCACTATCCTTGGGTTGTACGGCCTTTGTTTTTTCCTGAATGGCTTGGCATCCGACTTCAAGGGAATTGAGTGATGCATTTCCTTTGGTTGGAAGGATTTAAGCTCATCGTAAGAATAGGCCAAAACATATGAATATTTTTTTAGCAACGACACAAACCTTCTCTTTTCCTCTAGAGAATAAAACTTTCCAATATTGACCATTCTTGGGTTCTTCGGAGTTTTGATGTTTTCTTTTTCAAAATCAGCTGGGCACCGAGAATATTGCTTCACCTTCTCTTGAATGAATATGTCATGCTTATCAAAAAGGTCTTCTAGAGAGACTAGGCCTTTAGGGATCTTGTTTCCTTTTAGTTTGATCACTCCTTCTTCATCAATCCCTTCAACTCCTTTCTCCTCTTCAACTACTACTTCCCTGTGTGGATTCTCACTTCCATCAAAGAAGATATTTTTGAAATTGTCTCGTTTTTCCAAGAATTCTAGGAGATGATTATCATCATTAAAGACTTGCCAATGGTTTACATTATCGGGCACACCGTCGGGCATACTGGGTCTAAACACCATCTCAATGGTCACTTTATCTTTTCCAAAGGAAGGATGAGGTGTCACTAGGGAAGATGACATTGTAAGGGAATTGAACTTTTCATTATGTTCTCATGGAACATACTCAATGGAAAATTCATTGAAAGATTCAATACATTCCCATACTCTATTTCTATAATGGCGAGTCTTGGATTTTTCACCTGATATTAATTCTGAACTTGCTTTACTATCACCTCTACATCACCCTAGCATTTCATCTTCTTGATTCCCATATCTTCTATTATGCCCATGCCCAAGATGAGAGCTTCATATTCCATCATGTTATTTGTATTATCAAATTTTAGCTTGTAGGTAAATGGGTACAATTCCCCGTAAGGAGAACACAACACCACATCTACTCCCAAACCCACACTAAAGTGAATACCATCAAATTATATTTTCCATATCTAATATTATTCCTCTTCCATAAGAAGTAGAAAATTATCCTCTTTCTCTAATGTGAAGAAGTAGTTTCCTAGCCCGCTGTCCTAAAATAGAATGTTTTCCCTTGAATCATCATAATTTCATACAATGTATTTCATCTTCCTTCTGGCAGAAATTTCTTCATCTTTTCCTTTACTCGAATAGGTTCGATGGCCAATCCATTTTTATCTCTCCACCCAAATATCTGTATAAGCTTCAGCTTAGTAGCATCCCAAAGGATGCTAGAATGTCTGCCACCAAGATGGTGAGAAGCACCTTCTTCTCTAGAAAATCAGCTAGTGCTACTTGTGCATCCTTGATCCTTCCTACCAATGGCACTTGTTTGGATTCCATTGAATAATAGGAGAAATTTTATTGGGTCAAGGTGAGGCATAGAGAATTTGTAACTTTAACTGGTATCACAATATCTGAGGCTCCAGAATCTATGATGTAATTATTGAGTTGAAAACCTTTGATGAGAAGTGACAAGTAAAAAGGCTCAACTTTGTTTGTTTTGGAGGCACTGAGGGCTAGCATGTTTTGTGAAGGTGGTGTGGATGGTGTGGGAAGTAGGCCTTTAGAATCTACATTTGGTTCTATAGAACTACCACCACAGACTACATCGAAACCTTTCAAATTAAGTGGGGTGCGTCTATAAATATTCTAGCTTTGTGATCTAGAATTTGGTTTTTCTTGCATGTTCCACATAATTAAATGGGGTCATGGTGGGTAAGGTTGAGGTTCTAGGGATGATGGAATATTTACATAGTGAATATTTTTCCATTTTGGGAGTTTTATTTTCTTTCACAGCGCGTAATAGGCTTGGAAGGAGATGGGGATGTAGATTTTGATGGAACTTTAGATGATTTTGCAAGAATAACATTTGAATAATTATTTTCAACAATTTTAGGACTAGGAGGACTAGGAGACTTACTTGGTGTGGTAGTGTGATCTTTGCTAACCAATGGGTCTATTTTTTCTTTATCCGACCCCATTAAAGGTGGTAGCAGAAATCCTCTACTGATGATTTTGTTTTGAGGAATTTCCATGCAGGAGGATCTTATTTATTTTTCTTTTCCTTCACCACAACCATTGAGGATGAGGCTCCTTTCTTGGATTATGCATGAGTGAAAACTACACATGAGAAGATTGGGGATTCTTCATCATTTTCATCTTCATCTCTATTAATGTACTCAATTAGGCCATTTTACGTATCACCATCAACTTCTTCAACCTTGAGATAGTTATCATCATCTCCTACATCTTCTTCTTCAGGTTCTTCTATCTCTACTTCTTCCTCTAGGCTCCTCGGTGTCACAAGCAGCATTAACTAGTGGTTCTTCAAGAGCGATCCGATGAGGAGGTGGAGAAATTATTGGTCTATTGGGAGGATTTGGCTTCCTTGGAGTATTCCACATTGTGATCTGAGACAATTGTTTCTTCACAAATTAAGTCATCGGCCATTTTCTGGAAGATTATGTCTATGGTAATCAAGCCTAAAATATGACCTTTTTGCTTTCCATTCAAACCTTCGACAAGATCAGATCATCTTCCATCTCAATTGTGAAGTCTTGTGTTACCCTCAAATTTTTAGGTTTGGATATTTTGAGGAAGAAACCAACTTCCGGTGGAAAATCATAGATGAAGAATCTTTTCAAAATATTTTTGAGAGGCATGACATCTTCAATCATTCTTCTTATCATCCTGTTTTATTTGGAGATGAATTCTCACATCGATTTGGAAGCATCTTTCATCATTTGTACCAACTGGACAAAAAGATTCTCGATAGTATTCCATAGATTTAAACCTATGTTCGAATGAACTTCTTATATCTTCCCAGTAGGTGATAGACCTAGGGGGAAACATGTAGAACCATATGAATTTTTTTTCTTGAATTTATTCCACAAAGAGCCGATCGATTCATCTTTGCGCTCCACGCCCAACATACCACAAGCGGTGATGAATATTGCTACATGTTCATCAAGGAGTTGAGAACCATCCCCTTTGAATTTTGGAAATTTTTTCCTTGAGCCTTTTGGTAGCTCATGGAGTGGTTGTGCAAGGGAAAGTGGGTCGGTGTTTCCACCCCATGGTACATTTGGCATGTGTTCTTCATGATCACGATCTGCCATTCCATTCCTAATTCTAGATTCCAAAATTTCTAAGGCCATGACATTAGTTGCTACTCTTGTGTCTACTTCAGCTTGAGATATTTCAATCTCTTCTATTTGAGCTCTTATTTCTACTTCCGCTCTTTCTTCTCTTTCTCTAGCTTCTTCTTTAGTATCTACATCAGTGAAATCTTTAAGATTCTCGTTGATGTAATGAAACTCAATGTCCAATGGATTGACAATGCTAAGACTCCTAATGTGACAAGTTGCGTGATGAAGGGGAGACCTTTGATTTCTAAGCAGCTCTTGTCTTCTTTGAAGCTCTTCAAAAATGGGATCAATTTTTCCTTCTTGTCTCTATTGTCGGGTGTATCTTCTATCTGCCGACTTGAATATTTATACTCTTGTTTGCGGTGATTGATTTTATCTTTATATTTCTAATTCAATACCGCATTCTTCTTAGAGGTCGAGTACTCTCATGGTGATGAAGTAGTGGTTGACACTTTTCCTGTTATGCTAAATAGCCTCTTACAAATTTGAAGCAATATCCTCTTGAATTTGGAAGAGTAACTCAGTCTTTCAATAAGAGGATTTCCCGGAATACCCATGGTTTGAAGACATAAGGCTTGGGTAACTATTCAAATTCCATAAATTATTATTTTTGGATTTTTAGATTTTTTAATTCTTTTTGTATTTTTCCAGGACATTTTTTGGGCGAGATGCTACTAAATTTTCCCAACTCGGGTGCCAAAAACTTTAGGTGAGAAAATTTTTTAGGGGGAATTTTTTTTGGATTTAATTCGAACGCTCTGGGAATCTAAGTCCCTCTACTTAAATGGTGCAACTTCTATATATGCATGCACGAGTAAGGTGAGTTTTATCTGGGTTGGCCTTACAGCTGAGGATCCAACATGGGAACTCCATTGACTTGGAAAAATATTACAGATGCCTACAAGAGAGAAATTTGTTAGGAGAGTGGGAAAGGGAGTGAGAATGTTAGATAAGAGGACTAATGTTGTAAGTAGAAAATTAGAGTCTTGCATACATCAGTTAGAAATTTCATCACATGCACTAAAATTAAGAAGAAACAACTCTGCAAATAGCAACAAGACTGATTAGAATTTATGAGCACAAAGTATCAATAAATTCCTCATTCAAAAGAGGGATAGAAACTCCTTATTCTTTCATTGATGCTTAAATAAAAGTTATACATAACATAGAAATGGAATAAATTTGAGAGTGGGAGAGAATGGAAGAATTGACTATCTCTTTGTCTTTTCACAAGGATCTCTCTCATGAATACACAAAAGCTAAGAAGACCCTCAAAGGAGGAATTCATTACAATATATAGAGGAGGATAAACTCTTCATCTTCCCTGACTTTTCATTTTCCATATTTTTACTTTAGGTTGTTCATATTCCTATTAAATATTAAGTCCCTTTTATAAAAACAAGGTGACTTAAATGTTACATGATATTTCTAAAGTCACTTAACGACATATAAAAAATTTCAAATCCCAACGTGAAATTGGAACATTGAGAGAGAGAGAGAGAGAGAGAGAGAGAGAGAGAGAGAGAGAGAGAGAGAGAGAGAGAGTCCTTGATTGGTCTCCATATTTTGCCCTTGAGAAGATCTCTAGTTCCCCAAATTATTTTCTTAAATGAGCCACTATAGGATCCACTTTATTGCTGTGAGGAATGAACATGTAACTTAGAGTCTCTATCCACCCGTCCAACACACGGTGATATCTTTACACTTTCTAAACCAAGATGGATGTTTCTCTACAATGAGTGTAATAGTGGCCCAAATATCTGAGAGGAACTCTAGGGTATCCTTATTAAAGGATAATGGATTACTCGCTTCTTTCTTTACATATTCCTTGAATGGCCCAATCAACTCATTGGCAGTTGTGTCTTCTCCCATTGTAGGAACTCCAAGTTTTTGAATTTGGCAATTGATACTATCTTACAACTTGTATGCTTGTTCTTATTTTTCATCCAACTTGGTGATGGCTCGGTTGATTGCTTCAAATCTGATTGTTATGGCCATTTCCCATACGTGTGAAAAGTCTTCAAAAGGGGTGCCAAAAACCTTCTCGTTAATCAACTCCTAAGAGCTAGTGTTTTTCATTTCACTCACCACTTGACCTAGAGGATCCCAGTGATCCCTTTCTTTCTCCAAATATTGTCTAAATTCCCACATCCTATTTGTAGTTACACACATATAGGTGAAGAGTTTGAATACCTCTTAGAGCACTACATTTCCCTTTTTAGAAATTTTACCTATCCATTCATCATTGAATCGTGAGATCATATGACCTCTTGATAGATTATAGATTGAAGAAGATGATGGCTGCAACTTATTTAATGGGAATTTTCATTGCATTCAGATCTACCATATGTTGCACAAATTATGAAAGTTTTATCTCATCAATCTTCTTCTTATATTATTTTTTCCTTGCCACCATGTGAGCGGAAGACTGTTGATACATATGTAAATCCTCTTCATGAGTAGCTTGCCCTAGCTAGATCATGATCATTTCATAATCACCCAATGTCATTTCATCCACCGGCTTGAACACCTTTGAGTGGGATACTTCAATATAATGATTACCTATTTCTCCACTGTAGAACCGTGAGGCCGTGTGCATGAACTTCCTTTTCCTTCCCTTAGCCAATGAGGTAATTTCGATAAATTAGGGGCCACCACTTGTTGAATAGTGTGAGTATCAGGTGTTATTGTTTCTTGCATCCATGGGAACATTTCATTGACTCAGACTCTATGACAAGTGTATCAATCATTTCCCACTTTGAAGGAGGAGGCACATCTTGGATGGGAGAGGTATTAGTATGGAAAAGTGGTGAGGCCTCTTATGGTAGTTCAAAGACTGGTTTCGAACTACATGCTCTTCCTCTACTTGTGTTTCTACCAATTGATCTTCTTCTTGAGGTTTTACCCTTGCATTGTTGAAACTAAGCCTTCTTCTATCATGGCTCTCTTTGGTGAATTTTCATGAGAATAAGTCTCTAATTTTGCGGCCTTTCATTTTTAACTTTCTCTAGAGTGTCTTAAACTTGAAGTAACCTCCACAAATTTCAACGATGATTTCTGTGAGGCTTGTTTCTGACTTTTGGGGGTACCTCATGACTTGATCATGTCTCTCATTCTCTAGAACCAATCCCTCATTCTCCTAACCACTTTCTAAATTTGTTCCTTTATATATCATTACTCACAAACATGCCAATTGACTTGAGGCAATGGGGAAACCTTGATTGCCACATACTCATGGATCATACATCTCTGTCCCATCATCTTGCAAAATATCTTCATACCAAGAGAACTAGAATTTCTTCATCTCATCAACTGTCATCCTCATATGATATTTTTCCTATACTTCAAATTCATCAACACAATTGGCCCAATAGTATTCGACTTATAGATCATGGTGCAAGTTTGGGATATGAAAAGATTCATAATCATCTTGGATGTCAAAATTAGGTCTGATAGTGTAGGAAATTACAACAAATGTGCGAAGGCATCCTCCGATGGGATGCATCATTTGCATTCTTGCATATGAACACCCCGAGAGAGATGGGGAATGAGATCAATTTCTTTTTCTTGCTCCTAGTCTATTGTTTACCTGTATAAACTGCCTACAGAGCTCAAATAATATAATTTGATCGCTAAGGTACTTGGGTAACCCTAGGGTTGCTTGGTCAAAGCCGGAGACCCACAAATAGGAGAAATTTTAGAACTATATGAAATAAGAGCCATATGTTTTTATTAAGGACACCACTTTTGGTGACATCCTTGCCTCTAGATCACCCTCCAAAGTTTGGACCACATACATCATGAATTCATCATTCACATGGGTGAAGTGCCTATGAATTTCCTCCATTACCAACTATGGGAGCTTCTCGAATGTAGGAACCTTGGCAATAATGTTCTATGTGAGAGCCAATCCCTTGAATGATCTTAAGTTGGTGAGAAAATATACCAAGTAAGAATTCATGTGGAAATTCTTTGTCATGGGCACCTAGAGCAATTGTAGATGTAAATTATCACTGATTATCTACCCCCAGTCAATTCATTTCTTTCCTTCAGTCATTGTCAAGATGAAAAGGGACATCCAATCTTGGAAGTCCCTTGTGTTCGCTTCTCCTATCACTCTAATGAGGAGAGTGATTGCGTCCAAATAGCCTTCACAAAACTCACACCTCAAAAGTGTTTTTGGCATCCTTGAGGGCTTTCTCCCTATCTTCATCCATGATCCTAGTACAATCCCTTGCACGTATACATCCATCCTTTCCCACTCATGTATGGATTTCTCCTTTGTGATGACGACCATGCTAGGTGATGTTGGAATTTTTAGAGAGAGTGAGATGGTTATGGGATTAATGACTATCATTTCCATGCCATTGTCATCTTGAATTGCTTGTATTCCAGCTCATAGTGGTATGATCAGGCCAGACCAACTCAATGCTTTGTATGGACATAGGGTGTCCCACATTTGTGAACAACCCACTTGTGAATACTTGATCTTCGATCTTCCCTCTTTCCTTGTAGTCATGTGAGCATTCATATCATTGAAATCCATATAGGAGGCGTCATTGTCTTCTATCTTATACTCAGAAGTGTAAGGTTGTTTCATCTTCTATCCTGAAAACTTGTACTTCATGGTTCCTCAACACTTACTATTTTATGGAAAGAGAAACTTACTATTTTTAGTAAGTGTGAAAATTCTTCTCCGAATTTTGACTAAAAATTCCAACTTGAATGTTCAACTCTCAGAATTCTCCTTCTTTGAAATTCACCCTCTGGAATGACATATTATTTTTAGTAAGTTTCTATGAGACAACTTACTATTTTTAGTAAGTATAAAAATCAGCTCCTTCAAACCTCAATTAGATATTACAACTCGAATTCCTCTTTCTCCCTATGTTCCTCTCACCTTTTGGACCAATTTGATATTTTTAGCAGGTGCTCATGAGACCACTTACTATTTTTAGTAAGTGTTAATCCTAGACCAAGATGACCATTTTTTCCTGTGATACCTCTTATGTGTTTGTCGCCTCCTTTGCAACTTCTTCAGTTGGTGAATTACATGAAATAGAAGTCTCCCATGTAGAAGGCCTGCTATTTTTAGTAAGTGTGCTTTTGATGGTAGGATCACGGTAGGACAAAGTTTTCTGATATGGGTTTTTCCCAATATCGTTCCTTTGAAATTTTAGGCTTGCTCGATCATTGGTTCATGAGATTTACATTTTTTAAATTTTTCACCTGGTGGCAGCTATAGACACAGAAGCCATTAACGGAGCTTAAAAATTGTAGGTCTTGTTTTCTCCTCTGATCGTGATGAAAATCATATTTTTTATGTGGGTTTTTGTTTCTCGTTGCACCGTGAGTTTTCTCTTCAAACCGATTGTCGGTTTGGAGGGAAATCTTACTTTTGTCTTCATTGTGCCAAGGAGAAGAGTTATTTGCTGCGTAAAAACCTTGCTGCATGTGGGGGTTTTTTATGTCCTCTAAAAAATTTGAAGATTGCAAAAAAAATTATCTCAATCAGTGCACTGTTTTGCAAGATATGTCGATTTATTTGATTCATGGTTACGAGGGTTTTTGAATGGAGTTTTTCGATCTTACGAGATCTTATTCCTCTAAAATTGTTGTGTTTTCATGGTGTGGAGGATTTAATAAATGTTTTTAGAGTGCAACAATGGTGGATTGAGTGTCTGGACAAGAATGAATAGAGCTATGGCAGGGTGTGAAGTTGTGAAGAAGAAATGGAGGGAAAGAAAGCTAAGTGCCAGCTTTAAAGCTTTCAAAAACATATGCTAGGGGTGGGGAAAATTTTTATGTCCCTTATGTCCCTTAAGCTTAAGGGATGAAAATTTCATGAAATTTCACATTGCACTTCCATGTGACACTTGTCAATCATCCAACGGTTGAGCATTAGGGCCAAAATGCTTGAGAAAAGCATCCGGGGCTGAAAATCGGTCGTATGAAAGACCAGAGGCATACCTAGGGCTGGGTGAATTTTAATTTACCCTATTTCCATTTATCTAAAGGGAAGAAATGGTCATTAAATTTCACATCACACCTAGAGTTGATACTTAGCGGGCATCCGTCGGTTGTGTATTTGGCTCCAACTAGCTTTTGGGGGCTTGAAACTTGCACTGTAGAAGGTCACATTGATGACCTGAGGGCCACAAGGGGTTGGGAAAATTTTCATGTCCCTCATGTCCATTTTCCAAAGGGATAAAAGGGTCATCATTTTTCACATCGTGTCAGGTTACGCCACTTGTCATGATCTAAATGACTGACGGGATAGGCTCCGGCAATCACCTTGGGGCTGAACTGACAATGTAGAGGGTTCCATGGGTGACCAGAGTGTAAAATAGGGATGGGTGCATTTTACTGTCCCCTATATCCCTTTTATTAAGGAACAAAAGGGACATAAAATGTGTCAGACTCCTAGAGCTGACATGTGTCCTCTTCTAAAATTGACTAACTCTCAAACTCTTACCTTGAGGACAACTTGAAACGACGATAACTTGAGCTCCCGTTGGAAAGTTTTGGCAAAATTTTATATGAATTTGACTTAAAATGTAATTTTGAATCCATTGATGTGGGTATAAAATCTTTATTCCTCAATTTAAGCCCTAAAAAGGGATTATGGTTATGGCTCGTGATCGTGAGCATGAGAAAAATTAGATATAAACCTATTTTGCCAAAGTGTTGTGAAAAATTATGACTTCATGATCTTGTAAATATTTAAATTACCTTGCTGAAGATTTATTGTTTAGCTGCTAACTCCTTCAAAATCTCCTAGAATTGTTTCTTGAATCTCGGTAGCTTTTTTGGCCATGTGCACTTTGCTTAGGCCTCGAGAACCCTGTTTCATGAATCTCGCCTAACTCCTCCAAATATTTCATGAATATTCAAAAATAAATTCATTTATGTTTTCAAATCATGATTGCATCTCTGTGTTGAACTTTTATCCTATGTTCTACTCCATGGGATTTTACTAGTCTTGGGATGGCCAGTGGTAGCCCTTCCCACAACTGCCCAAAATTTGCATTCTTCAAGATCTCTTAAAATCACATAGGGGGATTGACTTGACATTCCTAATTCACATAGGGGACTAAGTTAACATCCAATAGAAGGATATTTGACTGAATAGGTAAGGTTGATGTTGAGGATGGGTAGACCTAAAGTGTCTTGGAAATGTAAAACTTGAAAATATTTACACAGGGGTATCATTGTCATGCTCAAAAATTATAAATTTTCCTATTTCACATTTGCATGAAAACAACCAACAACCATCATCCATCTGCATACATTTTACATTTTATCCTAACTCCCCTTAAGATGAGTACCATATTATAGCAATTTGGAACCCCTCTTACTCCATGACCAAGGGTTAAATCAAACCATAAAGCACATTCTAGGGAAGTTATAAACAAAGACAAATTTCATAATGGTATAAAAATAATCATTTCTTGGGTTAAAAATTTAGTCCTTGAAAAACTCAACTTCATACTTAGATTAAAAACCACACCTCGTATACCACACCTCTTGAAAATAGAGCAAAGTGTAAGTTAGAGACTTTGGACCCATCATTTTGAGTACAACAAATAGGATTTGACAATACGAATTACATCAAATAATGGTAACCATTTTAAACCATCATGACTTAAACCATAATCAAAATTAAGAGTAGCATAGGCCTCTTAACACATCTCAAGGCATGACATATATCCCTCTTATGAGCCAATAACCAATATGACTGGTAATACACTTTTTATGGACCATAAATCTTATCAATACTGTGAACAAAAGTGTATAGCCTTGATCAGCTACAAATTCATATATTCCTCATGATTACTTGAGACTCAATTGTCATGACAAAAATAACTTATAGAACATAGAATAAAACATAACCTTAAAACCATTTTGAATAAGAATATTTACATATCCAACTCGACAATAAGGATGAGACCGGGACAATCTTATTATGAACCTTTTGACATTAACTCAACTTCTAGGGCATCATCAACACCTTTTCATTTAAACACGCTAATCTGAATTTGATATCTAGTTAAATTTGTTTTACTTATATTTTTGACCTCTTCATAGCTTGTCTCCAAGGATAGGGATTCAAGACACACTTCCTCTACATTTAAATGTTTAAATGCATATGTTTCATCTTCAAGTTCAGCTACTAATTCTTCTTCATCATCTTCTTTAGGAAAATATCCTTCAAAATCAACACAAATCTCTTCTTTGACATCTTCATCAATCTCCTCATCACCGGATTGGAAATGGGAGTAAAAACACTAAGGAATTTTTTCCAAATGTAAATCCCTCAGGGTTTTAAACATGTTGTCATCCTAACAAGAGGATTAACTTCAACTTGAGCCTGACTATCTACCATACTTGTACTTCAATAGGATCTCCTTTAAGTTTTCAAACTTACTTCACAAGGACCAACTATGATACCAAATTTTGGAAGAACAATGTACTCGAGAGGGTGGGGTGAACCACTCCTACAAAACTTTAACTTATTTTACCATGTCAAGTATTCAACATTAAATTAACAATTCATCATACAAAACCACATATGAGCTTATTATATGTGCATATTCACCATTCACAAGACCATGAGACAAGAGAGATAACACAAGACCAAAAATATAAGTGAGAAACCCTCAAGGGGAATAAAATCCATTGAAACCATTTCTTATATTATACAAATAAATGACTTTAAATAATATTACACATCTTGCAAGATTTGTTTAGTGAGCTCCCACCCTACAAGGAGAACCAACCCCTAAATCTTTGCTGATATGACTCACAAAAAGGTATCCTATGAATATTAAAAATCATAAGAGATTTTAAAAATGAGTGAACATAGATGATATGTTGATCCCACAACTGATTATGATCCAAGTTCAACTCTAAACACACCAAACCCTCTTCAAGCTTCCTCTCTAAACTCACTCAAATTTTTCCTCTCATGGGATGATTAGGTCATTTTTCCTTACATAACTGATCCTATATATTTATCATGTCTTCAATACTATTCTAAGCTCTATCCATAACCCCTCTACACTCCTCTTCAACCTCCTTTAGGTCGCATTTTCCTCTCTTTCTCAACTAGTCACAAATGACTAAACACACTAGCTTATATACCAAACACTAGCTCATAACACCCCTAGGTCGGCCATGAACAAGTAGGTCAGTCATACCAAATCAAAAACATAATATTAACATATTATAAACCAACTATAATAATTCAAGTAGGTAGGAAGGTGTCAAGATATATCTAACAAGCATAAGGCTTCTCAAACAATCCCAAAACAAGCACTCCAAGCTCTAGCAAATTTACAAACACCTCCTAATTCATCATACATATTTTTCAAGGATAAAAATCACGAAGAAACTCAAGTAAATCCTCTATACACCTTCCATTCCCAAGAACCTCTACATCATATCTAAACATCATTAAGTATGCCAAGAGGTAAGAAAACCCCACTAGGTCTTCAAGCACCCGAAAACAACCCCAAGAACGAAAAATTAACATAGCAAAACTCCTCATCATGGCTCAAGTAATATACCATTGAAAATACATCTAAATATGATTTCTGTAATAACTAACACTTTCTTATAACTCATAGTGTAAGACATCCAAACAGCTCAAACTATGTAACTACTCCAAACTAGCTTCAAGACCCAAAAACAAGTTCTTCAAAACTGAGCTGGTTCACCTATCAAAACACCTAATCAATGCACAATAAAAATATCATTAAAAATTACATGAATTATAATATATTATTAAATTGATTATAATATTCAAATCAAGGCATAAGGCTTCCAAATAGAACAATCTCTAGAACTACTCATTCATGCTCCAAGGGCTCAAGAACCAACCTAGAGAGAAACAAGCAAAAATCCTTAAAAATATTCCAAGATAAAAAAAACTTGGAACACATCAAGGAAACTTTTACCAACATGTAAAAGTACTAATAAGTATAGGTCATGTGGAGAAAAACAAAAAAGCACACATTTTTCTTCAAGCCTTCTTGAGAAGTTGACTAGGGCTTACTAGACCATTAGGTCATCAACCGATCATTCCAAGAGCTCAAACACATCATGCTAGGATTTTACCAACTATCCATGACCATCAAATGAAGCTAAAAAATAAAAACCATCAAACTCATATCAAACCTCAATGAATAGATTTTATCCCGTAAGGCCAAAATTGGTAGACCAACTTTGAGAACATGTATCTAAAAATTCTCCAAACAACATGTTTGAAACTTTTCATGGATGTGTATAAAAATCCCAAGGATTCTGAAATAGTTTTTGTCATTTTGAAACCTCCATCTCATCCTTAAAATAGGAAACATCCACAATACAAGGGATTTTATCTCTCTTCCCAAAACAAACTGAACACCAAACCACCACCAAAATGATCTATGAGTAATCCTCTATAACCTTAATTAATCAATTTATCTTTCCAAGTTAATTAGGATACCATACAATGAAAGTATCCCAAGTCACTCTAGAAGGATGGTTTCACTAGGGTTTCAAAGCATCTTATATTCTTAATGATTGTCAATAAAACTCGACAATCAAACCACCTCATTATTTTTACAAAAAATATTATCTCAATTCAAAATCATTCCCCTAAACCTTTGGGTCCCATGTAAAGTGTGTGAGAGTAGGTGAGCATCTACCATTTCCAATTTGAGATGGAGTTTACTTCTTCTCTACTTTGTTTTACTAAAAAGTTCATAACTTGACTTACCTTCAACATTTTGACTTGAAACTTGTAATGAATAATCATGACAACATATTCTAACTGACCAAACTTACCTCCTTTCTCAAATTCTTCTAAATCTCTCCATCCACAGTGACTTACCTCTGCTTACTTAGCTTTTCTTCACCTTCTTATTTCCTAAGGACCATGAAACATCATAAAACCATTGAGAACTGACCCTAAACTCATAATATACATCATATATAATGTAACAAAGATCTAACCATGCTTTAACATGACTTTAATGCTCCAAATATCATGCCACCATACAAAAACGCATGCTTTAGGACTAGAATTGACCTAGAATGACCTGACTCAAGCCATACACCACATGAACTGACCATGATGACCACATGTAGACATATTGAAACCTCAACACATATATTATACCATGATGGAACTCATACCAACCTTTTATACTCATAAAATGACCATCCATGCTTACACCATACCTAAAACCATGCCTAGACACCATGATAACTTCACCAAATGAAGACACTACTAATCACCCTTCATGTTTGGCCTTGGTAAACACCTCATAGAGACTCATATGACACAATGAAACCCTTTTCCATCAATGGAATTTGAAATCAATGAAAACACCTAAACACAATGGCCAACAATTTTCTCTAGCATGATCGCTTGTTTTGAGGACTCCACCATATGAGTCTATAACACATCATCTCACAACCTAATCTCAATACCCGTCAATGACGGTGGATGAATTTAGTGTATGATTATAACATGGATGTTAAGTATATCAATGGAAAGGATAATTTCATCGCTGATGTTTTGAGTAGATAATGACATGAGCTATCTTATTTTACTCTTCATTTAGATCTTCAAGACATGATCCTTTAACATCTTCCTAGTGACAAGTTTTATGAGGGTGATAGGTAGGAGGTTGAGTCATAAAGGCCCTTGGAAGGAAAATAAACTAGTTTATCTTTATATGTAGATGGTATTCTTCAATTTCAATAACACATTAATGTTCCTAAGTTAGGGGTATTTACACGGGTTTATACTTTTTGAGGCTCATTTAGCCCCATACGTAGCTCATCTATGGGTGAATAAGATGAATGTAGATTTGAGAAAATTATTATTGGCCAGGGTTACACTTTGTGAAATTGTAAATTTTTAGCCCTTTGTCTCAATTTATAGAGGAGAAATCCAAATACTCTCACCCCAAGGTATTATTTATCAAAATGAAATTCGAGAGTGGAAATGGGATGTGATCTCCATGGAATTTGTTATTTGTATTCTTACTTCATCATATCACCACAATGTCATCATGGTAATGTTGGAAGCTTTGGAAAATGTTACCCACTTCTAACCTACTAAGGTTATAAATGATGCATTCCCCATTACTCGAGTTTTCCTAGATGATATTATGAGACTTCATGTGATTCTCAAGATGATTATTTGTGATCAAGATTCCATTTATCCATCAAATTTTGGACATCTTTAGAGATAACATTGGGAACTCAAATTAATTTCATATTTTCCTATCACCCCGAGATAGATGGACATATCGAGAGGCTGAATCATATTCTTGAGGATATTTTGAGGATGTATGTTATAGACCAGCATATTAAATAGGAAGACTACTAATATCTTGTTGATTTTACTTATAATTATAGTTATCATAACTCAATTGGCATGACACCTTATCAGGATTTATATGGGAGGTCATGTAGGACATTTTTCATTTGGAAAAATTTAGATTATAGGGTATTTCTTGGTCCATCTATTCTTCAATACATGGAGAAATGGGTTGTTACCATTAGACAATGTATTGAGAAGGTATGATCACACCGGAGAAGGCGTATGTAGACACTAAGATGGCTGATCATCACTTTTCAGTAGGTGACAAGGTATTTTTAAGAGTGCGTGGATTGGTGACTTCCAAGAGGAATTATACTTCTAGGATAGGGGGATGTAGTGCTCACCATTTTAATTCTTTATATTAATGTTATCTCATTCATCATTGTATGAAGACATTAGATAAATTACTATTTCAAACATTATCATTATTTCTCCATATAGTAGCATCTAAATTATAAATTATCTTGACAAGATGAATCATGAGGAATATGATACCAATTTACCACTTTTAACAAAAAAATTTGGTTTGGTTATGATGTTATGGATATTTTTGATCTACACCTTACATAAATTATATTTTGATATATTATGGATGGTTGTCATAATAGTAATTTATTTCATTGATGGATAAATGTTGCATAATTAAATTTAATGGTTTAGCATATGCTTTATTTGATCTTTTTTACATATTTAGTATCATTTTAATTGGTTTTTGGCATCAAGAAGGTATGATGTGTGAATTGATTATGCAGGTTATAGGTTAGCCACATGAGAACTTGGGACTAAGGGGTTGTACCTTCAAGTTGTACAATATGACGTCCGGGCCTAGTCTATTTATATTATTTATTTGGCCTTGTGTTTTATGTCGTTGAATAAGGATGGAAGTAGGGTATCCATAGTCTTGTCATGTGTATTAGTCATTTTGATGTTCACTTTGACTTATTTTTCTCCATATGAATTAATTTATCTTAATTACTTGTTTAAGTCACTTTTGTGGGTTAATTTGTTTCTACTTGATTAGGTAAGGGTTAATTTATTTTATATTTTATCAAGAGGGTTTTGTGCCACCTAATCATTGAATAGGTGGTCCCTATCACCCACTTAATGAGTTGTGTTTCCTAAATCTTGAATTTAGGTAAAAGTTGAAATTTGGAAGGGTGTTTGGAAAGTTGGGGTTCATGTTTACCTTAAAATAAACCCCATATACCACACATAGAGGGAATCTTCCCAATGCTAAAATTATTTTCCCCTCCATGTTTACCACTTTTTTTTTCCTCGTACACATTTATATATTTTTATTTTGTGTGCCATTTGGGATTTGGGAATGAATTATTAATTTATTTTGTGTTTTTGAAAAATTCTCCTTCATTTTTTATCCTTTTCTTATTATTGAAAGATAACTTTGGGTGACATTAAATTGGGAAAGGATGGGCGATGTATGTCACCATCCCATTGGTTTTTTATTTTTAGACCTTTTCTTATTTAACCCTTCATTCAAATGAGGTTGTTGGGAATTATTGATTCATTTTTACTTGGAAATTTTGGGATCTTGGAAGAGAAAGGATATTTTAGAGGTTGGGATTTCATTTTGGTGTTGGTCATATTTTACTCATGAGGCAAGCCTAAAATATACTAATTTAATTATTTTTATAATGTAATTATTGATGCCATATTACTTATTTTTGGGTGTTGGAATGTTATGTTACTTTTTTAGTTTCTTTTATATCCTGATTGTTTTTATTCATCAAACCAATTAGGGAGTTGGATTTTGTAGTGTTTGGGAAGAGGGAATAACCCCTCTTTCTCCCAGAAGTCTTAATGGGAAATCCTTGTTCTAATTACTATTACTCTCCCTTTATTTGGTTGAAGTGGGTGAAAGTTTTCCATATGGTTTGGAAACCATATCCCATCCTTGCTAAGGAGACATCTAAGGTTGGAAAATTATTTACAAGGATGAGGAAATGAGTGATAAGTATATGGGAGAAATAAGGAGCCTTGGTGTCTTGTGGTTACTTAGAATTTTTTAAAATCATTTGGTTATATGAAAAATTTATATTAAATGAGTGTTTCTACCCCATATTCCTTTATTTAGAAGCATGGCACTTCTTGTGTTTTGAGTTGGCTTAAAACTTATTGAGTTGTTATATGTATGTGATGTATTTATCCTCTTTTTCCTCTTTTTGCATCTTAGATACATGATTATCCTCACTCCCATGGGTTTGGAGGGAGGATAACATGTCCTCCTTATTAAGAAGTTGCATTTTATAATGCCATTTGGTTGGGTAGACAACCAAGTAATTTCCTCTTTTGTAGTTTGAATACTTGATAATGGAGTTGGAGCTCATTTACTTGTTTGAGAATTAATGGAGTCCTCAACCAAAATTTTGGCTTGTCACTCCCACTTAGTGAGAGGCTTATCCAGTTGAATTTTAGAGTTTGTATAAGTTTTGTGTAAAATTTATAAGAGAAAGAGACATGTTAATTGGTTTGAACTAGATTTGAACACTTCATTTGTTATTTCTTGTAAAAATCTTGTTGGAAAGGAATAATATGGGAGAATGTGTAAAAAGAGAACTCTTGATTTGTTTTCCATTTCAATATTGTGTTAGAATGAATATCTTGATGTTATAATCTTATAAACTCGTGTTGTATTAGATAAAAAGTCTTATTGTTATATCTATTCAAATATTTGGTTTGGAATGGGTTTAAATTGTATAACCTTGTGTATAGAACTTATTATCTATCTTTGTTCCCAATGGATTTGTATTTGGATTATATCCATTGATATTTTATTTCTAGTGTTCATTATTGGTGATCTTTGAAAATTAGTATTGTAGAGTAAAATATTATGATAAAGCTTGAGTAACTTTGTAAATAGTCATTTAGTTGTTCCTTGTTTAAAGTGGAAAGGAAGGAAAATGGTTTCTAAATATTATTTTATCTAAATGGGAAAGGTTTTGAGATATATACATATAAATGGTTATTTATTTTCTTATGGCATGAGAAATTTAAAAAAGTACTTAGTGAATATATCACTTTCCATACTTTCTTAAAGCTTTTACCTTCAGAGCATATGTGGTTGGGAAATTTAATTGTATTTCATTAAAGTGAGTTTAGTTGGAAATATGATTTGAATTTCCATAGTTATATGATCCTATATTACTTAAATTTGAAATAATACTATAGCAAAGTGATGATTATAAATTTACTTAGTTATTAATATTATAGGCCTTTATTAATAAAAAGAGGAATTACATATATAGGTGGATCTATATAAATTAATTTATATTTAGTTACTACATTTATAAATGAATATAGTTTTGATAGGTTTAATTTCAGTGTTGATTTTATTCTCGATATAACTAGAGTATATGGTAAATCTATTATATATATTTGCATACAAATATGTATGTATATATCTATTTAAATATATAAATAATGTATTTTAGTTAGGTTGGATTTTTATTAAAATGAAAAGGAGTAGATTTACTACTTAGTGTAGATTTGGTTACACCATGAATGTGTGTGTGTGTGTGTGTGTGTGTAAACACGATCATTGTTTAATTTATTTAAGATACATATAAAAATCAAACAAACCGGTGAGGCATGTCCGAACGTAACACCCAATCTCCATGTCTTGGCTAGGGTTTTTCCTAGGGTTTGAGACACAATCTTGGAAATAATTTTTAAGGAATTTTAATTCTTCCAACTTCAAACATGCTTGTGGATGGTTGTATCCACCTTAGTTTGTCACCTCTAACCCGGCTGTCACACACACACACACACACACACACACACACACACACACACACACACACACACACACACACACACACACACAACCTTGATGCATGGTTCCATCACTTATTATTAATGCATATAAATTTACCAAAAATGTATATTTCATTGTATGTGTGTGCACGCGCATGTGTGTGTGTGTGTGTGTTTAAATATATTTGTAAATTTATAATCATATACATAGAACCGAATACATATACAATGGGTATATGTACAACACCATATACTTCTATGGATATGAAACAAATATATATATATATATATATATATATATATATATATATATATATATATATATATATATATAATATACCATTCTTACGACCCTAAAAGAGAAGGAAAACATTTGTTGAATGGGAAAACATAGTAAGGAATCAAATCTTTATGTTCCTCTATGAGAGTTCCTGGAAAACCTTCAAAACCAAATAAAAAGGAAATGAGAGAAAGAAAAGATGAAATAAAAATGTAATAGAAAGTAATAAGAGAATCTAGGGTTTACTAAGATCAATGACACAATTTTTTTATCCTAGGGCTCTCATAAGACCTAGGATGGGCCACTTGTCAAGTGGCCTCATAGTTAACTTTTTAATTTTCTAGTGGGATTTATTTCCCCTCAATTTTTATTTGAAATGTGATGAGTAAATAATTACAACTAGCATTAAATTTAGATTGCACTTTTAAGGTTTAATTGTGTTATTGAAGTTATGGATTTATTTAACCAAATAGAAGCCCTATAAATTACTTTAGGGATCACTAAGTAAATTATTACCTTAGTAATCCAAATAGACCCTTAGTGAATCAAAATAGTTCCCTTCTTGATTAGGAAGACCATGTGACCGGAAATATAGTTATATTTGTTAAAATTGATCTAAAATCAAATATAAGGTTATCACTAAGAAATGAATTATTACCCTTAATATATTCTAGAACAAAAATTCCAATAGATGTCTTAATATAATATAGGTTTTTCTATTACTATTGTGATCTACACATAAAACTTGTGGATGGTTAATAGGTGTAAAATGAGGGACCTAAGTCAATATCCCATGGGGTAAGGATTTTAATCCATTGGTAAAAATTGATATGTGAGAAAATAATATTAAATTATCATTAATATTTTAATCAAGTGACTCATAACCAATGTCATTAACGTAACACAAAAAAATTTCCCAAATTTTTATGGGGTTAACAAGATCATTAAATGGATATTGTTTTGGTCAAAAAATCATGGGAAAGACATGAGTAATCACAAATGGTTACATACATCCTTTAGGTTGCATTGGGTTGGTTGGAAGTGGTTCTTATGAGAGAGTTTTGATGTTTGGTTTGATAATATCATATATTACACATGTTGTCATGTGCTTAACATTTTCCTTTTTCATCCATTGCAGTAATTTTTATAGGCCTTGTGACATCATCTTATTATCTCCTTGTGTTCACTCGTATTCCTATTGTTAACATACTCAAACCTTATTCATTATTTCCCTCATCACTCTAGTGTCTCTTCCTAATAATTTGAATTTCTTTCTTGACTTTCCCTTGACCATATTTCCCTTCCATATGACATCAAATGTGGTTGATCAAATCTATTGGTAGATTTACCTTCTCAATGACATCAACCATGGTCATTATCATTCGACTATTATTCTTCATAACTATTTACCATGCACGATGCCATTGAATAACATACAATATTAATAAATTCATTAAGCTATGTATACTATGTTTTTAGCATCCTTTCCATATCTCATGCATCACACATTTGGTCTACTAGTGCTCATCAAACCTGATCTAAAATGTTATAAGGTCTTGAAGTTAGTATTATTTTCCTTATTTGGAGTTTACACTTAGAACATTGTGTATTAGGATCTACAAGCATAAGAGTTACAATTTCCATAGTCTACTACTGAACCCAAATTTTTACTACTGTAGTATATATATATATATATATATATATATATATATATATATATATATATATATATATAGGCTACGACCAATTTTGGTGAGGTAAAAGGTATTTTGGTATATATTTGAGTGATGTGTGAAACTTATAATATTTGGTATCTCTTGTAATGGTGTGAGCATAGAAGAAATAAGGGGTTGGAAACTAGTACATGAAGAGTTAAAAATCCCCATCATATCACATGTATAGAACATAAAAGGATCATTAACATTTAGAATGAAAAACATAAGAAGTATTTGAAAAATGACAGATGTGAGACCTAGATGATACTAAAGATCCTTAGTGCACATAAATCATCATGGTTCATACAAGAGCATCTCTCCTTGGGTCACATTTTGGGTTGTCGAGTCAACTTTTTTGTATGAAAAGTGTTGTAGGAGGTCTAAATTCCTTAGAGAGTCATTTGGTGGAGTTAAATATTCAAAATTTCAAATCTTTTATTTTCCCTTCAAAAGTGTTATTTTAAATTTTGGGAGTTAGTTTAAAAATTCTTGGCTTGTGTTAGAGATTTTAGTGGTCTTATGTGTTAGAAAAATATGTTAAGATTCTATTCATGTTGTGTAATACTCCTAAAGTGTGAAAAGGATAACATGATGTGTTTAAAAGGTGAAAAATGTCTTTTCCTATGCTTAGAAATCATGACATGTAAGAAAGAATTAATTAGGGTTTACAATTCATGTATATTTTAGAGGAGAACTCACATTTTGGGAATTATATGCTAATTGTAGAATGATAGGTTCATGGAAAAGAGATTTGAAGAAGGGGAGAAGGATGATAATCAATAAAATGAAAAAGAACTTTATTTTTCTTGGCATAAGACTATATTGAAGTATACAAATCATGGAATTATATGGAGTAACTAATTCTTTTTCCTTTGAAGTTTCCATTCAGGGTTAGGTATCAATTATTACATGTGAGGATATTGATTTAAATTTTATTGGGGTTTATAATTGGATATAATTTGTTTTAGCCTTTAGAACAATTAAGTAATTACTTTAAAAAATTATTCTTGTTTGATTTTCATCACGGGAACTTGGATAAAATATTTGTAAAGCTCATTTTTGAAGGTGGTTTATGAATGTTCCCTTTAAGTAAATCAGAGGAAGCCTCATAGTCATAACTCAAGTTTTTATATGACTAAGTCATTAATTTTAAGGATGGATACTTGCATGTGAGAAAATTGTCATTTACAAAGCGAGGGAAAGGTAATTTTATATAAGATTTAAATATTTCTTAGAAAATACTTATCACTAGATAGTCAAGATTCAATAAGGGGTTGAAAAATACCTCTGGGAAAATATTTAGACTTTGAAAGCAAGTTTTATGCATTTTGTGAAGAAAAGAATCCTCTCGGGTTCATATTGAAACCCTACCTAGGGTTTGATGATAAATGACTATTAAAGGCCTCACATGTATTATTAAATCCTGAGATTGGATAGTAGTCATCTACACAAACTCTAGAACATATTTACAAAAGTGCAGAGCTTGAAGTTCTTAAATTTCTTTCCTTTGCATAATAGTAGGGCAATATAGCTATAAGTGGTTGTTTGAGAAGGCTAGTTGCAAGATGTTCTAACTATTGAAGGTTTGAATAATTAAGAAACTTTATAGTGGTTAGCTTAATACAATCCCATTATGGAATTTTCAAGGTTTTGAATTTTATTCTCTCTAATTTTATCACAATCAATAATAATTTTGTATCTTAGCATGAGCACAATCTATAAGGCTTAAAATTTGAAAACGAAGAAACAAGATTTAGGACCTTATACCTAATATCAAGTCCTATAAATTGATAGACACCTTCTAGAAAGTGAAAAAAAAGAATATTATCAGGGTTAAAGGTTTTTACTATATTGAAATGTTTCCTTTTTCTTTTCGAAGTTTTGTAGACCCCAGAGGGGTAGAGATGCCTAATTAGGGATATGGAAGCTTAAGTTTTGGAGAATTTTTTCAAAGGAAGCCAACTTTAAATTTTGTAAAAATAAAAAATCCTAATGGGTAATCTATAAGGGTTTTATTTTTTAAGTGATTGCACCTATCAAAAGTTAGGTCAAGAAAACTTTGTTTGGAAGGGATACTAGAGGATAATTAGGCCTAGGAGGGAGAAAGTTTAGAAAAGAAAATTCATAGAAAATTAAGTCAAGAGGTTTATCATGCACCTTAAGGAGAATAATGGGTACCTAAATATAGTTTTCATTTATTCTGGTTGCTTGTAAATTTCTCTAACCGCCAACTCTCCATAGACATCTCCTTAAGAAGCCAAACAAAACACTTTTGGGAGATATAAGTGAAATATAATGTTTTGATTTATTTGAGTAAGTTTGATAGTTGGTAATTATTGGTATAGGACTAATACATAGGGTGAAATGATTACATAAGCTAGTTTGTGCTTTTGGTCTAAAAGTTTTGGCATTTTGAAGGGTTTCTTGACTAGAACTAGTGAGTTATTTTGCAAGTTTTGAGAAAGTTTGAGTTGTTTTGATAAATATAACATTTTGGATGCTTTATTTTTAATATTTTATGCATCATAGTGGTATTAGAACATAGTAATATATTCTAGAAAATAATTTGTGGTTTCTAACAAGATGTGTTTAAGTGCTTGTGAAGTTTGACAGGTTGTGAAGAAGAAAGAAAGGAAGAGATCTAAGGTGAAAAATACTTGGAGAGAGAAGATAAGAAGAAAGAAACACAAAAATATGAGGTATAAATATTAGGTGAGGTGTTGAGGTAAAGCAAGGTGAAAACAACTTTCTTGAAGAGAGAGAAAGAGTGAGTTGAGAAGGAGAGAGAGAAACTGAAAATTTTCTTGTTAGAGAGCTACTACAGTAGAATGGAAGGAAGTGTGACAAGGTAGAAGGAAAAGTAGGTAAATTCAAGAAGATATGGAGTTGGTTAAGTGGTGACGAAGAATACATAGATAACTTACAAAGAAGAAGGAGAAAATATTAAGAATTAAGTGAAATTGTAGAACTCAAGGAAGAACAAGCCAAAGATGAGCTTTTAGTAGTATAAAATTTAAATAAGAATGCCCAAGATTCATATTATGAAGATAATAGAAGAAAATAAGAACTTGGAAAATGTGAGAAAAATCATAGAGGATGGAGAAAAATAGTCAAAGAAGACAATGAATTACTTGTACAAGAAGAAACTCAGAAGAGCAAGTCAAAGGAAGCAAGCAAGTGATGAAGGAAACGATGAAAGGGGTTGATAAAGCTCAATTTTATTAAAATAATTTTTATTTTAGTGTTATGTATGCATGTGTGATAGAGGAGATAAAGATTGAACAGTCAAATGAAGGTGATTATTTCAATCAAGAGCATTTATTTTCAAATTTTGAAGCTATAATCAAGCAAAATGAACGACAAGAAGATGCAAAAGGTGGAATAACAATCATATATAGGGAATATTAATTTCATATTAAGTTCAATCAAGTGTATATACTCAAACACAAGGTGGAAGAGCTCATGAATAGACCAAGAATCATCATCTTGTTCAAGAATAAGATCATTTCAAAGACCAAGGAGTTATTGAAGGACATGATGCATGCGATGAAGATAAAGATAACATGGTATTCATTCAAGAATTAGTTTTGTTGGTTCTCAAAATGATATCACCCCTCTTTTCATGACCATGCCTTCAAAAAAAATTACGTTTTTTGGTTTGCCCATGTGAAAATGCGAGTTCAAACGTTACAATCATGATTAAATCCACTTGAAATCCTATGTTTAGGTTATTATTCCTCTTTTTTGGTCAAGGATCATGTTAGACGTGTTGTTTTTGAAGAACTACTCATCATCATTAGTTTGCTCAAACTGGGTATCCTACTTTTTATCAGGAGATTCGATGTGACACTGCGCTCGATATTCAGCAAACCTGCTGATCATTGCTTGAAGTTGATCATTTTCGGGACCATTAGAATGGTCACGAATGACTTCACAGGTTTCTTTCTCATTCTTGAACTTGTCAGGTAACTCGACGAAATTCTCGCAAGCATCGATCAAAAAGCCAATGAAATCGCGGCAGGCCAAGAGGTTATTGATTGACTCTCGGTCGAAAGTGACCTCGGGTGCCAAACCTTGAGTGACGATAGTCTCAAAATGTTAGAATGTGTCATCTACTTCCCTCAAGTTACCTGATTCACTGAGCATCCCTGGAGCCATTTTTACAACTGTATCCTCCATGTTGTATCGTGCTTCCAGGGCTTCATCCTTGGCTTTATCGATTCTCTCCAGGATATATTCCATCTGATCAACCCGGTAATCTAATGCAGTGAGAGCCTTCTTATGTATACACGTGATTGATAATGCCAACATTCAATAGGTCATCACCGATGAAGCAACCATTAATCGTGGCGTTTCCCACTACAACTTGGTGTTATCCAACTCTTTAGATAGGGAACTTGCTACTGTTTGTAGCTCCTTATTTGCTTGGATTATATCCTGATAAAGCAATGTGAATTTTCCAAGTACTTCCTTACCATCTCTGAGGATCCATTCAATCTAGGATGATACTGCCATGCCTTGTTCACCAATCTTAATATATTCATTCATTTTCTCTTGACTGGGAACTTGAATGGGTTCGGCGGCAATTACTGGAGGAGCGTTGCCCATTTTCTACAATGCTTGTAGGAGATGTTTGTTTTGTTCTTTAAGTATCCTTTTCTCCTCTTTTTCCTCTTGGAGCTTCTTGTAGAGAGCATCCACAACAGACAAGGCTTCCCCTTGCAAGCTTTTAGATGAGGTCCCCATTGTGACTTGAGTCACCATGAAGTCTGTGGGAGACAGATCTTCTTTTCTCTTGGTGGGATCTGGGAAAGCTATCTCCATGACTCTTTCTCTTGAAGTGCCTTTAGAAAAGTGAGTTATCGCTTTCTGCTTCTTGGTTCCCTTCTTCGAATGACGGAGAAATCCATGGCTGTAATGGGAACTTTCCTCTTATTCTAGCTCAGATGGTCAGAAATCCAACCAAGACTTATGGGAGTGGGAGCGGAGGAAGAAGAAGAAATAGGAGTGAGAGGGGAGAAACGAGATACCTCGGGAAGTATGTGGAAACACTCGATGTTGGCATTGATAGGGAGTCCGACACACCGATGCTTATGGGGGTTGGAGTTACCAATGGAGAAGAGAAGGACAAGGAAATGGAAGGGATCTACAACATGACTGAGGAATATATGTTGATAGATTTGTGAGAGAGGAGAAGATGGAAGAGGTGGGAGATGGAAGGGAGGAAGGGAGAGGAGAGGAAACATCCATAGGAATAGATGCTTGAATGATAGGAGTAGAAGAAGGAACATTGGGTACCTCAGCAGTTGCAGTCATGACATCATCTTGGGTGGATGTATCCATTGGAATATCTATTGTTTCTTCATCACCTGGAGACACCAGGTCGACTACTTGCTTCTCAAAAGTAGGAGGAAGGTCTTTAGGAGTTCCTCTTGTCTACTTGGTTCTCCCACCTTGTCCTTTCCTTTTCCTTTCGGCACACAGACCGGCCTTGGAGGTGCACTGCCTGAAGGAGAAGTTGTGAAGTCAACTCCAAGGTATGTAAGGCCATTCTGATTGCACCAATGTTTGGTGCACTTTGTAATATGGGTTTGACCCTTTCTTGAATGGTCTTTGGCGCTTTAGCTCTATCGATCTTCTCAAATGGCCAGTTGTCCCCATCTGTGTCAATGTAAACTTGATCAATTTCTTGATCAGTCTCTTTGAATTTATTTGGGACAATGGCAACACCATAGTGGATGATTTCCTCCAAAGCTAGCCAGGAGTGATCCTTCCGCCTAATGTCTATCTCATGGGTTAGGTCTATCCAAATGTCCTCGATCTCGGGAACATGGATGGGATCAATTTTTCCTTTGGGAGGAAACTTGACGAGTCAAAGGTTGGCCTTGCTGGGAAGTTGTGCTTTAAATTCAGTAGCTCTAACTCAGTGTACATCTCCCATGCTTTAGCAATTGTAGGGCAGGTGTATCAACCAACTGTAAGGGGGAATGGAGTTCCTCCTTTCTTTCTCTTCATACACCTTTCATGATAAGTGATTAATTGCCTTGACAATTCCAGGAGGACCAACTTTGGCCTTGCAAACCTTGGTAGTTTCACGGGCTCTCCCTCAAAATTCACAACTCTGAGATATGTGAATGTGGGGAATTGTGTGAACAATGCTCCCCATTTCTTTGTAGCAGTAATTACACTCGGGCTGGTTCGATTGTGCCTCATGTTTGGCCAAGTCAAAAAAATAACCTCATAGAAGAAGGCATCATTTATTTTGGAGAACTAGGAGATGTTGGCTTCGAGCCTTAGCTCTGGGTAGAACTCATATACCTTGACTTGGGGCCATACTCCATTTCGAGTTAACCTTACGAAATCCCTTCCTATAGCAATGGCGTATACAATGTAGGATTTCATGTAGAACTGCCAAATCATTAGAACTTGTTGAAGCTGCTGTGAGATGGTGTCACTTATGATTTCACCCCAACCGAAGCGTTGATCAGGTGCATTCTTGCTCATGTTCTCTAGGTATCTCAGCATCCATTTATGGAAATAATGGGCATCAAGGAGTCCAAATACTCTGTTCAAGAATGTGATTGTATCACTCAACTCTTCATTAAAATCACTATGGTGGATGGTTTGTGGCCATCTGGTCAATGAATTTTTGTTCTTTAAATAGATTTCATTCATCATCTGCATGCACTAATCTTTGTTATCATCCCATGCCTTCCTGCAGTCTTCAATACTTATTTCCACATATTGCCTATGATGAGGAATGCCCAGGATCATCTCAAAGTGATGAGCTATGAGGTCTATGATTGCCTCATGTTCTTTGTTTTCAACACATCTAGTGTTCTTGTTATAACATCGAGTAATCAATATGATGAACTCATTATTCACCGCACTCACCGGAAGCCCAGCTGCAAAGTGCAATCCACTACCTATTAACTTATTCATCCAAGGGCCATTGTTCACCTTGGTGGTCCTTACCTAGAAATCATCCATGTCAATATGACCCAACTCAGAGTCTCTGATGTCAAGGTCGCACTCTGCATATGAGTCTGGCATTCTGACTTTCTGGTACTTGTACTTCATTTCTTTCTCTAATTGTTTAGCTTTAGCTTTGACTACGGTCCTAGCTGGTATTTGTCTGGATGAATACACATATATGAGTTCAAGAATAGATGTTGTTGTTCTGCAAGAAGTATCAAGAAGGTCCAACATAGAAGAGCCATGTCAACTGTCATGTTATTCATGATGAAAGTTTGAAGAATAACATAACACCTTCGAATGTGTGAGAAAATAGTTAAGTTTATCTTGCAGAAGGAAGAACGAGCAATTTTAAGCCTTAGGGCGCAAGGTGCAAGTTTTCAGCAGGCTGCAGGAGATTTTATGGCTAGGCGCACTTTTATGGATGCAAACATGCAAATTTTAGTGCCGAAGGCTAAAGCGCAGGGTGCAGGTCTGTAGTAGACAACATTTTATGTCGATGTTTTGGAATTTGTGCTTGCACCTAGAAAATTTGCTAAGTATTCTTTGACTAGGTGTGGAAAAACTTCATGTTGCATGAGTGCAAAGTTCGCCAAAGTGAAAATTTGGAAGATGCTACGAGAAAAACAGTGTGCCAAGGACTTAACAGTTTAACAATTTTTGCAAATATCTTGATTTTCACTTCCTCTCTCTTTTGGATTTCTCAGATGGCAAGGAAGAGAGGGTTTTTTGGCAAGGCAACAAGCGGGGATAGATGATTTTTGGTTTACTTCAGCGGCTTGGGCCTTCCAGATTTGCAGATCTGGAAGGAGAGGAAAAGAGGGTTTCAGTTGGGTTGGAAAATTATTAGGTTCTTTGGCTTTTAACCATTGACACAGACTCTAACACTCAACACAACAAAACAAAAACCACAACTGGGAGAAAAGTCACTCACTTGGATTGATAAAACATGAAAAAACATGGGGGTCCACAAGCTCAAAAACGACACGTGAGGGATGACAGGGATGACTAACACATGCAAAGAAAATACTTTTCACAATTTCTAATTCGTGAAAATGACATTTTTCAGAGCTTCTATTTATAGAAAAATCAGCATTTATGACCTCACCAACCGCTTTTGGCACGATTTTGGAGTGTCGACACAAGGAAATGTGTGTCTAGGAAAATGCTTAGCACAAGTTTTTTGATGTTAACACAATAATTTCAGCACTAAAGGACTTAAAAGGGGGCACAAATTCCTTGATGTCGACACGAGTAAAATTGCGCCCAGTGTAAAAGGGTGCAGTTTTAGTCATGTCGACACACAACTTTCTGCGCCGAAGGATTAGCTAAAAACGGCTAAGTCTTGAAACAACTTGATTTTTGAAAGGGAGTTTTGGGCTATTTTGAATGTTATCAAACTTCCCTAGGGGCCAAAACATAATTTTCTGGTAGAGTTACCTATAAATTGCCCTTGTCAATTTTGCAGGATAATAGCTAGCTCTTTCTGGGGACTATCTTTGAGTGAAACTTAATGGTAGAGAATCCCAAATTTTTTATGTTCCTATCCATTGGGTTACAAAGAGTCAAAAACAAGGGAGACCAAGGGGTGAAAAAAGAAAAAGAAAGGGAACACACGAAAAAAATAAAGAAAACACACAACGAAAGCAAACACACAACGAAAAAAAAAAAAGAAAAAGAGAACGAGAAAACTATACAAAGAAGAGAGCAAGCTCTAGTTCCTAAAGATCTTCAGTGCTGCCCTTTTATAGGGAAGTGGGAGTTTAGTTCCTTCTAGATATGAGAGATAGAAAATATTCTCTCCGTTGAGCTGCTTGATTTTGTATGGCCCTCTCCAAAGAGAGTCAAACTTCCCATGCATACCTTTTGGTTCTCTTCATTTGTCCCACAGAAGAACAAGATCTCCCACTTGGAAATCTCTCTGCTTAGCTTTCTTGTCGAACAACCTCTTAACTTGATTCTGATGTTCAGTGATCTTGTCAACCACTTTTACTCACTTTTCTTCAAGTTCCGTTAGGTACATAATCCTCTTTTCAAGAGAATTCTAAAAGTTTCATCTTCAATTGCTCGAGCCAAGCACAGAGCAGGAAGTTCTATGGAGATAGGGATTTCAGCATTGATTCCATATAACACCTGGAAAGGTGACATGCCGAGAGACCTCTTTGGAGTGATACGATCCACCCACAAAGCATCGTATAATGATTTGTGCCAGGACCACTGGTTTTCATCAACTAGCTTCCGTATGATAGTTACCAGGTTCTTGTTGTTGGATTCTGCCTGACCATTTCCTTGAGGATAATAATTAGAGGCATGAGCCAAGGTTATTCTCGTATCCATAACAAAACCAATAACTTCCCATGAAGAGAAGTTGGAAGCATTGTCAACAATGATTTTGTGTGGAATGCCAAATCTCACAATAATATTCTCCTTGATGAAGTTGTAAACAACTTCAGAAGTGGCATGCTTGATAGGTATGGCCTCCACCCATTTCGTGAAGTAATCCATTGTTGTTAGGATGTAACTATGTCCAACACTCAATTGAGGATTGAGTGCTCCAATGAAATCAATTCCCCATTTCTGAATGGTTCGTCAATGATGATGGGCCTGAGGGGAAACACAGCCAACTTTGGTTTGCCAATGAACTATTGGCAAAGTTCACATTTCGCTACCTAGGTGGTGTATCTTGAAATAGTGTTGGCTAGTAGTACCTGGCCCAAATGATTTTATGTGCTATCATGGATGAGGAGAAGTGACCACTGCAGGATGAGTCGTGAAAACTTTCCAATAATTTTACCTGTTGTGGCTTGTCAACACATCGTAGAAAAATGCCATCAATTCCACGTTTGTACAATCCATCATCCCATATGACATATCTTACGGCTCTGAGCTTCACCATTTGCTTTTCCTTTGTGGTTAGGTGAGTTGGGCACTTTCCATAGGTGAGAAAGAACACGATGTTAGAATACCATTCATTGTTGGTGGCGACAAATAGAACCATGGGCAAAGAATTTGCTTTCTCCAGTTCATTTTGTTCTCCATCAATGTGATCAACTTTCTCTTCAGGTACCTCTGGGTCTTTATTTTTGGCCATTAGCTGACACAGGCCCTTACCCCTTACTAACTTAGTTGGTTTGATGTCAAGATCATATTCTTGGACCTTTGTGATCCAATTCCCTCGTAAGCTCCTGTACGTACCCAAAATTGTAAGGTATTGTACCGCTGCAATGCAAGGTGTAACAAGTGCCCCGATGATGATACAGGTCTCCTCGCGAGGTGTTCGAGATCCAGAAAATCCCTCGGAGTATGCGTTAACATCCCGCATGCCCCGCTTAGCCCCCACGCCCTTTGTTTTCCCCTTTTTCCCTCTTTCCTTGGCCTCTTGGCCTTCAGTGACGAAACCGCCGCCCGAATAGGGTGGCGGTCTTCAGAACCGCCGCCACTCGCTCGCAGTGGCGGTCCTGTGCGCATTTTCCAGAACACTCTTTTGACGCGACCCGCATGAAATATCACGTTTCACCAGCTTTCTTTGCCGACTTGAGCATGCATTTATGTTTTTGGTCCCCTGGAATAGTGTTTTTCCTTTGTTTATTGTTTAGGAGTTCAATTTGGTTTTGGTTCTTGGGTGTTTGAATTCCTATAAGTGCATGGCTTGTGCTCAAGCAAATGGCCTCTCTCAAGTTTTGTTTTCTGGATTCCTCTTTGCAATTCCTTTAGTTTTCCTTTGCTTAGAATACTTAGTTTTCTTCATTGCGTGTTTTGGTTAGTATTGTATTGCAGCTGGTAAGCCACATATCCATCTTGTGCAAGTGCAGTCATTACTTGGGGCCACCATTTTTTGTTAGAGTCTTCTGATTTTCAGTGGTTTGGTCTGTCAGCTTGCTTAGGATTGATAGCATAGTTCATTTCATACTTGGTTAGTATTGTTCAGCTGTCGGTAAGCCACATATCCATCTTGTGCAGGCAGTGTTGTTGTTTCACCCATGGTCTGGAGTTTTTGGTCTGAAGCTTGGCTGGATTTTGAAGTTTGATCTTTGCTCTCATTCCCTCATTTTAGTGTTTTAGTTAGTTAGCTTGTTTAGAAGCCATAGCTTGAATTCACTTGCATCTTTTGTTAAATTGCTCAGCTGTTGGTAAGCCATAGACCCATCTTGTGCAGGCAGCGCTGTTGTTTTATCTAATCCATTAGAGTAGAATAGCTTAGGAAGCCATTAAAGTTGCAGGTTTTGCTCTTCATACAGGATAGTTTCAGGTTCTGGACGCATTTTGTTGCACGATTCGCAGTAGATCCCGCTAGGAATTGCATAAGCCAAGCTCTGTACTCTTGCGCTATCCCTCTCCTATCCGCGTTCTATTCTATCTGCATTCTGAAGGTTGTCCCTTGTTCCAAACACCTATTCCTGTTGATGCAAGTATTACACGCTTTTCTGGATCTACGTGAACACAAAGAATGAAGAGATCATACTGAGGGGACAAGATCACACACACCATCGGATTCGCCACTGTTCTGCGGAGTCCAGGTTTTACATTTCAAAGTTCTAGTCAGATTCATATCAAATAGAGTAGTTAATCGCTTTATTTCATTTCATTCTATTCTCGACATTGCCAGGGAAGCTATGGGGATTGATAGTTTCTGAGAAACTATGATTCACTCCTCACTTCTGAGGTAGGATCGAGAATCTTGCCAGTAGATTAGACAAACTGTTTTATTTAGAATAATTCTACAAATCGCACAGGCAAATAACTACACTCGGTTATCTTGTCTGTTTTAAATTATTGTTTAGTTATTATTTCTAGATATGCTTAAAATAGTTTGCTTTCCTTAAAATTATTAAAAGTTTTCTTAGAAGAATAAAAGTTATATAGTTAGATTTATTTCACATAGTTAGAATTTTCTTCATTACAGTTAGATTTGCATTTTGTTTCGTATGACAATCACGGGACCTCAAGAGCCCAGGGAATATATATTTGAGCCAATCGTGCCTCAACCAAACCTAGTCACAGCAATAGTTGACATAGACCAAAATCTCAGGATACAAGTATTCCGAACAACCACAGATTTACAACTGATCAGTTCTCAGTTAAGAGGATTAAACATAGAAGATGACCAAGCACATGCATTTTGGTCAAGTCAGCCAAACTACAGATTACCCTAGAAAACATCCACATGACTGTAGAAGGGCTCGAAAGAGAACAAACATTCAGGTGTGATCCTCTAGTTCCACAGCCAGATGCTGGAGACACCCTCATAGATATAGATACTAGCTTAAGAATCCAGGTTGCGAGAATGCCTATAAGGTATTCTGAGAAGATTGCACAACTATTGGTTTTAAACATAGAAGCTGAGAAAGCATACGATTACTGGATACTAGGGATTAGAACTTGATCCCGCGTATGACCATATTAGGACCACAACAACCAAGAGTATATGGTTATGATCCATAGATCCCACAGCCCAACGAATCCACAGGTCAATCCGATATAGACGCTAGCCTACGCACCTTGGTATTTAGGTCCACTCCACTTCCACCTATCATCATCGAACAACTGTCTTTACTAGATACAACGTGGCTAACGAAGCTAGGGAATTCTGGACTAGGCCAGAAAATCGTCCGTAGAATCGATTGTATTCATCATCCACTATATGACCTTATCAGGAGATATACACGAAACAATCCCAGGTCATTTTCCACGTATTCCGCAACCCATAGATCGAATCACGCCAGAGCTCGATATTGATTGGAGCCTTCGAGCAGTCATCCTCGCTGATCGATCTATCACACCAGTCCAAGTTAGAAGGGCCTTCTTTGCCTTAGATTCACAAATTCCACTAGTGCGTGTCGAAGACATTAGACTGCCTAACTAGTTTGTCTGCATATTCTACCCCCCACCGGCTGTCTTGGCATGACCTCGAGAGGTCGGGTACGCGGAAGAGTCACTTGTAGATTCTCACACTTGCCTGTCGCTTTTTTCGGCATACAAAATTTGTGAACTGACGTGAAACAAACAATCTTTTCACCTTCTCGTACCTCATTAGCATTCACATCGGGCCACCAACAAAATTGGTGAACCCGACGTGAAACAAACAACTGCTTTTACCTTCTCATGTACCTCATTAGCATTCACATCAGTTTCACCAACAAAATTAGTGAACCCGACGTGAAACAAACAATTGTTTCACCTTCTCTTTGAGAAGTTTCAAATCTTCTCTCATCCACCTTTGCTCCTTCCCATTATTCTGCGGGTATTCATATACCCCCCGAATATGTCGGGATTCGATGCATATGGCAGACCCCTCTTGGGTCTTGAGGCATACTACGCCCAACATAATAGGCAATCATCACCCTCGCTCTCAGTATGGGGTGACAACTATTCAACTAATCAATTTTCAACACAAACCCCAAGAATCAGATATAGTTCATCTTTTCAAACTGAGGAGTTAGATCAACCCCCTCGAACCCAACAAACAGAGCCTTCAGGTTCGAACAATATGACGTTTACTGGAGAATCTGGTTCGTCTCCTCAAATGCTACTCAGACCACAAGTTAGTAGGCAATCAGATCCATACCTAGTCTTAGATGATGGACAATCAATACGTTATCCTAGGAGTGAACAACGCTCCCGGGGAATGTACCCACCTGTAGGAGGTTTACAAATACAACCCGAAATCTCTTTTCAAGAAAATACCTCTATGCCACTGCATACAGGAAGTATTCTTGGAGAAACTTGGCAAGATAGCGATCAGTTTATGACAGGATATCACGTACCTTTACAACACCAAGGTATACAACCAACGCCACTCAGGAAAAGTACCGTGACTTCACCAAATGAAGTCATTTCAACGTTAGTAGAAAGAGTGAGAGGGTTAGAACTGGCTCAAGCAAGTCACAATTCTCTGTTCATACAAACAGGAAGTTCCAATCCTCCATACCACTCTGGCCAGGTAGATCTCCTTACGGGAGTAGGCACGTTAGGCATGCCTCCTCAATATCCACAACAAACGCCAACAAGGCCTATCATCTCTAACACAATTCCTCCCGGTTTAGTGTCGAATGTCCCCGTTCTCGACAATACCCCGTCCTACTTAAACATATACTCTAAATCACCACAAGGAGATATGTTCTCCTCTCCCGAAGCATGTTTTCTCAAACGCAGGGACCTCCCTATGCCCCTGCCAACACATACGTTGCACCGTATCAACAACCTATCCCACCACCGCTCCCTCAGCAACCACCATCAATGGTCGAAAGCTATGCGATAGGGACTTATTCAGAATATCTAAAGGAACCCTTAGACTTCACCATACGAAGCGTCATGCTTCCAAGACCTCTCCCTGATTTTCCCAAATTCAAGGGTGAGGGAGATCCAAACGCGCATATCAAAGCTTACGCTACAGCCATTCGGGAATTACTCCCATGGGATGGGGTTGTTGCTAAAATATTCCCCAAAACACTGGAAGGCATTGCTCTCGATTGGTATTATAGAATACCTGAGGCTTCCATACATTCATTTAAACAACTCGTGTCAGAGTTCATCAAAGCCTTCGACATGAACAAACTGTTAAGAACAGGAATCAGGGAATTCTTGCATATCAAACAAGAACATAACGAATTTGTCGCCCATTTCATCCGAGGTGGCATACGCTTCTTTATTCATCAAAGCCAGTGCTCCAAACATGGATCGATGGAACTATGCGATTTATTCCTTCACTCTCTCAGGAGAGAAGTGAAGGAAGAAGTCCAGAAGTTCCCACTAAGGACTTATGATGAAGTACTTGAGAGCGCTCTGCGAATAGATCAAGCAGCGATAGATAGTGGTCGTAAGACATATGGAACAAACGGGAGGTTAATCACCTCCACTCAAAACACTACAACTACCACAAATGTCAATCAAGGACCCAAAATCCTTAACAAAAATCATGGGGTAACAACGGATGGGGTAACCGACCAGCCCAAGAGGGTAAATGTTGTTAATGCTCCATCACAAACAAACAACCAACGAAACAACAACTTTACCCCGATAATCAATACAGTGGATTTTAACCATCCACAAAACAACAACAACAATGGCGAAATCCCATACAAGGGCCAAGCCAAAACTCATTTGGTTACCAAAACCAAAGTCAAAACCAGAAACAACAATTCCAAAACTTTGGTCCTAATAGGCAACAATTTGATCGGAATTTTAGGCCACAATACACACCAAACCAACAAAATGGGAATTATAACCCCAATTCTTATTGTGGTTTCCATAAAATTCGGGGTCACGATACTAGAACGTGCCGTGACTACAATAAATTTATGCAACGCTTGCCAGAAGAACAAAGACAGCTTCTTCACGCACTGCTTTTTGGCGGATCCCGCCTCATCATCACCAAATACTCTCGCAGGGCGCGCTCCTCGTAATGCTCCCTCAAGATCTTTAATGATCCGCTCCCAAATCATGACAGCAATAGGCTAAATCCAACCGAACAAACAAAGGTGCAAAGGACGGAAACAATGACCATGAAGCCTCGACTTCATTAAATCCATCGGGCCGCGCCATAGTTGGGAGCTCAACCGAGACCTAAGATAGTCAGGCTTTGGTAGAATTAGACGCTGAACTACCTATCGAAGCTATAACAAGAAAACGAGAGTATTTCTCTCAACCGAGCCCAAGTCATCTCGCCGAGAGATAGATAAGAGTCAAGAAATAGTTGAAAAACCCATCGGTTCCTATGATTTAATTAGTGACCTAACAAACACCTTTTCACACATTTCATTTTTGGACTTACTAAAGAACTCTCCCCCTCACAGAGCTGCTCTTTTAGAAGCATTAGGTCTAGGCCATTTAATTAACATCACTCCACCTCACAAAACACAAGTAAATCACGTAGATTTTGATATCCACCCTCCGGGGCAGCCGGACAAGGATGTCAAATTCATCTTTGAAATAAGTAAAATGCCCACAGATGCTGAGATCACACGCCGAGGTGACCCAGCCTTACACTTGCAAGTGTGGGTTTATAATAACTATGTAAAACGGGCAATGGTTGATGATGGGGCCGTGGTTAACATAGTCCCTTTCTCTTTCCTCCAAAAACTTGGATATGGAGAAACAAACTATTCCACTACACGAAATACCTTGAGAGGCTATGATAGCCTTAAAGCCACTTCGATAGGAACTATAATACTGCCGGTCACCTTAGGGCCCAAAACCATCTTGACTGACTTTTATATTATAGATTGAGAAACTAACTATAATATGATCCTCTACCGACCTTGGATACATCGAATGAAGGCAATCCCTTCCATGCTATTTCAAGAAGTAAGATTCTTGCATCTGGGAAAGGTATTTGTCGCCAAAGGCAATCCAAAACCTTTTGATTTGCACCTAGCTGATTTAAAGAAAAGACCAGGGGTGCACTCGAATTTGAACTTCCAACATACCAACTTAATAAACCCTCTCGACCCAAAGCTAGAGGAAAAGTTGATACCTACGACGGATCTTGAAACTACCAAAGATAGCCAAAACAATTCCAACCCTTAAAGGTAAAACTAAAGAAACAAGATTATTAGGGACTAATGCGAAAATCATTGAGTTGATAGAACAAGATTCACCAATGTTCTTACCATTCGATTCAAGAGGGCATGGGATTTTCCTAGGTGTTGGTTCCTTGCCAAAGCAGCCAGAAGATCTCTCGTATGGTAGAGGTAGAGTGTGCAAACATAGCAGAGATGCCCCAACATCTACACTCCCGGCTAAGTATTGGACTCTCCATTTCGATGGAGCTAAATGTCGTTATGGAGCGGGGGCAGGTATAATTCTTACTTCGCCCGAGGAGAAGGTCCTCCCATTCTCTTTTAAGTTAAACTTTGAATGCACAAACAACGGCGCTGAGTACGAAGCCCTCCTCCTTGGCCTCACCTTAGCCAGAAGAATTGGTATTAATAACATCAGAGTCTTGGGAGACTCGCAATTAGTAACAAACCAAGTTTTTGAAGTATATGAAACTAAAGATGAACATTTACAACTCTACAAAAATGCTGTATTAGATTTAAGCAAGGCATTTAACTTCATATCCATTGAAGCGATCCCGCGAGAGAAAAATATTCTCGCCGATTCAATAGCAACCTCAGCATCATGTTTTACTCCAAGCAATGAGCTAGAAGATACTCACTTCACAGTATCCATTCGTGACGAACCATTAATAAAAACAATGACAAATCCTCTTTTTAGCGGAAGTGAATCTACCGTCCTAGACCATGTTGGAAATGATGCGGCTACTTTGGATTATTTAAATGCCTATGCAGCATTACATCTCTCCTATCACATGCTAGATTTATCCCTGATTCCACATTCGTCTTCCTACTTCGGAAATCCCGTAACGGATCTTCCCTCACAAACGGAGCCTAGCATATACGCAATAGAAAATGGAGATGATCTAGATTTACCTCCAGCACCACCTGAGTTCGAAGAGGGTAATGCCTCTTTGATCGAGGAAACAATCGATGTCAACATCGGGACAGAAGATGAACCAAGAATATGAAACTAGGTTCTTCATTAACACCAGAAGAAGTGGAAATACATACTCAGGTTCTCAAAGAACATCAGAAGGCGTTTGCATTTAATTACAAGGAGATGACGGGAGTCGCACCCCACATTGCGGTGCACAACCTCGTCACTAGATCAGATGCAAAGCCAATTAAACAAAAATCAAGACCCATGAAGCCCAAAGTAGCTCTCATGGTAAAAGAGGAAGTAATAAAACTCCTTCAGGTAGGATTCATCAAGCCAGTTGACTACTCCCAATGGGTATCTAATATCGTTCCCGTTCTCAAGAAGAACGGAAAGATACACATTTGCATAGATTTCCGAGACATCAACAAAGCGTGTCCTAAGGACGATTTCCCATTACCATCCATAGACGTTATTGTTGATGCAACAACTGGTTTTGAACTCTTGTCTCTCATGGATGGATTCTCGGGATACAACCAAATCAGAATATCCGAGCAAGATCAAGCTAAAACCACGTTCATAACTCCTTGGGGAACCTATTGCTATGCTGTCATGCCTTTCGGTCTCAAAAACGCTGGTGCTACATACCAACGGGCTATGACTTATATATTTCACGATTTAATTCATAAAATCATGGAATCTTACGTAGATGACTTATTGGCTAAAGCTAAGAAGCGTTGTGACCATCCCGAAGTACTCCACATCATTCTTTCACGTTTAATAGAATACGGAGTCACGCTAAATCCAGAGAAATGCGTCTTTGGTGTAACAGGAGGAAAGCTCCTAGGTTACATCATATCATCACGAGGGATTGATGTTGATCCAACCAAAATTCGGGCTGTCCTCGAAATGGTCCCACCTTCGGACGAATCTGGAATCAGGTCATTTCTCGGAAAGCTAGGTGCAATCCGAAGATTCATCCCGGACTTAAGCTTCGCTATTCATCCAATCAACAATTTACTCAAGAAATACTATAGCATTGATTGGACCGAAGACTGCAATGAAGCTTTCAACGCAGTTAAACATTTCTTGCTGTCACCACCTACGCTAATGCCACCTAAGCTGGATCACCCGTTAATCCTATATTCGCGAGCTACCAATGTCTCGCTGGCCTGTATGTTGGCCCAAGAAGACGATGACAAGAGAGAACGTGTGATTTATTTCATTAGCCGAACACTGCTCGACTATGAAACACGCTATACACAAGCAGAGCGAGAATGTCTCGCCATAGTCTTCGCAACCAAACGCCTAAGACACTATATGCTAAATCAAGAAACAAAGGTCATGGTGAAAACGGACCATTTACGGACTTTTCTCACACAAGGTTCCTTATCCAAAAAGGCTGGATGTTTTATAACCTTAATGGGAGAGTTCGAATTAACATTTGTAAATCAGAAGTCGGTTAAAGGACAAATCATCACGGATTGGTTAGCTGACAACCCATTAGACGGAGGCGATCTAGTAGATTTGGATTTTCCAGATGAATGCGTATACTACATCGAAACTCGACCTGCTATCTCTGAGTGCCCTTGGTACACTGATATCATTAATTATATCATGGACCATACGTACCCGGATGCAGTTACACCGCAAAAAAGAAGGTGATTACGCATAATCGTAGCTAAATATGTCATTATAGAGCAGGTGCTCTATCGAAAAGCATTCGATGGAATGCTCTTAAGGTGTGTCGACACAGAAGAGTCCAAGAGGATTCTCCATGAATCCCACAGCGGTATATGTGGAGGCCACTTCGGTGGCCATGCCACCGCTCGAAAAATACATCGAATGGGCTATTTCTGGCCCACTCTAGAACATGACGTGATAGAGTTTGCACGCAGGTGTCATAAGTGCCAAGAATTCTCCCATGAGATCCACATGCCAGCACAAGCTCTGCAACCAATCGCTACTCCATGGCCCTTTTCTACATGGGGTCTAGACTTAATAGGGAAATTCTCTCCCTCATCCACAGACGGCCATAATTTTATAATCACGGCCACTGAATATTTTACCAAATGGGTAGAGGCCATGCCTCTTACCACTGTACCTGGTTCTGTAATCACCAAGTTCATTTTGAACCAAATCATTTGCAGGTACGGTATCCCGCAAATCATTATCTCAGATAATGGAACTTCTTTCAAGAATGAGGAAGTTCATGAACTATGCAACAAATTTAAAATAAGCCATCATACGGCTTCCTTGTATTATCCCCAAGCCAATGGGCAGGCTGAAGCAACAAACAAAACACTGAAAGCCATTCTCCTCAAAACAGTAAAAGAAAACAAACGAGATTGGCATTTAAAGTTATATCCGGCCTTGTGGGCCCACCGAACCTCAATAAGAACACCAACGGGAGCAACTCCTTTCTCGCTAGTATTTGGGGCAGAAGCAGTTCTCCCGCTTGAGGTCGAAATACCCAGTCTCCGCATTTCACTACAAGGGATTCTGGATGAAGACGCTTACAGAGAAGCACGTCTTTCCCAATTAGAAAGCCTAGATGAAACTAGGTTAGATGCTGAGTAGCGGCATAGAGCTTATGCTGACCGAATGTGCCGGAAATATAACAAGAAGGTCTATGAACGCGATATATACGAAGGTGATCTAGTTCTAAGCCTAGACAGCCGGATCGACAAAAAGACCAGCGAAGGAAGGAAATTCTAGCCCAAATGGTTGGGCCCATACCGAGTCACAAAAGACTACGAAAATGGTGCATACCTCTTATGCACGCTAGAAGGTGAGGAATTTGGCAAAACAGTCAATTCCCTGCACCTCAAACGTTTCTACGCATAAGCAGCTAGCACTGCCTGTATAACTATCTACATTACATCTTCATATAGATTTAGATCATTTTATCCACTTGTTCTTACACAAATTGTGATCAAGGAATCTATTCTCAAAGTAATTCATTACAAACTCATGATGTTGTTGGCACAAAAATTTCTAATCATATCTCTCCATTTTCACGATATCATCAATCACTTCAGAATCTTTTATCAAATAAAATCAAACATGACGAAGTCTTAACGGTAACCATACCAAGATCTGCAAGTTTGTTCTTGCTTTGATTTCTTCTTAGGATAGGTGTCTTGCCTATGGTCTGTTCTAGAAGCTTCATGGTGTCACATCTATCCCATATACACATCTCTTTGGAAATAAGCATATACTGACATTTTACTCAAAAAGACAAGTCAAAAAGTGATTAAAACAGAAAATTTTATTTTTACACATTTCCTTGCCCCACCAACCTTCGGTGATGAGCTTGCGTCTCTTACTAGTGACGTAGGGTTGGGAAAGGATGGAAATTCCCTTACTCACCTATGCCTTGCCCATGGTGATAAACCCATGCTTCTTACAGGTAGCATGGGGCAAAGTGTAGGGGGTCCTCTAGACAATGCAAACGTTAAAAGGTCATAAACAAACTATTCAAACTTTGAGTCAAAAACAAATGAATCAGATGTTCAAAATTCCAAGAGAGTTAAAATCCTAAAAACCCAGATTTTGTCTACTATGTGGCCATCTACGGGTCTAAGTCTGGATAAACCACAAAGCAAGTTGCACCCAAAACTATGAAGTCATTCGGGTGGAGTAAGCTTGTAGTTTTCAATTTGGTTCCACCAAAGCTTCGTCTATCTTTCATCACTATCATTTCACCATATTTCATAACTTGCGCCCTTCTTGGCTCTTGGTGATGAGCCCTCGCATCTTACTAGTTGTGTGGAGTTAGGAGTGGGGCAAGTTAATCTGTTCATCATATTGGTTATTTTCATCACTTTGCCAAAACAAACATGAGGTATCCAAATTGCTCACAGAAGCTAAGATTTAAGATCACAATATATCTACAATATCATGTATCAGCATCATGAAACACAAAAAGAAAGCAAGCATTTGCATCATCTGTTCTCCATTGCATACATATAAAAAAGCATATAAAACATACATCGTAGTATACACGAGGAAACTGGAAACAGAAAGGGAAAACACCAGTGACAAGTTTTGATCCAAAACGAATGCATATATATAAATAATCAATGTTTATATACAATGCCATCATGCTCTAGGCATGGTCAAAACGCTCAAAGAGCCCATAATATACAAGAGAATCTATAGTACAAAACGCATAGGAGCCAAGTAGTCTCTCAACCCCGCGCGACCCTTTGAAGGTGCACGCCTCGCCTAGGGCTCCGGCTACGCCGGCGCTTTGAATGCACGGAGGGCTCAGGGTCCCGAGGGGCAGCCGCGGTCTCGCCACGAGAATGGCTCCTCATAAGATGCTCGGCTGTCCTATAGCCTGCCAACTCTGTACGGAGATTCGACACCATCCCGCCACGTCCCAAACAGGAGCGAAGAGGTCAGTATGCCTACCGGCTGCTGAAGGCTCCCCGGCATCTACAGATAGCTCCGCACGGGTCTTATCCATAGGGATCATCAGAGAATCAGTGCATACCCTACGGATTAGATCCCGCCACTCATCAACAGTCTCTGCAAAACAAAGAAGAAAAATGAATTAGAAACTAGACAAGAGACTAAAAGATACAATATCAAAACACAAGGAGAGATAGCAGTTAAAAATCCTAAATTAAACAAACATTAAAAAGATGAGAGGATAACTTACTCGAATCACCGGGCCTCCAAGATGGGTCGCTGGGGCCAGCACCTGCCGCAGATGCCGCTGCCGACTGAGGGGCTGCTCCTGTAGTAGGAGCAACATGACGCCCCGCAACTGACTCATCCTCTCCACCATGGCCCTGGGAGAGTGGCTCCTCTGAAGCTAGAGTCTCTCTCTCTACACTCTGCTCGGCCCTCTCTACCTGCAAAATATCCTGAGTGTCATGCCACTCAGGATCGCTATCATCCGTCTGCTCCTCTGACCCTCCCTCTGTAAACTCCTCAGAATCGGAGTCAATATCTATGGGGTCATCACTGCTGTGAGCAGGACCCGCAGCAATCTGAAGCAAAGGTGCCCGGGCGCACCGGCTCTCCCTCTAGCCCAAACTACCCTCCCCGGCTGAATGGGAGTGCCAGGAGTGATCACTGTCCAACCACGGCCTCTAGGCCCCCCTCTAGCCTCGCGGACTGATCTATAAACTGGTGCCACTGGGGGAAGCATGCCCGCATATGGAAGGCCGAACTGCTGAGGAACTCTGCCAAAAGGGTGTACCTCCACCCGTCCCACGCGGTCGATAAGCTGCCCTGTGGTGGAGCAGGAGATCAATGTAAGGGTCTCCTCGCCCCATATGCCGGCCATAAGCCGGTACGGCATCGCCTCCATATCTGTTGTGGTAAGGGAGGCAACTAGCTGGTGAGGTGCTCTAAGCACCGACATATCTGACCATCTAGCTGCCCTCACAGCCCCTGGGTCTGCCACCTCTACCCCTCTGCCATAAGGAATAAAATGCTCGTACACCCAACTCATGACTAGAGTCGGGTGGCTCAATGACTGTCCCTGCAAACGGACCACCCTGTATAAGTCATGGTAGGTGGTCCCCAGAATATCTGCGCCCCAGGAATATATCCGGCCATGCCCCTCTATCTGTGCAATGATGGGGGCCCAACAGTATAGTAAAGTATCTCCTCCCTTGTCCCTAATCAGCCTCGAGGCAAGGATCCCCATGATAGCCTGTCGAAATACGGGGATGGGCAAAGAAGGAATCGATCGAACTCTCACTCCCTTCTTCGACCCCGTAGAGATGGCTGCATCCCCCATGTAGCCTGCCCACTATGCAATCTGTGCTCGAGACCCTGCCGTCTCCAGTGTGAGTCTCCTCCCGATGATCGGGACCCCCAGGATATGGTAGACATCCTCCAAAGTGATGGTCCACTCACCGCGGACCCCTGGCAGTTGGAAAGTGTTCCGATCTGCATCCCAATATGAAAACAAGTCACAAAGTATGTGACTGGATGGTGTGACATGGGGCACGCGTGATATACGCAATATGTCGGCCCTCTGTAATGTATCCTCCTCATCCTGAGAAAGGGCATCCAATACCCCGGAAAGCCAATCACACTCTCTCTCTCGGCTCCATCTGATATACTCTGCTCTCGCCTGCATACAACCAAAACACACAAAACAGAGCAAGTTAGTATCTAATCAATATCGAGAGAGTCATAAAAGCATATAGAAATGATAAAAGTACAAGTACAGTCTCCAAAATAGGTTCCTTTTGCATTCTGTGCAAAACCGCCGCCCTGAGCAGAGGGGCGGTTTTGTAACCGCCGCCTTGAAGGCGGCGGTCGTGTAACCGCCACCCTGATCAGGGCGGCGGTCATGTAACCGCCACCCTGGCTAGGCGGCGGTCGCGGTCCGAAAACCCACACGGGTTGTTAACCCCAAAAAGCCCAAAAATGTAAAAAATAGACCATTTTAACTAAAAACAAAGCCTACCCAGTAGGCGCCCCCCCTAGATGGACCTTTTGAACCTAACATTTTCAAAAATAATCCCCCCATTGCAAAGAATTTGCCATTTCAAATTTGAAGAGGGAAAAACACAAAATGGAAGAAAACCAACCTGTGATCGCTGAGGTCGGTGTTCCGCACGTGGAAGCATGCTCACGATCTCACTGCGGACGTTTTGACTCTACTCGCGTGAGAAACCGTCACCGTGGGTCCCAGAGCTCAAAATCAATCAAATCGACTCACGCAAATGAATAGGAAAATGGGCCCACTTTCATATATATATCATTCTATTTCGTTTTAAAGTGACTTTTTGCAGGTTTGGAGCGCCCCCGATGGAGGTAAGTTCTATCCCCCTTTTAGAATGGTAGCAGGAATTTTGGATGGCGTCATTTCGACACACGGACGAGTAAGGTATAACTTCTAACTCCCCATTTCGGGATTGCCATACTCGGACCCAACGTTTTATGCCTCTTCATGGCTAAAACGCTTCTCCGAGGGGGCAATATGTACGTACCCAAAATTGTAAGGTACTGTACTACCAGAACAATGTAACAAGTGCCCCGATGATGATACAGGTCTCCTCACGATGTGTTCGGGATCCGGAAAAGCCCTCAGAGTATGCGTTAACATCCCGCATGCCCCGCTTAGCCCCCGCACCCTTTGTTTTCCCCTTTTTCCCTCTTTCCTTGGCCTCTTGGCCTTCGCGATGGTGACCGCCGCCACCCGAGACAGGCGGCGGTCCTCTGAACCCGCCCGCTCGGAGCGGCGGTCCTGTGCGCATTTTCTAGAATGCTCTTTTGACGTGACCCGCGTGAAATATCATGTTTCACCAGCTTTCTTTGCCGACTTGAGCATGCATTTATGTTTTTGGTCCCCTGGAATAGTGTTTTTCCTTTGTTTATTGTTTAGGAGTTCAATTTGGTTTTGGTTCTTGGGTGTTTGAATTCCTATAAGTGCATGGCTTGTGCTCAAGCAAATGGCCTCTCTCAAGTTTTGTTTTCTGGATTCCTCTTTGCAATTCCTTTAGTTTTCCTTTGCTTAGAATACTTAGTTTTCTTCATTGCGTGTTTTGGTTAGTATTGTATTGCAGCTGGTAAGCCACATATCCATCTTGTGCAAGTGCAGTCATTACTTGGGGCCACCATTTTTTGTTAGAGTCTTCTGATTTTCAGTGGTTTGGTCTGTCAGCTTGCTTAGGATTGATAGCATAGTTCATTTCATACTTGGTTAGTATTGTTCAGCTGTCGGTAAGCCACATATCCATCTTGTGCAGGCAATGTTGTTGTTTCACCCATGGTCTGGAGTTTTTGGTCTGAAGCTTGGCTGGATTTTGAAGTTTGATCTTTGCTCTCATTCCCTCATACTAAGGGGACAAGATCACACACACCATCGGATTCACCACCGTGTTTCGGAGTCCGTGTTTTACATTTCAAAGTTCTAGTTAGATTCATATCAAATAGAGTAGTTAATCACTTTATTTCATTTCATTCTATTCTCGACATTGCCAGGGAAGCTGTGGGGATTGATAGTTTCTGAGAAACTATGATTCACTCCTCACTTCTGAGGTAGGATCGAGAATCTTGCCGGTAGATTAGACAAACTGTTTTATTTAGAATAATTCTACAAATCGCACAGGCAAATAACTACACTCGGTTATCTTGTCTGTTTCAAATTATTGTTTAGTTATTATTTCTAGATATGCTTAAAATAGTTTGCTTTCCTTAAAATTATTAAAAGTTTTCTTAGAAGAATAAAAGTTATACAGTTAGATTTATTTCACATAGTTAGAATTTGCTTCGTTACAGTTAGATTTGCATTTTGTTTCATATGACAATCATGGGACCTCAAGAGCCCAGGGAATATATATTTGAGCCAATCGTGCCTCAACCAAACCTAGTCACAGCAATAGTTGACATAGACCAAAATCTCAGGATACAAGTATTCCGAACAACCACAGATTTACAACTGATCAGTTCTCAGTTAAGAGGATTAAACATAGAAGACGACCAAGCACATGCGTTTTGGTCAAGTCAGCCAAACTACAGATTACCCTAGAAAACATCCACATGACTGTAGAAGAGCTCGAAAGAGAACAAACATTCGGTGTGATCCTCTAGTTCCACAGCCAGACGCTGGAGACACCCTCGTAGATATAGATACCAGCTTAAGAATCCAGGTTGCGAGAACACCTGTAAGGTATTCTGAGAAGATTGCACAACTATTGGTTTTAAACATAGAAGCTGAGAAAGCATACGATTACTGGATACTAGGGATTAGAACTTGATCCTGCGTATGACCATAACAGGACCGCAACAACCAAGAGTATATGGTTGTGATCCACAGATCCCACAGCCCAACGAATCCACAGGTCAATCCGATATAGACGCTAGCCTACGCACCTTGGTATTTAGGTCCACTCCACTTCCACCTATCATCATCGAACAACTGTCTTTACTAGATACAGTGGCTAACGAAGCTAGGGAATTCTGGACTAGGCCAGAAAATCGTCCGTAGAATCGATTGTATTCATCATCCACTATATGACCTTATCGGAGATATACATGAAACAATCCCGAGTGTCATTTTCCACGTATTCCAACCCATAGATCGAATCACGCCAGAGCTCGATATTGATTGGAGCCTTCGAGCAGTCATCCTCGCTGATCGATCTATCACACCAGTCCAAGTTAGAAGGGCCTTCTTTGCCTTAGATTCACAAATTCCACTAGTGCGTGTCGAAGACATTAGACTGCCTAACTAGTTTGTCTGCATATTCTACCCCCACCGGCTGTCTCGGCACGACCTCGAGAGGTCGGGTACGCGGAAGAGTCACTTGTAGATTCTCACGCTACGCTGTCGCTTTTCGGCGTACATCTCCCTAACTCTGTTGAGTTAGGATAGACTTAACAGCCGTGTCAAGAACTAGCACTCTTTGTATGAGAATTCGAGAATATAGTAGTGGAAGTTCTTATTCTTTATTACCATGACAAAGGCATGCTTTTCTAATTATGGCATCTTCAATTCATTAGGTTTAAGAGGACAGCTCATGAAAGCAATCGGGATTCAATATCCTTGGAGTTCTTTTACATCAAGATAGCTGATATAGTATGCGTAGACGCATAACTATACATGATGAAGTCTTTGCTGAAGTTAGGACACACTAGAACAGGGGCGTGAGCGATGGAGGTTTTTATGTCTTCAAATGATGTCCTTCCTTCCTCACTCCATTGGAATTTTTGGGACCCTTTCATCATATTAGATATATGACAAGTCTTCTCAATAAAATTAGGAATAAAACGTCTAAGAAAATTTACCTTTCCGAAGAAAGAGTGAACGCCGGTCTTGCTTGTAGGAAAAGTAAGGCTCTGAATATCCTTGAATCTTTCGACATATATCTTAGTTCCTTCTTTGCTGACAACATGTCCCAGTAGCTTTCCTTCGGTGACCCAAAAAAATGAATTCTTGGGATTTAGTGAAATTTTGTGCTCTCGGCATCTAATCAAGACTTGTTCCAAATGATCGTAGTGATCACTTCATCTTTTTGAGAACACGGTCAGGTCATCTAGGTAAACCATGATGAATTTTCCCATCATACCTTTAAATGCAAAGTCCATTGCTCGTTGGAAGGTAGCACCGGTGTTGATCAAACTGAATGACATTCTGTTGTAGGTGAAGGTACCCCAAGGAGTGGTGAATCTTTGTCTTGAACTGATCTTCAGGTGTGACTTGAATTTGATTGTAACTTTGAAAAAAACCGTCAAGCATAGACAACATTTCTGAACCGGTTACTGCCTGTAGCACTTGATCCATTATTGGTAGTGGATAGTTATCTTTTAAGGATGACTAGTTCAAGTTGTGAAAGTCTACACATATGTGTATCTCACCGTTCTTCTTCCACACATGCACAATATTTGCAACCCAGGTACTATGATGAATTGGAAAAATAATTCTTGCATCCAACATCTTCTGAATTTCAGCTTGGATGGTACCTAAGATTTTGGGGTTGTAATGCCTTTTCTTTTGATGGAAAGGCTTGACATCATCCTTGAGCGAGAATGTCATGCTAAATGTCCTTTGGCTTGAATGACTTCAGATCAACATAAGACCATGCCAACACATCCATGTACTTTTTCAGCAACTTAATGAATTTTCACTTTTCCTCGGGTGTACAACACTTCCCGATATTCACGAAACGAGGATGTTCCGCAATACCCAGATTGACGGATTCAGATTCCGGAGAAGAGCAAGGATCATCCTGTCACTTTTTTACAAACGGTCATGATTATCAAATAATCATTCTAAGGAAACCAAACCTTTCGAAATCTTATTTCCTTTGAGTTATTATCACTGTATTTTTTTCAGATTCATGTGCTTGACCGGTGAGAGACTCACACACGTAGAAGTTGATCCATCGAAATGGAGTTCTTTGAAATTGTCAGCTTTCTCTAAAAAATTGATAAGTTGGTTGTCATCATTGAACACTTGCCAGTGTTGTGAATTATCTAGCACACTTGGGTGAAAAACCATCTTGATGGTATATGTATTCATTTTTAACCCTAGGTTAGGGAGCATGAGAGAGGCTAAGATGGCCAATGAATCAGCCATATCATTCTAATTTTGTATACCTGCTTTGATCGAGAAAGCATCAAATTCTTTGATGTTGTCCCATACAACATTGCAATAGTGTCGATCCGGTCATTTTTACTCTTTATATCCTTTTACCTAATTGACAATTAGCTTAACATCATCCTACAATCTCGATTCTTGATCCCCTTCTCTTTTGCAGCTTGCATGCCAAGTAACAAGGATTCATATTCGGTAATATTATTCGTATTAAAGAATCTGTAACTTGAAAGAAAAAGGGAAAATCTCCTTCTCAGGAGATATTAGAACAACCCCAACACCACATCCACTTGTCGCGCAACTACCATCAAACTGCAATGTCCATACTTTGTTGAGATCCTCTTCTTGGATGAGAATGTCCATTCTATCTGAGTTGGTGGACAAGAAATAATTCCCCATCCCTGATGATTCAAAAAGAATCTGAGCCTTAGGGTCATCAGAGTTAGTGACTAGATATTTCTTTTGTGACTCTGGTTCTAATGTTTGCATCACCCCTTTGACAGGAATCCTGGCTTTGGACCAGTCCATATGAATTTCCCCACCAACTTCTTTACAAAATCTCCTCCCTAGAAATATCCCGTATGTTGCTTTGGAATATCAGCTATGAGAATAGTCATTTTTACCCTTTTCTCAGGAAATGCCACGAATGCAAACTGTGCATCCTTGATCTAACCAATCAATGGTACCTGTTTGGTTTCCATGGAGTAGCATCTGCCAAAAGGTTTAGTAAGTGTGAGGCCCAAAGCATGGGTGACCTTTGCTGGCATAACATTGTCAGAAGCTCCAGAATCAATTATACAGTTACTTAATTTATGACCATTGATCAGGAGAGATAGGTAAAAAGGTTCAATTTTTCCTGATGCGGAAGTCGAGGCAATGTTTATGCGAGACATAGGAGGCATGGGAAGAATTATTTTTGGGGAAATAGGAGGAGGGACGACAGCCTGGCTTTGGATATACTTAGTTAATCTTATAAGCTACTCTGGATTGGACTGAAGGTACTCAGCTTCAGACATCTGGATCTTGGTCTTTTTGGCGTGATCAACTATATCGAATGTGACCAAGGGTTGTGCTAACGAAGGAATGAGTCCTTCATTTCATGTTTGTAGAGGAGGATTACTGGTCTTTATGGGGTTGGAGGAAGGCTGAATTAGAGGAGGAACAGGAGGAAAATATTTCTTTACAAAAGGTTTAACAGAGGTTGAGTAGGAAGGGGATTACCTCTTTTAACGATCGTTGGAGGAGTTACCACAACCTTTTCCTTTTGTTTTTAGTAGCAACCTCTGCTTCTTTTCCTTACGAGCGAGTGAAAACTACATATGATTGTCCACTTGCATACCCTTGGGTACCCTCTTCTTCATCAGATTCCTCTTCTTCAAATTCCATATACCCAATAGTAGAGTCACCAATTGGTTCACCAACATCTTGATCATCTTCACCTTGCGACGAAGGTTCTTCGTAATTTGGCTCATCTTCTTTGATTTCAACTAAAGCATTGACCAAAGGGGCTTCAATTACTAACCTTGGAGAAGCAGTAGAAAAACATGGCCTTTGGGCGGTGTTGTTGGGAGTGAAGTTCCTCTCGTGGGATATCCTGGTACGAGTAGTAGACAATGTTTGAGTCAATTTCTTCTTTAATGAGAGCAAGTCATTTGCCATCTTCTGGAATGTTGGATCTGATGAGGTAGCTGAGAAGAAGTTGAAGCCTTTGATTTTGATAGCTCCCGTCTTAACTCACTAGATATAAGAAGGTTGTCTTCTATCCGAATGGCCATAGCTTGAGCAAGGGCCAAGGTGGGTATCTGTTCCTGTAAAAGTAAGAAACTTACTTTCAAACTCATTGCATTCAAGAAGAAACACTTTTGATTCTCTAATGTCGGCATCATGGCAAGCGGCACACGGTTGATCAACAAATTGAATTGGGTGATAAAATTACACATGGTTTCATTGGTCTCCTTCTTCATGTGAGTGATTTGCGACAATAACATAAATGCATCTTCTGAAGGTTTGTATCTATCTTCAAATGTAGTCCGCAATGTGGCCCAATTGGTGATGGATCTAGCTAGTAAGTGCTGGAACCATTTTGTTGCAGGCCCTTGTAAGGTCTCTAGAAAGAGACGTACCGATACGTCCTCATGAGTCACGTCTAGAATGTTGCATGACATAATAAACACATATATATGCGCGTCCATGATTTGATTTCCGCTCCCATCAAATCTTAGGAAATTTTTGTGATTTTTGGAGGGAGGGGGTTGACTGGATGTGGCAATGCTAGAGGACCCATGGCATTTCCCCATGGTACAAGTAGATTTTCTACCATTTGGAAAGTAGGAAAAAGAATGTGAGCAGGGAGTGTGATTCCACTTAACAATAGAGCACTGCAAGTTGATGTCGAGACACCCTATGAAATCGGCCCCTTCGTGGAGGCGAGGCACTTATTGCTGATCGATTTGTTGAACTTAGTGATGTAAACCATGCTAAAGTGATACTGAAATTGTGCCTTCAAAGTAGATCAAAAATTGGATAAAATTCTCCACGAGCTCTTCTGCTACTGAAGTAAATGGTTCACCCGCCAGCGTACCCGTTTAGATCTGCCACAATCAGGAGCAAATTTACAATAATATTTTTGTTTATACTTGCTAATTTTCTTATTTTCCTGGCAAAAATCAGCAACATGTACTTTTTTCAATATTTAATTTTACCCTTTTTTAATAACAACCAATTGTGGTTTTTTGACAAAGATTAATAAGGATAAAAGTGAGTCAATTTAGCAGGCTGATTTTTGGATCTTTGACCTAAATTTGCAAGGTTTTGAAAATAACATGAAATGTTAGAATCTCAGATCTACTGAAATATACAAGTTTTTGTAAAAACTCAGCAAACTAAAAGTTTCTATCTGGTCCAGATCTATGGATTTTCATAAGGAAATTTTTAGTTTTGATCACTTATGCAAAAATTTTGATTTTTAACAAAGGGCTAAAATTTGCAATCTGGTAGTGATTTTTATAGTTTTTTAGTTATTTCCTTAGTTTGATCCCCAGTAGAGTCACCAAAAACTGTTGGTCTAAAAATCTATTGGTTAGGCAAGTTGTGGGGAAACAGGCCAACAGTGTGCAGGGAAAAGCCCCTCTTCGAGACAGCGAAGCGAAACTAGTTTATTGCTAATCTATCAAGTAGGAATTTGTGTAAATCTACACTATTCTATCTTCAGGGGGTTTGGATCTCATCCCAATAGAGGTAGTTCCAACTACGAATAGAAAGGTAGGAAGGAAGGAACAAAGGATGGTAGATCTGAAGGAAGAAAAGAGATGAATTCCAAGATGGAAAGGTCAGAAGGTTTATGCTTTGGGTTGGTAGTAAACAGAGCCAAACTTACTTGCATAAACAATTAAAGCAATATTGATGAACATATGAAAATAGTAGGAATGAATCTAACAGAATAAAAACATAGATCTAACTTAAGAAAGATTTGATGCAAATAACATGCACATTAAGCACAAAGTCTAAATATGTGTATTAATATTTCTTCTATTGCAAGAAAACACAAAGTCTTTCTCTCCTCACTTCTCTTTTCATACAAAAAATGTTCACCCCTAGAATACAACAAGTATTCTAGTATTTATAGAAGGAGAGGAGGAAAGAAGACAAAAGCAAACCCACTACTTACAAAATATCTTACAAGATATTTACAAAAGATCTAGAAAATATCTAAAAATTCAATAGTTGACTTGGGAAATTTTTCAGATGGCAACATCCCATGGTGCAACATGGATGAGGTCATCGTGTATGCCAAATTTTTTTAAATATTTAACAAAAATGATCAACGCATTCCAGAAAGGAGGAACTACTCATCATCATCGCTTTGCTCAAACTGGGTATCCTACTTTTTATCAGGAGATTCGATGTGACATTGCGATCAATACTCAACAAACCCGTTGATCATTACTTTAAGTTGATGATTGTTGGGACCATTAGAATGGTTATGAATGACTTCACATGTTTCTTTCTCGTTCTAGAATTTTTCAAGTAACTTGAAGAAATTCTCACAAGCATCGATAAAAAAGCTAATGAAATTGCGGCAGGCCAAGAGGTTATTGATTGACTCTCGGTCGAAAGTGACCTCGGGTGCCAAACCTTGAGTGATGATAGTCTCAAAACGTTGGAATGTGTCATCTGCTTCCCTCAAGTTACCCGATTCACTGAGCATCCCTGGAGCCATTTTTGCAACTGTATCCTCCATGTTGTATCGTGCTTCTAGGGCTTCATCCTTGGCTTTATCGATTCTCTCCAGGATATATTCCATCTGATCAACCTCGGTAATCTAATGTAGTGAGAGCCTTCTTATGTATACGGGTGATTGATAATGCCGACATTCAATAGGTCATCAGCTGAGCAGTTAACCATTGCTCATAGCGTTTCCCACTGCAACTTGGTGTTATCCAACTCTTCGGATAGGGAACTGCTACTTTGCTTGTAGCTCCTTATTTGCTTGGATTATATCCTGATAAAGAAATGTGAATTTTCCAAGTACTTCCTTACCATCTTTGAGGATCCATTCAATCTAGGATGATATTGCCATGCCTTGTTCACCAATCTTAATATATTCATTCATTTTCTCCTGACTAGGAACTTGAATGGGTTCAACGGCAGTTACTTGGAGGAGCGTTGCCCATTTTCTACAATGCTTGTAGGAGATGTTTGTTTTGTTCTTTAAGTATCCTTTTCTCCTCTTTTTCCTCTTGGAGCTTCTTGTAGAGAGCATCCACAACAGAGATAAGGCTTCCCCTTGCAAGCTTTTAGATGAGGTCCCCATTGTGACTTGAGTCACCGTGAAGTCTGTGGGAGATAGATCTTATTTTCTCTTGGTGGGATCTGGGAAAGCTATCTCCATGACTCTCTCCCCCGAAGTGCTTTTAGAAAAGCAAGTTATTGCTTTATTCTTCTTAGTTCCCTTCTTGAGAATGAAGGAGAAATCCACAACTTCTGATGGGAATTTTCCTCTTACTTTGACTTAGATGGTCGAAATCCAACCAGGACTTATGGGAGTGGGAGTGGAGGAAGAAGAGGAAAACAGTGAGAGGGTAGCAATTGTAGAGACCTTAGGGAAGTATGTCGAAACACTCGGTGGTGGCATTGATAGGGAGTCCGACACACCGATGCTTATGGGGTTTGGAGTTACCAATGGAGAAGAGAAGGACATGGAAATGGAAGGGATCTGCAACATGATTGAGGGAATATTGGTTGACAGATCTGCGAGAGAGGAGAAGATGGAAGAGGTGGGAGATGGAAGGGAGGAAGGGAGAGGAGAGGACACATCCATAGGAATAGATGCTTGAATGACAGGAGGAGGAGGAGGAGTGGAAGAAGGAATGCTGGGTACCTCAGCAGTTGTAGTCATGATATCATCCTGGGTGGATGTATCCATTGGAATATCTACTGTTTCTTCACCACCTAGAGACACCAGGTTGACTACTTGCTTCTCAGAAGTAGGAGGAAGGTCTTTAGGAGTTTCCTCTTGTCTGCTTGGTTCTCCCACCTTGTCCTTTCCTTTTCCTTTTGGCACATGGTCTGGCCTTGGAGGTGCACTGCCTGAAGGAGAAGTTGTGAAGTCAACTCCGAGGTATGTAAGGCCATTCTGATTGCACCAATGTTTGGTGCACTTTGCAATATGGGTTTGACCCTTTCTTGAATGGTCTTTGGCACTTTAGCTCTGTCGATCTTCTTGAATGGCTAGTTGTCCCCATCTGTGTCAATGTAAACTTGATCAATTTCTTGATCAGTCTCTTTGAATTTATTTGGGACAATGGCAATGCCATAGTGGATGATTTCCTCTAGAGCCATCCAGAGTGATCCTTCCACCTAATGTCTATCTCATGGGTTAGGTCTATCCAAATGTCCTTGATCTCGGGAACATGGATGGGATCAATTTTTGCCTTTGGGAGGCAACTCCGGTAGTCAAAGGTTGGCCTTGCTGGGAAGTTGTGCTTTAAATTCAACAACTCTAACTCAGCGTACATCTCCGTGCTTTAGCAATTATAGGGCAGGTGTATCGGCCAACTTGTAAGGGGGAATGGAGTTCCTCCTTTCTTTCTCTTCATACACCTGTCATGATAAGTGATTAATTACCTTGACAATTCTAGGAGGACCAGCTTTGGCCCTGCAAACCTTGGTAGTTTCGTGGGCTCTCCCTCAAAATTCACAGCTCTGAGATATGTGAATGTGGGGAATTGTGTGAACAATGCTCCCCATTTCTTTGTAGCAGTAATTACACTCAGCTGGTTTGATTGTGCCTCATGTTTGGCCTCAGCAAACAAATTACCTCATAGAAGAAGGCATCATTTATTTTGGAGAATTGGGAGATGCTTGGCTTCGAGCCTTAGCTCTAGGTAGAACTCATATACCTTGACTTGGGGCCATACTCCATTTCGAGTTAACCCTACGAAATCCCTTCCTGTAGTAGTGACGTATACAATGTAGGAGTTCATGTAGAACTTCCCAGTTGTTAGAACTTGTTGAAGCTGTTGTGAGATGGTGTCACTTATGATTTCACCCCAGCCAAAGCGTTGATCAGGTGCATTCTTGCTCATGTTCTCTAGGTATCTCAGCATCCACTTATGGAAATAATGGGCATCAGGGAGCCCAAATACTCTGTTCAAGAATGTGATTGTATCACTCAACTCTTCATTAAAATCACTACGGTGGATGGTTTGTGGCCATCTGGTCAATGACTTTTTGTTCTTTAAATAGAGTTCATTCATCATCTGCATGCACTTATCTTCGTTATCATCCCATGCCTTCCTACAGTCTTCAATACTTATTTCCACATATTTCCTATGATGAGGAATGCCCAGGATCATCTCAAAGTGACGAGCTGTGAGGTCTATGATTGTCTCGTGTTCTTTGTTTTCAACACATCTAGTGTTCTTGTTATAACATTGGGTAATCAATATGATGAACTCATTATTCACGGCACTCACCGGAAGCCCAGCTGCAAAGTGCAATCCACTGCCTATTAACTTATTCATCCAAGGGCCATTGTTCGCCTTGGTGGTCCTTACCTAGAAATCATCCATGTCAATATGACCCAGCTCAGAGTCTCTGATGTCAAGGTCACACTCTACATATGAGTCAGGCATTCTAACTTTCTAGTACTTGTACTTCATTTCTTGCTCTGACTGCTTAGCTTTAGCTTTGACTGCGGTCCTAGCTGGTCTCTTGCTTGATGAAGACATATATGAGTTCAAGAACGGATGTTGTTGTTCTGTAAGAAGTATCAAGAAGGTCCAACACAGAAGAGCCATGTCAACTATCATGTTATTCATGATGAAAGTTTGAAGAATAATAGAACACCTTCGAATGTGTGAGAAAATAGTTAAGTTTAGCTTACGGAAGGAAGAATGAGCAATTTTAAGCCTTAGGGCAAGGCACAAGTTTTCAGTAGGCTGCAGGGAGCTTTTATGGCTAGACACACTTTTATGGATGCCAACATGCAAATTTTAGCACCAAAGGGTAAAGCGCATGGCGTAGGTCTATAGCAGACAACATTTTATGTTGATGTTTTGGAATTTGCACTTACACCTCTAGAAAAATTTGCTAAGTATTCTTTGGCTAGGCACGAAAAAATTCATGTTGCATGAGTGCAAAGTGCGCCAAAGCGTAACTTTGGAAGATGCTACGAGGAAAACAATGTGCCAAGGACTTAACAGTTTAACAATTTTTGCAAATATCTTTGATCTTCACTTCCTCTCTCTTTTGGATTTGTTAGATGGCAAGGAAGAGAGGGGTTTTTTGGCAAAAGGTAGCAAGCAGGGATAGATGATTTTTGGTTTACTTCAGCGGCAGGGGCCTTCCAGATTTGTAGATCTGGAAGGAGAGGAAAAGAGGGTTTCAGCTGGGTTGGGAAATTATTAGGTTCTTTGGGTTTTAACCATTGACACAGACTCTAACACTTAACACAACAAAACAAAAACCACAACTGGGAGAAAAGTCACTCACCCGGATTGATAAAACGTGAAAAAATGCGGGGGGTCCACAAGCTTGAAAACCACATGTGAGCGCCGATAGGGAAGACTAACATGGGCGGAGAGAATACTTTTCACAATTTCCAATTTGTGAAAATGACATTTTTCAGGCTCCTATTTATAGAAAAATTGGCATTTATGACCTCACCAACTGCTTTTGGTGTGATTTTCGGAGTGTCAACACAAGGAAAATCGTGCTTAGGAAAATGCTTAGCACAAGTTTTTGATGTTAACACAATAATTTCAGCGCTAAAGGACTTAAAAAGGGTGCAAATTCCTTGATGTCGACACAAGTAAAATTACACCCAGTGTAAAAGGGTGCAGTTTTAGTCATGTCGACACACAACTTTCTGCGATGAAGGATTAGCTAAAAATGGCTAAGTCTTGAAACAACTTGATTTTTGAAAGGAAGTTTTGGGCTATTTCGAACATTATCAAACTTCCCTAGGGGCCAAAATAGAATTTTCTAGTATAGTTACCTGCAAATTGCCCTTGTCATTTTGCGGGATAACAAAATACCAAGTGGGTTTTAGTAGAAAAGAAAACAACCACTCAAATCCCTAAAAGACTGGTTAGGGCACAATTCATTGAGGAAGCAAAAGATGTGATTATATTGTTGATTCAAATGGATGGATTGGAAATAATGAATGAATTCAAGGATTGGATGTGCACCTATATGTGGATAGTTTTGGAGAAGAAGGGGAACATTTTCTAGGAAACCTTCATTGCAGAAGCACTTCATGACCACATGATAACACTAGCAACAAAAATGGAGATGGGTGGCATTGGAGAATTAGAATTTTACATGATGACCTACTTGATTTATAATATTTTAGGCCAAAAATTTTTCCTTGGCCTCGTGCCACGTGCTTTGACTTTAAAAATTCCAAATGCATAAGATCTTCCCTCAATTACAGTTGGGTAATTGGAAAGAGAATGTGAGATTGGTTAATGATGCCTTCTTTGCACCAATCATATGCTTATTCGGTAAGAATGGGAACAATACAGGATTTATGAGGAGGCTAGAAAAGTAATCATGGATTATGGATGTTATTTCATTCAATACAGAAAGCTTACATACATCGGGGTTGGTGTATTTGAAGGCCAATCATGTAATTTTCCTAGATATTTAGATGACAAAATGGCCTTGCGTGAACCGCAAGAAATTTGACACCGATTCACAAATTAATTGCTGGAATTGGAATGATAACAAATGGTCCCATTAAACTAGAATAAAGAGGAGTTAGATGACTCATATGCCCAAATAACTGATGTAATGAGAAGAAAATTGAATTGGTTAGCCCAAGAAAAACATTGATTTATCAATTCAAAGCACAAGAGTTCTTAATAAATTCAAGGATTTGGGAAAATTGAAAGATGACCTTCCTCCCCTGAAATAAGGAGCTAACAGAATGGATCCCTTGGGAGGAAAATATCCTCAATTTCCTTCAAAAAGGCCTACTTCAAGACTTGTAGATGAATGGAATTACTGCTACCAGTGGGACTGGTACTTCTATGTCTACTCTAAAGAAGAAAACTAAAGAAATGCTCCTAAAATAAATGCAAAATGCTACTATCACTTTTGCAATTCCACTACAATCAAAAGGAAAGGGTCCAACTACACAAAGGGCCCCTCCAGAAGTGTTTCCAAAATATCAGAATACTGAAAAGCTAATGAGAGGAGCCATAACTAGTGGCAACATCCAATCTAAATCACGAGTGTTGAAAGAAAGGTGGCACCAGATATTAAGAAATTTGAAAGGGCACACAAGAGACACAAAGTTGTGTATGAGCCAATTCTGGTAAGAGAAGGTGCTCATACACACAAGAAACATAAGCACAAGGATGTAGTAATTTATCCCCATAACATGAAATAATTAATGTTTCCCAAGTATAACATGTAACATTAGTGCCATAACAAGGAGTTGTCCAAACCAGTCAGGTTAGGAAACCAATGCCTTTATTTTCATCTTTGTCTTCAGAGGGAGTGACAATTGGGAGCACTCAGGAACAAACAATTCAAGGTAATGTCTTATCTGATCTAGTAGATAGTGATGTCTTGAATCAAGGTGTGAAAACATCTAAAACCATGTCAGTTGAAAGTGTCAGTGTACCTTTATTTGAACAATTGCAAGAGTTAGCAAAGAGTTAGGTAGAGATAATGGATGTTGATATTGGTGAGGAGTTTTCCACATTAGATGCATTTGACATATTTATTGATGAAAAACTAGTAAAGGATGTAAGTGATCCTCAATTGAGTGAAGGAGTATAAAAAACTCATGTACCAACTACTGAAATTAAGGTTCAGTCATCAAAAATGTTTTACGTAGATGAAGTAGTTCCATGATCAAATAAACCGAAGTACTTAGTGGAAAGAGTGCGAAAACAAAGGTGTTTCCAGGATAGACAAAGGACCATCTAATAGACTGATCAATTCTAACCTCTTCTTGTAAGAAGAGACCCATTCACCCATATCCAAACCACCTTTATAAAATTCCCTTTTCCCTCTAGTTTTGGAAGAAGTTGGTTGAGAACCTTGAACTAGAAGTGTAACCACAATTGACCTTGGAACAACTAGAGTAGAGGGCATGGAGGTAGTAATTGGAGTAGAAGGCACGAGCTAGACTCACCCTTTTTTTTTTCACAAAAGGAAATGATGGTTCAGGAGATGGAGGGGGTGTACTCACTGGTTTTTTTCCTCCAAGACTAAAACACACTTCTCCAATGCATTCAATTGGTGATAGAAGGAAGGCACTTTGTGTCAAACGAAATCTCTCCATAAAACACATATGAATCCATAGGGATCTATTTCACAACAAATTCCTCATTACAAATGAATGGGAATACATGATTGCAAACACCTGATACACTAGGCCTTCTCATAAGCCAAAATTTACTCAGTGACTTAGGAGTTCTCTTATGCTCAAGCTTGAACAAGTGAAAGTACATAATCTAAAAGGAAAATAACATGAGACTTATCTTGAAAATCATTCTAACTAATGCAGCTCAAATAGCTAGAGGTGTCAAGGGCCCAGTGTAATCCTCAGGGTTAGTAATTTCAAAAATCATCCTCACAAACGTTTCATCTGGACCTGATAAATCAAAGATGGAATGCAAGTCTTCACTGGATATTTCTTTCAAACTAGACTCTACTAGTTCCTTTGCCACGATACAAAAGAATTTATTTAAATTTTGTATACACAAAATAAGAAAGTATGAATTGATGAAGTAAATGGTGCATTTTTATAGGAAATTTGAGGCAGGCGAGATGAGATAGGTGCAATCATGGTGAAATTGCTTCAAATATCCCAATAAGATATCTGCACATGAGGAAAATAAAGGTTAAATGAATTAGCATTTGAGAAGAAAATGGTGATTGATCTGATTTGACAAGAACCATATGCGATAACTAACCCGAAAGGCATGAAAAGAAATACACAACATCCAAGATAGATTCTTGAAAATAAAATGAGAGCATCTATCAAATCAAATCACCTGGAGGCACTCAAAAATCATCAAAAGTAGATATCCAGTCACCAAGTGAAAAATAATAATTAAATAAATGGCCAAAAGTGATGACATGGCATCCCAATCATATGTAAACAGAGAAAAAAACATGAAAGGCTCGTATTTCTCACACCTGGCAACATTTGATGAGTCATCTCCATGAGAATAACATAAATCAAATTATATATTGTAAAGAAGGATATTATTTTGAAGATCCATATTTTTGGGGAAAATTGGGGAGTAAGTGAGCAAATAGAATTGTATAAATGCAATGAGAATACTCTCACATAAGGGGGTTAAAAATTGAGATATTTTTGAAGAGAAAGGAAAACTGAGAGAAAACCAATTTCCTAAGAACTCATCTAAGAAACTTGTTACTTTATTTAAGCCTTCAAATTAAATCATGTCAATATGGTTGCAAGTGTACAACCATTGACAAGCACTGAGACTATAGATTAACTTTCCCTTGCTGATAAATTTGATGAGCCTTGAATTAATTGTGTTAATAATGAGCATTGTTGTATCGATGTCAAGATGAAATACTTTAAAATAGTTATTCATGCTCCCATTACAATCTTATTTTAGATATCCTTTAATTCACACAGAACTTTATCATTTTGGTAGCATTTTGTAAATATTAATTATACTATTGAGAAGAGCTTTCATTTCATTTGTGTAATAAACAATTTTAAAGTCATTATGTCTCCACTTTGTTAAATGTTTCTTGTAAGCCTTTGAGTGTATCTTAGGCATGATAAATTGTGAATCTTTGATGTTTTATTAAGTCTTCAACATGATATTTTGTGTTTGAATCCTTAAATATTGTGTGAAACTGTGCATTCTTGGGATTCCATGAGTGTACATCTTCTAGTTGAAGGTTCATTATGAGACTATTTGAGGTGTATTTGTCTTGCACTTGGTAGATCTCCCAACATTTGTTAAAATTTCCTTGAAATCTGGTATAATCAACTTTATCCTACTTAATTCCCCAATCAAATACAACCAAACCAACTAATCATACCAGAATTACCCATGCTTTCCTCATTAAAGCCAAAATATGCCAAAGCAAGCGATTCCATACTATCTTTAGTAGTCTGAGCTTTGTTTAAAATAAATTTGCAACTGTCTAGAAGTGACAACTTGTGAGAGTTAGCCTTTGCTGAATTGACCATGTCTTCCCAAAGATATTTTTCAATTACTTTACAAAGGAGTGTCAAATATTATTGATATATCCATTCCACTCACAAATACAGACTATAGAATGGGTCTCTCACCTTGGCTAAAGGTAGAGCCTAAATTAGGAGGGTAGGTCATACCCTTAGTAAGTTCTACCTAAATCCTTCGAGCTTGAGTGATAAAGAGATGATGAGATCCTTCCCAGCTACAAAATGACACAAATCTAGATCCATCATCCTCTAAGCATCCTTCTCATTCTGTTGATGTTGCTTGGCCACAAAGGGAGGATTTATTTTGGTACCAACAAGTTCAAGGAGGTCAAATTAAATTGGAAGTACAAGAAGAAGAAGAAAAATTGGGGGAAATGTTTTCATCCCCTTGGGAGTATGATGCAAGAAAATTTCTCTTTTGGTCACATTTTTGGTTGTCAATTCAAGTGTTTGTTGTGAAAAGTGTTGTAGGAGGTATAAAGTCCTTAGAGATTCATTTGGTGGAGTTAAATATTCAAATATTGTATTTTCCCTCTAAAAGTGTTATTTTGAAATTTGGGAGTTAGTTTAAGCCATTCTTGTCTTGTATTAGAGATGTTAGTGGTATTAGGTGTTAGAGAGCTATGTTAAGATTCTATTCATGTTATGTAAGACTCCTAAAGTGTGAAAAGGATAAAATGATGTGTTTAAAAGGTGAAAAATGTCTTTTCCTATGCTTAAAGCTCATGTCGGGTTACCAAGAATTAGTTAGGGTTTAGAAGTCATGCATATTATGGAGGAGAACTCCCATTTTTGGAGTTAGTTGATCATTGTTGAAGGATAGGCTCATGGAAAAGAGCTCAAAGAAGGAGATAAGGATGAAAATTAATAAAATGAAAAATAACTACGCTTTTATTGGCATAAGACTCGTATTGAAGTGTGCAAATCATGTAATTTTATGGATTAACTCATCCTTTACCTTTGAAGTTTCCATTTAGGGTTGATTATAAATTAATACATATGAAGATATGGATTTAAATTTTCTTTGGGTTAATAATTGGATGTACTCTATTTTAGTGTTTAAAACCATTAAGTAATTACTTAAATAAATTGTTACTGATCTAATTTTATTCATGAGAACTTGGATATAATATTTGTAAATCTGAATTTTTAAGGTGGTTTAAGAATGTTCCCTTTGGTAAAGTGGAGGAAGACTCATATTAATGATTCATAGGATTTTTGGAATACTAAGTCATTAATTTGAGGGATGGATAGTTGCGTGTCGAAACTTGTCATCTACGAGAGAGGGGAAAGGTAATTTTATATAATATTTAAATATTTCTTAGAAAATAATTATCATTGGCTACTTAGGATTCAATAAGGGGTTGAAAAAGCCTCTAGGAAAAGATTTAGGCTTTGAAAATAATTTTTATATACTCTGTGAAGAAAATAAGCCTCTCGGGTTCATAGTGAAACCCTACATAGGGTTTTATGATAAATGAATATTGAAGGCCTTGAATGTATTCTTAAAGCATGATACTAGATAACATTCATCTATACAGACTGTAGAACATATTCACAAAATTTTAGAGCTTAAATTTCTTTAAAAAAATTCATTTGCATGAAAGTAGGGTAGTATACATGTAGGTGGTTGTTTGAGAAGGCTAGTTACAAGATGTTCTAGATATTGAAGGTTTGAATCATTAAGAAAATTGATAGTGGTCATATTAACACCTTCCTATTATGGAATTTTCAAGGTTTTGAACTTGATTCTAGATCATTTTAGCACGATTAATAATAATTTTTGATCTTAGCTTGAGCACGATCTATAAGGCTTAAACTTGAAAATGAAGAAATAAGATTTGGGACCTAATACCTAATACCTAATACCAAGACCTATAAATGTATAAAAATCTTCTAGATAGTGAAAAAATATTATTATTAGGGTTAAAGGTTACTAGTAAATTGAAATATTTCATTTTTCTTGTCGAATTTCTATAAACCTAAGTAGGGACAAAGATGCCTAATTAGGGATCTGGAAGCTTAACTTTTGGAGGAATGACCTTAAAATTTTGAAAAAATAGAAGAGCCTAATGGGTACTCTAGAAGGGTTTTATTTTTTCAAGTGAGGTTCACCTATAAAAATTTAGGTCAAGAAAAATTTGTTTGGAAGGGCTATAAGAGGATAATTAGGCCATTGAGGAAGAAAGTTGAGAAAAGACAATTACCTGAGAGAATTGAGTCAAGAGGTTTATCACACACATAAAGGATCATAATGTGTTCCTAAATATAGTTTTATTTTATAATGGGTTCTTGTATATTTCTCCAATCACCAACTCTCCGAGGCATTTTCTTAAGAAGCCAAAAAGACACTTTTGGGATATATAAGTGAAATAGAAGGTTTTGATTGATTTGATTAAGTTTTTTAGTTGGTAATTCTTGGTGTAGGAATAAAACACATGATGAAATGATTACATAATCTAATATGTGATTTTGATCTAAATTTTTTGTCATTTTGAAGGGTTTCTTGACTAGAACTAGTGAGTTATTTTTCATGTTTCGAGTAAGTTTTCATTAATTGGATCAATCTAACATTGTGGATGGTTAATTTTTTCAAATGCTCTGCATCAAAGTGGTATTATATCCTAGTAATATATTGTATAAAATAAGTTGTGAATTCTAACAAGAAGTGTTTAAGTGCTTGCAAAGTTTGACATGTTGTGAAGAAGAAAGAGGAAGAGATTCATGGTGAAAAATACTTGGAGAGAGAAGAAAATAAGATAGAAACACCAAAAGACCGGGTAGAAATCCTAGGTAAGGTGTTGTGGTAAAGCAAGGTAAAAAATACTTGCATGAAGAGAGAGAAAGAGTGAGTCGAGAAGGAAATAAAGTGAGAGAAAATGAAGAATTTCTTATTAGAGAGATACTAAAATCATATGGAAAATAATGGAAGGAAGTGTGACAAGGTAGAAGGAAAATTAGGTACATTCAATAAGATATGGAAGTGGTTGAGTGGTGTAGAAGTGTACCAAGATAGTTTGAAAAGAAGGAGAAAAGGTGAAGCGTTAAGTGAAACTTCAGAACTCAAGGAAGAACAAGAAAAAAATGAGATTTTAACAATACAAAATTTAAGTCCTTAGAGAGTCATTTGGTTGAGTGAAATATTCAAAAAATCAAATCTTGTATTTTCCATCCAAAAGTGTTATTATGAAATTTGGGAGTTAGTTTAAGCCATTATTGGCTTGTGTTGGAGATGTTAGTGGTATTAGGTGTTAGAGAGATATGTTAATAGTCTAGTCATGTTGTGTAAGACTCCTAAAGTTTGAAAAGGAGAAAATGATGTGTTTTAAAGGCGAAAAATGCCCCTGCCTATGCTTAGAGCTCATGACATGTAAGAAAGAATTAGTTATGGTTTAGAAGTCATGTATATTTTGGAGGAGAACTCACATTTTTGGAGTCAATTTCTCATTGTATAAGGATAGGCTCGTGGAAAATATCTCTAAAGAAGGAGAGAAGGATGAGAATAAACAAAATGAAAAAGAACTCTATTTTTCTTGGCATAAGACTCTATTGAAGTGTACAAATCATGAAATTATATGGATTAACTCATCCTTTTCCTTCAAATTTTCCATTGAGGTTTAAGTATCAATTATTTCATGTGAGGATATTAATTTAAATGTGCTTGGGGTTTATAATTGGATGTACTCTATTTTAGCCTTTAAAACAATTAGGTGATTACTTTAAAAATTGTTACCGTATGATTTTATTCATGAGAACTTGGATAGAATTTTTGTAAATCTCATTTTGAAGATGGTTTATGAATGTAACCTTTATTAAAGTGGAGGAAGCCTCATATTCATGATTCATAGGATTTTTGGAAGACTAAATCATTAATTTGAAGGATGGATAGTTGCATGTGAGAAAAATTTCATCTACAGAGTAGGCAAAGGTAATTTTATATAAGATTTAAATATTTATTAGCAAATACTTATTACCTTCTACTCAAGATTCAATAAGGGGTTGAAATAGACCTATGGGAAAATATTTAAACTTTGAAAATAAGTTTTATATATTTTTTGAAGAAAATAATCCTCTTGGGTTCATAGTGAAATCCTACCCAGGTGTTTGATGATAAATGCCTATTAAATGACTCACATGTATTCTTAAATCCTAATATTTGATAATAGTCATCTACACAGATTGTAGATAATATTTGTAAAATTTTAGAGCTTTAAGTTCTTAAAAATCTTTACTTTACATGACAGTAGGGAAGTATACCCAGGTGATTGTTTGAGAAGGCTAGTTGTAAGATGTTCTAACTATTTAAGGTTTGAATGATTAAAAAACTTGATAGTGGTTATCTTAACACCTTATCAATATAGATCTTAGTATGAGAATAGTTTATAAGGATTAAAAATTGAAAAATAAGAAACAAGATTTGGGACCTTATACCTAATATCAAGGCCTAGAAATTGATAAAAAAATATTCTAGAAAATGAAAAATATATTATTATCGGGTTAAGGGTTGCTTTAGTAGATTGAAATGCTTCCTTTTTCTTGTTAGAAGTTTTGCATATTTGAGTAGGGGCATAGAGCTTAATTAGGGACTTGGAAGCTTAAGTTTTGGAGAAATTTTGTAAAGAAAGCCACCTTTAAATTTTTCACACAAGAAGAAGATCCTAATGGTTACTCTAGAAGGGTTTTATTTTATCAAGTGAGTGCATCTATCAAAAGTTAGGTCAAGATAACTAGTTTAGAGGAGAATTAGGCCTAGGAGGGTGAAAGTTGAGAAAAGACACTTGCATATATAATTAAGTATAAATGTTTATCACACACCTCAAGGAGCATAATGCATGCCTAAATATAGTTTGAGTTTGTTCTTGGTGCTTGTATATTTCTCCAACCACCAACTCACTAGAGGCATTGCCTTAAGAAGCCAAAAAGGACAGTTTTGGGAGATATAAGTGAAATACGAGTTTTTGATTGATTTGAGTAAGTTTGATAGTTGGTATTGCTTGGTGTAGGCCTAAGACACATGATGAATTGATTACATAAGTTATTTTGGGTTTTGATCTAAAATTTGCATGATTTTGAAGGGTTTCTTGACTAGAACTAGTGAGCTATTTTACAAGTTAAGAAAGTTTGAATTGTTTGGATCAATATTACATTGTGGATGGTTGATTTTTAAGATTCTATACATCAATGGTGGAAAATAAGACTATTCTAGATCATAAATTAGTGGAGAAATCTATGAAGAAAACTAAGAGTATTTTAGAGTTCACCAAAATGAATAAATAAGTCACGTAATTAGCGGGAAAGTAAGGGGATGTATTGGAATAAATATACAATATAGGATAAGGACTTGAAGGTAGCATCAAGATAGAATACAAACATGGATCATGTCATAAATACCATGGTAGAATGAGATCTATTTATCATACATGTCAATATTGGATATACATAAAAGTCTTTGTAAATTGGTGCATTATGAACAATTTGATTAATGGTTAAAATTATGAAGAGAAATGCCCCATTAGTTTAAATACACCTACTTATATTGGTTTTGGTTTTTTTGGTTATCATTGGTGAATGAATATTATGGATTAAGTATTCTCTTATGAATTCAAGTGATTATCATATAATTTATTTGTTTACTATTTTTTTCATATTTATTTTTGATGGGCTTTTAGATATAAATAATAGTGAGTGTTGATGTTCCTTTCTCGTGAATTTGTTCTTATTTTACTTTTCTATTTATCCATGGGTAACTATTAACCGGCATGATGTAACTAAAACTAATGGAAACCAATCTAGTCTCACACATTTGGTGAGCTCACGAGGAGGGCTACTTGAGTGATAGGTAGAAGAAAGGGAGATGTGTATGTTGAATGCATATAGTGATACTAGATTTTTACAAGTTCTTAGAGATTTGTGGATGGGGAAAACATATATTTTTTTGGTTTTGTTGTTATATTTTCCCCGTCTTTCAATAAATAAGGCCCACTAAAAATATCTATAATTTTTTTAGATAAAGGGTAAAAAAGGTTTTCCGGGACCCTACCCTATTACAAAAGAAGATCTATAATCCATATTTTATAATACACATGAAAATAAAAAAACAAGAGAAAAAAAGAAAGACAACTAATGAAAACAACCATAAATAACCAAAATACAAGCAATATGCATCCCGATTACAACCATAAACCAGTTGAAAAGTAGTAAATCACCAGAGAAAATACCAAATCATTCTTGATTGTTTAGTTGAGTAGAAATATAAAGGAGGTATTTTAGGAAATGCTTTCTCTTCTCATCTTCCTTCCTCATGGATTCCCAATAATTGTTATATTTTTTACCATTATTGTTGAGCTCTTTTATGATAGAACTAATGATAGCATTTTGGATAATGAATCCATTAGCCAAGATATTATATTTTCTTTCAACTCCTTTCAATTTTTCTACCATGTATTTTCATATTTGAGTTTCCTTTTCAACTTTATTGGTTTTAAGTTTTTTTAAACTCTCTGAATAACTCGATATCCTTTATGATTCACTTGATAAAATCCTTGTGAAGATCAAGTTCATTGTGCAAAAATATTTTCTATTTTTGTCAATGTTATTTCCAAGACTAAGAAGACACTGAGTTTTCATACTCCCATATGTCCCCATGTTGAGAGTTATTTAGATCATTACTAGTTCCTTATATACTCTTACCTTTTTGGCATTACTTATAAGCACCCTAGTAGGGATGATTTCCTTTCCCTTCCTTTTTTAATTCTCGGGGCGGAGGTGGAGGGATTAAAGGGGGAAATGCTTTGCCTATGGTTGAGATTCAAAAATTGGGTATGGATAGAAAGGATGACCACCTGATGAAGAGGGTAAATATTTTTACCTCATTGAACTTCTTTAATACAATTTTCCAAAGACATGAGAATATAAAAAGGAATGTTTACCATGATTTATCTTCTGAAGTGGTTTATTAACACCAAGTGATAGATGTTAATGAGATGAAAAATCTTGTCTAATGCCAATTACTTGATGATGGAATGTAAGAGAAAAAACACCCCATGAATGTCCTACATTTTCTCTCCCTCCTCTATAAATTTATCCTCCTATTCATCTACTGTTACATTTGCTTTTATAAAAATTGGATCCCGTTGTGCTCATCCTAGTGATATGAGTAATTAATACCTTAATAATTATCCATATTTGGACTCTAATATTTATAACCCTTCCCTTCCAAGCAGCAACAGATTCAAAGTGACAGGATCACCACCCATTTTATCGGTGAGAGGTTGGGATCATGTCCCCGATTGTGTCTAATAAAGTAGAAAATTTACCGATGCCCAGTTTTCCATAGCTCTTTATTTTCTCTAAAAGTTATATTCAACTACAGATTCAAAGTGATAGGGATCACCACCCATTTTCTCACCCAATACTTGAGCTTTGAACCGAGAAAAAAGGAAAGTTTGTGAGCGATGAATGACTAGAGCTCTCAAAATACGTCATCATAAAGAAGAGAAATATTTCACGTGAGAGGGAAATGTGTTAAAATGAAAGCGTATCTTAGGAAATATACAAGTATGAATTATAACGGCCTTTTTAAACTCTCATGTTTAACCAAATCCATAATTTCCATGGGGATATCCATATTCCCAATCCAATAGTGAAAGGAAGGGCAATTACATCTAATATCGGCACAACTATTAGCAACATTATTTCCCTCCCTATATGTGTGAGTTATATTAACTTGAGAGAAAGAACTAAGAGTATGAAGAGATTCGTTTTAATATTTTGTATTATCCAACTAGGGGGATTTTTGTGGAGATAATTAATAATGTTGAGGGAATATCCTTCCACCCATAGGTATATTATTTCAAGTTGATTTGCAAGTTTAATCCCCTAAGAGTAGTCATGGCTTTAGTAATATGATTTGTTTGAATTCCTAAATTACCAATATAAGCATAAATAAGGTCTGCATTAATATTTCTAATGACACATCCCCCACCCTCATTACTAGGATTTCATTTAGAGGCACAATCAAATTTTATCTTAGACCAACCACCCGGAGGGTGTTTCCATATAGTATATTTTCTTGAATATCTAGAGTTACAATAATTTATATTATGATCCATCTGAAAATTCCAACCTTTGAGAAAACTAAAATCAGTTTCCTTAACACTCTCTTTGCTAGAAGTAATACATGACTTGATTTTTTCAGTACTTGGCATAGATAATATTTTGAAAACAAAGTTAATGGGGATGTTATGTTCCTCAAATATTATTGTATTTATATATTTCCAAATGGCCCAAATGGTATGAGGGAAGATGATGTCCTAGAGAAATCTAATAGATTTTCATTTTGAGTGAAGAAACCATTGAGACCAAAAGTCTTTAAGGGATGAGGGAGGAGCCCATTTTATCTGTAATTTTTAAAATATAATACCCAAGAGTGAAGTGGAAAAATGACAATGTATGAAGAGATTATTGTTATTTTCTTCCTCATCTTTTCAAATGATACACATGTTAGGGAGCATTTGACCTTTTTTATGTTATCTAATGTGAGAATTTTTTGAACTATTAACCATCAAAATCAGTTTATTTTGGGAGCGAGTACTATTGGTTTCTCAAACGTGTACCCATGTCTTAGACATCGAAGGGATGAGGTGTTTGAGACCACAATAGATCCGTACCCAAGTTGTGGGACCTTGCGAAGCTTAGGACGGATCTCCTGGGAAGTCCGGTTCCTCTATATATTTCTCTGCTACTACTACTCTTAGTGTTAAAAGGGGAAAATAATCTAATAATGCCAGGACCATGGATAGGAGGATAACATGGAAGGAAACTACATTAAATGTTGATAGCACCGAGAAAGAGGGATGAACACTATTTGTTACGAGTAATAATGACCGGGAATGCGTGAAAGAAGGCTAGGCACGAGTAACACAATGAAACACGCATTGACCAGATCATTCTCATGGAACACAAATAAATATGGAACTGTAGGGGACTTGAAGTAGCACAAATAGCACACAATGCAAAAGAAAAAGACAGTAGGAATGCAAACACATTAGGATAGAGAATAGTCACAAAATGATGCTTCTATTACTTCCAAAAATGTCTAGAGTTGTTACAATGATGAAGGAGGCTGATGTCCAAATGCAAGAGCCAAACATAGAGGTCTGTAACTCAAAATACAAAAAATATGGAGTCCTTGGAAAAATGCGTAAGGATCCAAAGTGTCCAACATAACAAATGAGCCTTGCTCTTACATTTATAGATGAATCCATGGAGGAAGAAGGAAAAAGGAGGGAAAACCTGAATTTGAAACACAACCACCAATAAGAAGCATTCAATGACTACAAATCCACTTGGAGACCTGTGAAATACACTTCCCCATGCCTATTTGAGCATCATACCAAATCAGGTGGTTGGAGCAATCAGATCCACTCATCAATGTTCATAAAGTTGTTTTCCTGTTTCTCACTAGCCAAAACCACCAAGAATTTGAATTTGAACTTCTAGTACTTTGTGGCTGATGTCGTGATTTCGACAAGTCTAGGCGCATGACGATTTGAGCTCTATAGTAGAAGATATAGTTTTCAAGAGATGTCAAAGTCGTCGGTGCATGTAAAATACATGGCGCACATGGATTGGCTAAGATGATGACCAATTGTGCAAATATTTGTCATTTATGCCATGTGTCAATCATTGATTTGTTGCAAGGATTTGATGCCCTATTGGCACGCTTTGGTACTGTTGCGCATACGACACACTTAAGCATGTCAAAAGATGATCTGGACATAGAAGGGCATGAGGAAAGGGCACATGGAGAAAATAGAGGAAGGCACGAGGGGGGGCACGTGTGATGCACATGGGGAAATGAGGAAAACTAGTGAGCAGAGAATGTATGGTTAAGGTGCAACTATTACAAGGTAATGGGTGTGGCGTGTAAAGGGCTAAGGACTTAACAAGAAGTGCGAGCTATGTGGGAAGGGAAGAAGATAACTAGGAAGAAGGTGAATGCACGAGGATGGGCATAAGGGAGAGGTGGAAGGAAAGAAAGAAAAGGGGTGTGCAGGGAAACTGTGACCAAGGGAATGTGCCAAGTGATCTTGAGCATGTATAATATTGCAATGAATAACTTAGAGCCAAAATGTGTATGTAAGTTACCCAAATTGCTAGGAGAGCTATTTGGATAATAGTTTTGGTAAATTTTGGGGCCATCTACCTACTAGATGAAAGAGATCAGTAGCACTGAAGCATCCATTAGGCATGGAGTCTCTTATGCAATCATGAAACTTCCCTGTGATCACTTGAGAACCATTTTTACACCTTGTACTAAATCTTACAACTGCTAAAAGAATATTTGTACTCTAGAAGTAACAAAAGAGCATGTGCATGAAGCATGCGAGAGGAAAGAAATATGTACAAATGAACAATGTGCATTGAGCACACTTGGAGGAATTGAAACTATTCTAATATATACAACATGGTGCAACAAACTTAATGGAAGGGTTTGAGATAAATCATGTTTACTTGGGATTTTCAGCATGCCTCCATTAAGATGAGTTAACTTGAAAGAATTATCTTTTTTACAGGAAATGATGATGTATGGGCCACTCTAAAGTGCATCAAACTTTGAATGGTGCCCTGGCTTAGCTATGTCAACATCCCATTTCAGAACTAGGTCCCTAAATTTGAAAGCTTGAGGCCTAGCATTTTTGTTGAACTATTTCTTTGTTGCTTGTTGATGCTATTCTAGCTTGATCATGGCATAATTCCTTTATTCTTCAAGATTAACCAGCTCTACCATTCTGATTTCTCTTTGGTCTGCGCCTTCAAATTCTAGATGTTGGGCAAGTGCTAATGAATTCAGCTCTAATGTAAAGGGAAGGGCAGCCTCCTTAACATAGACAAGCTTGTAAGGAAAAGTTCCTATTGCCTTTTTGACTATGACTCTATCTGCCCAGAGAGTGCACAAGACCTTCGTATGCCACTATCTTTGGCTAATATTCATTATGTGCTTCATAATTCTGATTAGGTTCTTGTTTTTTTATTCTACCAGACCATTTCCCAGAGGGTAATAGTTGGAAGAGGTTTTTAGGTAAATACCCAGACCTAGAGCCCAATAATTAATTTTAGTACTAAGGAAGGCCTTTGCATTATCAGAGATATTGGTTTGAGGAATGCCAAATCTTGTGACTATACCTTCGAGAAATTCAAGGATGAATACCTTGGTTGATTCCTTAAGTGCGAAAACTTCGTCATCTGGTGAAATAATCTATAGCTATCAGCACCCATTTATTTCCAATGCTTGAAGGTGGATTGATCATGCCTATGAAGTTGAGACCCCATTGCACAAAAGGATGATCCACTTGGATTGGTCGGAGGGGAAGCACTGTTAATATTTTCTTTCCTGCAAAGAAAGTGCATTCCTTGCATTTTGTGACCCAACTATGTGCATCTTCAAATATGGTATGCCAAAAGATACCTGCCATTATGATATTCATTGTTGTAGTCTTGGCAGAGAAGTGTCCACCAGAGAATCCATCGTGAAATTTTGTTAACACTTTTTCAGTTTGCACACCATTGATACATCTTAACAACATTATATCTAGATTCCTTTTGAAGAGAAGTCGACAATCAAAAAACATAAGGGATAGATTGCAACCTCAAATGCCTTCTCTTTACTTTGTTCAAACTAGGAGGGTACACACCCTCGAGAAAGGAATGTGATCATGTCCTTCATCCAGTCGTGCATGCCAGGATCTACGTTCTACTCAATTTCTACGTGTGGGAGAGACTCATCCAGAAACAATGAAACCTCGGGTTCATTCTGTGCATCCTCTGTAATCTTCCTGTAGAGCGCGCTACCTCTTATCGCTTAGTGGCCTTGATAGTCACATCATACTCCATGATTTTGGTCACCCATCATGCTCTCTTATCACTGATTTCTGCTCCCATGATGAAGTCTCTAATAGAAGAGTGGGATACCAAAACATTTATATAATTTGTGGCAAACATATTTTTGAATTTCTTGAGCACACACATGATGGAAAAGAATTGCTTCTTTGTGTGACTATATTTCAATTCATAATCCTCAACGTCTGGCTGAAGAAGGCCACTGGTTGTTCCAGTCCTTGTTCATTTTCTTGTGTCAGGACAACAACAACACTTGCATCAACGCTATAAGCATAAAGGATAAAATCCTTTGATTAATATGGGTTGATGAGTGTTGGTGCGTAAGAAATTTCTTGCTTGATCTTGTTGAAGATTTATTTTCCTTCTACTATCCATCCAAGGTTGAGTCCTTTTACATAAGGGTGATGTGCTTTGAACTAGTCCTGCAAAGTTAGGGATAAAACACCTAACAAAATTGATCTTTCCAAGGAAGGACTGTAGGGCCTTTTTGTGCACCTAGGAAGGGAAAGGTCTAGGATAGTTGAGACATACTCAAGATCAATTGCGATGCCATCCTTTGAAACCACATGGCCCAAGATCTTTCCCTGCACCATCATAAAATTTCACTTCTTGGGGTTAAGAGATACCCCAAATTCTCTACATCTCTCAAAGACCTTTTCTAGGTGTGCCATGTGATCTGTGCTCTACTTTGAGAAGACAATTATATCATCAAGGTAAACTAAGATGAACTCATTAATGTATCCTTTGAAGGAAACATCCATAGTGAGTTAAAATGTGGCACCCACATTTGATAGACCAAAGGGAATTTTATGATATGCATATATTCCCCATTTGTTTGTAAATACTATTTTGAATTGATCCTCTTCCTTGAACAAGATCTCGCTTGAAACACGAGTACCCATCTAGCATGGAGAATCTCTGTGCGCCAGCCACAGTCTGCAGAATCTACTCCATTGAAGGCAAAGGATAATGATCCTTTAGAGATGCCTTATTCAAATCTCTAAAATCAACACAGTCTGATTTCACCATTCTTCTTGTGCACCTAACCATATTTGTGACCCAGGTAGAGTATTTGATAGGAAAAATAATTTTTTCCTCAATGAGTTTTGATAATTCCTTTCTCATAAGGGGGTCTATCTTTGGATTGACTGCCGATGTTTCTATCTAATGGGATTTATACTAGGATCAAGGTCAATGGAGTGTTGAGAAACACTTAGATCAAAACCTTTGAGGTCTTCATACTCCCATGAGAAAATATCACTGTATTTTTGACAAAGAGAGATGAAGGCCTTTTTTCTTCATGCACATAAGCTCTTCCAAGCAACAACTCTCTCCCACATGAATTAGTAATGGATGAGTAGTCCTCTTGTATGACACACATGTATCTTTCTTCACCCTTGAACTCATCATCAAGGCTAAACATTTGCTCTAAGGTGACCAGCCCTTTAGGTAACTTATTTGTCTTCAGCTATATCACTTGGTCACCATAGTTGTCATGCAAGTCAACTTGCATATTTGGTGAAAATTCAGCTTCATTTTGGATAAATTGGATGATCTACATGTTACTTTTGAACACTTTCCAGCTTGGTGTTATTGTCTGGAATGGATGGTCTGATCACCATCTTAATGTGCTGAGTGTTTCCTTTGAAAAATTCCTCAGTAGGAGAAAATTGTGAACCGAGCGCAACCATTTGGTCAACTTCCTTATTCATTCTGCATGGGACCACCTACAGATTAAGGGCATCAAAGCTCTCAACTAGGTCCCATATTCTATATTTATAAGCTTTTTGAAGCTTATTCTTTGTTTGGAATTTTTATTGACTGGTGGATGAAAAATTATATGTCCCAAAGATCTGCGGTGCTTTAATTTTCTTCTTTTCAACAATAACAAGCCATGCGCCAATGCTTCATACTCTGCCACATTATTAGAACATACAAACTACATCCTATGTGTGAAGAATAATTTCTCATCCTTAGGGTAAATGAGAACCACTCCTGCTCCCGCACCATTTCTGCTTCTGGATCCATCAAAGTATAACTTCCATAGACCAGTTTGAACTTTGTCTTTCATGAGTGCACGTGGAAGCATAACATCTTCTTCTAGAATGCAATAAGTACCAAGCCCAATTTCATAGGATTCTAGTTCTTCAACATAGGGATCAAATTTGTGATGTCTTTCTACCCATTCATCAAGCACTAGGTTTGGAACAGAGGGTGGAAGAGACTACTCTTTAGGAACTGAAACTTGTTCTTTTGGATAAGAAAATTGGATTAGAGAGGGGATGGGACATATGAATCTACATGATAAGGAAACTATAGGCTCAACTTATATGGTAAACTGGGTACCATACCTTGTCTTGATTAACATATGAGACCAATCAGAAGACAAGTAACCACCCACTTTAGTAGTAAATTCTCTTGATAAACATAGGGCAAACAAAGGAGGTAGGTCAATGATTGACACATCTTGAGTAATTGTTAGGCTTGGACATGCATGGAGGGTTAACTCAAGATCCTTGATGACTCCTAAGGTGGTAACAATTGAGCCATCAAGTTGTAGGAATCCTTTAGACAAAGGGCTATATTTTAGACCTAAGACATCAACTATCTTCTTAGGCATAACAGAAGTACTAGTGCCTGAGTCAATCATGTAGTTATGCACTAGGTGTTTACCTATAATCAAGGACATATAGAAGGGTGGGGTTTTAAAAAATTTACTTACTTGTTTCTCCTCTTCTTGGAAGATTTTGACAGAAGTGTGTGGCTTCTACATAATTGGATCAACACGTAGGAGTTGCGCCAGAGCTTCATGCAACAAATCCTATTAAGATGGAATGGTCAGGGCATCCCACATTATGACATTTATGTTTTTTCTCTTCATCTGTCAACAATGCTAAATGGAAGGCCCCCCATCTTGTGCATTTAGGGGACAACATCCCTTCTTAATTGTTCAGGCGTGGAAGCCTAAATTTTAGTTGGAGCAGAGGATTGGCCTACCAAAGGAGAGGCACGCATTGCTTCGAGGGAAGCTTTACGTGGGGTCTCTTACATAGGGATTTGAGTTCTTTTTCTGTAAGAGATCTTGTCTGATTATTTCTTCTTCTGAGGATCCACTTGCATTTTCAGGGGTGTAACCTGCGCGCCTGAATCTAACATTCTTCTCTTATGTCTTGTGTTGTCTACAACTTGGGCGCGCGGTTTGTTTGCATCTTCTGCAGCTTGATTGACTACACAGAAGTCCTTTGCACCAAAGAACATCAAGTTTGTCTCTGGAGGAGATTCTGTCCTTCTTTGTTATCTACTTCAAGGGTGTTTGTTAAAGGCTCATTGGTCAAAGCATTCTGGATCATGAAGGCTTGGGCATGCACAACATTGGCACAATGATATTGACTATGAGGTATGTTACAAGGGAAGCACCATTCTAACTCTTGTGCCAAATTGTTCTGAATCGAACAAGCGCTTTGACTCATGCAGACCGGTGCTGGAAGAGAAGGCATGGGAGGAACAACTTGTAAGGGCAAATGTGCATTAGGCTACCATCTATCATTCTACTTTGGTTGGGCACGTATCTTTGATTTCCATATTGATTTCACCAAGGCTGATTGCTTTGGCCATGTGCCTGATTGGAATTACCTCTATAGGCTTGTGCTTGTTGCTTTTCTAATGATATGACCTTGTTTGATAAATTTCTAATCAAGGCCTTCACTCTTCATCTTCCTTCTGCTGCACTAGAGAGTAGGATGTTGAGGCAACCGGTTGTGCGCTTTTCTCAGGAATAGGAATAGGGGCCATAGAAGGCTAGGGAACTTGTGACATCTCTGGGAACAAGGGCATGGGCGGTCTAGGAGCTAACTTTCTGTCCTGAATGAGACTATTTTCTACCCACAATGTAATGTTATAAGTAGTTGGTAAAGTCTTACCTCCCATAGATTGGATCATAACTGAAATATCACTATTGAACACCTTTAGATAATAAAGGAAAGCATGTTGGGCTATAGGTCTTACCACAAGAGAAATTTTATCCCAAGTCTTCTAAAATTTGATGCTAAAATCAGTCATCTGCTCATTAGGAACCCTCCTTGTTGTTGTCAGTTACTCTACCGATGATAGGTGATCTGAATTATCTTAAAAGTATTTGCAAAGAGTTGTTCCTAGCTCATCCTAGGTGGTGATAGATCCAAGTCTCAAGCCTCGGTACCATTGAAGTGTTTTACCTTTGAAAGAGGCTGCAAGCAACCTGATTGCTACATCATCATGTGTGATCAGATAGAGTGAACACACATTTTCTATATCCTAGATATGCTCTTGAGGGGTGACTTGATTCTCACCAGTAAAGTAAGGAATACTCTTGAGCACGCCATTTGGCATATCATGCTACATGGCCAAGAGCAAGGGACTACCTCCAACAAATTTTTCAAATTTTCTTAATGGAGGAGGTTAACGATGTGCCATTATAGCGGATGTAGGTTATCTATTTGAAGGAGTTGAGTGGGTGTGGCACGTTGGAGATAGAGATGCACACGTGGGATTTCTAGAATGAACTCTTCTTGGGGATAGCTGGAGGTATTCAAAAGAATCTTCAGCTATTGCACTTCTTCTTGTGTGCACTCTTCTCATGAAAGGCACTTAGGACTACTGAAAATAGAGATCTAAAATATTGGGAGTCACCAGATGTGTTGAAATAAGCCTCTAAAGGCTGAAACACTAAGTCCACACACTAGAACTTAGAGATATGAAATTTGAGATTTCAATGCTTGTCCCACCGAGCGTGCCAAAAATTGTTGGTTTCTCAAATGTGCACCTACGTCTTGGATCTCGGAAGGGCCGAGGTGTTTAAGATCACAATGGAACCATCCCTAAGTTGTGGGACCTTACAAGCTTGGGATGGATCTTCGGGGAAGGCCAGTTCCTCTATCTATTTCTATTGCTACTACTACTCCTAGTGCTAAAATGGGAAACTAATTTAATAATGCCAAGGGACAAGGGATAGGAGGATAACATGGAAGGAAACTACACTAAAAGGTGATAGCACCAGAAAAGAGGGATGAACACTATCTGTTCTAAGTGAGAATGATAGGGAATGTGTGAAAGGAGGCTAGGCATGAGTAGCACAACGAAACACACATTGAATAGATCGTTCTCATGGAAAATAAATAAATATGGAATTGCAGGGGACCTAAATTAGCACAACCATCACACAATGTAAAAGAAAAGGAAAGAAGTATGAATGCAAACATTTTAGGACAAAGAATAGTCACAAAACGATGCTTCTATTACTTCCAGAAATGCATAGACCTATTTCAATGATGAAGGAGGCCGATGTCCACATGCAAGAGCCAAACATAGAGGTCCGCAACTCAAAATATAGTAAATATGGAGTCCTTGTAAAAATACGTAAGTTTCAAGAGTGTCCAACATAACAAATGAACCTTGCTCTTACATTTATAGATGAATCCATGGAGGAAGAAGGAAAAAGGAGGGAAAACCTAAATTTGAAACATAACCACCAATAAGAAGTATTCAATGACTGAAAATCTACTTGGAGACCTATGAAATACACTTCCCTAGTTCTGTTTGACATGTTGAAGAAAAATTAGGGCGAATCATACCAAATCGGGTGGTTGGAGCAATCGATCCATTCATCAATGTTCGAGAAAGTTGTTTTCCGTTTCTCACCCTACCAAAACCACCAAGAATTTGAATTTGAATTTGAATTTACTGATGCTTTAGCTGATGTCGGTAGCTTTCTAAAAGTCTAGGCACACGCCAATATGAGATTTGTAGTAGAAGATACGATTGTCGGGAGATGTCGAGTTGTCGGCACACGCAAAACATGTGGCACACGTGGATTAGCTGAGATGATGGCCAACTGTGTAAATACTTGTCATTTCTACCATGTGTCAATCATTTATTTGTTGTAAGGATTCGGTGCCTGTTAACACACTTTGATTGGTTACGCGCAACACACTTAAGCATGTCAAAAGATCATACGAGAATAGAAGGGCATGAGGGAAGGGTACATGGAGAAAACAGAGGAAGGTGCAGAGGGGGCACGTGTAATACACACAGATAAATGAGGCAAACTTGTGAGTAGAGAACATATGGTTAAGGTGCAACTATTACAAGGTAATGGGTGTGGCGTGTAAAGGGCCAAGGACTTAACAGTAAGTGTGAGGCATGCGTGAAGGGAAGAAGATGACTAGGAAGAAGGAAAATTCACAGAGGATGGGTGTAAGGGAGAGGTGGAAGGAGAGAAAGAAAAGGGGCACATAGGGAAACTATGACCAAGGGAATGTGCCAAGTGATCTTGAGCGTGTGTAATATTGCAATGAATAACTTAGAGCCAGAATGTGTATGTAAGTTACCCAAATTGCTAGGAGAGATATTTGGATAACAAGTTCCTTAATCTACACTTTTTTAAATGAATTGAAGGATTATGAGTCTCGGCTTTGTCTATTATACCCTTAGTGGGCATTGTAGCTTCCATCAAAAGAATATTCCCATATAATTTCATCTTCTGTATCCCTATTAGGAATGTATATATTGGATATCATATTTTTCAAGACATTCGATTATCCCTATCACTATTTTTTAATTCTCCTAGAGAAATTATTTTCCATTCTCTTTTACATCCCTATAGCTGATATAATCATTATCTCCATATTTTCATAATCTTATTTATTTCATCTTGCATGTTGTTTCTTTGATGTTGGTTTATCTTAAGATTCCACTTGTATCCCCAAAAGGAGACCTAGTTTCCATTTCATAACTCCCATCTGATTCTTTTAGTTAATAAATCCCGACTATTAATCAAAGAGTTCCAAAATTGGGAGAATTACGAGCTCAACGAAGTTTTTAAAATACTTTATATAGTCTTTATTCAAATACTTGTTTTTAAGTATGTTACACCAAGGAATATTTTCTTTCATGAGTCTCCATCCCATTTTAGAAAGGATAACATTATTCATATTTTTTATATTTTTATGCCCAATCCATCTTGACCCTTTGGTCAGGGGATTATTCCCAAGCGACCACTAGAAATCTATTTTGTATTTCCACGCTAGCACAAAGGGAGCAATTTTTAATCTTGTCAATATTATCCACAATAGATTGTGGGATTTTGAACAAAGATAAAATATAAATGGGTAAAATTTTTAAATTACTCGTATCAAGATGTATTTTGTGGAACTTGAAAGAAAAATCCCTTTCCAATCAACAAGTCTCAATTGGAATCTATCATTGATGAAGTTTCAAACCTCCACAGGAGTAGTATTATTGAAGAAAGGAATTCATAGATAAGTGGATGGGAGATGTTTGACACTTTGTAGCCTAAAATTTTAGCAATATTTTGTTAAAAAATGTAAGGAGTGTTGATGAAAACGTAGATCTCTTAGCATACTTTATGAGTTGTCTAGAAGCATCTTCATAGAAACATAACAAGAATTTTAAGTGTTTAGCTTCAGGATAGAGGAAATGAAAAATAAAATGGTGTCATCATCAAACTGATGATGAGAAACCATGAAATTATTATAAGAAGGATTTCAACCATAGATAATACTTGATTGAGTTGCTTTGTAGATATATACTGCTAAGAATTTCAGCCATGATGATGAAGAGGAGGGGGAGATAGGATTCCCTTGTCTAATCCCTCTACTATTCCCAAAGAAACCTATAGGATTACTATTTATGAGAATACAAAACATTAGGGTGGAAATACATTCCCTGGTCATATTTTTAAATTTGATACTAAGACCAATTTTTTCAAGAATTTTTTCAAAAGTCCCGGAAACTCTATTAAAGGCCTTGTTCATATCAAGTTTTATTAGCATTCCAATTTTTTCTCTTATCCATTGAGTGAATAGTCTCATGAACCACCACTATTCCATCTTGTATTTTCTTGAATTTAACAAAGCCACTTTACTTTCAGGATAAAATATTATTTAATAATTGATACATTATTTTAGCTAAAGTGTTGGTAACATTTTTGTAAATAGTATTATAAATGTTAATAGTTCTAAAATATTTGAAATCTTTAGCACCTACTTTTTGGGGATGAGAACAATAAACATATTTTTATTTCCTTCATGAGGCTCCCACTTGAGAATAATTCATTGATGGATGTGAGAAGATCATTATTACAAGTTTCCCAAAAAATTTGGGAAAACTTGGTAGAAACCATCTCATCTAGGGAATTTTTCACCTTGAAAAGAAAAACAATTTTACACGTTCTTCCATGTCCATGAGAACTAGGAGGGATTCTATATCATCTTAAATCTCAGAAAAATGAGGGATACTTTCTAACATCATATTGGTATAGTTTCCCTTATCCTTTCCCTCTTTTATAATAAGTTTCTTATAGAAATAAATAAAAAACATATTTATAATTCCTTTATTGGAGCTTTCCTGTCCATTTTTGTGATGATAGAGGTTATTTTACCATGAATTATGTGCTTAAGTGTGGTCATATGAAAGTAATTTGTATTTATGTCTCCTTCCTTAAGCCACATTTTTGAGTTTTTTTTTGTCTCCAATGTATTTCCTCATAGGTGTTGATGGTATAAAACTCAATAAGTAGCTTCTTCTCATGATAATATTCATTGAAATCCATACCATTGTTTTTCACCTTCATTTACAACAAGGAAATCTTATTTCTGATCTTTTTCTTTTCAAAGATATTACCAAAAACAAGTTTATTCCATTTTTTCACATTGAGTTTAACATTTTTAAGTTTTTGGACCAAAATATACATAGCCAAGCCAATCCTATCCATCTTCCACCAATATTGAATTTTGTTATAAGAGTATGTATGTTTAGTCTACATTTTTTCAAGTCTAAAATGAGAAGGGGCATGTTTACCTTTATTGTCCATATTGAGAATAAGAGGATTATGGTCTAAACTAATTTTGGTAAGAACTGAAAGAAAAAAATCTCTATTATCACCATGCACATATAACAAACATAACACCTTGATATCAACCTATTACAAAATTATTCCTCCTTCTACACATACTCGAGGTGCAAGAGAATACCAATTCATGTTAATTTTAGCTACGTCATGATGATTAGGAGACACCAATACATAAATGAATTTACAAAATAAGAACATGATTATCAAAGAAGATAATAAACACTCACAATTATTCATATCTCTAACCCCATCAAATACACATATACAAAATAACATTAAATAGATCAATCATTTGGTAATCAATTATATTTCATTTACAATAATTAATCCATACTATTCATCCACCAATAATAACCAACATCCCAAAAACCCATGTAAGGAGGTGTATTTATATTGATAAGGAATTTCCCTTAATTATTTTAACCATTAATCACACTAGTCATCATGTACCATTTTACAAAGACTATCATGTAGATCTAAGATTGTTGTATGATAGATAGCTCCCATTTTCTCGAGGGACTTTTTAGTGGCAAATATTCATAATTTGGAAAATATTCCATTTTAGGAAAATTTGAAAAGGTAATTTTTTTGGAGCAGAACTTGTATTATTTTCCTAAAATTTCCAGTATAATTTTTTTAGGGGTTGGATTCACCTACCATTAAAAATACTCCTATATAAACCTAGGTAATTTTCCGGTAGTATACTAGTAAATTACTACTAATTTATTAGTACTATGTCTAAATTACTTGCAAATTACAAGTAGATGAAGTGTAGATCAGAGTCTTAGACTAGTTATTGTAGACTTGTAACAAGAAATATTTTCTTTTCCATATGGGAGACAATATATTGTTATTAACGCGTGACAAGAGGTGTTGATGCATGATAATAGGGTTACTTGACATGCGAAAAGGGAGGGTTATATATGGGTGAAAAAAGAGTGCTACTAATGAGTGACAAGGGGTCATAGATTAATCGACAAGGGAGTTACAACCTTATTGGTGTCGTGTGACAACAAGGTTTGGTGTGGTGCGATAGCCGATACCAAAAAAATTTGTATGAAAAAATACCGCTAAGGAAAAAACTTCTCCCCCTTAAGAAATTTTCAGGTGAAAATTTGACTTTGAAACCTAGGAAAATTTTCCTTTCTGGAGAAAGTGGTTCCATGTATATTTTCTAGGGATTTTCCACCTCCAATTTCCCATAGGCCTCTTAAAATGAACCCTGCATTTTCCCATGGAAAACATGAAATAATCCACATTGATATTTTATCTATATTCCACCATTAGGTACTTACCCCACTCCATTATAGTCATTTCAATACTTCCCCTTATGCTCCCACTACTTATGTAATCCCCTCATTCATTTTGACGAGCCCTATAAGACTCAAATTTCTCTTTGTAAATTTATAAACTAAACTCGAGTATAACACAATGTTTATTGCCATTATGATTATTTCCACATGCAAAGGACATTCAATGTCATCTGGGTCTCATGAAAAATAGGGGTTAAATAATTCTCCTTATGTTTTGTGTGTCAAGTTTGAGTGTTCATTTTATGTTCCATATGTTCCAGATGATGGGGATTCTTTTACCCTACACATGATTACTTCAACCCTTTATTTATTCTATGCATGCATCATTACAATAGGTCCCAAGGTTTATACTTTTTTCCTCACTCAAATTTATACAATTTTTTTATCCTTGACCAAAATTGGTACTTATCCAAAATTTGTATGTACCTAGTCAAAATCATGTGTTTATCATTACCCCACACTAGTTTTAGTTTCCTATCCTCATGTAACCTTTTTTGTTTCTTCTTTAAAACATTAATGCACCTCCTTATAGAGTTGGTCTTAAAAATTATTCCATATAGTTAGTATATGTTATATAATATACTCCAAAAAAATCCATCCATGGGCATAAAACCTTTAGTTATTTTCCATATTTCTTAGGATCATTTAGTTCTTATTTCATTACACTAAGTTTCTCTCCCATTTCTATACTTACATATTCAAGCTTATTTTTTTGTCAAAAGTTTTCTTTTGAATCTTAGCTAAGTGTATCCTAAATTCATCTTTATTCATGTTTATTTACTTTGCCATTTCCTCCATCTCTTGTAACAATTTTTTCTATCCTTTTCCTTGGTAGTATATACTTTCATGCCCAAGAACTTTTATTTATTTTTGTTTAGGATAGATGCTTGGTGTAATAATTTCTTCCTATCACACGATGCTCAAATATTTATGTTCTATAGGCATGACCTTATCATTTAGTGTTTTCCCCAGTTCCCCACATGCTTTTAACCTTTCCTCAAATAGATCCTTGTATTTTTCATCTTTTACCTTCTCATCCTACCTTTCCCATGTTTTTCTCTCATATTTTCTTGGTTTCAATACATTTTTGAGAAAGATATTGATATTCCATTTTCTATATGGTTGTTCATGTTTCACTACATCTATTAAATTTGTATCCTCTTTGAGGATGTAAAAACACCATTTTATGGACCTTGGGTCTTTAATTATTATTTTTCAATCTATTTCTATCCACATTTTTATTTTAGCTTTAAGTTCCTTTTTCAATTTAATATGCACATAGGTTTATTTTTTAAATGAGCTATCATTTGTCAAATTTTACCTAGTCACTTCAACATCCATATTTATAAACACATCACCCACTTTTGTTTCACTCAAGTGAAATGGATTCAAATAAGCTACCTCTTGTCCATCATTATCTTTGTAATGAATTATTTTAGAAATGCATCACGGAACACAAGAAACAAGAAATTTGTGCAAAATGCATGAGGGGATGATGGGATGAAAATATTTTTGTGATGTGACTGCTAGAAATATGTTGATGGTTGGATTTTGGTAGCCAACACTATTAAAAGACACCAAGTAATATGTTAAAAAGATTTACCATTTCTAACATGTGTGTAATCCTAAATGGCAGAATGAGATGCCTTTTCATTTGGTGATGGTGGAAGAACCATTTAAGAAGTGGGATATCATTTTTATAGGCCCTAATTTCTCTAGATGCACATATAACAGTGTAAAATACATCATCATAGAGACTAGCATATCACTTGTTTGGCCAATTTTTGCCTATAAGAAACTCAACTTCCATTACCACTTCAAGGTTTGTCGGAAAAACATAATAAGTTGATATTTATGTCCCCTCATCTTGATAAGTGATTGGGGAAATTATTTTATTAATAAAATTTTGCACGCCTTGATCTTATAATTCAAGGGCACATATCATAGGACCACTCTTTATCACCCATGAAAAAATGGCGTTATAGAGATGTTTAATAAGATATTGGGTAATAATATTATGAATAAATTTAACATGGGAAGGTAAAAATAAGACAACAAAGTCTCAATAGTTTTATGGGATTAGAAAACTTTATATAAGTAATTAAACAAAGGAACACTTTTTCAAACTCTATTCAAGATCTGAAGCTACCCCCTATAGAATTATTGATTATTTATCTCATAATCATGTAGAGATCCCTCGGAGGTGAATAGAAATACATGTCATTTATTTGTAAATATAATTTATAATACCCTTACATATCCAGGGAAGAAAGTAGATGTCTTTCTATTTCCTAGTTCTATGCATATAATACAACACATGCAAGAAGCATATTAATATAATAAAAATAGTACATAGTTCTCTATCATGTAGATTTAATTGTGTCACACTATTTTAACTTATAAATTTTTCTTCCATTTTATTATAAGTGAACTAACCATGTATAAAACATTAACTACAATTACATGTATGAATTTGTTTATAATCTTTCATCTAATTAAACTAAGGCATTGCAGTTAATTCATTAAATATGTGTATATATATTATCTATTCCATTTCACTTATGTGAACAAGATAATTTTAAGTAATTATTTCATTTAGTTAGGTTCATAAAATTACCTATCATAATCATCCATCAAGTTAAGTTTATTAGTTCCACCATAATTACAAATCCATGTTAAGTATATAAAAGTGTATGTTTCCCATTTATCCATAAGTGTACACTATTGCATAAGTTTATATATCAAATATGAAATCCATATTTTATTACATGTGAAATATTGGGTTCCTTTAAAAAAACTTATAGATAATGGTCAGGTCAACATTTAATTACAATGTTTACAATTTCTTTTCTCAATCAATAAGGTAATATTGAATACCATGTGTAGGACAATCACCCAAAAAGTGATAGACTTATGAAGATGGTAGGAATATAACATCCTAGAAAAATAGAAGTTGTAAATATGATTTTGGCCAAAATATTTATGACAACATAATGTAAAAATTCCTAATGAAATCCGAGAACGTCTTAGGACATGAAAAATATCGACTAATCATGGGGGAATACCTTGAGTCTATTTGTAGTGCACCCCTAACTCCATAACAAGTTTTATGTGTGATATAATGCATTAGTTTATCTAATCGATAAATATAGGTCACTCCATAGGTAGATGCATGATAACAAGGGTCAAAAGGGGGAGATAAGTGGGCACCTTTTGTCTAAAAAAACAATACATGACCTTGGAGAGACTTTTGGAGGCACTTATTCAAATAATTTTATGATGATGTACAATGATAATTTGTGAAAAAATGATTGTAGTTTACAAATATATAATTTTTGACAATACGAAAATGAGATAAATATGATAAATTTACTAATTTCTAAAAGTGATAGAGAAATGTTTGTGAAAACATAAGAAAAGTGCATGTGTACATACACACTTTTTTTTTTGGAGAAAACGAATGAATTTTTAATTAAAATTTTGTACAAGGATTTAGAAAATGTTGAATATTGTTGAGAATATTTTTCAATAAATATAATAGTTTTAAATGATTTTACAAGTCAAGAAAGAAGGGAAAATGAAAATGCAAGTGTACAAACACAAAGTTTTGAGCTTAAATTCATATTTTTATGTTTTTAAATATTATCCAAAAATGAGAAGATTGTGGAGATATATGTTTTATAATTATTTGGTTGAACATCAAAAAGTTATTAAAGCACTAAAATGATTAAATGAATCATAATGAGTTACAATATGTAGAAATTAAGTAGAAAATAAAAATAAAAAACAACTAATTTGAAAAAACTATCATAAACCAGATTCCCCCTCTACAAACCCATATATATATATATATATTATAAAATATGCATAAAGTTGATGAATATTTGATGCCTATGAAGGAAATAAATTCCCAACATCATCCAAATGAATTCTTGGATAATCAAATGTAGGTCTAAACTTGAGGTTTGATCCCTAGAAAAAAATTCAAGGTTATTTAGGAGAGAAGAACACTAAAAAATATAAAATTAAAAAAAAGGGTTTATACCCTTTGAAAACAATATTTTTAATTAATTTATGGCACTATAAAGGGAATACGCCTCTGTAGTTCAAAGGGAATATTGCTTTTAATTTTCCCAAACCTATTCAAAATAGGTTTGGGAAGACATTTATAAAGTGTGTAGACACTTCTTAGAAGGACGCACACTCTTTGCAAAAAATTACCAAAATGACAACAAAATTGACCCCAAATTTATGCATCTACCCCCTACTCTAATAAAATATATCACAAAACATCATCTTTCCCCACTTGTAATTCACAAGACATAACTATCTCTATTTTAACAAATTTGGAAAACTAGAACTAAAACATAATTAACACTAACCTTCATGAATGTCCCATACCACATGTTCAAATTATTGATATAAATCCTAATCCCAATTCGTAATCCCCAAACAATAAAAAACAAACCATGAATATGATGTAAGAAATATCAACCTTTTTATATGTCCCATACCACTCAAGGAAGTCATTATTTTGAGAATATTAAGCTTGGTGTTTCATCACATGCAAAGGAATAAAAATTTTCCTTAATACTTTTAATATACATATTTTCTAGTTATACATGATCCAAGGTTTAATAATACTTCATATAGGTTTATAATGATGTCAATCAATATATGACCATTATCTCCTATATCATTGCTATTAAATGCATACAAAACATATTATTTCATAATCCACATAATCATATTAATAATTTCATAACTCATTTTATAATACATATTTTTAGTAGTATGACTAAATCATTATATGCAATATGTAATGCCCTGTCAGTGTTCCCCCCTGCTCCCGACATGACTACCTTGTTTCTAAGCCTGGGAGACTGGTGTGCATGTGCTCTTGTTGACTGTTGTTGACCTTGTCTAGGTCGCAGTGAAGATTTTTCACCTTCCCTCTCCTTCTTTCCTTTCAAGTCGTTTTCGACACCCCAACTGTGGACCTCGTAGCGTCATGGATGTTTAGCCGGTTAAAGGAAAAAAAAAAAAATTGGTTCTCGGCTCTTCGAGTTTGTCGGGTCGTCGACATTAATAGGATTAATAATTATTATCATTGTTTAGCCGTAAAATCATAAAAATAATGTTATAATAATATTATAATTTATAATGTCGAGGTGTGATTATTATTATTATTATTATTATTATTAATAAAATTGTGTTGTTATTATGAATAGGGTGATCATCATTAATTGTGCTCATCAATATTTTACCTCATTCAGGGTTTGTATTCCTATTTAGTTAAAAAAATAAAAATATAGATAAATAAATTTAAAAGAAATTAAAAATAAAATCAAAAAGCCGTGATATTCTTCTTAGGGCGGATTAGGGAAAAATTGGGTTTTCTTCCATCGTTTTGGTTGTGTAGAGAGAGAGTGCAGCTACCGCCACCACGGAGGAGGGAAACTCCATCATACTACGCAAATGCCTGAAAGAAAGGTGGTTTGCAGTTCATTTTACTCAAATCAATGCTCTTAGGGAATTTTCTAGTTTTCTTTCAAGGAGGTGCCTCGCCAAATGTCATCCCATGGATTTTCCATGCCTTCCTTATGCGACTTGTGCCAACATCCTCATAGTTTGCATCAAAAATGAGTTCCGAGACTCGTGTGGACATCTGCCAAAAACATGATCTGGAGAGGCGTTTTTGATAGATGTAGTAGTTGTTATGGCGTTGGGGACGTTATTTCAGTGTTTGACCAAATGAAAGAATGAAACAACTTCTCTTGGAATGCATTTTTTTTGGCAGCGTACAGAAGTCATGGTTTCCTCAAGAGACAGTCACACTGTTTCACCTTGCAACAAACAAGTCTCTAGCCTGTACAAAACGTGGCAGCTTGGAGCAGGGTATAAACAAAAGAATCTATTTTTTTTGTAAGTGTTTTAGTTGTTATTCGTGAAAATGTGGAAGTGTTTTCAAGGCGCATAATCTGTTTGATAGAATGCCTCAAAGAAATGTTATTTCATGGAATGCCATGATGGCAGCGTATGCACAAAATGGATTTGTTAAAAAGGCGGTTGGAATGTTTGACAAAATGCCTCAAGAGATGTGGTCTTATGGAACCGTAGACACCCCAATTTCACATCTATCCTAAATTAATTAATTTCCCTTCCTCATTTCCCACAAAAATACACTTCGAATTAATCAAATATAATTTGATTAATTATCCATTTCCAAATCTAAAAATAATCTAATCCTCACAACATGTCATTATTCTCCATGTTTTTCCACTATAGAATTAAAAATTCAAATTCAAATCCTCACCCACCATTCGTGGTCCCCACTCACCTAAAATCCTCCACTTATGAATTAAAAATATAATTCAAATCCTCACCCATTCTTCGTGGCCCCCACTCCACCTAATCTTGCCCACATTTTCAAACCATCCACCTAATCTTGCCCACATTTTCAAACCATCCACCTAATCTTGCCCACATTTTCAAACCACCCACTTAATCTTGCCCACATTTTCAAACCATGATTACTTAAATTAATTTAAGCTAATCACTCCCCCAGGCTATAAATACAACCTTACCCCTCCCCTCTAAACACACGGAGAATAAGCTTTCATGCCATATCTAAGTTCTTGCATCCTTTGAGCAAAGAACATCCTTTTGCCTCGTCCTAATGCCAAAATAGCCTCATAATCCTTTTTCCCATCCAGTGCAAAGTAAGAGGATCGTTGTTGCAGGAAGGCCTTGCTCCGTCTTGAAGAAAAGCACCTACATATCACAAAATCAGGGCTCAATCCAAATTTCCTAGCCCATTCTGAGGTTTGCTACGGAACGCGAAGGAGGAGGTATGATTATTGGTATTTTACTTCCTTGTTAGTAGTGTATTTTTCCTAGTTTACAGAACATACCCTAACCATGTAAGCTTCATTTTGTTTAATTAGCATTTATCCATGTAGGTTCAGTGCATGAGGGTTGTAAATACTTTGATGGCATGAGTGCCTCTTATAGAATCATGCCTAGAATTAATCATTATGTTTGCTTGGTGTTTGATGAGCACATGAGAATGTGGAAGAATGTGAACTATTCAAAAATTCCTGAAAGGAATGTGGTTTATGGGCTGCAATGATTGCAGGATGTGTAAAAAAATGAGTTTGTTGAAAAGGCCTTGGAAACTTTCAAGCAAATGCAATTGGTACGTGTAAAGCCAGATTCCACAACCTTTGTCAGCATCCTCCCCGCATGTGCAAAAATAAGAGCTTTAGAATAGAGCATGGAAAACCATCAAGGCATAGAAAACAAGATGTTTTTGTTTGCAATGCAACTTCCCTGGTAGACGTGTATGCAAAATGGTGGAGCTGAGGATGCTCATGAACTAGTTGACGAAGTGCCCAAGCAAGATGTTGAACCGAAGCCTACGGCTTCGACCGACTTCGTTCTCCAAGCATGGTTCTTCTTCCCTTACCTCTCATAATTCTCATGTTTTAGTTCTCTTTTGCAACTAAATAGAATTTTAAATTATTAGATTTTTAATACAGTTAAATGTCCCTTCAACTCATTACAAAACAATAAAGTGTCGTGTCGCAACTTTCGAAGTTTTTTTTTAAAACTCGTCTACTTTAAACCATGATCTATCACCCTCGCTTCGAAATGATCTAGAAAACTCTTACCCTTCTTGATCGCTCCAATATCGTTGTATCGACCAGACGAATTTGACTCTCCATTGATTAAGTTGACCTTCTTCCTGCTTAAAATAGTTAAATTTTGCATTTTTGGAGACTCACTAAGTACCCTTCGCAACTCTGGAAACGAGATGTGAAGTTTCACTCGTGTACCTTGGTATACGAGGAGTTGCCTTGATTTTTGGTTTGACCCGAAACGATCATATGACATCCTTTTGATGCTCTTATAGGATCCCTATTACACCGGTTTACAACAGTAGAGAGTTGTTAAAACTAGAAAGTTGGCTTTCATTTGGGACCACCATTTGAAACCCGGAAAGAGAAATCACGTTCCGTCTTCGCAAACCTCTAGCGTTTATACTAGACAAATGCATGGAACATTCAGCATAGGAAAGAGAACTTTTTGGGATAGTTTGGCGAAGCCATTTTGTAGGCCTCTGGTCGCAGTTTGACGATGTGAAATTGGACCAATTTCTTCTTGTCGTTCCAGAAAAATTGTCGCCATTTGAAAATAGTTTACTAGTTCTCAGTCCCGTCAACTCTGATGAACTCTCCTTATATAGGGGAACTAGTAGGAGATGTCTCATTGCGTGCTTCTCCATTGAACTTCAGTTATGGATGTGGTTTCTGGGCCCTCGAGCTAACTTTTGGCATTTTACAACTGGGTGAACTACGACTAGTGGCCCCGGAGAACTAACCGCCAAACGCAAACCGTTCGCTCTTTTTCAATTCCGTCAGTTGCTATGAACTCCTGGTATATCATGGGACACGTAGAAAGTTATTTGTGGTGTGCATGTTCATTGGAAGATAACTTTTGGAAGTAGTTTCTTAGCCTTCGAGCCCATTTTGAACGTTTTATAACTAGTGAGAAAATGTAAAAATAGAAAGCTGCAGGACCTCGTAGGGTTGCCAAATCACCACTCGAAAACTTTTAACACACATAAATAACTGTTTAAAACACTATAATGAAACTTGTTGTGTGTATTGAAACTTTTGACAAAATGATGTTTTCTCTCTTTCTCTCTCCAGGTTTATAAAATGAAGAAAAAGGAAAGGCAATGAATACATGTTTGGACATTTTTTATTTCGATTACAAATTGTAATTATTGTTAGATGTAAATGGGAAACGAAAATGATACTTATGTTAGGTTAGGGTGGATGCCATGCCAGCGAATTATCATTGATATCATGCTCACGTGGGTTTTGCAGGATGGAAGAATGACGACAAAAAAAAAGGGTGATGTGTAATTTAATTATTATTATTGAAATTTTTACAGGTCATTGTAAAATGAGTAACTGTATAATGTAGTCTCTTATTACTGAAAAGTTATAGCTGAAGTTGGTTAATATGTATGAGATGCTAGTTTTAGGGATAACTTAGGAAATGTGCATCTAGTCACTAGTTCGATTGATTCTTAGTTGTGTATGGCAAAAAGGTTTGATTTATACATAGTAAATTAAAATTGAAGTTAGTATCTTGTAGTACTTTTTCAATATTCATTAAACAATTAAATTAATTACTTGGTTTGCTTCTTAGCTTGCAAACATAATAAAGAGTTTTAATGGAAACACTAAACCTTAATAAAATATTCGTGCATAGCTTTCCTGCATGTGTGATTCCTTTTTTTTACCATATAAGAAATTTAAAACCGTAGTTTGACCTTAAAATTTGCACTCGATGAGACCCTTCTAGGTTAGGTAAATAAAACCCCTAGTTGGAGTTACCGTCATAGTCATTAGGTTTAGCAACATTGTCGTGAACCCATATTTTAGGAATGACATGGTCCAAATTTATCCTGATTATGTGGTTTCCTTCTAGCTTTGGTAATCGTGAGAAGAATGTCCTCTTTTAGGTCCGACACCGTGCTAAGTGTTGAAGATTGCCTTAGTAGTCACCTTATGATTCCTTGTTCAAAGGAACGACTAAACGGTGCTACCTTGGTTTATATCAAAATAACATATTGGTATCTTCTTGAAGGTGGTTTAGTATAGATATGTCCGCTTTCCTTAAAATCATATATAGTTGAGGCGTAGATCATTAGGTGCATATTGGAATTTAACTAAACCCTAGTGGTTTTTGCATGTTACTTGTGGGTAGAAAACTATAATTTAACTCCTTGTATGCAAAATTGAGTTGAAAGATGTTGATTCTAGAGAACCCTAGAAATTGTAATCTTGTCCCTTAATCCCTTGGTTATGTCATTTTATGGCATTAAGGAATAAATAATATTACTTATGCGGAATCGTGCAATGCAAAGATATATGATCCTTGTGAACATAGATCACTTGTATTCATGTGTATTTTATAATTTTTCTAACCTTGTACTTCCTTAAGATGTCAGACAAGTGTTGTCGTAACTCTTTTGTTTTAAGACGATGCTAAGAACGAGACCTTAGTGCGATATAAGAGCATATCATATAATGCTGCACACGAGATTGGAGATTAGGACTAAGGTCAATCTTGGAGTCCTTATAACTTAATTAAACTTTTTCATGCGTTGCAAAGAATATAAATTACCTTGGTGTGACCAAACGTCGAGAAAACAAAAGATATACATATAAAAATCAAATTTGGAATTCAACAAATTATTGAACTATAATAATAATGGTAGCGAAATAACTATTCCGTGATCGATGGATGTTCGTGTAAAAAATCTATTCAATCTTTGTCTTCTTTAATCCCAAGATTTTATCCCGACATCACGTCGGAGTTCACTTGTGTAAGAAGGTTAAATTCTAAACATTGAATAAGCGTTTTAGGAAGCATAAGCTTAACATAAGAATGAGAGAGTTAGAATTTTGTATGAAATTTTAAATATGAAAAAATACTTATGTAAGTTATGAAGATTGTAAGAAGGGTAAAGAGCAAAATTAACTGGTCGAACAATAAGTGAAATGTGAAATGAATTTTCAGAACATGTAGGATGTTTAACGTACTCTAGATGTAACCATGGTAATGTTGTGTTGTGGGTTGTCAATCCTTAAGTCTCTTTTTATTGTGGTCGTGTTATTGCTAGTATTCGTTCATTGGGAAAAGTGTGGCATTGACATGCCGATGTCATCTGCATGTGTCTATGTGAGTTGATGACTTATGTGATTTTTGCATATGAGTCAAGTTCTCAGTACTTGGAGTCCTTGTGGCATTTTGCATTGAACAATGTAAGTAAAAAAATTATCCTCGTATTTTACTATTGTATTTAGGTGTGTAAAATGTGGGCACTACACAATAAAGTTTTTCATCATTTACCTATCACTCTAGTTCTATAAAATCATAACCATTATTTTTTTATTCCAATGGATTTAACTTTTGATTTTTTTATTTATCACCAACTACGGTTGTAATATTTTCTTTTGATATGTTAACATGGTTAATAACTCCATAATTTACTTTGATATCAAATTCCTTTATCATTATAATATACTTGTTACCATGTCCCCGTAGGTTAGGATGATGTTTATTGTTTCACTTAATAAATTTCTTCACATAATCCAACATTCATATATTATTTATTATCACTTTAATTCATATAAGGTTAGAATTTATCTCATATGGTTCACTTTATAATATTGCAATTAATTCCTTTATAACTTATATATTATGGTGGGCCTAATCAACCAATTAGTCTTTAAATAATGTATCAAGTTAAACCAAAAAATCCTATGTTGATTTAAAATTATTTATATTCCTTGAAATATAATAATCTTAATCCTATTTAATTTCATATGTTCCAAAATAAAAAAGGGAGGTAGTCGAAATAGAGACCTTCCATTCATATTTATGGTCTTAGTTGTTCATGCTCACTATTTTCCCTATTTATTTTTAACATATATAAATGTTATAATAGTTAGATGGATCAATTTAGTTTTAATTTAAAAAATATTAATTAAGAGTTGAGGGTTAAAACATATTCCCATCACTCCTTACACCCTTCTCATTTTCAAGGTGAATTGGTTCACAGTTCAGTCGAGATGTAACCCAAGTGGATTTTTGACTATGTTTTTCTATTTTCATTCAGTTTACCATGCTAAAGTATATAAATTTCAAACCCTAAACATATTAATTATAATCTCGAGACTTAACCATTTAACCACCTACTTAAACGTAAGAGAACACAAAATCATAAAACATTTAAAGTGATAAAAGGTGAAACATGAAAGTGAAATCAAATTCCTTCCTTTAGATGTGTGTGGATGATCTTAAAAACCACCTTCTAACTCTCTTACTAAAATCTATACATGTATAAAATTTCTAAATAATCTTGTGTATATGAACTATGCATTTTAACTTATGTCTTCATCTTCGGTATAAACCATGTGTATAGTTTTCAATGTTTTTTAAGCCCTTATTTTACATTATTATTCAAGTTATTCTTATCTCTTCCACTCTTCCTTATCTTTTCATGTGGTTTCTATTTTTATAAATTTGGAATAAAAATCCTTGTTTAGACTATTCATATAATCTCGGTTTATCACCACTCTTACAAATTTATTTTTGGCTTAACTTGTTCCTATTTCCTGTTTTTAACTCAAGAAACTTATTTTTCTTTATGCAAATTATCCATATATTTTATTCTTAACTTTGCTTGAAATATAACTCTGCATGGTTAAATTTATCCCCTTCACCTCCTAAATCTCTTTCCTCATGGATAACTACAACAAATTTAACTTTCAATTTTCATCCTTAACAACCTAACAATATCTTCCCTAAAATATATTTCTTCTCCAAAAATATCCTATATTATAATTTATGTAAGTTGTAATAACAACTCAAAATACACACATATTACAAATATTATTCACCCATAAATAATTATGAGCACTAAAAAAAAATCCTAACATTCCCCTTTAGTGTGAATATGGTAGAAAAATGTCTACACTCTCAATTATAAGATACCCAAATCTTGTAGTGCACCCAATCTTATGGCTCATGATATTGATCCAAATGATATCATCTATTGGCATCCTTCTATGGTTTTCTGTAGGTTTACAAAGAACCTAGACATGGACAAAAACCCATCTATTGTTTACATCACGGTTTTCTAGATATCCACAGACCTTTTCAAAATCCATGATCTACATTACACTCGGTGTTTTCTCTCCCTATAACATTTTTAAATTAGGGTTTGCAAAGGAAAATGAAGCTCATTTATTACAAATGTGAATAGGAATACTGCTTCTATTCTTATTCACCAAAACACATCACACAAAATGCTGAAAATATAAAAAATGAAAAAATGAGGAATAAGTCATCATCATCTCTTGTAGCCTCTGCACTTGATCGTTGCCACTCGAAATCATACAAAAAAATTGGTTTCTATTGTTATTGGTCTCTAATATCAACATTTATCATTTATGTACACTTTATTCACCGCTACTATAATGCGGGGTCCAAACGCAAACGATTTACGAGAAAACATTGAAAGTCATCCTAACCTCCATTACCTACATCCTCCAAAGATGACGCTGCTAACTCAATGGCATGTGAACATGAGGATCATTTTATAACCCTCGTAATACACACATAACGTACAAGAGATAATGTATCCAAATTGTAATGTGGGCAATTTTTTTAGTTTTTTAGAATTTTACAATTACACAATTTTGACAAAGACAATACACCTAAATTTGGTGAATTTGACACTAAGATGGAATATTTTTAGAGGAAAATAAAGATTGATAATTATTTTTGAAAAATAAATGTATATTTTATTTATTATGAAGATATTACTGAAAAAGACACTACGTTTTTATACGTTATAAAATATACTACCAAATCTCTTATAATGATGATTAGAAAACTTATTTTAAAAAATTGATTGGGAAACTTAATTTTTAAATAATACTTCATAAATGTAGATCACATAATAAATAAACACTTCTTTTTTTCCAATGCTTTATTTAACTTATATAGATAATGAATATAAGTAACTCTTTCAAAACAATGCCAAAAATATACAAAATTCTACATAAGACTTATAATAAGATAAATGTAATAACAAGAGGCCACTAATGATAAACTAAAATTTTAGCACGTTATATATTGACATTAAATAAGATAACTCTTAAAATAACCTAAAATCATGAGTTATATTACAAAGTAGTTTATTCATTGCATGCATGTTTGGGCATGAGTGAAGAAATTATGGATTTTCATGGTATTTGAAGAAGGAAAAAGAATAGATGCAATCTTTTTATTGTAGCCAAAAACATACAATCATATAGATACAACACTAATCAAGAGATGATACAATTTTACCTTTACTTGGCTTGCATTTGAGGATCGTTTCTAGCTTGATAAGGGGTTTTACTCTTGTGTAAATAATCTAGTTACTCCTTAAATGAATTGAATCCTCATGTGGCTCTGATTTATACCTAAACTAGATGATATTCCACTCATATACTAGCTCACTCTTCCTTCAAGTTACTCTGTACTTGATTGTATACATGCTTCCTTTCAAATTCCTCCATAAGACCTCTCTTTCTCAACAAGCCAATATTGGGCTTATGTCACTCTTAGGATTTATTAGGATTATTACCTACCACATCACTCATAAAAATTTATTTCAACCATATAGTGGTTCCTAAACTATACAATTGCTTACAAGAGCCTCCTAGTCAATATTGTCCTTCAAGATCCCTTAAGACAAGGTATGACTTCTCCATGATGTCTAGAATAATATACATGCATCCAAAAGAAAATTCCAACTCAGTTAGTGATCTCTTATCACCTAAAAGGTTCACCCTAAATTTTATAGTTCAACTCCTTGTACAAGTCTAAAAATTCCACTTTTTATGTTTGCTCTATAAACCCTTACTAGGTTTCCTTCAATACACGGTTATGCATATATCCTTTATTTAGGACCTCCAAGGAAATAAATCATGTTTTTAGTCCTTTTTTAATGTGTTTTAGATGTCCATATATTTCCAAATTCTAACTCCCATCTTAGCTTGTACTTCCTTTGTTAACCAACCCCTCCATCTAGGATTGAGACCGTATTCTACATTTTCTCTCTCCAATTGTCGTATAACTAAGAAATTCACCCTTAAAAATAGCAAGTTATTTCAAAATATATTACTTTAGTTCCTTTCCATCCTATGTTGAATGTTTGGAATCAAAAGGAGGAGTTTTTGGGGTCTAAGATTCAAACCCTAGCTATGACTATTGTAGAACCTTCTAATGAGCCTCAGAAGGTGATTTCCTTATAAATTCCTCAAAACTTCAACTCCAACCATGAAATTTATACATGAGCTCTTTTATGGGGCTATATATTAAGTTATTTTTCCAGTAGTTTTGAAACACATGCCAAGACACTTCCATGTAAGTTTTCCTTTTACCCTACTGTCGGTGTATATTATCACAGTCTTCTAATTCTCCTTACTACTCAACATAACCTCAAACTTACCAAAGGGTTTATTCTTATAGAAATACAAATACAATCAAATCTTTAGAGATCAATCAATATATCATAGTCATAAATTTAGATTCCTTTAATGAAGGTCCTTAGTATTCTCTAATCATGCACACGATTCAACTAATTCAAGTCAATTTTCTTCACTATTACTTCCCACTAAGATTTGAACATACAAGTTAGCCTTCATGGGCTTGTTCCTAATTTGGAGAATGAACATGAACTTCCACAACAAACACTCACCAAAGTCTCCTTGAAAGATCTTGATTTACTAATGTCACAAATCACGCTTAACTCATGACATAGTTATGAATACATCAAAGAGGTTTTACCTTTGGATTGGATTATACGCGTTCCATACATTGAATAAGAAATTTATTGACTCATCAAAAAGGTGTCAACAGGCTTATCCCAATTTTCAAGTACCAATGTAACTCACAGTTGAGACAGAGTTTCACAATTTGGTCAATCTACATAGTCCATACAAGAAGCATCAACATACACCTTAACACTTCAGAATACTTGTAAATAATGTTTCACATAGACCATTATATTCTTTTCAACATGCATTTGCATTAAATCTCTATGATCAATCACCCATAGAAACACACTTACACAGTTATAAATATAATAAAATTCACACAAAACACTGTATTTTTCTTACTTGAAGCCTCCTTCATGATTTCCATTTGATTGGGAATGAGGTAAAGTGGTTAAATTTGCACATTTAGATGAATCCCATAAATAAATAAATGAATATATTGGTCATATGAGTGACCTTACCCTTATCATTAGGTTTCTTAGATCAGACCAAGTTCTAGACCTTCTAGACTCACATTTTGTCTTATATACCCTAGTATGGACCTAAGACACTTAATTACACTCACCCCATCCTTTTTTTACATGATTATAAGCTTCAAGGTTCCATTAAATCAACTATAGCAAGTCAAAATCCCTTCAAGACTCCAAACTACACTTTTGGAGGGAAAACCAATTATTTAAATTTCCTAAGGACTTAACCTATCTTGATCATTATAGAGGGGATACAAGGACCCTATTAACACCCCTTAAACCTTATCTAGGATAGTTCAACCCAAAATTTCATAATTTATACAAAATCTCAAAATTTCCATGTTGGTGAGAAAATGCTCCTACATCACTTTTAGTTCCCATTTTGTGTTTTTCTCTAGACAGCTTCAAATAGGAACTTAATGCACTCTAAATTACCACACTTCTAATATGAATATACACTCTATAAATGCCTAAAAAAATTAGTACCCACATACCTTGTGTGATCTCATGTACTACTCCAACATAGATTTATGGTCTATAGAAATGTACTACTTGGAAATAATGACCTAAAATCACTTTATATTTTTGCTATAAACCATGGGATCGTTGATAAAAAATGGGTAAATGTAATGTTGGTATGAACTTGGGTTATAATAAAAAGGATTTCACTATTAGTCTATGAAAATTTCAACAATTTTTATCAATTATTTGACGTCGAACTATACATAGAGATGATATACCGATAATAGTAAATCAATTCCATGAGACAAGTTGGACAATAATATGATAACAAGTGTAGATTGGGTCTAATGTTACCTAAAATAATGCATAAAATTTACACATAATATAGAATCTAACTATATCCTAGTGGATGAGTGTACAAGGTGTTGACAGATCAAATAAACATACATCCAAATGATTACAAAAACTTTTATTATGGCATATGCATACACTAAAATCTCTCAAAGACTCTCATAGTATCCTAATCTGATACTAAATGTAATTTGGTCATATATGCAATGCACACAAAAATTATAAAATCATTTTTAACAAATAATAGGTACTAGGATATTCCTTGAATTCATATAGGATGCCTTCATTATTGATAGATCTTACATTTATAGTCTAAGAGAGAAATAATTGAAATAAGAATTTGACCTTCATCCTTAACAATCCAACAATCTCTCCCCTAAAATCTATTTATTCTCCAACAAATATCCTATATTATAATCTATGTGAGTTGTAATAATAACTCGCAATACACATCTATTACAAATATTATTTAGGTCAATAAATAATCGTGAGTGTGTGCAAGTGTTGTTTTTAAACTAATGCTAATGTAAACAAAGACTAACACCTAAATAGTCTTAATTAGCAAGAATTAAACAACATCATAAACACCATCATGATAAGAATTAAACAAGGGTTAGATGCTAGCATTCATCAATACAAACTTTGAAACTAACAATGTTAACTATCTAAACTCCTCTATTCTCTAACAACAAATAAATGAATGGACCTAAGTAAGCTCCATGGCTATCAAAATAGTTGTCCTTAATGTTCCAAGAACCTAGGAATGGGGGCTAATCAAAGTGGGGCTACAAGACTCTTTTGACACCTCCCATATGACCTAAGAACTTTAAGAAAGAGGCTTAACTCTTCAATATGATGAACTCTCAAGAAAACAAGGTGCAAGCTCTTAGTCTCTTTGCTATATGCTTTGCATTTGATCTCTAAGGAGTTTAGGTGTACTTAAAAAGGTAGGTGGAGGGCTCTTTATATAGCCCAAAGGATAAAGGATTCAACACATTCTCATGAATGTGGGATAAAGGTAAAACATGATTAGGAATGGATAATGTTGCTTTATTAAAGGTAACCTTACTTTAGAAGGGTTTAATTTATGCTTAGCAAGTCATGGGAGTTAGGGGGTGTTTTAATTAATCAAAGGTGATTAACTAATAGGTAGATGTAAGCTTATAGAAGATAATTAGAGGAATATTAGTATGATTTAGGCTATTATAAGGGGATTAAATCAATTAAATATTGATTTATTGGTTAAATGGAAGGGAAAGCTAATTAATTAATAATAATTAATTAGTCTAGGTAGAAGGGGTGATTTATTAATAGAAGGTTGTTAATTAGGGTATTTTTGGATATACACTTAAGTAATTAGCTTAGTGTAATTAATTAATGATGATATGAGGGAAAATGAGTACTTTTGATGATATGTCATCGATTTGCGAGAAAGGGGATAATTAGCGCAATTTAAGTATTTAAATTACTTGGGCGTAATTATAGGTGTCTACATTTTCCCCTCTTTGGGGTGGCATAAGTGATGCCACTTCAAAGATAGTAGATAGAAGAGATTTTGAAGGGATAGAAGAAAAATTAGTAGGAGGGAGAGATGCCCCTCGAGTGTCGATGGGGTGATGGAAGAAGTCGATCGACAATCGAAAAAGGTGAGATATAGGCAGAAGAAGGGGGACGAGGCAGGATGCCTCGATGAGAGGGAGAATTAGGGGTGAAAGGGAAGTGGTGTAGAAGAAATATGGATGAGGGGGGAGAAGATCTTAGCCTCTAGCTGCGTATTTGTTTGAAATAATTTGGATGTCATCATATTGCCATAGGAACTATGTCATCGGTCCTTATGAAAAATATAAGCATACGACAAAGGTAGAATGACATGAAAAGCCATAATATGAACAATTGTCCATTTCTGAAAATACCAACTCCACACAACATACAAAAATGTAATGCAATACGAGAAGGAAACAAGCTCATCTAACAGGGAAAACAAGTACAAACGCACATATCCAACCCAACAACGGTCAAGATAGTTGTACAAATGTTTTGTTATCAGTGCTGGAGAGATCCACAAGTTCATGATTGATGAAAAGGGTTAAAAAATGATGCCCCAAGAAAGGATACATGCAAGGGGAAATGAAAATGGACACGGGGTCCATGAAAAGTGTTTATGCGCAACGAAACAACACCAGAAACCAAAAGTGCCCCAGAGTACAGACAAAGCAAGCATCTAGCTTTTGTGAATGGTTGTGAATCTGGTGATCCACGAGTAATATTAATTGGGGAATATGTGAGACAAACTAACAATATATGGAGAAAATACCATGCGTAAGACAAAATTTTTAGCCGGAAGAAGAAGTTACCATTTTGTAGGGTGTTTTACTTTTTAGGATTTTTTTGAAAATTTTTCCTTGTTTTTGGATTTTTTGATATAGTAAATGTTTGTATTGTTTTGGCTTTCTAAACTATGATAAACAATAGAAGAAAGGAGAAGAAGAAAAAGAAGGGCCTAGGGGCAACAAAAAGTGCCCTAGGTGGAAGAAAAGAGAAACAAATGACAAATAATGTCCTTGTTTAGTGGAAAAATTAAGAAAAAATAATTATTTGAAAAATAATTATTTATGAGGGTGTGAAGAAGAATAAAAATCACCAGGGAGCAATAAAATTGTCTAGGGGAGAAGAAAGGGGTATTGGACAAAAAATGCCCCAATATGGTGAAAAATAAGAGAAAAATAATTATTTAATTAAAAATAATTATTCCACAGCGAATAAAGGAGAAAACGGTGAGCTAAACGGGTGTCCTAGTCATCCGAATGGTGAAAAACAGGTTAATATACCCCCTAGGGGGGTAAAAACATCACAATCAGTTCATTTTAACCGCTCAGTTTAGAAAACTTACCGTGAGGCTCTGACACTCAGGAGAGATGGTGATCACACGTGATCGTTTGAGGTGTGTTGTAGATTGTAGATGATAGATCTGTAGACAATATCAAATGTTGTTTTCAAGTGTTATTTTGATGTATATGGACGGGATGATATGATGATATTGGTGTGGGGGGGATATATTTTTTATTATGCAACCCTCTTGCCCCCATTGATGATACGATATGTGATGATTAGCTTAGCATACATGCATGATGTAAAACTTAGCATTTTTGTTTATATATGATGTATAGATGATGTTAGATGTGATGATAATGATGGTAACATGATGTGAATGATAACAAAATAGAGCACATGCAAGAAACACAGCCAAATGCTAACAAAGAACACCAGGAATTAATGCAATACACCATGATTCACCATGTCTTATTAACAAGTAACAAACATAACCAAATGTTTAAGAAAGAACATAATGAAATAACACAATACATCATGATTTCCCAAGGTTCACTAGCATGTCGAGACACACCGCAATATGCACAAGCAAGAATGAATCTAATCTAAGCAAGAAAAGATGAACTATGAAAAAGTACACCCAAGCAACAAACAACTCAAAAGCAAGCATGCAAAACACTATACAAGCAACAAGCAAAGCAAGAAAACAAGACAATGCAAGTAAATGTTTTTGTAAGATATGTTTTTCATAAACCGATTTTCTATTGTTTAGGTTTTTGTGAAACAATTTTATATTGTTTTTGTGTTTTGTGAAACAATTTTCTGTTGTTTTTTGTTTTCTCAAAACAATGTTATATTGTTTTTGTGTTTTCTCGAAACAATGTTCTATTGTTTTTGTGTTTTTCTTGAAATAATTTTATATTTTTTTTGTGTTTTTCACAGTTTTCCAAAGCTATGTGCGTAACCAAGAAGGCATGGATGCCCCAAAGGGTGTTAGGTGGGGAATATACAAGGCGAAGCCACACGCTTATGAATAAGAAGGTGAAGTCGTTGAGTTGCCCCCAGGTGTTAGGTGGGGAATATACAAGGGCAGAAGCCACGCGCTTATGAACAAGAAGGTGAAGTCGTTGAGTTGCCCCAACGTAAGATGGGAAATAATGAAAGACCACATCCCTTATAGATGAATAGAAGAAGGCAAAGCCGGATCAAGGCTGGACAAGATGGTGTGCACAAGGAAACTCGAAGGTAGAACCAGGTCTAGGACAAAGACAACTACCCTTCTAATACAGAATGCTTGTGAACAACGAATCCTCCCAAGGTGCCGAAAATCGGTTTTCACCCAAGGACTTGTCCAAAGTGCCACAATTGTGTGGTTTTCACTAGTGGACGACCTATTTTCTCTTTTTCTTTTTTTTTTTTTATGTTTTTGTATTTTTTTATTTTTGTGCCATGTTCAAGCATAGAACTTCTTAAGATGCATGGCATTCATTGGCTCTTGGAGCTCATCACCATTGGGGTGAGCCAGTTTGTATGCCCTGGTGCCATACTTGGCAACTATGACATAGGGTCCTAACCAGTGTGGTTCAAACTTCCCTTTCTTTTCTCGCTCTGCTCTGGTGTTGAACTGGTTCTCCTTCATAACTAAATCACCCACCTCAAACTGGCGAGGGATGATTCTCTTGTTGTAGTTACGGGAGATTTTGTGTTGATATACCTTCAGGTGATTAAGAGCGCGAATGCGCCTCTCATCCAGGAGCTCTAACTCAGCCAATCTTTCCACTCGATAATCTTCATCCTTATCCAAATAGCCCCGAGAAATTCTTAAGGATGGGAGTTCGATCTCTAAAGGGATGATAAATTCCATCCCGAACACTAGGGAATATGGCGTCGCACCTATAGGAGTGTGAATTGATGTTCGGTAGGCCCGCAGGGCCTGGGTGGATTTGTAGGTGCCGGTTTCCATCGGTTTTGCTAACCATCTTCTCCATTATCCTTACCAAAGTCTTATTTTTTGCCTCAACTTTTCCATTACCCCGAGGGTAATATGGCATGGACCATTTCAATCTGATTTGGAACCGTTGGAAAATACCTTTCATAGTTTTGTTCTTAAATGACTTCCCATTATCTGTGACAATGGCTGCAGGGATACCATATCGGCAAATAATGTGATTCATGATGAATTTAGAAATCATGCTCCTATGACATAGGTTAAAGGGACAGCCTCCACCCATTTTGTAAAGTATTCTATAGCTGTGATGATATGTGTATGACCATTAGATGAGGTAGGAGTAAGCTTCCCTATTAGATCAAGTCCCCACTTGGAGAATGGCCACGGGGTAGTGATTGGTTGCAATGGTTGCGATGGAGCATGGATGAAATTTCCATACTTTTGGCAAAGCACACATTTTCTAACATAATTACAACAATTAGTTTCCATGGTGGGCCAATAGTAACCTACTCTTAATAGTTTCTTAGCCAAGACCATTCCATTTGTATGTGCTCTGCATACTCCTTTGTGTACTTCTTTAATTGCCTAGATTGACTCCATCACATCCAGACAATGTAATAGATTCCCATCATAGCCACGATGATAAAGTGTACCTCCTAAAATGGTGTAATGGGATATCTGGTGAATCAGCTTTGCTTTTCAGAACGGGAGATATTGGGAGGGAAAGTATTGTCCTTAAGATAGGTGAAAATGGGTTCGTACCAAGGGGAATAGGGACCAACAACCTCACAAGCCAGGCAAGATTCTGGCACGTCATATGCGGGCTGGTGTAGATTTTCTATGAAAAATGGCATATCATTGTTCCCTAGTGGAATACGAAGCATAGATCCCACCGTTGCCATGGCATCTACCGATCCGATCATTACTCGCTCTCTGAGATATGCTCAAAGGTAATGCACACAAAATACTCCTTCAGATTTTCCACTAACTTCTTGTAAGGTATGAGCTTGTCATCCTTAACTTTATACTCATCATTAACCTATTTGATGATTAGCTGCGAATCACCTACAACCTTAACATGTTGAATATTCCACTTGATGGCTAGCTTCATCCCTACAATGAGTGCTTCATATTCCACAATGTTGTTCGTGTAAGGGAAGGCCAGGTGGAAAGCTTGTGGTATAGGATCACCCAAAGGAGTAATAAGGACCACTCTTGCACCTGAACCATGAAACATAAAAGATCCATCAAAATGTATTTGCCATACAACAGATTATTCAATGTAGAGCAAAGATGCATCTGGAAGATCTAGACTCAAAGGTTCTGTGCTTTGCAAAGGTTCTTCCGCTAGCTAGTCAACAAGTACTTGTCCTTTAATTGATTTTTGATGGACAAATTCTATATCAAACTCACTGAGTAGAATGATCCAATTAGCCATTCTACCTATGAGGGTGGGTTTGGAAAACAAATACTTGAGTGGGTTGACCTTGGATATGAGCTTGGTCTTAGTATTTAGCAGGTAATGGCAAAGTTTCTAAAAGGTAAAAACAACGGCCAAGCAAGCCTTTTCAATCTAAGGATAATTAAGTTCATAGGAAATGAGGGTGTGACTCAGATAGTACACTACTTTCTCTTTATGGCTAAGGTCGTATTGGGCGAGCAGTGCACCAATAGTGTATTGCGTAGTGGAAATATAGAGAAAAGTGGTTCTCCTAGAGTGGGAGGCATGAGGACAGGTGGATTAGCCAGGTACTATTTAAGAAAAGCAAAGGCTTGTTGTTGCTCGGGTCCCCAGATGAAAGTGACATCCTTTTTAAGAAAATGAGTGAATGAGTGACATTTATCTGCAAGCTGGGAGATAAAGCGGTGAATGGCTTGAATTTTCCCCTGCAAGCTACGCAGTTTCTTGATATTCTCAGGTGGAGGCATTTCTATGATGGCAGACACTTTAGCAGGGTCTACCTCAATACCTCATCTTGACACGATGAAGCCTAATAGTTTCCCAGATAGCACACAAAGACACACTTCTTTGGATTCATCCTGAATTTGTATTCATGTAGGCGTTCAAAGATACGCCGCAAAATGATAGGATGATCCTCTCTTGTTTTGGACTTTCCCAGGATGTCATCTACGTAGTCTTCCATGATGTCATGAATCATATCATGAAATATTACTGTCATGGCTCACTTATAAGTTGCTCCCACATTATTAAGGCCAAATGGCATCACCTGATAACAGAAGGTGCCCCAAGGAGTTGTGAAAGATGTTTTGTGTTGGTCTTCCTCAGCGATCTTAATTTGATTATAACCCAAAAAACCATCCATGAGTGATAGAATTTCGTACCCTTCGGTTGAATCAACAATCATGTCAAAGTTGAGCAATGAATGAAAAGTCATCTTTAGGGAAAGCTTTATTGATGTCCCTAAAATCTATGTAGATCCGTATACGATAGGTTTCTTATGGATAAGAACGATGTTCAATATCCATTCAGAATAATCAATTGGCTTGATGAATCCTCTTGTGTAAGCAACCTTTCCAACTCTTCTCTAACTAACAAGGCCACTCTTGGGTGCATCTTTCGAGATTCTGTTTGATAGGCTTAGCGTCTATGTGCACAACTAGGTTGTGCATGACCAAAGTTGGATCTAAGCCGGGCATGTCTTTGTAAGACCATGTAAACACATCAATAAACTCTCGCAGTAGCATAGTGAACATTTTTTTCTCTGGCCGAGAGTGATGCTCCCAATTTTACTATCTTGGGATCTTCTTCGGTACCAATATTGACATCAATGGTTTCTTCAACTAACAATTTTGATAAATCCTCCATACGCGTAGGATCGGGAGGTAGGTTGAGATCTTCATCCAAGGATGTCTCTACAAGATTTTCATCCTTGGCGTGGTCACTTTGTTTGTCCTTTGATTTTCTTATTTTTTGTCAGCCAGTGCCTCAAAGAGGTTTTTACTATGTGACTTGGACTTCGATTTTTTCCGAGGCTTTTCTTTAGAACTCTTGCCCTCGCTTTTCTTTAAATTTTGTTGACCATGAAGTTCAGCCTCCTCACCAAAGTAGGCATAGGTGTCTAAGTTGATAAAGAAACCCTTCTTGTGATCTCCAATGGGAATTGTATCCCTTATGCCCATGAAATCTGCAATAGCCTCATCGTTCTCAAATAAATCTAGTGGCACATGACATTGTTGGTCCCATTCAACAAGGGAAGGGTACACAAGGTCAAGGATTGGTTCAGTGGGGGTTATGGTCAGGACAACGTTATTCATGAAAAGGTTCGTGGAGGCCAGATCCTCATATTGGCTACAACAAGAATCCGTATCACTGTCTAGATAATCAGAGCCATCCTCACGCTCTGAACAAGTCGCATCTTGATCGTTAGGGTGTGCCCCATAAGGGCGAATCCCGATGCCATATCTTTCAGTTTTGAAATGGGGGAGAGGGACTGGTTCCCTTTGTCCTTGTTCATTCTTACCACATCCTAGGCCTTTGTAGCCCATGGAGTACATCATTCTGCTAGATTTTTCATATTCCGGGTTTGATAACAAGACGGCTGAGTGTCCTCAGGGACCCAAGTAGTAGGTGGATCAAGAAATTTCTCCTTAGCTAACAAGCCTCTAGGCAGGAACGACCCAATAGCGTGTTCTTCTCTAGGTCTCCTGAAATGGTAGTTGGGTCAACCTCTAGTCTTGGGTGACAAAGAGAGGTCTGAAACTAGGAGCGCTTGTTGTACATTATACTCCCCATGCAACCATATTCTAGGATTTTCATCTCCCATGAATTAAATGGAGATGTTGAAGTAGATTCCCCATGAGCACAAGAACTAAGAGAATCTAAATCTACTCGAGATTCCATGGCCTCAGAATGAAGAGGGACAACTATATCTACGGAGGGACATGCGTATGTACCCTTTCATGTAAAGCTATTAAGAGCTCTACAATGAGCAAAGGGCTCTGAATCTCCGGTATTGTAACCGTATGACCCTCATGCTTCACTTGATGCATTCATAAAATGTTGATGGCATGGCCTACATGGCATGAATCCATGGTTGGCCTAGAAGCATATTATATGGACGTTCCAAGTCTAGGACGTGAAAATTCATCTGATGGCAAGTGGGTCCCACCTCCATGGGCAGCATAATGGTGCCTGCTGAATCTCTTTTCGCATTGTCATATGCAGTGATAGTGATGATATGGGACTCAATATCTACCTCCGTATGTCCCAATTGTTTGACTAATTTAAGCGTGCAGATGTTCAATCCAGATCCATTATCCACAAGCACCCGTTTGATTTTCCTGCGGGTGATAACTACCTCAATGTATAAGGGAAGATTATGTGTAGGATTCTCAATAGGGACCTCCCTATGGTTGAAAGTGAGATGCTCACTTGGTGCAATATTTTCCACCACGGCTTGAAGGTACACATGATCGAATTCTAAAGGCACTCTCGACCCTTGAAGATTTTGATACAAAATGTCCTTATGCACATTAGATATCTTGAGAAGATCTAAGATCAAGATCTTAGCAGGTGTCCTCTCAAGTTGTTCTAAAAGGTTATATTTACTAGTTTGCGGGGTCAATAGAGAGGGTTCCAGAATCACGAGGTGGCCACACCTTGTTACCGTAGCACAGTCCTTTCCCTTGATCCGAATGGTATTGACATAGTCGTGGGGAGTGAATACATCTAATAAGCGAATTTTAATGTTTTTATCTCTTTTGGTATATAAGTAAATCACGGCTTTATAGGTTTGGGATGACTCTCCCGATACCAATTTTTCTTTTTCGACTAATCGTGCTTAGGGAATGGTTCCTTATAAATCCCCATTTTCTCATTAGATGTTTACATTTTTCCACTTTGTTATCCACCTTTATCTCCCCATTATCAATGAGGTCTTGAATATAGTGGCAAAGACACACGTAGACATTTTCTGTCTTATGACCTTTAACGCGATGCATTTCACGTATTCATGCTCCTTATACCATGAATGTTTAGGATCGTTGTCATCAAATAGTTGTGTTGTAGGATAGGTCATCATGTGAACTGCATCCAACTGTTTTAGTATGACAGACAATGGTTCATTGAGGGAGGTGAATGTTCATCGCTTTGGAGGTGAATGTTCGTCGCTTTGGTGGTGAATGTTCAAAAAATTTGGACTGTTTGAACACGTTTGGAATCTGTGATTCCGTCTCCCACCACGTTTTTTTTTGTTAAAGATCTTCGGCTTTTGAGTAGGTTTGACACTTTGGTTGTCTTTAGATTGGGTTTTGAGGGTGCCTATGACAATGAGAGCCTTTTCTATTTGAATCCCTTTCTTGATAACCTCCTCAAAGGTGTGGACACAATGCATTTGGAGGTGGAAAGCTATATCTGGGTTGAGATTGGGGACAAAAATACTGATCAGCTACTTCTCAAGGAAAGCACAAGGGAAGCGACTAGCTATCCCTCTCCATCGTTGGAGGAAGCTGGTGAAGGTCTCATTTGGGTGTTTTTTTGCACCGCACAAGTCTGCCATGGTGACATCACTCTCTATGTTATACAAGAAATGATGCATGAATCTTTTTACCAATTCTGGCTAGGTGAAAATTGATCCTCGTGGTAAGTGCGTAAACCATTCCAATGCTTGACCTCCGAGACTCTTAGGAAAAAGTATGATGAGGTAATTATAACTATAAGACACCTCTTAACATGCCATGTAGAAATATTTAACATGATCCCTTGGGTCTCCCTTTCCTTTGTATTTGTCGAACTTTTGCATATCAAATTTCTTTAGAAAGGGTTGAAGGGTCATTGTCTTGTCAAAAGGATAGGGGCATAGTTCTTCGTATTGGTATTTCCTAATACTCCCTATATTGCTTTCTTGTATGCTCACAAGCGTTGCTTTCATAGATTGCACTTCTTGTGCGAGCAATTGTTCTCTAGTGGGAGAAGCGGGGATGTGTACATGATGATACCCCGTGTCTTCTTCTCCTTGGTTTTCTTGATGGATTTTGTGGATCCTAAACTTAGGCCTTGAATTTTGAACGTTCTTGTTTGTGTCTTTTTGTACCTGGAAAGTAAGCAAAGCTAGTTGTCGGCTTAGGTTACTAAGTTGTTGTTGGATTGTGACTTGGTTTGTGTCTTCTTCTTCTAAAGGTTCTTCCTCTTCGTATTGTGGAGGTTCTTCCCTGTCTCATGTTCTATCTTTTTCTTCATGGTACTTTTATGAGGGGTATTCTATGCCCTACCACTTTATCATTTTCTCGTAAGAAGTGGAAGCATGCCCACTGTTAAAATATCTTCCATATTGATCAGGGGGTGTTATTCCTTAGTAGTATCATTTGTAGGTAATATTGGTTCATTCTCGGTGGGAATTTTGGCCCCTAATTCCATGACCCGTGCTAAAAATATATCTTTGTTTCTAAGGAGTAACTCATATAGTAGAGTGGGGTCAAAATCAAAGTCCACGTGTGGTGATTCTAATTCATTTCCACTATGACCGACCATCTCTTCGGTTTCCTTTTTTGTAGAAAACAATGGCCCTAAGTCGTGTCCAATGAAGGGGTTTGACCCTTTGCTGTTAGAGGTCTCCCAAGCGTGCGCTTTTTGTTCCTCATATATCTATTTCTTCAACCCTAGAAGTGTTTTGGGAGCCATGTTTTCGTGATAAGTTTCACTAAGGTAAGTTGTAGATTTGTTCAAAATTCAATGACTACCCCTAAGTGAAACACAAGATGTACATGTTAAGAGTAAATTAACAGTGTGAGAATACCAATGTGATAGAATGATAAAGTCACCAATGAAACAATCATTTGGTACCAAAACTTAATCAAATGAAGTACTTCCTAGACTACGTTTCAAAGTAATTTCCGGCGCGATGATTAACAAGATGTCTCCACTTATGCCAATTTCAAAGGAATGAACAAGACATAAGTAAATACACGGTTAAATGCAATCTCCCAATCAAGATATACGACGAGAAAGCTCAAGTATGATTAAGACCTATATCTCAAAAAGTTCCAATTACGATTTGTGAATGACACAACAATATCACCAAGATATGTTAACCCACTTTGCAAGAAAGTGAAGTATTGATATCGAGGTGTTATTGATATAACACACACAAATGGTAACACCTAGCACTCTTTGAAATCAAGGTAATAATAGAACCAAACTAAAAATCTCAAAGTATAGCTAGGAATAGTTAAAAATGTGTGCAGCGTAACCGTACAATATAGGTATTTATGTCGAGTTTACAAGAAACAAGATGTAAATATCAAAATTGTAATGATACGAGACAAACAAGCTAACTCCTCTATGGAAGTCTGCGGTGATGAACCACGCCTAACTACAATGATGATCTTGACGTGGGTATCAAGATCACAATGGCTACCAAATGACATGAAAACACCTCCACTCACTTTAGACGTTTAACTAACCCAGCCGCAAACATGGATGGGCATAAACAGACATAAAAGTGAGAGAAACATTGAATGGCAACACAAAGGTAATCACACCTCTTTTGATCAACAAAGTGTCAAAAGAATATGAAGGAAATAAATCAAGAAAAATGACAAAAATTCTAGCCTCACTTTGGCAGAGTTTCACCTCGCCCTAAGGCAAGTAAAAACTAGGTGAAAGTAATACGTCACACGTTTCTCAAAAATAAGGTTCACAACTCAACACTGTTTTAAAATGGTCAAAGTGGGCTCCTGGCCAAAGTATATTCTCCTAGGTGGTTCTCTCACCCTAGGTGTTACAAAGTTGCCACGAGTGAGTGCAATTTACCCAAAAATTCACACCGACTAGTTTGGGAGTATCTCAACTTTACTTTATCCCCTTCAAGAACGAGTGGCGACTAGTGCGTCTCGTGTACTATCATTATGGTCGCCACAATGGACAACCTGTAACGCTATCTCACAAAGGAATCACTAGTCAAGTAGGTAGTGCGAGCACTTCCCATTTCATCCACAAGGTTCCCTCTTGCATGGACTACTTTGGGGTTCCTGGAACCACCCCCATTGTTGTAGCTTAAGGCGTTATGCCAAAGGGGTTATGTTCCAGTTGAGCGGAGAGGGATGTACCCTTTTCCGAAACCTGCAATACAATGTTTTGAATATGTTGTTCTTTTTATCTTGTTTAATTAGGTGTGGTTTGCTTGAACACCTTTTGGCAACCTGTATAACAACTGTATTAGTAGTTTTTGATTTCGTTTTGATTCCTCCTTTCTTTGACAAGCGTTTTTAGGTCCTGCACTCAAGCGTTAGTAGTTCTCCAAGAAAATCACATTATTTAAAAGAGGATTAAGAGTTGCTTTTGATTCTCAAGATCATATAAGGATGGAAGAGAAGAGTATACACAACAAATAATCCAACTAAAAAGTAAAGAAAATCTTTTCAATCAATGAACCATATAAAATTCTTGATAAATGTTCATTCCCCTAAACTAAAAGTGAAAGATGAAGTTTCCAATTTACCAAATGTTATAAAATGAAGACTAAATTGTTTTTGATTCTCAAGATCACCCTAATGTGCAAGAGAATAGCATACACAAACTTTATCCCAACTATATAGAAATGGAAAACTTTAAATCAAAGGACTATTGAAAAATGCTTTGTAAAAGGGTCATTCCCTTAAACCAAAAGTGAAAGATAAAGTTTCCAATTTACCAAATGCTATAAAATGAAGACTAAAGTTTCTTTTGATTCTCAAGATCACCCTAAGGTGCAAGAGAAAAGCATACACAAACTTTATCCCAACTATATAGAAATGGAAAACTTCAAATCAAAGGACCGTTGAAAAATGCTTTGTAAAAGATTCATTCCCTTAAGCAAAATGAATAATCAAATTTCCAAGTTTAATCCCAATGTTAAAAGATATAGATCAAAGTTGTTTTTGATTCTCAAGATCACCAAAAGGTGCAAGAGAATAGCATACACACGCTTTGGTCTAAATCGAGGAAGCATGGAAATACAACATTCATCAAAACATTAGACATGTTAGAAAATGACCAGTTTTAAACTAACAGAAAAACCTGTAATTTATGTAAGTATAAATCCCAAATTTATGTTTTCATTGCATATTTAACTTCAATACCTTTCCAACGCAAAAAAATGGAGTCATTTCGAGTTCGGGAGCAAAAGTTATGGCCTTCGGAAGATGGGTTATGCATATGCTCTTATGCTCACGGGTATGCACTTGACATGCACTCAAAAAATGTCAAAAAAACGTCTCTTAATCTACAAAATGGGAAAAATTTTCCAACCAAGATTCAATTTTGACAACAACCCATCACATCAATATATGAATAGAAGACTCAACACTATCAAACATTAACATACATGCTCAAGAATTTAAAATTTTCAAGAAATTGACAAAACTAGCATGTAGAATGATGAAAAAGTAAGCTCTAAAAATGAAAACATGATGAAATCTTGAAATTTTCTCACCAAGATTAAATTTTGACAGCAACCCACCACATTAATATGTAAATAGAAGACTCAGCACTATCAAACACTAACCTACATGCTCAAGAATTTAAAATTTTCAAGAAATTGACAAAACTAGCATGTAGAATGTTAAAAAGGAGAAATCTTGAAATTTTCCCATCAATTCCAATTTTGACAGCACTTCACCTCCTTTATACCTACAAGGAAGACTCAACACATGCAAACTCAACAAAACAAGTTAGATCAACATGTGTAAAAGAGGGTTAGTAACCAAAAATGAAACTTAACTACAAAAACTTGAAATTAAGTGCAAAGGACAATGGAGTAAGTCCCATTGGGCATGCCAAATGTGTGCAAGTGTTGTTTTTAAACTAATGCTAATTTAAACAAATACTAACACCTAAATAGTCTTAATTAGCAAGAATTAAACAACATCATAAACACCATCATAATAAGAATTAAACAAGGGTTAGATGCTAGCATTCATTAATACAAACTTTGAAACTAACAATGTTAAATATCTAAACTCCTCTATTCTCTAACAAAAATAAATGAATGGACCTAATTAAGCTCCATGGCTATAAAAATAGTTGTCCTTAATGTTCTAAGAACCTAGGAATGGGGGCTAATCAAATTTGGGCTACAAGACCCTTTTGACACCTCCCATATGACCCAAGCACTTTAAGAAAGAGGCTTAACTCTTCAAGATGATGAACTCTCAAGAAAACAAGGTGCAAGATCTTAGTCTCTTTGATATATGCTTTGCATTTGCTCTCTAAGGAGTTTAGGTGTAAGTAAAAAGGTAGGTGGAGGGCTCTTTATATAGCCCAAAGGATAAAGGATTCAACACATTCTCATGAATGTGGGATAAAGGTAAAACATGATTAGGAATGGATAAGGTTGCTTTATTAAAGGTAACCTTACTTTAGAAGGGTTTAATTTATGCTTAGCAAGTCATGGGAGTTGGGGGTGTTTTAATTAATCAAAGGTGATTAACTAATAGGTAGATGTAAGCTTATAGAAGATAATTAGAGGAATATTAGTACGATTTAGGCTATTATAAGGGATTAAATCAATTAAATATTGATTTATTGGTTAAATGGAAGGGAAAGCTAATTAATTAATAATAATTAATTAGTCTAGGTAGAAGGGGTGATTTATTAACGGAAGGTCGTTAATTAGGGTATTTGTTGGATAGACAACTTAATTAATTAGCTTAGTGTAATTAATTAATGATGATATGAGGGAAAATGAGTGCTTTTGACGATATGTCATCGATTTGTGAGAAAGGGATAATTAGCACAATTTAAGTATTTAAATTGCTTGGGCGTAATTATAGGTGTCTACAAAGTGAACACTAATAAAAAGTTTCCTAACCATGCCACACCAATCATTGCTCCCATATCCTTCCTTATTTTTGTGTTGAAACATTAAAGAGATTGGTTCATCAATGTGTGACATGTCATAACCATTGATGTTTCTTTTGCATGGACCTCTTGTTAAGTTTTAATATCACATACATAGTCGGTGGAGCAGTTGGTTCATAAAATTTCATGTTAATATATTGACTTACCTTATAAGGATTTTTTCTGTGCGACTCACTTGGGAGAGAGATTAGATAACTTGGTGAGCTTGATAAGTTTGATAGCTCGATTGAGATATTTGGTAGTTCATGTAAGGATCAATGTAATGCTTATCTAGTTAATGCAAAGTGGATTAATATGATGAAACCTCATCTTGGTTAAAATAATTCAATATCTAACAAGTCAATCTCAGTCATTAATGTAATGTAATTTGTCCATGAAATGATATAGGATCAACTAACATGTAATTCATCTAATGATTTGGTCTCAATGTAGCTCGACTACGTAATGATCTAAGCATGGCTATAAAAAGAAACATGAGTTATTTGTAAGAGATCAATTAATTTAATAACATTAGGGATTTAATCCCATGACATTTTTAGGAACCCTTAATAATTTATTTTTGATTAATAGAAAACTCATTTCTAAGTTCTTATGAATATATATAATGCAAAACATAAGACAATAACGTAAATGTAATGCACAATTATCAAAAGGTGACAATACGTCACTCAAATAAATAAACAATACAATGTTGTTCTCCTCACCATAGTGAGAATTCAAAAGACTATCTCCTCATCATAATGTGACCTAATAGATCTCGTTGTATAAGGAAAAACATACCATAACAAGGTCAAACATAAAAGGAATATGTAACCTCAACTTTTGATTTAAAATTGTTTCTCATGTACTAAATCATAAATGAAAAAATTCTCTATCCATACCCATTTTCTGCATCTTTCTTCCTCTCATCGATGATACCCTTTCTCATAACCTGAAAAAACCTGCACACAATTAAACAAGAATACCTAGTGCATTATTCATTCAAATAATCAAATCAACTAAAATGAACCATAAGAATCATATATATTGTAATATCAAAATTGTAATATAAATCAAAACATAATATACTAATAATTAACAAAAATTACTCCCAAAACATGTCATAATGTTAACTCGAGAAAATAAAAAATAGTATCATGTGTTGTATCAAATGTGGTATTAGCCACCTAGTCCTCATAATATCTCCAAAATAACAAATACATAATCACAAGAAGTGAAAATTGTGGTATTCTAATGTTTATATGATGAGAATTTTATTGCTAAAAGGATTGAAGCATTACTAAAGCTAGATGAAAAGGGCATCATTGCTTGATGCAACTAAAATGTGTAGAAATCTTAATAGGAAGTGTGACATGATTTCCACATTCAAAGAAAGGTATTGGGAAAAGGAACATTATTTCTCTTATATGATTCATAGTACACACATAACTAAAGAAAATTAAATATGTTTTAGCTAGGGCATTATTAGGTCCATTAAATCTTTCCCTACATGACTTACAAACTGAATAATTTGAATGGAGAAATTTATCAAGTTAATATAATACTAGTAGTATGAATCCATATCATCCATAAAGGAATCTTATATTATTAAATAAGTTGTATATCATTAGCCATATATTAGGAAGCTATAAGTAGTTGTATTGTAGTAAAGCATAGATAGATAGTTATTAGTGTTTAGGAAAACCATCATATTTTTCAATAAGCTTGTATCCTCAATGCTCATGACTTTGTAATCATTTTTTCACCTTTTATAAATATTCAAGTACCTTCTTGTGTCTATTACTTTATTTTTTATATCAATGGGTAAATTGTTCTTTCACATGCCATTGGAGAAATATAATATATCTTTTATGATAAATTCGTACTCCCTTAATAAATTCAAACACATTAAATTCATAGTAAATATGCATCCACATTTCACATGATATTTAAATTGGGGTGGAGGAAGAGCCAATTAGTATGAATAATTTTACAATGACAAGGGTTCTTGTTTTTGATATGAATTTGAGAAAATGTTGGAACACATGAAAACATCATGCTATTGGAGTGACATCCTAAGTGAATAATGAGCATGTGGAAACATTGAGGACAAGTGCATGATAAATTAATTGAAAGGGAACATGAGATGAAGTATGGAAAATAAGAAAGTGTGTTCAATGTAGCTATGGGGAAAGGATGCATGAAAGGAAATTAGTGCACTACAACTTAATAGGGGTAAAACATGTCAAAAAAACACATATAAATGTGCAAGGATAAGAAAATTTTGGAAACTTTCCAAAGGTTGTGCCTATAAGAAGGAAAATTCATGTTGATGGAAACATCATTTCAATTGAGTTAAAATTATTAAGAAAACGTGTAGGAATTGGAATTGGAATACAACTAATAGCCATTAATAAATAAATTGTGAAATGTGGTAGAGTGAAATCTTAAGCATGTAGAGAGAACCAATACAAAGGAGCAAACTAGGTTGTGAGAAATTATAAAGAAGGGTATACTATTCTCATTTTAATCACTTTTATATTTGAAAATTTTGATTATCCAATTAATGTAATTGGTGAATTTGTATAGCATGGTGAATTTTGAACCTAAAATCCATTGTTGAGAAGGTTACTATTTTGGAAAATTAGAGAAAATAAGGAGAGAGAGAGAGAGAGAGAGAGAGAGAGAGAGAGAGAGAAATGATCAGTAACTACATGTTGCATGGCACTTTTTCACCATTAACATGGAGGTAAACCTCAGTCTTTTAAAATTATGGTATTTAATAACATTAATCATATGAGGGTGAAATAAAGGGATTTTAAGGAATCCTAAAAATATAATAATTGATATGAAGCAAGTAGAAACACCATGGTACAAGAGGAGACACTTGAGATAATTCAACAAGATATTGGTGGAACATATTTTAATGAATAGGATGCATAAGTAGGTACTTATTGTTGAAGTACTAGTAATATAGAGGAAACTAAGATGAAACCAAACAGAAAATTAAATAAAAATCCTAAGATTCCAACTTCCAACCAACTCTTAATTCAAAAATGAAGTACCCTACAATGGTGTTACATAAATAATATTGGGTTTCAATGTTAACTTCTTGTAAAGTCAATGATTACAACCATCATGCACTAATATGTGTTCAATCTTGAAATTTACTACATGGTACAGAAAAGTAAAAAATAATCCTAAGGGAGGTCTTATTATTTATGATATTTTAAAGCACACATTGAAATATGTGTGAGTGTTACAAATGTTTTATTTTCCCTATTTAAGTAATCTTTGTGACTTGGTACAATTTTTTTCTCACACATACATAAGTGCTACTTCTACTTCAAAGAGAGAGGATAAGGATCAGTAATTTATGTCTCAACAAGAAAAGTGAATTGAATTGTATGGGTTATGACCTTGGGTTTTTCTTATAGATGATGATGATATTGAAAAGAATACACAAGAGTTAAAATACAATAGGGAATGAGATACCTTATTGTAGTTGCTACTAATTTCTATATCTAATTTGATTATGTTGACTCATAGTACTTATTTTTGTTGAGACGTTAGACTTATTATTATCATGGTTATTTGATAGGATGTATAAATTTTTTCATCACATTATCTTTATATGGAGTTTTGATAGGATGTTTATATTTGGAACATGTGGATAATTCATGATTATTATCATGACTATTCTAATTTTGTGATATGATAGTGGATATTTTGGATTTTAAGATTAACTTGGATCATGTTTGAATTGTGAAAAAATTCATGGATAATTTTCATGGTTTATAATCTCTTATATGGTGGATGGATGATTTTGTAACTAATTGGTTAGTTAGAAAATATTTTGGATTAATTTTTGATAAATAGATTATTGATTTATTTAGAATTTTTATCAAACATGTATGATATTTGAATTTGAGTCTACGGGCAACATGTTCACATTATAGAATAACATGGGTTTCAGGAGATGTAACTTCATGTGGCATAATAGGCCTTATAGGATGATTTTTGATTGATTTTGGTCCCCTTTGTATTATCATTTTTGTGGATTAATTTTTGAAAAGGAAATAACCCCCTTGGAATATTTTTATTGATTTTATTTAGTCCTTATTATCTTACTTTTATATTACTTGTATTTATTTGGTCTAACCCTTGTTAATTGCTAGTTATTTTTTTGTTTTATTTAGATAATAACTTCTCACTTGAATGGGTTGAATTATATTGGTTAATTATTGTTTTTTTGGGTTTATGATCAATTAATACATGATTAGATGGGTCCACAACCCCTCTTAAATACCACCTCTTCCCCAAAACTCAAATTTGGGAAAGATGTGACAATCTTTAGAAGTGTATGACAAGTTAGAGGCTATATTTACCTTTAAAATAGCCTAAGTACCATACCTATGGGTGGGTGATATATTTATAAGGATCATAATGCATCATTACCTCAATTTTGACCCTTTTGATCACCCAACTTTATTATTTATGGACCTTGTGTAGCTTTGGGTGTTTTGTGTAAGTTTCTCCATGTGGAGATTTGGATTAGTTATTTTTGAATGAATTTAAATTTATTATTTTTGGATAAGCATGTTAGAAGTACTCGAGTGAATTGGATCCTTGGGTGGAGGAGTGACACATGTCACCATCATATTGGGTATTATTTTGGAGACCCTTTTCCTTTATGATCATCTAACTTGGAGATTTTGGGGTTCTTAGATTTTTGTTTTTGGATAATTTTTGGAGAGAAGGAGCTTGGTTGAAAGAGAACTTGCTTTTGACTTGGTGAGATTGGATTTTTGTATTTTTGGAATATTGGAAAGATTTTTGTTAGATTTTAGAAGCTTATAATTATTCTTGTTTTTTTAGGTAGGCCTCACACTCTTACAATTTTTTTATAGAAACGAAATGAAATATTGTTTGTTTTTATTAAAGTTGTGGTGTTGAATGGTATTTTTGGTTTAAAATGATTTTTTTCTTATTTACTTTCTTCACCCATCCCCTTTAGGAATGGATTTTATAATTATAGGGGAAGAGGGAAGAATCCTCTTTTTTCCCACATGGCTTGATGGGAAAGCCTTGTTGGGATTTCTTATTTTTACTTCCTTTATATGGGTTGAAGTTGGAAAATATTTCCCATATGGTTTGGGAACCATATCACTTCCTTACTAATAACACCTCCAAGGTTTTAAAAGACTTGAAAATGAGGAGGCAAGGAGGCATAATGAATTTTTAGGGATATGGAGCTATGGAGGTAGAAACTTGTGGAAAATTATATGGTTGTTTATTTGGATATATTTTAATGTGAATTATCTCTCCCTCTCTTTCCCATTAAAAATAATAATGGAAATTTTTGAACAATATTCTTGTTTTCTTGGTTAGTTGTTTATTTTGGTCTTTCCCCTTCCTTTTTGTACTCACTTATAGTATTTCATTCTCTTCTCTCCCATGTGATTAGACAGAGGATAACATTATCAAAATGGTTTGGTTCTGCATGCAATGATGCCAATTTGTTGGGTGGTAAAGAAATCCTTATCTTATAGATTTAGATGCATACTTAGTGGAGTTGGAGGATGGAGAAAAATTGGTTAGGATCTTGAATTTCTGTTTAAAACTTTTAGATTCAAATGAAAATATGGCACGTTGTTCCCATTTTTGGGAGGCTTGCATACTTGAATTGTAGATTTTCTTATAATTTTGATAATGTAATGAAGAAAAGAGTTGTTTAGTATTTTTATAGTTGGAAACTATATTTAATCAAGTTCTAAGTTTTTCAATTTAAATGAGATTTTTTTTTAACTTGGGCAACTGAAAATCCTCTACATATCATTGTTGAATGCAAAAACCATTGTTTGAGTTGAGTTTGTTTTAAAACCTATAAAACTATGGATTTCTTATATAGAATTAGTTTTTATAATGCAATTTGCAACATGGTGAACTTGTAATTATTTATATAAATTTATTGATAGATTAACTATGCAAAGGAGGGAAACTAGATCTTAGTTGTTGTATTTTAATGGTTAAAATAAGAATTTTATTTGGATCTTATCAACTTCCTAGTTTAATTAATTGGATTATTATTTTCAAATAGCCTCTTAATTTAAAAATTTAGTCTCTCTCTCACCTACGTTTTGCAAAATAAATATAGAAATTTCCTATTCCAAGATAGGATTTGAGAATTTGAATTACTAATTCATATATATATATATATATATATATATGGTGTTTTTCTAAAACAAATTCAAAATATATTACATATGGCCTTCTTTAACAATAGAAGAGAGGTTTTAATATATGAAATTGGTTTTATAACAAATGAGTTTTTAAAATATTTATATTTGTAGATAAAAAGAATCTAGTTTTCTATAATAAAAATTAGTGGATGTGAATTTGGTTATACATATAAATACATACATATATAAATTAATTTATTTTTCATTTAAAAATGGTAAAATGGGGAAGGCCACAACCTAAACATGACCCCAAAACCATTACTTCATTATAGTCATGACCCCAAAACAATTACTTCATTATAGCCATGACAGAGTTAGTCTTTCTACCCCCATCACCACTCCATTTTCCCCCTTACATGTCCCGTAACTAGACATTTTATCCTTCATCTAACACACACACACACACACACACACACACACACACACACACACACACACACACACACACACACACACACACACACACACACACAATTTAAGAATAATATGCAATTTTGCGTAAACTTACATATTGTTCTTACAATGTGCATGTGCATGTGCATGTGCATGTGTGTGCGTGCACGTGTGTGTGTATGTGTGTGTGCTTGTGCCTGTGCCTGTGTGTGTGCATGTGCATGTGAGTGTGCGTGTGCGTGTGCGTGTACGTGTGCGTGTGCGTGCGTGCGCGTGCGTGCGTGCGTGCGTGCGTGCGTGCGTGCGTGCGTGCGTGCGTGCGTGCGTGTGTGTGTGTGTGTGTGTGTGTGTGTGTGTGTGTGTGTGTGTGTGTGTGCATGTGCATGTGTGTGTGCATGTGAATGTGTGTGTGCATGTGCACATACATGTGGGAGTGTGCATGCATGTGAGCATGTGCATATGTGTGTGCATGTGTCTACATCTAAATTTATACATTTTCCTTCAAATCCTTAATGAGGGTATTTTTAATTGAAAATAAATGGAAAAAATAAGCTATTTTTCCACTCCATAAAATCTCCTCCACACATGTAAGTAAACCAAAAAGAAATGAGAGAAAATACAAGAGAAACAAAATGTAATAATAAGTTTAAATTGAAATTATGGTTATCAAAATAACCTAGGATCAAGGGTGGATATCCCTGTGATCTAAGGGCTCTAGATAAATCTAGGATTTACTACTTTTACAAGTGTCCATATAGGGTTGACATAGTTTTTGTGTAAGTCGGGCTCATTTTCCTCTTTTAGCATTTGGGTGAATTTTTTTGATTTAAAATTAACTTAAAATGATTTTTGGGTGCAAAGGGCTCATGGGTCCATTTGGATGGGGCCAAATGGGACCCATGCAAAAACTAATTAACCTAATTTTAGCCAATTAATTCCTTACTTTGCTAATCCAAGATTAGTTAATTAAAACCCTAGTTAAATTAACTCCTTACTTTGTTAAACTTATTTTTAGTGGGGAAAACACAATAACCCTAATTAACCCTTACTATAAAATTTAACTCACCATATTGGTGTAATAAAATGACGAGATTTAAATAACACCCATTATTAGCATAAATTTTATTTTAGTTAGCTAAATTAATCCTTATTTTAACCTAACCCTTAATTAAAGTATAATCCTTTCGTTGTTTGAATAAATGCCTTAATGGAGAAAATTGATTAAACATAAGCAACGTTAAGTGTGAAAATAATTTTACGCTTATTATTATACTTTGTAATTAAGTTCACTAGCTTGGAATAATATATCCAATATCCCTTGGTTAATCTAACAACTTGGGAATTAATAAATAACTAAATCATTGACTTGGAATAATTAAATATCAATCTTATAACACCTAATGGAACCTTATTTTACGCAATATAACATGGTGATGATTAGTATACACTATAAGTGGGGAGATCGTAATAAACTTAATTGACCTTATTAGCGCCTGAATTATATGGATTATCTTTATACATCTTTAATTAGTTTATTTACTTGGAATATGTTGGAAAAATAATTTTTCACAAGGGAAAATTAGTGTTTTTCACCAATGGTCACGAGACTAAATCCCTCCTCTTGAGAATGGGGAGGATCTTATTTTTTTATTTTTTATTAAGGGCAAATAGTTTTGAAGGGACTATACCCTGTATACAAAAGGGCTCAAAAGCCAGATAGTAAAAGTGAGAAAAACAGCCCAGAGAAGGGCAAAACTACCAACCAAAGAGGGCTCAACAGCCAAATATGACAATATAAGTGAAAAAAGGATCCAAATGTACAATGATCCAAAAAGAAGCAGAAAAGATCAAAAAGAAACCAAAATAGAAACAACATATAGATCTCCGCCAAAAAATAGCGCCAGAACCGCCAGATAACAAAGCAATTTCGCGGCCAAAAACAAAGATCACAAAGAACCTGCTACTTGATAGCCCTCACATCTTGGTCTTGATATCCTGTAGCGACATGAAGAAGGAAATGGCAGTGGCCTGAGAGGAGTCTTGCATATCCGCCTGAGTAATTGCAATATCCCTTTTCTCTTTAGGGCCCCAAATTTCCCCATTAACCCCACTTATACTGCAGACACCATGAACTCAAGCACTTTAATTCATGCTAAACCCAAACATGTTTAACGAGAATCATTTGTGGGTTATAGGTGGAGTTGCACCCAAGAAAATAGGGTACATATGAAGCAAGGGGACATTAAGGACACAAAAGTATTATTTTCTCTAGATTAAGATAAGTGACTACATGTTGTTTCATGCAAGGAATACTCAAGAGCTGAAAATAAGAACTCAAAAGCTAAACCGAGGTTCCAGTGTGACTGAAGCTACCTCAATGGAGGCGGGGGTAAGTTTTTTTGTCCCAAATATCCCCTTGTACTTTAGGAAAAGATAATTTGGATATCGTGTGCCCAAAAATGTGCCATGGGGTCATATTTTCATGAAGAGGGGGACATGGTGAGTTAAAACTAGTTTATAAGCTTGAATTAACAAATATTAGCAAAATAAATGCTAAATTCTAGTTACGTTACATCGTAATGATATAACAATGAAGTAAAATTTTTGACACAAGAAAGTAAGCTAATGAATTTAAAACCCTAAGTGAAAGATAAGGGATAAAGTACTTAGCTGATTCACAATAATCCAAAAGCTATGCCAAGATGGAAAACTCGATGGAATGCGAAGGAAAACTATCACAATTGAGCCCAAAAAATTGTGCTAGTGTCAAAAATATTGGGACTAGGATTCTGGGTAATGTAGAACAATGTTGGGCACCCGTGACTACTAATAACCTCAAAAATTATTTATACGATGTCAATTCCATGTCACCGACCTTCATTGTTGATTGCTTATGTGTTGCACTAAGTCTGCAAGATTCTCTTGTAACTGTAAATAGAAAGAGCACCTGCAAGACTCCAAAACACATCAACTACTAAAAAGAAAAAGATAAAAATGGGGAGTTAGACTGACCTTAGAGGTCACTTGATTGAGTGAACTTAGGATCCGAGCACTTCACTACATTTTAGAATCCATGTAGTTTTACATGTGTATGTGTGTAGAATCAAGCCCTAGGTGGATCTTTTTCAAGATCCACTTAAATAGAAATAAATATCTAGATGTGTGCATGGAAAAATGAACTACCCATCCTATGAATTGTATGCATAATAATGTAGTTCCTTGTCCCTTGAATGTATGCTATATGGATGCTTTGATGCTCTTGTAATTCCTTTGGATGCAACCTTAGGTGATAATAGTAGATGTGTAGTGTTTGAATTTCATAATTAACCACTAAAAGGCCATTCACCAAGAAAATAAATTTCCTAACAGCTAGAAAGGACCCAAAATATGTTAGAAAGACACAAAGAGTTTGGGGGCACCCAGAGGGGACAGGGGCATTTGGACGTCGACGCCCGGGCCAGGCGCTAGTGTCCGGACTCGAAAAGATGAAGTATCAAAAGTCGACTGGGTAATAAGGTGTGTAATACTAATAATGAAACAAGAAATACAAAAAGAGGCCAAAAAGAGTGTTCGGCTTAGTACTTTTCTCTCTTAGGAATCCTATGAAAAGTGGTATGCGATTAAGACCTAGAAATATACCCAAAGTGCATGGTTTAGTGTCTAACAATTTGTATAAGGTACAATTTGATAAGTTTTAAGATACGAAAGAGTAACTCCAATAAGGGGTGTACTTTAATGTGCCCAATGTCCCCTTATAAGTTGGAAAAATGGAAAAGGGATAGGTGAGGGTGAATTTTTTTCAAGCTCACAAACCATGTCAATGTCATCCTACAAATGTAACATTAGAACACGAAGAGTGTGTTTTCAGCCAAGAGAGAAAGACATGGAATTATGAGGTCACACATTATATGATTTTGAATCCAAAACACCTTCTTAGTTAATTCCAAAAATTCAAGATCCAATTATTCTTGAAATTTGATTTTCATTCCTACTCACTTTTTCTTCACAAAGGGGCAGATGTAGTGACCCAAATTATCATAGAAGATTGTGAATAATTTTACCAAAATTGATGTTTATATCATGTGTTGAATTCCAATACATTTCTATTAACTATTTTTTAATCTTAAAACTCCTCCAAGAACTCATAGAATCTTCAAAACAAGTCCACTTTCTTTCTTGAGGCTATCATTCCCTACACCCACAATGACCCTATCATGATTGAATGACTCCTAAAACCATATGAACCCACACAATTCTTTGAAACTACCTTGGATCTCTTTAATAATCCTTTGCAAAACCCCCAGATGCATTTATCCATTATAACCATCCTCCAGAGGGTATTCCTTTGTTACAAAATGGCTAAAAATAACCCTTTTTATACCTTTAGGAACAACTAGTCCACCTTAGATGTTAGAAAATTCATGAGTAAAACTAGGTATACATCCTTACACATGATTTTTTTTTAAAACATATTAGCATGCTATTATATTCGAGAATGAGGATGACACAATGGATAGGTTATCTAGAATAAGGATTTACAAAGTGACTGGGTTGGGATTTTTAAGAGGGGGCTTAGTTGTCATGACAAAAATTTGAATTTTGGATGCTAGACATTGAGCATGACCAAAAATAGATCTAACTTTTGGAAATATAAGGAATTTATTAATATCATGGAGGAGAAATCCAATGTCTTATTATTTAGGTGATATAGTCACTATTTGTAAAACTATTACAAGAAACAAACACAACTAAGGGAAAAATAAAACAAACACATGACAGAAAAAGGAAAGAAACCAAGGAAAAATAGAAAAACATAGCTCACCTATGTACATGTGTTATATATCCCACTTTTATTGTATCACTTATTCTTTTTGAATGCTACTCATGTACAAGTAACACCAAATGAATTTACTTCGCAAAAACATTGACTAGTTTAATGAATAACACCCTTTTCTCAACTTCTTGAGAAAACTAGATCCTATTATAGGTATCCACATGCTTGAAAGAGAGAAATTTCTATTTTTTTATTTAATAAATCTATATGAATCCTTCTGCAAGTGGGGAGATCAACATGATTATCTCATTTTCATTTCTACTCTGAAATTATGTTTCTTCCTGCCAATCCCTTTTTCGGATTTACCCATTGTTCAAGGGTCTTATTTTTACTTCAAAAATTATACAAGGTGGATTAATAATCTTACCAAGTGTTCCATGTTCACAAATATTACTGTGTTATCTCATGGTAATTTTTTCTTTAATTTTCATACTCTATATGACCATTTTCTTTGTAGGTGGGTTCTTGGTAAAGCATTTGAGACTTTTGACACCATAAGAGGCTTCTTGGTTTTTCACATTTACCAATTATTATAAATTGTCCTCTTTCACACTCGTTGGCTCATTCTTGATATATTTCTAATTATGGTGTGACTTACATAGTGCTTAATCCTCTTGAAAGGAGAATGAACACAAGGACAATGTTGAAATATGGAGATCAACAATTTGTTCATCAGTGACCATCTTGAGCTACAATACTCATCTTTGTGACAGATATATCTTCATCTTGAGTGGAATCATCCTTAGGATATTCAAGCACTTTTCCATTTACACATTTCTCATTTAGAATTTCCTTTTCTCCAAATGTAAAAGAGAAATATTCATATTCATTATCATGTTTATTGGGTAATTCTTCATACTGAATCTTGAGAAAATTGTTCAAAAAATGGGGATCACATTGCTAGGACTCATTGAGTATTAATTTTTCTTCATGGTCCATATTAGTTATCATCTTAGGGTGGTTTTGTGTAAGTCAAATATCCATTATCACTATCATCACAAAGTAGATAAAATATATCCATATTCAATGGGAAGTGCACACTATTAAACTTTGGTTCCATCAACTCATCATGTTGTTGCTAAAATGGATCAATCAAACCTAGGTACTCCTCAAGTAGTATGGATAGCTCAACATATTCTTACGAAATTATCAAAAATTTACCATATCTTGAGCCTTGGTAAAAAAAAAAAAAATTCTTTATCTTCCTCTCTCTAAATAGTGTATTTAATTTTTCTTATGGGAAGGATATTTTTAATTTTGTCTTTAACTGGTATGGTGGCATATGATCAATCTATATGTAACTCTCCACCAACATCCCAAAAAAAAAACCAACTCAATAACATCCCATATGAAGCTAGGATGTCTACTACAAGTATGTTCATCTTGACCTTCTTGTCAGGGAATTCCACCAAATTCACTTGAACATCTTCAACCTGACCAATGAGAGGTACCTATTTAGTCTCCATGGAGTAACATTTTCTAGTAGTAGGAATGAGGGTGAGACCAAAATATTTGGCCACTTTGGTAGGCATGATATTTCTAGAAGTATTGGAGTCAATGATGCAAATACTCAACTTGTACCCATTGATTAAGAAAGAGAGTTATAAAGGTTCAATTTTTTAAGAAGTGGAAGATGTGGGAGAAAGAATATTCTAATAAGGAATGACATGAGGATAGTGAAGTGGTTATTTGGAAATGGAATTACTAAAATTAGACCCCAACTACTTCCTTTGATAAACTGGATAAGTTTATCAAACTACGTGGGATGAGTTCTTAGATACTCAACTTCAAATATTTATATTTTGGCCTTATTGACATGGTAGATGATGCTAAATAATTAAGATGTGAAATATTTGGGGAAATGGCATCCTTGGAAGGTGTAGGAACTACATTCTTAGAAGTGGAAGTAGAAACTGATTTGACTAGAGAAGGAGAAAGATACTTACCTAGAGAAGGAGATATAACTTTGGCTGAGGTGTTCTCAAGCTTCTTCTTATTTGAATCTTTGGAAGTGGGATGCAATGATCCAATTTTTTTTTTTATATTAACCATTTGAGAATTTTAGTGCTTCAATTGGGCAATAGAGGAAGAGGACTATTTTTGTGCTTGTGAGTGAGTGAACATTGCACAAGAGTAACTATTCGAATCAGCCATGGACTCTTCATGATCATCACCATCTATGGAGACTTCACGATATCCAATTCTATCATCTCCAATTTCTTCAACATCTAAGGCATATTCTTCTTCTCGAGATTCACAAGCTACAATAATAGGTGGAGATTTTAAGGAAAGCTTTCGGGTGCTCCAAAATATGATTTTTATTTTGAAAATTCTTTCTGGAACTTCCTTACATAGTTTATTTTGATCAAGTTTCTTTATAAGTGAAATCAACTCTTTAGCCATTTTTTGCAAAACTAGATCAATATTCTCAAAACTAGAAATTTGACCTTTCTTATGGTTTGTACCTTTATTTATCTTAAGAGACTTGAGAAGGTCATTCTTTACCTCCACCACAAGGTCTTAAGCTTCATCCAAGGTAGTTGGTTGGGATATTCTAAATATGAATCCAACTTCATACTATTGACCATTTATGAAGAACCTCTTTTGATTGTTTATAGTAGGACAGGCACTAGTAGGAATCTTGTTAATCAATTTGTTGAATTTGGAAAAAAATTCCCTTATGGGATCTTGTAGTTCTTTATTAATTTGAACCAATTGAGAAACAAGGGAATAAAACATATTCTACTAACTTCAAGAGTGCTTCAAATCTAATTTTCATATCTTCCCAATCGATGATTGAGCAAGATGGAAAATAGTAGAACCATTCTATAGTGACATCTTGTAATGAATCCTTAAATAGCTAGATAATAACATATACATGTTCCACCCTAAGAATGCACAAGATGTGATAAATGATGTAATATGCTCATCTAGATTTTGTTTTCCATCTCCATAGAATTTTGGAAATCTCTTTCTTGATCCTTTGGGTACTTCATGAAGTGGAAAAGTTAAATCCAATAGACTAGTGTTCCATCCCCATGGTACTGACACAACCATCTATGGAGGAATAATGTTTAGTGTTGGTGGATATATGGGTTGTGTAACAAGAATAATGATAGGATCTTCAAATTGGTCTTCTGGAGCTTGCACTATATTTCATATGGGATAAAGAATGAAATAATGTTTTTCTTGAAATTCAATTACAAGATGATGAATGTATTCAAATCCACTTGCTTATTCACCTATGGTGTATATTTTATATTCTAGTTTGAGGAATCAAAGTGTTGAACTTAAAATAGATCTCGTTTTTCTAAGAGATGGAAAAAATCAGGCATAAATATAAGGGTTTACATATTTTTATATTTCAAAGTTTTATGATTTGTTTCAATTATGTGGATCATTATAGGGTGCAGGACCAATAAACCTACCCCATGGTGGGTTCCATTTTTTTTGGGTGAAATAACTATTTCACAAGGGGAAATTAGTGATTTTCACCAATGGTCATGGGAATAATCCCTCCTCTTGGGAATGAGGAGGCTCCCATTTATTGAATACAAGAAATAATAATATCTATGGGTGGTCATTAGGTTGAGGATCACACAAGAATACTCCACTAAACCTGTGGAAAATTTCTTATATGGGATACAAGGGAGGAATTTTCTTGGAGAGAGGTAAAGGGGAGATATGAGAATAGGGAGAGGGTTAAGGTTGTGAATAGGCACTTGCATATTTTCATGAACATTAACTAGAGGTATTTATAGATTCAATAGGAAGAAAACCAATTGTGTAATCAATAATAAGATTAACAAATAAAAACACAAAGTTATATTGATTTATTCCTCAAATACACAAGGGTTTTTCTTAGTTGTTCAAGATTATAAAGCTTTTGTAGTTGGAAACTAGGAAGTAAAATACCATAGACAAGGAAATAGAATAAATAACTTCTTTCTTGTAGTAGGATAATAAAAGACATCAAACCATTGGAATGGATAAGCCATACCAATTTATGTCATTACAATGACGCCTCTTCATCTCCTCCCATGGTGATTTTTTAACTTCCTACCATTTTTGAACTTTTATATTCCCAAGTAGGAATGAAATCAATTCCTTTTATTATTTATGAAAAAGTAAATTTAACAATGGAAATTAAAAGTTCACTTAAGTGAATAATATGAAAAAAAAAAAACTACATTCTTAGCGAAGGATTAGAGACCGTAGAGAGAGGTGGAGGAGAGAGAAGAAGAGAGAAGTGACAATATAGAGACAAGGAAGCTTTTGATCACAAGGATATTTATTTTGATGGACACTGAGGAATGCTCCAAGAATGAAGTTATTTCCTTTGACCTCTTTACTATACCCATACATGATGAGTGTAACCTCATTTATGGTAGGATGAGAACATACTCCATAGAAATTAATCAAGTAACATAACACCACCATGATATATACATTGTGTGAACCTGAGATAAATACCTACATAACCCATTCATGATGGTCCCCTTCTAGGAAGATTTGAACCATCCAGTCTCTTTCATCCCATCATGCCTTATATAATTCACCTCAAGACTAAGTTTTGGGGGTCTACGAGGGATTCATTTCCTACTTGATCCATGACACAACTATTAAACCTTGTAAATATGACCCTACCAACTTTGAAAAATATCACCCAAGACTCTTACCCTCTACATCTGCATGGTGTTCACTCAACATCCTTATTTTTGGTCTTCCAGATCCATATTTATCACCTCATTGTCACCTAAATTAGGATACTCAAAGGTGCTTGAAGTTGAAATTGGCTTTGAACCTGAGTATATGGACTCCATGGCGATGAAGGCTAGTGACATGAACTGGAGATGAATGAATATGGACACTTTGACCACAATCCCAACACTTACTAGTTTTAGCAAGTCCCATTACAAGATGTCCATTTTTAGTAATTTATCTAAATTAACACTTTTGAGTTTTCTTGATATGTAAAGAGTGATGAAAAATCAAAGAATGATTTTTTTCAAAACTTTATTTTCTTAAATATTTATGACTTGGTATAATATACTATTTATATAAGGAGGTCCTTTAGACATTGGAATAGGATGAAATTGGTCTCAAAAGTAAAGGTTTTTCACAAGGATGGGTTTCTCCAATTTTTAGAGGTTTTCAATCACCATAAATCCGTAGATCAAAAAAGGCAAGTACAATGGATGAAATTTTCCTTTGATATTATAAATTATATATGCCACCATTGATGCAAAGTTGGGATCAACATTTTGGCATTTTTGAGAAAAGGTTGTTAAAATATTAGGAAATTAGACGAGGGATTTTAGAGATATTGTTAGATTAATTATTATTTACCTATATTAATTTTACATTGCATATTAATTAGTGTATTTATTTATTGTTTATATGGTTATATTTAATCATAACCATAATTTGTTTGTATTCAAAACACTACGGGTGTGTTATATTGTTTTAACAATATTATTGTCATTATTCATTTGTGTTTCCCAGATGTATTTTGGAATCTATTGTATTTTAGTTTGGTTGTTGCATAGTTGCAACTCCATATCTATTTTTATTCAGGCTATCTAATATGTATAAATATTATAACATGCTCTATTGTATTTTGATTCCATTGATTAATATATTTTCTAGGCTTCCATCCTTGTTTACATTTGGTACCAGAGTGAATTGAAGATCCTGAAAAGGTTGGAGAAAGGTTCTAGAGGAAGAACTATCATGGAGAATAAATCTGTATCATTGGAGAGCCAGTCTTGTTGCCTCCAAAGAGCTTCCCGATCTCCCTGCAATCCCACAACCTTCTGTGTGATCTCTAGGTAACAGGAAAGTAAATTTTTTTGCCTTGGTGCCCTTTACACTAGAGAAATTTTCTTCTGAATATTTTCTGGTTGATACAAATTAGATTAAAAATAAAAAATTGTATTTTTCCCCATTAGGGGTTTTGTCACTAAATTTAGGTGACAATGTTAGTTATAACTAACACTAGCTGTAGCACCAACTCCAGAGGTATTCGAGATTGGTAGTATTCAAGGTAACTCTTTACTAGGAGATTTGTATTGGAGAGAAAATATTCTATTGTGAACCGAGCACAGGTGCCACACACACCAAGCGACCGAGGCAACATTTTCCACGCAGTACCCCTGACACATTGTAATCGAATTGTTTTACTTTGATTTATTTGATTTTCTTTGGCATTTTTACTGTGGACGACTCCACATGGGACCTACAAACATAGTCCATGAGATCACTACTCAAAGGCCGAGTTGTCCCTCCTACACACTCCCGTAACCCGAGTATAAACACAAAACAAGCGTATTGGTCTATCAACCTCTCTCCTCTTTACACCTTGTGCAAACACAAATGGAGGCAATATAATAATAACTAGTGGTAAAGGATTTCTCAAAAAAGTACCTACAAATAAAAAAATGGTGGATAAATAAAAAAACGTAGAAAAAAACAAATACAAGCAAAAGCAAAAGCGATGGAGGTCAATATAAAGTGGCTAACAAATAATACAAAGGCGTATGAAATGAAATAGATCAGATCCACCAAATACGAAACCCTAAACCATTTTTAGACCTCCATCAATGTCCACATGGAACACCTCCTCTCATAGACAAGTCAATTCTTCTCTACCACGTCACCATCAAGAAGGTTGGTGATTTTTCTCTATGTTTAAATAAAAGTTGCTTCATTTTTCACATAAGTGCTCATATGAGCCAACTTGGTATTTGAAAATGGCTTGGGAAGGGAGGTTTGGGGTTCAAACCCCACCCCTAACACAAAATTTTGCATTTTGAAATTTAGAGGCAAAATTGCTGAAATAGCCAAAGTTAGAGATGACCAAACAATTTAGTTATAGCTAAACCTCGCTCTAACTAAATTCTCCCGTAAGTCATATTTTTTTCATTCTGAGAAACATTTACTAAAGGGGGTACACCAAAAATTGCATTTTCAACTATTTTTGCAAGTTTTGGCATAGAGGGTTGTTTTGGGCTCTGGAGGCCACTAGGGCCCACAAAACAAAAAAATGCCTTCCATTCATTTTTTCCAAATTTTTGAATGTAATTAAATGCTTCAATATATTGTAATAATTTTCAATTTGCCATATTCAACCGCAAAATATTGAAACTACTTTAAACCGCAGAGATTGTAATATAAAACAAGTAAAATTTGGTTCTAAAACACTCACGAGATCCTAGATCTCATTCGCAACGTTTGGTATATACAAAGGCCTCTGGGAAGTTCTTACGAGTAAATCCATCATGACTACTACTACACTTAACACCTAATATAGCCGTAACAACGTCGTCATGCATCAACCCTTTAAATCGACCGGGAGTAGTAAGGTCACAATGCACACACTATGAGCCATCCCATCCGTCTATGAACGATTGCATGACATAAATCTAGACTGAGAAATTATCCAAGTATATAGCGAAGTTATGCATGTGTATGAGGATATTTCTTTGAGCTGGTGTCAATAATTGCACAAAACCCTTTCAACTGTCTTAGTACCACGTATTGAATTCTTTCACGTACGTTAATACCTCTTTCACGTACCACCGGGTATATAGAAAGGGTGAGCTTCTTCCATGTACCGCCGGGTATATCGGAAGGGTGTGTATATAGAAAGGTTTGGTATATTAGACTGATGGTATATAGATTGGGAGACCTTATACCTAGAGTGATAAGAGCCAAACCCTGTTAGTGATTTTTGTAAAATGGGCACCAATGCCCCCAAATTTTTTCTTCCAGATTCACAACTACTCAGAGGAAACAACTATGTTGAATGAAAGACTAAAATAAAGACATGACTTGAGTTTGAAGAGATATGGACTGTTGTGAATAGTACTCTGACCAGATTAACTACTGATATAACACAACAATGGTAGTTTGATAAAGTAGATCAGAAGACCAAACTCATCATCTTGTTTGGAGTGTCCAATGATGTAATACCCCACATTCGAGATGCCAAAACAACCAAAGAAGTGTGGGATAAATTTTGCACATTATATGAGGCCAAAAATAAGAATGTCATACTAAATTTGCAGAGTCAGTTACATACACTGAAGTTCAAGTAGAATGAGAAAATTGAAGCTTTCTTAAGAAGAGTTACAGAGTTGAGGGCTTCACTTCTAGCCCTGGGAGAAGTGGTCACGATGATGCTCTCATTCCCATTGTTCTAGAGAACTCCCCTCTTATTACCACATTTTTTTCACAACACTAAACGTGTCAGATACGATAGTTAGTTTTGACAAGCTGGTAAACCTACTACAATAAGAGGAAGCTATGCATAATAAGGATGATGAAGAGGAGAAGACACTTTATTCACATCAAAAATGGAAAGGAAAAGGTAAAGGAAAACCTAATTCCTATCAAAATTCCCAACATCAGAATCAATATCAACATCAAGGGGACAAACAACAGAAGAAGCAATGTCCAATCTGCAAAAGAGGACATGACTTAAAATATTGTTGGTATAATACTTACAAGAAAGGTTCATCAAGAAACTCTAGACCTCAACACCAAAAATCTCACAAAGGACATACAAACTATAATCAAGGGTAGAAAAAGGGGAACTGAAAATAATACCCCATCAACAAGGAAATATTGTTGAGTAAGAAGAACATTCAGATAATGAAGACTTCTTGTACATTTCTCAATCAAGTGAACCATCCACATCATCTAGTGATGTCTGGTATGTTGATTTGGGAGCCACTTGACACATGACTGGCCACAGAGACTGGTTTACCTCAATGAGGGACACGCCTTCAAAAAACCATGTTTCGTTGGGTGATGATTCTTCATATACAGTTTAGGGGATTGGGAACATTTCTCTACCCCTTGGTTCACGCAACTACGTAGACTATCAGATGTCTTATATGTCCTTGGGTTGACAAAGAATCTAATTTCATTCAATAAAATCCTAGATCACAACCTAAAAATTGACTTTGATACTCATTCAGTAAGAAAACATGTTTTATTCGAGATAAATCATGAGGCTCAAAAATAGTTGCAAAAGCCTCCAATGTGGGATGCATGTTCTAGCTTGATTTTGTTCATAGAGATGATCAGGAACTTGTGGCTAAGAACTTTACCTTAGCACAGTTGTGGCATCAAAGACTTGGTCATGTTAGTTTCAAGTATCTCGAGACACTACACCGACACAATATGGTACATAGGCTACCATTTCTTCATAAGGATACAAACAAGTGTATTCACTACCTAGTAGGCAAACTACACAAAGCTTTGTTCCAAAAGAGTACATATCAAGATCATGGTAAGCTTGATCTGGTTCATACCAATATTTTCAATCCGATGTAACCAAGTCATTCTGGATTTTAGTACTTCATGCTATGTGTTGACGACTATTCAAGAAAAATGTGGATTTTTTGTCTTCGCAAGAAAAGTAAAGCTTTTGAAACTTTCAAGAAGTTCAAAGTAGAAATTGAGAATGAAACTGGTCATCACATTAGAACTCTCTGCTCATATCAAGGGGGAATTCACCAATAATGATTTCAAATACTACCTACAAAATCACGGGATTCGTTGAAAAATTCCTCCTCCACACACACCGTAACAGAATGGTGTTGTTGAGAGAAGAAATCATACTATCATGGAAATGGTGCAATGCATGATCAATGAATCTGGACTTGTAAATACATTCTGGGTAGAAGTAGCAAAGACAACAATGTATTTGTTGAATAGAGTGCCCACAGTTTCTCTTGAAGGAGTAACACCACAAGAAGCATGGTCAAATTAGAAACCATCTATTACACACCTTAGATTATTCGGGTGTAAAGTAAGTATGCACATACCCAATTAGAATAGAAAGAAATTATACATGAAGTCACAAAAATTCATCTTCATTGGGTACAGTGAAGAGACTCTTGGGTACAGATTGATGGATCCAAAGACCAGAAAACTCTACACTAGCATAGATGTTGAGTTTTTTGAGAAGAAGGAAACATAGTCTCCTCCTCCATACTCACCTGATGTAGATTCTTCACTAGTTGTAAAAATTTAAACTAATGTTCCCACAGATGATGAAAGTGATGATGGGGATGATGGTGTTGATCTGATAGAACCACGACCCACGGGTGCGCTTTAGTGTATGCCCACATGGTGTACTAGCACATTACAAGATGTAAGAATGGAGGCTCCACTGGATACATCCACCCTGACCACGAGACTCACAAAAAGAAAGAGAAGAAGTTAAATTTGTTTTGATGAGCAGAGTTATTGAGTCTGATGAGACCTCTATAGTATAGGAATCCTTACGCTTAAAATCTTGGAAAGACACCATGGACTCTAAATATTAATCAAGAATGAAAAACAACACTTTGTAGCTTGTCGATCTTCCACCAGGGAAGAAACCCATTGATGCGAGATGGATATTCAAACCAAGTAAAAAGTAGATGGGACAATGGAAAAGTATAAAGCAAGATTATTATTAAATGGGTATGCAAGAAAAGAAGGCATTGAATATGAGGAGACATTTTCTCCCACAACTAAGATCAAGATGATCAAAATGATCTTTGCTCTAGCTGCACAGTTTGGTTGGAAAGTCCATCAGATGGACGCAAAAATTTCCTTCTTGAATGAAGATTTACAAGAAGAATTCTACATGACTCAACCTGAGGGATATGTAGTACCTGGTCAAGAAGAAAAGGTATGCAGACTCAGAAATCTTTGTATGGCCTCAAATAGGCACCCCGGGCATGGTACATCAAAATTGATGAACATCTCATACAACATGGATTTGTTAGAAATCCATACGATCCCAATCTTTACCTCAAAAATCAAGGGGGGGAGATTGTGATTATCATTGTCTATGTCGATGATCTAGTCATCACTGGAAGTTCAATGAGGATGATCGATGTAACAAAGAAATATCTTAATCAATCGTTTGACATGATATATCTCGGCTAATGCACTATTGTCTTGGATTGGAAGTATGGCAGAAAGAGAATCACATATTTGTTTCTCAGATGAAATATACCAAGACAACACTTGAGAAATTTAGGATGATGGATTACACACCAATTTCTACACCTATGGAGAATAGATTGCAATTATCTCGTTCAGATCCATCTCCCAAAGTAAATGCCACTCTCTATTGATAGTTGATTGGGAGTCTCATTTACCTGACCTACACTAGACCAGATATCAACTTTGTAGTAAGCTATCTATCCAAGTTCATGTAGGAACCCAAAGTTTGTCATTGGAAAGCAACAAGGCACATCTTGAGATATCTCAAAGGATTAGTGGATCTTGGTCTAGAATACAAGAAGAACAACAACTTCTTCTTGTCAGGATATTCAAATTTAGATCATACAGAAACATTGATGACAGAAAATCCACTTCAGGATTTGTGTTCTTTATGGGATCTTGACCAATATCATGGGGAAGAAAGAAACAACAATTATTTTCTCGTTCTTCCACAGAAGCCAAGTATCATTTTGCAAGAGAAGTTGTCTGTGAAGCAATTTGGCTACATCACATACTTGAAGGACTTGGAATACCACAAGACAAACCAGCCACCATGTATGTTAACAATGAAGGTGTTCTCAAACATGTTCGCAATCTAGTTTTTCATGAAATAACAAAGAACATCGAGGTACAGGTTCATTTCATATGTGAGCACGTGTTGAAGTACAATATACACTTTTGGTTCTCGTCCAACAAACTGAAAACGAGATGACATCTTCACGAATTTACTTGCAAGTTTGAGTTGTTTAGAGAGTTCCTCTCCTCATCCCTTGAGACAATGAAAAATTAAGGGGAGGAATGTTAGGTTAATTATTATTTACCTATATTAATTTTTCATTGCATATTAATTAGTGTATTTATTTATTGTTTATATGGTTATATTTAATCATAACCATCTTTTGTTTGTATTCAAAACACTACGGGTGTGTTATATTGTTTTAACAATATTATTGTCATTATTCATTTGTGCTTCCCGAATGTATTTTGGAAGCTATTGTATTTTAGTTTGGTTGTTGCATAGTTGTAACTCCATATTTGTTTATATCCAGGCTATCCAATATGTATAAATATTGTAGCCTACTCAATTGTATTTTGATTCTATTGACTAATATATTTTATAGGCTTCCATCCCTATTTACATATATGAGAAATATTCCTTTTTAGGTATGAAGGTGTCTAGAAAATTTTTAGGAGTGTAAATATATAAATATGATTTTGGGGGAATTTTTCAAATTTTAAATGCATAAAAATGGTTTAGTGTTTTATTTAACCATTTTTCTCTCTCAAGACTTTTTACCTCATGCTTAATCCAAATAGGGTTAACCATGGTCATTATAGCAAAATAATAATGGGATAATAAATAAGTATTTAATTAATAAAAAAATTATTGCACAAATTTTTATGAACTATTTTGGGTTGTTAGTTTGTGTCAAAATGAAAAGGCATGACACTTCTTAATTGAAAATATTAAAGATCCAATGAAACAGTAGTTACACATTTATTCAAATCAAAACTAGTAGGTTATGAGATATGGGTGGAAGTAAATAAGAAGTTCCTCCACATCAAACACAAGATAGTGAAATAACATGCTTCAAAATATCTTGTATATCAGTGAGTGTATGGTTGAATATGTAGAGGTAACTCATGTCTTTGGAAGAAAATTTATCTAGGACATGATTCTTCTTTTATTAGTATTCAATGAGATTGGCATACCAGAGGGAAATGATGAAATAAAATGAGACTTACTATGGAGTATAAGTACCCTACTAAATGATAATAGAACCATGCTTTACTTGCCACCATCAAAAATGATTACATGATTAAGTTAGATAATTGGAATAAAAATTGAAGTTATACTTTGAAGACAATTGGTACATCCAAATAATCCTACTCTATTACATAAATAACCATGCACAATTTTCTATGATCTAATATTGTTTACTCCTGCAAATCTTTATGATAGATAATAACATGTCTTCCAAGTCATAAATCTCTTAAGGGTTTACAATAATATATTTTAATTATTTAGATAATATAATAGTCCATGTTATGATAGTCAAAATTTATGTATAACATTCCAATGTAAATTAAAATCTCTTATACATATTGTATAAAGAATTCTTATTTTGAGAGGAAAGAGTTTTATTTGTGAGATATTGGCCCTCAACATTTGATTTTGGATGATAATCCTTCCTATATATTGTTCTTATTTTTGAATTTGAGGAATAATACTAAGGGTATTGAGAAACAAGATGAAAATTATAAAATGTTGTGTACTCTAGAGAGGGGTTTGATAAAGAAAAAGGTTGTGAAGAAGAAGATGAAAAAATTACATACTTTTCCACTCATCAAAGAGGAAGATAGGATTAATTATGTGAATAAACTCTTGAATAATTGTGGATGCATAATTTTTGAAGGAAAAATGATGGTGTATAACCCTCTTCATGCAATGAAGAGAAAAATTATGTAGAATAGTTAATTCCCGATTAATCCCGGATAATGGATGTATAGAAACCCACTAATGATTTTATCACTATTCATTAATAGAAGTTTTAGATTAAGCATGAGTATTAATATGAGTCTAGGAAGGTACTTGACCAAGGGTAGGAATAAAAATAACAAGAAGATATCCCACCTAAGGTTACAACTTTGAAACAATACTTTACTCGTTAAAAAACTGAAGAAACCAAGGAATATAGTTTAGAGTACACTAGCATGAGGTATATATCACCTTTGTGAGAAAATACCAAGGCTATATATTTTGAACTAGAAGAGGAAAGGGTAAAGATAAAAAGGGAGATAATTCACAAGAAGAATAATTTATCAATTCCATGTACTCACTATCAATCGAGAAGAAAGATGAAGAAATTTACCTATAAGATGAAATTAAATCTAACAATTTGACAAAAAGTACCCAAAGGGGAATGTTTTTTTATATGAATATGTATAATATGATCCTCCATTCAATGTTATTATTTTTTAGTGTGTGAATACCTCCCCGCAAATATACCATTGGCTTCATGGTAACTTATGTGGATCACTTCTACTTGAGTGAACCATAATAGAATGAAAAACTAATAATGTATTCTAAGGTTGTTGGATAAATTTTGAAAAATGTTACATCATTGAAACAATAATTTAAGAACATGGGTAAAATTAAAAATGAAATTTAAGATGAAAAAAATTATATAGATAGAGTGTAATTTTTTTTGAAGGCTTAAGGGACATCATAAAAAGGATCGAAATTTAGAATATGGAATGAAAATCAACTAGCTATATGGAATAGGAAGATTTGAATCTTGATTGAAATTCTATTGAAATAAAAAATAAAATAAAGGCACATGAGAAAGGTGGGATGAGAGGGCCAAATATGAAAAATCCAAGGCTATATTCAAGGAATTGAAAACAATAATAAATGACAAGGCTAAATCCATAGAATGGATAGTTTTGAGCTTCACATGGTAGGAAGCAATTTTTGAAGCATGCATCCATTTTTAACAATAAAAATAAAAGGTCTTGAAATTGTAAGTATATACTAGCAATGGCAAAGATATTAGAAAAACATATATTTTTGGAAATGAAGGAAATGAGAAATAAAATATGTGTGAACAAGGATGAATTAAATATATTAGTGGACAAGATCTAAAATAAATATCTTAAAGAAAAATGCTAGCTTGAATATGTAAGGATGTGGGTGAGAATCGTAGTGTAATGAAAGAAGCAAAAAGGATCCTAAAAAGGATTCTAAAACAATAAAGTATTTATGTGTGAAAATATATTTTTGGATAATATTATGTAGGCCATGTTGACTAGATGGTAGAAATTTGAAGACTAATGTTTTAAGGAGGTGTCTTAGATATTTTAATAAGAAAAAAATAAATGTTTACTTGGGGATGTGTGACCTAACTAGTGCACGGTAATGTTGAGCTCAAATTTTTACTAAGTATATACATATTTTGGCTAATTACCACTTTTTTGTGAAGGAAAAATAATATTGGTCTATATTTGAGTTAGGAAACAAAATTATATACCTTCAAAACTGTTATCACCAAAAACAATACCCTCTAATTTTTCATGAATGAATGGAGTATCAATCAATGTTTTTGGGTAACATGGGGATGTCTCTCAAGTTGTGGGATTTGCTACCTGAGATAGACCTCTATAGAAGGTCAATTTTTCTACCTAATCCTAATTCTAAACTATTCCTACAGCTTGAAATGAAACTATATAATCCTAATATAACAATCCAAGGGACCAGGAAGAGAGAGATGTATAAAAATGGAAATCCTAAGCTAACAAAGGTGATAGAACCAATAAGAGGGGGAAAACACTCTCATATGAGTGGAAATGGGAGAAAAGTGAAGGAGGAGAGGGAAGACATGAGTATCATAGTCCAAAACAACATTCAAACTCTCATTTCCATGGAGCACAAACAAAAAAAAACCTGTAAAATAGAACAAGCATGCACAATATACCAAAAATTTAATAAAGAGACAAGATAATGTAATAAACACAAGATAGGGCAGAGAATAGCCATAAAACATGAATTTTATTGCTTCATAAGGATGCATAGTCCATTACATTGGAATTTAATTTCCAATTTTAACCACCAATAACATGCATTAAATTCCTTAAAATAGGCATGGGTACCCTACCAAGGCCATCCCCCATGATACTTTTCTTATAGGAGAAGGAGTGGGCACCATATCTCCTCAAATGTGGTTGTTGAGCTACCTGGAACTACATATTCAATGTTGGGATAGTTTTTACTCTTTTTAACCCACTTATCCTCACTGAATTTAATAAATATATTTTATGTGGTGTAGTACATGATGATACCTTTCCAATGGTATAAAGTTTGTGAAATTTGGAATTACAGGGTGAAAGTTATGACCATTTGAAGTTTAGGGGCTCGGGATGGTCACGATAAGGTTCCAAGTGGGTAACTACAATCCACTTTAATGTGATTTGTTCCAAGTACGGATGATCCATTTGATCGAGAAATGAGGGAACGTGGGAATAGATCATGATGTTCTTGTCGGGCCCAATTTTTCCATAGGTCTAATTTGTGTGTGTGGTGAAGGATCGGTCTTTGGGTGGAATTGTGGAACAGTTCCACCCATTCCTTTGGTGCCTATCATATCTGCTCCACCTGTATTTTCTATTCCCCACTTCCATTAATTGGCCAATTTGGCCATGTGGATAGATGATGAGCTGGAATAATTTTTCTACCATCTCCTGAAAATCCCGCACTACCCGCAACATTGTTCCAACTCCCCCCAATGCAACCAGATCGGTAAAACGGGGAACATGAGGCCCACGGGAACTATTATTCCCATTCCAAAAAACCCAACCCATTTTATTACAATGCCCAAACCAATTATTATGGATGATGTGACAATGAGGGGAATAGGAATAACAAAATAACAGTTCCTCTTATTCCTCCAAGGCCCTATTTAGCCGATTTTGCCCCAAATGACCCAAATTTTCTTGTTTTAGCTAAGTATCAAAATGAGGGGCTTGCCAAGGAGGAAAGGAACATACCAAACATTGATTTATCCCACTTTTTATCAATTTATATTGTCCAAGTCTAAATAAAGATGTAATTTATGAAAATAACCCTAGAAAGGGGTGTTTTTGATAACATGAACTATTGTGAAATGCATGCATATAATAAAGAAGGGGTTGACAACCAATGTGTGCATAAATTATAGGAATCCTAGTCATTCAGGTCCACACTAAACATAAAAATATAATTAAAAATTGACATGGATAACACAAGGAATATTATTTGATATCTAGTAGGAATTAGAATGAGATAATGTTGAATATTCCTAGTGCACATAACTCATCATGGTGGAAAAAACATTGTGCTAGATATTTAATTCAATGGAGAAAGTTTTATAGAGATTCAAGATTTTTTTATAGTATGATAGAATGAATAAGTGGGTCATGTAAGTAGCGAGAATTCACAGGGAATTATAGGAATGAGTATTACATCATAGGATAAGGATCTAAAGTTAGAATCCAAATAGAAGATAAACATGGAGCATGTTACATATACTAAGGGAGAGTGGGAGGTATTTTTCATACACTCTAATTCACGATTTGAAAGAAATTATTTGTGAAATATTACATGATGACCAATGTAATTAATGTTTAAATTTATTAATGGAAATGAACCATCATGTTTTCATGTATTTTTGCTAACCCAAAAATTCAAAAGTGGAAGCATGACAACTAAGCCAAATGTGAAAATTTACTCTAAAGCCTTCCTAAATCCCTTTGCTGGTTATTTTTTATCTTATGTGTTATCATCTTGAACTTTCAGGTTCTACTAATGCATTGGATAAACATTTGCAAGATTTCAAAAGGGTATTATCCCATTTAGCAAAGTATAAGCTGAAGACTAGTTCTCTGGTAAGCCTAAAAAGGCCAATTTTGGCCATTTTAAGGCATGTGTGCATCTTCTAAGGTTAAAAATATCATAAACATATTAATGTGTTATTTTAGAGTCTTTAATGGGTTGAAAGTGGTTTATGAAAGGTTAGGGAAGATTTTGTGGTTTAGGGACAATCTGTGTAAAATTGGGTTTTTCAGGTGTAAGGAATGAAAGGCCAAAATATGAACCTAAACTTGTTGAGATGATTTTGGGAGCTCTGTAGGAAGTTATGAGGAAAAAATAAAATTAAATATTTAATAATTTTATTCATGATATAATAATCATACGTTACACAAGACTTAAGGATTTCTCAAGGAAGCTCAACTTGTGTAAGTGCACCTTGTTTTTTTGATCCAAAATGGGACATTATTTGGATTTTAATCACTAATTAGGTTCTTATAACTCTTCCATTGAACTTGAAATTTCCTTGGAGTTGGAATCATATAAATTTTTATCTAAAATACCTTTCCAAGCTCTGATAGAAAATTTTCATGTTGTCACTAGTTAAGAGCATGCATATTCCATACTTAGCCAAATTTTCAATATTACACATGTCAACACCTTTCTCAAAGGAATTTTTTGTGTCCCTAATGTCCATTTTAACCAAATGGAACAAGAGGGGTGAAAAATGGTCCCCATGAGCAAGATCCTAGCCACTGGACCTCATATGACCTTTTCCAAATTTCCATTGGGTGCTTATTTAGCTAACGACATTTCCCAATGCTTGCTCGTATTGTTTCAAGTGGCATAATAATTTTACAAGAGCCCATTTTTTCCTCTCTTGTCTATTTTTCCAGGATTGTATAGGGGAAAAAAATTCACCCATGAACAAGCCCCTTATGAGGTTCTTCATCCAACCATTTTTCAGCCCCATTCTGGGAGATTGACTAACTAAACGCCTCATCTACAAACTACACCAAATCCCACCACTTGTCATCATCTTTCTACGATGATATTTTTTTTCCATATTTTATTTTTTTCCAAAGTGAAAATGGGAAAAAAATGGCTCCCATGAGCAAGCCCCCTTATTTGGCTCCCTATGTGATTTCCCTCATACGTTGTAGGTATTTGATCAACTTTTCCATCTTGTGCACACTTCACCACAGGATGCCAAGTGTCATGATCCTAACCAAAGTGAAATATTTTGTCCCTTATTTCCAATTACTCCATTAAACTTGGTTTCTAACTCAAAATAATATCCAATCAAGCTCATATTCAACCTGGGGTCAAACCACGGTTAATAGGGAAACAAAAAGTGAAAAATAAGGTGTTTTTAAGCTATCTTCTTTGCAATGTTCACCTATCCACCATTGTTTCTATTGAAATACCTTTAAATTTTTTTATTATATAATAAAATTTTTCTAATATTTTCCTAAACATCTATTCCCATGAAGAACAATTTTTGCACATGGCTCTCCATCCGAAAATTGAAGCACGAGATCCGGTGTGAAGTTGAACGCAAATTGAGCTCATTGTTTTAACACATTGTGTAACTTTGATGAAATTTATGATGTAACACCTTCCAAACTCCATTAATGGCTTCCAAGGCATATAATATAAAGGATATAGATTCCATTCTTCATCTCGTAAATATCTGGTGGGAGAAATCACTTGAAAATTGGAGAAAATGATCCTAAAAAATTTAGTTTCACGCAAGATAATTTTTGTATAATAAAGTAGCTGATTTTTATAGATATTTAAGACTGATTTTGCTCTCTTAATTTTTCCTCAAATAATTTTTCACTTTCCCAAATATCCAATGGGAAAAACCATCCAAAACTAAGAGCGAAGGATCTTCGAAAATTGTAGTTTTATTAGATCCATTTCATTCTCGATGGCATTGTTGATTTTTCAAGATGTGGTGAGCTGAATTTTTATCATTATTCTTCCCCATATAATAAAAAATTCATTTTACCACTCATATATATGTTTGAATTTTCCAAAAATTGGAATACGGAATCCTGGAATAAATCCAGAATTCCAGGACTATTTTCGTCATAATCCGACACCTGAGGCGCACTTGCTAAAAATAACATGTTTTCATGGAGAGTATTTATAAAAATTTAAAAGTATTCAAATGAGGTGAATTATTGACATTCATGGTCCTCAAGATAGGAAAGGAACAACAATGAGTGCAAACTGTGTAAAATTGCTAAAAAATATCAATCTTTGTTAGGACCTACTAGAAATAGACAGTTTCCAATTTAAGTCTAGAAAGCTATGGAAACTCCAATTTTTCTTATATGGTTTATTTTTCACATCATCTCAAGGTTGGGAGGTTGTATCATGTTTCAAAAATGTCAATAAAAACTTTGTGGGATGTTAAAGCATCACTCGAAAGATATCTATAAAACATAGTTCACCAAAGGAGATAACTCGTTCCAATTGTGATGGGAGAGAGTCACCTAAGAATGTTTCCACCATGAAGGAGACATAATCATCACTAATCCTCTCTAAAAAGTTGAATATCATCATATGAATAAGATTGGGATGATAAATACATCAAAGTGAGTCATTGTGTGTGAATGCCAATCATTTGGGTGGTAAGAGAAACCATGAACATCATGGGATATGAAAATTATTTGAAACATCATGAGATTAATTCAAACCCAATTTATCAAGAGGATGATCATCGTGATAGTGATGTGATAAGATCACTTTGAGTGAGGAATAAATACATCTCAAGCAATGCATACTTCGAGCAATGTTTCTAAACAATTGATCCATGTTTGATAAGGATCTCACATTTTACAAGTCAGAGGAGGTGGAAATTGCAGTGTTTTAGTGTAGCATGGGAAATGGGAACATGGAATTAATTCTCATTCATTCATTTAGGATCAATATTTATATTAAGAATAGGTCACCTATTTTTAAGAGAAACATGTGAGTAGGAGGTGTAAAATTTGATTTCATTCTAGAAGTGCTCTAGACTAATGAAAGGAAAAAAGGTATGATCTTCATTTATAGAATCATGGTATTAAAAATGGGAAGCCATCTTTGTTTCATTTTCTACTAGCCACTCAGTAGTGTTCTTAAAAACTCATTTAAACATTCTATTATGATCATTCCTTGATGTGGAAGGATATTCCCAGCACCTCATTCTATTCTAACCGATGGATACTTCTCAAAAATTTCACTTAGGGGTAATTATTTCACCCACATGATGAAGGAATTTTGATGGAGTGATGAACATGCATCAAGATATTTGAGCACCATGGAGTTTTCTGCCATGATCATTAGTGGCATTTATGAAATCCTAAGGAGAAATAAATTCATCCTCACTCTCATTGTGAGATAAAGAAAGAACCATCATTAATGATACCCGCATTCATCTCAGACCACATTGGAATGTATCACAACAATGTTCCTAAATACTCATTCAATAGTTTGGAATGTTTAAACATATTCTAGAAAAATAAAAATTTGATCGTTTTGCTTCAAATCATCAAGTTATCTATCAAACAAAGCTTCATCTTCATCGAATCAGTCAACCCTTCTTTCTCTCTTTCTTTCTTCCTTCTCTCTCCATGTTCTAAATTCTCATTAAGAATTTAATTTTTACTATTTATTCCTATTCACTTATGTGACCCTAAATTAAACATATTTATATCCCTTTTTTGAATAATAATAAAAGGACTCACTTCTTAGGAATATGAAAGTTTGCAAGTGATGGGGATATGTGAAGATTCATGTTGCGGGTATATGAAGAGACACATTTTTAATGTTATAAATTGAAATGGCTTCTCCATTACAATGGGTTGACAATTGTTTATTGAATGTATTTTGTTGAGGTTACCCTTTCTACCTCAAGTAATAAAAGTTGTAATTCTTATATTTCTTGTCTTATATTCCTCTACTCTCTCTTTCTAACTTTTTATACATGATAATCTTGTAAAACCAAGAAAGGTGTCTACACCTTTGATAAATGAATCAATGGAATGATGTGTCTATGATTTGTTTTGTCTTATCATTTTTTCATTTTTGTGTTTTTATAATTGGATTTAGACTCACTTTGGTTATTGTATGTGAATTTATTAAGCCCACTCACAATAGTAACCCTCTCTCTCTTTATTTCCCTAACTCCCCTTTACTCCCGATCATTTAAAATTTCTCCCTTGTACATTGTACAAACACTTTTCCACTAGTCCAATGGAGTGTTCCTATGTGATCCCTAGCCTATTGGTCACCCCACAACTTCTAGGTAGTTTAAGTAGTTTAAATTTAATAATGGGATCCTCCCCATACATAAGGAGAGGCTTAGCCCCTTACCGTTGGTGAAAAACCAATAATTTGCAATACGAAAATTTATTTCGCCAATAGTTTTGAAAACTCTATTGGGGAGAGATAATTAGGGTCATAAATCCTCAACATTAATAATGTCAACCTAAGGCTGGTGTCTACAAGATATATGTAAAAGGAGAAATAGATATTTAGAAATGGTCCCTTACCCTGTTGGTTGGAAATTTTATCATTAAGATCAATCAACAATTCATGGGACAACAATCCCTCCTCTTTATAGGGATGTTCCCTTATTCACCAAAACTTGGGACTCTAATTATTTAGAAATTTATAGATTAATTATTTTTGAATGAGGATTTTTGTGTAGGAAATGGTACCATTCTCTCAATATTTTCTATACAGAATATGAACAAGGAATAGGGTTTTTAGAGGAAGAAACAACAACTTGTATGGGAAATAAGTATAAATTAGGGAAAAAAATTTCGTATGACTTATTTATCAAGGATACAAGTATCCTCCTTGGTTGTACAAGATTACTCACTATTGTAAGGAAATAAGTGAAGAAGGCAACACATTCAGATATAGAGACTGCAGAATCATATCTTACTAATGCATGTAAGAGATTTAAAGAACATGTGAGTCAATACATATGAAAATCCATGAAATATAAATGTAGATAGACACAAAGTTATTCACACTCTATTAAATGGATTGAACAATTTTTTTAAAGATTCAGATGTATTAATCCTCGCATTCACAAGATTCAAGAAATGGAAAAGGAAAGAACACATATACGAGAGAGAAAGTGTCTTCTTTTGTATTGATCCAAAATTTTGTATTTACATTCCAAGCACCAAAATTCAACCCCTTTACAATGAAAAATAAGCCTTATATAGGATGAGAGGTGGTTGTAACCAATTTTCTAACCAATTATCTTTTAATTAAGTGTTAAACATTTAATTAATTCATTACATAATTTAGCTTTTATTTACAATTCAATTTCCAAAATGATAAATCTAACCTCAAAATATCACAATTAGATAGGAAATGACTAAGAACTAGATGAGGGAACATTAGATAGTGGCATAGATATAACTTTTATCTTGAGCATGCGAACCCTAAACTTGGCCACAACATCATAAATATCCATGACTTTAGGAATGATTGTATTTGACATGACTTTAGGAATGATTGTATTTGACATGGAAGCTAACCAACTGCAAAGGGATTACTCCATTTCTTTTACAATTCCTCCATTTGGCAACAGGCCCTTAGTTAATTCTACAACAATGTTATGCAACTCAAAGATTTCTTCCATTTTTTCCTTATTCAATGATTCATCCTTAAACATATCCTCCTTAATTAATGCATTGAATTTGGACTTGAATTCATCCAATAAATTCCTCTTTATAGAATTATCCTTATAGAACTGGAAGTAGAGAGCTTCTAGATCAACAAAGATATATGATTTGAATGATTCTCCCTTCTACACCATGTTCTTCAATTTAGTCATAGCCTCTTCAAGAAATTTGATCCTCCACTCAATACTGTAGACCCACTTCTTGGATAGATTATTTTGGAATCATCAAATATCTTGTGAGAGAGTAGAATCTTCTCATCAATGGTATTCATGATTCTCAGATCTTGAATACTATCTAACCATATCTTGAGTTCTTTCTCAACAACACCAATTGTTGAATTGAATTGATCTTGTGTTGAAGAGATGTTATCATATATTTTGAATGCTTCATTAATAATTATTAATCCATAAACCAGCATTCCTTCTACCAATGCTTCATCAGCTCTTCTAAATGATGCATGTTTGTGGATCTCTTTTATAGCCTTGATACCCTCATCGAAAGAAAATTTACAGGAGGAAATGAGGAGATAGGAGTGGGATCAAGAGGAACTTTGTTAGTGGAGAGGAAGGAATTTATGAAATAAGAAAGAACTTGAATATGTTTCTCTATTTTTTCTTTTGTCTTCTGACTCTTATTTACTCTTTCAATAACTTTGGAAACAATCTCTTTAAGGTTTGAGAATTCCCCTTCTCAAGTAGATTCATCAAGTGATATCCTTTTCAATTCTAAATCTGCCATAGTTATTTCATTTTCATTCTTGTCTCCCATTGGTTTGGAAATTTTCAGACATTGTTGTCTTTTTGAATTAGAAACCAAATAGGAGGTTCTATTGGCCTTCTTTGGAGGAAGAGTAGGGGTTTTCCCAAGTAGAGAATCCACTGCATAAAAACCAAGAGCAATAATTTGTGAAGTATCCTCCCTCTTTTTGTTATCAATCATGGGTTGAACCCATGTGAAGAAATCACTTGAATTTGGGGTAAGAGGTAGTGCTAGTGCAAGAATATTAGGAGGACAAAGAGGTTGAATAGTGGAAAGCTCGAGATTAGGATCCACAACAGAGGAAGAAGTTGATCTCTTGACATCAAGCTTGGGCCTACTGACTTTTCAGTGTTAGGTTCAATGATTTCTAGATATTCTTCTTCATCACTTTCTTCATCTTCATCCTCCTCTTGATTATTCTTTTTTTCTTCAATCCCTTGTTCTCGATTCATCCCTTCCTTCCTTAGTTAATTTCATTTATTCTATTGAATGATATGATATATGTTCAAAAATAGGAGAAACTTTTTCGGTTAATTCTTGAGGTTTCTCTTACTCCACCTCCTTTTTAGGAATTTCATGTATTTTCTACCTATTTGGTTTGATCTTTCTTTATATACACATTAGTTTCTAAATCCAAAGGTGAACAAGAAGGATTCATTTTAACTGGAACGTATTGAGGAGTAGATAATTCCTTGTGTGAAGAGGAGGATTCTTGAGAAGAATATTGTTTCATTGTTTGTTTGTACTCTATCTTTCTATTAAACCATTTCCTTGTTGTTACAATCACATGATTGTTTATTTCAGAGGGATTATATATCTCTTTTTGGGACCATTCAATGGTTGGGAGAGGCATATGTTGAATGGTTTTGATATACTCTACAGAATAAAAATCATCATCATCATCCTCTAAGTCCTCAGGAATATGAACTTGATACACCTTGAAATCCTTGATTTGTTGTAGAGAAAGTCTCCCAAAATACCTTTTCCTTACCTCATATTCATCAACACAATATTCCCAGTAGTCTTCAATGGTGGGAAGATGATAATAGGACATTCTCAAATGCTTGGAAATGAAACCCTTGATATCAAAAGAGGATCTTCTCTTATATGAATGAAACTTAAACTAAACAATTGTTCTCTCCACATTATGTGCATCCAAGGCAGATCTACATGTGTAGTTTCCCAAAGAGATAGGAAACTAGATGCTAGTGATTTTCTTATCCCTACATGTCTTGTGTAGCATATCTAGACGTCTACAAACTTCCAAAAGGACCAATTTAGTAATGTAATACATAGACAATTTTTTGCGTGTACCTTCAAACCCAACCAATCTTATATAGAAAAAAATTTAAAACTTGATGAAGAGGCTGCCATAGGTTAAAATCATCTGCCTTGCTTCTACACACACTCTTTCCGGTGTGTTTCCTTCCAAGATCCTAACTATGAACATTTTGAAAATAATATTTACCCTCCCATGATGAAATTTACTATTTTCAAAAGTGAAATGTTGATAAACTCATAGACGGGTACATTATTCATATCATCCTGAGGTGACAGTCCTACCCATACTTTGAAGGCTGTAATTGTGTACATGAGGTAGGAGGTCATGTGAAAGGTTTTACTTTGTTGCACATTCACTAGTCACTCACTTAATTTTTAAAAATGATCTCTCCTCGCTTAAATTATTCTTTCACTCACAAATGATATTAATATACACACACATCCAAAGTTGGAATTCATTTGTGGAGGACATGCCCATTAATCTTACCAACAGGGTTATCATATCAGATAGTTCTTCCTTAAAATATGACCTATACAAGACCTCAAGTAATTTGTAAGCTCCTCTCTTTTAGGCCTTAAGAAATGATCCGCTATCACTACCCTATATCTGTCTCTATCTTGCTCAAAAATATTTTAATCTTGGGCCTTATTCAAAATTGTAGAATATTCAATGGAAAGGATTCTTAGGGTTGTATTGATATAGATAGAATCAATATTGACAATTATTTATCCCCAAGGATCCTTGATATATTTGGTGTTTGGGTCGAAAAATATGCACAAGTTAGGAAAATATCAATACATTGAACTGAGAGAGAAAACCGGACAACATATGTAATTCCACTATTCTTGATACATTGGGTCATGATAGTGGGAGTATCCTTGGAAATTTGGGCCTGAAATCCTCTAGATTTACGCATCTAACATCACTATCCCTAATTTTTGGAAAAAGGTTTCCAAGGAAGAAATATGCTAATACCCCCCATATTCTGGAACTTCATGGTGAAAAGGTGGGAGAAAACTCAAGGAAATGGGGGCTTTATATTGATTTTTCAAGAGGAATTTGAAGAGGAGGGTGGAAAACACAAATCACTACAAAATTTAACCAAACATGCATGAAATGACTTACCTACAGTATGAGAAGAATGGATCCTTGATAATGGTCCTAGTGTAATTTAAAATTTTTAAATTAGGCCAAAAACGAGCAATATATGATCAAAAACTCTTTCTAGGGCATAGGGGCAAAAATTAGTAGTACATAGTGAAAACTCGAGTTAGAATGGTGAACATTATTTACATTTTACCCCTTTATAACAACTCATCTTGAAAAATTGGTTAAGTTAGGAAAAATGGTAGAATGTGGGAGTTGGCAATGCTCAAGAAACTCATTTAATCACTTTTCCCCAAATTACGGATATGATGGATTTTTGGAGAGCTGAAGGACCAAAGGAACAAGTACCCTATGTTCCACAAATCTTCAAAAAAATAAAATACAAATAAATTTAATGGATTACAGAAATGGGAATCTTGTGGGGAATGGGGTGCAGACGAAACAAGTTTTGTGAGTAGCAAAATCATCTGCCTCACTTGTAATGTAAAAAGTTTCAGTGGATTGTGGAAGTCATGAGGCTATGGGGAATAATGGGAAATAGGTAATGGTTCTACCCGATTAAAGGGTTTTTGTAAAAGTATGAAACAAAGGTTTGTGGGTTGATGCACAATGTGGAGAACCACAAGATGTGTGGAATAAAGGAATAGAAGGAATGGTTCCACAAGTTCAAAAAACTTCCACAATACCCGCAATAAAGGGAAGTAGTAGAGAAATGTAGGAAAAAGGAATTGTAGAGAAAAAGGGGGAAATAAGAACATGTTCAATGGGATAAGTCAAATAATCATAACACTATACAGCAATTTTTGGGAAAGTGGGGATGCAGGGAATTGAGATAATAAAGGAACTTGTTCCTCTTATTCCTCTAAAACCCATATTTTTCACAAAACACTTAAAAGGAGAAAAATTAACTAAAAATATACTAATTGTTGGAATTTTCTCACTCCTCGGACCTTGAAAAAGACAAATACATAGAGTAAAGGTATCACTTAGCCAAAAATTCAAAAAAACAAAAGAATTACACATTTTGGGTGAGTGACAATTGGATCTTTCTCGATTGATCTAACTTAACACAATGAAAACAAGATAGATCAAAGAACCTCATAATCTCATGGTTACAAGACCAGTGCATACATCCATTGGGAAAATATAAAACAAGACCACAGAGAAAAAAAATAGGCACAAAGACACAAGGCACAAACCAAAATAGAGATTGTATAAGACTATACATAACTATATATAAAGGACTAACATCCACCTTATGACTTAAACAACTTCAAATACTAGCCACTATATGGTAATGGAAGGGAATTTCCATCCATATAGCTCAAATAATATGAATTCTCACTAGAAAAATGCTGAATTTTAAAAGGACCAAGCTAGAGTGAATCAAACTTACCATGAATTCCTCGTGGTTCATGCCTTTTTCCCAGAGTAGGACAATATCTCCAACTTGGAAGTCCTTGGACTTGTTTTTCTTATCAAAAATTTCTTGAATTTTTGCTAGTGTGCAAAGATCTTATCCACAACCTACAATCTTTCTTCATCCAACTTTTGCAGGTACATTATCCTCTTCTCCAAGGCAATTGATAACTTCTCATCTTCAATGGATTTAACAAGGTGCAATGCAGGGAATCCACTATGACCGACAACCGATATTCCATCCCATACAAAAACTATAATGGATACGTCTGATGGCTCTCTTTGGTGTGATCATGTCATCCTAGAGAGCATCATATAACTTATTATACCAATTCCTTTGTGACTCATCCACTAACTTCTTGATAATGGCTACCATGTTTTTGTTGGTTGATTTAGCATTTCCCATTTCCTTTTGGATAATAACATGATGAGTTTGCAAGGGAGATCCCATACCCATAACAAAAACCAATGATATCATGAAAATAAAATTTAGCGGCATTATCTCTCACAATTTTATTTGGGACCCCAAATCTTACCAATATGTTTTCTTTAATAAAGTCACAAAAACTTTAGAAGTGGTCATTTTAACTAGAATTTCTTCAACCCATTTTGTAAAGTAATCAATGGCACTTAGAATGTGTGTGTGGAATGCACTTGAATTTGTATTAAAATTATGATGAAACCTATCCCCACTTTGCTAGAAAGGATCTTCAATAATCACTAGTTTCGAGGTATCGAGGCCAACTTGGGTCCCGCCTTACAAAAATATGACATTCTTCGACATCGAAACCCACTTTTTCATCCTTGAAAAGAGTTTTCCAATAATACCCTACACAGAGAATCTTGTCATTTTTACTTAGGAATAAAAATGGCCATCATAGGCCAGATCATGGAAAGCTCTCAGTAATCTCTTATGTTGTTCCTTGTCTACACATCTGAGAAAATGTCTATCAATTCCTCTCTTGAACAAATAATTGTCCCATAGAACATATTGTTCAACCTAAAGCTTGATGGATATTTTTCTTTGGAACTTATATGTGTTGAAAATTCTCCATAGGTAAGAAAATGAGCAATATTGGAATATTACTCATCAATCGAACTTAGGAAGAGTACAATCGAATACCAACAATATCCTTTTCATATGAATTGTCCTTCAAACCTTTAACAATCAATTCACATAGGTCCTTACCTCGAACAATATTGGAACCTTTTTGGACCCTAGAATATTGGCCAAGTATGAAGGCACATAGGCGTGCGGGTCCCAGGTTATGGAAATGTGCACAAGGAAAAAGTGTGCAAGAGAAAGGTTTAAGGAAGCACATAGCACGCGCGGTGCATGAATGAGGTTCAAGAATTATTCAATTTGAGTGCCCATGGTAAAACACGTAAAAGCATGATCAATTACACGTGGATAAGATGCCATCCTGGTGACAGGTTGGCCCCGATAGGGGTATGCCTTAGAATATTCTAGAAGAACATCATGAGATAAAGTGGAAAGTTCAAGCCTAGAGAAGAATTCTCTCATGAAGGACCACATTCAACACTTGGCACCAGATCTGAGGGCATTGGAAGGCAAGTTGGTAGTGTAGGAGAATTATAAATACAAGTGCCTGTGGAGTAAAAGATATAGCGGGTTAGAGAGAGTAGGAATTTAAGTATAGATCTAGAGAGTGAGCGAAGCTCTGCAGAGATGTTGTGAGGACTCTGTTAATGGATAATTACATCTAGGAGAGAAGATCTTGGGCATGGAGTTGTAATTTTTATTTTTGATAGCTTAGTTACACAAGTCCAGTGATATGCATGACTACGGTCTACTCTCTGTGACTCTCTGTAATGAATCAATGAATGTAATGAGGTTACTGATATAATATATACATGAATATCAATGGTTCTAATGCATATTTATCTCTTATAAGTTCTCTTTCCTTTCATGCTATGAATGAATGCTTGTATAATTCTTTCTGTTATAATGCATGTTCTCGATTATGTGAAAACACTCGGTTCAAGTGACTGCGCAAGGATCTAGAGCCCGTTATGAGCCCTATGGTTCTTGTATGTTTCAACCTCCCTCATGAAAAATCTTACACTAATCATAGATGATGTTTCCCATTAAAATCACATAAAAGAGAGACTTGGTACCTACGCGTGCCTCGGGTGAGTGCTCAGCTGCTGCTGGGTGATAGGCCAGTGTGTATGGGGTTCCTTCCTTTTGTGATGGGAGTAAAAATGACTACATCTTGGTTCCATTGCCGAGACCTCTTTTTGAAGTTGTAGTGGGATATAACATACATCATGATCTGTAGTGAGTAATGACAGAGCGGTTAACATTGGAAAATGTTGAATCATGGTTCAAGAGCACAGAGGATGAATTTTCTCAGAGATTCAAAGACCTTTGGACCTGAGTTTAATGCACGTAGATGGGTAGAAGAGAACCTCTACCATGATCTATATGAGACCTTCTTCTGCTGCTTCCTAGTAGAACTATATGAATGGCTTTCAGCCTATGCGTCTAGATCAAGTTGGCATTATGGATCACATGTGTGGACCAAAGAAGACTACCAAAGGTTGCAGGATGCAGATCTGACATGGACCTGTCTTTGTAGATCATTGGTGGAGAGGAGTACTGACTAGTTACACTCAAGTATGCCATTTCCACGTATTCTTGTCTGAAGGTTACTGAGTTTGAATTTCTGCGAGAACCTAGAGGAATGTTTCTATGTGCTATTCCTCTATCTATAAAGATATTGATGGTTACCATGAGTTTAGAGGCTTTCCCAATGGCCGAATAAACCATTCTGAGCACTAGGTAAGGAAGCTTGGGTGGAGGAAGATGGCAGATATCATGATAGAGAAGGAGAGGGAAGAGAGACGACTCAAGTATAGTGAAGTGTGTGAAAGGGAGATTACTAGATGATGTGAGGTTTCTAGTGTGATGGATCTATGGAGATAGACATTACGGAAAGCATTTGAGGTTCACGTGGAGGATGTGGAACCTGAGCAATCTCTGTTACCCCATCTTGAAAATCACGTAAGGGAGACCCCTTTGGGTTACGGTGAGAGTTCATCACACGAGAAAAGGAGAGTCATTGGCACATATCTAAACCCACCCAAAGTGACCGAGCCCTAGCAATCGGCTTTTCCCAAACCAGAAGAAGTGTTATTGACCTAGTTGATATCAGTGAAAGAGAAAATCCACACCTAGGAGATACAATTTTACAGTCCCTTCTTCTATGGCTACACATATTCCAGTATTCGGAGGAGTCTTTGGATAAGGAGCAAGTGTACAAGCTTTCGAGTCTTGTATCGTGGAGTGGTGGGGGACACAAAGAGTAGGGGGCAGGGGCACTATCGCCGACCATTGGCGTAAAGTTCATTGGGACCATGGGGGTGCTTAGCACAACTCCTACATGCCCTATTGGACCCAGTGGTTTTGGTGGCTCTGGAGGCATAGGGCATGGTGGACCCGGTGGATCAACTAGTGAAGGAAACACCGAGGGAACCAAGGCTCTAGCTTAGGGGATAGGGACCCGCCACCACCTCGTATTCTTCGAATGTCTCTACATTTGCTAGATTATAGGGGTATTGAGGATGCTACAAAAATGTTCACAAGTGTGAAATGATATAGCACACGAAGGATATCACAACCCCATAATGGAAGGCTAGTCACTTTTACGACCACGTTGCGGGGTGCGCATATAGCTGGTATAGGAAGTATGACCCTCATCAAATGGTGGTGGACTATACTACCTTAAAGAATGCATTCTTGGTAGAGTTCCACATTCCTAAGTTCAAGCAGAAGAGCATCAGTGCTTTGAAGGAGATTCAACAAGGAATGACAAAGAGTGTACGGGAGTATGATGCACACTTTAAAACTCTCTTGTCTAAATTATCATATGATATTCATCCTTCTCAACATGCACAGTGGTTTGTTGGAGGATTAATCACCCCTTTTAGAAGGGCCTTGTCTCATAAAAATTTTACAGACCCGCGTGAAGCATTGGAAGCTGCCCTACGTGCCGAAGTTGTTGGTAGTATAGATACTGGCGTTAGCCCATTCTTAGAGGCTCAAATTGTTGCTTTGGAAAAGTAGTTGGAAAAATTATCTACGAACTCATCCCATGAGACTCGCAGTGGTTTGTGGTGCACAGATTGTGAGATAGAGGGGCACGTTAAGGATAATTACCCCCAGAGGACAATGTACATGCTATAGTGGTAGATTGTGAAATTTGTCATGGGGACCATGATGCAAGTAGATGTCCCTTGTTGTAGCATGTAATCAGGAAGAATGTATCTTGTTATTACAAAATTTTCACCTCTACAACCCATGATACTAAGGATTGTAGGCTCATTGATCAAATCCATGAGGCCATTGATCATAGGGTACGCCAAACCAACATTTCCAATAGTTCTAATGATAATGATTGTTGTTATGAGGAACATGCAGAAGGAGGTGCGCGTGGAAGAGGATTTTGAGGAGGATTCCGTGGCCAAGGTAACTGTGGAGGAGGAAGGAGTGAGTTCCCGTGTGGAACCTATTTCAATTGTGGATCTACAGAACATTACAAATGTGAATGCCCAAATTTTTTGCAGTGGTCATGGTGCAAAAAGAAGCATAAGTATGAGGAATGCCCAAAATTGTTTGAGCATATGAATCAGAAGCACCAGAAGGACAAGGGTGCTGCGATGGTTAGTATTAAGAAGGCAGACATACAGTGGATGCCTCAGGTAAAACAAGATGAAGGTTTAGAGCCTATCTTGGTAACACCAAGGAAGAAGCCTCACACACAAGAGAGGTACCAAGATAGAAAACCCTAGTTTTGAGGGAGGAAGTCATTCATGGAAAGTATCCAAACCCACGCATCAAAAGGAAATATATTAGGATACCATGGATGTTATTTGGAGCTTACAAGGGGAGATCCAGTGTCTAAAGGAGCAATCTAGGAGGGAGGAACAAGGAGAGTCGAGGTGCAAAAGGATGACCTGGATGAGGTCAAGGAGGTGTGTAAAATGCTAAGGTAGGAGAATATCATTCCCTTACTAGGATCTTGGTTTAGAGAGAATGTACCACGTGCCAGAGAAGAGCGCAAGAGATAGGTCTTACACACAAACCTTCCTCCTCATAGCATCGACTATGAAAAGGAGATTACATTGAATGCAACGATTGTAAATGGATGGATCCTTAGCAATATCCTCATTGACATAGGCACGAGGTTAATGTTCTAACTTTGGATGTATGGAATCGATGGGAAGACCTACATTACAGCCATCTTCGAATGTGCTTTGTGTATGGAAAACAAGAATAAGGTAATGGCCATCGATGTCTTAAAGGATGCAGCCATTACTATCCAAGGATCCAAGTTTAATGGGGACTTCAAAGTCTTAGCGCTCACCGAGGCGTGAGACATATTTCCCAACACTACTTGTGTGCCCTTGGTGTTACAAGAACAATGCGGACCTTTGGTTAAAAAAAAAAGGGTACATCAGCTTCAACAACAAGGAGGAATGGGTCATTATACCTTTGGGCTGATGGGAAGTCAACACCATATATTGAACTATTGGGGAGGAAGTTCTGGACAAGATTTATGTGCACTCAATCAGAGACCCTAAGCTGATACACCCTACTAACGGGGTTATCTAGTTTGAAGATGCTTAGTCAGTGAGTGATACCACCAGTCTGCAGTGTGTGACAATTGGGCACATGGGAATTATGAATTGATGGGAGGGTAGATGAGAGGGTCAGTGACCAAGGTGACTAAGGCACACATGGTTAGGCACCTTAGAATAAAAGAACTCGCCCAAGTATTTGGGAGGAGCCTTCCCTGAGATCTTTCTGTAGGAGGTAGAAGCTCAAAGTGGAAGGATGAAAAGGAACAAAGGGGGATGTTAAGTTATTTCTTTCTTGGCATAATAGATCGATGGTGGGCCACACATCGAGAGCTTTTGGATTGGTGCAAGGTAATAATTTCTCTCTCTATCAGAATTTCTAGGAGCAATGTACCCACCATCATCAAGGAGTACCATGGGAAGGAGCCCACCTCTTTCCATATCTAGGAGTGTGAATGGGTCTAGAGAGAAGGCATGGAATCTTTGCCACCATCCCTTTGGGTGCATAATTTGTATTATACACTACGGGGTGGTCAGCGCGCGTATGGTAAATTCATTCAGAGACACGCCGCCAAACAAGGAATTGGCAAGAGCTCATGGCTGACCTTATTAAAACCTTTGAATATCAGAGTACCAAGCCATTAGTTGATAAGGTCTTATAGGGTATCAAGCGCCTTACCATGGGGGATAGTGCCAAGATGGAAAATAGGCTATTAGAATCACTGGGTTAACCAGGATTGGAGGTGTATTTTGAAGAAGAAGAGGAAGCAGAAGAGTTACAGCTTGAACGCATGTTTTTGGAAAAAGAGAAGGGAAATTTGGTATATGTGATTGATGGAGAGGAATCAGAAAGCTTAGATGTTATCCATTCTATAGGGATGTACAAGGTAGTGGAAAATGTAGATACTCATGCGCGTGCCTACCATGAGCCTTTAAAAATGAAGAAATTTAACATCGCCAAGAAGAACCTAAGGAAGTCATGTTATTGGAGATTACTTGGATAGAAAAGGAGGTATTAAAGATCATTGATCTGTTGAATTTGAGGATTTATTCCCGTGTGGGTACCATGAGCTCAAAGGTGTTCACCATGCCTTAGGAGAGATGAAGATAAAATTGAAGGATGGTGTGCACTGATTAGAAAAAGGCCCTATCGGATGAATCCCAATTTACGTGTAAAGGTCAAGGAGGAGATAGAAAAAATGATAGCTTTTGGGATCATTGAGGCAGTGGAAGAATTGAAGTGGATAAGCCTCGATGGTAATCAACATCAAGAAGGATGGGAAAATTAGAATTTGTGTGGATTATAGGGAATTGAATGTAGTTTGTGTCATTGATCCATTTCTCGAATTCCCCTTCACTAAAGAAATTTTGGAAGGAGTCACTGGGTGTGAAATATATTCCTTTACGGAATGGATTTTCAGGGTACCACCAAGTCTAGATTGCAAAGGAAGACTAGGAGAAGACAACTTTCACCACCAATTGGGGAAGCTTTGCATATATGGTCATACCCTTTGGGTTGAAGAATGTGCCAGCTATCTTTTTGTGCATAGTGGTGCAATAATTCCAAGACTTCATTCATAAGTTTCTTTAGGTCTATTTGGATGATTGGATAGTATATGGTCTAGTTAAAGACCATTGTGATAATTTGAGGTTAATGTTTGAGAGGTGTAGGCAGTTGAGGATATCCCTCAACATTAAGAAATGTGTGTTTGCTACACCCTTTGGGACTTTATTGGGGCATATCATATGTAAGGAGGGCTTACTGGTAGATCCTACTAAGGTTGTAGTTATTGTGGGGTTAAGGGAGCCTACTAGCCAAAGTGTAGTGCACAGATTCCTTAGGCATATGGGCTATTACAGAAAGTTCATTAAGGAATATGCCAAGATCTTCGCACCTTTAGAGGAGCTGCTTGAACATAAAAGTGCCTTCCATTGAGGAGAGGCACAACAGAGGGCGTTTGATACATTAAAAGATAGGTATATTACTGTGCCTATTTTACATTTTCCCTCTTGGGACAAGCCCTTCCATGTCCATGTAGATGCCTCAGGGACCGCCATTTGAGCAGTGCTTGCACAACCAAGTGAATGGATTTTTTATCATCCTCTCTGTTTTGCAAGAATGAAACTAACACCAATAGAGAAAAATTATACCAAAGTTGAGCATGAGGCATTTTCAATGATCTACGCGCTCTTCAAGTTTAGACAGTATTTGCTAGCAACACCCTTTGTGTTTTACACTGACCACATGGCATTTAAGTATTTAGTGAACAAGCCTGTTCTACAAGGACGCATATGTCGATGGGTGTTGTTGTTTCAAGAGTTTGAATTCAACATTATAGTAAAGCCCTGAAAAAGAAACTGTGGGCTTGATCATCTATCAAGAATTGATTCAGGGGAGGATCCACAAAGTATTGAGGAAGCAATGCTAGACGTAAACTATTTAGGTTGCATGGCGCACACCCTCACATTTGGAATAGATTGTAATATTTTTAAAGGAAGGTGTGGTGCCATAAGGAATGAATACATTGGAAAAGAAGTAGTTGGCCATATGCACCGCACCCTACATGTTAATCAGTGGATACTTATACAAGTTGGGACGTGATGAAGTTTTACACAGATGTGTCTTAGAGCATGAGTGCCTAGCCATCATGGAGGAAGCACACAGAGGAAGTGCGGGTGGGCATTATGCAGTGATGCCACCATGTGTAAGATATTAATTACAAGTTTGTGGTGGGAAACCTTGTACAAAGATTGTAGAGATTATTGTAAAGCATGTGACCATTGTTAGTGCATTGGAAAACCAGAAGGAGAGATGAGATGCCTTTGCACCCTATTCCTAGCGCGAGCCTTTTGAAAAGTGGGTGATAGAATTTGTAGGACCTATTACACCAACAACGCATAGGACTGGGTCATGTTATGTCATCACTTACACAGACACGATAAGGTGGGTAGAGGCAGCCCTAACTAAAGATTGCACAAAGAGCAATAGTGGCAATAGTAGCAATAGTAACATTATCGGGAGGTATGGATGCCCTTTGAGTTTGACCAGTGATAGGGGTACACATTTCTTGAATGAGACCGTAAGGATCCTGTTATCAAAGTTCATGATGGTGCATCACAAGACTATGTCCTATCACCCACAAGCAAATGGAACCACGAAAGCATTCAACAAGATACTGAGTCATACCTTGACTAAAATTTGTGACGTCAAAATACAAGATTGGGATGACAAAGTATCGGCAGTATTATGGGTTTACAAAACAATGTATAAAAGGATAAACAAAGCCACACCATTTCAATTGGTGTTTGGTGCAGAAGTTGTTTTTCTAGTTGAATTTATGTTGCCTTCTCTGTGAATAGCATGCACAGGAGGGTTAGTCGATGAAAAAGCGCTAGAAGAAAGGATTGATGAGTTAATGAAACTGGATGAGAGATGATCACTTGCCCGATGGAGCCAAAAAATAGAAAAAGAAAAAAACAATGCTTGGCATGATCACCACTTTAGAAACAAGAAGTTTGAGGTTGGGTAGATGGTATTACTATATGATTCCAAGTTTTTTCACCATCCAGGAAGTTGAAATTCCATTGGTTGGGTCCTTACACAATCTCGTACATCTTTGATTCAAAGTGTGCTAATTCTTACAAGCGTTGGATGGGACGAAGTTTCCTGGACACTTCAATGGGAGTAGGTTGAAGCCCTAATATAAATAAGTCTTCTTGGTATTTGTAAATAAGGTAGTTTTTCCAGATAGTTTAGAATTTTTCTTTATGCAGCTTCCCTTTCGCGTTGTGGTTTTGTTTTTGCCTTGGGCACCGGTAACCTTATTGCTATTTTTGAGAATTTGTGAGTGTGCAGAGGACCGTGCATCACTTTAAGTGTGGGGTGGAGAAAAGTGAAGAAGTGCGTGATTAAAGTACCAAGGAAGTTGTGTTGAAAAGCCTTGTTGAGTAGCAGGTTGAAAGAGGTATATAAAGAGAAAAGATAAAAGAACGGTTGGTGTCGGGTAAAGATACTTATAGATCCCATGTACTAAGGAGGAAAAAGTGCATTTAAGGCAACACAAGGTAGGTGAGAGCAAGAATCAGGATAGAAGAAGTGCCTTCGGCGTGGGTTACACATGCACAAGAGTCTCTTGTTAGGTTGGATTGGTTGCGCACTAGAAGGTTGGAGGAGTTTTCGTGCAGTTGGGCACGTGAGTAAAGGTGCTGAAGACATGCTTTGTTTGAAAAATCCACATTAAATGAATAAAGTATGGTGGTAGGTGAAGTAGCATTTAATGTTTAGAAAAGAGAAAAACTATAAGTAAAGGGTCGGGCACTCTCATTTTTACTTTGTGAAATAGAGGAGTTTGAGATATAAGCGAGTTCTATAAACTAGGGTTTTCAGATTCGATCGAGTGAAGGAAGATCTATGAGATTGAAGCGTGAGCAACCAGTTTGAGTTTGTGAACTAGAAGGAAGGGGTTACACGGGCATGGAAAGAGTTGAAGAGGTGTTGTCTTGTGAAGATTTTATCCCAGTTAGGGTTCAAAAACTAGGGCATGGGTTCAGAAGAGTTGTATCACGGATTTGAGATCTGGAGGATTGGAAGAAGTAAGAAAGAGTAACAAGGAGAGAATAGGAGTGATAAGAGGACCTCAACAATAGTACCCAAGAAAGGGAAGTCCAAGGCCAAGGCCAAACAACAAGAACCCGAAGTAAACACAAATGAAGAATGGTATGCAAAGATGTAATACCCAGATGGGGTGATGATGGGGAAGGAATGGGAATCCCACCTAAGAAGTGTACCTGTTAGTGACTATAATCACCACACAAACACAATAGAAAAGGAAATGGCACTGGAATTAGTGCACCCCACCAAAGAAACGAACACTAGAGGGTTTGCCAATATACAATGATGACGTTAAGGTCAAAATGGAGAAGGCAGGGCTTCTGCAACTCTATGAGTTTCCCTATTTTGGAAAGCTAGAGCACTGTACCAATGGTTGATGTCACGGGTACATGAAGATTACTTCCACTTTACAGGGTGCAAGATGTGCATGACTCCCCAGCTTATTTCACAATTTACAGGCCTCATATGTGAGGGAGATAGCTTGGAAGATGACCTTAGCGACAAGGAGGCTATTCAGAAACCATCAATGAATATGCTTACAAGAAGGGGTCGAGGTACTATGACATTTTAGACATTAAGGACCCCATGATGAAAATGGCTGCACATCTGGTGACTAAGCTGAATGGCTAGGAAAGGTGGACACAGGTCAACAAACCCTAGTTACATGTCTGTAGGAAAATTACAGAAGGCACCATATACAACCTATCCACATACATCACAGAGGAAATTGTCAGTTTCACGAAGGATGGGGACAAAATCCTCTTTAGCAATGTCCTCCTAACCATTGTATTCATGGAGATTGGGGTGCCTAACGCACCAGAAATTTTTTTATGGGAGTACCCCACCAAGGATCCTTCACCCGTGAAGAGGTTTGAAAAGTATGTCTCATGATACAATGACAACACCCCACAAGGCGTGGCTAGAGAAATGGTACACGCGCCTGAGGAACACGTTCAAGGAAGAGTGGAGAATCCCTGAACAACTCCCAACGGCCACCGAGGGGGAATCCGAATTCACGGTTTATCAACACTTCTGCCTGGGAAGATTCAAGCTGATAGACAAATCATGGAGCCCTTGGTGCAAGCTTCCCTTCGTGTTCACTACTCAATACTTCCAAGTAGGAGTGAATAGATTTAAGGAGTCAAAGAAGCTAAGGCTGGAGCTAGGTAGTCTAGACTGGGAACATAGGGAGATGAGAAAGAAGCTAAATTACCCCAGTGACAAGCGCACATACGTGGAAAAGTACATGTCTCACAAGATCCAGATGACTAGGCCGATAACACTACCCATCGCTAGAGGAACCGTGACATGTATGTACCTCTGTATAAGGCCAAAGTTCAAGAAGGGTGCGTATCTAGAGAATGAAGTCTCCATACCTAAGGATCCCATGGAGAGAAAGAAGCCCACACCCAAGAAGAGGGGAAGAGAGGAAAAAGCACCAAGTGTGCCGACTACTCAGACAGTGAGCATGCCATCCACAAGCACTAAGCCAAGCACTTACATACAGAGAAAGAAGTCTCCAGTGAAGGAAAATATGCCAGAGGTAGAGGCACCTAGGCAACCCATCACCAAGGAAGGGTCACCTGAGGAAGAAGATAAGGCCAAATCCCCTGATCAAGAGCCACCTCTTAGGAAAAAGTAGAGGGTGGATAAGGAAGCTGACTCGGAGGCAACCGACAGCTTGGAAAAATACTTGGGAGAAAGAGAAGATGAGAGTGAGGAAGATGATGGCAAGGAAGAAGAGGTAGAGAAAGACCAGGAGCCACATGTCTTTAGCATCTACGACTCAGAAGAGGAGAGTGGAGATGAGAAGCAGGAGTTCATATTCGTGTGGTGTAAGGGCACACATGATGAGGAAGATACTAAAGACATGAAGGAGGATGAGGAGGTTTCCAGGGAAGAAACAGGGAGCCATAAGTTTTATGAAGGAGTAGATCACTGAGGTGGTAGAAAGAGAAGCATAGAGAATGCTCAAGGTCCTAGTAGACCAAGAGTTGGAGTGCAGCATGGACATAGTGTTGAAGGAGGGGAAGGAGGAGAACATCGAAAATAACATGATAGCCTGAGGAGGCCCCACTCTGACAGTAAGCTTCCCCAAAGGCACACGCTCGGGTAGAAGGACTCTTAATATGGAGAAGAGGAAAGTAATGGGCTATGTTGATGACACAAAGAAGGTGTTACGCGCGTGATTCCAAAGCATTGTGCCCACAGAAAGACTTCTAGCCATGGGGTATTTTGAAAAGGATGGCGTGTACCCCAAAACAAAGAAGATTCTCTCTTGGGAATTTGAGTCCCACATTGATGAGCCAGACTTGAAGTCTGCCAAGGAGCGCTCATCACATTGCCAAAATCTAAGGGGGTCAATCCCTTAGTGAATGCTCAAGAGCTCTCGGACGAGCAAGTCTGCAACGCACTCAATAAGGTCGCGGTTGAGACCAAGGCTAGACTCTTTGCATGAAATGATAGGATAAGAGTCTTGGAGGAAAATTTAGGGAAGAAGGAAGAAGAATTGGTAGAACATGCTAAGAGCTTGAAGCAGGAAGAACTAATCAGCGCATAGTTAAGGCACAAGTTAAAGGAAGAGAAGATAAAGGTGCAGGAAGTGTATAAGAAAATGGAGTCTATCAAGGGCACCATCCTTTTGAAGCACCTAGACTTAGCACCACCCACACAGAAGTACTTGTCCCTTATGGAGTGTATAGAAGATCTAACATGCATCCTCACTATGGAGAGACAACCCTTAGCCCTGGAATATGTAGAAGAAGTAGCCGCACATTTGAAAGAGGAGGAAAAATTGAAAGTGGTAGCGTTCATTTCCGAGTATATCCAAGTACTCATGGAGGTTAAGGTCACTACCTAATCTGCAAAGGCCATGTATGATACATGCACAGACAGGGATAAGGTGGCAAGCTCCTTGGTTGCCACACTTGAAGTAGAACTAAAAGAGTTCCAAGAAAAGAACAAGGGAATAGGGCGAGAGGGACAAGGTTTTGGCTGAAGTAGAGAAGAAATCATAGGAAATTGAGGCTTTAAGGAGCTCAATTAAGGCCTGGCTAAAGGAACTATACCCCCAGATTACTAAGAGGATGGATAAAATCGAGGACATGGGCAAAGAGATGGAATAGATCATGGAAACTTTGGGCACCCAGGGAATTGGCTTGAGTTTTGATGAAGTGAGCACCCTAGTGGGCAACCTCTGCTAGAAGGCACAGGTGAGGTCGAAGAGTGGAATAAGCTAGAGGCTGATTTGTGAAAATATTTCCCTAGCTTGCTGAATTGATGCTCCCCCATTCTTCATTCTTTCCCCAATTCTTTCATTCCTTATTCTTTGTAAAGTGTAAGATTATACATTGGTTCCCTAAGGTAGCATGCATCTTGGTTAAGTAAAATGTTTCCGAGGATGGAGAACAGGCGTAGTGTGGGGTGATGTTGGACCCCTAGAATATTAGCCAAGTATGAAGGCACATAGGCGCATAGGGTCCCAGTTATGGAAAGGTGCGCAAGGAAAAAGCGTGCAAGAGAAAGGTTTAAGGAAGAACATAGCACGTGCGGTGTGCGAAGGAGGTTTATAACTTAGTCAATTTGAGCACCCAGGGAAAAACACGTGAAAAGCATGATCGGTTGCACGTGGATAAGATGCCAGCCTAGTGACAGGTTGGCCCCGATAGGGGCATGCCTTGGAATCTTCTAGAAGAACATCATGAGATAAAGTGGAAAGCTCAGGCCTAGAGAAGCATGCTTGCATGAAGGACCACATTCAACACTTGGCACCAGATCTGAGGGTGCTAGAAGGTGAGTTGGTAGTGTAGGAAAATTATAAATACAAGTGCCTGTGGAGTAAAAGATATACAAGTTTGAGATATAATGGGTTAGAGAGAGCAGGAATTAAAGTATAGATCTAGAGAGTGAGTGGAGCTCTTCAGAGATGCTACAAGGACTCAGTTAATGGATAATTACATCCAGGAGAGAAGGTCTTGGGCATGGATTTGTAATTTTTCTTTTTGATAGCTTAGTTACACAAGTCCAAGTGTTATGCATGACTGGGTCTCGCTCTCTATGACTTTATGTAATGAATCAATGAATGTAATGAGGTTACCGATATAATATATACGTGAAATCAATGGTTCTAATGCATATTTCTCTCTTATAAGTTCTCTTTCCTTTCATGCTATGAATGAATGCTTGTATAATTCTTTCTGTCATAATGCATGTTCTAGATTCTATTATAACACTTGGTCCAAGTGACCGCAAGGATCTAGAGTCCGTTTCCGAGCCCTATGGTTCTTATATGTTTCAACCTCCCTCATGAAAACTCTTACACTAATCATAGATGATGTTTCCCATTAAACTCGCATAAAAGAGAGACTCAATACCTACGCGTGCCTCGGGTGAGTGCTTAGCTTCTGCTGGGTGATAGGTTAGCATGCATGGGGTTCCTTCCTTTTGTGATGGGAGTAAAAATGAATACAAACCTTCACGAAGGGGCTTCAATTGCTAGATTTGGTTGAACAAGAGGGAGACAGTTCGTTTAATGGAAGTTTCTTTTTGGAATGTGCTTGTATGGAACATTATGAGCAAGTTGCTTCTTGATTGTAATCATATCATTGGCTAACTTTTGAACCAATTGATCAAAACTTTATGCACCTAGAGTAGAATATTTGGCATTAGGTGGTTCTTTCCTCAACTAAACTGACATAATCAGGTCATCTTCTACACTTATGGAAAATTATTTATCCAGATTCACATTAGTAAGGTAGGATATCCTTAGTGCATAACTCACCTCTGGAAACTAAGCATTGATGAAGAAACACTTCATATTTTAATCAATAGGATGAGAAAAAGATGGAACCTTATTAACCAGTTTGTTGAATTTGGCAACGAATTCCTGCATAGGCTCATAAGGTTCTTTCTTCATCTGGGAGAGTTGTGAAAAAAGTGCATGAGAGTTTTCCATAGGCTTGAACATGTTCTCGAACTGAATTTTCATGGTGTTCTATTTGGTAATAGTACAATCTGGGAGATGATAGAACCATTCTCAGTAACATTTTATTTCGAGTCTAGACAAATAATATGGTAGACACATCCTCATGCTCAACTCTAAGAATCCCACATGTAACAATAAAGGCTGCAATGTGTTCATCTGGGTGCAATTTACCATCACCTCTGAACTTTGGAAAATTCTTCCTATTCCCCTTTGGTAAATCATGCAAATAATTTCCAAGGGCTATAGGTGTAACTGTCAGGCCCCAAGGTACTGGTACAACAACCATTGTAGAAAAACAACTTGTAAAGGAACAAAAATACCTACTAAGACTAAATCCTAAGTAATAAAACTTACTTGTGGTTGAGTTTTGGTACTTGTCTAAGAGGATTTACTATCCCTTTCTTTTGTAGGAGTGCTTAAGGACCCTTTTCTTTTACTTATCTTCTTCAGATACAACTGGAAACCTTGTTGTTTTTGCAACTAAAAAATAGGATCTTATACTCCTTGGGATCTTTTTTTCTCATGTATATATTCTTTCAGCCACTGTGTTAAAACTGTTGGTTTTCTCTAAAGATTAGTTGGTGGGAAATATAGTACGTGCCCCATGGTGGGTGCCAAAAATTATTGGTTGGAATTTTTTTCTTTGATATTAATCAATAGCTCAGGGGATAATAGTCCCTCCTCTTTATGGGGAGGTTCCATTATTCACCAAAAAATAGGACTTTAATTATTTACAAATGTACAAACTAATTATTTTTAGATGAGAATTTTGGTGTAGGAAATGGTTCCAAATTCTCATTATTTTCAATACAGAAGATGAATATGGAATTGAGTTTTTAGAGGAAGAAACAACAACTTGTATGGGAAAGAAGTATAAATTAGGAAATAATGTTATGTCTAACTTATTTATCAAGGATACAGGTATCCTCTTTGGTTGTACAAGATTTCTCACTATTGTAAGGTAATAAGTGAAGAAGGAAACACATTCGATACAAAGACTACAAAATCATATATTACTAATGCATGTAAGAGATTTAAAGAACATGTGAGTCAATACATATGAAAATCCATGAAATATAAATGTAGATAGACACAAAGTTCTTCACACTATATTCAATGGATTGAACACAAAGTTTCAAGATTCAGATATATTAATCCTCACATTCATAAGATTCAAGAAATGGAAAAGGAAAGAACACAGATAAGAGAGAGAAATTGTCTTCTTTTATATTGATTCAAAATTTTGTATTTACATTCCAAAGCACCAAAATCCAACCCCTTTACAATGAAAAAGAATCCTTATATAGGATGAGGGGTGGTTGTAACAATATTTCCTAACTAATTGTATTATAATTAAGATTTAAACACTTAATTAAATCATTACATAAGTTATATTTTATTTACAATTCAATTTCCAAAATGATAAATCTAACCTCAAAATATAAATATTAGATAGGAAAATACTAAGAACTAGAGGATGTAACATTAGATTGTGGCATAGCTGTAAATTTTATCTTGATCACGTTAACCCTGAACTTGGCCACAACATTAGAAATCTCCATGACTTTAGGAATGATTTTATTTGACATGGAAGAAAACTAAATGCCAAGGTAGTACTACATTTCTTTTGTAATTCCTCCATTTTGCAACAAGCCCTTGGTGGCTTCTACAACAACATTATGCAGCTCAGAGAGTTCTTCAAATTTTTCCTTATTCATTGATTTATCTTTACAGAAATCCTCCTTAATCAATGCATTGAATTTGGACTTGACTTCATCCACTGAATTCCTCTCTGTAGAATTCTCCTTATCAAACTAGCAATGGAGAGCTTGTAGATTAGTAAAGATCTCTTATTTGAATGATTCTCCCTTCTGCACCATGTTCTTTAATTCAGTTGTAGCCTCTTCAAGAACTTTGATCCTCCACTCAACATTTTAGACCCAATTCTTAGATAGATTATTTTTGGAATCATGAAAGATCTTGTGAAAGAGAAGAATATTCTCACCAGTAATACTCATGATTCTCAAATCCTGAATATTATCCAACCATAGCTTGATTTCTTTCTCAATATCACCAATTTTTGAATTGAATTGATCCTATGCTTAAGAGATGTTATCATATATTTTTAATGCTTCATCAATGAAGCTTAATCCAGAAACCTAGCATTCCTTCTACCAATGCTTCAACAACTCTTCCAAATGATGCATGCTTTTGGATCTCTTTTATAGATTTGATATCCTCTTTAGAAATAACAATTGCAAGAGTTAATGAGGATATAGGAGTGGTATCAAGAGGTACTTTGTCAATGGAGAGGAAGGATTTAATGAAATTATAAAGAACTTGAATTTGTTTCTCTAATTGTTCTTGTGTCTAGTTACCCTTTTCTACTCTTTCAATCACTTTGGAAACAATATCTTTAAGGTTATGGACTTCCCTTTAGGATTAGATTCACCAAGTGATATCCTAGTCAATTCCAAATCTGCCACAATTATTTCATTTTCATTCTTTTCTTCCTTTGGTTTGGAAATTTCTAGAAATTACTATCCTTTTGAATCAAAACCAAACTAGAGGTTGTATTTCCCTTAATTAGAGGAGGAGTAGGGGTTGTTCTAAGTAGAAGAGCCACTGCATTAAAACTAGGAGAAATAATTTGTGAAGTATCCTTCCTCTTTATGTTGTTAATCATGGGCTAAACCAGGAATCACTTAAAGGTGGGGTAGGAGGTGGTGCTAGTGCAAGAACATTAGGAGGACTAAGAGGTTGAACAGTGGAAACCTTAAGAGTAAGAGTCACAAAAGAGGAAGAATTTTTTTCCCGACGCCAAGCTTAGGCCTACTAAATTTTCCAAAGTCAGTTCAATGATTTCTAGCTCTTATTCTTCATCACTTTCTTCATCATTTTCCTTCTCTTGATTACTATTCTATTCTTCAAGACCTTGTTTTGATTCATTCATTTCTTCCTTAGTTGCTTCCATTTCTTCTCTTGAAGGTTGTGATATCTATTTAAACACAAGAGCAACTTGACCAGTTGATTATTGATATTTCTCCCTCTCCACCTCCTTTTCAAAAATTTCATATTCCTTTTCTACCTATTTGGTATTATATTTCTTTATATACACCTTGGTTGTTGAATCCAAAGGTGAAGAAGGAGTAAATTAAATTGGAACATCGTGAGGATTGGATAATTCCTTGTTTGAAGAAGAGGATTCTTGAGAAGAATATTATTTCACTATTTGTTTTTACTCCTTCATCTTTCTTTTAAACCATTGCCTTGTTCTTACAATAACAAGATTGTTTATTTCACAGGATCATCTCTCTCTCTCTCTCTCTCTCTCTATTTGGGACCAATTAATGGTTGGGAGAGGAATATGTTGAATGGTTTTGATATACTATACATAAGAAAAATCATCATCATCATCCTTTAAGTCCTTAGGAATCTAAACCTGATACACCTTTAAATCCTTGACCTGCTACATATAAAGTCTCCCGAAAATACCTTTTCCTTCCCTCATATTTATTAGAACAATGTTCCCAAAGTAGTATTAAATGGTGGGAAGATGATAGTATGACATTCTCAAAATATTGGAAATGAAACCTTTGATATCAAAAGAGCATCTTCTCTTATATGAATGAAACTTAAACTCAACAATTGTTCTCTCCACATTCTAGGCATCTAAGGTAAATCTACATGTGTAGTTTCCCAAAGAGATAGGAAACTGGATGCCAGTGATTTTACTATCCCTACATGTCCTATGTATCATATCCAGTTGTCTTTAAACTTCTAAGAGGACCAATTTGTCACTGCAATACATAGGTAATTTGTTGGGTGTACCTTAACAACTAGCCAATTTTATATAGGAAAACTTTCTAAACTGGATGAAGAGGATGCCATAGGTTGAAATAAACTACCTTTCTTCTACAAAAACTATTTCAGTTGTGTTTCCTTTCAAAATCATGAATATAATTTTTTTGAAAACATCATTTACCCTCATGTTGTCATGCAAATGTGCAACAAGAAAATTTACAATTTTCAAGCATGACTACGATACCCCTGTGTTGAAATTTTTAAGTTTTACCCTTCTGAGGCACCCCAAATCTACCTAGAAGTCTAGTGACCTCCTAATTAATTTTAACTCATCCCCTAGGTGAGTTAGGAAATTCAAGTCAATCCCCCTAGGTGATTTTAGGAGTTCTTATAGAATGCAAGTTTTGGGTAGTTATGGGAAGGGCTACCACTGGCCTTCCCGTGACTGGTGCAACCCCCCAGTGGAAAAAGGAAAACAATACAAGATGTATGTGAATTAATTGTATAATAACATCAAGGAATTTATTTTTGAATATTCAAGAAAGATTTAGAGGAGTTGGGGTAGATCCACCGAAACAAGGTTCTCGTGCCTAGCGGTGCACAAGACCAAAAGAGCTATTAAACTTCGGGAAATGATTCTAGGAGCTCTAGGTGTAGTTAGGAGAAAAAAATTATTTTCAAAATGGAATTCAAATCTCTAAAATATGGTGAAATCATATTTTTCACAACACATTGGTGCAATAGGTTTCGCAACTAGTTTTTCTCATGTACACATAAGGACCCGTAACAAAAATACAATTTTCAGCTATTAAATGGATTATACAAGAGATTATACCTCACCATTAGATTCAGAAGGCCATTTTCAATCAATTTTGTATAAATTTTTTTCTAAAAATTCCATCGGGAGCTCAAGTTATTGTCGATTCAAGTTGTTCTCAAGGTACAAGTTTGGGAGATAGTCAATTTTTGAAGAGGACACATGTTAGCTTCAAGATCCTGGCACATTTTTATGTCCCATTAGTCCCTTAAGAAAAGGGACATAAAAATAATCCCAACCTTATTTTTCCCTTTGGTCACCCATGGAACCTTCTGCAATGCAATATTCAGCCCCTAGGTGCTTGTTGGAGCTCATCCCCTCAATCGTCCAGATCGTGACAAGTGGTGGCTTCTAACGTGATGTGAAAATTGATGACCCTTATGTACATTTGTGAAAAGGGACATGAAGTACATAAAAATTCTCAGCCCCCAAGTGCTTCCCGTAAGCTTTTTAGCCTAAATGCTCAACCATTGGATGTTTGAAAAGTGTCATGAGGAGGTGCAATGTGAAAATTGTTGTCCCTTTCATCCCTTTAGCTAAAGGGTGATCAGGGATAAAAAATTCACCCAACCCTAGCTTCAAAATTTGAAAATTTTCTAACTCCTTGCTGCTTCTTCTTCATTGTTGCCGTGAAACTCATTGTTGCAAAAAAGTTGCAGAGAAATCCCAATACACCATTTCTCGAAATCTAAACCATATCTTCCATGGCCATTAAATCCTCCACATCATGAAAAATAGGATAAGAATAGATCGTGAGGTCAAAGAATAGAAGAGAAAAATAGAGATCTTTGTCCAAAAATCCCATTGCCGTGAGACAAAGAAATCGGTATATCTTACAAACCAGGGCACGAATCAAAGAACCATTTGTTGCTGCATTCATCATTTTCAAAGGCCATAAAAACCTTGCAAAAATCCCTCATTTGCAGCAAGAATAATTCACAGTGAATAAATATTTTTCTTGGCACAACAAAGATAAAAATCAAATTTCCCGCCAAACTCGACAATCGGTTTGAAGAGAAAAATCACGGTGGAACGAGGAAGAAAAACCCACATCGAAAATATAATTTTTTTCATGATCCAAGGCTGAAATGGAAACCTAAAATTCTCAAGCTCCATTAATGGCTTCCATGACACAACAGTGAAAAAATCAGTGAGCTACCTCTCCATTCCTCAAGGTTCCAATGGGAAAATCGTGCGATGGAGGGAATGCTCTTTGAAAAATCTAGTTTTGCGTGAACTACTTTTCACGCCACGAAGTCTCTATTTTTTAGGGATATGGAGGAATGAGTTTTCATCAGCATTCTACCTTGTCACATGAATAACATTAGTGAAAAAGGAAGCGAGCTACCTCTTCACTTCTCAAGGTTCAAGTGGGTGAAATTGCACAAAAATTGAGGAATGATAGTCAAAAATCTAGTTTTGCGTAGACTAGTTTTTGTGCCATGAAGTCCCTATTTTTATGGATATAGAGGGCTGTGTTTTTGTCATTATTCTTCCCCTACCATGAAAATATCACTTTCCCACTTGTTCAGATGAAGGAATTACTCAAAATGCGGAGCGTGGAACCTCGAAATAAAACCTAGAATTTCAAGACCTATTTTTTTGCAATTTGACACTGCGGTGCACTTACTAAAAATAACAGCCTTCCTACATAGGGGACTATTAATTTAGGTAAGCCACCATCTGAAGAGGCTATGAAGAAGGTGGTGAACACAGAGGGAGTATCACAAGAAAATTCGTCAAAAATGTCATCTCGGCCCGCAATTGACACTTACTAAAAATAGTAAGTGGTTCCACAAGCCCCTGCTATAAATAGCCAGTTGGTCTAGAAGGTGAGTGGAACACAATAAAAATAAATAACTCAAGCTATCATAGTCGGTTGAGGTTGGTAAAAGCTAACTTGTACACTTACCAAAAATAGTAAGTTGCCTCATGGGTATTTACTAAAAATAGCAGGTTGTTCTCAAAGGGAAAGTTTGGCACAATGGGACATAAAGGGATAATCATTCAGTTTGATATCACCATTTGGGTCTAGCGGGGAAAGCTATGAAACTTAATAAAAATAGTAAGTTTTCCTTTCCAAATATCGTAAGTATCAAGTAAAATACCTTGGTATACTCTAGTATTCATTACTTCTTCCATGTCAACAAAAGTGAAAAATGTTCAGAAAATTGTTAATAAAATTACAGTTATGCTATACTAAGAAATAAGAGCACAAAAGTGAGCACCCAAGTACTTTATTTTTTATTTGGAAAAGCCATCATTTATTGGTTTTCAAATTTTCCATTTTTTGTTTGTTTTTTTAACTTTTTCCCTTAATCAGCTAGCAAGTTGGTTTTCTAATCAAGGCTTATGTTTTTAGTACTTGGTATGCCAAAGAAGCTTGTTTTCAAACTAAGACCGCCAACAAAGCCTGAGGATTTTCATTAATTTTTTAATAATTTTTTCTTTTTTACCTTTTTTTTGAAAATTTTGAGAAATTATGACATGATAAATATTAGCAATAAGTTGAATACATCCTCATATTGCTTCCAAATGTAGAAAAATTGTTGATATTTCTTCATCCTTGGTCCAATAACTCATGATTAATGTATGTTGATATTGCTTCTCATTTATGTTTGCGATAGATCAAGATAAGGTTCCCTCCATTTGATGAAGTTATGGATAGAAATCTATCCATTATGATCTCTAAAAACATTCCTTATCATGAGATTATCTTGCAAAAATTTGAAACAAACAAAACCTTTCCAAGAATAATATCAACCATATAAAATAATTATCAACAACATAAATATTAAGAGGAAAATTTGAATACATATGAGCTAAATTATTTCAGCCTACTTAAGAGTGATTGATGGTTCAGGAATTAATATTATTAACAATGGAATATTATTGTGAAAAATAAGAACTCCCTTAGATAATTTATCTTATTATGATGATGCACATGGTTTTAACTAATTCTTGAATATGGATGGAATGAAATGAAATGTCATCAATTATTTTATTCATGAACTGTGTAGAAAAACTAATTGTTATTTGTACAAGGAAGGTGAAATCTAGATTTTGAAGAAATTTGTGAACACTTAAAAATCTAGCATGGTTGGATGTTAATGTTGGGAGGAGGATTTCAATGATGAAAATAAAAACCATTGACAATACAAATATTTTATATCCATTGTTACAAATATTTTCACGATATTTTCCCAAAATTTTGCATCATTTTATATTTTACTTACATAATTTCCTCTTTTGATTACATGTAACAAAATCTATTTAAGGTGTGATCATTGCATGTAAAAACTCATTAATTATTACAATCAATTTTTCAAGATTCAATCTAAACATAGATGTAAACTTTTTCTTGTATCGTTTCATCTTTTCCTAAAAATCAGTTATATATGACTTACCATCAATGTTTGGAGTTAGGATCATTTATCTACGAAACATTAAGAAGTTGTTTTATGTGCCACGTAATATATTTTACTAATTTGGACCATGTTTTATTCCTTGAGGAATGCAATCCCATATAGATTTAAACCATCTCGCATTCCTCACCATATCAAATTTCTCATCCAAACTGCATCAACATTTAGTCCTTCATAATAATGTTAGCAGTTACATTTTTCTACACAATTGTGTTAGTATGAAATGGGGTTGTTTTCTACACCCTAATTACAGAAAAATAAATTCAAATATACTTTCATGAAAAAATGAATATAATCTATTTTGTAGGAAAATAAATCTAATTTATTTTACAGAAAAATATATAAAGAAACCATCAACTAAGTATCTCTTGTCACAATATTTTTTAAGAGACATTCCCTCTCACTAGGAACTTATTTATCTACCACCACTAGATAATTTTCTTAGAAAATTTGAATTTCTTAATAACACCATGTCCCCGACAATGACACCAAAATGATGAGGGTTTTCAATCCTCAACATTAATAATGTCAATCTAGGGATACTATCCAAAGGAATAATGCAAAAGGAGAAAGATATTTGGCAATGGTCCCTTCTACCCAAAATCCACACTTGCATAAATGTAAACACACTTTGCAGGAATTGAAACACACTTTGTAGGAATCAAAACACACTTTGCATGAATTGAAACACACTTTGCAGAAATTGAAATGTCACACTTGCATAAAATTAAAGCACACTTGCATGGAATTAAAACACACTACAAAAAGTAAATTTCAGAATTTAAAATAAACACATATAACACCTGCAATTTCACAAAAACTATACATAAAAAAATTACATGACACAAGAAAAATAAAATCATAAATATACATATCCATCTTCCTTGGAATGAGTGGCTAGCTCATTCCTCAGAAGAGGATTTTAATCTACACTATTTACAAATGGATGGAATAAAACCGAGAATGAATTAATCAAAGAAAAATTGAGATTACATTCTTTGGTATGGGAGGTTGCATTGATAAATCCATGATTTCAACAACCTTCTTATTTTAAGGAATACATCTTTATCAACTAAGATTTCAATCTATCCAAAAAGCATCCATCTCAAAAAATATGGAGATAACTTATGTAATTCTAACTAACAATCCAAATTTCTTATTTTATTATTGAGAATCAAAATGAATATTGATTTTTCTTTATTTTACAAATAATAATACACTTATAGAAATATCTATTTTAGAATTAATTCCAAAAATAAATAACAACGCCACCCTTGAGTAATTCTCACCTCTCAGTAACTCTAGTATTCATCCCGAGAGATCTAATATTCAACTCTAAAGCTATAATAATCAACTTCAAGTGATCTAGGAAGACTACAAAAATTCTAGGAAGAAAACAAAACCATATTAAAACCCATTTTTACAAATGATGATAAATGTAGAAACTCAGGATGAGGTTTTTTGATAAACTCATTATTATGACCAAAAACATCTCTCAAAATATTTATTTAACTTTTCTGGAGTAATTTATATAGACTCTGAAGTGCTTTGTGGAGATTGTGAAGTGAACAGGTTAGACTCCAAAGATAAGTGATCGACTCAAGTCGTAGTAGACTGACTATAATTGTTTCATATGAACTCAAATCAAGATGATTTTTTTTGAACTTGCATTATTTTTTTATAGGAATCTAAATATGCAATCATATTTGGGCTTAGGTGTATTATTGATAACTATTTTTCTCTTTTCCCAAACATATGCTTAAATATTTTCTCATAAAACTACTAAACATTTATGTAGTTAGTAAAGGAACCTCGAACTCATAAAGTGTTTCAATGAAAATATTTGGAGCTGATGCAAGATATTTTTAAGATCTTCCAAGGATTATTATAGCTAATTCTTAGTTCTTAAAATCCCTTATTCAACAATGATAACAAATATTGGAAATCAATTGAACAAATTGACATATTTTTCCCAATAATTATTAGAAATAGCTAGCATAAAGATAACAATGAATTCTACGAAATAACTATGATATATACTCTAGTTTATCCTAAAAAAACCATAAGTTCATAAATAATACTTAGATCATTTGGAAGAACAATTAGATGAGAGTGGGGCTGAATCATGCCTACAAAAAGTTTACTTCATTTACCAAACCATACATTCATCAATGAAGTTGTTCATACATCATTCATAACCATACATGTGCATATTAGATGTGCATTAATCATTCACAATATCATAACACAAGAGAGAGTACACAAGACACCAAATATAAGTGGGAAACTATAAAGGGGAAGAAAACCCATTGAAAATTTTCCTAATGTTACTCACAATAAAGACTCAATTGAATATTACACATCACAAGAGATTTCTTTAGTGAGGCACCAACCCCTAAACCCTTATTGATATTACTCACAACAAGAGACTTTCATGAATATGAATCATCACACAATATTTTGATGAATGTATCACTAAAGATATGATGCTACAATTCATCTGATGGTGATCACAAAATTCAGCTCCAAACTCCTTCAAACCCTTTCTCAAACCCTAGCTTCTCCAACTCACTCTATCTCTCACTTTCTTCACTTATCTTTTCTTAAATCCATTAAAAAACTCTATAAAACATTATTAAACCTTTAATGAACTCACTTAGATCTCAACACGTGCATTCTTTCCTATAAATCACTCTCACATAGGTCGCACTTTTCACACACAAGCAACTAGTCCAACTTTGAACCCAAAACATCACTTTTATACCTTCCTCTTGATTCAAACACAAGAGAGGTCAGTTTCCTCCTTTTTTTACCAATTAAAATTCATAAAATTCCATTTAAATCATTAAAACATTCACATTTTACCCATATAGGTCAGTAAATCCTAAAACCATCCAACTTGCACCAAAATGCTCAAAACCCCATCACTAAGATGAGATAAAACCAAAAACCACAAACCATGTTTATCCAAGCTCCCAAATTAACCATACATGTGTAATATAACATATAAGAATCATAAACAGTTGAAAATTTACTTTTACTAATCAAATCAATCATAATATGGGCCCATGTGCTCATATCCTTCACCAATCCTTCACCATACAATTATTTCCATCACCCCGTCTTCACCTTTGGTCCTCACTATCACCTAAGATCAACTCAAATATGGAAGTTTAACATTTTATGGAATCTTCATGACATTTACATCACATCTATGCAATTTAGAGACCTTGAAACATCCATGTGTTCAATCTACAACTACTTTCCTCTTCTCTAAATCAAGTTGCCCAATAACCTGTTTTGAAAAATCAGCTAGTTTGAACCCTTTATGCCACTTCCAATACCTCCAAATTATTTTAATAGGAAAAATAGTTTACCCTATTAAATTTCCATTTGATATAAAACATAAAATAAATCATCTCATGATTCATTCACTTCATTCTTTCGACTTGAGCAAATCCATCTTGAAAACCAAGAAACCTTCATCTCCATAAACTGACCTAGATTACCCATCATATCTCATCATCATAATATAAAAATTATACCAATGGAAATATATCTAATTTCTCTTTCCATAACATATTGTAAATCCTTCCAACTCCAATTGGAAGGCCTTCAACCAAGCTCATCTCTGCAAACTACCTGAAACTACCCCAAAATTGCCCTTTGACTAGTCTTCACAAATAGGGAATGATTTTCCATTTTTATGCATTACCATGACTTGAAAAAACCTTGTACATAAAGAAAAAATCACATAATAAAAGCAATTTCCATATAACTTGCAACTCCTTTCACCAACCTTGTCCCAAACTTAACATCTTTAGAAATATGCATGTTTGAGTGGGGTCCACTCATCATCACAACCACTACCATAAATTTATGGAAACTTGGATTACTCTACATAATAAAATCATCATCCATGCAATATCAAAAATTCTAGTCTTAGGAAATAAATTTTGCAAACCACTTTCTAGCTAGGGTTTATAGCACACAATTTTTTTTTTACCTTCTTAACATTCGTTCATAAAAATGTGACAATGAAATAACCTCATTATTTACAAAAAAATTATAGACTCAATTTAGAAACATCATTTAAATCCACAAGATCCCATGTAAAGAACATAATTCAGGGTGAGCATTAGATGGTGTAATTCGAGCTAGAAAACACCTTTTCTTGGACCCTGTTTCACCAAAACTAACATTACTTGCAAAATACACATCATGGAAACTTTAATTTTTTTCCAAAACATAATGAAACATCCTAATAAATTATAAAATCTTCACCATGTCTCAAATAGGTCTCTATGATTCCATCCCATCTCATATTCATAACTAGGCCTTAGGATTTTACATAGTCTATGTTAGGCTCAATTGAAATAACATAATAACTCACCATAAAATTCTTCAAAATTCCTCACATACCTAGAATATATTTTATGACATATTTTCATGATTCTATGAGATCACAGAGCTCTATATCTCAACCTCATGCCTCCTATCACCTAGACTTGGTCTAGATGATCACCCGAAACTTGGTCTTCAACCTCTATCTAGACCCTATAACTCATGTGAGTGCCAAAAAACTCCCCAAACATTCTCTTCATACTTCCAACATGATTCTCAAGCTATCAAGAGGCTCTAACCATCCCGCTCCATCACCTACGCTATCTAGGTCACCTTATTAGGCTTGTTAGAACAAACCATTCTCACTTAATCAACCCATGCAACCAAGAACCCAATTGAAATTCCTTGTCACCATAATACTGATCATGCTATGACTCTACTCCATAATAATATTTATCATTAATCTGATTTTACATCAATGACAACACCTAAATCACAACATGCCAACAATCTCCCCTTTTTCATTGATGGAAAACCTCCTGAACTTCTCCCCTTTTTACATTAATGAAAAATAATACCTGAACTTTCATGTTATTTAAATTTCTCAGCTTCATAGGATCACCTCTTGGTTGGAAACATTAAAAAAATTCATTCTAGCTCACAAATTTGAAATTTCTCACAAAAACTATTTTTTCCTTCTTTTTAGCATAAAACACTATACTCCCCATGAGAAGAAGCATCCACAAAACCTAAACATGCCAACAATGAATAATCTAGAGCTAAGAGCATCGTTCTTTCCTCTCTCTTAAGTTCAAGCACCTTACAACCTCCACATAATACTTAAGAAAATGTTTTCACCACCATTTTGTCTTCATACCTTCTCATGAACTATGATCCCTAAACCAATTCTTCACTAAAAGTTTAGCAATATTTCACAATCTCTAGAGCCTCAAGCATGCAATTGAATGCCTCCTCAAAATTCCCCTATACTTAGGCCATATTACTCTAGTATAAAGACACAAAAATGCCTCTTACCTTGTTATCTTACCTTGGAATGGACACAACCATTTTGACACAAATCCAAAAGCATTTTCTAAGTCTTTGTAATCATATTTAGATGAGGCTATGCATACTTGAACCATAACTTGATTAAACATGGAGTATACTATCACAACATACCATGCATACCTTGTAGTCATCTAGATAACCTTCTAGAAGTTAAAATCATGCTCCCCCGTCATGACCATACTTCACCGACTTATACCTACTTATTCTTGTCCTTTCATTGTCATGCAACCCTTGTTATGTAAGAAACATCACTCAAGAGACAATGAGTTAGGTAAATGAAATTTTTATTACTATTTATTTACCCAAACATCTTATTTGTCATTTTTCTCATGATTTTTGGCTTAAATACTTACTTCTCGTGCCTTAGTCTCTACCTATAGACCTGAGCTCCATTTTTGTTTTTCAATCAATCACTCAGAGGATCCTATGAAAATTTAGACTTACATTACTAATTTTCTTTTCTCTAGGATTACTTCTTACTTTCTTGAGATGAGTATATCCATATATCATTAGATGAAGGGCTTTAAGTCACCAATACGTATTTCAATCGACTCCATCTTACTTGATCATCACCTATAGTCCTATAAGATGTAATTTGGAGCAAGAAAACCATGTTTAGTCATAAGATAGTCTAACTACTCACACCTTTAGCTTATTTTGAGGTGATAAACACTTCATATATCACCTAGATAGTTCTAATATATTCTTAGCACATCATTAGATAGACTTGACAATCATCTCATACATGTAGAAGCTTACACCAAGCTCTAAGCTCATTATACCTTTATACTCATTGCCTTTGAAAACTTAAGACCCAACCATCTTATCACATCTATGACATTCCTTTATAGTTTTAAGATGGCATTTAGTATAAGTCCTATAATGGACTTGTTATCCAAAATTCACCCCCAGGGTAAATTTGATAACATGCATCAGAATACTCAAGTCCCAGGAAAATAGATTGATTCAAGGCAAAAAATCATGTTTCTAGGGTCCCCTCGGATTTTTTCTAACTCTCCTGTCCAAGAAGAAAGGAGAAAGTTCTAAAAAGGGTGAAAAAGTTGCAAAAAACAAGCTTGGGCCAGAAAAAATCATGAAAATCAGCTAATTCCTAGTCCAGGTGGTCCTTGGGATAGTTGGGACGTCGGGCGTGAATCGGCCGAAAAGCCTCCAGTGGTCTCAAGCGCAAAGACGGGACAATTGGGACATCGGGACGCGAGGACGCGGAAAGCCGATTCGGCCGAAGGAGAAAAAATTAACTACTATGCGAACAAGCCGACATCTCGGGCCGTGAGGACGTGAAGGACACGAACCACTCGGATCAGCCGAAACAGAGAACTTTTGCACTGGGATAGTTGGGACAAAGGGACGCGTGGGATGTGGAGAGCCGAAGGAGCCGAGAGCCAATCAAATCACGCCACGTGTCTTCACCTCAAAGAGGGATAGGGAAGCCCGAATCGGGTGGATCGAGGAATTTGTCCCAGCATACCAGTTTGGGACAACCGGGCCAAAGGGATGCGAGGGACACGAAAAGCCAGCAGGCCCGTGGACGAATCAGAAAACACCACGTGTCACAAGGGAAAACATCCAAAATTTCAAAGGGAAAGGTTTGAAGTGTTGGCCCAAGCCAATAAAAAGAGGGCACGTGTCCTAAGGAGGAGTGTGAGGAGCTCAGGGAGGAATTAAAGAATTTGGCAAAAGCTTTGGCCAAAAACTAAAAGGTAAAGGATGACCCTACGCCCCTATCCTCCAACCAGTTCATGCCACGTGTCCCAAGTGGCGGGACGCTGGGAAAAAATGGGAAATTTTCCAAAATTACAAAAGTTAAAAATTTCAAGGAAAACCCACGGGTAAGGGAAGGAGAGAGAATTGCTCATCTAATCAGCACCCGACACGTGTCGTCCAGGTGGCAGAGTGCGGGAAAAAATTTCAAAACCCATTTTTGCCTGTTTCATGCCCTAAATCTTCGATCACCATATCTTTCGATCCGAGCTCGATTTACACGTTCTTTATATCATTGGAAAGATTATAAAATCCTCTACATGATTTTGGGGTCAATCTTGAATTTTGGTATGGAGAGAGAAAGTTAAGAAACGGCTCTGATGCGTGTTCATGGCCAGAAGTGACATTTCAACGACCAAATTTAATACAGAATGGGTCGCATTCTCCTCCAATTTGGTCAAAAATGGTAGGGTATGGGTTTGTAAGGTCCTCCATGCTGATTTAATGCATTTGCAGTCAATGAGGAATGGGCTCCCACGTTTTGTACATTTTCTCTCTCCTGGGCTCGACCCATGCAATGTAAAAGCCAGATTTGGCTCATTTCTAAAAAGGGGGAACACTTTTTGGCATAGCAATCTTCTTCTTTCACCTCCAGCAAGTGATTGTTGCAAGAATCAGACCTCTTCAAAGACTGTAATAGGTTTTCTACCTCTCTGAGGTTGTAATGCAGTGGTTTTGACATTGGAAATGATAATGCAAGCTTTGTGAATGGGTTTCAGTCCTTTGTTTGTATTATTTGCTTCATTTCAGATCCTAAATTATATCTTATCAAAGATGTGTATGTTTTATGTTGCAATCTTTGGTTTGTGTCTATTTGCATGAAAAAATATTCACCACTCCTTTTGGTGCATCACCATCTTTAGTTAGTTTCAATTAATTTAGAGTAGGATTAGGATCTCAACCTCTCGTAGTTGTGCAAATATAGATCTAAATCGAGGAGGAGTTCAAGGAACCACCTCTAACTGAGATTCCTCTCTCATTTTCACAAGTCCCACACTTGGAGAGAGGTTTCCATGTTATGAAATCACACTGGATGCCTGAAACATCAACCTAGAAGCCTGATGTGCGTCCAGGGGTGCTGTGATCCTACACTAACAGTTTTGGCACGCCGGTGGGACACTAGAGGTCTCATTTTTATCAGCAGCAAAGTTGATGTGCATCTGCTGCAATTTTCTTGCTTGAAAAGAGCTATTATTTGCATATCTGGCAACTCCAAGGGGAAGAATCAACTAGTTTCAGCAGTGCAGGCCTAGAAAACTCATGAGAAGAGTCACCACAAGGTCAAGAGTTGGAGAAGAAGAAGTGTTGTTTGAATACCTGCAATTATCTCCAAGAAGAAGGCAAAGAGGAAGAAGGATTCAAAGGTCTCCATCTCCACCAAATAGAACTCTCTCAACTCCTCCACCTGGTAGGCCTTTCATTCAGTCAACAAGGGTTTTAAGACCAATTAGAATGGCACAAAACAACCCCTATGTCAACTTCACAGGCAGCAGCCCACTTGCCCTCAATGCACAACATCCAATTCCCATTGCAGACCTTGAAGAACATTCCCTACTTCACTGGAGAAAATCATACTACTCTAGGGGATCATGTTAAAGATATTGCTAACCTTTGTGCAATTCATGAAATCAATGAGATGCAAGTGGCTGTCAAGTTATTGGCATCTTCATTCAAGGGTAAAGCATCGCAATGGTTTAGGAGCCTTGAGCTGGTTCTATCACAAATTGGAATTAGTCATGTGTATAGCACTTCATGAGCAATTTGGAGAGAAGGGAGACAACTTGTCTCTTTTGGAACAGCTGACAACCATCAAGAGAGCTCCCAATGAGCAACTGACCGATTTCAACTTCAGATTTCAAAAGACTTGGGAGAGAATTCCAGCAGTGGCGGTCAGTGCCAACAGCAAAAGGTGCTTTTCTCTACTATCTCAAAACTCTAAATTCTGATATTTCTATGTTGATTCAGTCCATGGGAGGCATAACTATCCCTATGGCTTATAGCATTGCCATTAGGGCTGAAAATTGTTTGATCCAAGCTGGAAAACTTGCCCCTAGACCTCCCATGCCATTGTTTCCAAGTTTAGAGAGTCCAAACACCCATCAAGCACCTAATTTGGCTCCTTCTCCCACTCCTAGAAATCAGAGTTCAAATGAAGCTTCCACTTCATCTCCAAGTGCCCCAAATGAGCTTCAAGAAGTCATGAAGCAATTGCAAAACCTAGGCAATGAGCTAGTTACTCTCAAAAGGCAAAGAGGCCCAAGGTTTTAGACCTTCTTATCAACCCCAAGCTCAGCCTAACAGGCAGCCATACCAACCACAAAGGCCACCTAATCCATTTGCAAATATGAATCAAACAAGGCCTCTTGTCAATAGACCATTCCAACCCTATAATCCAAATGCCATATCTTCCTCTAAGACATTAGTGCCAACACAAAACAACATTGCTCAGGAGTATGACTGGTGTTTTCCATGCAATGAGCCTCATAACCAATCCATGTGCTTCAATGGTTCTTTGAATCAAGCATTGATGGTGACAACTACTGGTGTAGAGGGTGAGGGTAGTCAAGGAAACAACCGCCAACAAGAAACATTCCAACAGTAATCAGCCCCAAATGACACCACATTGGTAAATTGGCAAGCAGAGGATTTTTGTGGCATGAACCAGGCAGTGTCTCAAGGTGTCAGCAGCCAACACAAGGTCAAAAAGGAGGAATTTGGGTGAAGAAAACCATTATCCCCAACCAATCCACGACCTTCTATGGTTCCACAAGTGCTTGGCCAACAGAATCCGGTTGTAAATGCACAAGGGCAGCCAAGAATAGCCCCTAGGCCAACTCAAATACTAGTTATTACTGCCCACGTGCAAGGAGTGAATGTACAAGCAAAGGGACAGCAAAAGGATACTTCATCCCCATTCAACATCATTGATCAGATGAAGAAGACTAACGTTAATATATCAATGTGGGAATCCCTATCTATCCTAGGCCAAAGAGATCTCACGCAGCTGCCATGAAGGATCGCCAACTTCAAATCAACGAGATCCAAAGGTAAGAGAAGGTACTTATAAATTTTTCCCACTGAGGGAAATCATGGGGACAACAAGGTAAAATGTTGAAGCCCCCTCCTTTCTATGTTTCATTGATCATTGGAAATCAGCTAGTGCACAATGCAATTGCATGATAGACTCCGGGGCAAGTAGCTCGGTAATGCGTAAACAAATAGCTGATCACCTAGGGCTCCAAAGATGAAACCATATCCAAAGGGGTAGTGCAGCTAGATGGGACAGCAAGAATAATAACAGCTTGGGGTGATTAGAAACTTGAGTCTTACCTTGCATGCATGTCCAAATGTTGTTGTTTTACAAGATGTATCACCATAGACCTTCCACCACTCTTTGCCCTATGTTTGTCAAGGGATTTCACACCAAGATTGGGGGATATTTGTCTGCTGATTGGTCACACATGCTGTTTTGGAACAAGGTATGGAACCAAAGCCACAATCAGGTCGGAACCTATTGCAAACTTCCAAATTGAGACTTACACCCCAAGTCGATCAACACCAATTGTTCAAAGATTTGATCAAGAAGACCACCCAAGCACCGATGAGGTCGATACCAAGGTTGAAGCATCCTGGATCTAACTCTTGATGAATGGGCAAACAAGATACATGCTTTTGATCCTTATCAAGAAGTAGAAGAATCTGAGCTAGGGGTCTATTGCATACACGAAGAAAATCAGCCTATTCCTAGCATCACCAAGCCAAACCACAAAGATGACAATGAGGTATGGCATCTATTTTTGATGGATCAAGGAGTAGACAAGGTGCAGGAGGTGGAGCCATGCTTGTTTCACCTCAAGGAGTAAAGTACTATTCAGCTTTTAGATTTCAGTTTGCATGCTCCAATAACACTGCTGAATATGAAGCCTTGGTGCAAGGGATGCATTGGGCAATAAAGAAGAAAATAAAGAACTTGCAAGTCTTTGGGGACAATGAATTGATTGTAAATCAGGTCAAGGGACAACATGCTGCCAAGAATGATCTACTCAAATGCTACAAGAATAGGGTGTGGGACCTCATGGAAGATTTTGAGGGTTTTGGCATCAAATCCATTCCTAGGAAAGAGAATCAAGCTGCTGACAGGCTTGCAGCAGTAGGGGCAGCCTTTGACATTGTGGAAAGCATTCAACAAGACAAGGTATAGCCAAACATCCACATGATTGTGAGGCCTTCAGTGCCAGATAACAATGTTAGTTGGCAAGTGTTTGAGAATGACCAGCAAATCATCCATTTCTTGTAAGAAGAAGTTGAGTTCTCAGCCAAGAATCAAGAAAAATTGGAACAGAGTATGGTGACCAAGTGGTATAGCTAAGAACTAATAAGCTGCCCAAGGGACTTATCACTTTGGAGTCCATTTTTAACCCTAATGATCAGTTTAGAAAGGAGAAAGAAAACATTCAGGTCAAGAGAAAGGATTCAGTATCTATCTTGGTGGAAGAGAACAAACCATTGCAAATTGGAAAGATGACAACTGAACAAGAAAGGTATGAGTTCATACAACTATGTCAAGAGTTCCCTGACGTGTTTTCTTGGAGCTATGAAGACTTGAAAGGTTTCAATCCCAACTTAGCTCAGCATACCATTGAATTGGATCCAAATACTAAGCCTCGCCGATAGAAACAAAGACCACCAATCTACACATGGAGCCTCTCATGAGGAAAGAATTGGACAAGTTGATTGATTCAAGGATCATATTCCCAATCAAGCATTCTAGTTGGGTTACCAACTTAGTTCCAAATCGAGAAAGAAGAGTGGAGAGATCGGACTATGTGTTGACTTCGAGACTTGAATAGAGCCTCTCTCAAGGACCATTACCCACTCCCTTCCATGGAGCAAATCTTGCAAGTTTTGGCTAGCTCCAAGAGGTTTTCACTACTTGATGGCTACTCAGGCTACAATCAGATTATGGTGAAGGAAGAGGACCAGCCTCAAGATAGCCTTCACAACCAAATGGGGAACTTTTGCATACAGGAAAATGCCATTTGGGCTATCCAACACTGGTGCTACCTTCCAAAGGGCAATGGACATGGCATTCAAAGGCTTGATTAACAATGTGGTGTTGATTTACCTTGATGATATCACTGTTTTTTCAAAAATGCAACAGATCACCTCTATCTTTTTAGGCAAGTCTTCACGAGGTGCGGAGATTTGGAGTCTCTTTGAATCCTAAGAAGTGCATATTTCTTGCACATAAAGGAAAGCTCCTTGGCCATATTGTCTCCAAAGAAGGATTAGAAATTGATCTAGAGAGGGTTGAAGCCATAAGAGCACTACCATTGCCCAACCACAAGAAAGCCCTTCAGAGTTTCTTGGGAAGGATAAACTTTGTTTAGAGGCTTGTCCTGCATTTTTCAGCCCTTGTCAAGCCCATCACGAAAATGTTAAAGAAGAGCATGGATTTCAAGTGGACTGCAGAAGGCAAGGAGAGTTTTGAAGCAATCAAAGAAGCCATCTCTCAAGCACCAACTCTCATCAACCCGGATTTCTCCAAGGATTTCATCCTCTATGCATTTGGAGGTAATGACACTATTTCTGCCATTTTGGTACAGCAGAACAAGGATAATGATGAGCAGCCAATTGCCTTCTTTAGCTGGAGCCTAGATGACTATGAGGTGAGGTACTCTTTTATCGAGAAGCATGTACTTGCAGTAATCAGAAGCTTGAAGAAATTCAAGCATTTAGTCTCAAACAACAAGGTCCAGTTGCTGGTCTCACATGCTGGGGTTAAGGACTTCCTCCTCAACAAGGATTTGAATGAGAAAAGGGCAGGTTGGATCACCCATGTCATGGAGTATGACATTGAGATTAGGATCACCAAGCTGGTAAGAGGGAAATGATTGTGTGAGCAGCTGGTTTTGGGGAAGCAAGAAGAAGTATGTAATGAAGAAGAGGTTGTTTTGACAGTCCAGGACAGCCATGAGCCAAGTGGCAATCAAGAAGAAGATGATGCTTCCCCCACTCCTTGCTAGACCCAAGGCATTATACACTTCCTAGGCACAGGCCTATGCCCTCCACAGATGAACAAGACCCAAAGGAGACACTTCAGATTGCAGGCTGTCCCGTATGCCATTGTTGATGGAGTTTTGTTCAAGAAAGATGTGAATGGAGTGTTGCTGAGGTGCATTAGCACAAATCAGATTCAAAGGGTGTTGGAAGAGTTTCATGGTGGACCAGCTGGTGGTCATTTTGCACCAAGAGTGACAACTCTAAAAATCATGAAGGCCGGCTATTATTGGCCTAAAATATTTAGTGATTGCTATGCATGGATCAAGAGGTGTAAGAATTGTGCATTTTTCACAGGAAAAGAGAGACTTGCTGCCCTTCCATTACATCCAATCTCAGTTGACCAACCATTCATGGAATGGGTTTTGGACTTCATTGAGTCATTAATCTCAATTCAAGCCAAGGGCACAAATGGATTTTGATAGCCACAGACTACTTCACCAAATGGACAACGCAAGAGCACTCAAAGAGGCAAATGAGTCTAGCATCTTAGACTTTTATGAGGGGATAACAACCAGATTTGGTGTACCTGCTACAATAATCTCTGATAATGCATTGGCATTCATTGGATCTAAGGTGACTGAGTGGGCTGTCAAGAACAGTATTTACCTAAGCACTTCATCAAACTATTACCCTCAAGGTAATGGCCAGGCCGAGTCTACAAACAAGAACTTGTTGAGGATCATTAGGAGGACTCTTGACGAGAATCAGAGGTCTTGGCATACTAAACTGAAATCAGCCTTATGGGCTGATAGGATAACTCCCAAGAGATCCACAGGTAACTCTCCATTCAGGCTTGTCTATGGAAGAGAGGCAATCTTACCCATGTCACTTGAGTTGCCAACATTGGAACTCATGAAGTAGCTGGAGTTGCTTGAATTTGAGCCCATGGAGGTGAGGTATGCAGAGTTGATGGAGCTGCAAGAGATCAGAAATCAGGCATCCCAAGCAATGGAAAAGGATCAAGCATTGATCAAGAAGACCTTTGATAGGAAGGCCAAGGATAGATCCTTCCGAGTTGGAGATCTAGTGTTGAAATGGGATGTGGATAAAGCAAAACCAGGAAGGCATTCAAAATTTGATGCCATTTAGAGTGGCCCATACATGGTCATGAATTACAAGAACAACAATGTTTTCCAATTGGCCTCATTGGATGGTGAAGAACTGTAGATTCTAGTAAATGGAATCTATCTCAAGTGTTGCTTCTAGAGGGAAATTCACTACCTTGTAAATATTAGATTAGATTTTCATTCCTCCAAGTGCTTGTGCACATTGTTTTGCTTTGTAGGTTAGTTTTGTTTTCCCTAAGTGCTTTGGCACAACTTGTTGTCCATGGAGATGCTTTGCAGTCCTTGCTTCCATCAGGTGATATTCCATCTTCCTCCTTGCACATACTGAGTCAGTTGGGGTTCTAAATAGAATATTTGATGACTCCATGCCCAATGTACTGCTTCAGGAAACTGGTATCTTCTACCTAGTAGGTAGATAACCCCACTGAGTCACCAAATTGTTATCCAAAATTCACCCCCAGGGGTAAATTTGATAACATGCATCAGAATACTCAAGTCCTAGGCAAATAGATTGATTCAAGGCAAAAAATCATGTTTCTAGGGTCCCCTCGGATTTTTTCTAACTCTCCTATCCAAGAAGAAAGGAGCAAGTTCTAAAAAAGGGTGAAAAAGTTGCAAAAACAAGCTTGGGCCAGAAAAAATCATGAAAATCAGCTAAGTCCTAGTCCAGGTGGTCCTTGGGACAGTTGGGACGTTGGGGCGCGAATCAGCTGAAAAGCCTCCAGGTGGTCTGCGCAGCACTGGGACAGTTGGGACATCGGGACGCGCGGGACGTGGAAAGCTGATTCGGCCGAAGGAGAAAAAATTAACTAACTACTGTGCAAAACAGGCTAGGACATCTGGGTCGTGAGGACGCGAAGGACGCGAACCACCCGGATCGGTCAAAACAGAAATTTCACACTGGGATAGTTGGGACAAAGGGACACGTGGGACGCGGAGAGCCGAAGGAGCCGAGAGCCAATCAAATCACGCCACGTGTCTTCACCTCAAAGAGGGACAGAGAAGCTTCGAATCGTGGGATCAAGGAATTTTTCCTGCATAGTTCAGACAACCGTGCCAAAGGGACGCAAGGGACTCGAAAAGGCATGGCAGCCCGCAGATGAATCAGAAATGCCACATGTCACAAGGGAAAACGTCCAAAATTTCAAAGGGAAAGGTTTGAAGTGTTGGCCCGAGCCAATAAAAAGAGGACACGTGTCCTAAGGAGAAGGGGAGTGCAGAGCTCGGGAGGAATTAGAGAATTTGGAAAAAGTTTTGGCCAAAAACTAAAAGGTAAAGGATGACCCCGCGCCCCTGTCCTCCAACCAGATCATGCCACGTGTCCCAAGTGGCGGGGACGTGGGGAAAAAATGGGAAATTTTCCAAAATTACAAAATTCAAAACTTTCAAGGAAAACTTGCGGGTAAGGGAAGGAGAGAGAATTGCTCATCCAATCAGCGCCCGACACGTGTCGTCCAGGTGGCGGAGCACGGGAAAAAATTTCAAAACCCATTTTTGCCTGTTTCATGCCCTAAATCTTCAGATCACCATATCTTTCGATCCAGAGCTCGATTTACACGTTCTTTATATCATTGGAAAGCTTATAAAATTCTCTACATGATTTTGGGGTCAATCTTGAATTTTGGTTTAGTCTGGAGAGAGAAAGTTAAGAAACGGCTCTGACACGTGTTCATGGCTAGAAGTGACATTTTAGCGACCAAATTTAATACAGAATGGGTCGCATTCTCCTCCAATTTGGTCAAAAATGGTAGGGTATGGGTTTATAAGGTCCTCCATGCTGATTTAATGCATTTGTAGTCAATGAGGAATGGGCTCCCACGTTTTTTACGTTTTCTCTCTCCTGGGCTCGACCCATGCAATGTAAAAGCCAGATTTGGCTCATTTCTAAAAAGGGGGAACACTTTTTGGCATAGCAATCTTCTTCTTTCACCTCCAGAAAGTGATTGTTGCAAGAATCAGACCTCTTCAAAGACTGTAATAGGTTTTCTACCTCTCTAAGGTTGTAATGCAGTGGTTTTGACATTGGAAATGATAATGCAAGCTTTGTGAATGGGTTTTAGTCCTTTGTTTGTATTATTTGCTTCATTTCAGATCCTAAATTATATCTTATCAGCCTATGTATGTTTTATGTTGCAATCTTTGGTTTGTGTCTATTTGCATGAAAAAATATTCACCACTCCTTTTGGTGCATCACCATCTTTAGTTAGTTTTAATTTTTGCATTTCTATCCCTGTCTCCTTGCAATTTAGAGTAGGATTAGGATCTGAACCTCTGTAGTTGTGCAAATATAGATCTAAATTAGAGGAGTTTGAGGAACCAGCCTCTAATATGGAGATTCCTCTCTCAATTTCACAAGTCCCACACTTGGAGAGAGGTTTCCATGTTGTGCAATCACACTGGATGCCTAAAACATCAACCTAGAAGCCTGATGTGCATCTAGGGGTGTTGTGATCCCACTAATAGGACCTCCCTACTTGATTAGATAATCTAGAACCCGAGACACCATATTTTGATGCAAGATGTTTCCTTTAGAACTCTCGTGCCTTACCACGATATGCTTTAATCACTTTTTGATTATGAATAGGTAATTGTTACTATTCCTTACACTATTGAGAATCTATAGACATCATAAATTCTTCCACAACAGCTTATAAAACATGATTATGCATTCAAATTAGTTATTAATGGAGCTAACCTACCTCCACCACATGTATCTACACATTTTGATCTCGATTGCTCTTGTACTTGTCTTCAATAGGTTTTGTATCTTCATACAGGACCTAAGAAACCCTATAACACCACTTGATTTTTCATTTATAAATTATTTACACTATGTCTTAAAACCATATAATGATCCAAATACATATTTAGGACACTTATTTCTCATTTTTCTCTTTTTCATACTTACATGCAATTCTAACTAGCCTTGATCTAGGAAGAAAAACACTACTAACTTTTGATAAAATCACTTTCATAGAAGAAACTCACCTGATTAGAGCACCCTTTTACCCATTTAATCACCTCCATTAACCTTGAACCATGATATTGTAGTAAAATTTCCCATTTTGCAAATCACACATAGTCAATTAGGTCTCTAAGCACTCTCACCACAAATCAAGACCTGTCACAAGGAATCTAAGGAGATCTACCAATTTCTAGTTTTGAAACCACTTGATTCTCAATGCGTTCCTTGTAAATATGATTTATTTAAAATTTTGGACTTTAATTTAATCATTTTCTCTTCTAACTATTGATATTCCTTCATACCACTTATTGAGAACTCGTGAGACCCAAACAGATAGAAACACCTAAAACATGCACATATTTTTGTTTCAAGGTCTCAAAATTTTCTATCAACACCGAATCAACATCTTCTAGATCCCCGAGTATTTTTGAAATGATTTGGAAGCATGAACAATGCTTTCTTACTTTAATCCACCTTGATTTTTCCTCATCATTCCTTCAAGAACACTAACACGCACCTTATTGAGAAGTTCCCGATCAAGTCATCATATTTGATGACTTGACTCATCTTCAAACCTCCTATGTGAATAATACAAAACCTTTGATACATTTCACACATGATACCTAGTCCAACCAATGATAGTGAAGCAACTCATTTGACTCATACCTGACAAAGTGTTATTAAACACTTGACAATACTCCATGACATGACCCAGCAAACTTGACACTCAAGATTTCATTTCTTGACTCACACATGTACATTAAAATTCATAAAGGAGTCTATTTTTCAACATTTAACATATCATATACTTCTTGACTTGACCAAAAAGAACTCAAAACCATATTTATGAGGTAAAATATACCTTTTTGCATGTCATAAACTCTTAATCAATGAATCCGACCAAGAAATGAATCAACACTTGGTCACCATGACATGAAAAACCTCCTGAGATGATAACATTACACTTATACTCATTAAGTCATCATAAAATAACATCACATTTTGATATAGGAGACATAACCTTGATAACAAATTCATACACTTCTCAGTGTCAACAAGAGAATGAACTTATCATTTACACAACATGATCAAGTAGATAGAGCCTCAAAAAATGCTTAAAGACTTGAAATATCATACCTTGACACCATGGAGGAGATAAACATGAACTCAAATATCTCCCCCTCACTCCAATGCTTCATATGAGCTAATATACCTCTAAGAATCCTAGTAGAGGCATATGAACACCATGATCACCTAAAATAAGGTCTTGAAGAGGTCCCAAGCCCTCTTAGACACCTGGAGAACTCCTTATTCTTCTTGCTTATAATCTAAGCTCTAAATAATACCTTTCTTTCCATAAAAACCTGCTCTTGATGAGACACCATTATATTTTATAGATTCTCATACCTTTCCTTGACTATTACCATGCATTCTAGACCTCTGAAAGATTCTTCCTTGCACCTTAGGACTTGAAATATTTTATCTTGCCTTGAGTATTCATTATAATAGTTTCTAGAAACATGACCAAATCCACTAAAATTATAACATATAATTGAGCTTTTACCTTTATAGATTTAAAATTGACTAGGTTGGTTATTCAAGTAATATCTAGCAACATGACCTCTCTCATTGTAATTATAGCATACCACACTCTTAGCTTGCTCACTCATGCTATCCCTCCATGGATGATCATTTGTAACATACCTGCTATACTCTTTATCCATATGCCCAAATCCATTACATGTAAAATAATAGCCATAAAAATATATTTCATACTTTGAGGAATTAGGATACCTAATTGAATTTGTCTTCACATTATCTTTGATAAGAACCTCTTTATTTCCTTCCTTGATTCTTGGTTCACCTAATTCCTTTCTTGAAACAAGGTCTTCTTTCTTCATTTCCTTTCCTTTAGATTCCTCTTTGAAACCCAAACCAACTCTATCACCTATTGACTTATGACTGCTAAGAAGATCATCAAGATATTTGGAAATTTTCTCAAACTTCTGAAATGACATAATTTTCTTGCCAATATCTAACAATTCTACCTTAGGAACTCTATATCTTCTTCAAAATTGGTGCACATGCTCTCCTTATCCTGAAAAATTGAGACAAGAAACTTTACCTTTTCTTCTAACAATCTGATTGAATCATTGAGCTTTCTTGTTTCAGACCTATGTTTTTATTCTAGAACATGAATCTTTTTTTCATATTCTTTGACCTGAAATTCCAACTTTATGTTCTTCTTTTCAGCATGCCTTAACTCCTTTTGGATACTCTCTATATCATATTCAACATCCTCTTCATCTTCCTCAAAGTAGCTATAATAACCTAATATGAAATCACCTAACAATGAAGAAACATCACTAGTAGATTTCATGCCATATTTAGTCATAAACAATACCTCATTTCCAATATGTTCATGATCAGATTGAGATTCATAATTTGAAACAACACTACTAGCATCAAACAAGAAATCCTCTTTCTTTGTATTAAAAATATTTTTATTGTCATCAAACTTTCTAGAACTCCTCTTTCCTTTACCATACTTGTGATACTTCTTATCATGATCTTCATCATGCTCATGTTCATCATGATCTTCCTTTTATGTTTATGAGGACAATTAATAGAAAAAATTCCTACCTTACAACATTTAAATTTTTTACCTTTGTATTTTCCATATCCAACCTTCAATATTCTAACAAGAATTGGGAAAATTTCTTCATCTTAAAACTCAATAGCATCATCAATGTCCTTGGTCTTCATTTCATATATGAAATAAAACTCTTTCTTTGTTGGTTTAAATAACCAATCCTCATTTCATATGCAATCAAAGTCCCATGTAACTCATCCATATTAAAAGTAGTCAAATCCTTTTCCTTGTCAATAATAGATACTTTAGAATCAAACCTAAGAGTTAGGGATCTCAAAACCTTTTGGACTAAAACTACCTCTTTGACGCCTTTTCCTATATTTTCCATGTTGTTGACAATCTTGTCAAATTTAAGAAAATATGATGCAATGGAGTCATCATCACTCATCTTAAGAACTTAAAATTAATTTCTAACAGTTTGAAGCTTATAAATTCTTACATTGGAATCTCCTTCATACATAACTTTAAAATTTTCCATTGCTTCTTTTTCTCACTTGCAATGCATTACCTTTCCCATACCAGATTATCCTATGCCACTTATGATAGCATTAAAAGCCTTTGAATTGTCACTACATTCATTCTTTTCAGCAAAATAAGTTAGTATAGTGGCATGACCAGTATAGCCATTATCCACATATTCCTAAATATCAAACCCTAGGGACATCATGTGATTTTACATCCTCAAAATCTAAAAATTATAATTCACACCATTAAACAAAGGTTCCTTGCTGGTGGAGAAACCACTCTGCAGACTCGCCATTGTTTATTTCAAAGGATCTCTTTTCAAGTGATCAAACTTCTCCAAAAGTACCTGCTCTGATACCAATTGTTAGAAGCACAATGGACTAAGTGGGGGATAAATCATTCCTATAATAATTCTACTTCATTTACCAAACCATATATTCATCAATTAAATTTTTCATACATCATTCATAATCATACATGTACATATTAGATGTGTATTAACCATTCATAATATCAAAACATGAGAGAGAGTTTAAAAGACACAAAATATTAGTGGGAAACCCTTAAGGGGAAGAAAACCCACTAAAAATGTCACCGATATTACTCGCAACAAAGACTTAAGTGAATATTACACATTCCAAGAGGTTTCTTTAGTGAGGCACCACCCCCACCAGAGCACCAACCCCTAAACCCTTATTGATATTACTAAAAATAAGATACTTGCATAAATATGAATCACAAAAATATTTTTATGAAGAGATCACTGAAGATATGATTCTACAACTCAACCGATGATGATCACATAATTCAGCTCCAAACTCCTTCAAACCCTAGCTTATCTAATTCACTCTATCTATCACATTCTTAATTCTATTTTCTTAAAACCATTATTCAAATTTTTATACACTCACTTAGATCTCAACACATTCCTTTGTATCTGCAAATCAATATCACATAGGTCACACTTTTCACACGCAAGCAACTAGTCCAACTTTGCACCCAAAACATCACTTTTATACCTTCCTCTTGATTCAAACACAAGAGAGTTTGGTTTCCATCCTCTGGTTCAACCAATTACAATTCATAAAATTTCATTTAAATCATTAAAAAATTCACATATGACCCATATAGGTCATCCATTCCCAAAACCATCCAACTTGCACCAAAAATGCTCAAAACCCCATCACTAGGATGAGTTAAAACCACAAATCACAAAACCATGTGTAGTAAAGATCAAAAATTCACCATAAATGTGTAATATAAAGTATAAGAATCATTAATTGTTCTAAAGTTTCTTGGAACAATCAAATAAATCATAATATGGGCCCACAGGCTCATATCCTTCACCAAATAGTTGTTTCCAAAGACCATGTCTTCACCTGTGGACCTCAAGATCACCTAAGATAAAATATAATATGGAATGTGACCACTTTATGGAATCCTCACGACATTTAAATCACGTCCATGCAAGTTAGAAACCATTAAACATCCATGTGTTCAATATACACCTACTTTCCTCTTCTTCAAATCAAGCTTCCTAGAAACCTATTTTACAAACTCAACTGGTTTGTACCATTTATTCCACTTCCAAGACCTCCAAATTACTTAAATAAGAACAAAATTTATCCCACTTCACTTTACAAGTGATATAAATAATCTCTACAAATTGACCTGGATAACCCATAAAATATCATCATCATGAGATAAAAATTATACCAATATAAATATATCTAAATCATATTTCCATAACATATTGTAATTTCTCCCCACTTCAAGTGTAATGCATTCAACTAATCTCATCTCTACAAACTTCATCAAACAACCCCAAAACTTCCATTTGACTAGTCTTCACAAATAGGGCACACTTTTCCATTTTTATGCATCACCATGACCTGAAATCACCTTGGAAATCAAGAAAAAATCACATACTAAAATTAATTTCCATATAATTTGCAACTTCTTTGGACAACCTTGTCCCAAACTTAATATCTTTAAAAACAAGCTTATGTGAGTGGGGTCCACTCATCACCAAAACCAATACCATACCTTTTTGGAAACCTACAAGAGTCCTCTACACCATAAAATAATCATCCATGCCCTAGCAATAAATTATAGACATTTAGGAAACAAATCTCTCAAATAGTTTTGTAGCTAGGGTTTCTAGCACACTAAAAATTGTTTACCTTCTTAACATTTGTTCATAAAAATGTGACAATTAAATGACTGTGTTATTTTTTGAAACCTTATAGACTCAATTTATAAACATACTTGAAATCCAAAAGTCCCATGGAAATCACACAATTCAGGGTGAGCATCAAAAGGTGTAATTTGAGCTAGAAAACACCCTTTCTTGGACCTTGTTTCACCAAAATTGACATAACTTGCAAAATACACATCATAAAAACCTAAAATGTTTCCCACAACATCATGAAACATCTTACTAACATCTCCAATAATCACCATATCTCAAATAGGTCTCCATCTTTCCAGACCATCTCATTTACATAACTAGCCCTTAGGATTTTGCATAGTCTAGGCTAAGGTCAACTTAAATAACATCATAACTCACCATGAAACTTCTCCATAAGGTCCCAAAATACCTGGAATATATTGTATGAAATCCTTGTATGATTATCTGAGCTCACATATCTCTATATCTCAACCTCATGCCTCCTAACACCTAGACATGGTCTAGATGATCCCTTGAAACTTGGTCTTCAACCTATATCTAAACTTGAAAATCATTTCAGTGAAAAAAAACTCCCCAAACAGTATCTTCATGCTGAAAAAATTCTCCTCAAGCTATCAAGATTCTCCAACCATAATTCTCCATCACCTAGGCTAGCTAGGTCACTTGATTAGGCTTTCTAGAACAAATCATTCTCACTTAATCAACTCGTGCAACTAAGAACACGCCTTAAACTCCATGTCACCATCATACTGAGCATACTATAAATCTACCCATAATCCTCTTTTTCATTAATGTGCTTTTACATCAATGAAAACACCTAAATCACAACATGTCTGTAGTCATTTCTTCATATACCTCCTTTCTACCCCAAGCGCGTCGGCCTATCACTCAACATGCGCTAGGTGCTCACCCAAGGCACACAGGGTGCCGAGCTCCTCCTTTATGTGATCCTTTCAAGAGTGTTCCACCATTGATGGAGAATGAGATGCAAAAGTGGATTTACAACACTCACTCAAAAATAGAAGATACAAAAATAGATTCGTGTACGATGATGCATCACAAATGGGAATGAACATTATAAATAAACATAATGAAACTAGATCTGACTCAAAATAATATGAATAACACAAGGGTTTACACTTGAGAACATGAATAACTAGAATCACACACATATATGGATTTATAACCATTTACATTGGTTCTATTACAGCATAAGGGTCATACAAACCAAATACATCAAGGAATATTATCTTAAACCCTACAAAATACTCTACAAAGAGAGTTCTTAGCTATTCTACCCATTACAACCCTTTTTCATACCCAAATCCATGCCTAATATGCTTAAAACCCTTCTTGCAAGCATTTTTGCAGCGCCTTGTTACTACTCAATACCCTCTCTAACCCTACTAGCATTCTAACAACACTTCGTTATTACTCTCCTCCTCTATTTCAACCCAAGCACTCCTTTAAATAGGATCTGGATGCACCACCTTGGTTTCCTTCATGAACAGATCACATGCCAAGTGGAAGTGTGGTCCTCCATGGTTGAATTCCTATGTCAGCTTGCAAATGCCTCCACTACCTGTAATGATCATCCTGGGAATATTCCTTACATGGAATATTCTTTTCTTGACCTCTAAGGCTCTAGGATGACACCTTATCCATTCAAAGACACCTACTAGGGATTTTCACTTGTTTTCCTATGATAACTCCTTCAAAATATAATTAAGTTCCTAAAATTTCCTACTCCCGTGTGCATCAACCTCTTCTCCTATGTGCATTTCCCTCACACGCTTTTCCTAAGCACCTTCCTTCTTTACTACCTCCCTCACATGCTTACACATTCCTTAGGACTTAGTCAATTTCAGGCCCAACAATGCCAAAGAAGATCCACTTTATTTATGTAAGGAAAAATAATGTCAAATATTTTATAAAATGGGCCATTTTTGGGCTCATCAAGAGATATGCCCTTGTACACCCTTATAAGACCTTTGTAGATACAAAAATTAGATTTTCAAAAATCCATAAAAATTGAAAAATACCAAAAATTCTATTTGAATGTTAAAAATCCTTGTTACAATCCTATTGAGAAATCTACACTTTTCTAAATTTATTCCTTTCTAGTTCTTTGAGGCAAATTGGATGAAAGAAGGTAAACCCAATATGATCATGCAGGTGGAATTATTGATCTCGCATTTGAGGATCAATAAAGATATGATTTTAGAATTACCTTTATACGGGTAAGTAGATAAGTTCCTAAAAATCGTCTTGAAGGTCATTTTGAAGAATTGGCTATTAAACCACTAGTCCTCATTCCTCCTGAAGAAGAAAGAAAAGAAGAACTAGAGGAAGAAGAAGAGGAAGAAATAGATGTACTTGATCCACGGGGATAAAATATTGGTTCATTTCTTTGGATCCACCTCTTCATCAACTTGTAAAAGGACCCGGAAAGAACTTTCCTAAATTCTTTGGAGATGGAAAGAAATGACCAGATGACCATATCATAGTTGTTGTGCCCACTTCCCTCAAACACTATTTATATAGATTTTTCCTTCCATATTATAGTTTGTATCATATGGCTCATTGCATATTTTGTATTGCCACAGGGGTTCCCGAACTTGCGCTTTACATGGACTACATTTATTGTTATGACATTGAGTTAGCATAGGTTACTAACATTGGGATTTGAATAGTATGATTCTGCATGACACATTGATACATTGTTGATTTTGATAGATGTTATGGGTTTGTGATTTGCATATATTATGACTATAATGATGATGATGGTTATATTTGAGTATGTTTTAAATTATAATGAAATAATGAAATGTATGTGTGATTGGTGTATTTTATTATGAATTTAATAGTAGTGATTTGGTTAATCTAGTTGAGTGGATATGATGCATGTGTTGAATGTGCACATCACAAATAGGTACCGAAGGCTATGGGAAAAGAACAAAATATTTATATATAATAAAAAACACAAAAGAGGATGGAGGGGAACTAACTCCTGCGAAGCTCCCTAAAAACAAAAAGTCACCTGAGGCTTGGATATTTGAGGGATGGGATTATTTGTAAGGTGAAAAGTTTTTGATTTATTAATTTTGGTTATCTTGGCTTGTTGTTTGACCCTTTTCATGACCCTTAGTCAGTTGTAAGTTGTTTAATTAATCTCTTTTGTTGTCTATTTTAGTATTTATTTATGTGGGTAATTGATCATACTTTTTGTTGATTTTTACCTTCATTGAGGTGGCTGAAACTTTCCATTTTTGGTAAAATTTAGATTTTCTCTTTGGGGCCATTTTTGAGTGAAGTGTGGGACTAGTAAAATTTTTACCACAATCTAAAAAACCATCCTTACACCTACTCATAGGGTAGGTATACTTTTTTAAATTTTTAGTCCATTTGGGCCTCATTATGACCCCATAAAGGTTCCTTAGAAAAATTTCCACCTAACCTTATTAAATGTTTAATGTGATTTTTTTTTGAATGACTTATGGGTTGAGAAATATTTATTTTTGAGTTGTTGGATTTTTGTCCATTTCTAATTTCTTCATCTTTTCTTGTAAGATAATTTAAGTTTTGTGGTTGAACTTGGATTTTAATTTGATTTGGCCCATGTGGGCATGTATTTTGATTTAATGGCTATTTTGGGATTTGACTTGCCTTGGGAACTTAGGATGTTGCCACTTGGCATCATCCTAAGGGGGTGCTCTTTGAATATTTTCCTATTTAAGTGGGCTTATTTTTCCATTTTGGGGGAAGTCTTTGTCTTGGGTTTATGTTGTTGGATTGATTGTAGAGTGATTGAAGCTTGGTGTTGAAGAGATGACAAGATGAGAAAGAGGTGGGTACTTTTCCATGTTTATATTCTTGCATTTTTTTAGAATTTACCATCTTTCAATGGAATATTGTGATTTCAATTGCTCGTTGATTTGTATGTGGATTTTTAATGTGTTGTTTACTTGATTTACACCCATTGTGGGGATGTCAAGTGTGTTGTGTATATAGGGGAGGTAGAGCCATTAGGGAGACATAAGAAATTTTTAAATTGAAGTAAACTTGTTTTCTTTTGAGGAACCAAAGGGGTTTGGTATTTGTTTTACTAGAGAGATAAGTGGGTTTTGGGGAAAAAACTAGTGGAGGGATAAATGACATATATCTTATTTCATTGTGAGGAACCAAAACTCATGCCCAACCACTTACCTAAGTGCTAAGTGGTTTGAGAATGCCTCTAGTTCCCCTTACTAACTTGTAAAGATTGATATTGTGTGCTTTTTTTTGAAAAGTATTCCCTTGTCCTTGTGACTCCTCTTATTCATGCATATGTTTGCTTTTTTGATATTGTTGTTTGTTGGGAATGTTGGGAAAAAAATATGATCCTATTCTTGGTGTTGGCTATGGAGTCTTATCGCGAGTTCGAGGTTTCATGTGTGATGATATTTTCCCCATTGTGTGGCTACAAGGTGAACATCTCCTCCACCTCTCTTTTGGTGTTTTAGGACACGTTGTTGGTTGGTGGAAGAATTTTAAAAAAGGTAATTCTTGAATATTTTTTGTATTTTGTTATTTTAAATCTAAGAGACATTTAAAATAAAGCTTTTGGTTATTTATTCAAAGTGTATTATTGATATTCTCGGTGTGTCTCAAATGCTAACAAAGGTTGAAATGTATGGACTTGAGAAAGGAAAAGTTTGTTTTGATGTATAAATGTGTATTTATTTTTAAGGAAATGGAAATTTCTCGTTATGGAAATTTGTATAATGACTCAAAGAATATTGCAAGTTTTAGCTATGTCTCTTTCCTTAATGTTTTAAATTATGGGTTGTTGTAGACACAAAATCAAGCACTTTGAGTCATTATTTAGTCCCAGTCTCATAATACTATTCATATGGTTCTTAAGTGAAAAGAGTAATAATTAACCCATGTATTTGGCCATTTTTCATTGCTTTATGTCATCATTTTAGATCTTACATCCATACTTTCCTAGTTTTTATTTTCATATTTTGTTTTCCCTATTTTTGACTAGGGTGCCTAATCGGACCAAGGCGCCTTAGGTGCCTTGATCCCCTATGGGCCCCTAATCCTCTTTGTACTTTCCTCTCACTTTTTGGGCACTTTCTAGCCATTTGAGATTCTTATATTTTTAGTGGTCACCTTTTCGGGTTAATTACGAAATTAAAGAAAGAGAACCATATAAATATAAATTTATGTGACCATATGAGGGCCCAAGGAATAAGCAATAGTTATCTCCACCTAAGGTCATATCCATTAAAGGAATCCATAGCTATATTTGCATCCATCTAGGTCCATCATAAGGAACACAAGGTTGGTTCATCTCGCATCACACTTCATAGGAGGGAGTCTCATTGTTTCCATGCACACATTATTTACATTCTAGATCTAGTTACTTGTTTACTACTTAACAAATTGTGATTGGAACAAGAGAAACCTAGGGAAAAATTACAATTACACACACACACACACACACACACACACACACACACACACACACACACACACACACACACCTATAAATACATTGATTTTGAGATGTAGTGCAATGCTCAAGATAATTCAATCAATTTGGAAGCCGAGGACACTCAACCCTTCATATGATCTTTATTTTTTTAGTGTTTTGGTGCTTTGTTTGGGGTTTTACAAGTGATCCTTCTATCATAGGTCTACAACGATATTGGTGACCATACAACGACATTCATGCAATAGGAAGAGAACACATGCAAACATCCAAAAACACTTCATAGGAGGTTTTCTAGTCATTTCCACACACCATGGTGCCAAAATCTCGCACCAGGCATCCACAGGCACCCTTATTCCTCTCCCAATGCCCTAATATTTCCGGATAGTCTATATCTACATTATTCTAGGTTCCTTTGTGAAGGTTTCATCCTCCTATTTACCTGTTCTACATTATGAAATTATATCGAGACATCTACGAATAAGCTAAGCCCTTCTTAACCCTCTTTACACATTAGGGTTTCATATTTTCTAGCTTAGTTTGCTTGGGTATTATTTCAATATTTTATTACTTCATTTATTCATTCATTTTATTGCTCCTATAACATTATATTATACTAGAATAATTCTATTTTAGTTAATCATTTTGGTATACCCAATCTTTAAATCCACATTCATTCTAGGGATTTTCTCATCTTCTCTATCAAGGATCCTAAAGTTTATGAAACTTCTTTGTCTGATTTACTTAAGATGCATCACAATCACCAAGATGTTATGCAAAAAAATATACACCATATGTCTCCTAGGGATATTTCGCTACATCAAGTGAGTGTTATTTTCAATCGTTTATCTAATAAACCTAGTCCTTGTGATCCTCCATCTAATCAACCCATTTTGGAATCAAACCAATATTTTCATATTTTATTTCAAGACAAATTTAATTCTATGGAATCCATTATTACATTTCTCAAATCTGAAATCCAACATCTTACGAGCGCTTCTCATAATCATGTTTGTTCTCCTTCTACATCTTATCTCTAGTATTTCTTCTACATGTACTCATATTAGTGTGCCTCGAGTCATACCAATACCAATTCCTCTAACCTTTGATTGCAATACTAAGAAGCATGACATTTTTACTGAGCTCCTAGGTCATCAATTGATCACTTTACTACTTACTCATTACTATCCTCCTTATCAGCTAGTAAAATATCAAGGTTTTCTATATTGCAATTACCATCGAATAAATGGAAATAATGACAACGATTGCTACGCTTTACAATGAAGAATTAAATATCTTGAGTGTCAGGGATTTATCTCATTCACTGCACAACATTCAATTTACATTCCCATATACAAATGCTACATCTCACTAGGTTCCCAAATCTAATTCATCTATATCTAATGAGCATCATGTTATCACTTCTACAATGCCTTCTTTGGCAACTCAAGTTCTTCCTATTCAGTCCACTCCAACACCTCTTATAGATAGTCCTAATCCTCCACTCAAGTTATTTGTGACATTACCAATTCCATATAATTAACCTCTTCTAAAGATTAGTTACACCTAGCTTCCACTCAAGTCATCTATAGTCAAAAACAACCACTCATTACACTAAGAAAGTGCACTCTAGCAAAATGTTTTTTTGACTCAACGCTTATTTCACTAAATCTGGACATATTATAGTGAATATAGACTCTAGTATTATAAGTATTGGAAGAAATCCATCTCCATTTTTGCATATATTGGATTCCATTTTTGGCTATACTTGGATTCCATTATTACTATTATTGATTCCAATATTGTCATTATTGGACTTATTCTAGTTCCAATTTCACTATTATTGGATTCCAATCTCGCTATTATTGGATTCCAATATCATTATTATTAGATTCCAATTTGACTAATATTGGATTCCAATAGTGCTATTATTGGATTCCAATTTCACCACTAATGGAATCTAATTTCTAAATCTTGATTTTTGGATTTCAATTTTGCTATTTTAGGATTTATATTTTGTTATTATTTGATTTCCCACATAAGCCTCACATATGCCATCTTACATAAGCCAAGTGGTTGCTAACTTACATAAGCCAAGTGACCACTAACTTACATAAGCCAAATAACCGCTAACTTCAAGATCGTGCTTAAGTGATTGTTATCATTTATGCCACATATCAATATTAATATCATCATACATATATGACTATTTATGTATACCTTATTCAAAACAATAAACATTGATGTTGAAAATCCTATCCTTGAACATCCTTGATTGGTGTTAAATTTGACGGTTGTTTAGACATTTTCCATGATTTTAGACATAACATACTTTCAAATATTTCATAGAACTGGCACGTGTGACTCAAATGGTGTTAAATTTGACGGTTGTTTAGACATTTTTCATGATTTTAGATGTAACATACTCTCAAATATTTTATAGAACTGGCATGTGTGACTCGAATGGTGTTAAATTTGACGGGTGTTTAAATGTTTTCGTGATTTTAAACGTAACATACTCTAAAATATTTTATAGAATTGGCAAATGTGACTCGCATGTTTAAAAGGTAACCATCAATTTTTGTATATATTTATTTTTAAAAATTATTTGTATATATTAAGCATAGTTAAAAAATATGGAGTTGTCATTTATAAATTTTGAAAGTAGTGTATAAGTGCAAGTGATCACACTTACAAGTGTGAGCCTCGAGTCACACTTCTCTCGACTCGCACTTTTAAGTGTGATTACTCGCACTTCTATGAATTAGTTGTGACTTACACTTCTAAGTGCCAGTCTCGACTCACACTTCTAAGTGCGAGTCTTGAGTCACACAACTAAGTGTGAGTCTTGATTCACACAGCTAAGTGTGATAACTCAAGTGAGTCATTACTTATTTCAATTGAAAAGAATTGAGGGAGTTAAATCTATATATAGATATGGGGATGGGCCCCTGTCAAACAATTTTTGGGTAACGGTAATTTTTCAACACTGCCTTTCAAAAATACAAAATAATGTTTATTTATACAAATTATTTTGTATAAATTTAATTGTTTTTAATATATATCGATGTAAATTTTTATATTTTTATATAAATCTATATTAATAATTGATGGTTAAATATTAAATATGCAATTCACATGTGACATTTATTACAAATATTTGCAAGTATTTTATGGCTACAATAAACAAAAATGTCTAAACGGGCATCAAGATTCACACGTCGAAGTGCAAGCACAAGAATTAAGGGATTTATTTTACCCGAATTATATAAGGGATTTTATTTACAATACAAAAATTATAATGTTAGATTCTTACTTTAATTTTTTATAATACCAAATGTAATATTAATGATAACCATTTTTAGAGGAAAAATGCTAATTAATGTTGCAGTTGCCTCAACATTAATTAGCCATTAAAACGAGCTATGTAAAATTCTCCATTTAAAAGTACATGTGCTATTCAAAATATGTGCGCCTTTTGGAGCATGTAAACATTGTCAACCATCAATTAGCCATTTAATGTAAAGTAATGTAAAATCATACGCGTGCCCTCTTAAATTCACATACCAATGAAATTGGTGGTTGGATTTGTCAGTTACATATCACTATAAATAGATATTTTTGAGTTTATATTTTTAGCATTTGCCTTTCTATGTTTTGGAAAATGGTAAAATCCATCATTATGGTTTCAAATAGATTCCATAATGGTGTTTAAGATAGATTCCATTTACCAAAACTTGCAATTCCTCACCATCCCACTTAGACAATTGGAAAGCATTGCTACTTTTACATCTTGTGACCATGTAGGGGCCACTCCAAATGGCATCAAACTTGGAATGCCTTCCCGGTTTTACCCGATCTACATCCCATTTCAAAACCATGTCTCCTTCTTAGAAGGTCCTTGTTTTTTCCTTCTTGTTAAAGAATTTCTTGATTGAGGCCCGATCCTTCTCTATTTTTGACTGCATGCTCTCTAGTTTCTTCCAATTCTATCAGCTTTGCATACCTGGCCTCCATCGGTTCAAATTCAGACATCTCTAGCTACTTCATGAGCTCCAATGTTGATAACTCAAGTGATATAGGTAACACTACCTATTTCCCATAGACAAGTTTGAATGGAGAGATTCTTGTAGATCTCTTGGGTGTTATTCCATCAGCCCATAAGGCTGATTTGAGCTTTGTGTGCCAGGTTCTCTGATTTTCATCAAGAGTTCTTCTGATGATCCTTAGCAAGTTCTTATTTGTGGACTCAGCTTGGCCATTACCTTGAGGGTAATAGTTTGATGAAGTGCTCAAGTAAGTTTTATTCTTAACAACCCATCCTGTGATCTTAGAATCTATGAATGCCAATGCATTATCTGATATAATGGTGGATGGCACTCCAAATCTGGTCACTATCCCTTCATAGAAATCTAGTATACTAGACTCATTAGCTTCATTGAGTGCCACTGCCTCGGCCCACTTGGTGAAATAATTTGTTGCTGTTAGAATCCATTTGTGGCCTTGGCTTGAATTTGGATTGATGACTCCAATTAATTCCAATCCCCATTGCATGAAAGGTTGGTTGGTCCGAGATTGGGTGTAATGGAAGTGCTTTGGTAGATTTTATTTTCCTTTGAAGAATGTGCAATTCTTGAACCTTTTGATCCATGCATAGCAGTCAATAAACACTCGGGCTAATAATAACCCGCCTTCATGATCTTGAGTGTTGTCACCCTTGGAGAAAATGGCCTCCAACTATTTCAACATGGAATTCTTGTAACACTCTCTCAACCTGATCTGTCTCAATGCATCTTAGCATAATGCCATTGATGTCTCTTTTGAACAAGACACCATCAATAAGAACATATGGGATGGCCTGTAGTCTGAAATGTCTCCTTTTTGCTTTACTCATCCCATGAGGACACATGCATGTTTGAAGGAAGTGCACCATGTCTTGAGTCCAACAAGGAGTAGGTACATCATCATTTCCTTCCTCTTGATTATCTTGTAGAACAAAAATAGCCTCATTTTCACTTTGTTTTCTTCGTCTTGTTGACTTGAGGCTAGTTGTTCACACAACCCCTTCCCACGGACCAGCTTAGTGACCTTGATCTCAATGTCATATTCCATGACATGAGTGATCCATCCTGCACATTTTTCATTCAGATCCTTGCTGAGAAGGAATTCTTTAACTCCCGCATGGGAGACCAACAATTGGATTTTATTATTTGAAACCAGATGCTTAAACTTCTTTAATCCTTTGATTACTGTCAGGACTTGCTTTTCGATGAAGGATTATCTCACTTCATAGTCTTCTAGACCTTGACTAAAGAAAGTAATTGGTTATTATGTACCTTCTTTGTTCTACTGAACTAAGATTGCAAAGATTGTGTCACTACCACCAAAGGCATATAATATGAAGTCTTTAGAGAAATATGGATTCAAAAGAGTTGGGAATTGTGATATATCTTTTGTGATGGCCTCAAATCTTTCCTTTCCTTCAGCTTGTCTACCTGAATGCTAAGCTATTCTTCAACATCAATGTTATTGGCTTAACAAGGGCAACAAAGTTTGGTACAAACCTATGGACAAAATTAATTTTTCCCATGAAGCTTTGAAGAGATTTCTTGTGGTTTGGAAATAGTAATTCTCTTATTTCTTCAACTCTCTCTCGGGTCAATTTCTAATCCTTCCTTTGATACAATATGGCCTAGAAGCCTACCCTCATGGGCCAAGAATATGCATTTTTTAGGGTTCAATGATACCCCAAAACTCCTGCATCTTTGAAACACCTGCCTTAGGTGGAAAAGGTGGTCTGCTGCATTTTTGGAAAACACCGTAATGTCATCCAGATAGATTAGTACTATTTTGTTGATCAACCCTTTGAATGCCATATCCATTGCCCTTTGAAAAGTGGCTCGACATTGACAATCCAAATGAAATTTTTTTGTAGGCATAGGTGCCCCATTTGGTGGTGAAAGTTGTTTTGAACTAATCATCTTCTTTCACCATGATTTGGTTGTACCCTGAGTAGCCATCTAGGAGGGAGAATCTCTCTGATCTAGACACCACTTGCAAGATTTTCTCCATTGAAGGGAGTGGGTAGTGATATTTGAGGGAAGCTCTATTCAAGTCTCGAAAATCTACACACAACCTAATCTCTCCATTTTTATTCCTAACTGGGACCAGGTTTACAACCCAAATTGAGTGTTTGATTTGAAATATGAATCTTTCCTCTATTAGCTTGTTCAACTCTTTCTTCATCAGAGGCTCAATGTGTGGATTGACCGGTCTCTATTTTTTCCTGATGGGTTGAGCTGTTGGATCTAGTTTGATTGTGTGTTGTGCTAGCTTTGAATTGAACCCTCTTAGGTCTTCATAGCTCCAAGAAAATACATATGGAAATTCTTGGAAAAGTTGTATGAATTCATACCTTTCTTGCTCAGTGGCCACTTTGCCAATTTGAAGTGTTTTTCCTTCTCCAACTAGGATTGACTCTAAATCTTCTCCTTTGATCTGCACGTTAGCCTTCTCTTTTCTAAGCTGATCATTAGGATTGAAGATGGACTCCAATGTCACTAAGCCTTTGGGAAGCTTGTTTGTATGCATTTTTACTATTTTATTCCCATATTACTTCTCTAATATGCTTTGATTTCTAGTTGAGAATTTATCTTCTTCTTACAAAAAGTAATGATCTACCAATCATTCTCGAACATCTGCTAGCATGTGTTATTATTTGGCACTGCTGGCCTCACAACTATATGGATATGTGGTTGTTCTTTGTCTCTTTTGATGCTATTGACCACATCAAATATTGCTCCAACTGTTGCAATCCTATCAGCAACTTTGTTCTCCTTCCTGGGTATGGACACAATGTTGAAGGCCTCGAAATCCTCCATGAGATCCCATACCCTACTCTTGTAGTTCTTGAGTAGGTCATTCTTGACAGCATTAAGTCCTCTAACTTGATTGGCAACCAGTTCACTATCACCAAACACTTGCAAGTTCTTGATTCCTAGCTTCCTTTCCCAATGAAGACCATGGACCAAAGCCTCATATTCAGTAGTGTTATTTGAGTAGAAAACTGAAATATGAAGGATGAATAATATTTCATACCTTTGGGGGACACAATCATAGCTCCTCCTCTAGCTCCTTGTCTACTCCTTGAGCCATCAAAGAACAATTGTCATACCTCATTGTCATCTTTATATTCTAGCTTAATTAGGTCAAGAAGAGGATGATTCTCTTCATGTAGATAGTAGACACCTAGCTCAGATTCTTCCATCTCCTTATAGGGGTCAAAATCATGTCTTTTTGGCCCACTCATCAAGATTTAAGTATGGGATATAACCCACCTTGGTATCTTCTTCACAAGTGCTTATGAGGTCTTCTTGATCAAAAGCTAAGCAATTGGCATTGATTGGGCTAGGCACATAAGATTCAATATGATAATCGGTAATGGGCTCAGATCTAATTGTGGCCTTTTTCCCATACCTTGTTCTAAAGAGCATATGTGACCAATCAAGCAGAGACAGATATAGCCTCCAATTTTGGCAAGTGAAGTCCCTAAACAAACACAAAGTAAAATGTGGTGGCAAATCTATGATGATATGTTCGTAAAAAGTCACATTGGGGCAGGCATGCAGAGTGAGGCTTAGGTCCTTGATGACTCCAACATTGGTCATTGTTGTCCCATCTAATTACACTACCCCTCTAGAGATGAATTCATATTAGAGACCCAGTTGATCAACTATTTTCTTGGGCATTATAGAACTACTTGCCCCATAATCAATCATACAATTGTGCACCAATTTATCTCCAATAATTAATGAAACATAGAATGGAGGAGGTCTCAAGTTCTTACCTTGTTGTTCTTGATGGTTTTCCCCATGTTGAGTTGTATTGGTAAGCACTTTCTCTTGCTAGTTAGGGGTGTGATTTGAGCTTGACCAATTTTATATAGTAGTCTGCAATAGATCCCTTTGCCCTAGAATGGCCAGTGACTCCCATAGTGAAATGTTCACACTTGTCCTCTTCATTTTCTCAATGATATTGAATGAGCTATCCTTTTGCTGCCCCTTCCTAGGCATATTTTTTCTTACACATGGGTTGTCACAACCGGTGCTTGAGTGGATTTGGAAGGTGGATTGGATTGTTTCGCATGTTGGGAGTTATATTTGGAGCACCAAAACCTTATGGAGTGATGGAAGGTTGAGGGTTACCTGAGTTCAGTGGTTGGCCTTCTCCAATATTTCTCTTTTTGGACCGTGTATTAGTAGCTATAATTTGAGAAGGGAATTGATTCATCCCACAGAAGTCCTCAACTTTCTAATTGACAAGCATAGTTTCACTTAGAGGTCCCTCTTACTGAGCTCCTTACTATTGATCTCTTTCTTGGCTAGGTTCCTGTGACACCATACTAGTTTGCACCATCAAGGCCTGACTTAGTGCACCATTAAAGCACATTGATTGGTTATGTGGATGATTGCATGGGAAACACCAATCATATTCTGTGCCATATTTTTATATGCTAGAACCAATTCCCTTGATGTTGAAGTTGTGTTTGGATCATATGACTTGAAAGGTCTAGTAGCTTGAGGTTTCCCTTGGTGTTGACTTTGATTTACAGCCTGGGCTGGTGGTCTATTTTGCTAATATGGGGGTCTAGCCTGATACTTGAGCCTGGGGCTGATATGGCCTAGAACTCTGAGCCTACTATATTTTGATGGTTACTAGCTCATTTCCTAGGTTTTGTAGTTGTTTCATAACTTCTTGAAGCTCCTTTGAGGTGTTATATGATGAAGTGGAGGCTTCAACTAAACTTTGACTCCTGGGGGGGTATAGGAGATAATGTGGGCATTTGGCTGGTACCTGGTTTCCTAACTTGGGGTATAGAGGCATGGATGGCCTAGGAGAAAGTTTTCCAGCTTGAATCAAATGATTCTCAGCTCCTATGGAAAGGTTATAGGCTAAGAGGTAAGGTTGTGCCCCCATTGACTGAATCATCAAAGAAATATCAAATTTAAAGCCCTAAGAAAGTATAAGAAGGCACCTTCATTAGTGGGATTTACTACTGTTGGAATCCTGTCCTAGGTCTGTTGAAATCTGAGGTTGAAATTTGTCAATTGCTCGTTCGGAGCTCTCTTGATTGTTTTCAGCTACTCCAACAAGGATATGTTATCTCCATTTTCTCCAAACTGGTTGTGAAGAGCTATGCACAGCTAGTCCCAATTTTGAATAGATCCTGCTTCAAGGCTCCTGAACCATTATGAAGCTTTACCTTTGAGTGAAGAGGCTAGCAACTTGACTGCAATATACAAATCATTGATCTCATGGATTGTATAGACACTTGCAATGTCTTGAACATGGTCACTGAGACAAGTCTGGTTCTCTCCAGTGAAATATGTGATGCTCTTTAATGTGGCCACCGGGATTGGGTTTTTTGCATTCAGAGAAAGTGGGCTACTACCAATGAAGTTGAAATAGGGATTTGGTTGTTTGTGTGCCATTTTGATTAGCCTGAGTACCCTTCTTGATTGAAATAATGACATACTAGGAGGAGGTGTTGATAAGGCTCTGTTTGGAGGAGATGGAGACCTCTAGGCTCTTCTTATTTTCCTTCTGTCTGGAGGTAAGTGTATGTGTACAAAATGTCCTTCCTCTCTTGTTCTAGACCTTGTTTGTATCCTTCTCATGAACTTGGGAAACTTGGACCGCTTTAACCAAAGTGGATTCTATCCCTTTTGGAGTCATCAGATGTGTAGTTTTTAAGAGCTTCTTAAAAGCTAGAATCACAACAAGTGCACATCAACCTTACTGTGATAAATATGGAGACTTCCTGTCCCACCGAGTGTGTCAAAACTGTTAGCACAAAATAAGAACACCCCCAAATGAGTTCTATAGATCTCGCTTGTCTAAGGCAGAGTCATTTGGTGTGATATGCATAACATTAAACTTTCCCCAAGGTGTGGGACCTTGAAAATGGAAAAGATCTCCAGATTAAATTTTGGTTCCTATTCCTCCATTTAGGTGCATAAGTGAGAACTTTCAGAGGATCTAACTCTATACCTAATCTAAAAATTTCCAAGCGATACATGGATGTAAAGGGATATAAGAAATAAGAAATGACTAAACTACAAGGTGATGCACTGAAGGAATGATGAACACTAGTTTTGCTGATAGACACAAACCAAAAATATATATACAATAATCAAGCGCAGAGATAACTGATTTATAATGAAAGACTAGATGTAATAAAAAGAGACAAAAATGATCTAGAATCGATCACAAACATGTTTTATTGCTCTGCAGATTGATACAATGCATTACAAAATAGCTAGGAGGTGAGAAACATACTAAAATTTTAATGGAAGGTATGAACTCCACAAATTCCTTTGCTATAAGAAAAGGGGAGCCTATAAAACAAAATATTTTCCAACCCTTTACAATGAGTCCCGAGCCTGTATTTATAGATTCGATACAGATGGGAGAAAAAGAGAGAAGTGGAAAAAATAGCTCCAAGTTCAACCACCACTATTTAATGTCTCCCATAAAATTTGTTCCAAATTTTTTTTTACTGCATCAAATCCTTATTTGGTGCCTCGAAGGATGAAGAAACGGCGGAGAAAATCAAATCCGATCTAGTTGTTGAGGCAAGAAGATCCTGTATTAAAGGCCCAAATATGTTTCTCCATTTTTCACCTACTAGGGCCTGAAAAAATGATTTTTTATCTTTCCATGATGTAGAGGACATCAAGACACTTCCAAAAGTGTAAGATTTGTAATATTTTGAGCCTTGAGTCAAAAGATATGCCCCTTCAAGTTTGTATCGGGTCCATACAAATGGGTGGGAAAATAGTTTGAAAAATTGGTCTCCTTTTTAATATGGGGCATGTGGCAGCTAGATTAGGGAAAATCAGGTTTACGGGTCCATGATTTTCTTTTTCACCATTTTCCGTAAAGAATTCAAAACTTAGAAAACTCCCGTGGCCTCAACGCTCCGCTTGGACACGTGGCACCCTTTGGTTGGCTAGGGATGTGCTTCAATTTTTATCTCTGTGCCTTTTTGACAAAAGGAAAATTTTCACCTTTTCCTTCGACTCCCCGCTTTGACCTTGACTCGAGCTCAAACGATGACTTTTTCCTTTGGGTGGGTTGCGACCCATTTTGCAACTTTTACACCTTTGGAATAACAAGGGGCAAAAACCAACTTTCCCCAATGGCCCGCTTTAGCGCTTGCTAGTTTAGGCTTTCTGTGTGGCGTTTCCACTGTTTCCTGCCCAATTTCTATGTTTTGGCCAAGTCTTTTGCTTAGCGGGGTCATATCTCTTGACTTGGGACACACGCCACATCTGCTTGTTTAAAAACCCTCTCTCTATTCAATCCTTGAATTAGCACCATTTAGACACTTGGCAGCCTCCGTAGGCCTGCCCCATGCATTGACTATTCAACTGACTCTGCCCCTTTTTGAGACTGGACACGTGGAGGAACCATGCTTACTTGAAATCTTATTTCAAAATTTTCCTTTGAAAGAGTGTCGAGTTGACACTTAGCAGCCTCCACAGGTCTGTGGACTTTTTAACAGTCCCTTTTATCCTTTTGGACTCTGGGCCATGTGGAGAGCTCGCGCTCATTTGGGTCTCTGCCTTTGGACTAACTCTTGGAGATGCGGTGGTGACACTTGGAAAAATCTTCCCGCACTTTATACTTAGCCAATTTTTAGACTGCTTTGTCTTCCTTTTGACTCTATTGACCATTTGACCCTTGCCTCCATTTTAGCCTGGGACACATGGAGATGCGGCACTTATTTGAGCCTCCCTTTATGGATTCATCTTTAGAGAAGCGTCGTTAGGAAACGTGGCTCTCTCCGCTGGCTCTTCCATACTTAGTCAATTTTGGACTCTTTCTTGAATGGTTTTGAGCCCAAAAACTTCAAAACTTCACCATTTTTTCCCCTTCTTGCTCTTGGTTCCTCTGTAGCACTACCCCTTCTTTTCTGACCCTGTTATTCCATTGTTGAGTCTACTTGTAACTTGAAAAATGGATTTAAGACATGGAAACGGCTTGATAGAGTCGTTTCTTTTTGCATAGGGTCATTTAATCTTTCTCATCCCCCGCCACTCCATTGTTGAGTCCTTCTGCGACCTATTTACAAGATCTGAATGAGTTTTCTCAGGTTCTTTCTATGTGGGGTCGTGGCTGATCCAATATTTTTCCCGGGGGTGAAATATGGATAACAATAAGCAATTGTCATAATGCAATCTTTCTAGTTGCCCAATTTGCAAGGGTAGAAAAATTAGATAACACTTATTAAATCCTAACCACCTCTAGGCACCAATGATTATGTGTTAGTATAACCTAAGAAAGCGCTAGTCTCAAAATATCTTAATTTAAAATCTTAAAATGATACAATATATTCAACTAATTTTTACATATCTTGTTTGCATCTTCAAATTTTACACTACCATTTGTTGAAACAAAACCTAATGGAAATTAAACTCAATATGTTTATCTTTATTTTGTTAAATGATAGTGACTCTTTCTGATATAATATATTGTTTAAATACTTAGCTTGATTGCTAAGCTAAAACTATGTTGATTTAATCTATTAAATCTTGATATTCACTAAGATTGTATTATTATGCTTTGACGTAATCTACCAGATGAAAAGATTATAATATCTTACTTTCTTTTACTTTGAAACCTAGAGACTGCTAAGATCCAAATATTATGTTGTTTCATAAGCTAGTGAACGTGAACTAAGCTCAAAATATCATTTAGTAACTTGATAAAATATAGTGCCCACTATGCTTTGGAAATATTATATTGTAGAAGTACCTAGCGCTCGCTTAGGTCAAACTCTTTTAATATAATTTGTATAATCCAATTGATCATAAGGTCTTAATATTATGTCTTGGGCTAACCTAGTGGACAAGAACCATGGATATCTACAACAAATTTTTAGATACGACATGATATACTTGATGAAGCCTAGTGATCGCTAAATTATTCTTAAAAGTAAATATATTATTTTTATAATGAAGTTGTGTTATGAATTTAATTGTTAATCTTTGCATATTTAACACGAGAAAAATAACAAAGCGATCGCTTGACCCAAAAAAATTGTGTTGCCTATAACAAAATCCACTTATCCATGAGTCCACTAAAGTAAACGAAGATTGTCTCGAGAATAATAAATATAGCCTAGTGATTGCTATAGTAGGTGATATTTTTCATGTAGAGTGTATTCATATAGGATTTTATATAAATGGTAAAAAATAAATCTGGAATTTAGATAATGGATACATAAATATACTTGTAGAATTATGTATTTTATGTGAGATACAGGTATACATATAGACTTGGAATAGTGATTGAGAAGTTATATAACAAGATTTTAAGTACGACGTGATCTACTCATTGTACCCTAGTGGTCGTTAAGCTATTATTAAATTAAAATATGTCATGTTCATAATGAAGTTGTGTTATAAATCTAAATTGTTAATATTTACGTATATAACAGAAACAAACAACAAAAGCATGGTCCCTAGCACCAAATAACAATGTGTTTCCTAGCGGGCACTAGTGTATGCAAGTTTTTTCCTATAGAGTGTATTCATACAGGAGAAATCATATTGAAAAGTTGTAAGTGATAACAAATAAATATGGAGTTTATATAATGGAAACATAAATATACATTTAGAATCATTGCATCCTAGCGACCGCTAATCTATTCTTAAAGATGAAATATATCATGTTCATAATGAGGTTGTTTTATAAATCTAAATTTTTAATCTTAGCGAATATAACAACAAACAAAGATCAAAAGTGATCGCTAGGACTAAAAAACACTATGTTGCCTATATAAAAACAACTTATTCATGAGGGGCCAAGGTAAATGAATGTTTTTTTAAAATAATAATTCTACCCTAGCGAATGCTAGGGTAGAAATTTGTTTCCCATGGTAGAGTATATTCATATAAGAGAAACATATTGAAAACATATAAACAATAACAAATAAATCTAGAATAGTTTGTGTATTTTGAAATAAAATTCAGGTTTAGTAAATAGGTTATCGAAATAAAGAATTATATCATGTCTTCCTCAAAGCTATGTGAAGTTTGGGCATAGATTAGTGAGCACAACAGGAAGAATATATTAATTATTAAATACATAGAGATTAAAATTATATTTAATAATATTAATGCATATATAATGTGTTTAACTTCCAATGTATAAAACATAAAACTACTGAGGACATTACATTTGGTTAATTCTACATGGTAACATGTATATCGCTGGAAATATTTATCATACAATTGAATTGTTAATATGGTTTTATAGTTTTAAAGTAAATTTTTAACGTCATATGTTTTGCTAAAATTTCTAAGAAACAATTATGTAAAAAAATGTAATACGAATTAATTTTTGATGTTTCTTTGCATCATCTTAATGAACAACATTAAACTATTTTGGTTCTCCCAACCAAAATAAAAATTAAAAGAAGGTGATTGTGCAAGAAGCTATCAATATCCTTAAAAAAAATCGTAGGAATGAGAACAAAAATTCAAAATGGAAATACCCAAAGAGAAACAGAGAATGGAAGAAATGGGAAAGAGTTAAACATAGATGGATACAAGAGTAGAAATGGGATTAAATTTTCTTTCATTAATTCACAAAAAAAAAATTCATGAAGAACAAGGCAATTTGGCATGGATGTCAAAAGCAACTAGAAAGCAAGGCTTGAATTCGGAGCACAATTCAATAGGATAGAGCAGGGATGGTGCGGATCACAATTCAATAGAACAAAGCAGGGATGGTTCAGATCATGATTGGACTGTCATGCAAAAAAAGGAACCAATCGAATATAGAGAAAATAATAGATCCCACAATAAAAAAGTACACCTTTACTATAAATACTTGATTTAGTAATATCTGGGATTATTTCATGCTTTATGCTATGAGTGAACCCTCCATCTAGTACCTCAATCAAATAATTTACGTGATTATATTCACAATCTCTGTTGATTTCCTCCTTCGTGTGCATAATTTCTATGTGTTTATTTTGTGTGCCTTCTCTGCAAACAAGATTATAATCACATGTAAAAAACAACCATGATTTGAACACTCGACCCTACAATCTATGCCATGTGTGTATTTTTTTATTTTGAAGACATGCTTTTCTGTGTGACCAAAAAAATCAGAAACCCTATTCAACATTTATCCAAGGTATTTAATAATTTGTTTATCACATTCCAAAAAATAAATAGAAAAATAGAAAAAGAGCGGGATATGAAAATTTGAAATTTTTTCTTTCCCCTCTTAAGGAAAAAGGGCGGGCTATTGAAATTTCAAATATCCGAAAAAGTGGGGAATTCAAAAATCCCTTTATTTATTTTTACATGGTTTAAAAATCAAATCTAAACATTAATTAAAAACAATGCAATTTTTCATTGTCTAAAGCCTATAATAATATAAACATAATAACAAATATATTATATAACATATATTAAAACAAACATAGTAAAAATATATATTATAAGAAAATAGAAGAAATAAATCCTAAACATAGTTTTGAATTTTATTAGAATAATATATAGACATTTACGTTTCATTCTTTATCAAAATTTGATTTCTACATTGTTAAATATAGTGTGTGCTAATTTAAATTAATTCTCCAATTAAAATGTTCCACATGGAAAGTTCACAAGATATTTGGGATCAATAATAAGAATAGTGATCCATGATTGTTAAGATAATGTTATTGTATGGCTATTTTCAAAATAAGAAATGTTTGAGCCTAGGGTCTGATATGTCATTTCTATCTATAAGTAAAGGAGCTTAGCGGGCGCTAAGAATTTTATTTGTTAGGAAATGATGTGAAATATGTGTTGAAAACCATGTATCTTATGGAAACTACATACTAAGTCTAGCAATCCACAACTTTACAAATAGTGTTTATAATGAGAAGAGGTAAAGGTAGGATCCTAGCAACCACAAAGCTATATCATGATTTGTTATTATAGGGATATTTTCAAAATAAGAAACATTTGAGCCTAGGGTCGATATGTCATTTGTCTATAAATAAAGGAGATTAGCGAGATCTAATAATTTTCTTTGTTAGGAAACGATGTGAAATATGTGTTGAAAACCATGTGTCTCATGGGAACTACATACTAAGGCTAGCGATCCACAACTTTACAAATAGTGTTTATAATGAGAAGAGGTAAAGGTACGAGCCTAGTGGCCACTAAGCTATATCATGATTTGTTATTTTATGGCTATTTTCAAAATAAGAGACTTTTGAGCCTAGGGTCTGATATGTGGTTTCTGTCAACAAGTAAATGAGCTTAGCGGGCGCTAAGCATTTTGTTTGATAGGAAATGATGTGAAGTATTAGTTGAAAACCATGTATCTCATGGGAACTACATACTAAGGCTATGGATCCAAAACTATAAAGATAGTGTTTATAATGAGATGAGGTAAAGGTACGAGCGTAGCAGCCACTAAGCTATACCATGATTTGTTATTTTATGGCTATTTTCAAAATAAGAAACTTTTAAGCCTAGGGTCTGATATGCCATTTTTGTCAATAAGTAAATGAGCTTAGCGATCGCTAAACATTTTATTTGATAGTAAACGATGTAAAACATGAGTTGTAAACCATGTATCTTATGAGAACTACATATTAAGGATAATGATCCAAAATAGTAAAGATAGTGTTTATAATGAGAAGAGGTAAAGGTAGGAGCCTAACAACCACTAACTATACCATGATTTTTTATTTTATGGCTATTTTTAAAAATAAGAAACAAACATATGTGAATTATATGTTACAAACAATATGTCTTGTGAGTACTACATAAGTCATGATCCTTCTTGAGGGTTTGCAAGATCTTTTATTTTATTGTTATTTTCAAATTATGAAACAGTTGAACCTAGCTTTCTATGTCATTACTTTCGATAAGGAAAAATGCTTAGTGTTCACTAAGCATTTTCTCCCATAAGATCTGATGTGAATTATGTGTTTCAAACAATATACCTTATGGGAATTATGTAAATTTGGATCCCTCTCTATGGTATGTAGTGCAAATATTGACTCTTTCGGTATATTCTAGCGAGCTTGATACAATTACAATTAATGGAAAGCACTAGCGATCCAAAGTTATATAGATGGATTTTACAATGATTGTAATGGTAGGAGCCTCACAATCACTTATCTAGGTCGTGATTTATTATTTTATCACAATTTTCAAAATAATAAATTGTTGAAACTAGCATCCGTTGTGTCATTACTTTCGATAAGTAATGAAACTAAGCATTAGGTAAACAATTTTTCCCATACGAAATGTTGTGAAATATATGTTACAAAAATATATTTTATGGAAAATACATATGGCTTGATCCCTATTGAGGATTTGTAGAGTATTTTTGTTCCTTCATGGATAGTCTATCCAATACAATACAATTATAATCGATGAAAATAACTAGCAAGTAAAAAGTGTACAAACATTGATTACAATGACAAGATGAAATGGTAGGACCCTAGCTTCCACTAAGCTAGGTCATGATTTGTTATTTTATCACTATTTTTAGATTCTTTGTGGTGTGTACCCTCGATCGATACAACGTATCAAACAATAAATGTTTGTAGCCTAAGAAGACTGACACTCTAAATGCATTAACATAAATTCGAACAATTTGAAATAAATTTCTTCAATTAGTATTGTAAATATAACTTATAGTCAGAGTAAGAGAGAATAGACCCATGTTTTTGTGGTACTCATTAAACATTGTTAATAATAAAATCTTTTCTCAAATTAGTATAACCCACCATGACCTTATAGAAAGCATTGTTTCCACAAAAATGGCTATTGTGACGATAGCCATACTTACATTTAGGAAAAGTGTAATCATTCTCGTTAGTTTTTGATAGCTTGTTGTGGAATTTCCCACCAAGCGCTACACTTAAAATAACATACTTAGACTAGTTATAGACATTTAAACTTAATGAATACAATATGTTTGATATACATATATTTCACATTGTCTTATATAACAAAATTTGATGAGCTATCACTACCTCCGTTAATGTGATTTGTTGCTCAAATACTCTCCTCAAAATACCAAACATTAGATCTTCTGACCATTATGCTTTAAACATCTTCCTTAGTCTTGTTATAGGGATTTAATCCTTACTACTATAGTATGACCGATATACACATAAAACACATTGACTTCTAAAAAAATCCCGAGCAACCGCAAACTCCGTTATTGTGATTTTTTGCTCAAACACTCTCTTCGAAATATGGTTTTCCAATCAATAGGTGTAAATGGCTAAAAAATGATTTATGTTGTTCTTTTATGTGTTGACTAGAAGTCTATCTACCACTAAAGTATATATTTTTTAACATTCCTATCATGATATCTATATAATGTTATAGCTTGTCCGACTCATATGTAATCCTTTCAAAATGTGCAAATGGTTTCGTATCTTTCAATGCATCATAATTTAATTTCAGAATTTTAGAAAAATTGTATTATTATTGATTTGATCCACAAAATATGAATTATCAGTATCTAGATGAATGATACATAGATGTCCTATCAAATCCTAGCATTTGATAACCATCAAGTTAATTATTCTCTTATGGTAAATAAAAATAACTCTAGAGGTTAGTGTCTGCTAGGGTAGTATTTAAATTCCTTATCAGACAATGCAAGAAAAACACTTTAAAGTTCGGAAATGACCTAATTATTAATGTTTTTTACTCTAATTACAGGTAAAATGTCTTCCATTATTTGCTCTCCATTCATCACAGGCCATATTTGTTGGAAGAAAAGAGACAAGGAATGGTTTGTGGAAATCCATTCCCATGAAAACTACCATGTCAACATGTGGTTGTTTTTTGTTATATATGAAAATCACGAGGAATTTGGTATTTTTCTAGTGTCGGAAGTTATTGATTTGGGGACACTATGTGTCCAAAGGAATGCTTTGACTTTGAAAACAAAAAGTGTCTTATTCTAGATATGGAGTTAGATGTTTAATTATTCACGAAACAGGAAATTCATGCCTCCTTAAATAGAGGACCATATTCTTGTTCAAAATATGGTTGGAATTTGGGGATTCTAATAGATTCTGAAAAAACTATTTGTTCAAATGCATAAGACATTACAAATGGTATATTTACAGTATTCAAAAATTGTATAGAAACAAAAAAACATCTTTTGTTTGTCATTTCTTGCATAGAAAATGTTTTTTTTTCACCTCCAAGACATGCCAAGTTTTTACTATGCTTTGAGGAAAACATATTTGACTAAATTGGAGATAGACTCATTTAAATCAAAATTGCATGGATCAAAAATGAATACTAAATCAACTGGGTTTGTTGAGGCTAGTGCAATAGTAGATACATTTGATTCTTACTGTCAGAGAATAAAAAGAGACAACAAAATGAGAGAAAAAATTCTACATTATTTAAGAAATAAGCATCTGGATAATATTGTATTGACAACCTCAACCGAGTCTAATGTAATTGAAAATTTTTAATTGCATGAATCACACTACTTTGCAATTTCTTGTACTATTGGGTGAAGAGAGAAATGTAAAAAGGAAATTTGATTCTCATATAGGGAAAAAATGGAAAAATGGAAAAAGGATCATGAGATGGAAGAAGTTCTTCCCATCGAGGCTTAGAAAATATTAGACAACTATGTGATGTCACTGGAAGGAAATATACCGTAGAAAGATGGAAGACACAAAGAATTTTTCTTGTAAATTTGTATATCCATTCCAGCTTCTATCAACTTTATCAACAATTCCTTCAACTAATCCTTTCAATGTTGAATGTGTGATCACTTTTTTTACAATTTGGCCAGTGATATGTCTTATGATCTAATAATGGACCTTTTAATAATTATCGAAACTAGTGTGTTGGATTCTATTATTATTGTTCTAATACAAACTGGTTATTCAAAATGTTAAGCGACATAGTAGAAAGATACATGGAAAAGGTTAAAGATAGTGGAGTATCAATTCTGGATGGATGCTACAGACTCTACGATAGTAACAAGATATTAAACATTTGTGTCTTATGTACATAATATCTATTTTTCACAACTGTGATAATAATGATGATTATAGAGAAGTGGTCACTAGGGATTGGATGGAGAAACGCCACACAAATAGACACATAGTCAAGAAATGTTTCAAACATTACTATTCTCATATGAAGAAAGGTTCGCCGCCAAAGACAACTTCAACAAGAGATTTTTTTAATGTCATTTTAATCTATATATGTTACTTATAAATTTATTGTGTATGTAGAAAACCACAAATCTATAAAAGATGTTATACAACCCTTTCACCTTGATGCTACACAACTAGTTTAACTCGGTGATTTACCTTTAATCATTTTATAAATATGTTTAATGAACTCTATTTTCAATTTCCATGGATTTTAAATTTTCAATAGACTTATGTTTTTTACAATTCGATGACGATGTGGAGGATGCAAACACAAAAACCTCAAGTACACATCAGATCTAGGTATGTTAATCATGTGAATTTCCAAAAAAACCTCTAATAAGCCCCACAAATTTATAAAACAATAAATGATTACATAGAAAACCATCAACTAGAGAACGTAATCATGGAGGGTGTGGATGTATCCAACATGAATACACACTCACAACCTAGTATATTAGCCATGTGTATTTTTTTTAAAAATTATTTATAAGGCCCACAAATTTATAGGAAACGATAACTAAGAGACATTAGTTTATATGCTTAGCATATAGTAGAAGAATGTTTTTAAGGAAATCCATTTGTAAGCTATGATAACAATTCAAATGAAGTATAGAGCTTCACGCGAATCTATGCACCCACGTTTGATACTATAATGGTTAAACTAAAAACCTTACATTCATCAATATCTCATTGATTTACAACTCGCATATTATCTACAATTTTTAACTAATTCACTACTAATGCATACCGACTACTTACATTGAATTAACATTGTTTTGGCTTCCACATCATCATAAACAGGTAACTACATACCGCTTGATCCATCTTGTATGTATGTAAAGAAACACCTATCTAACTTCATTAACGATTTTCCAACTAAGTTTATTTTGGCCAAGGATGGCATAGCCTAGCGGTTGCAAATCCTCATCAATAGCTGAGGATTTTTTTCCACCAAAGGGTGGTTCGAATAATATAAGCATAGTCTAGCAAAGAGCATAATTTGAATTATAAGACAGAGAACAATTGATATTTTACTTACCATATCACCATAAAAACCACAATGTTTATCCATTTAAGCTTTGATTTTTCACATCATGAAATCAATTAGGAATTGATTAATGTTTATTTCAAATACATTATGCTCAATATTTTATTAGCAAGAAATACATTATGAATTGATGAATGTTTATTTGTAATAGATTTTGCGTCAACAGATCTAGAACGTGTAAAGGTGGTGTAATCCAAGCCGTAATTTAAATCGTTAACTCGTTATTCGTAAGCTAAATTTTGTTTATTTCAATTAGTTATAATTGATATGTGACTGATGAAATTAAAATTTGTTTACTTCCTTATAGGTAGAGATAAGATTTATTTACTTATTTTAGACATGGAGGACCTGTTATATGGGGTAAATAAAACATACAATAGGAAGATGTCATTAAAGTTTGGCATGAAAACTATAAACCTATGAGGTGTTTTGTTAGAATTTATAAAATTATTATCACCATACTATGAAATGGGATTCTGGTCCGACAAAATCATTTCTGCGATGTTAAAAAGATATTAGTGAGATTCACTAAAAATATTGATTGTATTATATCCAAGACTCACTTGGGGACAGGAACATTACAATATAGTCAAGGGAATAGAAATATCAGACCTAGAAAAGGTTTGGAGTAGAAACTATTTTTCATACAGTTCTAAAAACACTTTGTGTATTACATTAGGCACAATGGGAAACCCTCCTGAAAATTTTATGGTGGGGATGAAAAGTAGACACAAAGATTGTACAAAAGATAAATGGTTGATGGATGATTTGTACAAAAAAATATCACAAATAGTGTCTCAAGGATTGAATGTGGTAGAGGGCATCAAATATTTGGAACAAGAAAATGCTAAATAACTATTTATCTTTTTATAATATCGTTATGATGGTACTGCTTAACATTGTCAATAATATATACATTGATATGTTATTATGAATGTACTACGTAACTCTATTATATCATGCTAAGATTGTCGAATATAAGTTGGGAGGATTTATATTTTCATTGATTATAAGCCCACAATATGATTGAATAACTTATGTGGTGAATTATAAAAAAAAAGCTGTCCTTGAAAATTTGTAAAATAGTTTTTTCTTTTACACCGTTGATAAAATAAATATAAAATTATATTGTATATAATTAATTTTTTATTATTATTTTTAATATAATTAATATATAGATAATCTATTAAAATTGAAGGTCATATGTAAAATATACAAGTCATATGTGATGGTTATTTCAAAGATTTACAACTATTTTATGGATAAAAAGGATACAAAAATCTAAACAAGCATCAAATTCAACACCACATTTTAGCCTTTATTCTGACCATTGAAGGAAAAAATAAGATGTTCAGGATGATATTTGATCAAAAATCAAATTCAAGGGAACTTATTTTTTGGAGTTTCACTATGAAAAAGCATAAATAATGCTTAGCGGATACTAGCTCGTTTAAAACATAATTTTTTTATGTATATAACATAACATAAATAATGGTTGGCGGCTCTCTAGCCCTTATAAAATAGAAACATGTTCTATACATAAAAATCATAAATAATGCCTAGTGGCTGCTAGCCCGTATAAAACATATACATGTTATGTTTAGTCCAAAGTATAGATAATGCCTATCGGATGCTAGCTCGTATAATGGATTCCAAATATGGGACTTTGGAGTGCAATAAATTCCAATATATGTGATTCTGGATTCTAATATATGCAATATTGGAACTCAATATGTGCACTGGAGTCCAAATAATTCCAATATTTAACATTTTAGAATCCAAATCAGCTAGTTTTGGATTTCAATATTGGCTCTATTTTTTTTTTGCTTGGACTAGGATAAGTCTTGATTTAGTGAAATAAGCATTACTCTCACAATTTAAGGATCCTATCCAGTCCTCGCCTCATCGTCCAATCACTTTTGTCAAAGAAAATACTCCTTACATTGATCCACTTAGCGTATTTTGACTAAATCTCCATCACTTACATACTTGGGGGCATGACACTTATCACCCCTCCCTCTTCTAAACAACAAACATGCATATTACATCTTCATCACATAACAATCCAACATCCTCCCATTCCACTCATACTTTGATATACACTAGCATTGACATTACCCGATGATGCACTCTTGTGCTTCAGTTCACACTTGACTATTGAGGGCATCCTATATACATAAACATCACATACTGCATGGTAGACACTATGTACTACACATCCTACACATATAATCATATGCGCTGCACTCATTACCCTATGATGCACTCTAGTCTCACAATCCATACTAGACTGTTAAGGGTATACATAACAAATGGACCTCATCACCCTTACACATTCATCATTCCATATTTTCTCATGTGATATACCTAGATTAAGTGATATATGTTTTAGGCTACAGGGTCACTTCTTCTAGCATCATCTCGTGATAAGCTACATCATCACTTACTCTAGCATCATCATCACCTATTCTAGTCATCATTTAGTGATATACATTTTAGGATAAATAATCAATCCTTTGATCATCTTGTCATGATATGTGCTTAGGATATAGCATCATGCACACCTCATCTCTATGTCACATGTCATCCCTACACATTCACCACAATGCGCTACACACAACACATAGTTTGACCATTTCCGATGATGCACTCTCGTTTATGGTTCATTCTTGAGTCTTTGGGGACATACTAAATGAACCTAATCTGCATACAATTCCATTCCCTCGGGGGCACATGGCTCCTATCACTCACTCGTATTCCATTCCATCCATCTACAAGATACTTCATTTTATGGTTGCATTTACTCTTGCTTGCACTTTATTTTACATGTACACTTTATTATGCATGCTAGATAGATATATTGTATGTCAATATCATTATCATACACACATGCATGTTCACTTTCTTTCTAGTTGTGATCGTAGACTATATAGGGATACTACACGCAACATGGATTCTTGACTACCAATCCCACAATAGCTCCTGGGGGCAGCCATGTTCATATGCTACATGTGTTATTATTTAATTTTTGTTCATAACACACTAGTTTCTTGGTTCATACACACTTTGACATACATTTTATCCTTCTAACATGATAACGGGTGCTTAATATGCAAAATTTTTATGTAGGGATACTTGTTTGTTATACTTTATGCTATTGTTTGTGGGATTTTCCCTTTGTCTTGTGTGCACACTTGTTTGTTTATGGCCACTACAGCCTTGAGTGTCTTGTGACACCATGAGTGGTGTCCCATGTTTGCGACCCACTTTGTACATCCTACATTATATTTTTGGTGTTTACATTATCTCGCTTATGTTTGTCTTACACTTTTTTCTACATGCATGTTCATACTAACACTTGTTTTCTAGCAACCTTATTTGATTGTGCCTTAGTTTATACCAAGCACATCTCCTCCCCTGCCGCAGGCATTGTTTCAATATCCATGGTCAGTCCTCTTTTGGGCTGCATTCTCCTATCTGCGACCTCAATGTGCCCCCAAAAGGAGGGGTGTCATTTTGGTTTACACATAGTACTAGTACAGTTCATTTTTCCATTTTTTCCATGACATTATTGATTATATAGTGAGTGGGTTTAGACCGGTCTAGGAAATCCATACACAATGGATTTTACAAGACAGGTGCCCGTAACACAATCAAGAGAAGTTAAAGGATAGACAATAAACAAGATCTTCCTCTCTACACTTTGTCATGGCATTGGATTTCCCAAAAACAAGATATTACATAGATCACTTCACTCTTGGGAAGCAATTACAGGTTGGAGGATAAATCAGACTTTCCTCCCTACACTTCTTTGTCTAGTGGCATGAGATCACCCAAAAATCTTGCACAACATCAAGATGATCCTTTCTACACCCTTTTTCTCATCACAAATTAGGTACACATGTTATTTTTTCATTTTCATACTTTCTTTACATGATTTTTACATATATACATGTGTTTTTACACATTACACATATACATGCATATTTGACTACTTGATCATATTCTCTTTTATAGGGTCATTCGTATAGGAAGGAAACATTCAACAACAAACACAACATGTACATCATAAACATTATACTAACCATGCAAGTAAACTACATATATTGGCATCTACACACACACTTTCACCCCGGGTTCACTTTCATCACTTTTTACAATTTTTTTCATCTTTAGTCTCCATGCTCCATGTTTTTATCACTCCATGCTTTGTCTAGTCCTTCGGCACACATTATACATCACTCTACATGGATTATTAGGTACACATCTCTATCTACTTTATGTTACCAATATTTTTGCTCACCAACATAAAGTGGGGAAAATGTAGACACACAATCACCCACTTTGAGTCATTATTTAGTCCTACTATCATACTACTATTCATATGGCTATTAAAGTGAAAAGAGTAATAATTAACCCATGTCTTTGACCATTTTGTATTGATTTTTGTCATCATTTTAGCTCTTACACCTGTACTTGCCTAGTCTATATTTTCATACTATGTTTTCCCTATTTTTGACTAGGGCACCTTGGTCCCCTCTGAGTGTCATGATCCTCTTTGTATCTCACTTTTTGGGAAATTTCTAGCCATTTTAGTTTCTTATATTTTTAGTGGTCAACATTTTTGGGGTTAATTACAAAATTAAATCAAGATAACCATATAAATATAAAGTTATGTGACCATAATGAGGGACCAAGCACTAAGAACTAATTATCTCCACCTAAGGTTACATCCATCAAAGGCATCTATAGCTACATTTGCATCCATCTAGCTCCATCACAAGGCATACAAGGTTGGTTCATATGCATCAAACTTCATAGGAGGGGATTCTATTGTTTCCATGCACACATTATTTACATTCTACATCTAGTTACTTGTTTGCTACTTCACAAAGTGTGACTGACACAAGAGTAACCTAGGGAAAATTACACACACACACACACACCTAGAACTACATTGGGTCTGAGATGTAGTACAATGCTCAATGATAAGTCCATCAATTTGGTAGCTAAGGACAGGTTTGAATTATTCATATACATCTTTCTTTTTTAGGGTTTTGTAAGTGGTCCTTCTATTACAAGTATACAACAACATTGGAGACCATACAACGACATTCATGTGACAAGAAGAAGACAGAAAAAAATACAAACATACTTCAGAGGTGGATTTTTGGTCATTTCCGTAGAACAGGTGTCCATATCTTAGACCAAGGTGCCCATGGGTGCCCTTATCCCTCTCTAGGTGCCCCATTCTATCCAGACAGTCTAGATAAATAATTTTCTAGGTTCTTGTGTGAATTTTTCCTCCTCCTGTTCACCGATCTACACTATGATGACACGGTCCCATGAAATATACAAATTATCTAAGCCCTTCTTAACCCTTTTTGCACATTAGGGTTTTATATTTTCTAGCTTAGTTTTCTTGGGTATTATTCAATATTTTATTACTTCATTTATTCAGTCATTTTACTACTCCTATAACATTAGATTACACTAGAATAATTCTATTTTAGTTAATTAGATTGGCACTTGATAAAGGTTTGAATAATTGTTGTGTTGTTGATTTGAGCATTTAAAAAAATCAATTTAAGAAAAGAAAATAAATCCTTACTTGAAACTCTACGTTACTTAAAATTTTGTGCAACCAAGAGACTATAGGGACTTTATTCTTTCCATTGTTTAAAACTAGTACTTGGGGATGTGTTCCAAATTTGTATATCTATCATTAAGTTAAAATGGGTTGAAGAAAATAATTGGTTTAGTAAACTACAAGTGGTTAAATTCTTTAAGAATCTTTCCAAGTTGTTATTAGTTAAAAAAACAATTCCTCTTATATGACCATTAAAACTAAAAATTATATATATAAGTGCATTTTAGATTGCATTTTCACTTAGTAGCAATATTCCTTTTGATTGATTACAATACACACACACACACACACACACACACACACACACACACACACACACACACACACACACACACACACACACACACACACACACACACACAGATATATATATATACCTACATAGAAATAAGTATGTATAATAAAACTATTATATTATAAATTAGACTTTTAAAATAATATAAACAAGTTTATTTTAAAATATGTATATATATAATAAATCAAATGATATATTTGTTATATATGTTTTAACCTAAGTATTTATTATATATATAAATATATTTGAGAGTGGGTGGGAGGGCTCAACCCTAACCAACCCCTACCGATTATTTATATAATATAAAATAAAATAAATTAAAAAAATCCAAGCTAGAACCACATTTTGTGTGGCTACAAACTCCCTCTCTCTAGACATCCTTAAGTATTGTGGGGATGGATGAAACCATTCCCAAAACCTTCCCCATCACTTCCCTCTCTATGGCCCTCGGCCACCACTCATCCCTCACTACCCCTACCACAGACCTTAAAGCCCCGCCACCTCCCTTCTCGGGATCGGGACCATCCCTAACCCCTTCCCCCATGGGCCCCTTTTCTCTTCCACTCCACAGTCCTCCTTTGGTAATTTATCCCTCCTCTCAAGGCCATTCGGGCATAACAAAAAAAAATCATTGCAATATAACACTTTTTAAATAAAAACATAAAATTATATTAAATAATAAGAGTTTATACACACACACACACACACACACACACACATACATACATACATACATACATACATACATACATATATATATATATATATATATATATATATATATATATATATAGCCTTCCTCTTTCCTTCATTTTGAAGCTCCATCTATTTAACCTAATTCTTAGAAGTTTATTTAAAGTATTGATGAAATGGATAGGGTAATAGGCATAGGAGGAATACCTATTTTAATGTTGGTTTATGAGTTGTTGTGAGCGTATGACTTATGAATCCACATCTGATTGTGAGAGCTTCCTTTTGGCTAGGAGGAACTACATGTAATAAAAGTAAGACCACCAAAAGGAATTAAACAATATGTGCAGTGAACTGCCTAGCGTATGCTAGATTTGAGAAGTGTGATACTTCCTAGATGGCTGTCAGTCCACTGTTTTAAACAATTTAATGTGGTAAATAAAGTAAATCCTATTGTAGTTCAAAATGATTTAGGTATCTCACTTAAAACAAAATAAGAAAGATCTATCTAACAAGATAGATTAGAATAGGATCCGAAGGTCAAATAATTGGTTTTGGAGTCCAGTATAGTCAGGCAAAAGTCTCGGGTAGATCACGGGTGAATGAGGGTGAGGAAAAATTAGGTGGGTAGGTCACTTTTATGAGTTGTATGGGCAAATATAGTAACTTAGATGTCGGTTCGGGGTGACCAATGACATTTAGATATCGATTCTTGTGGAGTTAAGGGAATGCCACGGGATGGGTTTTGGGTCTCCTTTTCAATTACACAAAGGATATTGGTTGATCGGGATGAGGTATTGGGTGATTTGGGAGGTATTTGGCAAGGTTTTAATGGGTATATGGAGGGGGATGTTAAAGGAGGTCAATAGGTGGCTAGGTAAACAATATGTGATAATATAATGACAAAATGAAGTGAACCAGAAAAGTAGAATGTTTTACTTACTTGGATTCTGTCCTAGACGCCTATGAGTGAGGGATGGGGTGCTGGTAAGAGGTTGAAGGCTGCAAGTGATCACCAATTGTAGGAGAGCTTCTACATGGGCTGCATGTGCATTCCTCTTTGATTGGTTAGATCAGATCATTGTTGGGGTGGCTATGCGGGGAAAATGCTTGATCTCTTTCCTTGCATGTGTGCTCTCACTGGAATTTGATCTCAGAAGATGTGATATCTCTCAGGAAGATCTCAATGTTTCACCAAATTTTTCCAATCTTTTCCAACCTTGAGAATAAGGTTGTTTTGGGGGTTAAAAGGGTAACCGACAATGGTTCCGTCTTAACCGGCGATGGTTAGGGGTAACCAGGCGTCGGTCAAGGTGGGATTTCCTAGGTTTACCAAACTAGGAGATCCTCCTAATTTTCTCGAGATCTCATGTTGTTAACCCATAGATTAGACTGGAAGATTCTTGTAAGCATGCAGGAATGTGGTTAGAGAGAATGTAGGCATTGATTTTTAGGGTTTGGGTAAGTCTTAGTTAGTTATGGCAACTTACTAAGAATAGGTCTTAGGTTGAGTTGGTTTGATGAGGTGTCTAAGTGAGGTGTATGTGTGGATATTATTTAAATTAAGATATTTAAATAATAAATATGGTGAGGATAATGAATTAATTTAATTAAATTAATATTAGTGGGGTGAAGGGGGCCATGGCTAGGTGAATGTGATGAAGGTGCTTATTCGTCGAGGGACCAAAGGGGAGTGTGACCTAATTTTACTGTCTACACCATCCATAGATCCACATAAAAGGAAAATAGAAGGAAACAAATTTCAATAAGAAATTAATTGGGAATGGGAGCGATAGAGTATATAATTGTTTTAGTTAGGATAGGATTTCTAGGTGCCCTAGATCCAAGGGAGGGGAAAGGTCCAATCCTAGGGCTCACTTTTTACCCTCTTACCTACTTATTGACATGTTCACCAGGTGTAATACTAGGTCCCATCTAGGTTTAAATCCTAATGTTATTAACTTTTGAAAGTTAGAGCCCTAATATAAAAGAGTACCATATTAATTTTGAGTGTTAATACCCTTATAACATATTTTATGACCACCAAGATCCTAGAGATTAATTATTAAGTGCATTAATCCACATTCTCTAATAAGATAGTGTTTTAGTAATGAGATCCTTGAAAATAATTAGTCGTTAAGATCTTAATAATATATTTCATACCTTTTATTAAAATGGACTAATAAGCTAATGTAGGTAGATGTGTAAGCATATTTGTATTCAATGTTATATGATTACTATCGGGGTATCATTTCGGCAACTACTATTAGTCACTTTGCAATACAAGTCCTCTTGCATGGTTATTGGCTTCAATAATCTAATCACAATAGTTTTGATGAAATCACATTTTTCATCATGTCGAAAAGAATCATTCAACATTCATGACATCATCGAAGTCTATCGGTATCATGGAATTTTGTTATGTCTCATTAATTCTTTCTAAAACTAACAAATACCTTATTACATAATTTTACCTCTAACATTAGTTGTTTTTATGTGATAAAATTATGGGCATCACATTTTGGTATTAGAGTATGGTTTTAACATTAGGAATCTTGGTAATACTAAATAATTGAGTTATCTTTAAGCTATTTTATTGGTGTTCCAAAACCCCATTGTGGTTCTATGCGGATTACACATGCACGGGCCCTAACAGAGCCAAACATATTAGACCATCTGTACCACCCAGAGTAGATCCATATGGTTTTAGGTAATCACAACCTCCATGCATTTTAGGAGTTTTGAAATCCCTCCATGAGTAGGTTCTAATGAGATTGAAGGAGAGTAGAATACTCTAAACACACCCATCATAGGAGGGATGCGGGTCTCCAACTCCTACTTTGTAGACAAAGAGGTTATGTCGAGCACAAAGAGAGGACTAGGAGTCTGCCACCTCAGTGATGGGAAGGGATAAAACCATCATATGAGAGGAATAGGTCCAGGTTGTTGGATGCAGGTTATCACATTATAGACATTTTGAGACTCCATCCACCCACTTACTCTGGAGACACTTTTAGATTCTAGGCTGAGGCATGGTTGGTGAACTTGACCGGTTGTTTCAAGATGCACACCTACATAAGAAATACCAAATATCATGTAGCTATCCATTTACTGAGAGATGGTTCTAGAGTTTGGTGGAAGATAGAGGAGTAGAGGCTCCTAATAAACTCGAATACTGATCACATGGGAGATGTTTGAGGAGAGGTTTAGGTTGAGATATATATCTAGATGCTTGAGTAACAATGGACTGATGAGTTTCATGATTTGAGGTATGGAAATAGTACAATATCATTGAATGAGGGGAAGTTTATTAACCTCCTATATAGTATGTGGACTATATACAAGATGAGAAGATTTAGATTAATCAATTTTTTTAGGGTCTCGAACCTAGATAGTGGTGGAGTAAACGCATGCATTTTCCACAAACCCTCTCTCGAGGTAGTGGAGAAGGAATGTATTGCCGAGGAGAATAGAGGAAAGACCTAGACTAGGAAAATTCCAGAGCATACATTTAGGTTATGTGGAACATTCAAACTAGGGTGCACCACCTCCTCCTTGGGGTGGATTCAGAACACCAAAGATCTGACACCCGACCCGAGTAATAACAACAACAACAACATTCTCATCGTTTTCACAATGCATAGAGATAGATGAATTAGCTCCCAGTTTCAAGGGAATACCATAGTTTAGGGTAGATATGAGCATCATACTAATCCATCCTAATTACAACAGTCATACAAGATATGGCCTACATGGTCCAGTGCACTAAGTTCATAAGGTATAGGTGGTATAGGCTTCTCCCAAAGACATGGAGGTCACTATTTTACTTATGGGGATCCTTTACACCACAAGAAGGATTTCCCATAGAATATTGTAGAAAATAAAAAGGGTAAATCCCTTTCATCTAAAACTATAGTAGGATACATTGGCGAGCACACAAATTATATGTAGCGGTAGATAAGCTGCTAGGAATAGTGTTAGGCTATAATGATTTATGTAGCTGGTAGTATTATAGAGAGTCCTTATTTATGTTTTATTTGATTATAGGTCTTCTGAATCTTTCATTTCACCTAGATTAGTGGATCGATGCACACTAGTGGAAGCTAGGTAGGGTTCATACCGGGAGGTTGATCGGCTTCACGGAGCCAAGTTACCAAAGTGAGCGGGATGATTAAGGAGTGCTTTGCTTAGATTTAGGATATTTCGTGATCATATTTGACCTATGAGTTCTTTCCCTAGGTCCATATGAGGTTATTTTAGGGATGGATTAACTCATAGCACATCAAGCCAAATTAGATTGCAAGCATAAGGTCATTAAGTGCCACATGACCCATTAATTGAGGTAGTGGTGACATGGATTCGAGACCACTATTTTATCTTGCTGGAGAGAAAATTTGTAGGGTGGAAAAATCTATGGACTTCTTATCAATGCTCTAGAAAATCTAAGTCCCTCTACTTGTAAGGTGCAGCACCATGTTTATATGTGTGATGAAATGATTTTTTCTGATGTCCTTTCAACCAAGAATCCAACAAGGGCACTCCATTGACCCTATGGAAAAATCTTGTGGTTACCCACAAGAGAAGACTTTTCTTGGAGAGCGGGAAAGGGAGTGAGAAAAAGAGAGAGAGAGAGGGGAATTAATGTTGTGGGTAGAATATCAGATTCTTGCACACACTAATTAGAAATTTCAACACACATTTATGAGAAGAAAATAACAAAGCTTTGATACTACTGGCTAGAGGAAACCATGCATACAAAGATGCACACATTCATATGCCTTGGAAAACTGAAACTTCTTCCTTTATTAGCATCTCAACAAAGTTGTACATAGCATGAGAATGGATGAAATATGGAGGGGAGAAGTGGAAGAATTGGATAACTCTTTTCTCTTTCACAAGGAAACAAGAAAATTCTCTCTCATGAACTCACAAATTTGCAACCCTTTAGAAATGGGAGCCTTTACATTTTATAAGAAGAGAAGTGACTCTTCATCTACCCCCCAATGACCCTTCATATGTCTTTACACAACTTAAAACTTTTCACCTTCCTAGAAAACATTAAGTCCCTTTTTATAACATAAAGGTGATTTATTACATTAAAAACCTAAAGTTAATTTTTAATTACATTAAATACATATGAAAAAGTGAAACCCCAATGAAGAATTAAAATGAGGAGAGAGAAATTTAGGGGTAGGAAGAGAAGAGAGAGAAAGAAGAGAAGGGAAGAATCATGTTTAAGAAGAATTCACTCCTATTCATTGGTGATCCTTGCTAGATAATCTAAGGAAACATTCTAATGTAGATCCTTGAACTATTTTCACCCTGAGAAACCTCCTTCGAATGATTCCCAAACACCTCAAATTGAGTGTTTAGAAACACTTTTGAATGCTTACTTGGATGACCATGGGTGTTGCTCACAAAGATCCACTCCAAAGAAGATGAGAATGGAAACCGGACCTCTACAATGACCTTTACAATGTGGCCATAATACTACAATGACTAGAAATTTTTAATGAAGTGCATTTGAACACTGAAGAATGCCTATCCCACAATTTGAACAATCACTTTGAACCATGAAGTTTCATCATCATTCCTTCGTTCTTCTGGTTACACACTTGACCGAGTAACTGGAACAATCACTCAAAAAGGAAAACCTTGAAAATTCCTATGAACTTGAATTTCATGGAACCCTGGGACACCTTACTACACTAAAAAGGGTAACTTACTATTTTTAATAAGTGTCAAATTTCATCTTTCTTGACCCCGACAGGTGAAGTTAGCTTTTCTAATTTCCTCCATGTATACTACTCTTTCCTTGAATGATTTTCTGGGATGACTTACTATTTATAGCTAGTACCCATGTAGGGCACTTACTATTTTTAGTAAGTGGTCATTTTTACCATTTTCAACACTTAATCAATCTGACCTTTTAGTTATTCTTAGTGAACACCGACTTTGTTGCAAGCTTCGGTGATGACTTACCGAAAATAACAAGCACTCGTGTAGGAAGGTTTACTATTTTTTGGAAAGTTGGTTTCTAGGCCTTGGTTTTGATGAAACTAACTTTCTTGATATGGGATTTTTCTCCTTAGTGCACCTATGAATTTTCAACTCAATCTGGTGTCGATTTTCAAAATTTTCTTTGCGAGGAAAATGGGGTTTGGTCACTGCAAAAATATATAGGGTGTGTCTATAAAATATTTCACTTGGATCCTCATGGCCTTTGAAAAACTATAATATCTCAAAAAATGGCATGTTGATCCATGCACAAGTTTTTAGATATGAGAAATTCTTCCTTGCAGGTTTCAAAGTCACTTTAGGAAAAAATCTTCATTTTTCCTTGTTTTGAATCCAATTTTTTTCATGTCATTTCTGTTCTTAGATCATGGAGGCATGAATGAGATTGTTTGAGGATAAAAATGGTGGATTGAATCTCTAAAAAGAAATTCAGCATTCAGTAGCATCTGGAGGTGTGGGGGATGAAAAATGGTGAAAATGGCTAAGTCCCTACTATTTATAAGCTTGAAATAGAAGGAGGGAGGGTTGGGTGCATTTTTATTACCCTCATGTTCCTTTTAAAGGTGAAAATGGTAATTAAAAATGCACCTTTCCCCTATCTTTACAAGTGTCAAGTGATGTTTCGTTGAGCAACTTGAAGGAAGGGGATAAAACGGAGCACCTAAGGGCTAGGGAGATGGTCACATGTGTGACCTGGAGGATAAAAGGGGGTGGGGAGATTTTTAATTTCCCTAATTTCCCTTTGAAAAGGGACAATAGATGTAATAAAATACACCTTTCTCTGGGAGGACAAGTGTTGCGCATGCAAGAGTAGGTAGGTGTGAAGATCAAAGCACTCAAAGGGGCTTAGTTGAGTGTCAACAAGTCATATGGGTATCAAAAGGGTGAATTTTTGTGCACCTCATGTCCCTTTTCAAATTTCCAAAGGGTACATGAAAATTTACCTTCACCTATTTGTGCCACGTGTCCCATTGAAAAATTGCCTAAATATTGAAGAGAGTACCTTAAGAGCCGGCTTGTGAAGGTCATATCTTGAGCTTCCGAATGGGTTTTCAGGTGCTTCCTTACATGATTTTGAATTAAAAACATCATATGAGAAGAATGGAGAGGTTCTCAAGGATTTAATATTATTGAAACACTCCAAATGGATCCTTTTTCTTGAGATTTCCCATTGTCTTGTTGAAATAATGATTTTCCTAGAGAAATGCATGGGGTTTCAAGATGTATTGTATTTTCCAACATGTAGAGTATTGAAAATTATTTACATAGGTAATTTTTAGGATTTCAACTAATTATGTATCTCCCATTATATTTCTTTTAATTTCAATTCCTTTTTGTGGTTTAGGCTCCTTAAGGCCCAAAACCACTTTTCACTGAATTGGCTCCAAAACCTCTGAAACTTCCCGAAATATTCCAAAATAAATTCCAAAATAGTTTTATCTCTTGAATAATCCTCCATGATGGGTTTTATCCTTTATATCCACTCTATGGAGGATGCACTAGTCATAGGAAGGTTGATGATAACCCTTCCCAAAATGGCTCAAAACTCCATTGTTGAACACTTTGCTCTAGAAGTTCCTTGAATGATTTTTTCTTCCTAAATCACCTAGGGGATACATGACAATAACTTATGTGTCACTTTTATGACATGATAGGGCTGGTACTATGGATGAACTGACCTAGGGAGTGTTTTGGGAAGGTATAACTTTTAAAAACTTTGACATTGTGGCATAATTGTCTTGTTTTCTAGTGAATTTTTCCCTATAAAACACGGACAACATATCTATATTATTTCCATAATACAACTTAAGTAGACTATAGAAAATGGATGTCAATTAATTTCCATCACAATTAGTGAAATATTTGAGGGTGAGTCTTCATGAACATCACTAGATGACCACCATATCTTTCATGATGTTTTTGATGTGATTCTAGTGAGTTTCCGAGCATGCCACTATAGAAAGATATCAACTTTAATATTGACTTAGTACCTAAGGAAGATCCAATTTATGTATCACCTTATAAGATGACCACACATGAGCATTGTGAGCTCAAGATGAAACTAGATGAAATTATTGAGAAGAGCTTGATTCATCCAAGTTTTCCCCTTGGGTAGCACTTTGTCATATTTATTAAAAAGAAGGATGGGTCGCTGAGGCTTTGCATTGATTACAAGAAGATTAATAAGGTAACAATGAATAATCAGTATCATGTTCCACATATTGATGCACTATTTGACTAGATGCATGGTGTTACCATCTTCTGAAATATATATATCATCAATTGAGCATTATGGAAGCATAAATTCATAAGAAAACATTCCAGACAAGGTATGACAACTATGATTTCACAAAGTAGTTACTTTTTGGATAACCAACTCCTGGATCTATTCATGAGGCTGATGAATGGGGTATTCTAAAATTTCCTTTATGATATGTTCCTAGATGATATATTGATATTCTCACATACATTAGAAGTGCATGAGGACCACCTTTGTTAGGTGTTGCAGTATTTATGGTAGCATCGAGTTATATGGGAACCTTGCTAAGTGTTCCTTATTTTATAATGAGGTACAATGCCTAGGCCACATCATATCATGTGAGGGAATCATTGTCAACCCCTCCAAGATCAGAGTAGTTATAGATTTTCCCGCACCCACTAGTGTTACTGAGGTGCATAGTTTCATGGGTTTGTCAAGTACTACCGTAGATTTGTATAGTGCTTATCCCCTATAGATCATCTTATTTATTCCCTCCAATAGAAAAAGAATGAATTTGAGTTGAAAAATAAGTGTGAGTAGGCCTTTAGGACACTCAAGGAGGAGTTTATTATTGCTCCTATTTTAGTAGTTTTGTACCCACACCAAGACTTCACAATATATACATATGTGTCATTGGAAAGTTTGGGATAGTTGTCGAGCAAGAAGGTTGTGTGATAGATTTTGAGTCATGGAAGCTCAAGGATTATGAGTTGAATAATCCCACTCATGACCTTGAGATGTAGAAGTGGTTCATGCCTTAGTTTGTTGGCACCATTTTATATATGAGTATAAGATAGATATTGAGAACACAAAAGGAAATGAGAATGTAGTTGTAGATGCTCTAATATGTGTGTGGAGAAAAATGATTGCTTTGAATATTCAGAGATACTTAAGAGGATGGATTCTAGCGAAGCTTCCTAGAGATAAATTCTATTTCTCTATTTGGAAGGATATTGAGGCCCAACAAGCCATTAAGGGAAAAAAATTTGGGTTATACTTTGGAGGAAGATGGACTGTTAAGGCATTGAGGGAACATCTATGTACATAGAGATGGTGATTTTTGTTGATTAATTTTATCATAGGCCCATCGTGCACCCTATTCATCCCACCCAAGGGTGAAGAAGATACACGTAGAGATGTGACATGTGTATCATTGAGTAGGGTTATGGAGAGACATTACACCCTTTGTGGTATAATTTTTAGAGTGCCAACAAGTGAAGGTGGAAGATCAACATCTTTTTAGCCTTCTATATCCACATGACATTCTAGAGTGGAAATGGGAAACCATTTCCATGGATTTTTTTTTGGTTTACCCACCTTGGAATACCATCATGATGTGATTATGTTCATGGTAGAAAAATTGACCAAGATAGCATACTTTTCACTTTGGTGAAGATAAAAAATACATCCAAAGCCATAGCTAGGTTCTACTTGGATGAGATTGTCAAGTTGCATGGGATTCCACACAAAATCATTTGTGATCATGATCCTTTGTATACGTCCAACTTTTGGACCATGATGCAAGAAACCTTGGGAACACAGATAAATTTTAGCACTTCTTACCACCCTCAAACATATGGTTAGGCGAGAAATTTAATCGGGTATTAGAGGATATGATTCTCATGTATGTTATGGATCATCAATATCATTGGGAAGAGTACTTGTACTTGGTTGAGTTTTCCTATAACAACAATTATCACAATTCTATTGGTATGATGCCTTATAATGCATTGTATAAGAGAGAGCTTAGCACTCCTTTGAGTCAAGATTCGATTGAGGATAGAGTTATTATAGGATCTACTATGGTTCGGGATATGGATTAGTAAGTAGTTATATGGAGATCCCCTATATACATATAGGGTTTCGACATGCTCATCTTATTCCTACAAACGGAGTAGATTCGCTCAAGATCCTCTCGCATATATAGGTATGAATGCATAAAGCATATGAAAAATATAAAAAGTATACATGTGCATATAGGATTCACCATACTTTTGAGGTGGGCACAAAGGTGTTCTTTTGAATTAAACTACATAAGATTCCTATCTCATTATGGGAAGGGATCTAATCTTGAACAATGGTTTGTAGGACCCTTTTTGATTCTAGAGAGGATTGGAAAAGTAGCCTATCACCTTGATTTTCCACATATATTGTTGCGTATCCATGATGTTTTTATGTTTTCATATTGAGGAGGTGTTGGTGCTTGAATTAATCTCTCCCTTATTTGGTTAAGATTTTCCATCGTTGTCTGCTATATTTTTCTGCTTTCCTTGTTGAGGTGCAGGTCAAATTTTTGGTTTTTCTGTGTATGGTCTAGTCTTTCCTCTTTTTCAGTCAAGGATCATGTTTGAATGTGCATTATCTGGTGGTTTCTTATGGGGAAGCTATTATGTTTTAAGTTCTGGAGTTTGAGGGATTACTTTTTGTAAATTGCTTTTGGGTCTTGTATTTTATTTGCATTCTCTCTCCCATTTCCCATTGATATGTGGCAGTTCCAAATTGATTATGGTGTGGTGGGTCAAATTTTCAAACTTGTAATTTTCTCTCGCATTCACAAAGTGTGAAATAATCCCCATCACTTGATAAATGTTCTTTGAATATTCGCAATCAAAAGGTAATATAAATAATTTATCAATTAGTGTAAGGCGTGTACATGTGTCACAATTAGAGTGGATGCGGGGAGGTAGTATATATTTATAGCTTTACATATTTATGAAGAAAGGAGTAAAAGTGTAAAAAGTTTCAAACACCTACAAGAGACACATGACTACTTAGATGCAAAAGGGGAGATACGGGTCATCGAGGAACTCAAGAATTTTTGGTTTGAAAAGGAAGTGAGATAAAATTATAAAAATTATCGTAGCCCCGGTATCACTCAAGTGCGACCACATGTCAAGCCAGTATTGAAAACCAAAAGGTGGATGAGCGGGTCAATTTTTCCAAAAGTGTGTAAAGTCTCTAATGCTACAAAATTACAAAAGGTGCCCCCAAGCCCGTGATAGTGAAAAATATTTATTCCACGTGGACGGTTCTTTTTAAAATTGCAAACGATGGATTGAATGGTCTTGATGCATTGCATTTATTTCTTCCATAATTAATGTTGCTACGTAAATCAAGGACGTTTTAAAGCTTGTGAATTCTTTCATCTTTATTTACCAATTGGCCTAATTTTTTTGTTGCCTTTGTGATTTGTGTGAATAATTATCACATCATTAGTTGTGGAGCTCAAATTGTAAACTTGAGGATTTAAGAAGTTGTTGATTTGGGTTTAAATTGTTCAAGCACTTGTGGATTGACTGGTAAGAGCTTTAAAACTCTTGTATTTTTCTTTCATTGGAAAGGTTGGTTTAAAGGAAAGTTAGGGTTTTTGAATGATGAAGAATATGTCATCTTCATTCTCATTTTTTTGGGAATCACAAGTGATCTAGATAAAATTACGAGACATAGATTTAATGGAAACTGATCTCGATGACTTCCTCTAGAGGTTAAATAGTCCTTATTAGAGAGAATCCTAAAAATAAATTCAAGAAATCCACGTTGTTCTAGATGGTGCCATCTCACCCTCTATTCATTACCCTAAATTAGTATGGCATTGTGTTATGAATTATGATCCGAGAAAAGAGAGAGGTGTTAAACGGGAGTGGGGATGCGATCGACACTAACAAAGGCCATGAGATTAATGTTAAAATTGCCTATAGTCACAAACCCAATTACCATCGGCATCAAGTTGGCTCTGAAGGAATATGAAACAAAGAAGGACTATGTCAAGTTGATAAATACAAACTGGCTTATTTCGAAGAAGACAACGGCTATAATCCCTAAAAATTTGGTTAGGCCACAATTTGTTGAGGAGGTTGAAGATGTCATTATGTTGCTAAGTTGAATGGCAGGTTTAGAAACAGAAAATGAATTCATATAATGGATGACTACATACATATGGATTATTCTAGAGAGTAAAGGGGAATTTTTTGGGACACCTTTTATTGCGAGATGCGATCCATGATCACATGGTCACTCTAGTAGAAAAAATTGAGATGGAAGATACTGCAGACCTTGAATTTTATATGATGACATATCTTATTTATAATATTGCAGGGCACAAATTCTTCCTAGGTCTATCACTTTGCATGGTGATTTCAAGAGATTTCAAATGCACGATATGTTTCCTCGATTCATGGTTTGGTTAATTGGAGTGGAAACTTAAGGTTGGTTAATGATGCCTTCTTCACACCAATTATTTTCCTTTTTAGACTAGAGTGGGGAAAATATCGGATGTCTGAACAAGCTAGGCAAGTAATTTTAGAATATGGATGCTATTTTATCTAGTATAAAAAGTTCACTTATATAGGAGTTAGTGGTTTTGAGGGAAAGCCATATAAGTTTCCTAGGTATGTAGATGATAAATTGATTTTATGTGAACTAGAAAGGCAGTTGACACCTGTGCATAAAATAATTGTTGGGAGGCATAAAACAAATATCAAATTTCCTATTTGAATTGGAAGGTATTCATGCCCTTCCATCATAAAGGCTAGATTGATTGAAGAGGAAATGCAAAAATTTGATATGGAAAAGTTTGAGGCAAGGCCTAATTATGACATTAGATGGGTGTTTAACAACATTGCAAATAACTTTGAGCATAAGCCCCATTTTGAGGATTACTTGATGAACTGTAGGGATGAGGAAGAAGTTAGATTAAGGGATTTTTCCATAATGACTCTATCACAGATAGTAGACTACAAAATTGTGGTTATCCCAGAGGGGATTGTGGATGATCCACACATAGTGAGAAATTTTTTTATTGATTAGAAAGTGGGGGATCATCCTCTATCTCCTCTAGACTAGAATGTGGTAGAATTTGATGATCCTTATTTAAGAATAGTTGATGTAATGAGAAGGAATGTAAACTAGTTGACTTAAAACAACATTGATCTTTCACTCCAGAATATAAAAATCCTAAACAACTTCAAAAGTTTGGGAAACCTGAGTGAGGATATTCCACCCCTAAGGGAGGACGTAGATAGAATGGAGCCACTGGGAGGAAATGCCCCTTAATTTCCATCCAAAATTCCTACTCTTGAATTCATTGATGAGTGGACATCAACCACCAATGGGGAACCGACACTTCTATAGTTCTCATGCAAAAAAATGGAGAGATGTTTTTAAAGTATATATAGAATTCCCTCATTACTTTTTCAGTGCCACTCTAGGCAAAGGGGAAAGTTTTGGCATCACATGTGGTCTGTCTAAGTGTTTTGCCAAAGAAACATAGTGCTGAAAATTTAATGAGTGGAGCCATTGCAAGTGGCTACATTCAATCTAAGCCACACAAGGATGAAAGAAGAGCAACACTAGATTTAAAAAGGTTTGAGAGGACACAAAAAAACACAAGGTTATTCACCATCCAATCTTGGTAAGAGTAGGTGCCCATACACCTAAAAATTTCAAGCACCAGGATATGGTAATTGATCCTCTAGAGTATGAAAGGAGTGATGATTTCCAAAAGCAACATGATGCATCATTGCCACGTGTGGAGAAATCAGATCCTCTGATCCCACCTCTTTCTTTTGTGTAAAAAACAATGGAATACACTCAGAGTCTATTTTCCCAATGAAGTACTGCAGTTAATCCGGTAGACAATCAATTTATTACCCTAGGTATGAAAATATTTGAAACTTTTCTTGCCAAGAATATAAATGTACCTCCAATCGAAATAATGCATGAATTTGCAAAGTTCCAAACTGATGTAATTGATGTTGATGCTGGTGAAGGATTTTCCATGTTGGATGCACTTAATTTATCTGTAGATGAACCAATATTGACACCAATGGGTAGCATTCAAGCAAGAAAATAATTGGAAAAATATATTCATGTACCAACTACTGAAGTGAGGACCCAGAAACTGAATTACTTTCCCTAGGAAAAATGGTTTTGGAATTGGGTAAACTAGAGTTGTTTGTTGAAAAATATATTAATACTTTGAGTTATTAGTAGAAGAGGTTATATCCATTTCTGCTTTGAGGTGACCAAGACTGATGACCTTCCTTAGGAGGGAAAATCTATTTTTGAAGAAAGATTGAAAATAGCACAAGATGCAATTATTGATGAAGAAATCATTACTGGTGAGAATTTACAGCCCTTAATGGGAAATGTAGAGTTGTTTCCAGAGGAACAACCTACCATGGCATTTCCAGATACATCATTAGAGCATGAAAAGGGTAAGGTGGAAACTCAGCAGACTTTGGGAGAGAGAGAGAGACCACAACCCAAATTTTGGTACAAGAAAGTGTTGGAGAAGAAATTGACTCCACTATGGCTTCAACTGAAGAAGAAAGGAAGGAGTTTCCCTTGAATTTTGATACAATTCAAGGAAAAATGATCAATCTGAAGTTCCAGACCATGAAAAAGAGCATCTAGAAGAATCAGTAGCACAGGGTGAGATTGGCATAGGGACCATCAAAATAAGTAATTAGGAATAGACACAATCATTGGTGTAAAATGAACAAGAATTATCCAAACAAATGGTAGTTGTTCCTGAGAAAATCCAACAGAATCACAAGAAACAAAAGCTATAACAAGTTTAGAAAAGGGATGGATCAGTGAGTTGATTTCAAATGAAGAAAAAGAGGTCCTCCTTGTGCAAGCTATTGACCTTACTAGCTCTGTCTTTTCCAAAGGCGATAAGAATATCAAAAAGGGCTAGGACCATCACAAAACCCACACTTGATTCATCTAGAGCAAGGACCTTGGAAATAGTAACCCCTTTTGAGGGTAAAACAAGAGAATACATAACAACTGATGATTATAACATTCAAATTATTCCCTTGGGAAAACCTTCAAGGGAACAATTGAAGAAAGGAGTGTCTGAGGAAGTGAATGATCTTCTACAAAAGTTTGATGAAGATGGAATTACAAAAAAAAACTAAATGAGCAAGTTAAGGCCCCGAGTTCTTGTTTGTAATAGTTTATAGGGATGACTTGTCAAACTCAAGAAAGTTCCTATATAAACACCCCTAAAATAATGAATAAGGTAAACAAGGCTATCAAGAAGGTTCAAGAAGTAGACACATGGATTGATAAATTGACCAAGAGGGGAAAAGAAGCAATTACAGAGGCCAAATCAAGATATGAAGATCTTAAAAACAGGCTTAGTGAAATTGATGAGATAATTGAACAGTGTGGATATGAGATCTTCTATTTTGAAGGTATTTTTTCAAAGTTAGACCGCATTACCCAAATCAATGATGAGTTGGTTTAGGTGGAGGACATTGTACCAGCTAAATGTAAAGGAATCCAACATGTCATTGAAGATCTCACAAAAATTAGAGTCAAGACCCTAAATGGAATCAAAGAAAATTTTGAAATCAAAAGAAACTAGGTTTATGACACTCTCGATGCTATTGAATTAAAGTTGGAGGATATGGTTATTGATAAGTTCAAGAAGAGTTATGGGGACATGAAGATTGATTTATTACTTGAATCTTTTGAAAAGAATGTTCTAAAGAATGAATTCTCCTATGAAGTTATTAAGACCATGAGGAAGATTGAGAATAGAATTGCGAGTTAAAGGAAAGGTGACTCGAATACAAGAAAAAAATGGGCCATTGCATTGATGCAATATCTAGGCAGGAACTGATTTTCCAACATCATACAGAACAAATGAGGATGAGATTAACAAATTATTCAAAATATATGATGTGTATATGGAAAGGCTACCAAAAGAACAAGATCCGAAGTGGAAGTTGAATAAGAAGAAGATGTAAAGGATAACGAACATGTTTAGACAATTGTTCCTTGAACTATATTCTCTTTTCATATTCATCCTTTTTAAACTGATGTTTTAAAATGACACTTCTATTACATTGGAAGTAATTGTTTCGTGACTTTTATTTTTCCTTTATTTCAATTGAAAAATGGAATCATGCAAGTAACACCATATTTACTTTGATGAAATTAACATACATTTGGATAAGCATATAAAAGATTGATATTGTTACGCTTCTTGCATTTTGAACAAGGAACAAAATGGGGTTCTATAGGGTCCCCTAACCATGACAAAGAAAGATATGTACATGCCAGAAAGAGAAAAAATGAAAGGAAAGTAACATCTAGGAATTATTTATCCCTACTTCATAGTTTCCTCCTAGCAGTGGGAGCTTGTTCAAAGGTTTATTTTCCTTAACAAAAGATCACTTGATCCTTGTGTTTTCTAAATGAAAATGACTACGACCCTGTTAGGTCTCGGGACATTCCCATATCCATCAACACCTCTAGAGTCATTCTAGGATGACTCATGATTTTCTCCAGTTCAAATTTCTTCATTGAGATGAAACCCAATCTAAAATATCCAGACCTCTTGTGAAGAATGTCGTCTTTCCTTTCCCTTTACGAAGGGTTGATATGCTAGGAGTGGGTTGAGAGGGGATGCCTGAAGTGGTTGGAGGGGAAATTATTGCATGTTATTGTGAGGCCTCGAACTTGACCCAGCCTCCCATTTTCTTGTGAAAGGTGGATTTTCCTTCGGAGAAGAAATTGGTTGAGGACCCAACAATTCATGCTCTGCATGTGGAGCATGATGCATAAGTGGGTGGATGACCAAATAGAAAATATCCCCTTGTTGTCTCGAGCAGAGGAAATGGTTGCCATTGAATGATGAGTAGACTATGATTGATCCTCTTCCCCATTTGAGATAATGATTAGAGGTTGAGGTTTTGGTTCACCTTTCCTTTTCCCTAAAGATGACCCTAGTGCTGAAACCGGTTGCGAAGGCACGGTATCTACTTGCTTTTTTTCCATAAAATTGATCCTTTTCTCCAACTCATCTATTTTTTGGGAAATAGCAGGCACTACGTTAATGGCATATTTATCATATAACACATGATTCTGGGAATCTATTTTCATAAAAATCCTCATCACATAAGAAGGAACATTAAAAATTGGTCTCGCCTTGAGAGACCCGAGGTCTTTTTTCAACCCAATATATTTGTAAATCTTCAAGATATTTCATGTGCTCCCATCTAAAAATATGGAAATACATAACCTAAAAGGCTGCAAACAAAGGATTGATCTTGATTAACCTTGTAATAAGTGCTAACCGGACTTCTTTGGTATGTTAAGGGTCCTCTAGTGTCACCCACACATTCTACATCAAACAGAGCCCTAACAAAAGCTTCATTAGGACCGCTTAAATAAAAATCTGATTTAAGTCCTCTAAAGAAATCTCCTTCATGTTGTGGGCTACAAGTACCTTTTCCATTTTCTTTGAAATTTCTTATACTCGTAACAAGAAGAGATATGCATGACGCTAATGAAATTGAGCCAGGTTTTATAATGAAAAGGAGACATATGTTTTTATTTGATGCAATCTTTCCCATGAAATGAAGGAGATTTTGTTCAGTTTGCATAGAGGAGAATTTAAGAATTGGAAAAGGTTAGGAATGAGCAGAGCTGGTAAATCAAGGTGATTCGACGAAACTATGTGTGGTAATTAAGCCAATGAAACATGAAGCGAGTGTGTGGCACCCAAGGCAAGGTTATTGAAAAGTAAGTATAGATATATGTCATATCGGTGTCATCCAGAGTGTTCGGAGATTTTTGAAATGATTAACTAATCCATATCGGGTAGGAATAATTAAATTAATCTTCCGTAGTGATGACCGATATCTTAGCAAACACAAGTGAAGTTGATTGAAGAGATTGTTGATTTTTACACATGGAAACTTTTAAAAAATACCATGATATCTTATATTAGGAATCCCTCTCAAAATCACACAAGATCTCATCCTTATGATAGTATTTTTGAATTTACAATTACATTATGAAGAGATATTTCATTTCATAATTCAATAAATGATTTAAATTCATTTTACTTTCATTTCAGTGATATAGATTGTTTGTCAGTTTATGAGTGTATCATAAGCGTGATAGATCGGGGATTTCTAAGGTTTAATTAAGTATTTAACATGAGTTATTATCTTAAATCCTTGAAGAATGTGTGAAACCGTGTGTCTTTGAGCTTTCATAGATGCACAATTTTTTAGTTGAAGGTTCGTCCTGACTATTTGAAGTCATTTTTCATTTTACCTTTTAGATTTTTCAACATTTGTTAAAAGCTCTCAAGAATTTGGTATAATCAACTTTATCCTACTTAACTTCCCCACCATAAATTTCATATTCAGTGATATATCATACATGAACCATCCCTTCTTGCATTGTATATCCACAAATGCTAAAGAAGATCATTAAATTTTTCCATCATTTACCAAAATATACGAGATGAAAATCAGTTTTTATCGTTGTCTTTAGTGACCTAGACCTTGTCTAGAGAACATCTTCATTTTCTAAGGTGACAACTCGTGAGAGTTAGGTTATGTTGTATTGGCCATGTTTTCTCAAGGTCTCCTTCAAAATACTTGCAAAGGAAGAGTCAAATATTATTAATCATTGATAATTTCCACTAACACAGGTCACAAAGTGGGTCCTCTCACCCTAGTTGAAGGCACAACCTAAAGTAGTAAGGGTAGGTCAAACTCTTAGCATGGTGATATCCAGTCCTTTCCAAACCAGAGTGATAAAGAGTCATCTAGAATCCATCCTCGGCTACAAAATAACTCCTATTATGATTTGTTTTTCTTTAAGCATCCTCATCAACTTGTGATGCTTCTCGGTTTCAAAGGAAGGATCAATTTGGGTACCAAAACTGATCTAGCACCGTTGCTAGGGACTATTTGTGCAAATATATACACACGTCAACCTTTGGAAATGATTTGTATGTAAATATGTTGTTTAAATGTCATCATTTGTTAAAATTGTGAGAATTATATGAGATCGGGAGTTTGTTGTGTAATATTTTCTAGTTTTAGTAAATTTTGCTCTAGATCATGTGGATATTGATAAATATCGACAAAGGATGATCATATTTGTCAAGCTTTGTAGAAATTGAGTTTTGATAGATGGCTGAAAATTTACTTATAGTGCTTTAGCATATCTAAGGTGAAAATCCTTGGTGGCGAATCCGTATTAGTTTACAATTATTTGCAATTACTAGTGTCTTAAATATTTGTCAAGTAATTTTGTCATTAATATTCACAAAGATGGAAGGAAGAAGATATTTCTTTATTAGGGATCCTACTAGAAAGTTATTTCCAGAGCTTGGGAAGGAAAATTCAAAAGGAAGACAAGTCTGGAGAGTATTGGGAAGTCAAGAGTCAAAAGAAAAGGTAGTACTAGTTTTGGAAGGTGATCAACCCGTAGTAGTTGAGGTCTACCCTATGTCTTCAGATAATTTTGAGTCAAATATTCCTCGTAAAAAACTAAATTCTCCAACCGGTGAAGGGACATCATTTTTATCTCGAAACACGTATCCCCCATTTTTCCCTCCATTGTCCAGGATCGATAGGGTTTTTCACAAAATCCGAATCATTAGAGGATATTTACTTAGAAAGTTATACTCCTTTGCTCCAGAGGCCCTTGGTCCCCTATCATTTGATTCCCAATAGGATAACCTCCTCAAGATAATATGGCTCAACCCCCACATAGACCACCTTTTTTGTCAATAATTTTGGATCGATAAATTTTAGAGGCATGGTTGGGTATCTTAATGTTGTACCCCAAGATGTGAGGAATAGGCTACCTAAATTTCAGGGAAATAATGCCATTACTGGGGATCAACATTTGATACTTTTTGTTAACATGATGGAAGATTTTGAGATTGAGTATGAGGATGTGTACATAAAATTATTCATTCATACTCTCAAAGAAGATGCACATGACTGGTATAAGGCTTTACTAGAAAATTCAATAGACTCATGGACTGAGATGAAAAATGCCTTCAGATTACAATATGGGGATAAGACTGACCCAAGGTTCCTTCTATCTGAATTTGAAAATATTAAAAAGAATCCCAATGAGTCTATCCAAGATTTTAATACCATATTCAATAAGACTCTGAATAGATTACCCATAATCCTAAGGCCAAGTGATGAGTCTTGTTTAATCAAATATTTTGATGCCTTTGACAAAAAGGCTACCTACTACTTAAGAGATAAGAACCCTAGAACATTAAGGCAGGCTTTCACTATGGCCTTGCAAATTGAAAATAATATCAAGGAAATTGGAAAACCTCCTAAGAGAGAAGGTGTCAAACTGATCAACCCTGATAGACCTCGGTGAGTAAAGTAGTTAACCAAGAGGATGTCATGAAGAATTTGGCTGGGGTGGTTAAAGAAATATCGTACAAGTTGGACAGAGTAGAAAAAGGGATAGGAAAAATATCTCAAGGTTAGCATAAACCAAAAAACCAGGATAGATTTGGAAATCATCCTAGAAACGATCACAGGTCAGATGACAGAGGAAAGGGGCCTATGGGATTAGGTAATAAGCAACCACAACTTAGAGAGAATAGATTGGTCCCAGATCCTTTGACTTCTAGGGTTGCTACGATGGAAGAAGCCCACATTATTGATTAGTGTGATAAGTGTTTCCTACCACACTCCCCATGTGATTTGAGTAAGGATGTTGAAGAGGTAAATGATGATGGAGCTTATACGGATGTGTGCATGATGGAATTCCCAAAAATTCATAATAGAGGGCTACTTTGATTGATGTAATAAGTGTTAGGATTGTTCATAGTTTTTGGGATTGCGTTCAGCGATTATTAACTCTCTGACATGATGATGGTGTTGAGATTGATATGGTGCATGCTTTTGATTTACCTAATCATGATTTTGAATACTTAAGGTCCCTGATGATTAAGAAGTATGATGGGGGAATAACTTCTGAGGAAGATAGGAAACTATTGATGAATGCAGTGGTTATACAGGAAAAGGAACATAATATAAGAAGTAGAGTTATCAAATGGGGAGGTCTTCAAGATAAAAAAACTCCACTTCTCACTAATATCCCCAAGGAACCCCTTAAGAAGGATACATTCAACAAAATCCCTATTGTTCCAAATAAAACGTGTACCTCAAAACATGCCCAAATTGTAAAGACCATCTTACCACCGAAAGGAATCACAAATCTCCCATCTAACATTGCCTTACCCAAATATGTTTCATGTGACATAGCCCATATTTTGAGTCAAATCAAATTCATTGTGCCTATTTTTGAATTTCTCAAAATCCTTGAGCATAGAAAATGAGCATTTGAGTATTTGGGATTTAAATAAGAGATAACAACCCAATGAAATAATGTGAATGGTGTGGATCTTTCTCATGTCATTGTAGAGCTCGAGGTACCACAGGCCCTGGAAGAGTTGGGAGAATCACTAGAAGAATACTTGGGTACTTCACTTATGGAATCTCAACTTGACATTGATCCTTTTTATACCACTCTAATCATCAAGGATAGGTTGGTGTATAATTGTATGTTTGATTCGGGAGCTTCATGCAATGTGATGCCTCTTGAGGTGATGAATGAATTGAAAATCAAGGTAACAAAAACCTTTGGAAAATGCAAAGCTATGGATTCAAGGGAAGTTCATGTGATTGGATATGTCAAAGGATTAATAGTGCAATTAGCAGCTTACCTGGAAAATCCTTAACTATGAATGTGGTTATTGTGGATTGCCCGGCCAAATGGGGCATGCTCGTATCAAAGAAATGGGATGATAGTGTGGCAGGAAGTTTGAAAATGGATATGTCATACGTAACCATACCATTGAAAGGAAATCTTATGAAGTTATACGGTGAAACAAAGATGCTACATCCGATTGAAGATCCAAACAATTCTTCGTATGAAGTATTATATATAGATGTAGATGTATACAATTTCGTTTGTTATGTAAATTTCAAGGAACATGAAATTGATAAATACAAATTTCCCGAGCAACTTGGTTCCCCTTGGACTTTGATGTTTGATGGAGCATGTTCTAATTTCTGAAATGGTGCTGGTATTATATTGATATCCCTAGATAAGAGAGAGTTAAATTTTTCTTTTAAACTCCAGTTCGAATGCACTAACAATATTGCAAAATATGAAGCATTGCTTTCCGGTTTCGAGATTTCTTGGAGATATTGTATTAAATACATTATTTTTAAAGGAGATTCTTAATTAGTAGTCAAGAAAGTACACAAGTTGTATGCAACAAAAATAAGAGAATGAAGCAATATAATCATGCATTTTGGGATTTAATTGAAATGTATAAATCATTCAACATAATGTACCATGAGAGAAAACAAAATGTTTTAGAAAATATATTGGAAGTACAGGGGTCTAGGTTTGAGAATTACACAAGTGTCTTTGTATTATGAATATGACATTAAGGTGTTGACAAGACCGTCTATCCCTGATAATGATAAGCATTAGCAAGTTTTTGAAGATGATGCCCAAATTAAAATATTTTTACAAAACAAAGGGGAATTCACAAATCAAAATATGGATTGGGAGCCAATGGTCTGTATTAACGAGGAACAAGAAACCTTGTTTGGTAAATATATTATTCAGTTGAAGACAAATACCATTCCAAGAGGTTTGGTTACGCTTGAGTCAAACTTTTATAATGTTGATCACATTATTAGTAGGCATATGTCACCTTTGAGAGATGTGGAAGAACACAACCTAGGGATGAACAATAAACCTAGGAGAATATGGCTAGGTTGTAACTTGAATAAGGAAGAAAAGGAATCATATGTCAAATTTTTCAAAGAGTACTAGGACTACTTGGCATGGTCATATTCAGAATTGAAGGCATATAGGGAAGACCTTTTCCAGCATGAAATACCACTAGAAGATAATGCTAAGCCATTCAGGAAAAATCAAAGACCGATCAATCCACTTCTTTCCCTCAAAATGCAAGAAGAATTAAAAATTTAAGGGATGGAGGTATTATACAACCCACAAGGTATTCTTCATGGGTGGAAAATATAGTGCCAATTCGAAATAAGAATGGAGATATAAGGTTGAGTGTGGATTTTAGAAATTGAATAAAGCATAAATCAAAATAATTATCCCCTTCCCAATATGGATAACATGTTGCGAGTTAGTTACTTGGCTTGGAATTATTGTCTACTCTAGATGGATTCTCGTGGATATAAGCAATCGGTGGTGAAACAATCGAAAGAATCAAAACCACTTTCGCCACTCCATAAGGTACTTATGTGTATGTAAGAATGCCATTTGGTTTTATGAATGTTGGAGCAACATTTCAAAGAGCTATGGATGTAACATTCTCAGATATATAAATTATTTCATTGTTGTGTACCAGGATGATGTGATAATATTTTCAAGAAGGAGAAGTGATCATTTGCAACATCTAGAGAAAATGTTGTTAAGGTGTAGAGAGTATGGCATTTCAATGAATCCTAAAAATTCCACTTTGGGGTTCAGAAGGAAAATTTTTTGGGACACATTGTATCTAAGGAAGGGGTCATGATAGATCCTGAATGAGTAGAAGCTATTGGAAAAGTCCCTATACCCAAAACCAAAAAGAAATTCAATCCTTTTTTCAGAAAAATAAATTTCATTTGGAGATTTATATCTAACTTTACTGAAATGACTATCCCCATTACGAGTATGCCGAAAAGGATCAGGTTATCAAATGGGAGAAAAAATCCATCCAAGATTTTGCTGGATTAAAGAAGCATTAAAGAATGCCCCTGTTTTGGAAGCCCCTAATTACAAGAAATCTTTTCAAATATTTTCTTTTGCTTCTGAAAATACTATTGCCTTTGTACTATTGCAAAAGGATGATGAAGGAAATGAAAGGACAATTGCTTTCTTTAGTAAGGAACTTCAAAGATAAGAATTGAGATATACTATCATGGAAAAGCATGCTTTCTCTTTGGTGAGAGCAACATAATTTTTTAGACCATCTATTTTGAGCTCCAAGATAAAATCCTATGTTCTTCACACTATGGTCAAGGATATTCTATCGAAATGGAAATCTCAAGCAAAAGGTATTGGTGGGTGAACAAGTTACAAGAGTATGACATGGATATTCAAACCACCAAGTTAGTTAGAGGTTTAGGGTTGGAAAAGATAATGGTAGAAAGTAACGTACGGTAATGGAAATAAATGAAATTGAGGGAGAAGATATAAATGTCCATGAAAGGTTGATCAATTCAACATGGTACAAGGACATCATGTTCTATCTTAATAATTTGGAATGTCATGGAAATTTGAGTAAAAATCAGAGGAGGGCACTTAGGTTGGCTTCCTAATAATATATTATAATGTATTTTGGACTAGCATGGAAGAATCTTGAAGGGATCCTCTTGAGATGCATTCTTGAAGATGAAGACCCTAAACTAGTTGCTGAGTTTCATGGAGGATTTTATGGGGGAATGTTTTGGAAGGGTAACTGCTCACAAGATTTTAAGACATGGTTATTGGTGGCCTACACTTTTTAAAGATACAACTCTATTAGTTAGAATATGTGAGAGTTGCCAATGCTTCTCAAGAAGATTGAAAGTTTTAGGGGATCTCCCTTTATAACTAGTATCAGTCAAATCTCATTTTAAATAGTGGGGTATGGAATTTGTTGGTGAAATATCAGATCCTTCAAGTGCAAGCCACAGATGGATATTGGTTGCTACTAATTATTTCACCAAATGGGTTGAGGCAATTCCTTCTAAAAAGGCAACTCACCAGATTGTTATGGATTTGTTTCTAAATCACATAATCTATAGATTTGGAGTACCTGCCAAAATAATTGTTGATAATGCTATGAGATTTTGAGCTAAACCCTTGGTAGCCATGTGTTAGGAGTATGGAATAAATATCACATATGCATCTAATTATAATCCCCAAGGTAATGGGCAAGCTGAATCAAGTAATAAGAATTTTTGAAAATAATCATGAGAACTTTGGAGATAAATAAACAAAGGTGGGGTGAACAATTGAAGTTCATTGTATGGGCTGATATAATTACTATTAAGAGAGCTACTGGAAAACTCCCCTTTGAATTGGTGTATAGAACTCAATCCCTCCTTCCCTTGAATATGCAACTATCTTCCTACCGATTCCTTCAACTAATTGAGGATTAGGAAGTTAATCCGTATGATGCAAGAATAAATCAAATTTTTGAATTAGATGAAGTAAGAAGAGAGTCCCATCAAAGACACTTGAAATTCAGGGAAAAGTTGAAAAAACTATTTGATAAAAAGGTGACCCCTCGAGTGTTCAGTGTAGGAGATCTTGTATTACTATGGGATAGCAGACATGAGGACAAGGGAAAACATGGAAATTTTGATGCATTATGGATGGGTCCTTACTCCATTGACATCAAAATTGGTGAGCATACCTTTTTCTTAAAGGATTTAGATGGAGAACTACTTGAGTTTCTTGTTAATGGCAGGAACTTGAAGCACTTTCTTGATTGATCTCTCAAAAGTGAGGTATGCACTATTGTATAGTGTATAGTTTTCCTATTTGTTTTTCTTGTTTTTTTGTCTGTGTTTGTCTTGGTCCCTGGTGACTGTTGGTTTTGGGTTTCTCAATGTGTTTTCTGAGGGGTTGGTTTTTATTTCCTTGTTTCTATATGATGGTTTTTGACTCCTTGGCCCAATGGATTTTGGCACATGGTATGCTTTTCTTTGCACCATGGTTTGTTCTTGAGGCACTCACAGGGAGTGCTCATCCCCGAGTCGGAGTCGGTGTTGGTGCTCAAATTAATCTCACCCTTATTTGGTTAATATTTTTCATCATTGTCTGCTATATTTTTCTTCTTTCCCTGTTGAGGTGTAGGTCAACTTTGTGGTTTTTCTGTATGGTCTAGTCTTTCCTCTTTTTCAGTCAAGGATCATGTTTAAATGTGCATTATCTGGTGGTTTCTTATGGGGAAGTCATTGTGTTTTAAGTTATGGAGTTTGAGGGATTACTTGTTGTAAATTTCTTTTGGGTCTTGTCTTTTATTTGCATTCTCTCTCTCATTTCCCGCTGATACGTGGTAGTTCTAAATTGATTGCGGTGTGGAGCGTTAAATTTTCAATTTAATTTTCTCTCGCATTCACAAAGTGTGAAATCAGCCCCATCACCCGATAAATGTTCTTTGAATATTCGTAGTCAAAAGGTAATACAAATAATTTCTCAATTGGTGTCGGGAGTGTACATGTGTCACAATTGGAGTGGATGTGGGGAGGTCAGTACATATTTGTAGCTTTATGAATTTATGAAGAAAGGAGTAAAAGTGTAAAAATTTCCCAACACCCACAAGAGACATGTGGCTACTTAGATGAAAAAGGCAGAGATGCGGGTCACCAGGGGAACTCAAGAATTTTTGTTTGAAAAATAAGTGAGGTAAAATTGTAAATAAGTGTTGCAGCCCCACTATCACTCAAGTGCGACCACATGTTGAGCCAGTATTGAAAACCAAAAGGTGGATAGGTGGGTCAAGTTTTCAAAATTTTGTAAAGTCTCTAATGCTACAAAATTACAAAAGGTGCCCCAAGCTTGTGATAGTGAAAAGCTTTATTCCATGAGGATGATTCGATTTTAAAATTATGAATGATGGATTGAACGGTCTTGATACATTGCATTTATTTATTCCACCATTAATGTTTCTATGCAAATCAAGGACATTTTAAAGCTTTTGAATGCTTTCATCTTTATTTACCAATTGGCTTGATTTTTTGCTGCCTTTGTGATTTGCGTGAAGAATTATCACGTCATTAGTTGTGGAGCTCAAATTACGAACTGAGGATTTAAGAAGTTGTTGATTTGGGTTTAAATTGTTCAGAAACTTTTGGATTTACTTGTAAGAGCTTTGAAACTCATGTATTTCTCTTTCAATGGAAATTTTGTTTTAAAGGAAAGTTAGGGTTTTTTAATGATGAAGACTATGTCATCTTCATTCTCATTTTTTTAGGAATCACAAGTGATCTAGATAAAATTATAGACATAGACTTAATGGGAACTGATATAGATGACTTCCTCCAGAGGTTAAATAGTCCTCATCAGAGTGAATCCTTAAAAGCAATTCAAGAAAGCTGCATTTCTCTATCTAGTGTCATCCCGCCCTCTATTCATTTCCCTAAATTAGTGTGGCATTGTGCTATGAATTATGATCTAGAAAGGAAGGAGGTGTTAGATGTGAGTGGGGATGTAGTACTAACACTAGCACTAGCGACCATCGAGAATAATGTTAAATTTTCCTATAGTTGTAAAACCAATTACCATCGGAATCAAGTTGGCTCTAAAGGACTATGAAATAAAGAAGAAGTACTATGTCAAGATGATAAATACAAACTGTCTTATTACAAAAAGACAATGGTTGGAATTCCTAAAAAGCTAGTTAGGGCATAATTTGTTGAGGAGTTTGAAGATTTCATTGTGTTGCTAAGTCTAACTTTAGGTTTAGAAACTGTAAATGAATTCAAAGAATGGATTACTACATACATATGGATTATTCTTCGAGAGAAAGATAGCATTTTCTAGGCCACCTTTATCGCAGACACATTCCATGATCACATGGTCACTTTAGCAACGAAAATTGAGATGGGAGATACTTAAACCTTGAATTTTATATGATGACATACCTTATTTATAATTTTGCAAGCCACAAATGTTTCCTATGTCTATCACCGCATGCTTTGACTTTAAGCAATTTCAAATGGACAAGATTTTTCCTCGATTCAGTTGGTTAACTGGAGTGGAAACACAAGGTTGGTTAATTATGCCTTCTTTGCACCAATTATTTACCTTTTTATACCAGAGTGGGGGCAATATAGGATGTCTAAAAAATCTAGGCAAGTAATTTTGGAATATGTATGTTATTTTATCCAGTATAAAAGGTTCACTTACATAAGAGTTAGTGGTTTTGAGGGAAAGCCATATAAGATGCCTAGTTATGTAGATGATAAATTGATTTTATGTGAGCTAGTAAGGCAGTTGACACCTGTGCATAAAATAATTTTTGGGAGGCATACAATAAATAGAAAATTTCCTATTTGAATTGGAAGGTATTCATGCCCTTTTATCATAAAGGCTAGATTTATTGAAGAGGAAATGCAGAAATTTGATATGGAAAAGTTTGAGGTAAGGCCTAATTATGACATTAGATGGGTGTTTAACAAAATTGTAAATACATTTGAGCATGAGCCCCATTTTGAGGATTATTAGATGAACTGCATGGATGAGGAAGAAGTCAAATTAAGAGATTTTTCTAGAATGACTTTGTCACAGATAATAGACTACAAAATTGTGGTTATTCTAGAGGGGATTGTGGATGATCCACACACAGTGAGAAGATTCTATATTGATTAGAAGGTGGGAGATCATCATGTATCTCCTCCAGAATGGAATGTGGTAGAATATGATGATCCTTATTTAAGAATAGCTGATGTAATGAGAAGGACTGTAAACTGGTTGACTCAAAAGAACATTGATCTTTCACTCCAGAATATAAAAATCCTAAACAACTTCAGAAGTTTTGGAAACTTGAGTGAGGATATTCCACCCTTGAGGGAGGACGCAAATAGAATGGACCCACTAGGAGGAAGTGCCCCTTAATTTCCATCCAAAAGGCCTACTCCTGAATTCATTGATGAGTGGACATCACCACCAAAGGAAACGGCACTTCTATGTCGAGTTTATCATGCAAAATACTAAAGATATGCTTTTAAAGTCTATGGAAAATACCCCCATTACTTTTGCAGTGCCACTCCAGGAAAATGGGAAAGGTTTGGCATCACATGCGGTCCATCTAAGTGTTTCATAAAAGCAACATAGTGCTGAAAAATTAATGAGTCGAGCCATGTCAAGAGGCCACATTCAAGTATAAGCCACACAAGGATGAAATAATACCAGCACTAGATTTAAAAATATTTGAGAGGACACACAAAAATACAAGTTTATTCACTAGCCGAGTCTTGGTAAGATTAGGTGTCCATACGCCTAGAAAGTTCAAGAAGTGGGATATGGTAATCAATCCTCCAGAGTCTCGAAAGGAGTGATGATTTCCAAAAGTATCATGATGCATCACTTCCAGGTATGGAGCAATCAGATCCTCTGATCCCACCTCTTTCTTTTGTGGAAAAATAATGGAATGCACTCAAAGTCTAGTTTCCCAAGGAAGTCTGCAGTTAATCTAGTAGACAATCAATTTATTACCCCAGGTATGAAAATCTCTAAAACTTTTCTTACCAAGGATATAAATGTACCTCCAATTGAAATAATGCATGAATTTGCAAAGTTCCAAACTGATGTTGATGTTGGTGAAGGATTTTCCATGTTGGATGCACTTAATTTATTTGTAGATGAACCAATATTGACACCAGTGGGTAGCATTCAAGCAAGTAAAGAATTGGAAAAATATATTTATGTACCAACTACTAAAGTGAGGACTCGGGAAACTAAATTAATTTCCCCATGAAAAATGTTTTCGAAGTTGGGTAAACCAGAGTATTTTTCAACTTGGTTATTAGTAGAAGAGGCTATATCCATTTCTGCTGAGGTGACCAAGACTGGTGACCTTCCTTAAGAGGTAAAATCTATTTTTTAAGAAATATTGAAAATAGCATAAGATGCAAATGTTGATGAAGAAATCATTACGATGAGATTTTACATCCTTTAATTGGAAATGTAGAGTTGTTTCTAGAGGAACAACCTACCACGGCATTTTTAGATACATCATTAGAGCATGAAAAGGGTAAGGTGGCAACTCAACAAATTTGGGATAGAGAGAGACCACAACCCAAATTTTGGTACAAGAAAGTGTTGGAGAAGAAATTGAGTCCACTATGGCTTCAACTAAAGAAGCAAGGAAGGCGTTTCCCCTGAATACCGATATAATTCATGGAAAAAATGATCAATCAGAAGTTCAAGACTATGAAAAAGAGCATCCAGAAGAATTAGTAGCACAGGGTGAGATTGGTATAGGGACCATAAAAATAAGTAATCAGGAATAGACACAATAATTGGTGCAAAATGAACAAGAAGTATCCAAAAAGTGGTAGTTGATCTTGAGAAACCCAGGAATCACAAGAAACAAAAGATATAACAAGCTTAGAAAAGGGACGGATCAGTGAGTTGATTTCAAATGAATTAAAAGAGTTCATCCCTATGCAAGTTGTTGACCTTATGCTATGTCTTTTCTGAAGGTACTAAGAACATCAAAAAGGTCACGCCCATCAAAAACCCACACTGATTCATCTAGAGCAAGGACCTTGAAAATAACAACCCCTTTTGAGGGTAAAAAGAAATTATATAACTACTCGATGATTATAACATTCAAATTATTCCTTTGGAAAACCTTCAAGGGAAAAATTGAAGCAAGGAGTGTCTGAGGAAGTGAATGATCTTCTGTAAAAAGTTGATGAAGATGGAATGACAAAAATACAACTAAAGGAGAAAGTTAAGGCCTTGAGTTCTTGTTTGCAATAGTTGATAGGGAAGACTAGTCAAATGTAAACAAGTGCCTATATAAACACCCCTGAAGGAATGAATAAGGTAAACAAGGTTGTCAAGAAGGTTCAAGCAGTAGACACATGGATTGAGAAATTTACCAAGAGGGGAAAATAAGCAATTACGCAGAGAGCAAGATATAAATATGAAGATCTTAAAAATAGACTCGGTGAAATTGATGAGATAATTGAACAATGTGACAATGAGATCTTCTATTTTGAAGGTATTTTTCCCAAGTTAGACCACATTACCCATCTTAGTGATGAGTTGGTTGAGGAGGAGGACATTGTACCAGCTGAATTTAAAGGAAGCCAACATGCCCTTGAAGATCTGTCAAAAATTAGAGTCAAGACCCTAAATGGAATCAAAGAAAATATTGAAATCAAAAGAAACTAGGTTGATGACACTCTCGATGCTATTGACTTAAAGTTGGAGGATATGGTTATTGATAAGTTCAAGAAGAGTTATGGGGACATGAAGATTGATTTCTTACTTGACTCTTTTGAAAAGAATGTTCTGAAGAATGAATTCTCCTATGAAGTTATTAAGACCATGAGAAAGATTGAGAATAGAATTGCAGAGTTGAAGGCAAGGCCACTAGAATACAAGCAGAAAATGGGCCATTTCATTGATGCAATATATAGACAGGAATTGATTTTCTAGCATCATACTGGACTAGATGAGGATGAGGTTAGCAAATTATTCAAAATATATGATGCATATGTGGTGAGGATACCAAAAGAACAAGATCCAAAAGTGGAAGCTGAAGAAGAAGAAGATGCAAAGGATGATGAACATGATTAGACAATTGTTCCTTGAACTGTATTTTCTTTTCATATTCATCCTTTTAAACTGATGTTTTAAAATGACACTTCTATTACATTGGAAGTAATTGTTTCTCTGAATTTTATTGTTCCTTTATTTCAATTGAAAAATGGAAGAATGCAGTAACACCATATTTACTTTGATGAAATTAACATACATTTGGATAAGCATGTAAATGATTGATATTGTTATGCTTCTTGCATTTTGAACAAGGAAAAAAATGGGGTTCTATAGGGGCCCCTGCCCATGACAAAGAAATATATATACATGCCAGAAAGAGAAACAATGAAAGGAAAACAACATCTAGGAATTCTTCAAACCTACTTCATATTTTCCTCCTAGCATGGGGAGCTTGTTCAAAAGTTTGTTTTTCCTCGGCACAAACTTGTTTGATCCTTGTGTTGTCTAAATGAAAATGACTGACCCTGCCAGGTCCCAAGACATTCCCATATCCATCAATTCCTCCAGAGTCATTCTAGGACAACTCATGATTTTCTCCAGTTCAAATTTCTTCTATTGAGATGAAACCCAATCTAAAATATCTAGACCTCCTATGAAGAATGTCATCTTTCCTTTCCCTTTGTGAAGGGTCAAAATGCTAGGAGTGGGTTGAGAGGGGACACCTAAAGTGGTTGGAGGGGCAAGTACTACATGTTATTAACTGGGCTGATTGCGAGGCCTTGAACTTGACCCAACCTCCCATTTCCTTGTGAAAGGTGGATTTTCCTTCGGAGAAGGAATTGGTTGAGGCCCAACAATTCATGCTCTACCTGAGGAGCACGATGCATTAAGTGGGTGGATGACCAAATAGAAAATATCCCCTATTGTCCCGAGCGGAGGAAATGGCTGCCCTTGAATGGTGAGCAGACAATGATTGATCCTCTTCTCCATTGAGATAACGATTGGAGGTTGAGGTTGTGGTTCACCTTTCTTTTTCCCTGAAGATGACCCTAGTGCTGAAATTGGTTGTGAAGGCACGGTCTCTACTTGATTTTTCTCCAGAAAATTGATCCTTTTCTCCAACTCATTTATTCGTGAGAAAAGAGAAATGATAATCATGAAAAAGGGGGGGTTAATCTTTCTGATATTTATTCAGAGAAAAGAGAAAGCCGAGAAAAGCCATTTTCTGAAGGAACTTATTTGAGAAACCAATTATTTCTTGTGTATCTTTGAAATTGATCATGTCAATATGGTTTCGAATGTATAGCCATTGATAAGATTTGATATTGTAAACAAAGTTTCCCTTGTTGATCAATTTGAAAAACCTCAAGTAATTTGTGTTAATCATGAACCGTGTTGTGTCTATTATCATTTTGAGATATCTTCAAATAGTTATCTATGTTCCTGTTGCAATCTTACATTAGGAATCCCTCTAAAATCACACAAGATATCATCCTCGTGATAGTATTGTGGCATTTGCAATTACATTATGAAGAGAGTTTTCATTTCATAATGTAATAAATGATTTAAATTCACTTTACTTTCATTTTAGTGATATAGATTGTTTGTCATTTTATGAGTGTATCATAAGCGTGATAGATCAGGGATTTTTGATGTTTAATTAAGTCTTTAACATGAGTTCTTATGTTAAATCCTTGAAGAATGTGTGAAGCCATGTGTCTTTGAGCTTTCATAGATGCATAATTTTCTAGTTGAAGGTTCATCCTGACTATTTGAAGCCATTTTTCATTTTTCTTTGTAGATTTGTTAACATTTGTTAAAATCTCTCAAGAATTTGGTATAATCAACTTTATCCTACTTAACTTCCCAACCATAAATTTCATATTCAGTGATATATCATACATGAACCATCCCTGCTTGCACTATATATCCACAAATGCTAAAGAAGATCATTAAATTTGTCCATCCTTTACTAAAATATGCAAATGCAAATCAGTTTTTATCATTGTCTTTAGCGACTGGACCTTCTCTAGAGAACATCTTCATTTTCTAAGGTGAAAAATCTTGAGAGTTAGGTTATGTTGTATTGACCATGTTTTCTCAAGGTCTCCTTCAAAATATTGTAAAGGAAGATTCAAATATTGTTAATCCATTGATATTTTCCACTAACATAGGTCACAAAATGGGTCCTCTCACCCTGGTTGAAGGCACAACCTAAAGTAGTAAGGGTAGGTCAAACTCTTAACATGGTGATATCTAGTCCTTTCCAAACCAGAGTGATAAAGAGTCATCTAGAATCCATCCCTAACTACAAAATGACTCCTATTATGATTTTTTATCTCTAAGCATCTTGATCAACTTGTGATGTTGCTTGGTTTTAAAGGAAGAATCAATTTGGGTACCAACAAGAGGTATGTAAAAGATTCATCTCACATTATAGATTATAAATATTTCTAGGTATAAGAGGAAGGAAGTGTGACCTTGGATCCTATGCACATTCTAGAGTGTAGGACCCTAGGCCTTTTAGGTCATGAGTTATATTAGGTGCGAGTATAGTGGGATCGATACGATAAAAAAATTTTCCACATGGGAGGATGTTACTAAAATGAGGGTATAATACCCTCACTTATTCTAATGACTTCCAAGAGGAACTCATGTTCTAAGGAGAGGGGGATGTAATGCCCACTTCCCTTAGATACTGTATAGATAGATTTTTCCCTCCATATTATAGTTTTCATCATATAGCTCATTGTATATGTTGTATCGACACGGGGTTCCTGGACTTGCAATTTACATGGACTATGTTTCTTTTTGTTAGATTGAGTTAGCATGAGGTGTCAACCTTATAACTTTACTAGAATGATTATGGCATGAGACATTGATATATTGTTACTTTTGATTGATGTACATCATTAATGTTGCAGGATTGTGATTTACATATATTATGATTATAACAACGATGATTGTTATATTTGAGTATGTTTTAAATTATAATGAAACAATGAAATGTATGTGTGATTGGTGTATTTTATTATGAACTTAATAGTAGCAATTTATTTAATCTAGTTGAGTAGATCGACACGTGTGTTGAGTGTGAAGATGACAAATAAGTACCGAAGACTACGCACAAAGTACAAAATATTTATATATACTAAAAAAACCAAAGAGGATGGAGAGGGACTAACTCCCGTGAAGCTCCCTAGCCAACACGAGTCACCTAGGATTTGATATTTGAGGGATGAGATTATGTGTAAGGTAAATTTTATTTATTTATTTATTTTGGTTATCTTTGATTTTTGTTTGACCGTTTTCATGGCCCTTAGTCAATTTTAAGTTATTTAATTAATCTCTTTTATTGTATATTTTAGTAATTATTTATGGGGGTAATTGATTATACTTTTGGTTGATTTTTACCCTGATTAGGGTAGTTGAAACTTTCCATTTCTAGTAAAATTTGGATTTTCTCTTTGGGGCCATTTTTGATGAAGTGCAAGACAATTAGACTTTGTCCCACACTCCCAAAACCCATCCTCACACCTTCACATGGATTATGTGTAATTTTAAAGTATTAAACCATTTGGGGATCATTAATATCCCATAAAGGTGCCTTGGAAAACTGATGCAGAGAAAATTACATTTTGTCATGCATCCAATAAGTTAGGATGAATCAAAATAAAAACCTCTACCAAGATTTGCAAATGAGGATCTTTCAAATATCCTAAAATGGCTCAAATATGCATAAAATCACAAATATTCCACTAAGTGGATTGATCAAATACCATACCCTATTTCTATATCCTCATTTAACTTCCATTCATCTCCCAAGATGATCATACTTCATGAAATTTCACTTTTCACTTACCTTGTTCAACCTTCTCTTCAACCTCTTCATTAGCTCTTCACCTAATACAAGAAACTTTGGATTTTTATCATTCGACAAGGTTTCCTAATCCTTTAAACTATTTCATTAACTCAAATAAGTTTTAGACAAATTTCCAACTTGATTTTAAAAGACCAACATATTATCTTTTCACTATCTTGCTTAGACTTGCAATTTTGTGCCCTTAAGACAATTTTTATTGCAAGGTTCATGGTTGGAAGGTTATAGAGCTACCCACAATTTTTTTAACTTCCTAAGGTACTATTTTGGTCCAACATTGTGCATGCATACTTTTTTGGTCTAACTCTTTTCCATTTTCTCTTTATCACCTATTTTATCTTCTAGGTCACAATCTTCCTACTAGTCCTCTTATAATCTATTTTCCTTCATATATTATTATGAATGAGGTTTTAAAACATAATAAATACATATTTGAGAACCCATTTATCCTTTCTTATTGTATGCAAAGTTTCAAGGTTGAGTTCTATTTCTAAAACCAACTTCCTTCATAAATTTTCCTTCTTAATTAGCCCTTAAAACGTGTTCACTACCTTCTCCCGCTATCATATATATCTTCAAATTTCACCTTTGGTTTCCTAAAAAATTAAAAATCCTCTTACATGGTCTACTATGATGCTATCTTGTGAGTTTCAGAGAAAAAATCATTATTCCAAGGCTTCAAATCTATTTTTCCTTTAAAACCCTAACAATGTTTTGTGCAAGCCCGAGAGGCTTCTTTTTCTTATAAATGAATGATTCTTTCTTTTAATACCTAAATCTTGGACTCAATTTCTATTTAAAATCCATGCATGTGAATATTTTAATATTGGATGAAAATGATCAAATTTTCTTCATTCAATAGACCAAAAATAGCTTACCTGCACGTAGGAGCAGGGTACTTTTGAAACCATCCTTCTCAAAAATGAAGAGTAGAATACTTATTTGAGAAATATTTTTCATTTGTCTATACAACCATAAAATTTAGTCTACTTAAATACAACATGAACTTCAATTACCTAGAATTTTGATAAAAAAGACAAGCTATTGTTCAAACTTCCACAAGCATTATTACTGATTCAGTCTTAAACATGTAGTGATAAATACTAAGGTAAACCTCCTTCAGACCTTGAATATCATAAAAACATTTATTCCACATTATTTTTTCACAAGGAGGTTTAAACAACAAGATATCAATCTAATCACACCTAAAATTTGCAACACTTAGTCATATCTTACCTCTCACATTCTTACACAATTCATTTTATCAATCATCATGCTAGGCAACAAGAAATTTCAACTCATTCTTTAGTTCTACCCTCCAGAAGGTTCCATGATAATTAGCAAATGAAATAAAGAAGTAACCATTAAAATTATTAAACCACATAACTTAGAACTTGTATCACACAGTCAATATCTTGCTACCAAAATAAATCTTCACTATCTATTAAATATATTTTCTTACAAAACTTCATAGTTCTTATCCTTTTCTTATCAATTCCTTGAGAGTTCTTATCCATACCCTCCTTCCCATATCTAGAGGATAAATATCTCTCCTCTTCGAATCATCTCCCTTTTATATATTTTCACTCTTGCAATATACCCTAACTAACTCACCATGACACTTCATATGCCCATTTTCACACACAAAGAGGCACAATAAAACATTTTTGCATCTAAGATTCACATTCACACTTCATGACTCTCACTCACACACATTATAAAACATATAGAAAATTTGAAACCTCATTACATCTCTTTTACATTCTTATTAAATTTTAATTACATTTTGTAGGAAATCTAATAATTTGAAATTTAAACAACTTAAGCAACTAAGATTCCTTCTCATGTCTACAACATACCCCGAGACACCTAACTCGTCCTCTATAACAATGAAGAAGGTTAATTTTTCATTTTTGGGGTTCATTTGATGATGCCCCTAAATTATACTCCCAAGGTGGATAAAATTTTTCCATTTACTTGCTTACATATTTCCATCTTCACTTAATTATTCATCTTCTTTTCATGCTCTTAGTATTCATGTCTTTGTTTGCTTCATTTCCACCTGTGTCCCATATCTTACTCCTTGTCCTTTCATTTGAATTGAATTGTATTTCTTGCTTCTTGAGTTCCATTTGTATATTCACCATCTTCATGCCTTCATCCTTTTTACCTATACACATAAACACAATAATAGAAAATACATACTCGTATTCATCTTTTATGACTCTCTTCATCCATGTACAATCCATATACTTCATGTTTTCATCTCTTTAATTTCCATAGTATTCAATTTCTTGTCTATTTTCTCACTTTCTCTCACTTACCACCATGCTAATATGCTCTAAGCCTATACCTTCTTCTTATTTTTTCTAATTTAGATCAACATGTTCCCAAGAAAATATCACTTCTTTAGTTTTGCTGATACATTTCTTACCTTCATTTGTCTTATCTAACAAACTTTGCAAGAGATCATCAACATCATCCACAAAACTTCATCACATCATTTCTTAAGATCATGTTTCTCAAATTAATGAGTGAAGTCATTTTATACAATTTTAAGGAATTCACTCACATCATCATCAATATCAAGTAACAATCCATCAATCTTCCTTACCTTTATTTCACTCTTTGCATGCTTATCTTCTTTGACCTCTGAAATTTTCTTGTCTTCCATGCATTCTTCATCCTCTTTCTTCATTTCATTCTCTTTTCCCTATACCCTATTTATTTAATTTCTTTACCAAATCATTCTTGGTGGTTTGTGAATTTCATATATCTTCAAGTTGTCTGAATTCTCTCTTTTTTCTTCTCTTGGTTCACTTGATCTTGCTATCACTTGTTGATGCAACCTAGAATTTACCAATAATAACCCAAACATGTTGGCACATCACTCAGCCTAGACTAAGTACTCACCCAAAGCACGCAAAGGTACTAGGCCCCTCTTTAGGGTTGTTGTTGTAGGATGTTAGCATGTTGAATACTTAATGCATTCAAATCCATAATTAACATAACATTCTACAAAGCATTTCTAGATCTAGATCTAAAGAATAATAGATTCAAATAATACCCATAATGAAGTCAATCATGCAAGAACCAGTTATACTCATGATTAATACCTTGATTCAGCCAATACACTCCATTATATTAAACACAATAAATACCCAGAAACTTATTACAACAAGCAATCTTTGTAATTTCATGCACACATCAGATATTACAGCATAATCTCACAGTAATTCATATCTAGTTCTCTCACACATAGTCCTTGTATTCTACGTAGATCAATGCTTATTTATAAGGGTGGGGACTTTCCCTTCACCATTTACATGACTCCCAAAATAGGTCGCATACTGAAAATATCCATGCACCTTTATAATAATAGCCACACATGCAAGTGCACTAATAATAGATCTCTTCTAGTTAATTGGTAGTAGAAATTCTATTATTATCCCAAACCCATGCAAAGCGATTAGTATCCACTCTTCCAATAATAGCCCATGCATGTTGCACAAGTATTTATCTAGTTTGTGTGCTCTACACGCTATCTCCAAAAATAGCCCGTACATGTGAAAACAGATAAGTCTTGAATCTTCCCTTGTCTTTTGTGTGTGTGTCCTTCCCTATCCTTTTGTGCCTTTGACTGTGCTTTACTCTTGTGCATGAATCTTCTATGTGCCCTCTCCTTCATGTAATATTGTTGTCCACTAAACATTACCCCACACTCAACTACATTGCTGCCCCGAGAAATGGATGCTCTTTGAATAATAAAGAATAAATAATGGAAAGAAATGAAAGAATTTCTACATAAAGAATGAACTCTCACTGTGCAACATCCTCTGTCTCAACCGGAAGAATTAATTTTGGATATTCTTCTTTTATCTCCGCTTCCAACATCTGCCACTTGGTTAGTGTGGCTTCTGTCTTCTCTAGAATGTCCACTACAATAGTTTCCAACTCATCTTGGGAAATTTCTCCCTTCTCATTTTGTAGCACTAGAACAATGTTGGACATAGCAGACATTCTTCCTTCTAACAGATCCATCTTCTGTGCTATATGTTTTCCAATCTCATCCAATTTTTCCTTATGGGGGTCCTATGTTGCTGCAAGGGCCTCACACTTTTTCTTAAATAGCACTAATATTTTTGTGCATCCCAATGTCTCATCTTTCATTACCTTTAAGACCTCATGGTTTGATACTATTTTCATGATCCTTATTACTACCTCTGGAGCTACACATATGTTCAGTGCCTGGTCCACTTTCTTCAGCTCCTCTTGCAAGGTTTGAAGCAATGCCTTGTATGATGAAATATTTCTAACTACTGCAGACTTTTCCCTCTCTACCTCCTGCTTAGGGTCCTTTGGTCCTAGCATCTAAACCAGTCCATCCTCAAGCACCAGATTAACTAATGTATCCACATAGGGCATAGCTGAAGGGAAATGTTTGGGTACCTTGGGATCTAAGTGCAGTCTTTCTTATAGGAAATGATCCCCGATCTCCTCTGTCATGCCAATAAGAACCCCATTCTTCTTTTTCTCTAGGTCCTTCTCTCCTTTCAAATGTGTGATCTCTGCATCTTTGGCCTTGATCTCTTCTCTTAGCACTTTGATAGTGGCAGCTTTATCTACATTCTTGTGCACCACCTCTGTAGACACCTTTACTAAGGCATTACTCACATGTTCATTAGACATAACCATGGGTTTGATTGTTATATTCCAATTCTGTGGTGCCTTTCTCATCCTCCTTAACACACAAGACTCTTAACACACATCAAAATTAGGCTCATCCATGTGAGTTTTCATGTACCTTGACAATTATTTCCTCGTGCGCATAGTTACCATGTTAGGGTCCATCAAATCCCATCCATATAAGTCCTTAAGGCCCACTTTATTTTGGAATCACATGAAGAAAATTTTACTGGGGTCCTCCTCATAGCACATAACTAGTGCAACATACTCTCTAGTTTCCTTCCTTGATCTCAACCCCTTAGGAACTTGAGTGCCAAGGTTTGGAGTTGGATCCCCAGTGTTCTGAGTAGTATCTTTCTGTCTCTTTTAGATTCTATAACCCTTCTTCCTCAACCTTCATTTCTTCATCCTTGGGCTCTTCCACATCCTCTAGTTGTATTGGAGATCCAGGCATGCTCTCTTCAGACTCCTCCACCTCCTTGTTCAGCTTTCAATTTTCTCCTTCTTTTCTTAGTTGTCTCCTTTTGTGGAGAGAGTCATGGTGATCTATGTATTAATTTTGGAGTAGCACCTTGAGTTCTTATTCATCTGAAAACCCTCTTAAAGTGGCATTCTTCAAGGTCTGCTCCTACTTTCAATTCTTTATCTCCTTCTTCTTGTGACTAAAATGGAGTACTTGCACGTTCATATTCTACCCTGTCTAAGGGTTACCTCCATCCTCTATGTACCAAGCCACCATTGTCTTCATGCTCTTCCTCCTCATCATCTACCTCTATAGGTTCAGTGGGCTTCGGAGTGGGAAATTCTCCATTATATGCTTACCCTTAGACATCCTTAGGAGTGTGAAATCATTCTCCACATATTTTTACCCTCCAACTTAGGCTTAAGCTGAAGGTATATAAGCATGGATCCACTATCTCCAATCTCCAAACTCACAGGCTTCATGCTTATCATGTATGAAATTAGCCTCTCAATGTAGGCAGTCTGACTTGGATATACATAAGTCTTTCGTAGCATGTGGTAGTCACATTCTACCTTGTCTACAACAAATTTCAGGCATCACACATTATTAAAATGATGGACTGATGCCTGGAAGTAGCATGCTGTGAAGGCATATAGAAGTTTACACTAGGGGCTCCAAGTCCCATCCTTCATTGCAAATCACACATTGCGAAGTGTTGATACACCGCAAATTGCACTTCCTTGCCCACATCCAAGGTAACTCCTTGGGGATGTGCCACTCCTCTTCGAATGTCATGTGGATCCTGTCATACCACATCTCTGCCTCTACTTGAATGGCCCACTCATTGACCCTTCACACAAGTACTTGTCAAATCTTTCTGCAAGGGACTTATTTTGTATGGGGTACTCCCAAATCTTGTTCTTTGGCCCATCGGGCACTCTGATATCCATAAATACTAGGGACAATATGACATCACCAAAATTTATTTTCTCACATGTGCACGCTTCCTCAATGATAGTCTCTATAATGTAGCTTGATATGTTGTAAATTATTCCCTATGACATTCTCCTTGCAATGTGTAGCCATATTATATTCACATGGGACCATCTCTCTTGATCATTCAATTTGGTCACTAGATGTGCAGCTTGCTTGTACCACTGGGTACTTCTTCAATTTGTCGATATCCATTTTGCACAAACCCTTGGTTTACCCTAACTCCTTCCACATCTCCAAGATTGCTGATTTATCTGTAAAATCACTATTCATATTCATTCATGTGCCCCTTAATCCTATTATAGTTGAAATCAAAGTGGATGTAATCCTTAACCTTCGTCCAATGAAATAGATGAAGTCTTCATGTACCCTACTCATCAACCACTTGTATAAAGGTTCATATTTACCGAAATATGGGAGCTTGTATAGTTGGTAAACTTGAATCTACTTTAGCAACTTATCTCCAGTGTCATCATACATTGACATGTCCTCTGTTGTGTGCTTGTTCGTCTTCATACTTAACAACACGTATAATTCCTTTTATTATCTCGATGCATAGTGGTTGTAATCACTTATCTTTCACTTCTAGACATGAGAATCCCATTCTTGTCCCACTATCACACCTTTTGGGTATTGTATCTCTGAGAAATCACTCTCATGAGTAATTTCAACCTCTTCTTCCCCCTTCTTCTTCCCTTTGGATCCTACGGAAGGTGATTTCTTTGATGCCATTTGTAAATTGAAAATTTATGTCCTCTATAGTATGCAAAATATTTCCTCTACCTTCGTAATGATCAAGTCCAAAACCCTAGCTTGAATCTGCATGCCCTAGTTGAAATCGTGTGCCCTAGCTCTTTTGCAACACTGCTTTTTACTCAAACCCTTCACCAATGGGGACGTAAGCTTCTCCTACGCACAAATCTTCTCTCCACATTTGGTTTCACACTCTCCACACCTCAACATGATTTTCTCAACTCGTTTTACACTTGGATCATTCAAATTTTTATGATTTACAATGGTAAAAATGAACTCATATCCCTTCCTTATATAGAATTTGAAAAAGTTAGTGCATTTATTACTCCTTTACCTACAAAAATACTCATTAATTAACCCTTTTCACATTTTATCATGCAGTACATATTCATGCCTCAGCTATAACCTTTTAGCATGCTTTCCTACCTTTTGGCTATAGACTTCTCTTCAGTGTGCTTCTATGTGCCTGAGTACCTCATCACTGTGCCTTCTCCTGGTAGTCTCCACTGGTCCGCTACTTACCTCACATTATATTGTTCCTTATTTATCTCCATCTATGGTCCTTATTTGGAAGCAATCTTCTATCTACCAACTCTTCAAACTTGAATAACACCTATAGCAGTTTGTTCTTTTATGTGTACCCATTTTTCAATAACCACCCCACACAAATGGTATGTGCAGTCCTCTGCACATAAAAATACTGCAAATGGTAATTAGCTTCTAGCACACAAACACACTTATTTCACAAAACACCAACTAAATTGACAAATCATAGTGATGAAGAAGGAAATACATTAAGGGAATACATAATTGAAAACCTAATCTAAATGGAAACATTTCCTTATTACAAACACTAAGAAGACTTATTTATAATAGGACTTCAACCTACTCCCGTTTAAATAACTGGTAACCGTATTCCATCAAATGTTTCTAATTGACAAGCTCTTGTTTAAAGTATGTAAGTCATAATATATGGACCTAACGAATGTACTTTGAGTTTTCCTAGATGACACAAAACTTAGAATCATAAATAAGCACCATATGCCATATCTTAAGCTTTTTGTTCCTAATGTTCTTATCATACCATGTTTTCTACCTAGATTTTTCTTGCTTCTAACTCCAATGTGCTATTTCTCGTCGCTCATCCAACTTAATCAACTTGTCAATTTGTTCTTCTAATGCTTTCTCATCAACCGTAACTCCATTAAGCACAATACGTAAAGAAGGTAACATGAATTCCATAGGAAGAACTACTTATGCGCCAAACACTAATTGAAAGAGTGTGGCCTTGTTTAATTGCTTATATGTTGTTTTATATGCCCAAAGTACTGCATAAACTTTATCATCCCAATCCTTTCTTCCAACATCACATGTTTTTGTCAATGTATGGCTCAAAATCTTATTGAAATCCTCAGTAGTCCCATTTTCTTGAGGATGATATGGTGTAGTCTTATCGTGTGGAATCATGAATTCATCCAATATAATTCTAATTGTCTCATTCAAAAATGTGTGCCCCTATCATTGGTCAAACTCAACGGGCATCTATACCTTGTAATAATATTTTCCCATAGAAACCTAGTTGTTGTAGCTATTGTACAATCCTTTGTAGGTGTTGCTTCTACCCACCTTGTCAGATAATCTGTACAAGTGATGATATAACATGATCTAGTCCTACACGTGGCTAGTGAAATAGGACCCACAAAGTCTATAGCCAATTTATCAAATGGTTCTGCACTAGTAATAGGCCTTAACGACATTTCATCCATTTGACCTAGTTTCCCAAGGTGTTGACAGTGATCAAAAGCCTTGAAATATGCCTTACAATATTTATACAAGGTCTCCCACCTTAATCTAGTGAGTAGAATCTTATGTGTAGTGGCGTTACTTGCATAGTGCCCACTTGCAATACTACTATGAGCCTCCTCCATGATATTTGTGCTCTCATGTTCCAGTACACAACGTCGCAATAATTCATCCAATCCTAACTTTTACATGTCACCGCTAATCAGCATAAACGGTGCCACGTGAATGGAAAGTTGTTTCTTCTCTAAGGATTTCATCCCTTCTAGCACCATACTTGTTCATAAAAAGATAACAATGTCCTCTAATTCTGATGGCACGCATTGTAACTCAGTATAATCGTGCATCATGCATGATATCTTAAATTGCATGCGCTTCTTCTCTTGACTATATTTTGGATAGATGGTCTGTCAAAAATTACTTTTCCTTGGTTTTACCACAACTGTGAAATCAAATTCTTGGAATAAGAGTACCCATCTGCATATGTGCCCCTGTAAAATGGGCTTGTTTACCAAATAATTTAATGCCATGTGATCGATTATAGAATACAAATGGTGTTGCTAGTAGGTATTGTCTAAATTTATGTAGCACATAGATCATTGACAAAGATTCATGCTATGTAGTTGTATAATTCTATTATGTAGTAGTCAACTTTCTACTAGCAAAACAAATAGGATGATGTATAATACCTTCTCTAGGATGAGACAACATTATGCCAATGGTCATGTCATAGGTGTCCACATGTACATGAAACGGTTGGTCCCATGAAGGAAAGAACATAATAGGTGCAAGGTAGTAAGTTTCTCCTTCAATGTCTTGAATGTGCGTTGTTGCAGCTTCTCCGTAGTACAACATCCATTTTCCTTCTAGTAACTCCTCCAAGGGTGCAACAACCTTAGAATACCCTTTTATAAATTTTCTATAATACCCAAGTGTGACCCAAAATTTACGCACCTCACTTTGATTGGTAGGCTCTTCCAGGACGATAATGACCTACAACCTTAAGCTGGATCAACTAGCAAACCTTCCTTGCATATGATGTACCCTAACAGTGTTCTAAATAAAGTGTAGAAAATATACATTTCTTGATGTTCAAAGAGATGCTTAACTATCAACATATTTCAAACATTAGGCATAAATTTTCACAATGATCCTTAAAAATCCATACAAAGATCCAGTCATATAAATAAACGTGCAAGAAGTTGTGAATAAAATCTTTGAATGCTTGAACAACTATGCATGAAAATATAGTAGGTGCATTTTTTAGACCAAAAGGCATCACAGTATAGGCAAAGTTTCCCCATTCAGTAGTAAAATTAGTATTTTCCTAATCCTCCTATGTAATCCTAACCTGATGATACCCAAAGTTTCCATCTATAAACGAATATATTTCGTTCCCTACAATGCATTCTAGTATTTCCTCGGTGAATGGCATAGGAAAGGGATCAGTCACACATGTAACATTCATCTCCCTATAGTCCACACAGATCCTAATCTGACCATCCTTCTTAATACTAATCACCATTAGGCTAACCCATTCTGACTTGTCTAGGGGCTTGATGATTCTATACTTCAACATTTTGTCAATGTCTTCTTTGACCTTTTCACTCAAGTTGGGGTTCATCCTCTAGGGTCACTTTCTGATTGGGCATGCACCTTCCTTAATATTTATCTTCATTTCTCCTAATGATTCATGAACACCTTTGAGTTCATGGTATCCCCAAGGAAATAAGTCCTAATAATCTCATAGTAACTCAATGATTTTTGCCACTTCAGAGTCAAACCGATAGTCCCTAATTATGGCCTCCTTAGGCTTAGCATATGATCCAATATTAACTTTCTTTGTTTTCATAGGTTCATGATAGGTGTGTGTGGTCTTATCTGCAATGTACAAAACCTCATGCCTGCCTGTTGAATGGTCTACATCCAGATTTTCTACTTATTCACCATCTACTAAGTTGACCATCTTTCCTTTTTCCTTCTCAAAGAAAGCATGCTTAAGTAGTGTGGCATATGTCTTTTTTTCTTCATGAAATGCACTCCCGAGTCTTCTTCATCAAATAACTCCCGAATGAGTTCTTCTTGCTTCGCGCTCTCTCCCATAGTTAAGTTCTTTATAACCCTTAATGTCTCTTCTACTAGATGTTTATTAGAGAAATATTCAAACATCTGGATCATTCCCGCAATCAAATCCTTCCAATTCATAGTCTCTCTATGGATTTCTACATATACGTACCAAGAAGGTGCAAAACCTTATAAAGTGGAATAAAATTTGTGCACCTAGAGTGAAGGTGGTAAAGCTTCTTGCCCCTCTGTTCTAAGTCTCTCACACTACTTTTAACGTGGTGTTGAACAAGTTTACTACCATGATAAGTACATATTTGAGTAGGTGAATTTCTCATGAAGAACCTAATAGATAGAGAAATCCTAATTTCATTCCATCCTACAAGATTATCCTTTTGAACCACCCACCAGGTAGCGTAATCGCTTGTCCGCTCGGGGTATATGCTAGCATATTCCATCTCCAATCGTCTATCCATTATTCCTCCATGGCATGCAGAAATATTGTAGGATATCCTTGTCTAGTGTAACAAGGTACCGAGCTATTACTTATTCTCCTGATACAATGAGGTATGTTGTCCTACACAAATGTGCTCTTTACTTTGCACCCTACCAACTCATAAGTACTACGATCCCAATTATCCCAAACAACACTTGTAGTATCACTAATAGACTGTGCATCTTCCCACTGAAGGATTCCTTCTTTGGATGGCTCAAGCACATCCGGTGATGGATGACGCGTACATAAATACTATTCATATCTTCCTCACTCAAAGGCTCAACATAGGGAAAAAAAATTCCATCTGTTAAAGGGATAATAACTCTTTCCTCCTTGTTTTTAAACTGATATAACCCTTGTTTAACATAAGATCATCATTATTTTCATAGCACCAAGGACACCCAAGTAGAAATGGGAAGCTATCTACCTCTGCCAGTGGTAAAACCTAAAATCCCAGTGAACTTGGCTCCCTATATGGTAATGGATGCATCTTTTAAAACTCTGATGGGAGTGGCCTTAGTTTGGTTAGCCATGAAAAATACATTAGAATATGGATGCAATGGAGGTCTCCCCATTTATACCCATGCATATAAAGTAAGAACATTGACTTTTGCACCTGTATCAATCAATATATTACTCAAAAGCCATCCATCCACAATAGTATTCAAAGTGATTTCCTTGTCATAGTCTAAGCTATGAGGGGGAAGGTTTGCATGTAAGATTTTTTTTCCAGTCTCAATACTTGCGCATAGAGTGTTTCCCTTTAGCCAATTCCCTAATAGTGGAATGATATTCTCTTGGTGCAACATCTTGCACACCTCTTTCAAGTCATCCATATCAGATTGGACCATCTCTGATGCTTTCTTTTCTTCATCTTCTCGTGATTACTCCTTTAAACATTGTATTTCACCCTAAATATTTCTAAGTACCTCCATGGTTTCTTGATAAACCTCCTTCTAATGGATAGGATTTGGGTACCATGCATGTAGAACCTCCTCCTTAGTGATGGTAGGCTTCGATGCAATGCTTCTTTAGTGCATGCCGCTTCAGTGCGGGTAGTGATCTTTATAGGCAATGCCTTGGATTCTAGTTCCAACCTAGCATCTACTAATTTTCCACAAAGACGTTGTATTCTAACCATCCATGTGCCTTTGTTTTCTTGTTTATACTACTTACTAAGATGCTCATATAAGTCTCGAGCATTCCTCATAACTATGATTCTTTCCACATAAAGAACATGTAATATTATAAGGACATTCGTGCTTGTAGTGGTCAGGAGATCCGTATGTATAACATGTTCCTCAAGGAAACTCACCTTTTCCACCACCACGACCTCATCCTCCAATCCACCATGGTAACCTCAACCTCTGCCATGACCTCCTTCAAAATTCCCATCGCTTTAATCATAGCGCTCTTGATTTTGATCTTGATCTTGATGCTCATTATTTCCTTTAGAGTTATCTCGATACTAATGTCCATTCATAGCTCAATATCTATAGCATCTTGGATCTCGACCAATCATCCAAACATCTTCGGTGTCGTGAGTTGTGGACCTAAAATTTTTACAGTAGTAATAGATGTTCTTCCTTATTGTGCATTGTAATAATGGGTAGTGGTTAGCATCATGGTTTAAATGACATATCTCACAATCTAGCAGTAATGAGTGTACTGATCTATAGGGAAAAATATCCTTGGTGTGACCTTCCACTTCACAATATGTACACCAAATCCCCATGTGCATCTCATGTGCTGAATTTTTTGATAGCTTCTCCAACTGCTTCATCATAGTTGTGATCTATGCTTCCAAAAATGGGCTCACCCCAGTGTCTATACTTCTAACTTCCTCAATGTGTAAATCTACTCCAAGTTCTTCTCATGAATCGAGTGTATGTTGTATGTTATATCACCCTTCTAAAAGTTGTAATCAGACCTCAAATGAGCCATTGCGTATGTTGGCTTGCATGAATATCATAAGAAATATTAGATAAAATCATTTTGAAATGGGCATCATATTCTATGACACTCTCAGTAGTGCCTTGCTTAATGTCCTTGAGCACGCTTATACTCTTCTGCTCAAACTCAGGGATGTGAAACTCTTTAAGGAAATAATATTTTGAAGTTGCATAGTCTACACAAGTCTGATCAAGGTTAAACGTTTTGTACCAATTGTGTGTGCACCCTTATAACACAGTGGAAAATTGACTTTCCATTCTCTCATAAGATGTGATTCCTTTTGCATGCCACAGGATTTCACACACATGTGTGTGTTCATCAACATTTTCTATGCCCCTATACTCTAGAAGATGAAGAGACATATCCATGTAAATATTATGGGGTTGGTGCGGACCTTGCCCACTTGATCTAGAACCTCTTATGTTTCTTCTACCTCCAAAACCACCAAATCCACTGGAACTAGAACCACCTATACCTCTTGATCCTCCACCTATGGCCGAGATGGACTAGAAGATGTACTTCCCTGTGTTCCAACAATAGTATTAAACTACACCCCTATAGTCTGTGAGGTGTTACCACTCCCAGAAGTGAGTCCAAAATTCTACACGCTTGAATTCTATGTAGATGATGTGCCTAAAAAGGTACCTCTAAACAACAACGAAGACATTTGCACTGCCATCGATGTACCTGCTATATGACTTACTCCCGATCTCCCATGGTGCTGGTCATCTCTACTTGCATGCTTCCATGAGAGGATGAGGAGGGTTCCTATCATGATTTCCCAAATGGGGAGTTCTTGATGATCCGGATCCATGCCTTCTAAGTGAGTTCTAAATCCTTCACGATCCTTCTCTATCCTCAATGCCATTTTCTTTGCAACATCCTTCTACTTTTCTATCTCCCTCTCACATGCCTCATTATACTTAAGATATCTTTCTTCTCTCTACCAATCTACCGATAGGTCTTCCATCTTTCAAAAACATGCTCCCGCCCCACGCATGGTGGGGCTTAGTTAGCCATCGGTTTTCTTTCCAAGTTCAAGGTTACCATCAATATTTTTACCGCCAGAGAATTATTTGTAGGTGAGTTCCCCTGATACCATAAAAATTGAATTCTACTACCCCTAGGCATAAATAAGTGGAAATCGAGTACTCTAGAATATGGCTATTCGAACACCATGAAACTAAGTATCCACACCGCATGTCAAAATCGGATCAGCATCATAGAGGCCCTAAAATTATTACCGCATCTAAACAAGTGTTTGATATCTCTAGTCCCTTTTAGATGCATAAGCAACCAAATCACTCATATAGTTCTCTGGAAAAATAATGAAGAAGCTATGATATAAAATGTCATACAATTTTTTTCTACCCATGTGTGTGTGTCAAACTTAGATATGGTGTTGAACCTCGCGTATTCTTCTTTTAGATCATGTATCCACTCCTCAAAACTTGCTAGGTTCAATCGATATGTATTCATCACGAACAATCCTCAAAACAACTAAAAAGAGGTCCCTGACAAAGAGAACTAATGATGCAACCTATAATTTACAAGAATAACCTGTGCGCCTGACACATCACTTAGCCTAGACGAGAACTCACCAAGCATGCTAAGGTACCAGACCCCTCTTTAGGGTTATTGTTACAAGATGTTATCATGTTGAAGACTTAATGCATTCACATCCATAATTAACATAACATTCTACAGAGCATGTCTAGATCTAGATCTAAAGAGTAATAGATTCAAATAATACCCATAATGAATTCAATCATGCAAGAACCAATTATACTCGTGATTAATACATTGATTCATGCAATACACTCCATTATATTAAACACAATAAATACCTAGAATATTATTACAACAAGTAATACCGTAAGCTTCGGGTGCATCGGATATGGCAACATAATCTCACAAGAATTCATATCTAGTTCTCACACACAATCCTTCTATTCTACACATATTGCTACTTATTTATAAGGGTGGGGAATTTCCCTTCACTACTTGCATAACTCCCAAAATAGGTCGCATGCTGAAAATATCCATGCACATTTACAATAATAGCCACACATGAAAATGCGCTAATAATATATCTCTTCTGGTTAACTGGTAGTAGCAATTCTATTATTAGCCCAAACCCATGCAAAGCGCTTAGTAGTTGCTCCTCTAATAATAGCTCATTTATGTCACACAAGTCTTTATCCAGTTTGTGTGCCTTCCATGCCATCTCCAAAAATAGTCCATACATGATAAAATGGCTAAGTGTCGAATCTTCCCTTGGCTTTTGCATGCATTTCCTTCCCTATCCTTCTACGCCTTTGACTATGCTTTACTCCTGTGAGTGAATCTTCTGTGCACCCTCTCCTTCATATCATACACTTCTCCACTCAACACTTTCTTTACCTTGTCTTCTTTTATCTCTAATGCTATATTTTTCATCCACATAGATACTATGTAACCATGGTTCTTGACTTCTTTTGAGATTTCTTCATGGATATTTTCTTCACTCATCTCTTTGCTAACCTCTTTCTCTTTCTTTTCCTCTTGTCTCATCTTCTTTTCTTCTTTCTTGATTCTTCTCTCAGCTTCATTCTTTGATTTCTTTTCACAAACAACTATAAAGGCCACTTCACCTTCTTCTTCATCACAAATTCAATCCCATCTTTCATCTCACTCTCAATTTTTATTAATTCTCCAATCTTCTTTGTATCTCTTCTTAACTCTATCAACTCTTTTTGAATCCACTTTTCTTTCTTTCTTGCATCTTTTCTCTTCTTGGCTTCCTCTTTCTTATTTATCTTTATTTCTTCTTATCATTTTTTTGTGGCTAATCAATTTCAACAACTCTCTTACCAACTCTTCTTTATCCATCTCTTCTCTTTTCTTCTTACTCTCTATCTCTCTCTCCTCAAGAAATTTATTTCACCTTGCTTCTCTCACACCTCACCTAGGATTGATGACCTATTATTTTGGTATCTTCACTCTTCTTTTCTCTCTCATACTTCACTTATTCTCATCCATTTCCCTTTCAGCTTGTCACTTTCATCCACACACTCACATAATGCGATGTTAGCCACAAAAATATCATTCAAATCTCATCAATAATAAACCTTAATTAGAGCCTCAAGCTCTGATACCAAATGATGCAAATAAAATATATTTCATTATGCATTCAATAAGTTAGGAGGAATCAAAACAACAACCTCTACCAATCTTCTCAAATGAGGATATTTTAAATAGCCTAAAATGGCTCAAATATGCATAAACTAACAAATATTCCCCTAAGTGGCTTGATAAACACTATACCATATGTATATGTTCTCATTTAATGTCTATTCATCTCCCAAGATGACCATACTTCATGAAATATCACTTTTCACGTACCTTGTTCAACCTTCTCTTGAACCCTCTCTCACTATGTCTTCACCTAATACCAAAAACTTTGGATTTTTAGCATTCACCAAGTTTTTCTCCTCTTTTACCCTGTTTAATCAACTCAAAAAAGTGTTATAAAAATAACTTACTTTATTTCAAAAGACCAACATATCATCTTTTCACTATCTTTCTCAAACTTGCAATTACTGTGCCCATAAGACAATCACTCATGCTAGGTTCATGGTTGGTAGGTTCTAGAACTACCCATAGTAAAATATTAACTTCCTTAGGTTACTTTTTGGCCCAACATGGTGCATGAGAAATTTTGTTGTCTAACTTTGTTCCATTTTCTCTTTATCACATATTCTCTCTTTTAGGTCACAATCTTCCTACTAGCCTCAAGTACAGTCCATTTCTATTCATATCTTCTTGTGCATGAGGTTGTAAAACATAATAAAGACATATTTGATTACCCATTTATCCTTTCTTATTGTATGTAAATTTTATTATTAGGATAAAATGTAAATAAGATCCTAATCTAATGTTATTGTAGTAGTAAAATAAATATGCAATTAAGTACAAAAATTACACCCAAGCAACTAAGCAATAAACTATAAAACCTAATTACAAGGAGGAGAAGAAGGTACTTAGCTGATTCATAATAAAATATAGAGTGTAATGAAGTGATGACCGGTGAATGTAGATGGCAGGAGCTTCACACAAAAGCTAGAAAAACATAGATCTATAGAGATTGGCTAGGTGGGGCACTGGAGAGGGACAAGGACACTGTGGGTGCCCTAGGCCTATTTCTAGGCACTTAGGTCTACGGAAAAGCTCAAAAAAATACTTCAAGGTTTCACAAGGTGTTCATTGTTAGTATCCTTTTGTTACTCTGAGGTCACTCTAAGATTTACGATGTTGCTTAGAAACTTGCAATGAAATATGAACTTGCAAAACCCTCAAATAGACATCAAATCATAAAAAAGAAAGATGCAAAATGAGGGTTTGGATTGTCCTTAGTTGTCATAATGGTGAAATTATGGTGAGCGTTATACTAAATATCACACTTAATGTAGTTTTATGTATGTTTGTGTGGCGGAATCATGCCCTATGTGGCTCTTATGTGAGTCACACTTAATAGCAAGAAAATAAGCTAGATGTAAAGAAATGTAATAGATGTGTGCATGGAATAGAATAAACTTCCCTCCTATGAAGTGTATGCATAATAACCATCCCTTGTGTCCCTTGTGATGGTTCTAGATGGATGTAATGGAGCTCTTAGATGCTTGATGGATGTAACCTTAGGTGGTGATAGTTAATGTTTAGTGCTTGGTCTCTTATTATGATCACATAAATTTATATTTATATGATTCCCTTTCTTGAATTTCATAATTAACCCTGAAAAGGTCAACTACCAAAAAGATAAGATGTTTAAATGGTTAGAAAGGACCCAAAAATTATGATTAAAGTATAAAGGGGATAGGGGCACCCAAAGGGGATGAGAGAGACCCACACTAGCATCTTGGCTAGGCGCTGGTGTCTAGGATGATAAAATCTAGAGTATAAAAAGGTAGACTGAGAAAGTAAGAGTGCAAGACTCGAAAGGAGAAACATAAGACAAAGACAGTGGCCAATGACATGTGTTAATTAGTAATTTTCTTACTTAGGAATCATATGAATAGTAGTATGTAATTAGGACTAGATAATTACCCAAAGTGCATGATTTTGTGTCTACGGTTTCAAGGTTGAATTCTATTTATAAACCCAAATTCCTTTGTAAACTAGCCTTCTTAATTAGCCCTTAAAATTTTGTTCACTACCTTCTCCTAGAATGCCATCAATATCTTCAAATTTCAACTTTGGTTTCCTAAAAAAATCAAAATCTTCTTACATGGTCTAGTATCATGCTATCTTATGAGTTTCGGAGAAAAATCACTATTCCAAGGCTTCAAATCTATTTTTATTTAAAACCCTAACAATGTTATGTGCAATCCCGAGATACTTATTTTTCTTATAAAATGAATGCTTCTTTCTTTTAAGACCTAAATCTTGGACTCAAGGTCTGTTTCAAATATATGCATGTGAATCTTTAATATTGGAGGTAAATTATAAAAGTTTCTTCATTCAATAGACCGAAAATTGTTTACTTTCATGTAGGAGTGGGGTACTTTTGAAACCCTCCTTCTTAACATGAAGAGTATAATCCTTATTTGAGAAATATTTTTCATTTATCTATACAACCATAAAATTTAGTCTACTTAAATAAAACGTGTACTTAAATTACCTATCATTTTGATAAACAAGACAAGCTATTGTTCAAATTTCCACATGCACAGTACGGCTTCAATCTTAAACATGTAGTGATAAATACTAAGGTAAACCTCCTTCAGACCTTGAATAGCATAAAAAAATTCTTCCACATGTATTCACAAGGAGGTTTAAACAACAAGATCTCAATGTAATCACATGTAAAATTTTCAACACTTGGTCATATCTTACCTTGTCATAGTTCATACACAATTCATCAGTATCATTCATCATGCTAGGAGAGAAGAAATTTCAACTCATTATTTAGTTCTACCCTCCTCTAAGGTTCCATGAAAAATACTAAAATCAGTAAAGAAGTAACCATTCAAATTCTTAAACCACATAACTCATAACTTTTATCACACACTCAAGATTATGTTACCAAAATAGAGGTACACTATATAATAATTATATTTTCTTACAAAACTTCATAGTTCTTATCTTTTTCTCCTCAATTCCTCAATAACTCTTCTCCATGATCTCCTTCCCCTCTCTAGAGGATAACTCTCTCTCCTCTTTGAATCATCTCCTTTTATCTCTTTTCACACTTGTAATTTACCCTAACTAACTCACCATGATAGTTCATATGCCCTTTTCACACATAAAGAGGCACATTACAACATTTTTGTATCTAAGACTCACATTCACACTTCATGACTCTCAATCAATCAAACTCTAAAAATATATATGCTTTGAAATCTCATTAAATATCTTTTACATGCTTCTGAAATTTGAATTACATTTTAGAGGGAAGCTAATAATTTGAATTTTAAACAACTTAAGCAACTAAGACTCCTTCTCGTGCCTACAACATACCCTAAGACACCTAACTCATCCTCCATAACCATGAAGAAGGTTATTTTTTCATTTTTAGGTTTAGTTGATGATGCTCCTACACTATAATCCCAAGGTGGAAGAAAAGTGTCCATGTACTTGCTTACATAGTTCCATCTTCACTTAATTATTCATCTTCTTTGAATGATCTTAGTATTATTTCTTCACTCTCATTGTCTTTTTTTTTCCTCATGACTATGTGGGTCCCGTATATTTCTCTTTTTCCTTTCATTTTCCTTGAATTTTCTTTCTTACTTCTTGAGTTCCATCTGTATCTTCACTATCTTCAATCCTTCATCCTTTGCACCTACACACACAAACACAATAAAAAAATGCTCTTCTTCATCTTTTATGACACTCTTCATCCATGTATAGTTCATATCCATCATGTTTTCATCTATTTTCTTACCACAATCTTCACTTTATTGTCTATTTTCTCACTTTCTTTCACTTACCACCATGTTAAGATGCTCCAAACATGTACCTTCTTCTTATTTTCTCTCATTTAGATCAACATTTTTCCAAGAAAGTATCACTTCTTCAGTTTTATGTATGCATTTTTCCCTTCATCCATCTTATCTAACAAACATTACAAGAGATCATCAACATCATCCATAGAAACTTCATCACATCCTTGCTTAACATCATGTTTCTCAAATTCACAAGTGAAGTCATTTTGTATGATTTTAAGGAATTCACTCACACCATCATCAATATCAAGTAAAAATTCATCAATCTTGTTTACCTTGCTTTCCCTCGTTATATGCTTATTTTCTTTGACCTTTGAAATTTTCTTGTCTTTCATGAGTTCTTTATCCTCTTTCTTCATTTCATTCTCTTTTCCCTATAACCTATTGATTCCCTTTATTTTCCAAATCATTCTTGGTGGCTTGTGTATTGATTTTGTCTTCAATATGTCTTAATTCTCTCTCTTGTCTTGTCTTGGTTCACTTGAGATTTCTATCACTTTCTTTAGCTTGTCCTCTTTTCTCTATACTTCTAGATTTTTCATCCACATAGGTACTATGTAACCATGGTTCTTGACTAGTTTTCAGAGATCTTCATGGTTTTTTTCTTCACTAGTCTCTTTTCTAATCTCTTTCTATTTCTTCTCCTCTTGTTTTATCTTCTTTTCTTCTTTCTTAATTGCTTCTCTCAACTTTATTCTCTGATTTATTTTCACAAGCATCTATAAATGCCACTTCACCTTCTTCTTCATCATAAATTCAATCCCATATTTCATCTCACTCTCATTTTTAGTAAATCGTCCAAGATTCTCCATATCTCTTCTTAACTCACAACTTTGTTTACATCCACTCTTATTGATTTCTTGCATCTTTTCTCTTCTTGGATTCTTCTTTCTTCTTTCTCTCTATTTATTCTTGTATTTTCTTGTGGCTGATAAATTTAATCAACTCTCTTACCAAATCTTATTTATCCATCTCTTCTCTTTTCTTCTTACTCACTTTTTCTCTTCTCAAGAAATTTATTTCACCTTGTTTCTCTCACACCTCACCTATGATTTCTGACCTAGCATTTTGGTGACTTCAATCTATACTTCACTTCATCTCATCCACTTCCACTTCAAAATGTCACATTCATCCACACACTCACATAATGTAATGTTAGCCAAAACAATATCATTCAAATATCATCAATAAGAAATCTCAATTAGATCCTTAAGCTGCGATATCAAATGATACAAAGAAAATATATTTCATCATCCATTCAATAAGTTAGGAGGAATCAAAACAACAACCTCCACCAAGCTCTTCAAATGAGGATATTTAACATAGCCTAAAATGTCTCAAATATGAATAAACTAAAAAATATTCCCCTAAGTGGCTTGATAAAACTCTATACCCTATTTCTATATCCTCATTTAATGTCCATTTATCTCCTAACATGACCATACTTCATGAAAACTCACTTTTCACTTACCTTGTTCAACCCTCTTCACTATCTCTTCACCTAATACAAGAAAATTTGGATTTTTAGCATTAAAAAGTTTTCCTCCTCCTTTATCCTGTTTCATCAACTCAAACAAGTGTTAGAAAAAGTATCTACTTGATTTCAAAAGAACAACATATCATCTTTTCACTATCTTTCTCGGACTTGCAATTTTGTGCCCATAAGACAATCACTCTTGTTAGGTTCATGGTTGGTAGGTTATAGAAATACCCAAAAAAACTATTAACTTCCTCAGGTACCCTTTTGGCCCAAGATGGTGCATGCAAAATTTGGTGGTCTAACTCTTTTCCATTTTCTCTTTATCACCTATTTTCTCTTCTAGGTCACAATATTCCTACTTGCCCTCTTACAGTCCATTTTCCTTCATAAATTATTATGAATGAAGTTTTAAAAAATAATAAATACATATTTGAGAACGCATTTATCCTTTCTTAATGTATGTAAAGTTTCAAGATTGAATTCTATTTCTAAACCTATCTTCCTATGTAAATTTTCCTTCTTAATTAGCCCTTCAAACCGTGTGCACGACCTTCTCTGGACTATCTTCAATATATTAAAATTTCACCTTCAGTTTTCTAAAATTATTTCAAAATCCTCTTACATGGTAAATTATCATGCTATCTTGTGAGTTTCAAAGAAAAAATCACTATTCCAAGGCCTCAAATCTATTTTTCCTTTAAAACCTTAACAATGTTTTCTCTGCACAAGCCCGAGAAGCTTCTTACGCCGATAAAATTAATGCTTCTTTCTTTTAAGACTTAAATCTAAACTCAAGGTCTGTTTAAAATCCATGTATGTGAATATTTTAATAGTGGAGGAAAATGATAAAATTTTCTTCATTCAATAGACCAAAACTAGCTTACTTGCACATAGGAGCAGGGTACTTTTTAAACCCTCCTTCTAAACAACAAAGAGTAGAATATTTCTTTGAGAAATATTTGTCCTTTTTATATACAAACATCAAATTTAGTCTACTTAAATAAAAATTCACTTCAATTACCTATCATTTTGATAATCAAGAAAAAAATTGTTCAAACTTTCACATGCACGATTCTGATTCGGTCTTAAACATGTAGTGATAAATACTAAGGTAAACCTCCTTCAAACCTCGAATAGCATAAAACACATTTATTCCACGTTATTTTTTCACAAGTTGGTTAACAAAAATGATATAAATGTAATCACACCTAACATTTGCAACACTTAGTCATATCTTACCTCTCATAGTTCTTACACAATTCATTGTATCGGTCATTATGCTAGCTAGGCAACATGCAATTTCAACTCATTCTTTAGTTCTACCATCTTGTGAGGTTCCATGCAAATTACTAAATGCAATAAATAAGTAACCATTAAAATTCTTAAACCACATAACTCAAAACTTTTATTACACAATCAAGACCTTGTTACCAAAATAGAGCTTCACTATATATTAATTATATTTTCTTACAAAACTTCATAGTTCTTATCCTTTTTTTCATTAGTTCCTCGAGATATCTTATCCATGCTCTCCTTCCCATCTCTGGAGGATATTTATCTCTCCTCTTTGAATAATTTCCATTTTATCTCTTTTCACTCTTGTAATTTACCCCAACTAACTCACCATGACATGTCACATGCCCTTTTTCACACACAAAGAGGCACATTACAACATTTTTACATCTAAGACTTTAATTTGCACTTCATGAATCTCACTCATAGACACTCTAAACCATCTAGACCCTTTGAAACCTCATCACATCTATTTAAAATGCTTATGAAGTCTGAATTACAATTTTTATGGAAGCTAATAATTTGAATTTTAAATAACTTAAACAACTAAAACTCCTTCTCAGGTCTACAACATAACATGAGACACCTAACTCATCCTCCATACACATGCGTAGAAGGTTAATTTTTCATTTTTAGGTTCATTTGATGATGCCCTTGAATCAAAAAAATTCTCCCAAGACACTTAAAATTGGTTACTCAATTTAGTGTCCCTCACATTCGTTTATCTTCTCAGGTAACCTAGGGCACGTTTATATCACCACTACCCCCTTGGAGTATTAATCAATTTGTGATTTAAACACCTATCCTAAGTTTAATTCACCCCATTTTGTTTCACCCATGAGTAATTAAATATTAACTATTTAATTACACCTTTTTACATATATCCTAACCACTTATCTACCCCATATCTATTTTATCCATATATCCCCCCTATTTCTCCTCCTCCCAAACCGAGTCGCGGGATATCTCCCGTACTTGGGATGATAGGATCATTCTCATCTTCCCAGAAATCGCTCCGTTTGGCCATTTCGGGAGTCTGTTCCCCGATCGGCGCCGACCGGTACTCGGTCGACGCCGATTTTTCGGAACGGCGCCGATTTAATCTCGGTCGGCGCCGATTATAAATAGAAGCCCAGAACTCAGTTCTGGTTAGACACAGATTGTAAGAGAGAGAACGAGAGAGTTCCGAACATCAATTTTGAGTTTAATCTATCGAGTGAAAGTGAATCTTGTCCAAATCAATCCCTGAGAGGAGCACCGTTACTCTGCTCTTATCACATCAGCATTACACGTCTCCATTGATTCTCTGGTGACTGTGTTCCTGCATCCAGCACAGGTGGACCCTGGCCAGTGTCTCTCCGGCATTTGCAGATCCTGCAGACGTTGACGATCTTGCCTCTGTTTTCTGATTCTCAAACCTTTTAGCACGCTGCCCCGGATCGACGCCGATCCACATCAGTCGACGCCGATCCACATCAGTCGACGCCGATCCACATAAGTCGATGCCGATCCACATCAGTCGACGCCGATCATACTGCAGACAGGTAAAAGGACCCGGGTAACATAGATCCAGTTTTGTTTGCACAGTTTCTATTTTTACATTGCTTTACATCTCTTGTTTTAGATTCTGTTTTATTACTGTGATCAGAAAATCTAGTCCTGTACGTACATCTTTTATCATGTTTGCTTCTTTGCTTAATTAAAAACATGGGTGACATCCGCGAGGAGCTTATCGCTTCCCGGACCCGCTTCTCGGGCAGTCCACCAAAATATCTTTTAACGTGGTCTTTTTCTGTCAAGCACTGGTGTCTTGCAGGTTTCTTGGATCTACTGTGCCGAATTGCTCGTGTGCGCCCGTCTTATCTACATCGGCTTCCTTATCCATCTACATCTTCGGATCTTGTCCATCAGGTATCAATTTCATTTGAGTTTTTCAAGGTTTTTGTGTTTAGTTTGGTACATTAACTTGGACAGGTAACAAGCGCAAAATTCTTGATCTACATTCTGGCACGCCCGGTGGGACCGAACCAAAGTCCCTTATTGGTAAGTTCATCCCTTTTCTAGTTTTGAACTTTGTTCTTTTTTTTTCCTCGCTGATTTTTCTCAGTTTTGCTTGAGCATTTCTTCTCATCATTTCAATCTTGCTTTTTAGGCGAAATCATTATCTTGAAATTTTTCTAGTTCCTTAAAATAGAAATTTTTCGTTTTCACCATTATCTGGATATATCTTTCTGGATCTTGTTTGGTGTTTGCTTAACCTTTTCTTGTGGAGCACTTTGCTTGTTCGTGGGATTGTTCGAGGGGAAGAGCTCAACAACGTGCTTTTTGAAGTCCACACACCTTGGAGAGCTAAATCTACAGGTATTTCTCTTTTACGGTGTTTTCTCTTTTTAGGAACTAAAAAAAAAAATAAATAAATAAAGAAATAAAAAAAAAATTTGTTTGTTTTTTATCACATCCAAACATTTCAATTTTTGGTGCTTAAAAGGAATTTAATCGCATTTGGGAAAGAATCTGTTTGACTTGTCTTCATCGAAATCAAACACTTCATTTTTAAGTGCTTAAAAAGAACTCTTTTTTTGTCATTGTTGTTGTATGTTTTTCATCTAGTTTTAATTAGGCTGGAAAATTGATCAAAATCGGTAGTGACACTATTTGATTTTTATTTTTCACCCTTGCACACAAAGCCAAAATCACTAGGTATAAAGCATTTAAACAAAAATTCCTTCCCTGGCCTCACCTACTTGGAAGTGACATCTAGAGGAAGAGCTACATGGTACTCGGGCCACGCTATAAATTCACGGAAGTTACGGTATATATTGGCAAAGCACCCGACTCCCTTTATCGCGGCGGTGTGTGAAGTGCGGGGTAGGCCCCTATATCAAGCCACGTACTGGTCTTTTACTGAAGTGCCTTCGGGACTCCTCACCAAACATTCCCCAAACCATCCTTAGTTTGGCTATCTGAGTAGTTCCTGTTCTAAAAAGCCTTCCCTAATATTTTCTTTCTTAAAAGCATCAAAATTTAAAGGAGATAATCACCTGCGCTGCTTGAATTGTCTGTGCATTAGTTAGGTCAATCTTCTTTTCTGTGTGTTTATGACGGTCATCACTCGGTTACAATCTAGAAGAATGGCTCAATTGGCCCCTACTTCTTCCGAGATTACCACTAGTGTGGATGTTTCGGCACCCCCAAATCTTCCTCGGGACCGCTGTTAGTTGGTTCCCCATCCTGGTCATATAATCCTTTCTATCAAGCCAAAGCAACCCCATCACGTCCAGCTTCCCCTAGTCCTTCAGAAATATCATCTGCTTCTGACTTAGAGTATGTTCCTCGCGGGGATCCTGAATTTCAGGCACTCCTTGATCGTAATCCGGTAGCCCTCATGGACTACCTAGTACACAAATCTATTCAAATATCTGATCGAGGACCACCAATCCAACAAGTGTACGATTATCCTCGTGAACCATCCCAGGCTTTTGTAGAACAGTTAGCATCATTTTTCTCACCTCGAGCCATAGAAGAGGGTGGCGCACCTGTGCCTCCTTTTTCTCTTCCACCTACCGTATCGACTAGTTCTCAAATAGTCTTACCTATTCCTAATGCCACAGTTACCTCGACTATTCCACAACCTACTTCTGAGAAGTCCTCTTCTCTGGCTATCATGGGTGCGTCTGCGCACCCACATATCGCTTGTTAATTCATCTATGCCGTCCATTGTATCCCAGGGTCAGTACCTCTTCATGAGTCAACCCCCTTCGACTAGTCAGTTGCTTCCTGCTTCTCGTCCTCCAGTGGGTTTTTCTTCCAATGTTCCGGCAACAGTGACCTTCGCCCATCCTCTAGCATCGGCGCCCTTAATAACTAATCCGGCAGTAAAAATCCTCTTTCAGGTCTTGTTCCCCACCATGTCCAATCAAATCAACACCCATGTTCCTCAATCTATTCCGATTCAGTCAACAAGCATAGGAGTCCACCAATCACAGGCTCCGTCCGTCATCCAACCTTCATTTTCTCAACCACTTATTATCCCACGCCTGCCTATACATAGGCTCCTTCACAGCAAATACCTCACCAGGCGTCACCCAGAATGCTGGTTATTCCTCTTATCATCCTATCAATCAACAGATGAATCCCCCGTTGACACCTCAACAACATCCACCATCTGCTTCCTATGTAGGACATGCCACTGTGCCTCCTCCTCAATCTGACGTGGTTCAAATTCTTTTCAAGAAGATCACAGACTTGGAAGCCTCCACCAAAGGGGCTCGTCCTTCATACTCTTTTGAAGAAGTGTGTAATGAACCCATTCACCCCTCAGTGGCTTTTAAGCCTTATCCTCCCAATGGGAACTTCCTAAATTTTCAAAATTCCATAGTCGGGAGGACCCTCAACAGCATTTGCGAGCATTCAAACATGCTTGCTACCTCATAGTCCAAGATCAGGAGCTTATGCTCCGTACTTTTCCTATGTCTCTGGCAGGCCCTGCTTTAGACTGGTACAATAACATTCCTCAACACTCCTTGTTTTCTTTCTCTCAATTGGCTCAGATGTTTGTTGAAAACTTTTCAATAAATATCGCGCATAAGATCTCGATCACAGATCTTTATAACATTCGTCAATTCGATGATGAGTCTATTGCAGACTTTGTCGCTCGTTGGAGAGGGATAGTAAATCAGTTGTCTTTCTCCCTTCCTCAACCCCAACAGATCGAGTTGTTTACTCGATCTTGTGCTAATCATATTTCTTCCACTTTAAGGATCCAGACCTTTCATACATTTGAAGAAGCCTTTACGATGGCACGCAAACTTGAGTCTCGCGCCATTGAACAAGGGAAGTTAAAACTTCGCTCTAAGTCTAAACCAGATTTTTCTCGGTTTACCAAATCAAATCCTTCCACTTCTAAAGACAAGAACCAGGGATCCACCAACGCTATCGTATTAAAAACATCACGAGCTGATAATACTTCTAATCAAACACCACGGAGAGACTCCTCATCTTCTCGAAAAGGGTCCTCGTCATCTCGATCTTTCACTTCGTTGGGAGAATCATATGCTTCTATCTTAGAGAAAATGTTGGAAGTTCGCATGATCGAACTTCCCCCCATTCGGAATATTGATGAAAGCCAAGAACGTCCATTCTGGTATAGGGAAAATGATTTCTGTCATTATCATAGAACCAAAGGTCATGACATTGAACGATGTCAGACCTTCAAAAATCTTGTCCAGAAATTCATTGATAGAGGTGAGCTCATTCTGGATAACCCAAATGCTCCCCCAAATCAGGCACTGGATGTTTTTAAACAACCTTTTCCTAATCATTCCCCAAACCATAATGCTTGAGTCTCAAAAACCAAACACTCATACTATCAACTTCATCTCTACTGAAGAATCTTCTTCTGAAACTAAGCCATCTGCGAACACATCGACCGAATCAGAACCTCCTTCTACTTCGCTAATCGCTGGGATTCCACCATCTTCAAATAGCTCGTCTTCGAATATTCCTACATTGCTAGATACGGATTCATCTCTCTCCGCTTCTTTGTCTGACCTTCCATCCATACCCGAGACAGTGTCATCCTCATCTGTCTCATCGTCAGACATTCTTTCAGTGCTCGAGGCAATTACATCCCTTCGAGTTTCCACTGCGGATACACCTACTTCTGTTTCTCCCATTTTTGCTGCGACTATGCCATTGGTAAACGTACCTATAGTTGTACCAACTTCAACGGAAGCGTCTTCGATTTTGACTCTTCCTGTTTCCTTTCCTACAGTAGTTTCACCCACAATTACTGTACCAGAAGTAGTTCCTTTGCAAGGAGCTGCTTCTTCATCACTCACTTCTTCCATCACCAATGCTGCTTCGCCCATTAAAGGAAAATCTAAAGAAGTAGCACCGACACCTATACACTCGGTTCCCGAACTTAGACCGAGACAACCAAAATCTAACATTGCATCATCAGCATCTCCCCCTTTGTTTTCTCCGGAAAGGTTACAATCCCTTATGCGGTTGAAATTGTCACCATCCCTGAAAAGGGAAAGCCTATAGTTCACGTGTTCAAGAATCTGGGTGCTTTCCCATGAAAAATCTCTATCTACGCCTCATAAAAGATTGGATTTATCCACTGAGAAGGCATCTTCTCCTGCAAACTTATCAAAACCATCATCTTCTTCTACAACACATTCTTCACCAACACCTCGAAAAGTGGACTTACCTATTAAAAGGACGTCACCTCCTTTATCAAAATCATCATCTTCATTACCAAAAACCAGGACACCCTTTGTTCCTCCGATTAGACCTACTTTGGGAGCTTCTTCCTCATCTAGATCGACATTATCTAAATCATCAGTAGTTTCGACCAAGCAGCCTCCTTTACTTCTGAAGACCACGACACCTGTTACATCTCCACCATCTTCAAAATCTATTCTAGGGGCTCCTCCTCCATCAAAAACAATCATGTCTCACTTACTTCCACCTCAAGTGCCCAAGGCTGCCCCTCCAGATGTCCAAAAAAATAAGATGATCCCTAAAAAGACTGTCAAACCTAACATGCAAGTCCTTTTACCTCGGCAGTCTGTTAAAGTGGAAGAGGTGCCTTCATCATCCCTGTCCTCATCTTTGTCTAACGGATTCTATACTGAAATCCTTCACCAACTTATCCAATCTTCATCCATATCTCTTCCTCCGATTAAACCCTATAACCCTAAAGGAGTTAAACCTACCTGGTTTAACTCTGATTTGATTTGAGCCTACCACCGTACCCCGGGTCATGATACTGAGAGGTGTAAAGCCCTTCAATCTGTTGTCAACAGCCTTTTGGAAGAAAGTGATCTTTTGCTGGAGGATGAGGAACAAGTATCTCCTGTCATCATAGCTCCATCTGAGTCCCAACGATCTACTCAGACCTCTACTTCTAGTGATTCCACTCCAAATGACCTTCCACCTTCTCAAATCGACACAATTCATATCGCCACTAGAACCCAACAGTATGATAATCCATCCTCATCAACAGCATCTCGACCACGGGTTGTCATTTCTGCAGCCCCCGAAGGAATTTCTCCTTCCTCATTAGCCTCGAGACCCCGAGTCTCTATTCGTGCTGCACCTCGGGCTCAAGTTCCCGTATCAGTTGAGGAGAGTGTTATGAAACAACTCACCCAGGCTCCGGTCAAAATGTCTCTTTTTGACCTCATTCAATCCTCTCCGCAACATCGCCAGGCTCTGATTGATAATCTGCGTCGCATCGCAGTGAATTCAGATGAGCCCCAGCCTTTCGAGATGGTTGTTGGATTGAATAGACCATCAACCACCATTTCTTTTGAAGACTCAGAAATTCCTTCCCTTTCTTCCGAGGATTTAGAGGCTCCCCTCTTTATCACAGTCCAGATCGACAACACTACATTAAAACGCATTATGATCGACAGTGGAGCTGCACTTAATGTCATCTCCTCACACACATTCGAACAGCTTAAGTTACCAAAGAACGTAGTGTCACCCCCGCCTTTCGCTCTTCGATCATTTAACGATCAGCTAGCAGTTACTTTAGGAACTGTGGTCCTACCCATTCGAGTAGGTAAGAAGCTGCTTCACGAACTCTTTTACATTGTTGAAGGGAAATTCCACTATAATATGATCCTCGGACGCTCCTGGATTCGTGCAATGCATTGTGTCCCATCCACCCTCCATCGATGCTTAAAATATCAATATGAGGGCAAAATCTATACTCATCCAGGAGATCCTTTTCCTTCCGCACAATGTGACATGACCACAGGGTCTGCCCCTCTAAAGGAAAATGCTTGTTCTCCTGATGGGGCCTCATCTTCTTCCATACCTGCAACCAAACTACCGGATTTACAAAATCTAGAAGAGACATTGCAGCGTTTCTCACTGGGAGAGCTTCCTCTCCTTTCTTTTGATGCCCATCTCAAACCTAGTGAGTATGGTAGACCAGACAAACAACCTGAATATCAGCCAGGTCTCGGTCGCATCGTCACCATTGGTCTACCCAATCAACAGACTAATTTCATCTACGGTGGTCTTGATACGCCTCACTATCACCCGGATTCTCCTCCTAGGGCCAAACCTTATTTAACAGGGTTCGATTGTCTACAGAATCCCACGTTTGCAAAAACTTATTTATATCGATGCGTGGAAGGGCTTTGGCCTGGGAAAATATGAACAAGGTGTGCATGACCTCACATCCATTCCAACTCTTATGCCACATCAAAAATTTGGTTTAGGATTTAAACCTCTTTCAAAAGCCACTATCACTTTGTTCTCGATGAGCCTCTTCCTATTGAGGAACCATCTTCTCCCACTAGGTCAGAAGCATCACTCGATGTGGACGACGCCATTTCCATCCCGTCTAACTTTTTTTTTTAGTCAATACCATTTCCTTAGGACCACTAACCTATAAGACTAATGACACGTCCACTTCCATACCATTAGTTTTCCCTGAAATAGTTGGAGACGACTCTCCTACTATCAACACTATCCACTGTGTGGATGATGATTCTGTTCTCACCTATCTGGGGGCAGAGGATTCTTATCTTCCTAAGACCATTCCTTCCGACACGTCTACGCTTCTCAATGAAGCCACTGTCGACCTTAATATAGGGACTTCTAAAGACCCTCGCATCATTAAGGTCGGCCAATCCCTTAATCCACAGGAGTTAGGAGATTTTACCACTTTTCTTTCCAACCATCGTCAAGCCTTTGCTTGGTCATATGAGGATATGCCCGGACTCGATCCCGATATCGTGGTTCACAATATCGTTACTCTTCCGACATTAAACCGGTTAAACAAAAATTGCGTAAAATGCACCCTAGAGTAGCCCTGCTTGTTAAAGAAGAGTTACAGCGCTTGCTCTCGGCTAATTTCATCCAACCCATCGATTATCCACAATGGGTTTCCAATGTAGTACCAGTAACTAAAGCCACTGGGAAAATTTGAATTTGTACCGACTTCCGGGATCTCAATCTTGCTTGTCCAAAAGATGATTTTCCTCTACCTAATATCGACCAACTCGTGGATTTAACTGCGGGTCATGAGATGCTTTCTCTTATGGATGGTTTCTCTGGGTATAATCAAATTCTCATCACACCAGAAGACCAACATAAGACTTCTTTCATAACTCCTTGGGGGACCTTTTGTTATCGTGTCATGCCCTTCGGTCTTAAGAACGCAGGAGCAACCTATCAACGAGCAATGACCTACATCTTCCATGATCTCTTACACAAAACTGTGGAAGATTACGTCGATGATCTCCTCGGTAAATCAAAATGTCGTCAGGATCATCTTTTCATTCTTGCACCTCTCTTTGAGAGGCTTATTCACTTTTGTCTTCGTCTAAATCCATCTAAGTGTGTGTTTGGCGTTCTCACTGGTAAACTTTTAGGCTTTATCATTTCCATTAGGGGTATTGAAGTGGACCCCACAAAAATAAAAGCTATCCTTGAGATGCCTTCCCCTTCTAACTTAAAGCAACTCCGCAGTCTCCAAGGACGTCTTCAATCAGTGCGTCGTTTTATTTCACAATTGTCGGACCGTTGTCAACCTTTTCATCATCTCCTCCGTAAGAATGTTCATTTTGAATGGGATGAGCATTGCCAAAAGGCCTTTGATGATCTCAAAGCTTATCTTCTTTCTCCACCTGTGCTTACACCTCCACGCGAGGGGGAGCCTTTCTATCTTTATATCTCTGTGACTGACCATGCTCTGGGAGCCATGATCTCGCATCGGGACACTTGCGGTAGAGAACAAGCTATCTATTACATCAGTCGCACCCTCCATGATTATGAAACACGTTATTCCAAAGCTGAAAAGCTGTGTTGTGCTCTCTTCTTCACAACTTCTAAGCTTCGTCATTACCTCCTTAATCACAAAACTTACATTGTCACAAGTGTCAATCCACTCAAGACAATTCATGCGAAGCCTTATCACAATGATCGTATCACTCGTTGGCTTTCATGCTTATGACAAAATTTGACCTCGAGTTTATCCCATGAAAAAGTCTATCAAGGGTCGGGTTATTGCGGATCAATTAGGTGATGCTCCTCTTAGGACACTCAAGACCCCCTTGCTCGATTCCCGATGAATATATCCAACAAATTGATTTTGGTCTATCTCCATTTAAAGTAAAGCTCTTCTTTGATGGATCCAAATGTCAGCAAGGGGGAGGTGCAGGTTTCGTGATGATTCCTCCTTGGGGTACGCCTATCCCTGTCGCACACAAATTAAACTTTGAGTGCACCAATAATATGGCTGAATATGAAGCTCTTGTCTTGGGTCTTCAAAATGCCATTAATCTCGGCGCTCGTCATATTGACATCTTTGGTGATTCTGAACTCATCGTTAATCAAGTCACAGGCATCTATCAATGCAAGAATGATGTCCTTCAAAAATATCGTGATATCGTTCTTGTTCAACTCCAATCTTTCGATAAATTCACTATCCAAGCCATTCCTCGCACTGCGAATCGATTCACGGATACAATGGCTTCGTTAGCTTCACTTATCCCACCTTTTACCGAAGACTCGCGACTTTATGTGGCTGTGCAACGATTAGATCAACCATCTCATCTTCGGCAACTAACTTTAATCCATGCTGTCACAACCGATACTCAGGATGAGTGGTATCAATAGATCGTTGATTATCTGTCTCATTCGGTCCTGCCTCCAGATCTGACTACCAATGGTAGAAGATCTTTTATCCAACGCGCTAATCGCTATACTATTCTAGGTGGGATCCTCTACAAACGCAGCTTTGATGGTATTTTGCTTCGATGCCTCAAAACCCGTGAATCATCTAAAGCTATCCAGGAGGTCCATGATGGTATCTGTGGTGGACATTTTAGTGGCTTGGCTGTGGCTAAACGCATCTTACGTTTGGGATATTATTGGCCTTCTCTTAATCGAGATTGCTGTGAATACACTAAGAAATGTGTCAAGTGTCAACAACATTCCAATCTCACACATATCCCTAGTCAAGCTTTACAACCTGCAGCGGATTTGTGGCCTTTTTCACAATGGGGTCTTGATCTCATTGGTCTCATCAATCCCCGTTCTTCACAGCGTCATCATTCTATCATTACTGCCACGGAATACTTTACTAAGTGGGTGGAGGCTATCCCTCTTTCTTCAACAAAGGCTAAACCCATAGTTGATTTTGTCTATCAACACATCATTTGTCGCTTTGGCGTTCCACACAAACTCATCACAGATAACGGTAAGTCTTTCAAGAACGTTGATTTGCAGAACCTCTGCGATGCTTTCAATATCAAGCTCAGCTTTTCCTCTCCATACTATCCATGAACTAATGGCCGGGCCGAGCTTCCAATAAAACTTTGCGTAATATCCTCATGAGGTAACTAGTCAGTTTTGGTAGGGATTGGCATTTACATATCCCTTTTGCTCTCTGGGCTTATCGGACTAGTATTCGTACTCCTACGGGTGCTACTCCCTTCTCTCTCATCTATGGGTCTGAAGTTGTTCTTCCTTTGGAAGTCCAAATCCCATCTCTCCATGTTTCTCTCAGAGAATTCGTCTCTGATGAGGACTATCGTCAAAATCGTCTAGCACAACTTGAATTATTAGATGAGCGGCGTCTCAATGCTCTTGAACATCATCAAGTCTATCTTGAGCATGTCAAACGTGCTTATAACAAGCACTTGCAGCACCGTGACTTCAAAATTGGTGATCTTGTTCTTAAAGAAAACCAAAATGTCACTACACTCGAAAGGAGTCAACGTGGTAAGTTTGCTCCCAACTGGATGGGCCCGTACATTATCACTCATAAATATGGGTCTGGGGCTTATCGTTTATCTTCCATGGATGGTATACCTGAAGTGGAACCTCTTAATGCTTTGCATCTACGGCCCTTCTACTGTTAAAATCTATCTTACACAAATTTAGTCGCAAGACAGATCTTTCATCCATCTAACAACTAGTCATATACTTTCATGGTGATTCGGAACTATGTGGTTCTCCGCCTATTGCCTCTTTTTCCTTAAATATGAGTATCGCGGCTCTACTCATTGCATTTTTCTTTTGGATATGTTCCTCCTCATGGTAGGAATACCTTAATCACCGTTTCATCTGTCCCAAGTGCTTATCTTAATCGGATCTACTCGGGGCATGCGTGCATGTTCTTTTATGTTTTCTTTCCCTCTATCTGATCTATCTAGGTCTAAACTCAGCTTCTTCCAAAAGGATTTTCAAAAAAAAAAAAAAAAAAGAAGAGATGTTATCCAAAAAAAAAAAAAAATAGACTGATCCCTTGAAGGACAGCTATCCATATATTATGAACTGAATCAAAAACAAATATAGACCATGCCCTCGAAGGATGGCTATCATTAAAATTCAAAATACAGACCGCTCCCTTGAAGGACGGCTGTTTCTCAAAGCACCACTCAAGGCTTCTTGCATTGATCAGCCTTTCAGTCAGTTTGTACACTTTTTAGCATCGCTGAAAGACTTCCCGTATTGATCAGTCTTTCCATATCTAGCAAACTTCCCGCATTGATCAGTTTGCTTTTCTGCCAAAATCATGAAGCTGAGATTTAAGACCTTTTGTCGATCATATGGAGAATCCTATTTTCCCAGTATGAACATGTATTCTGTCCCTTGTAAATTTCGACAAGATACTTACTTACTGCTCTTTCCGTTTCCATCCTAAATCTGGTTTGCGGCTAGTTAGTGTCAGGTTTATTTTAACCTCATATAGGGCCTTGTATGCATGGTCTTTTGGTTTCCTATCCAGATTCTATTTATGGTCGGTTGGGAGTCTGATTTATCATTTTTCTTCATATTTGGGTGTATTCCTTTATTTCTAATCAAGGTCATTCTCACTACGTCCTTGACTCTCACCAAGGGTCTTTCCAATTATTTCATCCAGTTAACTTAACATTTAACATGTTAATCAAACTCTATCATTTATCTAAAATTCATCTGATCTACTTTGTCCAATACATATCTCATCGCCTCTATCTATTTTCATCAAAATATAATTAAAATCTCAAAAATATCAAATCCATTCCAGCTATTACCTCCTATCTATCTATCACATCGTCTAATCACTTGTCTATCCATGTCACATTACATCTATCTATATCTATTTTCTCATCCAAATTAAATCCACATACCAATCACATCAAATTACATCTATTTTTATCCTCTATCAGTCTATGTCTATCCAATCACATCAAATTACATCTATTTTTATCCTCTATCAGTCTATATCTATTCAATCACATCAAATTACATCTATTTTTATCCTCTATCAGTCTATATCTATTCAAACACATCAAATCACATCTATTTATATCCTCTATCAGTCTATATCTATCCAATCACATCAAATCACATCTATTTATATCCTCTATCAAGTCTATATCTATCCAATCACATCTATTCATCATCTATCAGTCTCTATCTATATCCATCTATCCATGTATATCAAAATCAAAAGCATGAGAACAATTATATGACAAATGAAATGATGAATCTATATATACATGTGTGTCTGTACAACAAAAAATGGGTGGCTTTCAATCAAGCCATCTATAAAATGCCTTCCAATCGAGGCTACATCACTACATCAATCTCTATATCATGAAATCTGATGCGTGGAGGACACTATCTCCTCCACCCTCCTCTGGACCAGGCTGTCTCCCCTGGCCGCCGCCTATCGAGCTAGACGCACCTGCTGCTGGAGGCCTCTGCACACCTCGGTCTCTCCCGGTGCTCCCTCCCTCTGATGCCCGCTCGCGGTGGCTGTCGCTGATCTCCTCCTTGCCCCGTAACGGGGCACATCTGGGGCATGCTGTGCTAGGGCATCCTCGTAATATCTCACCTCAGCGAGGAGAGACTGATAGGTACTCAAGCTCACGGTACCCGGTGCTCGTAATGTTACTGCTGCTGGTGGTGGTGCTCTTTGGTGCTGGTGGTGCTCCCTGGGTCGTACCCTGTGTACCCGACTCTGACATGGTACCTGTCTCCCCATATTTGGCCCTGAGGGCCTCCCTATGTCGAAGGTAGCGATCCCTCTGCTGGATCGCTATATCTCGCTCCTGGCGAGCGGTGTCTCTCTCCAAAATTAGGGCATCCCTCTCCTCTGTCAGAGCTCTGATCTCCTCAAGAGCCACCTGGTGTGTCTGCGTCGAGGTGGCATGCTCTCCCTCCAATCTCTCTAGCAGTGTAGCCATATCCTCCTCATCGGCATCTATAGATGCCGGAAGGTGTCGTGGTAGCTCTGTAGCATACCATGCCGCATAACCATCATCCACCCCTGCGTCATCATCACTGTCTGTGGAGGGTGGGGCCTCTCTCAATGGATCTGCCGGGATCAAAATCGGTAGATCAGTCTCTCTGCTATCTCACCTATAAGGCCTGTAAGTAGTCGGCCTTTATGCATGCACTAGGCCAAAGCTGTCTCAATACCCACACAAATGGGACTCGCTCCCACATATCAGGCCTGCGGCCCCTAACCACCCTGCTCCGTCTCAATGCCACCAAGTGAGCATCCTGACCAGCCCATGTCGGAAATACCCGATATGGCCTCCAGATAACCTGCTCCGGTGTCAGCGTCCTGAAACGCTCGGTATACCAATCTGCGGATCTCCCTGTATCTCCCGGGGCCATATCGGCCCGCCATCGCCGGAATCCATAGTCAATAGACCCCACTGCTGCTGGCATCCAAGGAAGCCCGGATGGCCTGATCACTGCTATATGCTCATATGCCCAGCAATGGAGCACAAAACTGACATCGATACCTGTCCTCCGGCCAGTGGTATACATCCATAGCTCATGATATATCTGAGCTATCAAGGCATCAACAAATGCGAATACCTGTCTGAACTGCAAGATGTCACACACGCAATCTAATAATAACAATGGGAATCTCCCACCTCCCGAATCTGGTAAAGCAAAATAAGAGATCGCCATCTGAATCAATGCTATCCGTCTGCTCCTGGGCACATCCTGTCTGTACTGCGAGGCTATCCTCACCCCACCGGATGCTATCTCTGAATCATCTAGCCCTATGTCTCCATACAATCGAACTAGGGCCCTCTGCTGCTGCTCTCGTGGCGTGATCTCTATCGGATCCCCAGTGATCGGCAGCCTCAAAATCCTGTATATGTCCTCGTGGGTGATGGTCATCTCACCCGTCCTGAACCAAAAAGTGCAAGTCTGGCTATCCCATCGTCGCACTAATGCCCGCATCAACTCTACATCTCGCGGCACTCGTCTGTAATACCGGAAACCCCCGAGCCCGGCTAACTCTAAGTGGCGCCAATCTGCATCAGTGACGTCAGGGAGAATGGTCTCCAGTAGCTCGGGAATCGCATCCCTCATGTGTAGTACCTCTCGTGCCTGCATTCACGACATCAAGAGCGATGTTAGCTTCATATTTACCTAAATCTGAACATCCAAAAAAAAAAATTTATCATCTTCATTTAACACTTCATTCAATCGGCGTCGATTATATACAATCGACGTCGATCTACTAAAGTCGACGCTGATTGAATTCAATCGGCGCCGCTCTAATAAAAATCGACGCCGATTATACCAATCGACGCCGATTGCGGGGCCGGACTTAAATCAGACTCTGGCCTCCCAAAAAAAAAAAAAAAAAAAAAAAAAAAAAATAAAATAACGATAATCACGAGTCAGGAGAAACCACTTACCCCAGGTCGTGTCCTCCTCCACTTCTGACCACTTCCAGAGGCTTCCATGATGCTCAAATCCAATTTTTGACTCTCTCTGAATCAATCATCACGGTGTAAATAAATCGTTTACGTTTTCCGTTCACATATTTATATGTGCTATAAACGGTCGGCGCCGATTTTTTGGTCGGCGCCGTTTACTTGGGTCGGCGCCGATTAGTGTGATCACCGCCGATTTTCCATATCTTCTTGCCATAGTGTTGATGCTTGGCCTTATTTATCTGATCATTATTGTGCACTGAATGTTGCCTTTTGGCACATCTTTTCGATATTACCGTCCATTTCGAGTTTGTTCCCTTTGCGTGGAACACTCACTTTTTTCGGCCGCTTAGGGTTCACGGGTCTGTAGGCACTAACGTCGTCTGCTTTGCAGACCGTCTAGTTGTCCCTACCAATGTGTCTCTCTTTAGAGGCTGACTATTTTGCAGCCCTCCTTACACTCATGGGTCTGTAGGTACTAACGTCGTCTCATGAGGAGACCGTCTAGATTGCCCTACCAATGTGAGTTCTTTAGGTTGCTGCCTTTTTATTTATTTTTGTGCATCATTAATGATCAGATCTACTCCAGACATCCAGCTGGGGCATCCTGCGTTTTCATCTACCTCTTTCAAACTTGGGATCGTTTGTTCTATCACCCATCCCATCCCTAGTTTGAGGGGGATCACATCATCACTTTTTCTTCCTTTCTTCCACCTCCTTGTTTTTGTCTCACAACTTTGCTTATCGCAAGTTACTTGACAAAAAGGGGCAAAATGTAGACACTTAAAATTGGTTACTCAATTTAGTGTCCCTCACATTCGTTTATCTTCTCAGGTAACCTGGGGCACGTTTATATCACCACTACCCCCTTGGAGTATTAATCAATTTGTGATTTAAACACCTATCCTAAGTTTAATTCACCCCATTTTGTTTCACCCATGAGTAATTAAATATTAACTATTTAATTACACCTTTTTACATATATCCTAACCACTTATCTACCCCATATCTATTTTATCCATATATCCCCCCTATTTCTCCTCCTCCCAAACCGAGTCGCGGGATATCTCCCGTACTTGGGATGATAGGATCATTCTCATCTTCCCAGAAATCACCCCGTTTGGCCATTTCGGGAGTCTGTTCCCCGATCGGCGCCGACCGGTACTCGGTCGACGCCGATTTTTCGGAACGGCGCCGATTTAATCTCGGTCGGCGCCGATTACAAATAGAAGCCCGAGAACTCGACTCGGATTACGGTTAGAACCTGATTGTAAGAGAGAGAGAGAGAACGAGAGAGTTCCGAACATCAATTTTGAGTTTAATCTATCGAGTGAAAGTGAATCTTGTCCAAATCAATCCCTGAGAGGAGCACCATTACTCTGCTCTTATCACATCAGCATTACACGTCTCCATTGATTCTCTGGTGTCTGTGTTCCTGCATCAAGCAGGTGGACCACGGCGATGTCTCTCTGGCATTTGCAAATCCTGCAGATGTTGACGATCTTGCCTCTATTTTCTGATTCTCAAACCTTTTCGCATGCTGCCCCGGATCGACGCCGATCCACATCAGTCGACGCCGATCCACATCGATCGACGCGCGATCCATAAGTCGGCATAAGTCGACGCGCCGATCCACATCGATCGACACCGATCATCTTTGCGAGAGGTAAAAGGACCCGGGTAACATAGATCCAGTTTTGTTTGCACAGTTTCCTATTTTCTGTTGCTTTCTGTCTGCTGTTTAGATTCTGTTTTATTACTGTGATCAGAAAATCTAGTCCTGTACGTACATCTTTTATCATGTTTGCTTCTTTGCTTAATTAAAAACGTGGACTGACATCCGCCGAGGGAGCTTATCGCTTCCCGGACCCGCTTCTCGGGCAGTCCACCAAAATATCTTTTAACGTGGTCTTTTTCTGTCAAGCACTGGTGTCTTGCAGGTTTCTTGGATCTACTGTGCCGAATTGCTCGTGTGCGCCCGTCTTATCTACATCGGCTTCCTTATCCATCTACATCTTCGGATCTTGTCCATCAGGTATCAATTTCATTTGAGTTTTCAAGGTTTTTGATAATACATGCTTGTTTTGAAAAATATTCACTTGTCCTCATGAGTCATCTTATTCATGCATTATTTTTATTTTCTTGATATTTTTTTGTGTTGGGAATGTTGGGAAATTTTTTTGATCCTAGTCTCGGTGTTGGCTATGAATTCTTCTCACAAGTTGGGGGTTTCGTGGGGCAATGGGAAGATATTTTACCCATTTCATGGCTGGGAGGTGAATGCCACCTCCACCTCCCTTTTGGTATTCTAGGACACATTGTTGGTTGGCAGAGGAAGTTTTGAAAATGGAAATATTGTATATTTGTTATTTAAAATCTAATTGACATTTAAAAGCAAGTTGTAATCCAATTGTGGTTATGTATTAAAAGTGTATTTTTGATATTTTTAATGTGTCCCAAATGCTAGAAAAGGTTGAAATCTATGGAATTGAGAAAATAAAAGTTTTTTTGAGGTATAAATGTGTATTTGGTTTCAAGGAAATGAAAAATTCTCTTTATATAAATTTTTATAATGACTCAAATAATATTGCAATTTTTGGCTACATCTCTTTCCTTAATTGATTTTATTATGGGTTGTTCATTTGATAAAGGTTGGAAGCATTTTTGTGTTATTTATTTGAACATTTTGAAATTCCACTTAAGATAAGAAAATAAATCGTTAATTGAAACTCTAATTTATTTAAAATTTTGTGTAACCAAGAGACGATAGGGACTTTATTCTTTGCATTGTTTAAAACTAGTACTTGAGGATGTGTTCCAAATTCATATATATATCATTGAGTTAAAATGGGTTGAAAAAATAATTGGTTTAGTAAACTATAAGTGGATAAATAATTTAATAATCTTGCTAAGTGTTTATTAGTTGAAAATAAAAGCAATTCCTATTATATGACCATTAAAACTAAAAATAGTATATATATATATATATTAGTGCATTTTAGTGTGTGTGTGTGTAGATGTATATATATAGTTACATAGAAATAAGTATGTATAGTAAAACTATTATATTATAAATTAGAATTTTAAAATTATATAAAGAAGTTTATTGTAATATATATATATATATATATATAAAAATCAAATGATATATATGTTATATACGTATTAACCTAAGTATTTATTATATATAGGTAGAGAGAGAGGGGGGTGGGGGCTCAGCCCTACCCAATCCCCACTAATTATTTATATAATAAATATAAAATAAATTAATTAACAAAAATTAAGGGAAGGGTCATGGCCTACGCGACCGTGATCCCCTCTCTCCACACATCCCTAAGGACTTTACAATTTACTAAATCCATTCCCCATAGAATTCCCCCTCACTTCCGTCTTTGACAACCTCTACCACCACTCTATTCCTCTTCTCCCTTGCCACAGCCCTTATGGCCCTACCACCTCCCTTCCTAGGCTCACAGTCATCCCTAACCCCTTTCATGACCATCTACCATCTACTCCCCAAGCCTACCTTTGGGAATTCGTCCCTCCTTCCATGGTCCTTTTTCCATAGTAAAAAAACATTGCAATATAACACTTTTAAAATAAAAACATATACTTATAATAAATAATAAGAGTTTATATTTATACACACACACAAATATATATATATATATATATATATATATATATATATATATATATATATATATATATATATCCTTCCTCTTTCCTACATTTTTGAAGATCTTTCAATACACCCGCACGCAAGAAAAATAGAAGGAAACATCATTTAATAAAAAAATGAAATCGGAATGAGAGAGATAGAGTATATATTTTTTTAGTTGGGATAGGGTTTCTATGTGACCTATATCCAATAGAGGGGAAAGGTCCAATCCTAGGGCTAAAATTTTACCCTCCTACCTACTTGTTGACTAGTTGACCAAGTTTAATATTAGGTTCCATCTAGGTTTAAATACTAATGTTATTAAATTTTGAAAGCTAAATCCCTAATATAAAAGAGTACCATATTAATACTAAGTGCTAATACCCTTATAACATGTTTTGTGACCACTAGGATCCTAGAGATTGATAATTAAGTGGTTTAAACCAATTCTCTAGTAAGATAATGTTGAATTAGAAATTGAAGGACTGATTATAAATTGATGAAGATGAAGGGGAAGAAATTGTTGAACCGTAAATCGAAGAAGAATAAGATGATGATGAATGTGCCAGATTGGATATTTTGAATTCACACTAGATGATGAGTTTGAGGAACCTACATATAGCTAATCATGTTCACTCACTCATAAATGGTGAAAGATATCTCTTCTTCTCGCTACTAAAGATAAATATTTAGATCCTCAAGTGGCGACTTAACAAAAAATAACAATGAAAGGAGAATCATCAATGTTTATTTCCACATGATCATTCAAGAGGAATACTGAGACCATCTCATTTAAGAAATCTTCTTCCTCTTTGGGTAAGTCTCATTAAACTTCCTTGACAAATTAGTGTATTTTTTTGTTGATCCTAAAGACAAAAATCCCACCCTTGTCTATGCTGCCACATTCCCTAATGTGCTTACAACTTCTCCACCTTTGACATCATTAACCTTTACATTTCTAATTTTGAATACTTAAAAACCCATCCTAAGCAATTTTATAGGCTATTCCACTTATCAAATGAAGTAGTTCAGTTTCATGTTCCAAAACTTTCAACACCAAAGACCTACCTCCTACCCCTCATACCACTCCTTATAAATTTCTTGCTTCCATAACCTCCAGCTCTAGGAATATATAGCCTTTCTATATAGCCTTGTTGTTCAATGGATACAAAATGAATAATTGCATCATTGACTCCAATGATTATGACAACGTCATGCCTGCAAAATTTTCTAAATCTCTTGGCATCTCTCTCTCATATAACTAGCCATTGTTATTCTATGCAAATGACATAAGTTCCTCTAGTTGTGAAAGGAGAGGATGATCATGTAGCATTTGCAATTTTTCTAATAAAAATATCACGATGATAATACTTATAATAGACATGCCCACCTCATATGGTATGTTGTTGAGATCAAGTTTTTGTTGAGATGTCATGGAGATATACATATGGATTGGTCACATGTCATCATTCCATTAGTGGTAAAATGAAGAAAATTCTTCCCATTAAGAAAATGAAGTACATCATTCAAAGGCCTGATGATCTCGAGGGTGGATATGAAGTTTCAAGATTCAAGGTCTTACAATTTTTTCATGACTTTGGAGGAATATGGTTAACTTCCTTGTTGGTATATGAGTATCCAAGCATCACGAAGCCGGTCAGATAACTTCATGTTGAATTAATGGAATTGGAATTTAAAAGCATGTACTTCCCACTAGATATGAGCATGAATGGATTTTCTTCACTAAATTTTGATGATGGTCATGTGATTCTTGACTTAAAAAAAGAAATATTGAAGTTATGAGACATGCAAATCAAGAAGAAGGATCGATACAAATTAACATCTTGTCAAGTGAGTTTAATGTTTCAAGCCATGTACTCAATGTTCGGCATAAGGTTCCATTCAAGGAGTATTTTTGTGAATAAAAATACTTCTCTTTATCATTGGAAGAGAATCAAAATGGATGCAATAATGATAATATATTTCACCATTTTGAATTCAAATCCACTTAGGAAGTTGATGATTTCATCGTAGAAATAGAATCCCTAAATATTGGTTGTTGATTATGGGAAACTGACAATATAAATATATCAGCTCCAATTTTATGCCCATTCCCTTTCATGAGGATAAAGACATTATCAAATAAAAATAGATAAATGGAATAATATTTGATCCCAAGGCTTATTTTGTCGAAATGAAAATATTCACAACACGGAGTGTATGAAAAAAATAGGCTTCAATATTTCAAATTTGAATCACCTAGAGAAAAGGATGATCCTAACTCTTCACATCTGATCTTGTGCCCATTTTCATTTTGAAAGGATGAAGCAATATGTAAATCAAACCATAATAGGAAGTATGTTAAGAAAGAGCCAATGTGCGTGGAAGAATATAGTTTGGAAAAAATTGCACACATGGAACATCAAGATGATAGTGATAATTTTGAAGCTTCCAAAACATGTGCTGAGAATAAAATTATGAAAAAAGTGGCCATAAAGTAGGTAACAAATGAAGGAAAAATTCTTATCAAATGTCATAGGCCTCAATATGAAAATGATAAGATGCATATGATCAAGACTCATCTTTACATGATTAAATGATAATCATAAATTGGAATGAACTTGGGAATCAATGAAAATATGGAAATACGGTTATTAATAAACAAAGACAATGAACTAACTAGGTGGGTCATCAATAGTAATAACAACCATGTGAGAGCTCTCAAGAAATTGAGAAAAGGATCATATTTCAGTGATCCTGTCAATGGATTTGTAGAAAAAGGAATTCTATGATACTTGTATATGGGAAATCACTCATTTTTAATTGGTGCTTCAATGAAATCAGGTTTTCCCTCGCATGTACAAAGGTGATTTAGGTTGTTTTCCTTTGTTGTGTGGTGTGTTTCCTGAAACTAACTCTATTTCCAATTTGAATAAGGAATTGGTCTACTCACCCAAAATAAAGTTGATTTTATCTATTTCCTCTTATAGTGAAATTCCCCCAAGTCAGATCCAACTATTTTCACATATTTTTCTAACCCAAAATTTCAAAATTTGAAACATGAAAACTAAGCCAAATGTGAAAATTCACTCCAAAGCCTTCCCAAAATTGTTTCCCAGAAAGTCTATCTCCTATATGTGATCATGTTGATGTTTTAGGTTCTCCTAATGTGTTGAATAAACATGTGCATGATTACAAAATGGTATGATAAGGCTCATCATCCCATTCGATTTAGCAAACCGGAGACTAGTTCTCTAGTAGGCTTAGAAAGGACAATTTTGGCCATTCATGGCATGTGTGCATATTCCAGAAGATTCCAAAAGATCATAAACATCCGAAGGTGGTATTGGATAATATTTAATGAGATGGAAGTTTTTAGGAAATTTTAGGTAATATTTAGTGGTTTAGTGACAATATGTGCAAAATCAAGTTTTTCGTGTAAGGAATGAAGGGTTAAAATATGAACCTAAACTTTTAAAATGATTCCATGATATTTGTATGTATTTAGGAGGAAAATACCTATAAATATTGTATAATTCTCTTCATGATGTAAGAATCCAGTTTACACAAGACATAAGGATTTCTCAAGTTAGCTCAACTTGTGTAGGTACACATCGTTATCTTGATACTAAATGGGACATTTGTTTGAGTTTAAGAAATAATTATTTTATTAAAACTATTACATTGATCTTTTAATGTTCCTTTCAGTCATGATCATATAAAATTTCATCTAAAAAGACCTTTCCAAGCTCCGTAGTGAAATTTTCAAGTTGTCACTAGTCAAGAGCATGTAAAGCCCATACTTAGCCAAATTTTCATTGTTCCACATGTCAACACCCTTATCAATAGTGATATTTTATGTCATGTATGTCAATTTTCACCAATGGGGACAATAGAGGCAAAAATTGTTCCCATGAGATATCCCCCCCCTCGAACCTCATATGACCATGTCTAGCTCCGCCGAGTGCTTATCTCACTAACCGCATTTCCCCATGCCTAATTAGATTATTGCTAAGTGGCATGGTCCTACTAAAATTTCCACCATTTTTCCCTCTATTCAATTTTTACAATCGGAAAGAGGGAACAAAAATGTAACCCATGATCAAGCCCCTTCTTAGGCTCTTCATGCAACCAATTTTTAACCCCCTGGGAGATTGACAAACCAAACCCCTCAACTACACACCGCACCATATCCCACCAACTTTAATCATATTAATCCATTTAAAAAATTCATATTTTCCCTTTTTCATGGGAAATATGGGTGTAAAATTTCACCCATGAGCAAGACCCCTCATTTGGTTCCCCATGTGATCTCCCTTATGCTCTGCATTGCTTGATCAATTTTTTTCGTCTTGTGCACACTTCACCACATGATACCAAGTGTCATGATCCTAATAAAATCTCCCATTTTTACCTTTACTCCATTAAAACTTATTTTTAACTCAACATAAGCTCCACTCAATCTCATATCTAACTTGGGTCAAACCACAATTAACAGGAAACAAAAAAGTGAAAAAAAGGTGTTTTTAAGCTATATTTTTGCACTCTTCACTTGTCCACAATTGTTGCTACTGATAAACCTTTAAAATAATTATATTATATAATACATACTTCCCAATATATTCTATAAGATCCTTTTCCATGAAGATAAATTTTTACACATGGCTCTCCATCCGAAAAATGAAGCACGATATCCGAGTGTGAAGTTGAATGTAAATTGCACTCATTGTTCTAAATTTTTTTCTCGCTTTGATGAAATTTACGTTGTGAAAACTTACAAACTCAAGTAATTTATTACATGATTCAATAGAGAAATCACATTGATACCCTTCTTCTGTGTCTTTTAAAGATATGATGGGTGAAATCACTTCAAAATTGGAGAAAATGATCCTAAAAAATCTACTTTCAAGAAAGATAATTTTTATGCAATGAAGTATATGAATTTTAGGGTTATTGATTAATTAATTTCCTATAATAATTCTTCCCTCCTTGAATAATTTTTCACTTTCCTAAATATCCAGCGAGAAAAACCATTTGAAACTCGGAGCGAAGGATCTTAGAAAAATCTAGTTTTATTGAAGCCATTTTGTTCTCAATGGCATTGTTGATTTTTAAAGATATGGTGGAGTGAATTTTTCTTAGTTTTCTGACCCCTATGATTAAATATTCATCTTTCCATTCATCAAGATGAAGGAATCATACAAAATTTGGAGCAAGGAATCCTAGAATAAAAACCATAATTCCAAGACTATTTTTGTCACAATCCGACACCCGAGGCCCACTTACTAAAAAATAGCATGTGTTTGTGGTGAGTATGTATAAAAATATAAAGTATTAAAATGAGGTGAATTCTTTACATTTTTGGTCCTCCAGATAGGAAAGAAATGCCATGATTCAAAATAATGCAAAATTGCTAAAAATAGCGATCCTGCTAGGACCTATTAAAAATAAAAATTTCTCATTTCAATACAAAAAGATATGGAAACTAAAAATTTTCTTTTATTTTTTAGTTTTCCATCATCTTAAGGTTGGGAGGTTGTAATTTGGTTTGAAAAATGTCAAGAAACACTCTGCATGTTTTTAAATCTTCACTCGAGAGATCTTTGCACAACATAACTCAGTGAAAGGAGATAACTCATTCCAATTATGAAATGAGAGAGTCATCCTAAGCATGTTCCCATCATGAATGAGGAGTAAATATAAATAATTATATCTCTAAAGGTGAAGCTCATCATATGAATCATATTTGGGTGAGAAACAAATTAGGGTGTGTCACTGTATGTGAAAGACAATCATTTGGGTTGTATGAGAAACCAAGAACATCGTGGGATATGAACATGATTTGAAACATCAAGAGATTCATCAAGGCCCAAGTTATCAAGAGGATGACCATCTTTAGAATGATGTTAGAAGTTCACAATGAGTTTGGAAGGAAGCCATCTCAAGCAATTCATATCTTAAGAAATTTTTCTACACACTCGATCCATACTCTCACATTTTATAAGTTAGAGGAGGTAGAATTTGTAGTGTTTTAGTGCAGTGTGGGAGATGGTACCATGGAATTCATTCTCATTAATTCCTTCATGTACCATTCAAGGATTAATTTTTATGTCAAGAAGAGGTCACATATTTATAAGAGAAACATATGAGTAGGAGGTGTATAAGTGGATCACATTCAAGAAGTTTTCTAGAGTTGGCATAGCCAAAAGATATGATCTTCATTCAGATCATCATAATAATTTATGTAATGCACCATAACCATTTATTAAATTCATCCATTTAAAGGAAAAAAATTCCAATCATTCAATAATTAATCAATAATCATTAGGATTACAACCATCAAATTCACCTCATCTATGCTCAAGAGGGTCCCATACTAGCCTAAAATGGCTTATTCCTACAAGCATAAATTAATTTCATCTCCATTGGTGAATCTAATCTCCAACCCTTTCTTCACTTACCTCAAAACATGATAATTCCTCTATTAGGAAGGAAAATTTTAATGGAAACTTAATTGTTATTGACATCTTCAACTTGTCCTTCTTCAATCTCTTTAGCACAGAACAAGTATCTGTTAGAATTTTAGCCTTTAATGGCTTTGCAAGAACTTCCATTCCTAATTCAGAGTTCAAACAATACTAAATCCACTATTATATTGGTTCCAAAATAAACAAGAAATTCATCATCTCCCAACTTGTTGAAATCTGTCTTTAAGTGTTCTTAAGAACTAGTGGCTTTCTTAGCTTATGTATAGAGACTTGTAGAGACACCCTGTAAAGAAATACAACCACCTCCAAATACCCTTAGGATTTGAAAAATCTACCCAAAATTTTATCACCCAAAACACTGACCTTCACTCTCAAAACTCACTTGTGTTTTCCAATGTTAATGACTCTTTCTAGCCCTGGTCTCATACACTGTCAATCATAAATTTCCTTGCATATGGTTATTAAACCAAAAATACACATTTTGAAACACCCATTTTACATTCCTCTCTATGCCCAAGGTTTCAAGATTTAACTCCAAGTGTACACAATTTCTTTTGTTAATTGACTAACCTTTCTATCCTTTTTACCCTGATCATTGGATTTTCTAGGACTTTTAAAGAAATCTCAGAATGGAACCAATGGAACACAAAATTTCTTCTAAAATCCTTTATTAGGAATTATCTCAGTATTACCTTTCCAATTTCAAACTAAATCTCGAAGGTTCAAGGCTTTAAAGGTCAAACCCTGGTTTTGTGACTCCCCATAGCCCGAGAAGGTGCAATTTCAACACAAAATGATTTGTTTTAGTTTTTGAGGTCCCAAAAATTTAATGTACGTCTATGGTGACCTCTTCCACATGTCTAATTTAAAAATAAGCACAAAGGATAATTAGCACACAATATTTGATCATGGTCTTATACTTACTTTATCAACCACTCGAGATGTTTTGTACAATCAGGGTTTTAGGCTTCCACTAACAATTTTACTTTAATAATCTCTTGGTCTTCCTTCATGCACTATATTCCTTCCTTAAATAATTTTGACATGCATCTACTCAATGACAATCACATTATAAAATTTCTTAATTTAGGAAAATACAGTCCAACACAACTTCTTAATATTGTATCATGCATTCAATGGAGTATAAAAGAGATTAGTGGCTTTAATCCTTGGAATAACATATCAATAGCCTTACACTCAAAGTATTCAGAAGAATAATATCCTAGAAAGTTTCCAAACTCCATCCATTCACATATCTTGTACATAATCACAGCTTAGATGCATTTAAAGTGACTCTTACTAAACAGAGCATCCAACTTGATCCAAATTCCTTCCCTTCAAAAATTTATCAAGAAACTCTCACATACACTTATACAAATGTAATATAACATTACAAATAATTATTTTCCCCAAATAAATGTAAAACCCTTACACTTCTAACAAATTCACAATCCCCAAATGAAGTTGCATGTTGAAAGCAAATTGCTCCCTTTCAACCTTCATGGAAATGATTATGAAAACAAAACATCTATATAAACCCATCAATTCATAACTAAAACACATGCATTCACTTATAATGTCTTACCTATTCCTCACAAACATGTGCACATGCATTGAGTGGTCTTGATCAAATTTTGAGTTTACAAGATCTCTCCTGTTTCTTGAAACTCTACACAAACCATTCCTCCTATAGAACTAATTTCATGTTTGAATATACAAGTAAGAACCATATTCATTTCTTAGATAAAAATCACACTCTCTATCTTGATAAATAAACCTAATTATGTAAGAAACATTCAATCATGAAAAGGATTTGGAAACATCATATTTAAATTTCATTCAAAAACAAATGTACAAAATTAACATTTTATTTACACAAGAGGTATGGTACAATTCCTCTCTTCAATTATTAGACCTCATGAGCCTCTCCATGGATCCTCCACATGTTCCACACCCTTTGTAACTTCCTCTCAAACTCTCCACTTCCATATTCTTTGAATTCCCCTCTCTCTTATCTAATGGGAAAGTAGTTACAAGGATAACTAACCATATTTTCAAGTTGACTATGGTCCTTTTAACTCAAGTTAAAGACTAATACACCTTTATACCCTTCATGAGGCCTTAAGTGACCTTTACAATCACATTTATCCCCTTCATATCAAACTTAGCAATTCAAGTCTTCAAATACAATTTTTGGAGGGAAGTTCATAATTTGAATTTTACATTGCAAAGAGGGGTTCTCATGGACTCAAAACTCATTAGGAAAACTAAATGAATATCTAACACTTCATCAACCCAAAAACCTGATTTATTCAACCATGTAATTGATGCTCCTACATCATAATTACAAGGTGGAAGAAATTTCTTGCTATAACAAATAACTCTCATTCTTTTTCTTCTTCCAATTGTATTCTCTTCTTGTTTTCTTCTTCTCAACAAATTCTTCTTCATATGATTGTTTTCTCTATCTTCCATCTTCCTCTTCTTTCTTCTTCTTACTTTATGTCTTCATGATTGACTCTAGTCTTCTCCATCTTCATCTTTTGATCTCTCTTAAGATCTTATTCTTCAATTTATTTCAGTTCTTTATCAAGTATACCTGCACATTCACATTCAAACCAATAATTAGATATAAAACATGGATACATTTGATTCTCCTTAACTTACATTTTCTCATTTACTAGCTGCTCCTTGAAATCAACCTCAACCTTTTTTTTTTCCTTCACTTTTTTCCTCATTTTACCTTTCAAATAATTGATCCTCTTCATCATACTTTGTACAAGCATCAAAATATTCTTCTTCATCTTCATCCTCTTCTTAATCCTCACTCTCTTGTTCATTTTTACAAAACTCTTGATTTTCTTCATCCTTTAGGAAAGATAATAAGCTTGCTATGAATTCATCGTAAACTATTTTCTGAGTTTCTTCATAGATCACTCCTTTGATGACCTCTTTCTCTTCTTTTCTTGCATTCTTATTCACTTGTCTCAACTTCTTTTCCTCTTCTCTAATCATCTTCCTCAGTTGCAATTTCTTATTTCTCTTCACAAGTATCTCTATGGGCCACCTTACCTTCTTTTTCATCTCAAAGCTAACCTTATTGTACTCTTTCATCATGTTCTCAACCCTCACCAACTTTTCAATCTTCTCCACATATCTTCTCAGCTCTTTCAACTCTTGTTCCATCCATTCTACATGCTTCCTTGCTTTCTCTTTCCTATTTTCCTCTATTTTATTTATTTCTCTCTCATCTTGCCTCTTCCTTTGCCTTATCAACAATGCCAACTCTTTCATAAATTATTCCTCCTCCATTTCTCTCTTTTTTTATCTCTTTTCTCTGTCACTTATGTCTTTCTTCTTCCCAACTCTTCTCCTTTAACATGTCAAAATCATTCACACTCACTTACACAACTTTTTACTAGTAACAAAGAAAATTCAATCTTCATCGAAACCATGATATAATACGAAATGATGTAATGCACCATAACCATTTCAAAAATTCATCCATTTAAAAAAATTCCAATCATTCAACAAGTAATCAACAATCGTTAGGATTACAACCATCAAATTCACCTCATCTCTGCTCAAGAGGGTCCTTTACTAGCCTAAAATAGCTTATTATTGCAAGCTTAGATCAATTTCATCTCCATTGGTGAGTCCAAGCTCCAAACCCTTCTTCAATTACCTCAAAACATGTTAATTCCTCTATTAGGATGGTAACTTTTAATGACAACTCAATTGTTCTTAACTATCTTCAACTTGTCCTTCTTCAAGCTCTTTGGCACAAAACAAGTATTTGTTAGAATTTTAGCCTTTAGTGGCTTTGAAAAAACTTCCCTTATTTTTTAAGAGTACAAACAATACTAAATCCACTATTATATTGGTTCCTAAATAAATAATAAATTCATTATCTCCTAATTTGTTCAAATTTTCCTTTAAATGTTCTCAAGAACTAGTGGCTTGGTTGGCTTATTGCTAGAGAATTGTAGAGACACCCTGAAAAAAAATACAACTACCTCCAAATACCCCTAGGGTTTGAAAAAATGTACCCCAAATTTGATCACCCAAGACATTGACCTTCACTCTCAAAACTCACTTTTGATTTCCAATGCTAATGACTCTTTCTAGCCCTAGACTCATACACCGTCAATCATAACTTGCCTTGTATATGGTTATTAAACCCAAACTATACATTTTCAAGAACCCATTTTACACTCCTCTCTATGTCCAAGGTTTTAAGATACAAATCCAAGTGTAAACACAAATTCCTTTGTTAAATGACTAACCTTTCTAGCCCTTTTACCCTAATCATTGTATTCTTCTAGGTCTAGTAAAGAAATCTCATAATGGAACCAGTGGAACATAAAATTTCTTCTAAAATCCTTTAGTAGAACTTGTCTTAGTATTACCTTTCCAATTTTAAACTAAATCTCCAAGGTTAAAGGCTTCAAAGGTCAAACCCTAGTTCCATGACTCCCCATAGCCTACGAAGATGTAATTTCAACACAAAATGACTTGTTTTAGTTTTCAAGGTCTCAAAATATTATTAAAGGTCTATGGTGACCTATTCCACATGTATAATTTAATAGTAAGCACAAAGGATAATTAGCACACAAGATTTGATCGCACTCTTATACTTACTTTATCAACACATTGAGATGTTTTTCACAATCAAGTTTTAGGAATCCACTAAAAATTTTCCTCTACCAATCTCTTGGTCTTCCTTCATGCACTACATTCCTTCTAACACAAGTCCATTCCTTCCTTAGATAAGTTATACATGTATCTACTCAATGAAAAAAACATTAGAAATTTTTTTAATTTAGGAAAATATAGTCCAACACATCTTTTTAATATTATCTCATACATTCAATGGAGTATTACAGAGGTTAGTGTATTTAATCCTTGGAATAAGATATAAATAACCTTGCACTTGAAGTATTCAAAAGAATAAGATCCTAGAAAATTTCCAAACTCCATCCATTCATAGATCCTACACATAATCACAGTTAGATGTATTTCTAGAAACTCTTACTAAACAGAGCATCCAACCTGATCCATATTCCTTCCCTTCACAAATTGATCAAGAAACTCTCTCATAAACTTCTACAAATGTAATATCACATTACAAATAATTCTTATCCCCAAAGAAATGTCAAACACTTACACTACTAACAAATTCACAATTCCCAAATGAACTTGCATATTGAAAATAGAGTGCTCCCTCTCAACCTTCATGAAAATGATTATGAAAACCAAACAACTATATAAACCCATCAATTCATAACTAAACCACATGCATTCACATTCATTGATTTTTCTTGATCAATTTTTGAGTCTACAAGCTCTCTCATTTCTCTTGAAACCCTACACAAATCATTCCTCATGTAGAACTAATTTCGTGTTTTAAATCTACAAGCAAGAACCCTATTCATTTCTTAGATAAATAATCATACTCTATATCCTGAGTAATAAACCTCATTTTTTAAGCAACATTCAATCATGAAAAGGATTTAGGAACATCATATTCTAAGTTCATGTAAAAATAGATGTACAAAATTAACATTTTATTTACATAAAAGGTTTGGTACAATTCCTCTCTTTAATTCTCGGACCTCGTGAGCCTCTCCACGTCTCCTCCACACATTCCAAACCCTTTGTAACTTCCTCTCGAAACTCTCCACATCCCCATTCTTTGAATTCCCCTCTCTCTTATCTAATGGGAAATTAGTCACAAGGCTAACGAACCACGGTTTCAAGTTAAATTTTTCCCTTTCAACTCAAGTAGTGGGTCATAAAAGAGGGGTTATAGAGCCCTCTTTTACAATGTGAGATGCCTTCTCTCACACTGAGTAGTTTTGTACCCTTGTTTTTCTTACGCAGTTTGTGCTTGGTTGAGTGTTGTTCCTCTACTTCCGAATAAGACTCATTATGACCTCCACTATTATTAGTGGTTCCTCACCTACTACAAGGTGAGTGGTCGGTTGTCCTCGTCACACGAACACACCTTATTGTAATCAACACACTACTTATAAAGTGTTGTAAATAGGGGTCATCATTGTTCTTGGGTGTTTTATTGCATGTAGACACATTCTCAAATGATCTTGATATCTTGTAACCTTATATGTATTCATGTACCATTTTATTTTTCTTTCTGCACTTCTTTTGGATGTATGATGGAGGATGCTCTTTCTAGAATTGAGCTTTGTAGGATTGCTTCACACCATCCACAACTTCTTCTTGGTATAGATAACTATACATCATGGTGTACTTCTATGGATTGTTACTTTTCTCACGAGGGCCTTTCTCACTTTTGTATGGGCTAGTTGTCACACCCATTGATATTTCTTGTGTTTAAGACCATATTAACACATGTAACCATGTTGTTGGTCACAAAATTTTGCATGTCTCTAGACCTAGTTTCCATCATGTGGGAGACTCACATCCTCCTCACACCATTTTGCGCATCTTTCAGTCCTTATTTAGAGACCTTTAAGTTCTTGCCCGTAGTATTTCTTCTTATGATTCAATTGTCTTCTCTTCTTCTTCATGTGATGACAATTATAATGACATAGACTCACTTTTTTCTATCCCTGATGATGAGGATTGTGATTCTAATTCTGATGATGAGAGTACTACTAAGAACTCCTATCCTCCTTCTCTTGGCCTTATTCCGAGTTTGTTGACACCTCTCTTATCCCATCAAACATAAGGAAGTCTTAATCCTAGCCTCATACAACCATTACGTCATCCTCCTTTCCACTTCCAAGTATTTTCACATATGTCATCATTTATCCTAGGGCACCAACACTATTCTAGACATTAGCACCTAGGCTCTCCTATCCATTCTAGGTGCTCATGTCCTCTTTGTTATTTTTACTTATTTTGACATTTTGTTTGGATTTTTAGTTTTATTATATTTATCGTGAGGTCATAGTCAGCATGTCGTATCACTAGTATTGAAATTCAAACAAGAGATCCATATATATGTTAGTGTGAGTTATCCTATGTGTCCTCCTCTCATGTTGGAGGGTCATCTCACATGGGTTAGGTTTAGGGTTAGGTTTAGGGTTTCATATGTGTCATGCACTAGGGTTACTCAGCACCCTATATGTACCCCTTTTCTATTCATTTATGAGTATGCCAAGACACTCCGCTGTCTTTTCTTATGAACAAGCTTTGTTCGGTTATGCAAGTTTATTCAGTTATTGATCAATTCTTACTTGTGATTACGTTGGAGCTATTTTGATTCAACTTGAGTGCAACTTCCTTGTGGTGCGAGTTTTCGATATGATCCATCAAATATTTCATGGTATCAGAGTGACGATCTGGTAAAACGATACTCGTTTTTAGTTGTGATTACTCTTGTTTTTTCGTTCCTCGTGCAAGATTTTCGATCTTAATTTCTGTCCTTTCTTGCTAACGCATTTTTTTAACAAAGTGTTCTTGGAAAAGTTTTTTTGTGTTCTTTGAGCAGGTATCACCTTGAATTTTTTCACGGTTTCTACAGACAAAACAAGAGGTTTTCTGGTTTTTTTTCTAAAAACTAGTTCCTTTTTTTCCCTCTCTTTGTGTTCTTTGTTTTTTTTGTTATTTGTGTAGGTGCAGGTTATTGCAGGGTTCATTTTTTTAATTCCTTCAATTTAAAAAAAAAAAATTGTTGTGCCTCTGTTGTAGCCCGGCCTGCCACGATCCTACTGAGTCTTTAGCTCTACCCGCTGGTTCGTGCTACTTTGTGAAGAATACCCGCTGCTCGTGCTGGTTCGTGTTGTTTTTCATTTGTTGTGTGGTGTCCTCCATGTTTTCTGCTCCAACACCTGCTCCCAAAGACTCGCCCACTTGCTCCAAAGACGTTTCCTTCTATTTTTGGTAAGTTTTTTTGCTGCTCTGCTCGCCCACATGTATCCCCTCTTGCCGCATTGCATTGGCTACCCATTGCATCTGTCCCTTTGAGAACTATATTGGCGTGCGACCCGCATACAAAAAATTTGCAACCTTATTTGATACATTTTTAAAAATCTACAGTTTTTTGGTAAGTTTTAATTACCTTCTAACTTTTAACAAAACCACGCATTTTTTTAACATGGGTTACGACCTGTTTCACTTTCATTCAAGCGGCCAGGCAAGAGAATACGTGGCTGTGGTTTTTGGTAATTTTTTTAGTTTAAATTCTTCTTCACAATCTAAACTTCATACGTGGTAAGTAAGGAAACTTATTAAGTTTAGTAAGTTTAAACACTTTCCATTTTTTTTAGTTTGTTTTTAAAACAAATTCAAACTCATGCTTTTTAATCAAAACCATGGAAAGTTTAAATTTCTTTAGTAAGTTTTTTTAGTTTTCTTTCTCATGTTTTTTAAATTGATTTCTTTCTAATCTAAACTCAAAAGTTTTAAAATTAGAATAGTTTGTTTTTTAGATTTCTTTCTTTTAATTTAAAAATTGTTTTTTAAACCAAAAGAAGGAAAGTCCTTTTTATTTATTTTTTTAGCATTTACATCTTAATTATTTTTTGTAATTAATTAGATTTAATTTGCTTAAATCTATTTTTTTATTAATTACAAAATAACCTATCTTTTTTTTCGATTTATATTAACAATCGTCTCTCAAATAACCTCTTTATCGTTTTTATTAAAAACTCCAATAGCTCTCAAAATAGTAAAATTGGGTGTTTTCAAACGATAAAATTTAGGGTTATTGTCGATTTTTTTTTACTAATTGTGCGCTCAAGTGTGCAGTGACACTTTGTGCACCTCTTTGTCTTCCAAGCTCCTTTCTCGGCGTCCTGAAGACTATCTGAACTCCTTGAGTTCCCAAACCTTGTATTTGACCCTTATTATTGCTTGTGACTAGTGAGCGCGTCCGCCACAGTCTGCAACAAGGGGGTTTCCTTTTACGACGTGAGACATTTTTTCTCACCACCAGGGTTGGCTTTCGCCTCCTTTCTATTTTTTTGCTTGTGCTTGTTTACGGTGTTCCTCTTTGTTGCGCTCCATGAAACATTGTTGTGGTCTCCTCTCTTGCGCGTTATTACGCTAATTGCAAGACGAGTTACCAAGTGTTTCAAACCGCACGCACGGACCCGATTGTAATCAACACACTCAACTATAAAGTGCTGAAAGCAGGGGGGTTGTTATTGTCTTGGGTGGTTGTGTTTATTTTCTACATTTCTCTCTCTCTCTCTCTCACTATGAATGCACTTTTAATTCCTTTTCTTACGCCGTTCAACTTTTTTGAATGGAGATCAAAAATAATAATGAAACTAAGGGGTAAAGGGTTATACCGCATCACCATGGGAACTGAGATTGAACCAGATGATGAACCTAAAAATCTAAGTGGTTAAACCGTAGTGATGAAGCTTTAGGTATTCTTTGCATGTCCATTTCTCCTGACTTGCTCTTCCACATTGAGGCGTCTGAAACACCTACATCTACGTGGAAAATGTTGGATGTGATGTTTGGACAACTAGATGACATGAGAGCGCATGAGTTGGAAAATGAACTACTAGGGTTAAATCCTAGTGACTTTGAAAACCTACAAGCCTTCTTCTCAAAATTTGTCCACATTAGATTATTGTTAAAAGGATGTCAAGTAGAAAAGAAAGATTCTCAACTGATCTTTTCGATTCTCTCTAAGCTAGGTCCCGAATATTCTGTCTTCATGTCAACTTTCTACGCTACAAAAGCTACTTTGGGTGATACTTGGACAATGCCCTCCTTTGACTATTTTTCGTCCCAACTCATTCGAGAACAGGACAAACTCATTCAAATGGGGTCTCTCAAGTCCAAGTCACATGCCCTTGTAGCAAGTACTAGCAAGGGAAAGAAGACTAAAAAAAAGAAAGAAACTAAGGATCAACCTAAGAAAGAAACCAAGATCAAACCTAAAAATGACACAAACACTTCGACTTCTGATCCTAGAGCATAGAAAAGCAAGTATTTGTGTTCCTATTGCAAGAAGACTAGTCATGACAAGCAACACTGCTTTAAGAAACAAATTGATCACTTATCTAATTTACTTGAGAAAAATAAAATAAGTATTCCTGAATCAATAAAACAAAGTGCTCCGAAGGCCGAGTCTTCTGCTGCAAAAGGTGCTAGAAATGATAAGAAGAAAGGAAAGGCCCTTGTAGCCAAAGTTGCTCCTTCATCGACATGGATTATAGATTCCGGTGCCTTGCACCACATGGGTTCTTCACATGTTGATTTTTCCAACATCGAACCTTGTGGAATGTCCCAAATCACGATGGGTAATGACACGATAGTGTCGGTTTCTGGTAGTGGATCGGTAGAGATGGATGGGGGAACATTTAACCAAGTGTTGAGTGTTCCTGATCTCTCTACCAATCTCCTATCAGTTTACCAAATTACTCACCTTGGTGAAGGAATGCGAGTGGAATTTGGTCCTAACTCGGTGATTATTCGTGAGCTTAACAATGACACTACAGTGGCTAAGGGAAAGGAAGATCACCATTCACGGTTGTAAACCTTCTCCCACTTTACTTCTAATTCTACGTCCACTGCCTTGCTCACTCATGTAAATGAGGTTAGTAAGCTATGGCATGAGTGTTTTGGACATATAAACTATTGCTACCTTAAACAATTGATTCAAAATGAAATGGTCAATGGGTTGCCTCGCGTCAAGTTTTCTAAGGGTCTTTGTGAGGGTTGTACCCTTGGAAAGCATCTTGAAAAGAAATTTGACAAAGGAAAATCCTGGAGAGCCACTCGTCCTTTAGATCTTGTTCACAGCGATGTTTCTGGTCCATTTCCTTCTCCTTCATTTACTATATCTCTTTATGTGCTAACCTTCATTGATGATTATTCACGATATACTTGGGTATATTTCCCTAAGCTTAAGTCTGAAGTCTTTGAACATTTTCAGGACTTTAAGGCTCTTGCTGAGAAACAAGCGGAATGGTCTATCAAGGTTCTTCAAACTGACAATGGAGGTGAATATGTAAACAATAAGTTCATGGATTTCTATACTTCTGAAGGGATCTCTCTGCAGCATACAGTTGCTTATAGCCCTTTGCAGAATGGAGTTGCAGAAAGAAAGAACCATACTCTTAAGGAGATGGCCACTTGTATGATTCACTCGAAGTCTCTTCCTTTGCAGTATTGGGCTGAAGTAGTGAATTGTGTAAATTACATTCAGAACCATGTTCCACACAAGGCAGTAAGAGGGATGAGACCTTTTGAATCCTAGTTTGGATGCAAGCCTGATGTTGAGCACTTTTGAGTCTTTGGATCCAAGGCTATGGCTCGGATTCCCAAGAAGAAATGCAAGGCCTTGGAACCACAATCCAAACCTTGTATCTTTGTAGGGTATCCTGATGGCATGAAGGGATATCAATTGATGAATCCTACTTCTCATGAGCTATATATTGAGAGAAGTGTTAAGTTCGATGAGTCTTCTTTGACTTCTACTTCTCCACCTATAGAGGTTCTTCAGCTCGTTGATTCGGATTCTGACTCATCAGATGATGATACTATTGAGCATGCTCCTCTTCCAGATCCTCTCAACCATCAAACCTTTGAGTCTTCTAATTCTAACATAGTAGTGATGATGAGGACTATGTCCCTTCTCACTCAAGTGAAGAATCTTCGACTCGAGCCACGATCCTCTAGGTCCCCTTTGGGCCAGGAAAAATTTGTAAAGTGTTGGAGATTTAGTTGGAGATACTTCGGATATGAGACGTACTCGCTCATATTTTGTTGGACCCCACTCTTTCTTCACCTCTGCTTCTGATCCACAGTATTTTTGGGAGGCTTCTGGTATTCCTGAGTGGGATTCTACCATGGATGAGGAGTATTCCTCTCTCATGAAGAATGATACTTGGGATCTCACCACTCTTCCAAAAGGAAGAAAAATCGTTCGGTGTAAGTGGGTGTTCCAAACAAAGTATGGAGTAGATGGAGACGTCAAAAATTTTAAAGCGTGATTAGTAGCTAAGGGTTTCTCCCAGATAGCTGGGGTTGATTATACGAAACCTTTTCTCCGGTTGCAAAGATGACTTCTATTCGACTTACCCTAGCCATTGCCACAACGAATAGATGGAAAGTCCATCAAATGGACATTAAGAGTGCCTTCCTTCATGGTGACCTAGAGGAAGAGATCTATATGGAACAACCTCTGGGTTATGTCCAAGATTCCTCCCTCGTTTGTAAGTTAAAGAAGTCTCTTTATGGCCTTAAACAAGCCCCTCGAGCTTGGTATGCCAAGATGGACTCCTTCTTACTTACATCAGGGTTTACTAGGTGTCACTCTGATCCAAATGTTTATATTCTATGATAAGATGACTCCATACTCATTCTTGTTCTATATGTTGATGACTTGTTGATCACAGGTAGCTCTTCCTCTATTATTGATTCTGTGAAGATTGCCTTAGCCAACAAGTTTTCCATGACTGACTTAGGTCTGCTTCATTACTTCCTTGGGATCCAGATTTCACAATCTGACTCGGAATCTTGATTTCACAACCTAAGTATGCTCTTGATTTGCTAGCTCGGTTTTAGATGTCTGATTGCAAGTCTTCTCCTACTCCTTTTCTTTCCGGGGTTAAGTTGGTTTCAGATTGCTCTACTCCCTTAGTTGATGGTACTCTTTACCAAAAGTTAGTTGGGAGCTTGATCTACTTGACTCACACTCGATCGGATTTATCATATGCTATTGGGATCGTGTCCAGATTCATGCAAGAGCCACATGAGCTGCATTGGAAAGTAGCTAAATGGATCCTTCATTATGTTCATGGCACTTATGCTGATGGCATACACTATCATGGAGGGGTTGATATTGATTATGTTCATGGCACTTATGCGATGGCATACACTATCATCGGAAATCTACTTCTAGCTATAGTTTCTCTCTTGGTTCGGGTCCTATTAGTTGGTCTAGCAAGAAGCAGAATGCAATTGCGATATCATCTATAGAGGTAGAATATAGAGGAGCAATTAACACTGCCACAGAAGCTATTTGGCTACAGGGTATTCTGACAGAGTTTGGCATCCACTTTCGGCGGCCTACCATTATCTATTGTGATAACACGAGCACTATCTCTATTTGTAGAAATCCAGTTCAGCATCAGCGTGGACGAAGCACATTGAGATCCATATGCACTTCATACGGGAGCTTATTCATGATGGTATCATCGACATTCAGTACATTCAGACAACTGATCAGATTATAGACTTATTCACCAAGCCTTTCACTGAGATGAAGTTTCTTCACTTATGGTCTCTTCTTGGGGTGAGGTCTTCTACAGCTGCCCATCTTCTTAGGGCTATTTAGTCCTTCTTTTCTTCTTCTTCTTCTAGGAATATTGTGTTTGTATATGGGCACCTTATCAGGCCTTTAGTTGCGGGCCCCATTGACACATCTTTCTTAGTTATTTAGGAGTGTCTTTCTCTTCCGTCTGACTCATCACAGCCGCTACCCCAGCTTCAATGAAGGGGGTGTTAGTGTGAGTTATCCTATGTGTCCTCCTCTCATGTTGGAGGGTCATCTCACATGGGTTAGGTTTAGGGTTAGGTTTAGGGTTTCATATGTGTCATGCACTAGGGTTACTCAGCACCCTATATGTACCCCTTTTCTATTCATTTATGAGCATGCCAAGACACTCCGTTGTCTTTTCTTATGAACAAGCTTTGTTTGGTTATCCAAGTTTATTTAGTTATTGATCGATTCTTACTTGTGATTACGTTGGAGCTATTTCGATTCAACTTGAGTGCAACTTCCTTGTGGTGCATAGTTTCCAATACGATCCGAACTCTTTTAATATATACACAACATACACTTTATTATTCTAGCCTAAAATTCTAAGGGAAATATCATCTACATACTATCACTATCAATCAAAGGGATTAAATTTTTAGGCTGCATATTTTCCATATACTGTATAGGAAGGGGAAGAGCTAAATTCCATCTCACACATTTGCATTTTATCTAGCCATAGCATGTTATATTAACATAATTAGTGCAATGGAAACTTAAGGACATTATTTCACCCACAACAACAAAAAAAACTAAATGGATTTTGGAATGTGTACAATGCTCGATCATAAGCTCGCTCTTTGAGTGACCGTCGAGGTCATTGTGACTTCACATATTTCATATTTCATTCTAAGTTGATGTGTTGGTGAGCTTGTGTAAGTAGTTAGGATTTTTTTACAAGTCATTGGTACCCTCAGAATCAAATTATGAATAGTAGGTGATGAAAAGTGAATAAGTGTGAAAACCCTAGTGACACAAAAGAAATCAAATTCTGATCATTTGTGCAATCACTAGTGCCCAAAAGTGGTCTCTCGGTGCCCGGAACCCTTTCCCTAGCCCAAGTGCCCATTTCCGGTTGTTTCCTTAAGTCCCAAAATTAATATCTGAGAATTTCTAACACTCTTCCTATATTTTTCATCAGTTGTTCTAGTTCAAATATATTCTAGGATAAGCATGAATCAGATAAGTCTCCTATCTTTCCTATTTTCTCATAAGATTACATCATTAGAGTATTTATTATTTGTATTATACTATATTTTATCATATTAGTGACTCTAAAATTAGATTTAATTATATTTTTATTAAATCATTTAGTGAACCCCTCTCTTGTTTGAACTCCTTTCCCTAGGATCCCCAAAACCCTCATGGATAAAAATAGATCCTCTTTTCCCAAGAAAGTTATGGATCATATTAGTGTGAAACCTATCCTTGATGATGTTTACCATGCTCAATGTGATTCTGAAATCCTCCAACAACTTCTTTCTTACAAAAACACCATTCCCACTAGCTTTCACAACTCTAGCATTTACATAGTCTTGTCGACCAAAACTTCACTTCATGTTTTCCTTTTTCTTCCATAGTCACCCATGTTTCTCCACCTTCTTTTATTCCTATTATAGCACATGATAATACTATTATATATTCTATGCTTGGTCTTTCTTGTGACACTATAGATACAAATAATGTTAAAAATGTAGATTTGTGTGATGTTATTTCTACTAGTAGTTGAAATGAATGTAAGGCCATATCTCCTACTTATTATGCAAATGTTCCAATGATTGTACTAATAAATATTTACTTCTATATATGTTGATGATACTCTTGATGAACTACTTGCATGTGAAAATATGTCTGATAGTGATGTAGGCTATGCTTCTGATCATGAACTTGTTAGTAATGATGTTACTCCTCTTACGACTGTTGAATGTGAATTTAGTACTCCTCTTTCTTCTCTTTTTGAAGTCATTGCACATGATGATTCTACTCCTACTACTAGTACACCTCTTATCATATCTTCTGATTCTACTTCTAGCATTTCCATTGATATTCCATGTTCTTATCCTCCTCTTCCACCTCTTTCTTCTTCTTCTACAGATGTTATTCATGATGATTCTACTATTCCTACTAGTACACCTCTTATTATTTCTTCTACATCTACATCTATCATTCCCATAAAGCCTTCATGTTCTTCTCCTCCTTCCACATCTGCTCCTTCTTCTCACATTCCCATGATCACTCAAAATGGAAAAATTCAACCTCTCAATGTGCCTCTCACTTCTTCTACCATCCCCTCACATGATATTCTATCTCTCATGCATGTTGTCGGTAATTTTCAAGCTCAAGTTCATACTCTCACTCTCAAAAGTAAATCCTACTATGCTTATATTGATAATAATTCTTTTCATGGAAATTATATTCCTAAAAATATTCACAATTCCACTTTTATAAAAGACTTCATCATGTCTAACTTATCATGCTTTGATGGCATTGGAAATCCTTTTAACATATTAATCATTTTTGATAAGCCATGTTTGCTTATTCTATTGATCGCTTGTTGCTCAAAGCATTCCATCATAGTCTTATTAATCATGCTCTTCAATGGTACACTCATTTTCCTTATGGATCTATTAGCACTTACTATGATATGGAGGATGCTTTTCTTAGGTGGTTTATGGTTAACAATGGACCTAGAGTTACATATGATCATTTACCTACTTTGCATCAAGGAAAGAAAGAACCCATTATAGATTACATTTTATGCTTTAATTCTTGTATGCATTAGTTATTATTTGATCCATTGATTTAGAAAATAAATTTATCTTTTGTCGTGGCTTAATTCTTGCATTGAAAGAAAAATTATTATATGATACATGTGAATCTTTTACACTTTTTCTATAAATTTATAGATCTAGAACAATATTTAATTGTTGCACATGTTATACCATGCCCTTTTAATTCTTCTACTACTTCTTCTCCTCTTCCATCCATTAATCCTGCTCCATGGTCACCATATCCTCCTTCACGTAAGTGTCTTACTTCACCTCCACCACATAAGCATAAACCTAAGTCTTCTCCACATCATCCTCCTGAACCATTTCACTTTCCATATGATTCTAAGCCTCGTGATGTCTTGCAGACTTTTCTTCATAAGTGCCTCATCCAATTGCCATCTAATTAGCAGCATCCTCCTCATCGCTTGTATCACCAATGTAATTTCCCTAATTGAAATTTCCACCACATCAATGGCCAATGTGAAAATGACTATTGTCCTCTACATGATAAATTAGAATAATTAGAAGCCAAAGGTTTCATTTCCTTTGGATATCGCTCTCATGAGAAGTCCCTTTCTCCCATTCTACATAAGCGTGTTTCCACAAATATTCACTTGTCTCCTCAACCCAATTTTAAGGTTATAATTCATCCACCTCATAAGATAATTAACCATCCATGCCCTCCATATAGCTCATCATCTCACCCTCCTCATAGTGCTACTACATCCCATTAGCTTTTAAGTCGTCGACATCTATGCTTCCCACCACTACACCTCCCATGATTGGCACCATTTCATCGACATTCAGTTTGGATATTACACTCATGTTGTTACTAATTCACATGCTTCCACCATCCCTTACAGGCCTCTCCATATTTGGTAGGTGACCTCCATATGATCACCTCATTACTTGATGACACACTCATGTTCTTAAGGTTCTTACATGACTGTTGAGGGATCTATTATAAAAATGAACCTCATTATCACATTGGGGCATCACTCTTCTTTCCCCTCATCTTTTTATCATTCATCGTACTCTAATATACAAATATTCTCATTATAAAACTATCAACATATCATTATTCTAATCTCTTATACTATCTACATCACATTACCATTTCCACTACTCTATCACATTACATCATATACATACATTCTTTTAGTCATATCATTATACTACTCATTCACATATAAATAATTTTCAATTCACTACTTACCTATTATATCCACATCATGATATGTTTCAAATATTCAACAATCAAGACAACCATTTCAACAATGCATACAACATTTAGCAAATCAATGTGTGCATGACAACCTTCACATCCATACCAATGCAAGTTAAACAACACATGTAATATCCAACACATCTGTATGTCTATATATATCATCAAAAATCATAGTTACAAAAATACAATTCTTGAGGCACACCCCATGCATCACTACATCCTTATGCATCATACATCATCCTCACTATCATTATATCCAATCATAGGATCTTGAGAACTAGACACTTCACCACACAATCTACGCCATTAGTCACAGATTCTAAATATCTCTACCTATCTCTCGTAGTATATCCACCTCTACCGATTACTCCACAAATCATCCTGTAGCTCCACATACCTAGAGAATACATCTTGAGGTAGGGATCCTCCTCCTACCTCGTATATAACTTACTCCATCTCCATATGAGCCTCATCATGCTCACTCAATAGCATAGTACATGTGGCTGTTGCTATCACCACTTACTCAAATAAATGGGCATGCTCACCCATAATAACATCTACTCACTCTAGCATGCCACCTCCCATGAGCACATCTAGAGGCAAATTCTATGTCGCATGATGCATATTGATGAATAAACAATCAACAACCAATACACATCACTTATAGAAATATAACATCACATTAGTTATTACACATTTACAATATATAATAACCAAACAATAATTAAAAAATAGCAATGAGTAATACTTATGCTCCACCAACACCACTTTGCTAGACCATTTCCATTAGGGGGAGGCACTTGCCCCTCTAGTCCTACTATTGTTCGCTCATCCACCGCATCTACAACAACTAGAAATAATAACACCCATTCGTGTGTTTCCCGAACTCATGATAGGCCTAGGTGCACCCCAAATCATCAACTTGTATTAGTTCCATGGTATCATCTACCTCATCTGGACTAGGATGTGTTAGTTGTGCTCTATCGTACTGGACTCACTCATGGCTTCCTAAGTGATCTAGGAGCACATCTTGAGCCATACCAAACTATCTAGATACATGCTCTACCTGGAATAACTCTGTCACCTATGGAAATCAGTCCTCTAACCACATGGTTTGTCAAATACATCATAACTCTACTCCATCCTCCAACCAACCACCATAGTCTCTATATGGCCTCCATATGATGACCCATAGACCCATTCAATTAAGCATCGACCTATAGGTGGTCGTGTCCATCCTCCTACTATGGGTTCCTACCCACCTCGTTGCAATTATCTTAGGCCTCACGTAATCTCCCCAATGGCCCACTCGGTAGCCTCAATATAGAAATATGCTCATATGCCTATATATGTAGTAAAGTGGTGGCTCCTAGTCAACCCCCATGATCCTATTGTGCAAATATATACAAATATCTATATAAGTGGCCCAACATACATTGTGCCCAAGTATATATCATCCCATACTCCTCTATACAAAGCCAAATATCACACATCTTGTACAATATACCCACTTTATCACCCTCTCTTTGCCACCAATGAAGCTAGAATCACTGCGATGAACTTATGCAATTGTGGAATACATGATCTCACTATAGAATTTATACTGATATGGGTCTATTTTTGGACTCATGTCCTAGTGAAATTTCATCTCACTCCCCTCATATGAATATGAACATCCACTATACTCATAACCTACACTCTCTCTCCTACAATCGATGGTTATAATCCAATATACATCCTCCATGGTCACTATCATCTCACTAGTAGGTAACCAAAATGTACATGTATCAACACACCATCTCTCACATAGGGAAGTCAACATAGGGATATTATGGGGTATCTCCCCAATATAGTTATGTGTCATAGGATGAAACAATCCAATATATCCCATTTGGAATAATATAATCCTAAAGTATGTAAAGTGATCAAATGATGACCACCATGGACCTCTCTCGAGTGTATATTCCTCTACAAAGTGTAGCAAACACAAAACATTATTACATTAGTATGTCATACATGCTGTAAAATAGATCATCATGGTACTAAATTTGATCAAAATATAAGTATTTCACATCATCTTTGCCAAATCCCTTTCTTGGGATGTCGGTGACTAGCGCTAGTCACGGGCGCCCATAAACAGTCACCGATGGTGGAAATGTACGTTGGTGTCCCAAGAGAGGGGTAATGCCATGACCACTCCCACCCAGGTAAAAAACACCAAAAATACACCAATTTAAATTTTCCAAAAAATGGAAAAAATAGATGTATTTCACACAATTTTTTAAAAATAATCATACATACCAAATCATCGGTCATTTCCGCCACCACGGCCACCTCTACTCTCTTCTCAAATCTCATAAAACTCTTTTCTCTAACATGTAGCATCCTTACAACTTAGACCTCTAATTTGCACTCGCACACGATACAAATGAAATCACTATTTACTTTTCACTATTACTATATATAGCAATCTTCAATTATAGTTACTCGTTACAATGATTTTTCCAACTAATACATGACACACATTTTCTATCATATCTTGATATTTTCTACTTCATTCTATTCCTCGTTTGTGTCATTGGGATCAACATTTATTCTAGCACCATACTATACATATTACATAATGCTATATTCAAATATGGTATAGGTACTCATCAATCTATACACATTATTACAATATATTATATACTACCTCTTGTTCACTTTTATCTTTACTTTCAACTCAGTGCTCGTTTCTTCACCCCTCTCCCTTTCGATGAAAGGGGGAATAGAATCAAGATCACTTTACAATCCCTATGAGGTTAAAATATAATCAATCGATACTCTTATCACATCACTATAACAATATTTTTCTTTGATTCTATTCAAAACAAAGAAACAAAATCACTCTATATTCAAAACTCAAATAATTTCTATTGTTTCAAATATATTCCCCTAATGACCTAATATGGGGAAAACACAAAAACCTCTTTGTAAGTAATCTACTGAGTACAAAATATCAAAGAAATCTTCGATCATTTAGACCAAATCAATCAATCGATACAATAAGCATACTTTACTATCTCTCCTAGATGACCTAACTTGGGAGCTACATCACAATTACTATCACTCTTAGATGACCTAACTTGGGAGTCACTTTACATTTCTATCACTTCCAAATGACCTAACATGGAATCCATCTAACACTATACAAATCGAGACACCCGTGAGAGCGTGTGGTAATGAGACGTCTTTTCCTTTTGTATATTGCTCTTATATGGGTTCTTCAATACAGAACAATACAAGATAACACGAAACTAAAATTTTGTCTCTATCTGTCTACAACAATTGGACATTTTGAGCATGTATTTATGGATGTAGAGTAAAATGAGACCTCTCTCCCCAACATTCCTCTAGGGGTAAGACGCTCAAATCCTCCCATTTTCAAATATACAAAATTAGGTTGGGAATTGATCACTCCCTACCTCTTCAATCTCCATTGAAACAATCACAATCTCCAAAATATAAAAATCATCTCAATGTTTCTCCAAGTGCTCCTTACAATGGTTTTCTATCTCTATTTACGCCACATGGGTCAACACATTGATCCATGGTTTTCCACACTACATGTACTTTTACAATTCAACTTCTTCGAATTCTCACAGGTATGTTCCTTTACTTCCTTTACACTACTTGAATTTCATTCAAATAGCATAAATGGTGGGAAAATGTAGACACAAAATCACACACATATTACTATTTTACTATACCTCCAAGTATGTTGTTATATGCATGGATCTTAAGTAAGAAAATTATTCACTGGTGATACAGTCCCTAGTCCATCTACTTGATTTTATTGTTTTTATTTTCTCTCTCGCACATCTGTATTTTCTTTACCTAGTTATGGTCATGTCACAGGGATCAATGTCTATCAGTCTATTCACATCTGTTGTCATTTATCCTAGGACACCAATATCCTTCTAGACACTAGCACCCATTGCTCTGTTTATTCTAGGGGCTCATGTCCTCTTTGTTCTTTTCACTTATTTTAACATTTTTGGTTGGAATTTTTAGTTTTCTTCTCTTTATCCTAAGGTCATATTCAGCATGTCATGTCACTAGTATCAAAATTCAAAAAATATAGTCTATTATTTGTGTGGAAAATTATAAAGGGAAATATCATATACATACTATCACTATCAATCAAAGGGAATACATTTCGGACCGCATACACTATGTAGGAAGGGGAAGTGTTGAATTCCATCCCACACATTTGCATTTAATCTATCCATATCCTATTATATTTATGTCATTGACATAAAGGAAGCCTAATGAAAATATTTCACACACAAGCACAAAGAACTACATGGATTCTAGAATGTAATGCGGTTCTCGATCATAGGCTCACTCTTCGGGTGACCACTTTGGGGTCATTCGACTTCAAATATTGTATATTTCATTCCAATTTGATGTGTTTGTGAGCTTGTGTAGGTATATAGGGTTTGTTTTATAGGTTATAGATTCTTACGATGATCAAAGTATGAATAACAGGTGATCAAAAGAGAATAAGTGTGAAACCCTAGTGACATAGAAGAAATCTAATTATGATCATTTGTGTGGTCACCAACACCCGTGAAGTTGTCTCTGGGAAGCCGGGCACCTTCACACACCCATGTCCATTTCTGTCCATACATATCTCGAATTAATACTAAGCATTTTTGACACTCGCCCAACCTATTCATCAGTTGTTCTAGTTCATATTTTTCTAGGATACGTATAAATTAGATAAGTATCCTATCTTTCCTACTTTCTCACAAGGTTACATCATTAAAGTGCCTAGAATTTATATTCTTTTGTATATTATCATATTAGTGACTCTGAAATATGATTTAATTCTATTTTTGGTAAATCACTTTGTCATTCTAGATAACATATCAGCTAACTTGTTAGTTACACCTTTCTTATATTTTATAATAAAATGAAACTGTTACAAAAAAACCATCCACTTATAGTTTCTAGCTTCTAAAAATTATTTTGAGCATGCAAATATTGAAGAGGTTGGTGATTCATATGTATGATAGTTTCCTTACCCATCAGGTAATGTTTCCATTTCTTGACCACTTGCACAAGAGCATATAATTCCTTTTCATATGTAGAATAATTTATAATCGCACCATGAAATAAATCGAATGATAACATATGGGTCAACCTCCTTGAAGTAGGATAACCCCCATAACATAGTCGGTAGCATAAATTTCCACTTTGAAAGGAAGGTGTAAGGTAGGTAATGGAAAAAATTGATCATGATTAATATTGTATTTAATAGACTCAAAAAAATTATGTTATTTATTACCACAATCAAATCCTTACCCCTACTATCACCGAATGTAGAGACACTTTGCTATAGAAGATAGGTTCTTGATGAACTTACTCAGATACTGAATTGCACTAATAAAAATCATAGTCTTGGTCAAACTAGATGGTGTAGGTTAATTTAGAATGGCCTCTATCTTCATTAGAGTTATCCTCAAATCTCCATCTCCCACCACATTCCCTAAAAATACAAGCTTCTATAGAGAAAATCATACTTCTTATCATTCAACACCAACCAGCTTATCCTAAAAACTTATAAAACATTATACAAATGGTTAATATGCTCCTAAAAAGTTTACTAAATAATAAAATTCCATCCCAGTACACACAATGACAGTTCATCAATTAATAAATGGTCTCTTTACCTCATTCATTAACCTCATAAAGTTAGTCGGTGCATTACATAGGCGAGCAAAAAACCAACCATTCATACCCTTTCCTGGTCTTGAATTTTGTTTTCCAGATGTCCTCTTCCTTGATATTTACTTTGTGATACCCAAATTTCAAGTCAAGCTTGGTAAAATATTTAGCATGTTGTAACTGATCTAGCAAATCATCAGTGTGAGGAAGAGGGTACCTATTCTTGATGATTATTTTATTTAATGTTCTATAATCAACACACATTAACCAAAACCATATTTTATAGGTACTAAAATATGGAACCACATGGAGAAGCTCTAGGATGGATTATACCTTGATTAATAAGTTAAATAATACATGTACAATCCCAAGTTTGGAAACGGAAAATCGTGTAACAAGTGTATCTCATGCTCAATTGGCTTGGTAGGGCAGCCCGTAGGCTCGTAGAAAACTTTCCTGAACTGTTGAACCAACTCTTTCATCCAATTCTTATCTTTATTAGTAAACATACTACAAGTGGATTTACATGCAAAAATTTCTCTTCTTGCATATCTCTCAAAAGAATTAATGCAAATTTCCCATTTTTATGAATAATATTATTATATTCGAGAGGCACTTACCAAAGAGATGTTTGAGTCTCCTACAAATACTGAAATGATGTAGCTCTTACCATCCTTCACCAAGCAGTAGTAGTTGGATCTTCTCATGAAGATGAGATCCATGATATACAAGTATGGGATGTCAAACACTACACCATACACATCAATAAAAATAATATCCAAAGTATTTTCATCAATAAAATTCTTATCAATACCAAACGTAATTTTTCATTTATTGGTAACCTTGATGTCTACACCTTTCTTCACCCAACCAAATGAATACATATTCAAATGATTGTAAGTCTCTAACTTTATCTTAAAAAATAAGTCCCTACTTATCAAATTATCTTGAGAACAAGTATAAAAAAGAGCTTTCACTTTAGTTTTCTTCACTTAAATTTTTATATGAAAAATCTTAGTAAGATCATTTTCTTCAAAAATATTATTACTACCCAAACATACTCTGTATAGATTGAGGTACAACATATTGTATCATCCACCTCTTCACTAAAAAATATTTCCTCTCCTTGGAGGGTAGCCATTTCCTTCTTTTTATTCTTCTTATTCTTAAAGGGATGTAATTCCATGTGGAGCTTCCAACATTTATCCTCGAATGAGTGTTAACATCACAATTACCATAATTAAATGTAGTTTCCATTTTATAAATGGAAGTATCCTTCTTCTTACCTTACCTTTTCCCTTTCCCCTTTTTCTTGATATCACATTGTTTGTTTGAAGCATGATGAGAGGTAGATGAACTACTTTTCTTATCCATCTCTAGAGTGTGGGCTTAAGAACATGCCTCATCTGGTTTCATCGGATTATCCAAGAGGAATAGTCTCCTTAAGTGGATATGGATTCCACCAATGTACCTCATCAAAATATTTTATTCCTCCACATCTTTTCCCATTTGGATAACTCTCTTCCGAACTCACTAGTGTACTCTTGCACATTTTGTCCTTGTTTCTTCCTAAGATATTGTTAATGTATGGACTTGTCTACCTCATAAAAAATAGGATAAATTTTCTTTTTGATTAGATTTTTAAATTTTTCCAACTTAGTAATACGAGGAATCTTATTAAAAACTAAATAATGAAGATATATTTAAACCAAGCTAAAGCATAATTGGTTAATTTTAACCTTGCAAATGAAATCATTGATGTCATTGATTTGATCCAAAATTAAATATACCTCAATTTGAACTATCTAATGGTCTATATTCTTAGAATTTTCATCCCCATCATAAGCATGAATCTTTATATTTACACCCACTTCAAATGGAGGAGGAGTAAGGTTGGAAGGGGATAATCTTCCTCATATTAATGAGTATCTTTTTATGGACTCCTAGTGCCTCTTTTGGAACACCAAGTTTCTATATGATAAATCCCATGATGGAATCCAATTTTCCCATAGATAAGGAAATACTACCCACATATTTGGAAATACTTGCCACATTCTCCTCCAACTTTTAGAAATGTTCTTCTTCGGTCTCACTTGTATATTTTCTACGATCCATGTCTTAGATTCCTTGCTTTCACTTTTTGGATGAAATATCTTATTCAAAAGGAATGAGGATACCTTCACCTCTTTCACCACCCTTCCAGGTGGGGTTCATCTAACTAAAATTATCAACACAATTTCAACCACAAAAAAATAGTTTTATCTTAGTTTGCTTTGATATAAATATGATTCATAAACTATCTCTTTTAAACAATAAATAGATCCTATATTGTGATAATGAATGAAAATTTTGAATAAGCTAAAATATCTAGTTTATTATGAAAGAATTATTCACACAATACTGAAAATGAAAGATGCAATACAAGGAGACAAAACTTTTATCCTGGAGAAACCCAAAGTGGAAAAAACTCTAGTTGGGTAAGAAATTTCTTCCCTTCACTATGTAAATCTATAAAATAATACAATTTTATCGTCAAACTATAACCTTAAAGAATAATTCAATCTCCTTCTACTTACATTACTTTCTTACAATCTCAACAAGAAAGAACTCAACTCTTTATGAACATAACAAGAAACATTAAAAATTTCTCCTTTGCTCACACTTTAAGTCAATAAAATCACTTGTTTGGATGAATAAATAAATTGGTATTTAAAATTTCTCTACTAAATAAGGAAGGAGGAAGTGAAAAAAATTATTGGGTAAGGTAAAATGTTTCAACTGTTCACCTTCACATTTTTTAAATTACTATAAACTTTTTGATCAAATGTTGCATAATGGATGCGTAAATGCTACATAAATTCATTTTTAGAATAGAACTCTCTTTACCTTGTAGTTAAAATCTATCTACATCACCTTCAACTGACTCAACCATTCTTATGTTAAATTAACATGTTTGTGAGAGAGGATCTTATAAGTTAAAAAAATAATACATAGAATTATGTACTTCTAGATCCATTTTTGGATCATTCTCTATACATAATACATTATCTTCTCATTTTCCTACATTAATATGTGTAGAGGACCACAATATGTTTTATTCAAAGGAATTTGGTTTCAAGGCACATAGCTAAAGACATCAGGTAGTACAATGCACATGAACATGATAAATGCTTCTTTTGATAAATGAAAAAAGGAAGAAGGAAAATAAGAAAATCAAATGCAAAAGAGGAAGAGATGAATTGAGACAACACTTGATGGGGGAAATGATCCAAAGAAGGATAGTAGAGTGCATGAAAAATAAGAAGAAAAGAATGGCGTTTTGTAGAGATGTTTGAGGAAATGAAAGTGTGCAAGGAGAAGGAAGTGCATAAGGAAAAATGATGTGGCTTAGAAATGTAAGCTACCTAACACATCTGGAGTCATAAGGAAAAAAAAAAAAGGAATATAAAATCCATGGAAATTCATAGCACACACTTAAGGGACATCAAATGAAGAAAAAAATATAAGGAAAGGGATTACTATCAACAACTTGGTATTAATTGTAGTTGATGGAGGATAAAAGTTTCACACATGTGAAAGATAATAAATAAAATAGTTATGACCTATTTAAAAGGGTATAAATAGGGGGTAATTCATTTGGAATTACCTTATAGTTAAAATCAATAGATTTGAACAAAAATATTGAAAAAATGAAAGAAGTAATTCAACACATTCAAAATTTGAAAAACCTATTGACATTAAAAGAGTGTTAAATATTTTACATTCGATGGGGATTGGAAAGATAAAAACGGAGGAGTAAGAGAAAATTTTAGCAAAGAAAACTATAAATATGGACTGCCATTAATTTTGGAGTCAAGTTCTTCGAGTAGATAGGGAAATTTGTAGTAATAAATTTACCTAGATTAAATCAAAGCGGGTATTAGTCAAAGTGCAAGATAAAATACAGTAACAAAGAAGCACATGAAAAATACCCATGTAAGAATCAAGCATTTCAAGTGACATAATTTTATATAGTACCATAAGATCAATGTATAAGGAAGGTTCAAGTAACACAATTATAAAGGAAATATCAAGTGGGGTGGAATAATTGTTTACATATGAGGAATATGTACAAGTTGGTGAAGCAGGGACAAGTTCTTCCGTGCCCTCCAAGAAGGATAAGAAAAATTATATTTGAGAAAAAGAGAAAATAAGGATCAAATCTCTAGCATCATGTTGAAAAGTAGTGTTGTCATTGATGTCAATATGTGTAAGGAAAATGACGTTTGATTGGTAGTTCCATTCATTGATGTCATGTGTTGTGTTGATGTCAAGATGAGTTGCTTGGTCGGTTTGTCATTGATGAAGTGTCTCAAGTAAGTGTGATGGTTTGTAGGAGTGATGAAAAGGTATCTCGGTGACAGGTGGATGTTATACTGATATCCTGGAGGTTTTTAAGGATCTTGTAGGTGAAAAAGAGTGGAAAAGTCATGAGATAGTTGGCATGAATGATGTAAGCATGTTTTAGAAGCCTAGTTATGAGGCCTAGTCAGTAGGATGGTGTGTCATGGTGGTTCACATGTATGTATAAATTGGTTATAAATTGTGAGAGAATGGAAAGCATGAGGAGGAGGTGTTCAAAACTCAAAAGTGTCTCGAGTGTGTATACATGTTTTGGTCATGTTTTATAGGTCTACACTAGACATTGTCTTAATCATTAAGTTGCCAAATTAGATGAGATGATATTTTTTGAGATAATTATGCAAATTTGAGCATTGATAAATTTTTATCAGGGTTTCTTAGAGGTGTGAGAAAAGTTTCAAGTGTTGGTTTTAGGATAAATCAAGAAAAGCAATTTTTTCCTCTCTGAGCTCCTATAAAGTGAGAAACCTAACATAAGAAGTTCTATTTGATTCTCATTTACATGTGTGAATTCTACATGGAAGGATAATCTCTTCATGGTAGTAGATTAATGGTCCTAGGTAAATTTTCCTAGCATTATTTTGTGGATTAAGGGGCATAAATTTATGAACAACCGTTAAGAAGGTAATGTGATCTTAAACCCCGCTTAAACCCTAGGTTAGGTAGTGATGGAGAATAACTTGCTAAATTTTACCCATAATGGATTGGTTAAGATTGGTTAGTGATTTTATGTTGTAGATAACTCCTCCATCTCTCTCCTTGTGGTATTTAGGTGTGTTGATAGTGAGTGAACCCCAACAAATTACAAGTCTGTGAAGAAGTTATGTTTTCTTTCAAGTTTTTCATTAGACCATATGAATAAATTTATATTTGAGGAATTATGAAATCTATAATACATGTTTTGAATGGTTTCATATAAATTTATATACCTTTGGAGGTATGTGGAATTCTATTTCGTAAGACTAGTTTTGGGGTAGTTTTAGGAATTTTAGGTGGTCTTAGTTGAAGAGTTTTTATTAGGAACTTATAGTCCAAGTGAGAATGTTTGATAGATCTAGTTATGACCATAATGTCACAATATTTCTAAATATGTGTCAAAATTTCATGTTCGAGGTGTTTTGCTACTAGTTTGAGCTTTATCTTTGAGTATTGATTTTGTAGGTCACAAACCTAGTGAGGATAGTTGATCCTATTGGTGGCTTCATAACATGAGATGATGGTTTTGAGTTGAAGAATATTGTAGGAGGCATGGAGTGGAATTATAAAACATTTATAAGTGGTTTTAGATGTTTTATGAATGCCATATACGCCAAGAGGTCTCAATATTTGGTGAGAGGGAAGTTTGATTGAATTAGGCCTACTTGTGTCTTAATGAAGGATTTGAGTATGCATATGATATTGCAGAACTAAGTGGTGTTTGTGTGATTTTTTCATAAAATTTTATTATTTTGTTATGATATTTTATGTCTTATGATGGAATACATGTATGTATTTGGTGCTTAAGTCATGTATATAAGCACATTTTTAGGCCTATTTGTTGTAGTTGGGTGAGTATGAGAATGAGTGAGTAAGAGGGTAGATTAAAGAGGTTTAGAATGTATTTTTGACCATCAAGAGAGGTAAAATTATTTGTCATGAAATGATAACAAGTGACAATTATATGGTGTTCAAGATTAGATGACGTAATAAGCTTGATGAAGAAGTTTTTGAGCGAGTAAAGCGCAATAGGTAGATTTGAAGAAGATTGAAAAAATGAGAGCTTAATAGGTTTCATCATCGGTTGTTATGGAAACATTCTATAGGTGATAAAAAAATTAGGTGGCTGAGTTGGTATTAAGTCATCTACGGGGTTGGTTCCTCCATGTAGGGCTATTTCTCTACTAAATATAAGGGATGGTGTTCTTATGGGGTTAGTGTCCCACTAAACTTAGGGGTTGGTGCTCCTTGTTGGGTTGGTGCTCAGATAAATTTGATTAAGTTCTATAATAAATATTTGATTCAAGGGGTTTTCTTCCTTTAAATGGTTTCCCACTTATATCTTGTGTTCTTTTATTCTCGTTTTTCCCATCTATGGTTATGTTTCTTAATGAATACATGCTTAATGGTTAATTTAAATTGAGTGGTTTGATGGATGTAAATGTTTAAGTGAATGCAAGTTTTATTACACACTAATTCAACCCCTAAGTGGGTTTTCTTCCAATAATTGGTATCATAGAAATACCTCTAAATAAATCTTAACAACTTGAGGTGATCCTTTGAATCACAGATATGGCTATTTAGCAGAGTGGTTCCTATATTAGTAAAGATCATTTATCTGATGGGAAAAATTATGATTTTTGGAGCATCAGGACAAAGACTCATATATTTTCCTTGGGATGTGATATTTGTTAATCATTTTTTGATAGGTACAATATTCGTCAAAATCCTCCAACTGATGCAACATGCAAGAAGTCAAGTAATGACAACTTTAAAGCAATTATTTCCATTTTGTGTGGATTGAAAGATTCATAATTTGTCAAGTTAATGTAATGTACTACTACTAACAATATGTGGGCTAAGCTACAAATAATAAATGAAGGAGACACTAAGGTGGATTTATACAATTTTAGACCTATAGAGTCAGTTTGAAATCTTGAAGATGAAGTAAGAAGAAATAATTGCAACATATCTTCTTAGAGTGGATGAAGTAGTCTATATTATCAGAGGATTACTCCTAAAATAGATCCTAAAGTCTTAGCTATATAGTAATCCAATGATCTAAGTATAATATAGATGAATGAAATCCATGGTATCTTGATAGCCTATGAGATGGGGACATGTGATAACAAACCTCCTAAAAAGGAAGCAACCTTCAAATCTAAAAGGAAGTCAAAAGGTAAGAAGATTAAACATGATGATGTTTCGGATATAGATGATAATGAATTTATTTCTATGTTTTCCAGGAAGTTGAAGACATGTTGAGGAAATTATAAGGGTAATTTTCCCTTCAAGTGCTTCAATTGTGGTGAGATAGGGAATTTTTCAAACAAGTGTCCTCACAAGCATAAGGATGAAGATAACAAAGATCATGATGATGATCATGATAATGATAAGAGATCCTATGGGTATGAAAGGAGAAAGAAGAAGTTTATAAAGGTTGAGAGAAATAAGAATTCCAAGAAAATCCTATATTCCATGGAATATTGCAACTCATATGAGGTAAGTAGTGAAACTAATAATTTTGATTCTGATAATGATGATGTTGTAAATGAAACCTTATTCATGCCTAAATGAGCTAGAAGCTCTAAAAATAAATTTTCCCTATATGGAGGTTCATGTGTGGATTTAGATGAAGAATAAGTTGAAGCTGACCTTCAAACTGAGTTGATGTGTTTCCTATAAGAGTTGAAGCATACGTAAAAGAAAAAAAGAAACCAAAGAAACAATTTAAGGAATATGAAGACAATATTCATCTTCTTGAAGAGAAACATTGGATTGACACCGATGAGTATGATGAGACCCTCAAATAAGTATAAACTCAAGTTGATATTGTAACAATAATCCTAAAGTCTAAGGAGGAAGAGTGCATTAGGTATAAAATATAAATCAAGTCCCTAAATGCATAAGTGATCAAGCATCTAGCAAGGTAAGATCATTTCAGAAGTATGAAAATAATTCCAAGGATCTAGAAAATATTTTGGATAGTCAAAAGTCTGATGGTGATAGGATAGGTTTTGGATTCATTTAAGACCTCAAGAAAATCAGTGGATATGACAATGCTAGTTTAAGTTCCAATGAAGATTATAAGGAGAACAACTTGAGGAGCAATATGAAGACAAGGCCAATTAGGCAACCTAATGCAATAAGGTATGAAAAATATTTCAATGGTTATTGTTATGCTTGCAATGAATTTGGTCATAGAGAAAGGGAATGTGGTAGAAGGTCCTCAAAGAATGAGGATTCATGTAACCATGGAAGAATTATCATTTCACAGCATCTAAGAGGTAATAATGAATTTGTTTGATATAACTATCATAATGTTGGTCAAATTACAAAGTTTTATTTTCATGGTCCCTCAAGGAAAATAAATAATTTTTAGGCTCCTAGAGTATATGAAAGAAAGAAAAATAATGCATGGGAACCAAGAGTGAATCGGATAATTCTAACTACGCATAAGTTATATATTTGAGTAATTCAAGAATGTTCACATGTTAATCATAAGAATGATAAAGAATTTAAGAAAAAGTGTTAAGGAGGTATTAGAATATCCCAAAGTTATTGTTTTAAATCCCCATGGTTTGGGATGTGTCTACTAAGCCTCTTAGAGACATTCATGAATAAAAAAGCATGAAGTAAGGGGGAGCTTGATAAAAGTTAGTGTAATAAGAAGGTGAGTATATTTGAAGATGGAGCTTGAATGGATGCAATAAAAATGTTTGCTAGTATAGTCAAGAAGTCACATAGCTCTTGTTGGATTCTTGAAGGTCTGTATGTTGTCTTGATCTTATTTAGTTACAACCATGGTTCTATATTAGTGCATCCTATCTCATCATATCCACCTTTTTCTACATGTCATGTTCATTTATGATGTTATAGGCTTCTCATTTACTAGTAATACTTCATAACCTTCATGTATGCACCTATATTTGTACCAAATGCACATTTAAGACTAATTTATAGTCATATAGTCAATGACTAATACTTTAATTCAAGACTCTCCATGTATTTCTCTGCTCATCTAATCTATACAACTCTTCCCTATTGCTCCTACCACAAGCCAATACCTTATTCCTTTTCATTTTTCTTGAGATGGAATAACTCACTTGACCTAGATGATCCTTCAAGTCCTATCAAATACACCATCAAACTTAGACACATGTGTCAACTATTTTAGCTCAAAGATCATTCTTTCTAACACAATAAGTCCTTCATATGCATTGTTCAAGGTTTTAATAAACCATGAATTGATTGATTGATCAGGGATCCTATACTAGAAGGTTCATGTGATAGGCTCATGGTGAAATATGATCCCTCTAAAAATGAAGAACTCGAATATTCCTTTGTTCCAATACATTTCCTTCTTTGATATTATAGCAGCTTATCATCCCTTATATGAATTTGGGAACCACTACTACCCTTATTCTGAAGTAGTTAGGATAATTGCATAGAAGGGTACCTCTACCTCTTGAGCATTTCTAACCTTTTTATATTCATTGTTTAGTCAAGATAGGACTTCACTTGGCATTTTTGAATTCCCATATAGTTTAGTCATGCATCGCTTTTCAAGTGTTCCTCCATACTCTACCTAGACTACTTGATATCCCTTCTCAAGTACCAATCAAGTATCAAATTCCCACCAAATTTTTTATACCAAATAACATTATGATTTATAACCTCCAAGAGCTCACTTCCCTTCAACTCTTGTCCATAGATTCATTTACACTTTGCATGTAAAATCTTCTATAATCAACCAAGTCTAAGAAAGAGCTTTGGTCTTATGGACTAATTAGTGATTGCATTAAAATTATGAAAAAAGGAAAGAGGACATGATTCAAACCTGGACTGTGAAGATAATTCCATCATAATCTATTCCTAAGAACACCATATTCCTATGTATTTTCTTATTAATTTTTAAAGCTCTTTATACGCTTGTTCTAGGTGTCATCTTGTTCATTAGTTCTTGACTCAAACTCTTGGTTCTTGATCTTACTCTTGGAATGTGATAGTAGGATCTCAACATCTAGCACAAGGACCTAATGTAGTTCCTTAGAGAATGGAAGAATTTGCATCCATGTCCTTTTGATAGGTATTTGGACTATAAATATGGTATGTCTGTCCTTTTTCTCCATGTACAGTTAGATTTCAGTCAATTGATGGAAATTTTCATGATATACTTCCCCAAGAATCACTCATACACATCATCATACCTAGATAGATGTCCTTTAATTTGCATGCACTGGCTCTTCATCATATTATGCCCAAATCAACCTTTCATGCAGTCTTCTTAGTGATCTATGACAATCATAGGGCCTGTATAGTCATTATTATATCAATTGATGGAATTTTCTTGATATATATACCTCCAGAGATCACTAAAACCCTTCCTTTAGACCTTAATCCACCTCCCTTATGAGTTGAGGGTTATAACAATAAACACAAATGAGAAACTATGTATTCTTCCTTTAGTATTAGTACACTATGTTATCCATTTTGAGCTCAAGTTAACGCTTAGAGAGATATCCAATATGGTTCGCCAATCACCACAAGAATTCGAGGGTTCCTTATCCATACCAAGAGAGAGAAAATTTACAAATGGTAGTCAATTTCTTCAGGGGAATAAAAATATATTGAATTCCCTAAATCAATGCCAAGAGAGAACAAAATGTAATATATTTCCTTTGTAAGCATTTCAAAGCTCGGAAAAATTATGGTGATGTTCATTAACACCTGTAGAATCAATCTTATTTGATAGTCAAGAAAATTTAAACAATACATGCTTTGGAGGGTTGTACTACTCGCCTTTGCCTCAGTCACAATTTCTCAACACACTCATCTCGTAATCTATAATAATAGATTTAAATCATCCCTTAATTGTGTAAATTTCATTATCATCAAGTACATACATACACTAAAGGAATATTCATAAGTATATGAAGTTAAGGAGTTCAATTCCATTCACTTCACACTCAAACATACTCGCAACATAGTATTTCACATTGTTACATAGTATCCAACACTAATATTTTACTACTATTCAAAACTCCACTTCCTCTACACTCTAGTCATGTTTCCTAACCTCTCTTGATGATATTCAAGCTCATCTCCTTGTATCTTGCTAGACTTAGTTGTATTTACCTTTATCTAGGTCTAAGACTCCTATTCAAGAGAGATATTCTCAACTATACATGCAATATTCAAGGAATCAGGTTTTCCAACTTAGAAACAGTCTAGTCAAGATCATGTTGGCTTCCTATAATTGTACAACCTCTTGCCAACGTACTATACTCCACAAGAAACTTGACTTTCACCTCTAGAACACCTATTTTCTACTTTTTACATTTCTACAAAGAGAATTTACATCACAAATTTAAATATTTAGAGGGAAAACTTAATACAACTCCTAATACATGCTTAATGCCTCTCAAAGGCTTATTATTTCTTGTCCTATGTTTTATTCCATCAAAGTGTGATTCTCTTGCATCAGACTTCCCCACTAGAAATGATTTGAACTCCAGTTCAAATGTAATGTTTTCTCCATCCTTTAGTCTTCATTGTATACCTGGGTCCCATGGTCTCATTGCCAATGTTGATGTTTTCTTGAAGTAGTCTTTATCTCTCATTTATTTTCTCTTCATCCTCTTCTTGTGTGTTCTTCTCCTTAGCTCCTTCTCATCTTCACAAGTCCATGCCTCAACCTCATCATCATATATGTCTTCTATATCTTCTTGTTCCTCTTGTCTCATGAGCTTTCTCATTGAATCATACACTTGATTCATCTCTATGTCTTCCAAACCTGTATTCACAATATTAAAAGCAACATTAGAAGTAAAGGTTTGAGGCCATGAAGCCTCTTGAATGTCTACAGAGTGCTGATAGTATTCATTTCTTTTGGGTTTTTCATTAACCATGTTTAACTTGGCCATGTTCATTTTGTTTTCCTCTTTTTTTCCCTCTTTCTCAACTTGATCAATTTTATTCTCAGTCTAATTTGAGATTAAAAATAACTCCTTAAGAGGATTCAACAACTCCTCTATCCTTTCCAACTCTTCATTCAAAAATTCATCATAGAATCCATCAAATCTAGGTGCTAGTTCCTTGTTTTTATTCTCAAATCTCTAATTTTCAGCAGCATATTCTCTTATTTCTTCTTGTTTCATGAAGTTATCATCACATTCATTCACCATGATTTCAATTTACATCACTCCTTGATCATGACTATGATCTTCATTAGCCATTCTAGATTTTTCACCCTGTTGCATATTAGTCTTTGTATTTAACTCATTCCTCATATCATCATTCATACTAATTTGAAAAGATAATTCATAAATATCTCCATAATCACCATCATTCGATCATCAAAAACAACCTCTTTACCTTTCTTTTCTCTTATATACTTCTCAGGCTTCGGGAATGCTTCTTGTTTACTTGTTGTTTCATCTTCATTTTCCTTCCCAATTGACTTTACTTGCACCTTATTCCATAGAATCCTTGGTTCTACTTTCATATTTTCAACCCATCATTACCAGCTGCATCTTCATTATTCTTTATATTCTTGACCACCCATACCCAATTCTTTACTTGGAATATTTGGCTTATTAATCCATCTAGGGACTATGTAGCCATACTTATGGGCCAATTTTGATATGTCAACCTTATCTCTCCTTTCACCATATGACACACCTACATATGCATTATATTTATGAGTAAAATTAGACTTTGAAACAAAATTCTCATTCTTGTGAACCTACTGCTTTGATGCATGATTCTTTATGGCTTATGTTCTTGCATTTTCATTCTTGATTGTATGATTGAAACCAGTTTCTAGATTCTCTTCCATTATTCTCATAGGCTAGCCTTTGATGATAGTATCCTTTAAGTCCTCATTGTTCACCAATTTCTCATCTCGATACATTTGTTTGGTTTCTTCTAGATCATATTCTCAAGCATCATAGAATTCTAATTCTTATTCTACCTCTTCACCTGCATACTACTGTAGTTTATTATCTTATTTTTCTCCTTATTTAAGTGAATTAGGATTCACTTCTTCTTGAACTATCACAAGTTCTTTCACTCTTCCATCTCTCTTCTCAAACACTTGGTTTGATCCACTTCTTGTAAGCATCAAGATATTTTTCTTGATCTTCTCCACAAGGCTTCATGTACTTGTAATTATCCATTCAAAGACAACATTAGATATAAAAACAAGAGACCACAAGGTCCCCATGAATGCCTCTTTCATGGACATTCTCATTTTTCAAGTGCTCCTCTTGGCACTTCACCTTCTCTCTTCATTTATTCCTTTTCCTTGTTCTCCACAATGAGAACTTTCTTTATCACCTCTTCATCTTCACATGGTGATTCACTCTCTCTCTTCCTCATGGAAATCATCTCTTTCCTTCTTTTCTTCATAAGTAGCTTCAATGGCCACTTCACTCTTTTCCTCATCCTCCATCCAGCCCCTTGGGTTGGCATCTGCATCCTGGCTTCCATCATTGCTTCTATCTCTTTAATTATCTCTCTTATCTACCTTATCTCCTCCTCTTCTCTCTGGAGTTTCTCCTCTCTCTACTTCTTATTTCTCTCTTTCTCTCTCCTTTTTCTTTCTTCATGTTCCTTTTTATACTTTAGGAACTTAACTAGCTCTTGGACCATTCATATCTCCATTGTTTCTTCTTCCTTCACTTAGGCTTGACTATCTCTTCTTAAGCCTCACTTGAATTCTTTTCCTTCTTCAAAAACCTGCAATTCTCTATATATTCACCTTGGCATCCAATCATTATCACAAATAAAAACAAATTAATCATCTAATAATGCACAAATTTATAAATGAGGTAGCCTACTATGATACCAAAAATGGTGCATCCTAGCTCAACATATCCACCTTGTTCTTTTTCATGTTCATTTATGATGTTCTAGGCTTCTCCTTTACCATTCATGCTTCATAATATTCATGTATGCACCTATCTTTGAACCACATGCACATTTAAGACTAATCTATAGTCATATAGTCAATGATTAATACTTCAATTCAAGACTCTCCATGTATTTCCCTGCCCATCTAATCTATATAACTCTTCCTTATTGATCCTACCACAAGCCAATACCTTATTCCTTTGTCTTTTCTCTAAGATGGCCTAACTCACTTGACCTAGATGATCTTTTAAGTCCTATCAAATATACCATCAACCTTAGACACATGTGTCAACTTTTTTAGCTCATCATCATTATTTCTAACACAATAAGTCCTTCATATGCATTGTTCAAGGTTTCAATCAACCATGGATTGATTGATTAATCAGGATCATATACTAGAAGGTTTATATAGTAGGATCATGGTGAAATAGGATCCCTCTATCAATAAAGATCTCAAATATTCCTCTGTTCCAATATAGTTCTTTCTTTGATATTATAGCAATTATCATCACTTGTATGAGTTTGGGAACTACTAATTCCCTTATTCTAAAGTAGTCGAACATTACATATAAGGAGGATCTGCCTCTTTAGCACTTATAACCTTGTTATATCCACTTTTAGGCACGATATGACTTAACTTGGCAGTTTTGAATTCCCATATAGTTTAATCATGCATTAGTCTTCAAGTATTTCTCGCATACTCTACCTAGACTACTTAATAGCCCTTCTCAAGTACCAATCAAGTATTAGATTCCCAATAAAGGTTTTGTACCCAATATCCTTATGATTTCTAACCTCCAAGAGCTCACTTCCCTTCAACTCTTGTCCATAGATCCCTTTACACTTAACATGCACAATCTTCTATGATCAACCAAGTCTAACAAGGAGCTTTGGTCTTATGGACTAATTATTGATTGCATTAAAACTATGAATAATAGAAAGAGGACATTATTCAAACCTAGACTGTGAAGATAATTTCATCATACTCTATTCTTGAGAACACCATCTTCCTATGCATTTTCTTATTAATTCCTTTAAGCTCTTTATACCCCTATTCTAGGTGTCCTCTTGCTCGGTAGCTCTTGACTCAAACTCTTAGTTCTCAATCTTACTCTTGGAATGTGATAGTAGGATCTCAATATCTAGCACAAGGACCTCCTGTAGTGCCTTAGAGAATTTAAGAATTTTCATCCATGACCTTTTTATAGGTTTTTAGATTAAACATAGGGTATGACTATCCTTTTTCTCCTTGTACATCATATTTCAGCTTAATCGGTGGCAATTTTCATGATATAATTCTCCAAAAATCACTCATACATGACATCATACCTAGATATATGTTCTTTAACTTGCATATAATGTCTCTTCATCATATTATTCCTAGCTCAACCTTTCATGTAGTCTTCTTAGTGATCTATGATAGTCATAGGGATGAAACAATCATACTTATATCAATTTATGGAATTTTATTGATGTATTTACCTCTCGAGATCACTAAAAACCTTCATTTAGACCTTAATACACCTCCATTACGAGTTGAGAATCATAGAAATCAATAAAAATGACAAACTATGTATTTTTCCTTTAGTGTTTATACACTATGTTCTCCAATTTGAGCTCGAGATAACTTTTAGAGAGATCTCAAACTATGGTTCTCCAATCACCATAAGATTTTGAGGGTTCCTTATCCATACCAAGATAGAGAAAAGTTACAAATTGTAGTCAATTTCATCGGGGGAATAAAAATATATTAAAGGCCCTAAGTCAAGTCCGAGAGAGAACAAAATGTAATATATTTCCTTTGCAAGCATTACAAATCTTATAAAAATTATGGTGATGTTCCTCGACACCCGTAGAATCCATATTCTTTGTCACCAAGAAAATCTTAAACAATAAATTCTATGGAAGGTTTTATTCTCACTATCTAGTCACATTTTCTCAATACAATCTATCCGTAATATGTAACAATAGATTTAGATCATCCCCGAATGATGTAAATTTCACTATCATCAAGTACATACATATAATAAAAGAAGATTCATAATTATATGAAGTTAAGGAGTTAAATTCCATTCATTTCACACTCAAACATACTCTATAACATAGTATTTCACATTGTTACATAGTGTCCCAAACTGATATTTTAATACTATTCAAAACTCCACTTCCTCCACACTTTACTCATGTTTCCTGACCTCTCTTGATGATATTTGAGCTCATCTCCTTGTATCTTGCTAGACTTATCTATATTTGCCTTTATCTAGGCCTAAGACTCCTATTCAAGAGAGATATTATCAACCATCCATGCATGATTCAAGGAATCAGGTTTTCAAACTTGAAAAACAAACTAGTCAAGATCATGTTGGCTTCTTATAATTATGCAACATCTTTCCTCAAAGAGGAATATGTGAGAACCAATATCGAAAAAATGCACCACGAAAAATTTACACTCGATGGTAACGTTGTAGTTCCAATGCAATAAGTAAGATTTGAACAATGGAAAGAATATGCAAATAAGAAAACAGGTCTGCTCATTCTCATAGATCGAAAAAAATAAGTACAAATAGGCGTGGTGTGTAACCCCCATGCCTAAACAAGGAAAGTAACCCCTATGATGCCACTAAAACATATGACGTGACTAACGCATATAACGCCACTAAAGGAGGATTTAAAATTCCAAATAAAGAATGTAACTCCTATGATGTGACCGACGTAAATGACAATGAAAAATTCTATGATAGAATATGACACTTGTCATTTTGACTCCCTAAGACCTATGACTCTTGCAAGGTGAGATGACTCACTAGGTGATGTGGATGATGAAAAGGTAGTTCACACACACCAACATCCCCCTTCATCGAAGCTAAGGTAGAGGTCATGGTAAGATAGAAGAGAAAAGAAGAATTCCTAGATAACTATGAAAGATGTGCCAATGGGGCTCGACAACTAAAAGCTCCGATAAGGTTCCCATATACAAACAACATCTTTCTCGGAAGGAAAAGAGGATGAGAATAGGGATACGAGAGGGACACGAAGATGGCATGGACGGATCTCGAACTTTGAAACTCTAAGAAGTCTCCCTAAAGAATATTGATCACGAGATCCTCTACCTATGGACTCAAGAAGAGTAACCCACACTCGAAATGAGTTCCTACCCTTAGGAAGTAAAAATTGATGTGCTAGAATTCTTCCCACTCCGCCAAGGAAACCAAAGGTAGTATCATGAAGAAATCTGATTCTCGGTTCACGAAAGTGTGACATAGGTCTAGCAAGTGAGTGCGATGGAACCGAAGGTAATGTCACAAGTGTAGAACTATTAGAGTATGAAGGGTGAACACCTATAGAAAGGATTTCCAACTGATGTGAAGGAAAAAAACATCCCCCACAACATAAAATGGATCCACAAGAAAGGGTTGATCAATGAACATCTTTGGAAAAGTGGAAGTGGTAAGAGCAGTTCGGAATTTGATGGTCTCAGTAGACCATTTTTGGTATTTTAACAGTAAATTACAATTTAATAAAAACAAACCCGTCAATTTAGCTTAGGTAATTTTTAATAAAATCGTATTTCAGCAAGTTTATATTATTTAAAAACCGTAAAATTTCATAATAGTCAAATATAATATATAAGGTATATTACTATATATATATGAAATCCGATTGGATTTTATTCATTTTACAAATATTCTATAAATCATATTGATAATGATTTTTAATAATTCCCAATTTAAATTTAGAAACTAAAATAAGTTTATGTGAATAATGAATTTATTAAACTCAGAGTTCACATGTTGTCTTTTTTTTTTTCTAAAAACATATAAGTTTCTAATTTCAATGATATTGTGACTATATTTATTTTCATTTTGTCATTACCAATTGCAATCTACAAGTTTCAATTTAACTTTTATGCAAGTTTCAATTCAAATTTTTATTGTTGTAGGAAAATTTAAGGAATCTTGTTACAGACATCCAAGAAGAAGCTTGAGATACAGACATCAATACAGGTACATGATTATTATTTTGAATAACGTAAATTTAAAATTAAGATTTCAATTAAGATTTTTTGACAATTTAAAATTTTACTAAAAACGTAAATTGAAAGGTAACTATATCACGAAACCGTCATGAAATTTCCTTTTGACAGTAGGGGTGATCACAAATTCAGTCCGGGGTAAGAGTTCTAGAAGGGGCACTCCTAACAATGGAGATGATGAAATCCTTTGAAATACTTGTAGATGGATGAGGAACCTGTAGTACATCACAAGTGTACTCTATGAAAAGATGACTAAGGTCAAGAATATACTCATCCTAATGAGGGGGCTCAACAAATAAAAGAGTGATGTCAAATAGGTATGAGTCATCCAATGAAGGTGGAGGAGTGAAAGGGGCCTCAAACACTAAAGGTGGAAAAGAGGCGGGTGTGATGACTGTATAAGGCTATATAAGAGACTGATCAATATCTGATGAGATGTGGGATGTGCCAACACTCTAGAATAGTGAGAGAAGGAGGAGAAGAGTCCTCTGTAGTACTCTCAACATCAAAACTGGGTGCATAATCCTCATCATCAGAAGTAGAACCAAGCGAGTCTAGTGTCAGTGGAACTATCATCACATGAAGAAATATGTGTGGGTGGCCCTTCGTAAGAAAAAGTATCGGTGAACTCACTTTCCTCCATGGATGCAAGATCATCATAAGATCCATAACCAGATGAAGGAGGATCAAGGTCTCCATGAAAATTTGAATGAAAGTCCAAGCTTGGTGCGCAAACTCTGTGAACTCTATTCGACGTTGAAGGTCCTCTGGTATAGTAAGAAAAAGAAGCCGCATGCCATGTCATTATCGTTCAACCAATTTTGGTGATGAATGCAGTCAATAGGTTCGGGTTCCATCCCAAGAAGATGTGGTAACAAGTTGTGCATAATGCAATGTTCGAGTATTCCATTCTTCCATCAGAGGTAGTTTCTGGCCTAGTTAAACAACGGAGTGATAAAATTCAATGTCCATGATGAGAGGACCCTCCAAAGAATACTAGTTTAACCCCCTTTGTGGCACTTTATAGTTTAGTGTGTTGATTACAATCAAATGTGACTGTGCATCGAGAACCAGTTTGTCACTCACCTTGAAATCAGCATAATAACATGCAAGAGTGGAGACCACAATCAAGGTTCATCGCCACAATAGCTCGACACCATAAGCAAGCACAAGAATGAGTAAAAACAATAAGGGGAAGAGAAGGCCTTGTGAGAAATGGCATCTCACGTCACATGAAAAAACCCCTTTGCCATAAGACTATGGTGGACACACTCACAGTCCATAAGCAATAAAAGGGATAAGTACAAAGCTAAAGATGATTCAAAATGATTTGATACAAGAAATACAATGACACCCCTAGAATGTGGCACTTAATAAAATAGTGCGTTTACAAAATTGATAATCCCATCATCTAGTGTGCAAAAAAATTTAATTTTGACTAAAGAAGTGCTCAAAACGAGCGAGCAACGAGTCAAAAGTTATAAGAAAAATGATTCCCACAATTGATGGGAAACGTCAATAATCCTCCGCAAACAGATTAAAAAAGTGCCCTAAACACATGCAAAGGGTGTTGTATGTATGCTCGTTGGAAATGGAATCAAATTTTAGATAGGGTTTGTTTTTATTGCGAGGGGAATTAGCCTCTTGCCAACCCTGGACCTCACCCTCCATCTTCGACACTTGAAGGAAGGATAATAAAACAAGAAAAATATACCAAAAAATTATTACAATGCCAATGAAATAAATGTTTTTAACCTTAAAACATTAAAGGTGATTGATTTTACCAATAATCAATTCTAAAAGGGTGGATATGAACAAGCTTAGGCGTGTGTTTGACCGAGCTGCTCGAGAGAATGGAAGCCCACGTTGTCACAAGCTAGGTGTCAGTTCATTAAGCCTTGGAGTTGTGCTAAGGTGCGCAGATGTAACCTCCAAATGGAATATAGATTCCATGTGTTAGAGGGAGGTGATTTCAAGAAAAAAGGATTCTCCACTGACTCTACTTGTAAAATATGCCAAGCTATGGGATGTTGGTTATCGACGAAGCTTAACTCGATCACCTTTTGTCAAAAGAGGGGGCTACATGTTGTGTAACATTTGAAATCAATCTGTAAGTGCTAGGATATTTTCCAAGCCTACAATATAAAAATGGTCAAGCAGAGGTTCTAGGGGTATGCAAAGATTCTACGGGCCGTCGAATATGTAACGCCATGGGAAAGAACGCTCGTAGGAAAGGTCAAAACTACCAACTGAAAGCCCACAATCACAAAAACAATGAATCAAGGGCCAAGAAAAACTCAGGTGGTACTAGTGCAAATGCAGATGGATGGAATACATGAGCTGATAATGCACGAGGAGATGGCACCTAGTCACAACGATCGAATGCATGCAGATTCAACAGTAGGAAACAACACCAAAGTCGCAAGCGAGGAAGCTTACAACTTAGCGATGAAAAGCATGAGCACTGGAGTAATTCAAACACCCGAAAACACGAGCACTATCGGGTCATAGGGCCAAGGTAAGAAAACCATATGAGAGCACAAGCCAAACCATGAAAACATGGGAAACAAGCACCAACATAGAGGAAACCACGACCCAAACTAGGCCGAATAAGGGCAAGTAGGGTTCTCTCGAAAGCACGAGAGTGAGATGATCTACCAAGGCATGTAGAGGAGATCTTGGGATGCAGAGAAGTATCCAACGAGGGATTTTTTAATGACTATGCAGTGGTTTAAACATGTAGGACAAGCCACAGACAGATGACAACCAGATCAAATAGAAACCATACCCAAGTCCAAATCCTGAACATAATGCAAGGGTTGAAGAACCAGTATGGGAATGAGCACGAGAAATAACCAACCATGCGAGTGAGAACCAAATCGAAGGATGAGCTAAATGGTGGAGTCGTATGTAATACAAATTCATGGAAAACAATGATATAAGGAAAATACAATGACCCCAAGTTGATCATGGTAGTGGCAAGGCAAATGCAAATGAGCTTGTTCCACCAATGCACGAGCAGGTAATTCTAAATCACAAGGAGTGGAGGTTGAAACACGAGTCGAGTAGACCAAAGCATGAGCCAACGTTGCAGAAAACATCCATGCAAAGGTAACCTCGAGACAACAATGAACCACAAGTCCACGCCAAAGCAAAACCGAGCTCACAAGAATAGAAGAAATCATGAACTCAACAACTGATAAAGAAAATCGACCAAAATACCCTCAAACTTGCAACGTGAGGTGAGAAATATAATTCCAAAGTAATAATCGAAAAAACTTGCATGAGGAAATAAGAAGAAACCAGAAGTAATAAGCAATTGATAAACGAAGAGTGCATGTTTTATCGAAACCTCGCTCTGATACCATGAAAGAGGGATATGTGAGAACCGATATCGAAACAATGCACCATGAAGAAGTTACACTCCAATGGTAATGTCATAGCTCCAACGCAATAAGCAAGATTTGAACAATGGAAAGAATATGCAAATAAGAAAACAGTCTACTCATTCTCATAGATCGAAAAAGGAAGTACAAATAGGGGTGTTGTGTAACCCCATGCCTAAATAAGGAAAGTAACCCCTATGATGCCACTAATGCATATGATGTGACTGATGCATATGATGCCACTAAAGGAGGAGTTACAATTCCAAATAAGGAATGTAACTCCTATGACGCACTGACGCAAATGAAAATGATAGATTCTATGACAGAATTTGACACTTGTCATTTGACTCCCTAAGACCTATGACTCTTGCAAGGTGAGATGACTCACCATGTGATGTGGATGATGACAAGGTAGGTCACACACACCAACATTTCCAATGTACTATTCTCTACAAGAAACTTAACTTTCACCTCTAGAATACCTTAATTCTACTTTTTACATTTCTACAAAGAGAACTTACATCACAAATTTAAATATTTAGAGGGAAAACTCAATACAACTCCTAATACATGTTTAATGCCTCTCAAGGGCTTATTATCACTTGTATTATGTTTATTCCATCAAAGTGTGATGCTCTTGCATCATATATGCTTCAAAAAGGTTGAGGAATTTTTTTACAAGGTATGTTACAAAGCATTTTATATGATGATTTGATCTATTGAGTCATATTGCATTATTATAGCTTCTAAAAGGTGTATGTTGGCTTAAGTAGAATTTGAATGTTTAAAGAGTGAAATGTGCTTGTTTGGGCACTAGACTATGTTGTGTGACCTTATTTATGTTTGAGGGTAAGAGATTGGTCTAGATTAGTGTGTTTCATGACTTAAATACTATAATGGATTCATTGAAGCACTTTTAAGGTCATAATCAGGTCCCAAAGGTAGGATAACACATGAAAGTTGTCTATTTTGAGAAGTATGATATAGTTGAGAGGACTGGTGTAAGGAAAATTTTATAGTGTGGTTTATATTAGGGTTCTATTACTTAAGATGTTTTTATTATTTAAGAGGTCTAGAAAAGTGATATTTTTCTAAGGGGGAGCTAATTATGCTTTGAGAATCGATGATCAAGATATGTCAAAGGATATGAGTCATATTTGTAATTCCAAGTAAAGAAAGTGTTGTCGGTGGAATCGGATAAGCTATTTTGGAGTGCTTTTCATGAATGAATGTTTGATTTAGGGGAGCTTGGTGGATTTAATGAACAACGTATGCAAAGCTTTATTTTTAAGTTTTTCTTATATAGGTCTAAGTGTAAAGTTGATGAAGTAATTGAAGTCAAAGGAGAAGTTATTTACATTATTTTGAGAATGTTGGTATCAATTACATTATTGGAAATGTTAATAATATTTTCATTGGTATCTATATGGCATTGAGGTGTTAAGAAGAAAGGGGGATAGGAAATTAGCTCTTTTATCTCTATGAGTGGGAAAGTTTATCAAAGAAGGTGTGATGTATTAAGAAGGTTTGACGGTATGATTTTTCTTAGGGGAAATAGGGTGGCTCTATTCAAATTGTATTATATTTTGAAGGTGTCAAGGAATCAGGGAGAGTCATTAAGGTATTTTCTCATCTCAGTAAGTATCTTAGTGAATGCATTAATCTGCTAAAGGGGAGTGGTGTTGCTCTAAAGAGTCAAAAAAAAGAAAAATAAGGTGTAATGGACCTTGCTATGTTTGGTTGATGTTTCCAACAAAATGGTGATACCTAATGTGATGAGAGGAGAATGAATCTATGATATTTTAGGTATGATTCTTTTTCATTAATGTCAAAAGGGGGAGAATGAGTTGATGGCTTGAGAGAATGAGCTTTATGTGTTTTCCATAAATGGGTTTGCCATCAATGATAAAAGGGATATTGTTAGCAAGTAGTGTTTTTATTGATTTCAATAGGATTCATTGATGTCAAAATGAGTAAGGAACATGAATATTGATTGGTAGTATTAGTCATTTATTGTATGTGTTGTGTTGATGTCAAGATGAGCTACTTAGTCTTATTGTCATTGATGAGGTGTCTTTAGTAAGTGTGATGGCTTGTATGAGTAATGAAGAGGTATCTCATTGAAAGGTTTATGTTATATTTATTTGATGAATCTTGTTAAAGGATCTTATAGGTGGGAAAGAGTGGCAAGGTCATGAAGTGGTCAACATGGATGATGCAAACATGTTCTGAAGCCTAGTTAAGAGGCCTAGTCAGAAATATGGTGTGTTATGGTGGTTCACATGTATGTAATAATTATTTATACATGGTTATATAATGGAAATCATGATGATGAGGTGTTTAAACACTCATAATTGTCTCGAGAATGTGTATACAAGTTTTGGTCATGCTTTCTAGGTCTACACTAGACTTGGCTTAAGCCCTATGTGGCCTAATGAGATGAGCTAGTCTATTTTTGAGATAAATATGAAAATTTTATTATTAGGAAAGGTTTATTATGTTGTGTTAGAGGTCTCAAAAAAATTAGGTGTTTGTTTGCATGAAAAAGCAAGAAAAGTGTTTTTGCCTCTATCGAGCTCTAAGAAAGTGAGAAACCCAGCTCAAGAAGGTCTATTTGATGCTCATTAGTGCATTTGAATTATGCATGGGAGAATAATATCTTCATGGTAGTTGGGAATGGTCCTATATCAATATTCCTGACATTAGTTTGTGCATTAAGAGGTAAATGTTTATAAATAATCATTATGAAGGTAAGGTGGTCTTAAACCCTCCTTAAACCCTAGTTAGGTAGTGATGGAGAATAACTTGCTCAATATGACCCATAATGAATTTTTATACCTTATTTAGTTATTTTAGGTTGTATAGGACTCCTCCAATGTTTTCCTAGTGGTCTTTAGGTGTCTTAACAAAGTGAGTACACCCCACAAAAAATTACAAGTCTCTCAAGAAGTTGTATTTTATCTCAAGTTTTTCATTGAACCAAATGGATACATTGATTTTTGATAAATTATTGAAGCTATACTACATGTATGCATTTGGTTTAGATCAATTTATATCCCTTTGAGGTATGTGGAAGTCTATTGCAAGACTAGTTTTGGGGCAGATTTAGGTGGTCCTAGTTGAAGAGGTGTTCTTGAGCACTTACAGTCTAAGTGTGAGGATTTAAGATGGAGTTGGTTATGACCATGATGTCATAATATTTATATTCATGTGTAAAAATTGCATGTTTGAGGTTTTTGGTACTAATTTGGGCTTCATCTTTGAGGACTTGTTTTGTAGGTCACAGAGACATAATGAGGATAATTGATCCTACCAAAGGGCTTCATAGCATGAGATGATGGTTCATATTTGAAGAAGATTGTAGGAGGAATGAAGTGTAATTAGAAAACATATATAATTGGTTTTATATTTTTATGAAGGCCATATAGGATAAGAGGTCTTAGTTTTTGACGAGTGGGAAATTTAAGTGAATTAGGCCTACTTGGTTCCTAATGAAGGATTTGAGTTTGTATATATTATTCCTGAACTAAGTGGTATTTTGTATGATGTTTTAATGATTTTATAATGTTTTTATCATTTAAAATTTCTTATTATAGCTGACCTATATTTATTTTATGCTTAAGTCATGTATATAATCATGTTCTTAGGACTATTTATTATAGTTGGGTGAGTATGAAAATGAGTGAGTAAGAGGGTAGAGTAAAGAGGTTTAGAAATTATTTATGACCATTAAGAGAGTGAAAATAATTTTTCATGAAATTATAATAGGTGGAAATAATATGGTGTTCAAGGTTATATGACCTAATCATCTTGATGAAGAAGTTCTTGAGCGAGTAAGCCTAGAAGGTAGGTTTGAAGAAGATTAAATAAAGGAGAGCTTAATAGGTGCCATTGTCAGTTGTTTTGGAAACATTTTATAGGTGAAAAAAAACTTAGATGGTTGAGTTTGTGTGGAGTCATCTAGGGGTTGGTTCCTTGATGTAGGGTTGGTGTTCTATTAAATCTATTTTTGGTGCTCCTTGTGGGGTTGGTTCTACATGTTAGGTTGGTGCTCAAATAAAGTTGATTCTTTTTTATAATAAACCTTTGTTTTAATGGTTTTCCTTCCCTTCAAGGATTTTTCACTTATATATGATGTTCATGTGTTCTCGTGTTCTCATTTTCTCATCTATAGTTATGTTTCTTAATGAATGCATGATTAATGGTTAAGTTGAATTGAATGGTTGTTGGATTTAAATGTTTAAGTGAATGAAATTTTTATTGCACAATAATTCACCCTCCTCAATGGTTGTGCTTCCAACACATTGTACACCTAAAACTTGAAACAACATACCGTAAAGTGGTGATAGAAGTGGAAAACACATGTGGGAATCAATAAGAAGTCGACTCGTAACCATATCACACATGAAATAGATATGTTAATGGAAAAATATTTGGTACATGCCATAGATAAGGATAATATCTTAGGAAACATTATATATGATGATAGTGTGAAGAATATGCTAGAGAATGTGGGGTTCTTCAATTTTATAATATTTCCTTTTTCAAAAACTAGTTGAGATATTTTAGTATTTAATCTCACGAGTGTATGATGGTTATTTATTATTTTACAGGTTGGCACATGAGAATATCCCGCCACTAGATTAGAAATGAGATAAGTTTGATCAACACTAAGGAGAATATAGCACAAGACCTAGAGAATGAATAAGATGTTGACAAGGTTGGGTACCTTCTCAAATACAAGTGAGGAGGGGAATCATTCCCCATTTTAGATATCCAAGAAGTTTCGGGAAAATATTTGCAATGCAATTAGAAAGGTGGAAAAAATTAAACAAGTATTTTTCTATGCACAAATTGACACAAGGGACAAAATAAGACTCATCCAAATTAATTGTTGATACCATAGTGGAAGATGCATAACTTGCAGATGAAAAAGTAGCCATTGAATTTTGATGGGGAATGATACTTATACTCTTGTTATTCAATGAAAAAAACATGCCAAAGGAATAAGGATATCCTACATGGGTATTCATTAAATAAAATGAATCCCCTTCTAGAATATACAAGTAATTCATGACACCCACAACCCTCAATAACACATATAAAGCGTGATTTGGAAAGTGGCTATGGAATTTATAGAATGCCTTCAAGTAAGATTGGAGGATCACATGCCAATTACATAAAGAACTAGAAGGGGAAGCAAAATTTTCTATAGAAATGTAGTACTTTGTTTGGTGAATTTCAAACAAATAGATGGTAATTGGTCCCCATGGGACAAATTTCCCTATGCCTTCACTATAGACTATTTTTTATGATCCATCAATAGGATTAAGGAGTAAAATCTTATAAGGATTGATGCACCGAGATTTTATGTAGATATCCATACTCTCCATATGACCTATAAGTACCTTGAGAGGTGCATGTGGAAACATATGAGTTTGAATTCTATGCCTTGAGAAATATAGAGACAATACTACTTAACAACATGACCCGAGGTTTTTCTACTATGTTTTCCCAAAGAAGAAGATAATCACAACACACACCCGGAGAGAAGAGTAACCTAGTGCACATATGATTATGCCCATTCAAGAGAAACCCCACACTATGAAAAAAATGAAAAGGCATGAAAAGGGGATAGCAAGAGAAAACCACCATAATAGGATAGGGAAAAGAGGAGCCCTCTAAGAAGAAAAAAAAGGTGATAACAAAAAAACCTCCCAAAGTTGCACCAAATGCCACCAACAAAGGAAAGTAATAACAATAGGTGGGAGGTGTAAAAACTACCATAGGGCTAGTAGAACCCATCGTGCTAGAGAAAGAAAGAACCCAAGTTAGGGAAGGAAAATAGAAGCCAACTTAACCCATAGAGGAAGAAATATTCACAAAAGAAAAAATGTAAAACACTCCTCAACACTCACACATAGAAGATATCACAAAAATGGGGTATCCCAACAACTCTAGTGTAGGGACATCATCCATTCCTCAATCACCTCCAAAAATTGATTAAAGTTGATGATGAAATTATAAATGAAGAGGAAATGCAGAGATGGGGTGGAAGTGCACGAGGAGACCATGGAGGTGATGAGGAATAAGATTGAAGGAAGGATAAAGGGAAGCACTAAAATAAATAGTTAGAAGATTAGGATGATGAGGAATCCTATCTTAACCCACACCAATCTCAAAATTCCATCCCTACAAATTAACAGTAGGGAAAAGTGGTGAAGGAGTTATTTTCTTGGGAATGCATGAAGAAATCTATAGCCACAAAGTACTTCAAAAGGCATTGATTTATTTTCTAGATGCATGTATAAAGGAGCCCATTATTGACCTTCATAACAATTTCATACACAATGTACTAACAAGGGATGTAAATACAATCATCCATATGGAAACATATTTCCTTTTCGAGACACAAGCATGTGAAGTTATCCTAGATATTTTTGGAGAAGTGGTGAAAACAAAATCTACATAATATCAATGACTCTAGGATATAATGGTAAAAAGTGAGTACACTAGAGGTAGAGCTTAAGGAGAAAAATAATACCTTTTTTGAACTATAGAAAGTTCTTAAAAATATATAAGAGAAATATGAGTGCATAGACTATAACAAAAACTCATTGGGAGAAAATATTCTCTTCAATGAGCCTAATCTTATAGAATCAATCCCTATCATCCAAGGTGAGAAGATTGATGAGCTAGATTAAATCTTAAATATATTATTCAAGCATACTGAGGATGATATAAAGTGGGAATAATAATAGAAGGGATAGCAGGAGAGCATAATGATTGTTTGTGGGAAGAAACTTGAAGCATGTAAAAATAATTATGAAATTAGGGGACAAATCCATGCATGCCGACAAAATCCTAAAGGTTTTTTTCAAATAAAACCAAATTATTATCATGTTCCCATAAGAATACACTAAGAAGAAAACATCTTTGGAATCCCAAATGGATGATGATTACATTAATAAGGCCACTTGTAATAATCTAATGGAAGAATTTGATTGGGTTAGTGAAGAGGACACTCGAAAAATGGGAAAAGGTGTAATAAATATTGGTAGAATCAAGAAATATCAATGATGAAGTAGAGACAAAGTTATAAGCTTCATGCAAAAAGTTAAACACAAAGTTCAAGGAACTACATAAAATAGCTACAACTATCCTCAAAGGTGTAAAGCTTTTTACCGAGTTAGTTACTCAATTATAAAATCTAACCATCTCTTCCAAAGGTCCATTGATAACTACAAATCACATGAAGATGTACTAAAATTCAAAGTGTGGAATTTATTTTAAGATTCACAAAAAAATAAAATAATGGTAGTCAAAAGAATTAGTGTGGGGTGATGTTGGAACCCTAAATTCTTGTATTCATTATTTGTGTGTCCCACATTGGGGTTAAAAAATTATTTATTCTTTATGGCCATTCTTAAAGGATGCATGAATAAATGAAGAAAGGTTTCACTCAAGGGGACAAGAAATAAGTGTTCAAAAGGAATAAATATAGGTGTGTAAGCAGGTTGAAGAGAAGCACGCAGAAGAAGAAATAAGACCCACACACATGAGGAATATGAGAACCCTCCAGGAAGTTTTTCAAAATAATTAATGCAAAAATAGGCACAAAGTACTCAATGGTTTAACATGAAACAAAAATATATTGTATTAGGACATGTAAGAATATAATACACTTAATATAGACTGGATGAAAATAGATGAGTAACTAAAAGATACGATCACTTTCACGAACAACACAAGAAGAAAAGAAGTAGGTTAGAGATAATACTACTATTATATCTCATAAAGAGGATAAAGCAAGGACAAGGATAAATATAGATAAGTAACTATTAGAAACACTCACCATACATGATCTGGTAGTGGTGATATGTGGGCTAGCCACCACCTAATGTAACAGCTTAAATAGTAGATATGAATTGAGGGCTAAGAATAAATCTTAGAAGACAAGTAAAGGAAAACTCCCGACTAGTATTTATACCCCATGAAGAATCCATTGTAAACTTTATTTTATATGTCAATGTGGGGACAAGTGAGCATATGAGTTATATAGAATAAATAATGATAAGGTCCAAGTAGGTCTAATAAGTATCTTGAGTCTTATGTGTTATGAAATGGTTGATCTATATGAGTAACAAATTTTTTTGAGCAATAACATTATTTGAACTTGAATATGTTACTTAAATATATTTCCTTTCAGTTATTCATGTACAATGTTGAATATTATCTCCACTTCATTATGCTAACCTTAATGAAACCGAAAAATCTTCCACACTTTGGGTGAGCTCTCCCAAGCTCCCGATTTGGCATGATAGGCTAGCGTAAAGAGTAAGCAAAATGGCATGTGTTGATTTGATTAAATTTTTTGGAAGTGCATATTTCTATAGAAAAAATATACATGCATAAATAATTTTTTTACACATAGTATACATTACTACATATTTTATAGAGTACAATAAGTATTTTTATTAATGACAAAAGGTTTTTTGACTGGGATCCTACCCATGGTACAAAAGTCCAAATTCCAAATATTCAAATAAATAGCATACAAAAATTGATCCGATCACAATGAAGATGGAGCACAACAAAAGGAAACATGGGAGTTGCAAAACAACATCCAGTGAGGGCAATAATACCCAGCGAGACCAAATCAATACTATAGTAAGAAAGAAAAAAATAATAGTACAATAAAAATAGCATATTGGAATAACATAACCTAAGCAACACAAAGCATGCTCAACCATTCTTTGGTAGTATTTGATAGGTTTTATTTGAGGCTTCCTAGATTGTATTTAATGTCCTTGACAATGACTCCATCCTTGGATTTTTCCTTTCCTTTTCTAGTTTCCATGATAGAGGTAATACTTGAGAGGATGTCTATGTTGCCCTTGAGAATAGAGAGAATATTGCACTTCCTGTTCCTGATTTTTTCACGTTATTATTCAATGGATTTTATTCTCTTCTCCATCTCTTCCATAATTTGTTCATCTTTTCTCCCACTTTTAACAACAATCTTACACTCTTTGAATTTTTCATTCAAGACCTTGCATTCCTTCCTTATCCAAGTGATCATACAAAAATGTAGATAAATCTCAACTCAAGCCTTTAGCTTTAGTTTTTTTATTTCATATTTGTCTACCATGGATAGAAGGTGAGAGCAGAAACCCCTTACCCAAAGGGGAGAATAAGGAAGAGCATGTGAAGGTGTGTGGGCATGTGATGCAATGGGGTGTTGATGATGAGAAAGTTGAATTTTTGTAGAGAAGGAAGATGAGGTCATGATGAGAGGGATCTACACATTTCCCTTGAAGAACCAAGTTCACCGAGTGGTCTAGAGATTACAGGAGGTAAAAAGGGAAGTTGACCAACAAATTCCTTCTAAAATGGTTTAGAAAATCAAGATGGAAGAAAGGGGTAACTTTAAATCTTCCATCTAAAGTGAGGTATTTCATGATAACAAGACTCACCTTGTCATATGGCTTTGGCATCAAATCCCTGAGATACCCACTTTTAGCTTCAACCAGGATTTCATCTCCTTCCATAAACTTGGCCTCCTCCTCTTTCCTGTCGTAGTTATTCTTGAAGAAATGCATGCCCTTAGGGTGGAGGCCAATGACTGTAAATATGGTTTTCTTTATAATTTGGAATTTTCTTTTCCTATAGTGAATCTTACACCCATTCTAATTCTGAACGAACTGATGAGAGATATGGTAATCATGGCCCTTGATCATGTTCGGAAGTTGTTGAATCCTCCCTTCTTGAGAATGTCCCAGACCTCAACATCCTCCTTCCATTGGTCATAGTTAATAGGCTCAACTCTGAATATGTCTCCACCCATGGCTAGTAAAACCCTAGAAGTCAAGTTCAAGAGATTGAGAGGAAAGGGATTGATACACCCAATGTTGAAAGAGTTTTTCCAAACTCCAAAGTTCATAAATTTATAATTGTATACTCTCCTTATTGATGATAAGTTGTACATTATGAGGGAGTAAGGAGGTATGGTGCCAAATTTGAAAATAATTAGCCATGACCCCTAGGTTAGCTAAGGAGTCCACTAAATGATTTCCTTCCCTATAAGTATGAGCAAGGGTACATCTAGGGAAGGATTTAATAAGATGATTTTCCTCTTCAATAATTTTTTTAATGGTCCAACTAACTTGGAATGAGCCTTTGAGAAAATTAATAATATTCAAGGAATCCCCCTCAATTATAATGTTATGAATATTGAAAGAGCTAGTTGTCGATTCCTTGAGAAGCTGTTGATGCTTCAGAATAATGATTAGTGTGAATTCCCATGGGACCATAATAAGCAACTATTAGATTTCTTACAACCCCTATAATGCAACCTCCACCCCCATGAATACCTAGGATTACCGTTGCTTTCACCATAAAAATTAAGTTTGTAGAAGTATAAAGGAGGGGAATTGAAGAAACCAAAGATCTATCAATCTTAGGAGAAACAACAAAATTATACCCACCAGAGATATTCCATTTTTTAGAATTTCACCATCCTTTACATTTGATTTCAAATTCTTGTTATGCTTGAATATGGAGATGTCATGCTTAATTCCTTCAACAAGTTGATTAAACAATCATTGATAGAAGGATTTTTTTGTTGAAAATACTTTGGTTCCTATCTTTCCAAATAAGCTAGATGATGTGGGGGAGGATAGCATCTAGATTATTTTAATAATCATATGCTTGAATGGAGAGTGCTATTATTGCTAAGCAGAGAGGATATTGTCCGAGAAAGACCCAATTCACTTCCATAAACCTCGTAAAAAAGTTCCATACTTCCACAACATAATTATAGTGAAGGAAAAGGTGATTATCCAATTCCTACACAAACTTACAAATATTACACTTGTTGGGGATATTGATGAGGCCAAAATATGTCTTATTATATCACCAAATAACACTCTTATTCTCTCTCTTAAAATCAAGCTTTCAAGTGAATTTAGATGTAGTTTTAATAATAGATAACATATTTAAGGTAGAATATAGGATTTATCTTATCATCTCTTTAGAAATCTATTTGCAGTCTAATTGTTGTTATTTCCTGATATTTCTTCTAAGTTGGAATGGGATAGTGTGTAGAAAATAGGTCATAAGAAACTCTACTCCAAGTTCATATATTGCAGCTACCGAAAGTCTTCACGCAACTACGAAAATGCCCAACTACGAAAATTCTTCGCGTAGCTATGGAAATTCTTCACATAGTTATGAAAACACCCAGCTAGTGAAAGTATTTTGGTTTGTTCCAAAATAATGTAAAGGAGCAATGAACTATTATGCCCACTCTTTACTTCCACATCATCAACCAATAATATAGATCCAAACATGTGGCAATCTAAAGTCATGCATGTATGTGGTATTCCAAGAAGAATTCAAATTCATGGACTTAGCACTCCTCCATTTTCTCTCCATGTTTCAAGGATGAGAAAATAGTGGAATAGTATTAGGAATTTTGAATAAGTACTCTCCCACTTTTTGTTCCTAGATTAAAGGGATGAGTTGTAGAAATATTCTCCATGATAAGTGGATGGTTGTAGTCAAGTTTTTTTAGGATTTATTGCTTTGAATAAATCCTCCCAAGAATAGGTAGTTAGTTCTTGGTGTGTTGACTAAGTAAATTAGAATAAAAATAAGATCAGATTGTATTCCTCAAAAAGAGGAGTTGGTTGGATGCATGAATTATAAATGTAACCTTCCACACTCTTATGTGTAATATTTTTCCAATCAATAAAATTTTTTTCTTTTCTCTCCAATATTCTGAAGTTTTGAATCAAGATCTTGAAACATGATTTAAATCCTCTTCCAATGAATATGTTGGCCACTCATTCCAAGGAATATGGATCTGTGTATTTCTTTTTTATTGTAATAATTTATATTTATGTTTATTCATTTTTCTATTATAATCATTTTGTTGTATTGTTTTTTTCCTTGTATTGTAATCTTCATTTTCATTTAGTTTGTTGTGAACCTATAGGAGTTTTATTTGATTTATTTTCAATTCAGCAATTTACTTTATGCAAGTGTGCTTTCATTTTTACAAGTGTGATTTTGATTTCTGCAAGTGTGCTTTTTAATTTATGCAAGTTTGGATTGTGTTTGAAGGAGTTATTTTCCAAATATCTCTTTCTCCTTTTGCATACTTCCATTGGACACCAGCCTTGGATTAATATTATTAATGAAGAGGATTGACGAACCTCATCATTTTGGTGTAGTTTCTAGGGAGCGTGGTGTTATTAGGAGACCTGATTTTTCTAAAAGAATATTCTAGTGACAGTAGAATACCTCTTGGAAAATTTTGTGACAGGAGGTATTTGGTGACAATTTCTTTAAACTTTTATTTTCGTAAATAGATTAATATTTTTTTGCAAAATAGATTAACATTTCTTTTCTGCAAATAGATTAAATTTTATTTCTACAATTATATTTAGAAACCTACCGAGAGATTTCCAAAATCAACCCCCTCAATAAAATGGAAAAAATCATTTCATGTTTATTATTTTCATGCAATGAGGTTTTCCTATTCTAAAATATTTTTTGTTTGCATGTACTATTACTTCTGAAAAGATTAAATAATAGTTCATGCATGCAAGAAATACAAAAAAACTAACTTTGTGTAGGTTAACAGAGACAAATATTTTTGTGGATTATTAGTGCAAGTAGATTGGGTGGAAAAATGCAAAAAGAAATGGAGCATTGTAGAGGAGGTCAAAGAAAAGATTTAGCTGATTTAAGGAGTTTTATGTGAAAATAACAACATTTTCTAGATAAAAACTTCTCACATCTCACAAAGAAGTAGCTCAAACAATTTCTAGGTCTTATTCTACACAATTTGAGATTTCCAGATCATTTTGAATCACTCTTTTTGTTGAGAAATGACCAAGATATTGCAGTTTTACTGCACGCTGCTAAAACAAAATGTTGAAGATTATTTTGATAGCAGCATTTTCTGATGCAAACTGCTCACAGCTCATATAGAAATAGCTCAAACATTTTCTAGATCTTGTTCTACATGATATGAGATTTCTAAATCCTTTTGAATTGCTTATTTTCGTTGAGAAATGACCAAGATATCGCAGTTTGAGTGCACACTACTAAAAAAATAACATGCTGAAGATTATTATTTTTAATAAAAAAATCTTATGATGCATGCATGTATTCTTCTTATACTCCTCATTTTCAGTACCTGATTCATTTCATGCTACCCTCTCTATCTTAGTTTTTTTCAAACTTCATTTTCCCAACTTCTAGAACCGGTATATGCTAATTGAAATGTCAACATACCATTTGTATTCTGGGATCATACCCATAGCCTCTCATAATAAACCATTCATTCCCAATAAATGAAGAAGTCCCTGAACCATTCCATTTCCCAGAACAGTTTACCATTGTTTCTCAATTTCTAAATCAGCTTTCTAAACTGGTTGGATGTTGCAGACACTCTGGAAGATTGCTTCTTGATTTTCCATCATGTTGAAATTTCTCAAAAGGATAGTGATTGGTTAGAAAACTAGTTTACTGGCTGACCAATTATTAAAAAATAAAAAGAAAAAGAAAACAAAAAACAAAAAAATTACACTTCAAAGTCTTTCTTGGATCCATATGATTGTTTCTCTTATTCCGACTTGGTTGATGAAATTATTTTCTACTGAAAATTTCTATGTTACAGAGGCCTTGACTTCATATCTATTTATTTTTTCAGATGCAGATGGAAATCATGGTTATACAACATGATGAAAGCTAACTTCTATTTTTCTATTCTTGAATATTGTTATTTGTTGTTTTAATTACAAATAGATTCACTTCTTGAAAGCATAAAAAGGAGAAAAAACATAGAAATTTTTCAAGATATACATGTGTTGATCAAGTCAAGTAACAAAGCAAATGATGTAGATGATGTCTTTTCAGTTTACAACAATTGAGATCTATAAGCTGCTGAATTAAAAGAAAAAAATAGTTTGCATGAGGTCATGCACAAAAATAAGTGTGGGGAGACTCACTCTCTTCCAAATCTTTTGAAGAATGCATGAGAAAAAAAGAGCTAAGTGTAGAAAAAAATTCCTACATTATCTACAAAAAACCTCATAAGAGCACAAATAAGAAAGAAGTAAAAATTTTACTTCTAGAATCTCAGTTTTCTACTATCATGAAAAAAAGGAGAAGACACTTTGAAAGATGTAGAAGTATTGATAAAATCAGATTCTACAGGAAGATCAGTAGCTTGCATGAGGGCATGCAAGAAGTTAAGTGTGGGGGAAATGATGAGGCTAAAATATGTCTTATTATATCACCAAATAGAACTCTTATTCTCTCTCTTAAAATCAAGCTTTCAAGTGAATTCAGATGTAGTTTTAATAACATATAACATATATAAGGTAGAATATAGGATTTATCTTATCATCTCTTTAGAAATATATCTGCAGTCTAATTGTTGTTATTTCTTGATATTTCTTCTAATTTGGAATGGGATAGTGTGTAGAAAATAGGTCATAAGAAACTCTATTCTAAGTTCATAAATTGCAGCTATGGAAATTCTTCACGCAGCTACAGAAATACCTAGCTACATAAATTCTTCACATAGCTATAGAAATTCCTAGCTGCAGAAATTCTTCACGCAGCTACGGAAATTCCCAACTAGTGAAAGTTTTTTGTTTGTTCTAAAATAATGTAAAGGAGCACCAAACTATTCATCCCACTCTTTGCTTCCACATCATCAACCAAGAATATAGATCCAAACATGTGGAAATCTAAAGTCATGCATGCATGTGGCGTTCTAAGAAGAATTCAAAGTCATGGACTTAGCACTCCTCCATTTTCTCTCCATGTTTCAAGGATGAGAAAATAGTGGAATAGTATTAGGAATGTTGAATAAGTACTCTCCCACTTTATGTTCCTAGATTAAAGGGATGAGTTATAGAAATATTTTCCATGATAAGTGGACGGTTGTAGTCAAGTTTGTTTAGGATTTATTGCTTTGAATAAATCCTCCCGATAATACGTAGTTAGTTTTGGTGTGTTGACTAAGTGAATCAGAATAAAAATATATCATATTGTATTCCTCAAAAAGAGGAGTTGGTTGGATGCATGAATTATAAATGCAACCTTCCACACTCTTATGTGTAATATTTTTCCAATCAATGAAAAATTTGTTCTTTTCTCTCCAATATTCTGAAGTTTTGAATCAAGATCTTGGAAGCATGATTTAAATCCTCTTCCAAGGAATGAGCTGACCACTCATTCCAAGGAAGATGGATTTGTGTATTGTTTTTGTATTGTAATAATTTATGTTTATGTTTATTCCTTTTTCTGTGATAATCATTTTGTTGTATTGTTTTTTTCCTTGTATTGTAATCTTCATTTTCATTTAGTTTGTTGTGAACCTGCAAGAGTTTTATTTGATTTATTTTCAATTCAGAAATTTACTTTATGCAAGTGTGATTTCATTTCTGCAAGTGTGCTTTTCCATTTTTGTAAGTGTGCTTTTTAATTTTTGTAAGTTTGGATTGTGTTTAAAGGAGTTGTTTTCCAAATATCTCTTTCTCCTTTTGCATACAACCATCAGACACCAACCCTAGATTGACATTATTAATGAAGAGGATTGACGACCCTCATCGATATGTTGTCTTTTTTTTATCCAGTTATCAATAGTAAGCATTTTGTTTTAAATGCATAACGAGAGGAAGATATTAATTTTGGGGCTCAATTATTTAAGCCATATCTTACTCCAATTGATGGTTGAGGGATTGATGTCGAAAATGATCTTGTACCCACTTTTAATAGAGTAGGATCCATAAAACTATTCATCCCAAATAAACTCATCAGTGAGTCTACCACAACAAGGTGAACAAATTTTAGAGTGAGCTATAGAGTGTTAAAAGGTTCCGCAAGGTGTTGGTCAATAGGAGGAATCTTGATCCATCTTTTTCCTTCTTATTTATTTCAAATATAATGTTTAACCTTATTTCCAATCAAATTAGTGTAAGGGCTGGCCAGCTGAGACCAACTAGCTTTGTTTTTTATTAGAGACATGAGAAACCATTTTTCTTCCCAAAATGATATGTTCTCCCCATTTCCTAAGTCTTATTTGCTACCTTCGATGAGTAGTTGTTCGGATTTAACAATGGTATTCAAAAATTGTGATCCAATAGAAAATCCTTAATGTATTACCATTCATGGGCACTAGTATTTTCTTAATATTTTTCTCTAACCATCCTAGTCCATGGAAGATCTTTCAGTAATCTCTAGCCCATTTTATCTATTAAAGCTTTATTCATACATTGAATCCTTTTTATGCCAACACCACCTTGTTTCTTAGGCTGAAAAAAATTATTCCATGCAATGAGGTGGTACTTTTCATGCTCTTCAACCCCACTCTAAAGAAATTGTTTCTCAAAATTTTCAATTCTTTCAATGAATTTCATAGGGAGTTTAAAAAGTGACATGATGTAGATAGGAAGATTCTAGAAAGTACTATTGATAAGAATGCATTTACCAGCTTGGGATAAGATATCTCCCTTCCAAGCTGTTAATTTTTTGTGAAATCTATCTATAAGATTGTTCTAAACCTCATCCATAATTCCACCATGGAAAAGAGGCATACACGGGTAAGTAGCGAGCGACAAAGAATTGATGCGCAACCAAGGATTTCATATATCTTTTAATACCTAGTTCTAGGCATGGTAAGGAAGTATAAATAACTCTTATAAAAATTAATCACTTTCCACGACACTTAATCATAATCCAAAAGTATTTCCTTCAGCGTTTTATCTTCTACCACCGATGCCATGAGAATAAAGATTGTAACATCAACAAAATGTTGATTGGCTACTTTGATTTTTGTTAATGAAGGAGTGAATCATAATATCATTTGATCTCTCTTATTTGAATGTCATTTCTCACTCTCCTTCTCATACTTTCAGCCATTAGAATAAAAAGAAGAGGGGACATTGGGTCTCCTAGTGTAAGTCCTCTTCTACTCTTAATAAAACCCATAGAAGATCCATTAACAAGAACGAGAACATATGAAAGGAAATGCAGCTGTGGATGATTTTTCTGAATTTATTTGTAAATCAAATTTTCCAAAGACCTTGTCAAGAAATTCCCATGAGACTCTATCACATGCCTTGTTCATATCCATTTTTACAATCATCCCCTCTTTCTTTTCCTTCTCAATAGAGTGGATAGCTTCATGCACCAAAATGATTCCATATTCAATAACTCTACCTTGAATAAATCCTCCCCGCATTGCGGTGAGATAAGTTTTGGAAGAAGAAGATCAAATCGGTAGATATAATTTTAGTAAATACTTTATATAATACATTAGCTAGACTTATTGGTTTGAAGTCTTTAAAATTAGTAGCTCCTTTTTTATTTGGAACAAGAACTATGAATGTGGAATTTATTTCTTTAAGAAACCTGCCAGTTCTAAAGAATTCATTAACCGCTTTGAGGAGGTCATATTTACAGATTTCCCAATATTTTTTATAGAAGCTAGCTAGAAATCCGTCAGGCCTAGGAGATTTATCACCCTCCATGGAAAAAACATTCTTTTTCATCACCTCCATAATGGATTTTGTAAAGAGATTCTGAAGGAGGTTAAATCAATTAGATTGGAGGGAATATTATTGATAAAATATTTGAGTCACTTTCTTGGTCATTGTGGTCCTTGTTGAGCAATGTTTTATAGAACTTCACCACTTCCTTCATAATAACCACGGGGTCTAGTTTCTCCATATTTGGTAGTGATTTCATTTATTCTATTATGACTCCTACAGTTAATCATGGTCAAGTGAAAGTACTTAGTATTTTGATATCCATCTTTGAGCCACAATGCTCTGTACTTTTGTATCTAGAAGGTCTCCTCTTGTGTTGTGATAATATGATACTCACTAGCAGGTTTTTTCCAAATAGTAATCATTTATGTCCATCCCTTCTTCCATGATTTTATTATCTAACTTATTCATATCCTCCTGAAATTTTCTTTTCTCATCAAAGATGTTTCCAAAGACCTTTTTATGAAAGGGAGGAAAAAGTGGTTTTCATGTGGTTTACACTACATATCATTTGTTTACACATTTTGACATGAACTAAAAATGGATGATATATAAAAAAATAATAAAGACAACTGTATGAGGTATTATTTTCTTACCCATTACCATTGCCTCACTTGAAAAAACAAATACTAGTGGGATGAAGGTTAAAGAGGCCTCTTTTGAAACATACTCGATATAAAATGTGATTTTTACTCCATATCTTGAGAGAGCCAATGCTCAATTATATTCAATCAACATGGATTATTTAATGAGAGATAGTAAAATATATAGGTGGATTGTATCCTAATATTAGGAAGTCAACTCATCTAGAATCTCCCAAAATATCTCCTCATCTCTACAAACTCCTATTATAATGTAATTGTTAGGTGAGTAATATTTATTTTGTATTATTCACTTCACCTATTATTTACACACACAAACTAACAAATAATAATGTGGAGCACTAACATGAACACACTAATACTAACATGTGAGGATTAATTCTAACACAATCATCATGAATGTCTACATTCATTCCTATATACATCCCATATAATAAAAAATATACTACTTTCAGCAAGAAACACCCCAAGAAATAGAACAAAATAACTATTATTACAAGAGTAATTAATTAATCGAAAGATTTCTCTTAATTTACTTCACATACAAACCTAAAAGTAACCTATCTTAATTGAAAAAAAAACAATATTATCACATATTTAATCTATTATTGATCAATCTACATGAGTATCCGGTTCCAATTTTAATTATGTAGACGATTTAAATGAGAGCCTAAATTTTAATGCCAATAAATCATTTACAAAAATCATTTCTCATAAAAAAATATCATATATCTTACCATTTACATTACTCCTATAACTCGTAAATATCATAATATATTGTATGACACAAATGATCTTAATAATTAGCAAAATGAGACTTAAATTTTAGATCCCAACAAAATAATTATAACTTGTTTGTTATTAAATTCCTTTCTAAATTATTTCAAGTTTCTTATACTAGTCTCAAACACGTAATGAAAAGGTATGGTTTAGGTTTCATATTATCAATCCTTTTATCTTGATATAGCATGTTTTTCTTGAAGATTTTAAAGCTAGGAAGCATGACAAGCAAAACTAAATTGTAATTATATTTTTCTACCAATAAATTCATTAATACACGGTTATGTCACTCATAAAATTAATAAATACCAATTTTTAGTATTGAATATAGTTCCTATTAGATGGTTATTCTGAGGGTATTACACATATATATAAATAAACACACACACACAAAGACTCTCTCTTTCTCTCTCCTCCCTATGATTGAAAATATATTTCCCATAATTAATTATCCCAAAAAATAAATAAAATATAAATAGTTTTATTGTGTGTGATGTTCAATCCCTTAAACAATTTTACTTCCCACGAAATATTTAAATACTAGAGAACATGACATTCAAAACCATGTTTGTGTCTACCTAACTTACAACAACTTTATTTATGCCCTAATTAAATCTATTTTATGGAAAGTACAAAATAATAAATATGATGCATGGTTTTGTAACAAGGGATAATTTTGGTCTAAATAATTTTCAGTTAACCATTAATAACCAAACTAATGCTTTAATACTTGTAACAATTGATAAAATGATAAAACAATAACTAAAATACATAAGGGGAGAAGGATACTTAGTTGTATAGGTTAGAAAAAAAAAGATAAATAGGTAAAGATATGTTGTAAAGGTATATAAGATACTTAAGATGCTTTTTTATACATTCTAGAGTTGGAAATTAAGTAAGGAAATGACATTACAACTACCATACAACCCAAACTAGAATCATACGCTCTGAACTAGGGATGTAGAGTCTTGGACCCTTCGGTAGTTAGGATATAAAAATTCATGTGTGATTTTTTTCCCTATAAATGACCTTAACTATATGTAAATAGTTCTTGTATAACCTTAGGATTTATTGTAATCACATGTAAAAATTGGAAACCCTATAAACTATAAGTACCCTTCATCAAAGAATTATAAAAAAGGAGAAATAATGTGTGTATGGTGAGGCCATAATACCCTTGGTATTCATCCCAACATATTTTTATAATCCACAATGATGCACTACATGTCCTCTTGTGGGATGAATCCATATGTATTTCTCTTAGGTTCTTGTCTAAGTGTGAGTGTGATCAAACCAACCCCTATGGGTTCTCTCATGTCTCTTAAAAAATATAATGGCTAACTGTATAGTATAGTATATATCCAACATTGTAGTAGTGTGATGTGGTGTGATTCACCTTTTTGACCTACCCCTTTTTTCCCTTAAACCCTTTGAATAATGTTTGCATTAATATTTTCTCTTTCTAAGACATTAATATATAACCTTTGCATTCTTGGAAATGGAGCAAGTTAGAATATTTTACCTAGTTGAGTTCTTCATAATTGTAGTGTAAAATTATATAATTGAGTTTTAGCTTATTTAGGAAGATTTAAGATTTCCTTTAGTGATTTTACAATGATATTTATAGCAATATATTTTAAGAGTACTATGTGAGTTATAAAGTGATAGTTACTATCTATTATAGTCTTATGTAGGTGAAATATTCTAATAAGGTTGACCCTATAAAGTTGAAACAATATAATAAATATATTAAAATTGAAAACAAAGTCAAAAATGTAAAGGAGCATGACCATTCAAGTCATATAGGACCAAACCCCACATCTCAACCAAACCATATGGTCTTGTTAAGGAGGTTTGTGATCGAAAACAAAATCACGAATAAATTATCCATTTCTATAATTTTGGAGAGATATACTGATTGGATTCCAAATATGAGATTTTTTTAATAATGGAGCATGGTAAAACTTGAAATTTCACAAGGGAAAGTTACCAATTTTTACTTGTCTACATTTCCCCCTTTAAGTGTGTAGTTGAAAATTATATGCATAAAGGAAAAGTATACATGAGTGTACACACACTTTTTCTTCACTCAATAATGGATCTCTAATGTGTTAGTGTTCGCATGCTCCATGATGAAACCTGCAACACATAATGTAGTTAATATATATTGTAGAAACTAAATTGTAATTCAAATAATAAATACCAATTGTAAATTTTAACTTACATAAAGTAAGTAAAGGAGATACAAAACATGGAAGGAATCAACATATTCATTTTGTGTATGGAGAATCTCTCATTATTGTTGGTATTTAGAGACTTGAAATTATCACTTTGAGATGTGAAATGATTAGGGATGGTCATCCCCCAATTTATACCAAAGGAGAGACTAGATTTCTGAGTGCAACCCAACATTAGAGAGGGAAGAGGAACTAAGGTGATCCTTTTAAAAAATAAAAGAGGAAGGAAAACCAAAAATAAATTATCCATTTCTATACTTTTGGAGAAATAATTTGTCACAAGGGAAAATTAGGGGTTTTCAACAATGCTCGGGGACTAGATCCCTTTACCTAGGAATCGGGCAGCTCCATTTAATGAAAACAATAATTATGTACACTACTCTAGCTATAAAAGTGGCCTTTTGATGAGGGATCACATAGGAATACTCCACTAAACCCGTGTGTAAATATAAAGGTGGAGGAAAGGTGTGTCTATGGAGAGAGGGAGAAAGTGAGAAGAGAGTTTTAATCAATAAATAGAAAGCTGATTTTATTAACATAAAACCATAATATTTCCAAGTTATCAATGAGAAGAAACCATGTCAAATAAATAAGAACAAAAAAATTAAATAAAATTTCATTTTCATAATATTACATAAGTAATTGTCATCATGGAGTAATGCTTTGAGATGGAGAGGAAAACATAAGACAAGGAGATAGAATAATTATACTTTCTTGTTTGTAGTAAGGCCATAGGAGCTATCAACCAAGAAAATCTAACCCTTTAGAATGGATAATCCATTTAGATTTATAGCTTTACAATGTGTCTCTTCATCTACCCCCACATGACCCTTCATAGTCCTTCCACTTGTGACCTTCCATATTCCTATAGGAATGAAAAAATAAGCCCCTTTCTTATTAATTGGAAAGGTAAATTTTTACAAAGAAAAATTAAAGCCCGCTTAAGTGAATAAGATAAAAAAGTAAAAAAGTACATTTCCCAATGGAGAAATAGAATATATATATAGAGAGAGAGAGAGAGAAGAAGAGAGATTTTCATGTTGAAGAAGAAGAAGAATCTGATGAAGAATATCCATCTCCCGTGGTACCCTATGGAAATTATTTAGGAATGAATTCCTTTCCCTTGACTTCTTTTCTTAATTGTACCACTATGGAGACAACCTTCTCTAATTGTGGAATACACACTGTTCCAAAATACGAACCTAAGTCTCGGGAATTCCACTTGAGTTTTCTACACTTTGTGTGAACTAAATTTTATGGTCTCTTATGGTATTATAAGTAGAAGCTATAATGTATATGAGATATTACAAGGTTTCCTCGTTGAAGGAAAAGGGGTGTCCAACTTATTTCTAAACTAGTTCTTGAAAGGAAATCAGGAGTTCTTCCAAGGATGAGTTTTCATTGAGTGAATATTATCCGAGATCTTGCACTCTTTTGAAAATACTCTCTAAGATTTTGATGCATGATCCTTTTTGGACTCAATCTTTAAAATGACATTATTCATTATATCGCACCTATCACCCATCGTGCATGACCACATGGGAGACAAATTCTTAGAGATGGATGCAAATACATTATGGTTCACAAAGGAGTAGGGTTCAAGATAATTCGTCTCAAATACTAATAGTAGAAAACTATTCCAAAGGGCATTTTCTTTATCAATCTCCCCCTTAGTTACTTTTATCCTTGAAATTTTGGCCGAGAAAAAGTTAAATAGAGAGAGAACATCATACAATAAAACCTTTCCTTTTTCAATGATCTTCTCCACCCATCTGTCATTGGCTCTTCCTTACATGGTGTACCCTTGGGATATCTTGATCAAATGGGGATCAAAAATATTATTAGGAGAGGTCAATTCTATAGGAGGGAGAGATGATGCATTGGGATCTAGGAATGATTGCACATAAACAGTCAAGGTTATGACACGTTCCTCAAGTTGTTCCATAGTCTGCTTATTTTCTTCATTTCTTATGAGAAATCAAGTTGTGGAATCTTTGAACAAATTCAAATCTCCCTCATTCATATTTTTCCCTAATGAAATATTTATCAGAACATATTCATCTTGTGTCATATCCTCTATAGGTTTGTTCACTTTAGGATGAACAACTTCTACATATTGAGCTCTAGAAGCCTAAGTGAAGAAACAAGAAGTTACTTGAGATTTCTTGGTCCACTTGGTTTTTATGTACTTTGAGATGGCATAAAAGTTAGGTGTCATTTCTAATTGCACCATTCTTTATTCTCCTCTTAAAAACTTGTGTACCCATGGGAAATAATAAGAAGGTGTTTATATGAAGTTAGGAATCTCAGGTGTTTGATATAGGACCACCATATAACCGAGATGAGATGAATCCACTATCTCTAAAGAGAAAATTGGGTTTCTAAGATGATCAAGAGATTGAGATGGGTCAATCTCTCTTGGTTTAATTTTCTCTATAGGAATTTATCCAACATTTTACCTTTGTGAGGATCTATAGGGGATGAAACAATAATGCCCTCTTCGGTTTCAAGTTTTATCTTGGATGATCTTTCTGAGTGAGAGGACCTAGTTTCCACATCAAGAATCTTGTGATAAGAGGTGAGAGATAATTTCTTGGAAGAATTTAGTGTTTCTACAATTTCAATGATAGAATCCCTTCTCTATTTGAACCATTATTTTTACCTCTTGATTTTTTTCATGGTCCTCTTCTTGATGTAACCAAACTCTCAAATATTCCATGGAGTGGAAGGAAGAGGAGATGACCAAACTGCTTGATACTAAAGGTAAAATAGCTCAAATCCATCAAACTCCTTCAACAAACCATTCAAGTTTGAAATATTTCATTTGATCCATTTTCATTCTCATATAGTCCCATATTATTACCTAAAAATCATCTCGCACGGTTAGCTCGGTAGTCCTCAATTTTTGAAATGTGGTTCAATCTTGGGAAGAGGAAGGACTCGTGATCCTTCATGAGGTCACGCTTGGGTTTGGCCACATAGGATAATAATTTGAAGGCTATGAGGAAGATTCAATGTTTACTACATCATCTGCATTCTTGCATAAATATATTCCTAAATAAATATGGAACAAGACACCCTTCCTCTGTGCATTATTTTAATTTATGTGAGCATAGGATAATTTTCAACACAACTCAATCATGATGATCTTGTCATTTGAATATTTTGATAACCAAAGTGAGGAGCAAGATCAAAACCTCTAACTTTGAGATATGTGAATGTGGGAAATTGAATGAAATGAATTTTTACTTCTTGATAACTCAATTTACTATTATGAGATTCTCTACATAGGATTTCCCTCAAGGATTCGTATGAAAAACATGGTGAATGCATCGTTCACCCTTGAGAAATGAGATCTACTCGCTCGAGTTTGATTTAAGGATAATTCTTAAATGTGATAGATTCTATGGTACATTTGGGGAAATAAAGAGACCTTGGAAAGGTCTTGTATACGCGAGAGCATACAATAGATATGAGGTCATTGAGAAATTCTTAGAAGTAGGAAACTGCACCAATTACCTGTGAATGTTATTACTTATGATTTTCCCCCATTCAATCATCTGATTCCCTTTCGTGACCACTAGAATGAATTGGTCCATCTAATCATGGAAGTGATTTTGGTTTCTTTCCCATCACCATATTTAGTAGGACCACCGCATCAAAGTAGGCCTCGTGAAATTCACTTTTACCTAATTATTTAGGCATTCAAGAGGGTTTTCTTCTTTGTTTGATCCATGACCCCACAGTCACTCCTTGTAAGTATGAATCCAGTCGTTCCCATTCCTAAAATGAAAATTACCAAGTGATGATAACCATATTATTGCAAGTGGGAATTTTTAAGCATTGTGAAACTCCATTTGGAGTGATAACTTCCATAATGGAGTTACCATCTGTAAGAAGTGTTATTGATTCGGGTCATAATGTTGGGCACAGCTAGAACTAGCTTTTTGCTCCGAGCTAAGAATAGATGACCACCTTTCCAAAATATACCACTTGAGAAAATATTATTCTCTACATTTTCTCGAGGTTCATTCAAAATTATTTCCTTGATATTTTCTAGGTCCATGTGAGACACATCACTATATCCTACATTGGGGTAATCAATGGATAATGTGGTAATTAGATCAAATCATGTGTACTTAATATTAATGGTGATTGGAGATGGTGACACAAGAGTGATATGGAGGAGTGTGAATTTTTTTATAGAATATGAGCACTTATTCAAGTTAGTAAGTCATAATTGGATGTTTATTTTTAATAATTTTCACAATTGTCACCTTTTTCCTGTTTTGGATTTGAGAGAGAGAACTGTGTTGTTGAAAACCACCAATTTATTGAACTTAATATTAATATAATTCCATATTGGTATTGACTTACTATATTTATAAATGTTCTGTTGGGTTTTGGATACGAGATGAAATCAGTTTCAAACTTTTCTATTTTTCACCGGATGTTTTGCTCCAAAATTCAAGTTTTTCAATCGCGAGTTTGTGTAGATCGAAAAGGATTTTTTTGTGCTGAAAATTTCATATGTTTGTATAAAATATCTTATACTATCAATGGAAACAATTTTATACTCTTCTTAAAGGTGTTTTAGAGAGGAACCTACAGTCCAAGTTTCATAGAAAACGAGCATGGGGTTTAGAAGATATGAGCAAAAATGGGTTTTGGGCATGGAGGGTTTTGAACAATTTTCGACCCATAAAATCATAAAATAATAAAATGGAGGAGAGGAAAACATAAATTAGCTTTAAAAATTGGCTAAGTGTTGCATTTGAATGGCTTCCACCCTTTCAAACTTGTTTTCCCTCCCATTTGCACTCCTTAACTCATGTTAAACCCAAACAAGCTAACTCGAGTCTAGTGGAGGTTTGAGGTGTGGTTGTACCCTATAAAATAAGATGAAAAGGTACATAACCCCCTCAAAAATTCACTATGAGTGCTTACTCTCATGAGATGGGTCCAAATTTGTGAGTTGAAAACATCTTCCTAACACTTCGGTTGGGGATTCAAGTAACGAAAAATGAACCAAGGATAGGGGAGCACATTTTATTGTCCCTCATGTCCCCTTGTCTATTGGTTAAAATGAACATGGGGACATCAGAGCTTCAAATGACCACCAAGGGGTGCTTCTGCCATGAAAAGTGGTTAAAATTGAGTTTTTGTGGGTTTATAACATGTTCCTAACACTTTATGTTGTCACTTAAGTGATGAAACCAACTCGTCCATAGGGGAACACATTTTGGTTTCCCCTATGTCCCTTTGGATGTTGTAAAAAAGGGACATGGGGACATCAAAACTCCAAATGGCCACCAAGGGGTCCCTCTGCCATGAAAAGTGGTCAAATCCAACTTAAGGTGAGTTTACAACTTGTTTATAACCACTCAAGTTGCATTTTAGTGATGCGGCATAAAAATGAATGGGGGATAACAATTTGATGTCCCTCATGTTACTTGCATGCTATAAAAAATGGATAAAGGGATATCATGCCTCTAAAACACTACCCACACTTCTTGGAATGTTGATGTCATCAATCTCAAGGCAAAAATAGACTAAGTAGTAGTTTTTAGGATTGGGAGAAAGACATGGAGTTAGGAGGGCCAAAATTATATTATTTTAACTCCAAAATTCCCAATAAATCCATTACCAACATTTTCAAGACATGATTCAGCTTGAAATTTTTGTTTTCGGTCCATTTTCCAATTTTTCCCATGTGTGTGTGCTAATAAGTTGAGTTTCCACTAGTTTCCATAATGAGTATGATAAAATCCAACACATTAACCATGAGGATGGTCCAATGTACTAAAATTTAACCTATGTTTAGGATCCTAAATCTTCCATGGGTGTCTGAAACCTTTTGAGAAAGTTCCACCTTGTAGAAAGACGCTTGTGTTATATAGATGGATAATTTTCCACATTTTGGTACTCCTAGAATTCTTCCTTGATTATTACACCATGAATTAGGATCTATCATATTTCTAATTCCTAGGATATGATCTTCCAACACTAAAAATTCTCCTGAAACCATTTGAACGAGGTGACTAGCTTTTTTAAAACACGTTTTTCGAAGTGTGCCCAAACAGACCTAGTTTTTCTTAACTTATCCCTAACCTTAATTATATACATAGAACAACCATAAAATGAATTAGGTCACTTCATTTATCTCCCACACATATCTTGGATGGCTTGAATCTTCCCTATAATCTACCAAGGGATTTCCTCCCGTGAAAAGCCCTTTTGAAGCCTCTGGGTCTTTCGTAGATCTCAGTAAATTCAAGAACCAAGCTAGGTAAAATTCTATGCACATGAAACACACCTAAAAATCATGCTATCACATTCCTCTCGACTAGAATGAGGGTGAAATTTTTGAAATTTTGGTTGGGGGAAAGGATTACATTAACCATAAAGGGGAATTTCAAGTGTGGGTTTGGTTGTCGTGACCAAAATTTTAAATTTTGCATGCTACACATTTAGAATGACAACATATATCTTACACATTTAAGAATATAGTTAGAGAACATTAAGGACAAACCAAAAACTTATCCACTTTGATACCTTCAACAAAACCCACAAAACACACCATTATAAATGGATTTAGGTCTAATTATTTACTTATGTAACTACTTAGTTAGATAAAACAACAAAAGGGATAGACATTTATATAACCCTATAAGGTGTTGTATTTTGAAACTAAATGTAAATATTCTAAAATATCATAGGGAGAAGGAATTCCATTCCCCCAACCCCTATTTATTGCAATTGAGTATGAATAATGTAGAGGATAAGGAATAAAGTATTCACACCCCTATATAATACCTTGAAATGAGTAATTTATATATGTAATTGTATGGATAACCTATAGGTAGCTGATAGAATCGATAAATTTAAAAATTATAGATAAAATTCCCCTTATGTAGGAACACATGTCTTGTTTAGGACTGTACCATATTCATGAATGTACTATACAATTTTGACCCACTTTATAGTATCCATGTGACATTTCTTAGGATTTGAATAATGAAAATATTTATTTATGTATTTTGTAATCTATTTGTTGATATAAAAAAATATCGGAATGAATGCCCCCTCTTTTGAGGCACGTGTGATAAAGCATTTGAGTGTGTGGATAAAAATAATAGATATGTGCCCATGTGTAATAAGTTTGATAATCTATGTAGGATCACATGAAAGGATACACTAGTGAGGACCATTTGTAAATTGCACTTGAAAAATGTTTTATGCATGGTGAAAACCATGGCACATAGAGAAAACAACATGCAACATCAAAAAGTCAGAATACATATGTATCGAAAAAATAATAGTAGAGAAAAATGCCAATTATGTAATAATTAATAGTATTAATATCATAGAAAATAAGGAATCCATCATGTCTATAGTCACAAAATCATGCACTTTAGAAAATTATTCATCCCTGTCTCACACTACTATTTATAAGGTTCTTGAGTAAAGAAAGCACTAATTAACCCCTATCCATTTGGCCATTTTATTTATTTTATTTCAGAATTTGTGACCTATTGCACCTATATGCCTAGCCATTTTTGCACATCCCCCATAATTTTATCAAGTAAATAGGGTACCCAAGTTTAGTCTTGGGGCACCCATAGGCTCCTTGGTCCCACCTGAGGTGCCCCGATCCTTCTAGCACTTTCCCGTCACTTTTTGGGCATCTTCTAGTTATTTTTCATGTTTTTCTATGGTCAAAAATTTTAAGGTTAATTATGAAATTAGAGCAAGAGAACCCTATAAATATAAATTTATGAGACCATAATGAGGGACCTAGCATCATACACTACTATCACTCCATCTAGAGTTGCATCCATCTATTGCATTGACATCCACATAGCTCCATCATTAAGGAACAAGCTATTACATCTTCATCACAATTCATAGGGGGATTCTATTCTATTCCATGCACACATACTATTACATTTTCTACATCTAGTTATTTCTCTCTATTTCACAAATTGCAACCTGAAACAAGAGTAATAAATTTGGTCCAGGTTATTAGAAAGAATCTACCACAATATCATAAAACACGAGAATATAAAATTCATCCAGACAATTTATTCATTGATAGAGAGTTAAATATATAGATAAATTAACCGCTACAATGGTAGAGTCGGACATGATGTTCAATCCCTACAATCTCTCAAACTTATCCCTAGGATATCTCTCACACTAAAATAGCTATGTGAGTTGTTCTCACAACTCACCAATAATAAAACTATTACAACTATATTATTAATATGAGTTCTATAAACTCATTATTAATAATATTACAATTTATTTAATAATGTTACATAATATTTTGGTAACATTCACTCCCCTATTGTTAACATTATTAACTCCCAATATACACTCCCCTAATGTTGACATGGTAAAAAAACATTCACACACTTATCTACAATATGCTCACCCATGTGGCATGCCCAATTTGGATCATGACCTTGATCAAAAGAAAGGCTCTCTCCTTCCATGGTTTTAAATAGGTTTACCACAAACCTTGACATGATAGGAACCATCAACTATCCACCTCATGTGGTTTTCTAGATCTTCCACAAACCTTTTCAAGATCCACAAACTAAATTACATTGGTGTTTCTGATCTTCTGCAATGTTCTGACATCAAGAGAAAATATAGGAAATATCACTCACGCAGGAGCTCACTTATTACAATAGTTGAACATGTATGATTCATCTATTCTTATTTTTAGAAAGTAAACACACAACTGAAATAAAATGCCACAACAACATTGTGTGGCCCTGTCACTTGTGGCTGACGAGAGGTCATTGATTGACCTCCTTCCTCCATTGCCTCCTTCCTCCATGTAGATGATACTTATTTAGTAAATAAAATCTTCAGAATTATAACCGTTGTCATCATTCATTGGTTCTTCCTTATCATAATCTTTTTCTTCATCGAAGCCATGACATTCTCTTGTAGTTTCCCATCAAGTAGGTCTTGAGCTCTCAGTTTACAGTTTACAACCATATGACCAAGTTGTTTACAATAGTAGCAGATAAATCACTTTTTTGAATCCTTGGAAGTTGATCCTTGCTTGGAAGAATATTTAAATATTCTTTTAACAAATGATTTGTCGTCTTTATTTTTTCCATACAACACACTTTCTTCTTGGATCAATATTCTTATTTTCTTCATCTATCAATGAAGAAATTAGATCTTCTAGGCTAGGATTTATTTTTCTTAGTGTAAAAACCATGTTGGAATAACTGGCAGGCATGCTATTTAGTAATATAGCTTTTGCATCATCATCAGGAACATCTACTTTTATCCCTGCTAATTGATTTAAAATGGAGTGAAACTTACTTATGTGTTGCACCATGTTGTCACTTTCCTCCATCTTGAGTCCAAACAATTTTTGTTTGAGAGATACTATTGCGCTTCCTATTTGGGATCCAAAAATCTTGTTCAATGTAGTCCATATGACATTTGAAATTTTTGATAAGTCTATATGATGCAAGTAAGCATCAGATAATCCCAAGCCAATAATTGTTATAGCTTTTCGATCCTTGCTTTCCCATTTGGTGGCTTCATTTGCATCAATTGGTTTTGGTATTTTACCATAGGCTATTTCCCACAATTCTTTGTTAATTAACAATAATTGGGTTCGAACTTGCTAGGTATGGAAATCTTTACCTTCAAAATTTTCAATATGACTTAATTTTTCCATTATGGGTGTCAAACTCAGTCGAAAATGCACCCTTACAATAAACTAAAAAAATGAAAATAAAATTTTATGAAATTTTATTTTCGATTGACAATAAATAGCATATGATCAATGCAAAGAGCTCGAAAAAACACACATTTAAAAAAAAAACATCATCTTAATCTGAGTTACCAGCAAAAATTTATGGCAACTACAAATTTTAAATCCAACATCTTTCCGGACCCCTTTCCAAAAATGGATTTTTTTCTATACTTGTGTTTTTTTCACTAAATCTAAAAATGGCAAAAATAGATAACTCATGATTTTGGTTCTAACATACAAACAACTTCACCACCCAAGGAACTCACTTTCCAAGATTGGATGTTTTTTTCACTAAATCCAAAAATGGAAAAAAATGGATAACTCACGATTTTTCATTCATGCATACAAACAACTTCACCGCTCGGGAACTCACTTTCCACGATTGGATGATTTTTCAAGGAACTCACATCGTAGATCTGGGCATGTCCATGTGTAAATTCAGGTGTAAATGGGTGAAGTCTAGAACAAAAAATGTGGATGAATGGAACTGCACGAGTCCACACTTTAAAAAAACTCAATTACACAATGATGAATGCAAATTTGTTAGCCAAGCGCAAGTATGAAACAAAACATGAGCTTACATGTACATATAACCTCCCAGTCATGCATGTAGTAACAAAGACTTGGATCCTTCACAAATACGTATGGAATTCTTGACTCTCATTGTTGGTCACAAGAACCCTAGTGCTCTGATACCAAATAATAAATTTGGTCCAGATTATTAGAAATAATCTAACACAATATCATAAAAACACATAATATAAAATTCATCCAGAAAATTTATTCATTGATAGAGAGTTACATATATAGATCAATTAACCCCTACAATGGTGGAGTCAAACATGATCTTCAATCCCTACAATCTCTCAAACTTATCCCTAAGATATCTCTAGCTAATCTCTAGGATATCTCTCACACTAAAATAGCTACGTGAGTTGTTCTCACAACTCACCAATAATAAAAATATTACAAATATATTATTAATATGAGTTCTATAAACTAAATATTGATAATATTATAATTTATTTAATAATGTTACACAATATTTTGGTAAGAAAGAGAACCTAGGGAACGACATGCACACACACACACACACACACTAGAACTACATCCGGTCTAAAATGTAGGGCGACCCTCGCTTTAGTATGCCCATTTTTGTGGCAATTGAGGTCATATCAACCCTTTAATTTGAATATTTTATTTTTTATGGATTTGATACTTTCCTTTGGTCTCTTGCAAGTCATTTATTCATCTTAGTATATTTGGAGCATTAGACACAATTCAGAAAAATTAGTGTGACAACTAGTGAAGGTTACAAATTATCTTATGACCCTATGAAAACTAGTTTTGGAACATTTCCACGCAGGGCACCCAGATTGCAGACTAGAGCACCTGTGGGTGCCCCGCTTCTATTCCAAACACCCGAGTCCACACATATCTTTCAGATCCATCCTTTTTAAAACCTATGTGTAGTCGTTCCTACTCCTGGATTTTTCCAATCAAACTTGTGACACTCTGTGAGAACTATATGTTATCCACTAACTCATTTTTCTTCCTCTTTTACACATTAGGGTTTTAGTATTTCCTTTCATACATTGTTCTAGATCATTTACATCTTTATTTACTGCACTTACCTAGTTATGGAAGATGTATGAGTAGATTTAAACATGAGTTAAACACAATAATCTCTCTATATTTGTCCATGCATACATATTACATATATATAGGAGGATGTCTCCTATATTCTAGGATATTAGATCAACTGTAATATCCTCTAAACTATCTCCATACCTATTATAATAACAATACATTAACCATATTGTTATGATGAATATATGCTAATACAAATATATGAATTTTTATAACTCACTACAACCATATTAATCCAACAACAATGTGAGAAAAAACACGCTTTTGTAACATTCCCCCTTAGTGCAAACATGGGGAAAACATGCCTTGTATTGCAATGTGCCACTATGTAGCTTTCTCATGATCTGGATGGTTTCAAGGACAATACCAAAAACCTCTAGATGTTTTTCCAAGTGGTTAACCAACAACCACACAATAGATGGTTTTTTAGGATAGTACCAACAACCTCTAGATAGTTTTTCCAATGGATTACTAACAACCACACAATGGATGGTTTTTAGGATAGAACCAAAAACCTCTAGATAGTTTTTCCAGTGGATTATTAACAACCACAATATCATGATGTTGTAGTAGTATCATCGGCTCTCATCACTATCTCACTGCAAGGAATAACATAGGAAAATCTGTTGAATGTTGTTTCTCATACACACAAACTGAAAATTGGAAATGGAACATTGGATCATGTCCCCCCCTCAATGTGAAATTTCCACTTATTGAAAATAGGAACACTACAAACTGTAACACACCACACACAACTGAAACAAAATGTGCCACCAAACCTTTGATGTGGCCCTATTGTAGGTGACTAAAGAGAGGTCATTGATTGACCTTATTCCTCCATTGCCTCCGTCCTCCAGTGTGAATCTTCTAACTTAGCTGAATTTGATCATGAAGCTCATTTACAACTCAAACGTTGGATTCCACCGAAAAAGTGTCACCGAGACAAATTTTTTTATTTGGACAATATTTTGACTCTAACTCATGATGACAACTTATAAAATGACTATTAAAAATCCTAAAATCACCTATATGAATTTTAATATTTTAAAATAAATGATGTATTTAGACAATGACAAAACTAATAACATAAGTCACTTTTAGAGATTATACGGACTTTTACAATGACTCATACAATTTGACAAGTTACAATGTCTCTACAATTGACTATAAAAGAATTCCAACAATGATTAAGTAAAAAAAAAACATTGACAACATCAAAAGACATTAATGACTATTAATATATTTGATGAAGGACGATGACAAACTAATCTCAAATTTGAGTTTTTAAAGATGTGTACAAAATAATTTATTGACAATTTATATGACTTAGAAAAGTCCGAACTAAACACTAACAATCTTGTAAATAACATAAAATACATTTACAAACTAGTCACTACCTGTTGACACAGCACACATTAAAAATAATTTACTTCATACCATATAAGAGAAATATTTAGAGTAAATTTCATACGTTATAGAGAATGTGTCTCCACCACATGGGTCCATGAAATTATGTGAGTTATTACACTCCAAATATATATAAGCGTGTGTATTTACAACACTAAAACCAAAATCACAGGTTATAATATATCCTCTTCACTTCTCACTTTCGCAACCAGGCACGAATTTGATGGTCTGTAGACCGTTTTTTGGTATTTTAACCGTAAATTACAATTTAATAAAAAACAAACCCGTCAATTTAGCCAGGTAATTTTTTAATAAAACTGTATTTCAGCAAGTTTATATTATTTAAAAACCGTAAAATTTCATAATAGTCAAATATAATATATAAGGTATATTACTATATATATATGAAATCCGATTGGATTTTATTCATTTTACAAATATTCTATAAATCATATTGATAATGATTTTTAATAATTCCCAATTTAAATTTAGAAACTAAAATAAGTTTATGTGAATAATGAATTTATTAAACTCAGAGTTCACATGTTGTCTTTTGCTTTTTCTAAAAACATATAAGTTTCTAATTTCAATGATATTGTGACTATATTTATTTTCATTTTGTCATTACCAATTGCAATCTACAAGTTTCAATTTAACTTTTATGCAAGTTTCAATTCAAATTTTTATTGTTGTAGGAAAATTTAGGGAATCTTGTTACTGAGACATCCAAGAAGAAGCTTGAGATATAGACATCAATACAGTACATGATTATTATTTTGAATAACGTAAATTTAAAATTAAGATTTCAATTAATATTTTTGACAATTTAAAATTTTACTAAAAACATAAATTGAAAGGTAACTATATCATGAAACCGTCATGAAATTTCCTTTTGACAGCAGGGGTGACCATCAAATTCCGTGTCTGGTTGCGATGGATAATGCGTTGGTTTCATAATGCATGGAGAATAGACGATGAAAATAATTCTTCAAAAATGTGAATTCAGAAATGAGATGTACATGAGTGATAGATATGTATATATATGTCATTATATACAAGATCATTACACTATATGTGGATGCGATAGGTCATTCCCAACTCCTAGTCTCCATTTCCAATTCCATCCACATGAAGTGTACTATTGAGAAAGTAAATAGACCAAATGTGGAAAATAATGCATGAGAATAGGACTCAGATTGGAAAGCGCGGGTTGTTATATTAGAGGTATATGGGCATGCTTATGCACTGGGACCGTGTTTCGAGAGGTCAAGATAACAATTCATAAGAGGATGGACATAGGTGAAAAAAATATACAAAGCGGTATTTAGAATATTAGATCGGGCATCTGGAAAAGAAGAGAGGAAGTCGACACGGATGTAAGATCATAATATCTCGACCTTGAAAATTAAGTAGTATAACCTTAGAACATGCATATCATTTTAATAACCCACAATGGATTGTTGGAAATGCACAAAGGTTCACAATATCTAGGATTAAGTATTAACCTCCTTCACAATACATATCTTAGCTAATTTCTCTCACTACCGGGGACAACCATGAAATATGGAGATGCCCCCTTAAAAATTTAATATATAATAGTGCAGTCTTTGAATATATAATCTTGAACTCCGTGGTCTCTCTCATACTAGATGAAGAGGTGTGAGAAGATTCAAACAAGAATTAAACACAAAAATCTCTGTATATTTTTCCATGCATACATATTACATATATATAGGAGGATGTCTCCTATATTCTAGGATATTATCTCAACCATAATATCCTCAAAAATATATCCAATCCTATTATAATAACAATACGTTAATCATATTGTTATGCTGAATATATGTTAATATAAATATATGAGTTGTTATAACTCACTACAACCATATTAATCCAACGACAATGTGAGCGCTAAATAGGATTTTCCTAACAGTTATTTACAATGTTATTGTCCTCCTAGATTAAATTAACTAGTTCTTAGCTAACATAGATATTAATTAATTTTTGTGAATCATTTTGGTGAACTTGAATCCACCCACATACTCCTAGGATCCCCATTTTCCTTAGCATTTATTTATCATGACTATCTCCATCCACAACTTTCTACTTCTCCTTCTTGAATTACAAGCTAAAATCATTAATCTTGTACTTACTACTCCAATTCCTGAGAATAACCATCCCAATTTATTCTATAATACCTTTGTGGATGTCTTCTCTTAGCACATTGCTTTCCTATCTATTCCTTGGGCTGATCTTGCCACTTTGTACAATGATCCACCATTGCATATCATTTGTCATGTTTAGAATGTCGGTGTAAAGCACACCTTAATTGATAATGAATTTGAGCTCAATTTGTGTCCCATGTCATTCCTTCAACACCTTGGCCTCTCCACTCATGATGTTAGCCCATATAGTATTTCATTGTGTGCTTATGATGGTTATGTTCATCCATGTATAGGTCATATTACATTGCCTATTACAGTTGGCCCCAAAACTATACACATTGTCTTCTTTGTTATTGAATTCCCGGTCTCTAAAAATGTCTACTCGGAAGGCCATGGCTTCATGCCATGCAATCTATTGCATCTACCATGCATCATTGTGTTAAATTCCTTCATGACGACATTGAACATATTGTCCCTCGTGATCATGACCCATTTCGATACTATGATTACACTCCTAATACTAGTCTCCCCATTCTATGTACTAACACTACTAGTGATCCCCAACTTATAGATGAATTCCCTCACTTGCCACCACTTGACAGTACCATTTGTGTGATAGACGTTGTTTCTCCTATGTCACTTGCTGCTACTACTGATATGATTCCTTATCAGGGACCTGTCCACTCTATGGACGTCGCTCTATCACATTCACCTTCACTTGCATCACACATCTTAGCACGCCCACCATTCACTTGCACTCTTTTCATGAATAATTCATATTGGGAACACATTCCATTTGATCCTACATGTGATGACACTATATGTACACATGAGGGTTTGACTCGCTTAGGGCTTACCTTCAATGATCTCCATCCTACGCCATATGCTTCTCATCTTTATTATGGGTATATCATCATCCCTGCTACTTATAGTCTTCGTATATTTTATCTCATGATTTTTCTTTCCCACACTCCTAGATCTTCACCACTCACATTAGGCCAATCATGGCTTGATTATATTGGAGGTACTCTAGACCCTGACCATATAGATATATCTTTCCCTATGCCTTTTGGACGCATTTTCATCTGCAATAGTTCTTTCCTAGGCTATACACAAAACCTTACTCATTGGTATGCCCATGGTTTCCCACTTCCTCCCTTCACTAATGAGGAATATGCTATGGGTATGTATCACTTACACCTCAATGGCTCCTTACGTGACCAACCAAACACCATTTCTTACCAAGTTACTAATGCTTACCCATTTGATTATGACCTGGAAGATGATGACCTTCTAGATGACTTTACATGAGCTACTTGGGGGCATACCACCTAATTCCCCCTTAGTCTAGCATATCTACATACTTCTACATCACACTCCTCGCATTCTTGCATACTTCATATTAGCATAATCACATTTTTCATACTCTCACACCCTCATTTTTCTCACATTTAGTGTATTCATCATATAATTTAGCATCGTCACCTGATGACACACTCTTTTGCTTCGGTTCACACTTGACTATTGAGGGATTAATTCTACATTGAACCCCACACACCGTGCATGTTAGACATTACACATTGCATTTTTTCACACATCACGTGTCCAACCTCTTGACATTTACCCATTCCTACATCACACATTTCTACTCTTTTTCCAATAATTCTATCATCTACGCATTTATGATCATATGTTATTCATCTTACACATTACATACATTATTAGGCCATCTACGTACATAACCACATCATACACCATCCATTCTACACTTAGTCTACATTCTACATTATACTACATACACATATTAGTCATTCTATGTGTTACATATGCCATTAGGCTATTTCACACTGTGCATTTATACATCACCTATATTCTACATACTACATTAGGTTACATTACATATGATTCTAGCTTTACATTTCATCACTACATCCTACATTACTAGTCTATCTACACCTATTACATTACATTTTACACATTACATATTACACATCCTACACATTTAACATCACATTCAACATACCGCGCATTTACACACCATATCCATCACCTGGTCATCTATACTACATTGTCTTCTATGCATTGTACTCACCACCCGATGACACACTTTAGTTCATTGGTCCATACTCGACTGCTAAGGGTTTACAAATCAAATGGACCTTACATTCACCATGCAACATTTCATCCTATGACATTCCTAGGCTAGTGACATATGCTTTAGGCTAAATCATCACTCACTTTTTCTATCCAATAATGGTATATGCTTTAGGCTAGATCACCACCCCCATTATCTCATCTTGTAGTGGTATACACCTTAGGTTACATCACCACTCCTTACCAGTCATTATATAGTGATATACGCTTAGGGATAAATCATCACTCATCCTTTCACCATATAGTGATATACGCTTAGGCTAAATCATCACACCTCCATTCATCCAGTCATGATATATGCTTTAGCTATAGGGTTCACACTCATCCTTTTATATATCACATTTCATTACCAAGACAAACACACTCATCAAAGCACGTTAGACACAACAAAAACTACTTGACCATTTCCCGATGACGCACTCTCATTTATGGTTCATTCTTCACTGTTGAGGGAAAAAACAAATGAACTTCACTTGCATACACTTTCATCCACTGCGGGGGCACGTGGATCCTATCATTCCATCTTGCATGTCATTCCATCCATCCATGACATACTTGCATTGTCTTGGGGACATTTAATCATTTTTACTAGTGTTTTACATTATCACTTTATTAAAAATTCTATTTTAATTACTTGTATGTAATTTATATATATCATCCACATATGCGCGTTCACGCTTTTCTTCTAGTGTGATCGCAGATACAGGGCTCCTACACACAACATGGATGCTTTCCTTCTACCCTTCCTATAATGGTCATTGGTAGCATTCAAATTCATCTCATCGAGGTGTTATCATTTCATTTTGTACTTAACATCTTACATTACTTGATCACACATGTTTTTACATATTGGTTATTACTCTAACATGCTAATGGGTGTTCTATGCGCAACACTTGTTTTGCAGGATTACATGTTTCCATCACTACTTGTTTTCTTTCATGTACTTATTTGCTATTGTTTTCGGGCCTTGCCCTATGTTTGGTGTGCACACTTATTTATTATTTGTGACTATGATGTCCTTGCATGTCTTACGACATCGTGAGTGATATCCCATGTTTACAACCCACTTTGTTGACATACTTTTCTTATTGCATGTTTACATTACCTTGCTTGGTAGCTTAAATATTGTTTGTGTAGATTATACATTGTTTTCTACATGCATGCATGTTTACACTTGTCTTTGGCTATCCTTTCTTATATGTTCGCACCTTGGTTTCTACCAAGCAATTTTCAGTGTACATGTGGTTGGCCCTCTTTTGGGGCTGCATGTATCCTATCAGCGATGTTGCATATACCCCAAAAGAGGGGGAATCATTTTAGGGTTTTTACATACCAACATAGAGATTCTACATTGATTTGGTTCACTTATATTTAGCAAATGGGTTCGACCAGTCTACAAACCCCATACACAATGGATTTTACAAGACATGGTGTCCTTAGCATTTCGAGAAGCAGTTAGAGCTTGGAGGACACAAAGCATTTCCTCCCTACATTTTTTCATCCAGTGGTGTCGGATCACCCAAAAAACCAAGATGTTATAGAGATCTCTTCACACATTTCAGCAGAAGTGGTTAGAGCTTGGAGGACACAAAACATTTCCTCCCTACACTTCTTCAACCAGGGTGGCATGAGATTGCCCAAAAAACTCGCAATACAGGATATCCTTCTACACTCTTTCTCAACATGGATCAGTGCACATGTTCCATTTACACTTCCATTTATACTTCCATTTACACTTCCATTTACATCAACGTACTTTACATACATCTTTTACATAGTGTTTTTACACTTACATACATACACATTTGACTACTTGTCATTTTCTCCTTGCAGGTCCGGTCGTATGAGAAACAAACAATCAAATGGGGGAAACAACAAGTGACAATAACAACAACAACATTCTGCCATAGAACACATGTTTTACTAACTATGTAGGTACACATTGTAGCAGCTACACACACGCATTCCACCCTAGGTTCCATCTAATCACTTTTTATTTGTGTATTTTTCATCTATAGTCTTCATGCTCCTCCATCTTTTTATCATTCCATGCTTTGTCTAGTCCTTCAACGTGTTTCTACTACACTCTTCATGGACATCAGGTACACATCTCTATCTAATTTATGTTATCAAGCTTTCTTCTCACCAACATAAAGTGGGGGAAAATGTAGTCACAAAATCATGCACTTTAGACAATTATTTATCCCGGTCTCATACTACTATTTAGAAGTTTTTTGAGAAAAAATAAATAATTAACCCCTATCCCTTTAGCCATTTTATTTATTTTATTTCATTACTTGTGACCTATTGCACCTACATGCCCATTCATTTTCACACATCCCCCTAATTTTAGCCATAAATGGGGCACCCAAATTTAGTACTAGGGTGCCCATAGGTGCCCTGGTCCCACCTAGGGGCACCCCAATCCTTCTACCACTTTCCCGCCACTTTTTGGCCTCTTCTAGTTTTTTTCATGTTTAGATTTTCTATGGTCAGCCTTTGTCGGGGTTAATTATGAAATTAGATCAAGACAACCCTATAAATATAAAGGTATGATACCATAATGAGGGACCTAGCATCATACACTATTATCAATCCATCTAGAGTTACATCCATCTATTGCATTTGTATCCACATAGCTCCATCATCAAGGAATAAGATAACACATCTGCATCACACTTCATAGGGGAGGGATTCTATTCTATTCCATGCACACATACTATTATATTTTCCACATCTAGCTATTACACATTATTTCAAAAGTGCAATTAACACAAGAGCACCTAGTGCACGACATGCACACACACACTAGAACTACATCCGGGTCCAAAATGTAATGCAACACTTAGTTTAGTAAGCCCACCATTAGGAAACTGAGGTTAGTCTAACCCATTCATTTTCATATTTTATTTTTTTAGGGATTTGATATTTTATTTTGTCTCTTACAGGTCATTTATTCATCTTGGCATATTTGGAGCATTCGACATAGTTTAGAAAAATTAGTTTGACAGCTAGCGAAGGTTACAGATTATCCTTTGACCCTACAAAAACTATTTTGGAACCTTTCCATAGACTGAGCACCCGTGGGTGCCCCAATCCTATTCCAGGCACCCCACTCTACTTAGATATTTTAGATCCAAATTTTTTGGGACATCTGTATAGTTATTTCTACTCCCAAATTTTCCAATCAAAACGCAACACTCTGTGACAATCATCTGATTATCAACTAAGTCATTTATCTTCCTCTTTTGCACATTAGGGTTTTAGTATTTCCTTTTATACATTGTTCTAGATCATTTACATCTTTATTTACTACATTTACCTAGTTATTTACAATGTTTATTGTCCTCCTAGATTAGATTAACTAGTTCTTAGTTAACTTAGATATTAGTTAATTTATTTTAATCAATGTCATAAATCATATTAGGAATAATATAGAATATAAAAACATGAATGTACAAACTAAGTAAATACTATTATAGAGACAAAAACATAGTCACATGGAGGCATAAATCTGCAAACATGGAACAACCATGATTTCACAAGATAAATTCACTAGGATTCCCTATGGGCTAAATTTATAGATAAAAGTACATATATGAAAGATATGCATAGATCCGTAAACATGGGACACCCACAATGTCACAAGACAATCAATGTACTCAAGCCACATAAAGTAAAACAATCATATAATTGTAATTAAGTAAGACAATAATCAACCATAAGAAAAGATGCAAACAACACATTAAGGAAATAATCCATATAATAAATTAGCAATAATAATGTATCTAAAAGTATAAAAATTATTATAGTAAAAAGATAACTAGATAAGTTATCACTTTGAATAAGACACGTGTTAATCTTGTTAGCTAAAAAGATAGAAATAAACACTATATATAGTCAAACAAGGTAAGGAAGGTGTAAATTAACTTTAATGAGATAAAATAACCCGTATAACATTAGGGATTCCTAGAAATAGTAATTTAAGGCACCAATCCAACACCTATCATTATATATTATCATGTGTGTGTCCTACATCACACTCAATACACCTCATCAATTCATGTGTGTAAAGAGAATATTAAAAATATATGTTATCTTAATAATAAATAATATGTGTAAAGTAAAAAGATAGAAAATCAAACCATAATCATGTCCTCAATTTGTAATTTTAAAATGATATGAATAAATGTGTATTAGGTGATTATGTTATTTTTTTGAATTATTTTGAAAATATCTATGTACAAGAAAGGAGATAACACAAGGTACTACCTATCATTAAGGATATCATCTATGTAAAATTTAAATTCAATAAGATCTAAGGGGTAAGACCCACAATAGGAGTGATAGTCATGTTAGTATCTACATTGATTGGATTAGGAGTTTCGTATTATCCATGAATAATACGTATGCTAGAAGAGGTACGAGAACATGGCCATTTTATAGAGCTAGCTAGATCAAGTGAATGTGAACATTTGAATCATGGGAGTCTTCCAGATATATGGTGGTAATACCATAAAATTTTATCATAATAAGATAATCAATGAGATTGTGACACTGATTAGTGTCATGTCCATATATGTAGTGATATTCACAAAAGGGTTTACCTTTTTCTAAGATGGATTCTTAGTATACATATGACACAAAGGTGATAAAGTAACTCAAGATATAACAATGATATATAGTAACTCTTTTGGGTAGTAAAATGTGCTTTAATGGTAAGAGAACTAAAAATTTTATAGGATGTAGTTTATTAATAACATGTCACTATGGGTTAGAGCCAACTATAGTAGATGTGTCATAACAAGCTAGGGTAGTAGAGACATAAGTTTCAGAAGTAGTAGATTTAGGTCGATAATGTATATGACTAGTAGAAAAAGGGAATGGAAAATAAATTCCTCTTCATTTATGGGGTTGAAATTCAACTTGCACAATTTTCTATTAGTAAGTACAATAATGTCAATATCGCTCTCTTAGGAGTAATATTCAACATTTTGTGACATTGTATTGGCCAATAAGTTAGGAATATGAGATAGCACCTTAGGAGTAAAGTGATTAGTAGAATCTAAACTCATGTTTGGGTTTAACAATGGTGTTAAATGAGTTTCTACATCATATTCATGACTGGATTTATCGAAGACATAGGTGGACAATTTATCCATAGGTATGGGTTGTTGAGGAGTAATAATGGGAAATTGAGAAGAAAAGGTATCAAGTTTATAGTATTTTAATGTATCTAGGACAAAAATGAAAATATAATCACATATTTCATGTATGAAATTGAGACATTTATGAGAAGTGGATGGAACAACTTACATAGAATGGATCTAAGGATGACCCAAAAGAATATTATAATGTAAATTTGTGTCCATGATGTGAGAATTGGTAGTCAACATTTTAGGGACAGATAAATGATCCAATGTAATAGTGCATGATGTAGATCACATGATTTTATAAAAACCATGCACAATAGTAATATTCATGTTAATTTTACACATAAACAATTCTCATCTTGTTAAGAAAATATATAGGAAAAATAATGATATCATATCCATTATTGATGAAAATATGCCTAATAAGGAAACATTGAATTTGTGTGGTAATAAGAAGAGGTTCATAGGGGTCATCACCAAGTGGATGTGGGATATCTACCTAACTAAATGTTTTTTCCGTATCCATATATTTTAATGTGTCCATAATATATGTAAAAGTGATAGGTTTAGTAGTGTCGAATAAAGATAAGGTAGAAAATTCTAAAGTCTCATATAATATATCCTTATAAATAGGTTCCTTTTGTAATATTTAAATAATATATATTAGTTTACATATTATTTAATTGATCGTATATATCAAACCATTTATAAGAATCAATAAGTTAATTAGAGGGAGCTGTAGGTGGGGGAGGAAAGGGTAGATTTCTCCCAATGGGTTTCTTAGTGTGGCGTGTTGTGACAACATTAAATCTAGTAGCCATGGAGGAGAAAGAAAAGTGAGGGGAATGTTTAAAAGTAGGAGGAATTTATTTATCTTGTATGTCAATATAGGTATAAGCTTCATCTATCATGAAATAAGTAGAATCATCATTGACACCCCTTCACAAGACTAGGTATGAGCATGGACCTAGTTATAGAAATGGTAACCCATACCAGAATAAGGAAGTGGAACCTTAGGTTTAAAGTGATGATGATAGTATGATGTAGGATATCAAAGTGAAAAAAAAACCCTAAGGAAACTAGGGATTTAATAATAAATTCAATTCAAATGTCATGATTACCAAATGTTTAATCCTTAATTAAATCTATGTTATTGAAAGTACAAAACAATAAAGAGAGTGCAAGATTTTAAAGTAGGGGATTATTTTGATTTAATTAATTTATAATTAACCATTCATAACTAAAATAACATGTTATTAATTATTAATATTGATAAAATGATAAACATTAGCTAAAATGCATAAGGGGAGAAGGATACTTAGCTATCTAGGTAAGAATAAAGAGGATATAGAAAGGTAGATATGTGGAAAAGGTAGATATGTTTTGTTATTGTTAGTGTAGGATTTATTTTCCTCACTTTATTTGTATTATCCTATTTGGGATGTTCTACCTCACTTGGAGTTTCCCTACACTTATGGGATCTACTTGATTAGGTGTACACTTGAGTACAATATTATAGGTGTTGGTTACTATACGATGGAAAAGTTCTGAGCGAGCATGGGAATCTACAAGTAACTCTTCCTCAAACGCAACCTCCCAAGGTCATGCCGAGACAACTGGTGGGGATGGAATATATGTGGGGTATCGACAAACTAGTTAGGAAATCTTATGTCTTCAATGCGCACTAATGGAATCTGTGAATCTAAGGCAAAGAAGGCCCTCCTAACCTAAACCGGTGTGATAGATCGGTCGGCGAGGATGAATGCTCAAAGGATCCAATCAATATCAAGCTCTGGCATGATTTGATCTATAGGTTGTGGGATACATGGAAGATAACCTGTGGGTGCTTCGTATATGTCTCCCGACAAGGTCATGAAAATGGATGGCAGATATATGGTGGATTCTATGGGTGATTCTTTGGTCTAGTCCATAAATCCTTAGCTTGATTAGCTGCTACGTCTAGTGAGGATAGTTGTGCGATAATGATTGGTGGAAGTGGAGAGGACCTAAATACTAATGTGCATAAACCAACATCAATGTTTGATTGACCTGTGGGCCCGTTGGGTTGTGGGACCTATGGATCACAACCGTAAGTTCGTGGTCGTTGTGGACCTCCTATGGTCATGTGCAGAATCAATCCCTAATCCCTAATATCCAGTAGTTGTATGCCTTTTTGGCCTCTATGTTTAGAACTAAAAGTTGTGTAATCTTCTTAGAGTACCTTACAGGCATTCTGGAAACTTGAATTCTTAAGCTAGTGTCTATGTCAATGAGGATATCTCCATGTCATTTGTGGGACCAAAGGATCACAACCGAACATTTTCTCTCTTTCAAGCCCTTCTACAGTCATGTGGATATCTATTAGGGAAATCTGTAGTTTGGTTGGTTTATCCAAAATGTGTGTGCTTTGTCATCTTCTATGTTTAATCCTCTTAACTGTGAGTTGATTTCTTGTAGGTCTGTTGTTGTTCGGAAGACCTGGATTCTAAGATTTTGGTCTATGTCAGTTATTGCTATAACAAGATTGGGTTGAGGCACGATTGGCTTGAATACGTATTCTCTGGGATCCCTAGGTCCCGTGATTGTCATACAAAAGAAACAATATAAATCTAACTAAATAAAAGTAAACTAATTATGAAAAGTATATCCACATCATATATAAATTCTCTATTTTTGTATTTTTGATGAGAATATTTAACGAGAATTAAGATAACAACTATTTAATATATCTAGAAAACAACAATTAATTTAATAATAGAATTAAAAACAAACAAGGTAGCCGAGTATAGCTACTTGTCTCATGCATTGTGAATCTATTCTAAATAACTAAATAACTGATCTAATTTAATTGAAATATTTTCGATCCTACCTCAAAAGTGAGAAACAAATCATAGTTTCTCAGAAACTATCGATCCCCATGGCTTCCCCGGCAATATCAAAAATGAATGTAACCAAAATGAAGTAATTCACTACTCTATTTGGTATATTTTAACTAGAACTTTGAAAGCTTGAACCTGGATTTTGCAGAATAGTGGCAAATCCGATTGTGTGTGGCTTTGTCCCCTTAGTGTGGTCTCCTCGTTCCTTCATGCTCACATGAATCCAAAAAAGTGTGTAATGCTAGCATCAATAGAAGTAGGTATTGGAACAATGGCAGCTTTGGATGTAGACTGAATACAATGCGAGTAGGAGAGGGATAGTGCAAGAGAATAGAGCTTGGCTTATGTAATTCCTAGCGAGATTTATTGCAAGTCATACAACACAAAACATCCAAAACCTGAAACTATCCTTCTTGATGAACAAAACCTGCAACTCTAATGGCTTTAGACTGAAAATGAAACTATCCTACCTCAATTGATTGTATGAAATAGTAATAACACTAGAACAAGAAGATCATGTGGCTTCTAAACAACAAAATAAGACTAACTATGCATGTAACAAATGGAAACTATTGAATTCCTAAGCAAGAAATGAAAGACTAAAGTTATTGAAATGAGAAGATGAGGGGCCTTTTGCTTGTAATCAAACTAGCTATTTATATAACTCTCATTGACCCAAAGGTAACTCCAATTAGGATTCTTTTACCATTAAAAATGGAGAAACACTATTAAAGGGAACCAAAATCATAAATACAAGAAAAAATGGATGAGAAAGTTGGTATAAGTTGAGAAATCATGCAAGTCACGATTAAAGGAGCGTGTTGGAAAACGTGTGAAGGACCGCCATGCATGCCACTGGCAAGTAGCGGTTTTCGTCATTGAAGACCAAAATGCAAAGGAAAAGAGGGGAAAAGAGAAAAACAAAGCACGCGGAGGCTAAACAGGGCATGCAGGATGTTAATGTACACTTGGAGATATTTTCGGATCCCGAACACCTTGCGAGGAGACCTGTATCATCATTGGGGCATGTGTAACATCGTTCTGGTAGCGCAGTACCCTTACAATTTTGGGTATGTACATATTGCCCCCTTGAGAAGTGTTTTAGCCATGAAGAGGCGTAAAATGGTGGGTCCGAGTATGGCGGTCCCGAAATGGGAAGCTAGAAATTATACCTGACACGTCCGTGTGTCGAAATGACACCATCCAAAATTCCCGCTACCTACAAAATGAAAAGAGGACTCAAGTGCAGATAGATAAAATAAATCAAAAATAAATACTAAAATAATATGAAGTGAGGACTTACCATTTGCGCAAGGATAAGAAATTACCTTCGTCGGTGCTCTAAACCTGCGAAAAGAGCATTCAAAATGAGCCAAAAGGCTATATATATAAAAACAGGCCCATTTTCCTATTGATTTGCGTGTGTCAATTTGATTTATTTTGAGCTCTGGGACCCACGGTGATGGTTTTTGATGAGAGTATAGTCAAAACATTCATGATGAGATAGTGATCATACCTCTGATGAGCGGAACATCAACCCATGAGATCACAGGTTAGTTCTTCTCAATTTACCCTTTTTACCCCTAAAATGTTAAAATGATGAAATCTTTGTCTTAGGGGGATTATTTTTGAAAATATTAGTTTTAAATGTGTCTTTAGGGGGGACGCCTAATGGGTAGGCTCTCATTTTAGTCAAAATGGTTGTTTTTGTGTTTTTGAGTGTTTTTAGGGCACGTGACCCATTTGGACTCGCGAGACAGGATCGCTTCCCGAGTAGGGCAGCGGTTACGGGACCGCTACCTTTCAAGGTGGCGATTACGGGACTGCCACCCTACTCAAGGCGGCGGTTCATTACAGAGTGTTAAAACAACACTTTTCTTGACTTTTTTTGCATTTTTAGCATTCCTACATGTTTTAATGATTTTTCCAATGTGATTTTGATACTAACTTACACCTTTTTGTATGTTTTTGGGTGTATGCAGAAGAATAAGGAATATATCAGATGGAGCCAAGAGAGAGAGAGTGATTGGCTTCTAGCAGTGTTGGATGCACTTTCCCAGGCCGAGAAGGATACTCTTTAGAGGGCTAACATATTACGTATATCATGAGTTCCTCATGTCACACATTCTAGTCACATACTATGTGATCTGTTTTCATATTGGGATGTTGATCGGAACACTTTCTCGATTTCTAGGAGTTAGGGGTGAGTGGAATATCACCCTGGAGGATGTCTACCACATCTTGGGAGTCCCAATCATTGGAGATGACTTACACTTGAGACAGCGGGGTCGCGGGCTCAGATAGCTTAGTGGGCTACATATATGGGAGACGCAGTTATCTCCACTGGTTCGAAGAAGGGGGTGAGGGTCTATTCCATTCCTAGCTTGCCTATCCCTTTGATTCGTCAGGCCATTATGGGGATCCTTTCCTCGAGATTGATCGGGGACAAGGGAGGGGACACCTTACTCTACTGTTGGTCCCCTATTATTGCATAGATTGAGGCACATGGTTGGATTTATGCCTAGGGAGCTGATATACTTGGGACCACCTATCACGACTTATACAGGGTGGTTTGCTTACAGGGACAGTCTTTGAGCCATCCGACCTTGGTTATGAGTTGGGTCTATGAGTGTATCATCCCTTATGGGAGAGGCATAGAGGTGGTGGATCTTGGAGCCATGAGGGCAGCTAGATGGATAGAGATGTCGGTGCTTAGAGCACCCCACCAGCCAGATTGCTTCCTTGACTACTGATGATATGGAGGCCACACCTTATCAGGCCATGGTAGGGTTGTGGGGCGAGGATACCTTCACTTTGATTTCCTGCTCTACTATAGGGTAGCATGTGGACAAGACAGGGAAGGTAGAGACATACCCCTTTGATCGAGTGCCTTAGCAGTTTGGCCTTGCTTACATTGATATGCTTCCCCCAGTGGTGTCAGTGTTCAAATCAGTTTGGCAGGCTAGGGGAGGTCCTAGAGGCTGGGTTGGACTATTTTTAATCTTGACATCCCTATTGCAGCTAGGTGGGTGGTACATGCCTGAGAGAGAGTCGGTGCTCCTCAGGCACCTTTACTTCAGATTGCTACCGCCTCTTTCCCATAGCAATGATGATCCTATTGATATAGACTCGATTCTAAGGAGTTCACAGGGGGAGAGACAGAGGAGGAGACTGAGGACATTTAGGTCAGAGAGTCGGGTGGAGAGGAGGATAGTGATCTAGAGTGGCATGACACTCAAGAGATCCTACAGGCCGAGAGGGTAGAGTAGAGTGTGGAGAGGGTGACTCTAGTCTCAGAGAATTTTCCCTCTCGGGAGCTATACAGAGAGGATGAGTCCGTAGTAGGACCCTATGTTTCCCCAGACATAGGAGGAGGACATCGGTCGGTGGCGGCATCTGTGGCGGTGCCGATCCTGGGATCCCTCTTGAGGCCCAGAGATCCAAGTGAGTTGTCACTCTTATTTTAATATTTGTTTTTAGCTAGGATTTCCTTAGTTACTATCTCTCCTTTTAATCATCTTTGTTTTTATCTTTTGATTATTTTCTAATTTTTTTCTCCTTTGCTTGCAGAGACTAGCTTGATGAGTGGCAAGACTTGATTCGTCGGGTATGTACTGATACCCTGATGCTCCCCATGGAGAAGACTCGCACCAAGCTATCCATGGATGCAGGGGAGCCTTTAGTAGCTGGTAGGCATAGCGATGTCTTTTCCCCTGTCTAGCATGTGGCCAAGATGGTGACTTCCCTCCATACCAAGTTAGCCAAGTATAGGATATAAGAGTGCCTGATGAGGAGCCACTCTCATAGCGAGGCTATAGTGTGCTGTTCAGGACCATGAGCCCTCAATGCACTCGGAGCACGGGCATAGCGAGTCCTAGATGTGGTCGTGTGCCTTGAGGGATCTCATAGGGGTTGAGAGGCCGCTTGGCTCTTTTTTTTAGTGGCCTTGCTAGATTGTTTATACGATCATTTTGTATTTTTGGGATCATTGAGCATTTTGACCATGCCTAGCGCATGATGGCATTGTACATAAAACCCGATTATATATATATATATACTTATTTTTAGATCGACTCTTGGTGTCTAGGATTTTTGATTCATTTCCACGCGTATATTAGATGCTTATTAAAATTCTTGTTTTTATATGCTTTTCGAATGTATGTAATGGAGAACAGATGATAAAAATGCTTCCTTTCTTTTTGTATTCGTGATGCTTTGATGTATGATGATGCAAATTAACTTGTGATCTTGAACTTTAGCTTTCATAAGCAATTTTTGGTACTTCATATTTGTTTTGACAAAATTTAATGATGAACTGGTATGATGAGCGATGCACTTTCCCCACTCCTAACTCCACGCAACTAGTCGATGCAAGGGCTCACCACCGAAAGCTAGAAAGGGCACAAGCTATGAGGTGTGTTGAAATGGAAATGATGAGAGATAGACAAAGAGTTGGTGGAACCAAATTAGGACACTAAAAACCTACCCTACTCAAGTGACTCCATAGTTTAGAATGTGAGTTGCTTTGTAGTTTATCTAGACTTAGATCCGTAGATGGCCACTTGGTTGACAAAATCTGGTTTTCGGGTTTTGAACTCTCTTGGAATTTTGGACATCCGATTCATTTATTTCGACTCAAGATTTCAAAGGTTTATTTGAACTATTTTCTTATGACCTTCAACATTTATCTTCAAGAGGACCACCACCTTGCCCCATGCTACTAGTAGGAAGCATGGGCTTATCACCATGGACAAGGAAAAGGCGATTAAGGGCATTCCCATCCTTTCCCAACCCTACGTCACTAGTAAGAGACGCAAAGCTCATCACCGAAGGTTGGTAGGGTAAGGAAGTGTGTAAAAGTAAAATTTTCTATTTGATCTATATTCGACTTATTTATTTGAGCAAAATGTCGGTATGTTCTTATTTCTAAAGAGATCTATGTGCAGGGATAGATGTGACACCATGAATCTTCTAGAATAGACCATATGTAAGAAACCTATCCTAGGAAGAAACAAAAAGTGAGAACAAGCATACAGGCCTTGGTATGGCTACCATTAAGACTTTGTCATATCTAGCTTTAATTGATGAAATGATTCTGAAATAGTTGATGATGTTATGAAAATGAAGAAGTATGATTTGAATGCTTCTGCCAATACCATCAAAATTTTGTAATGAATTGCTTAAGAGCAAGTCCCTTAATCACCAAGTTTTATGAAATGAGTGAACAAAATGAACATATCTAAATGAAGATGCAATGTAGATATAATTATACAAATAGTGTCGGTTGCTTATGTGTAAAATCATTTAAGATGCAAGGAATTGACTGTTTCATTGAATTCCTCGCCTTCCAGTGTACTTAAGAGATATGCACCATTTCCATTGTCCTTCATGAATCGGTATGGGCCCAACCATTTGGGCCAGAATTTTCCTTCCTTCACTGCTCTTCTTATCAATCTGGCTATCTAGTCTTAGAACTAGATCTCCATCATATATTTCTCACTCATAGACCTTTTTGTTATACTTCTGACACATCCAGTCAGCATAGACTCTATGCCAATGTTCAGCATTTAACCTGGCCTCATCTAGGCTTTCAAGTTGGGAGAGGCATGCCTCTCTATAAGTTTCCTCATCTAGAATCCCTTGTAGTGAGATGCAAAGACTGGGTATTTCAACCTCAAGTGGGAGAACTTACCTTCGAATACCAATGAGAAAGGAGTTGCTCCTGTTGGTGTTCTTATTGAGGTTTAGTGGGCCCATAAGGATGGATATAACTTTAAATGCCAATCTCATTTGTTTTCTTTTACCGTTTTAAGGAGAATAGCTTTTAATGTCTTGTTTGTTGCTTCAGCCTACCCGTTGGCTTGAGGGTAATACAGGGAGGCCGTATGATGGTTTATTTTAAATTTACTTGCATAGCTCATGGACCTCATCATTCTTAAAGGAAGTGCCATTATTTGAGATAATGATTTATGGGACACCGTACCTACAAATGATCTGGTTCAAAATGAACTTGGCGATCACGGCACCTGGTACATATGGTAAGAGGCATAGCCTCTACCCATTTGGTAAAATATTTGGTGGCCGTGATTATGAAGTTATGGCCATTTGTTGACAAGGGAGATAATTTCCCTATCAAATCTAGGCCCCATGTAGAAAAGGGCCATGGAGTCGTGATTGGTTGTAGAGCTTATGCCAACATGTGAATCTTGTGGGAAAATTCTTGGCATTTATGGCATCTACGTACAAACTCTACTACGTCATGTTCTAGAGTGGGCTAGAAATAGCCCATCCGATGTATTTTATAGGTAGTGGCATGACCACCAAAATGGCCTCCACATATTCCACTGTGGGATTCATAGAGAATCTTCTTGGATTCTTCTGTGTCAACACACCTTAGAAGCATTCCATCAAAAGCCTTACGATAGAGCACTTGTTCTATAATAATGTATTTAGCTACGATAATGCGTAACCGCCTTCTTTGTTGCGGTGTAACACCTTCTAGATATGTATGGTCCATGATAAAATTGATAATATTAGTATACCAAGGACATTTAGAGATGGGAGGTCTGGTTTCAATGTAATATATGCATTCATTGGGAAAATCTAGATCTACTAGATCACCTTCGTCTAACGGGTTGTTGGCTAACCAATCTGCAATTATTTGTCCCTTAACGGACTTCTGGTTTACAAAAGTTAATTCAAATTCACCCATTAAGGTTATAAAGCATCCAACATTTTTAGACAAGGACCCTTGCATGAGGAAAGTTTGTAAATGGTCTGTTTTTACAATGACCCTTGTTTCTTGATTTAGCATGTAATGTCTTAAGCATTTGGTTGTGAAGACTATGGCAAGGCATTCTCATTCTACTTGCATATAACATGTTTCATAATCGAGTAACATTTGGCTAGTAAAATAGACTGCACATTCTCATTTATCGTTGTCTTCTTGAGCCAACATGCAAGCTAGCGAGACATCTGTAGCTCGTGAATATAAGATCAAAGGATGATCTGGTCTAGGTGGCATTAACGTGGGAGGAGACAATAAGAAGTGTTTAACTAATTTGAAGGCCTCATGGCATTCCTTTGTCCAAATAATATAGCAATCCTTTTTCAACAAATTGTTGATCGGATGAACAACAAAACTTAAGTCCGGGATGAATCTCCAAATTGCACCGATATTTCCGAGAAATGATCTAATGCCAGAGTCATCTGATGGTGGGATCATCTCAAAAATAGCCCATATTTTGGCTGGGTCTACATCAATCCCTCGTGATGATATAATTTAACCTAGGAGTTTCCCTCTTGTCACACCAAATACACATTTTTCTAGGTTTAGTGTGACTCTGTATTTGATCAAACATGAAAGAATGATGCGGAGCACTTCGGTGATCACAGTGCTTCCTGGCCTTGGCCAATAAGTCATCTACATAGGATTCCATGATTTTATGAATAAGATCATGAAATATGTATGTCATTTCCCACTGGTATGTAGCGCCAACGTTCTTGAGACCAAATGACATAACAACGTAGCAATAAGTTCCCCAAGGAGTTATAAACGTGGTTTTGGCTTGGTCTTGTTTAGATATTCTAATTTGATTGTATCCCAGAACCCATCCATGAGAGACAAAATCTCAAATCCAGCTATTGTGTCAATGATGATGTCAATGGATGGTAATGGGAAGTTGTCCTTGGGGCACACCTTGTTAATGTCTCAGAAGTCTATGTAGATGCGTATCTTCCCATTCTTTTTTAGAATGGGGACGATATTAGATACCCACTGAGAGTAATCGACCGGTTTGATGAACCCTACCTAGAGAAGTTTCATTACTTCTTCCTTCACCATGAGAGCTACCTTGGGTTTCATTGGTCTCGATTTTTTTTAATTATCTTTGCATCTAATTTGGTGATGAGGTTATGTCCTATGATGTGCGGTGCAATTCCTGTCATTTCTTTATAATTAAATGCAAAAGCCTTTTGATGTTCTTTGAGGATTCGAGTGTGTATTTCTATCTCTTCTAGAGTTAACAAAGATCCTAGTTTCAAGATATTTGGTTCTTCCTCCATTCCGATGTTAATATCAATCATTCCTTCGATTAAAGAAGCATTACCTTCTTCAAACTTAGGCGGGTCTAGAGGTAGTTCCAAATCTTCTCCATTCTCTACCGTGTATATGTCGAGTTCCTTTTGTGGGGGAAGCTCTACCATGGGATTTCCAAAGTAAGAAGATGAATGTGGGATTAAGGAAAAATCTACCATGTGATGGGTGAGATGTAACTCTGCATAGGAATTTAGGTAATCAAGAGTGGCTCTATCACTATCAACGTGACCTAAGATAGTAGATTTATTCTTAGCTATGTGCATTAGATGAGGATTTGTTGACGTTTTCATTACTAACGGTTTAGTACGAAGGGATACCATGAAACGAGTGTCTTCCAACTCATTTTAGAGTGAAACGTGAAGCTGAGGTTGTTATCGAATCTGTGAGAAGGTTTTACTCTCGTGGGATTACCTTAATGGATATGAAGTTAAACCCTTTTCTCAAATCTAATACTATTGTTTTGTAGAGTTGTAAGTGTTTAGGTCTAGTCTCATACACCTCAAAGACTTGGTTTTCAACTAATTGTGAGTCTTCTAACACTCTGATGTCATTAACACCAATCCTTTTAGCTATGATGAGACCGAGGAGGAGGTCTTCATATTCAGCGCCATTGTTTGTACATTCAAAATTTAATTTAAAGGTGAACGGTAAGATCTTTCCCTCGGGAGAAGTAAAGATCACACCTACCCCAGCCCCATAACGACATCTAGCTCCATCAAAGTGGAGAGTCCAATATTTATTTGGGAAGATGGATGTTGGGACATTTGTTACATCTATTTCTTCTCACTTCATCACTTCTACCATGTAGATTTCCTTTGCTGGAAGAGAACCAACTCCTAGGATACATCCAATACCTGTGGAATCAAATGGTAGGAAAATTGGCAAATATTTCTAGCAACTCAAAAAAAATTGAAGTAGTTCCTAATGACATTGTTTCTACAATTTTAGCTTCATCCTTGAGGGCTGGGATGTTCTTGACTAGGTTCGTAATTTCTAACTCCATTGTAGGTATCAATTTTTCTTCCGGTTTTGAGTTGGTTGGTTTGTTGGGAGTTCAAACTCAGAGTGAATGCCTAGCCTTTTCTTCAGGTCTACTAGGTGTATATTGAATGGTTTCGGATCACCTTTTGCTACGAATATCTTTCCTAAGTGCAAGAATCTTATTTCCTAAAATAATGTAGAAGGGATTGCCTTCATACGGTGTATCCATGGTCGGCCAAGGATCATATTATAGTTGGTTTCCCGATCTATAATATAAAACTTAGTGAGGATTTTTTTGGGTCCTAAGGTGACTGGTAGTATTATAGTCCCAATCGAAGTGGCTTTAAGGCTATCATAGCCTCTTAGTGTATTCCGAGTTGTGGAACAATTTATTTCTCCATACCCTAGCTTTTGAAGGAAAGAGAAGGGGACTATGTTAACTGCTGCCCCATCATCAACCATTGCATGTTTAACGTAATTTTTATAAACCCACACTTGTAAATGTAAGGTTAGATCGCCTCTACATGTAATCTCAACATTTGTTGGCATTTTGTTTATGTCGAATATAAACTCGGTATCCCTATCCAGCTGCCCCGGAGGGTGGATATCAAAGTCTATATGGTTTACCTATGTTTCGGGAGGTGGAGTGATGTTAATTAAATGACCTAAACCTAATGCTTCTAAAAGAGCAGCCCTATGGGCAGGAGATTTCTTCAACAAGTCCAAAAAGGAGATGTGAGAGAAGGTCTTTGTTAGGTCATTAATTAAATCATAGGCACCTACGGGTTTTACTAATGTTTGTTGAATGTTATCTAGCTCTAGTGGGTAACTTGGATTTGGCTGAGAGGAATACTCTCATGTCCTTGTCATGGCTTCCACATGTAGCTCAATGTCTAACTCCACTAAACCGACTATCTTAGTTCATGGCTGATTTCATAATTGCGGTGCGACAGGTGGTTTTAGTGAAGTCGAGGATTCATGATCATTTTTCCTTTCATTACACCCTCGTTCATCCCATTTAGATTTAATTTTTGTTATTGTGATTTGGGAGCTGATCATTAAAGATCTTGATGGGTGCATTTTGAGGGAGACTGCTCTCCGTGAAAGTGTTTGGCGTAGGTGATCCGGGATCTGTTAAGAACATATCTATGAAAAGTTGTCTTTGTTCCTCCGGCAAACGTTGCATGAATTTATTGTAGTCACAACAAGTCCTAATGTCATGGCCTAGAATTTTGTGGAAACCACAATATGAGTTGGGATTATAACTCCTAGGTTGTTGGTTTGGCACGTGTTGTGGTCTAAAACTCTGATTAAACCATTGACTATTAGGATTAAATTTTTGCATTTGTTGCCTTTGGTTTTGATATCCAGTTGAGTTTTGACTTAGACCATGTGTCTAGATCTACCATTTTTTGTTGTTGTTGTTGTGGACGATTAAAATCCACCGCATTGATTGTTGAGGTAAAATTGTTGTTTCGTTGATTATTGACCGGTGGTGGAGCATTTACAACATTTTCCTTTTTAGTTTGGTCAGTTACTCCATCTATTATCACTCCATGATTCTTTTTAAGGATTTTAGGTCCTTGATTGGCACTTACTGTAGTAGGATAGGTCATAGTGTTTTGATTGGGGATGATTAATCTCCCATTTGTTCCATACGTCTTGTGACCGCTATCTATTACAGCTTGATCTATTTAGAGAGCACTCTCAAGCACCTCATCATAAGTTCTTAGTGGGAACTTCTAGACTTCTTCCTTTATCTCTCTACTAAGAGAATGAAGGAATAAATCACATAGTTCCATCTGATCCATGTTTGGAGTGCTCATTTGAAGAATAGAGGACTGTATACCATCTTTGGATGAAATGAGCAACAGATTCATTGTGTTCTTGCTTAATATGCAAGAATTCCCTAATTCATGTTCTCAACAATTTGTTCATGTCGAACGCCTTGATGAAATCTGAAATGAGTTGTTTAAATGAATGTATGGAGGCTTCAGGTATTCTATAATACCAATCGAGGGCAATGCCCTCTAAATTTTTGGGGAATATTTTAGCAACAACTCCATCCCAAGGGAGTAGTTCTCGAATGGCTGTGGCATAGGCCTTAATATGTGCATTCGGGTATCCCTCTCCTTTGTATTTGGGTAGATTGGGAGAGGTCTTGGAAGCATGATGCTTCGTATAGTGAAGTCCAAAGGTTCTTTCAAATATTCTGAATAAGTTCCTATCGCATAGGTTTCGACCATTGATGGTGCTTGCTGAGGGGGTGGAGGTGGGATGGTTTGTTGATATGGTGTAGCATATGTATTTACAGGGGCATAAGGAAATCCCTGTGGTTGAGCGAACATGCCGGGAGAAGAGAACATATCTCCTTGTGGTGACTTGGAATACATGTTTAAGTATGGAGGAGCATTGCCCAGGAATGGATTATTTTGTACTAAACCGAGAGGTATCATATTTTCCACTGGAGTGGCATTAGCAAATGCGGTTCTAGTTGGCGTTTGTTGTGAATACTGAGGAGGCATGCCCAACGTGCCTATTCCTGTGAGGAGGTCTACTTGGCTAGGATGATGTGGAGGGTTGGGGATTCCTACTTGCCCAAAATATGAATTTTGATTTTCTTGAGCAAGTTCCAGCCCTCTAACCTTTTCAGCCAAGGCTGAGATGACCTCTATTGGTGAAGACATAGTATTTTGCCTTAAGGGCATTTGTTGTATCATTTGAGGTTACAAAGGGGTATGATACCCTGCTATGAATTGGTCGTTACCCTACCAAGCTTCACCGAGGGCATTTCCTATAGGTGGAGGAATGGGGGTGTTTTCCTAGAATAGGGTATCAAATTGTACTTGTAAGCTCCCTACTGGTGGATACATGTTTTGGAAGCATTGCTCACTTTTAGCGAAGCGTGCTAAGTATTTCTCATCTAAAAAAGGGAGTGTGTCTAACTATATACTGATCTGTGGTCTAAATAAGACCCAAGGAGATGAAATAGATTCTCCAGTAAACATCATATTATTAGAGCCTAAAGGCTCTGGTTGTTTTGCAAGCTGATTGAACTCCTCAATTCGGAATGAATAACTTGAGCTAGCTCTTTAAGGGGGAGTTTGAGATGATAAGTAATTATTTGAATAGTTATCAGCCCATGTAAAAAGTGAGGGCGATGGTTGTCTATTTGTTTGACTATAGCTTGTTTTAAGACCTGAGAGATGCCTACCATATGCATCGTATCCCGACATATTCGGGGGTATATGAATACCCGTATAATAATGGGAAAGAGTGAACATGAATGAAAGAAATGAAAAATAAAAGAGGAAGAATTGTTTGTTCACGTTGGGTTCACCAATTTTGTATGATGGAAAAGTGACAAGCAAGCATGGGAATCTACAAGTAACTCTTCCTCGCACCCGACCTCCCGAGGTCATGCCGAGACAGCCGGTGGGGATGGAATATACATGGGGTATAGAAAAACTAGTTAGGAAATCTTATGTCTTTGACGTGCACTAATGGAATCTACGAATCTAAGGAAAAGAAGGCCCTCCTAACCTAAACCGGTGTGATAGATCAGTCGGCAAGGATGACTGCTCGAAGGATCCAATCAATATTGAGCTCTGGCATGATCCAATCTATTGGTTGTGGGATACATGGAAGATAACCTGTGGGTGCTTCGTATATGTTTCTCGACAAGGTCATGAAAATGGATGGTGGATATATGGTGGATTCTATGGGTGATTCTCTGGTCTAGTCCAGAAATCCTTAGCTTGATTAGCTGTTACGTCTAGTGAGGATAGTTGTGCGATAATGATTGGTGGAAGTGGAGAGGACCTAAATACTAATGTGCGTAAACCAAAGATCAACGCCCCGATTGACCTGGGGCTGTTGGGTTATGGGACCTATGGATCACAACCGTAAGTTTGTGGTCGTTGTGGACCTCCTATGGTCATGTGTAGAATCAATCCTAATACCTAATATCCAGTAGTCATATGCCTTTTCGGCCTCTATGTTTAGAACTAAAAGTTACGTAATCTTCTCAGAGTACCTTACGGACGTTACGCAACTTGAATTCTTAAGCTAGTGTCCATGTCAATGAGGATTTCTCCTACGTCCTGGTCATGGGACCAAAGGATCAAAACCGAACGTTTGCTCTCTTTCAATTCCTTCTACGGTCATGCGCAGATATCTATTAGGGAAATCTGTAGTTTGGCTGGTTTATCCAAAATGTGTGTGCTTTGTCGTCTTCTATGTTTAATCCTCTTAACTATGAGCTGATTTCTTGTAGGTCTGTTGTTGTTTGGAAGACCTGGGTTCTGAGATTTTGGTCTATGTCAGTTATTGCTGCAACAAGATTGGGTTAAGACACAATTGGCTCGAATACATTTTCTCTAGGCTCCTAGGTCCCTTGATTGTCATACAAAAGAAACAATATAAATCTAACTAAAGCAAAGTAAACTAATTATGCAAAGTATATCCACAAAGATATATAAATTCTCTATTTCGTATTTTTGACAAAATATTTAACAGAATTAAGATAAAAACTATTTAATACATATAGAAAATGATAATTAATCTAATAATAGAATTAAAAACAAACAAGGTAGCCGAGTATAGCTACTTGTCTCTATAGTTATGAATCTATTCTAAATAACTAAATAATTGATCTAATTTAATTGAAATATTTTCGATCCTACCTCGAAGTGACAAACGAATCATAGTTTCTCGAAACCATCGATCCCCGCGGCTTCCCGAAAATATAGAAAATGAACGTAACCAAAATGAAGTAATTCACGACTCTATTTGGTATATTTTAACTAGAAATTTGAAAGCTTGAACTTGGATTTTGTAGAATAGTGGCGAATCCGATTGTGTGTGGCTTTGTCCCCTTAGTGTGGTCTCCTGCTCCTTCATGCTCACGTGAATCTAAAAGAAATGTGTAATGCTAGCATCAACGAAGCATGTATTGGAAAAATGGTAGATTTGGATGTAGACTCAATACAATGTGAGTAGGAGAGGGATAACGCAAGAGAACAACGAGCTTGGCTTATGTAATTCCTAGCGGGATTTATTGCAAGTCATACAACACAAAACATTCGAACTCCGAAACCATCCTTCTTGATGAACAAAACCTACAAATCTAATGGCTTGAGACTGAAAATGAAACTATCCTACCTCAATTGATTATATGAAATAGTAATAACACTAGAATAAGAAGATCATGTGGCTTCTAAACAACAAAATAAGACTAACTATGCATGTCACAAATGGAAACTATTGAATTCCAAAGCAAGAACTAAAAGACTAAACTTATTGAAATGAGAGGATGAGGGGCCTTTTACTTGTAATAAAACCAGCTATTTATAGAATTCCCATTGACCCAAGGTAACTCCAACTAGGACTCTTTTACCATTAAACAATGGAGAAACACTATTACAGGGGAACCAAAATCATAAATACAAGTAAAAACGGATGAGAAAGTTGGTAAAAGTTGAAAAATCATGCAATTCGTGACTAAAGGAGCATGTTGGAAAACACATGAAGGATCGCCGCCCTGCACCGGGCGGTGGCCACGAGACCATCACCTGTGCATGGCAGCAATTTTGTCACTCAAGACCAAAATGCAAAATAAAAGAGGGGAAAAGAGAAAAAAAAGCACGTGGAGGCTAAGTGGGGCATGCAGGATGTTAACATACACTAAGAGAGGTTTTTCATATCCCAAACACCTTACGAGGAGACATGTATCATCATTGGGGCATGTGTAACATCGTTTCGCAGCACAAGACTTTACAATTTTGGGTACGTATAGTTACTACTTGACTAAACCATTCTAGGTGTTGGTTACCACTATTCTAGTTGGATATTTCCATGATTCTAGGAGGAGGTTACACAGTCACCTCATATATGTTTATCTCTTGCATTATTCTATTTGATTGTATTGAGTTGGAGCTATTTCTATGTTAGTAAAAATATCTTTATTGTATTTTCATAATTTGCGAGTCTTGTATGCTTGCATTATTTTATCTTAGAACAATTCATGTCTTGCATCATTCAGTTTGTGCATTATTCGATCCAAAGTAGATCTATGGAGCTTCTCCGATATGGTATCGGGGCCATGCTAGTATAAAGTGTGTCTAGTTTTATCTTTCAAGTTTTTCAATTGAGATTGTTATTTACACAAAAATCATATTACTTTATTGTTGGTAAAGGAGAAATATTTGTATTTTTCTTTTGTGGTGGTCATTTCTACATAGGACAAAGCTTCTAGAAATGTTTTTGGCCATTGTTTGTTATAGGGAATCTTCCAAAGGCATTTTTCAGTGTGATTCTAATTTGGTTTCACTCAAAAATCAACAATGGTGTCCTTAGATCTGGGTTGTTGTTTTGATCATCAAAGCCATGTTTTTGGCTCATTTACAAACCTAGTTTGCATCCATTCCCATGAAAATAGTGTTGGAGGGTGAAAAAATCCTGGGGAGGGCATTTTTAACCTAAGAACTTGTTTTTTTAGTTGATATATGGAAAAAACGCCTCATACCTACAAAAATGCCTCATACCCGCAAAAATTCCCTAAAACATTGAAAATCAACCTACAGAACCTGTACTTAACCTCTCCAAGCCCAAAACGACCTCCTTTTGCATTTATTTGCAATCATTAAGCAACGCCATAACAGCTAAGAACAAGAAAATTAGAAATTTTGGGGTTTCAAACCCTAAATCCAACTCCTCCAATGCTTCTTCCTTGGTGGGCCCATGTCTAATTGGAAAAAGGGTAGTATTAATCCTTATTTGAATTATTTTACAACTTGCATGATTTTAGAATTCAAAATTATCATTTTCATGCCTTTTGGAAAATAAGTCATTTGGAAAAAAATGCATTAGAAGGAATTAAGTGTTTAATTAAGCTTATATCTTTGCCTTACGAAGACGAATTGTGAGGCCCGGGTTGGTAGGAGGTCAATTCCCCCTTAAAAATTAAACCATTGTAATCTAAATTTTGTGTCAATTCCAATGAGTGGTTGGAAGGATATGTTCACCCTCATCTAGTGCATTTTTAAATTCTTGAGTGTAATATTATTTAAAATAGGCCTTATTTATGGGAAATCATTATTGTAATAACTTTTGATCGAGAGCTCGGATTGAGAGCCGTCTTTTGTAAAAGTTCATATTTTTAAATTTCCAACCATTGGTCCTATTTATATTGTAAATGCACTAAGTTATAATGTGCCACATTTTCAGATGACTTTTTTGCAATAGATGATGAAGAAGACAATGATCACTTGGTTCATTTTCTAGAAATATTTTTTAATACTTGTAGGGTGGGGCCTTGGTTTGGTAGGAGACCGAATCCCCCATAATTAATTTTTTTTTTTTTCATTTCTTCTTTATGTAATAAGCACATTTAGTGCATGTGTTTCTCTTGAAAATCATTTTGTATATGCATTGTAAATGGGTATCTAAAAAGGTGCCTATTGCGTAGAACCCATATTGAGGATCACCGTGTCTTCTCTTGAGCATATTTAGATTCCCATAATACTATTTGACCATGGCATGTTCAAAAACTTCTCCATTCCTCTACAAAGCAAATTTGTCTTCTATTTTTGTGCCCATTCGCCAACCTCGATGGTTTTTAAAACAATATTGGACATATTTTTTTGTGTAAGTTCTACTTATCGGAGGCTAGTATTTGGAGCAATTTCTACTTGTTAGAGATTCTTTATCAGTGCTTCATCAAAATTTGGATTCTTATCAGGTTGTCTTATTTCTTCCCATTTCATCTTTTTATGTACTATGGTACCTAACATGGTCTTATTTTTGGGACTCGATTCTTCTATCCACATCAATAGCTTCATCATCTTTAGGGGGCTTCTAACCTTCTTCACTTCTTCATTTCTCTCTTTTGGGGGGAGTTTTTCCCATTGGGTTTTCTCCTTTTCTCCACTTTGTGAGATATTTTCATTGTAGGTGGGTACCTCATTAGGCCTTGTTGTCAGGACCCACTTTATTTTTTCATTTCCCACTTGAGTTTTTCTTATGCAGTGTGTTAGTGTATAATTTATTTTCCTCTCTTTATATGTATTATCCTACTCGGATATTCCACCTCACTTGGATTTTCCCTACACTTATGGGATATGCTTGCTTAGGTGTATACTTGACTACACTATTTTAGGTGTTGGTTACCACTTGACTACACTATTCTAGGTGTTGGTTACCGTACATACGAGATGAAAATTGACATCCAACCTTCAATCACACTTGACCCCCAAGGTTTTGGCTTTGGGAAGCCGATGTGGAAATATGTGTGGCTAACTATAGGAGGATCAGTGAATAATATTTAGTAGTGTGATCTCCTAGTAGTTGAGTTGGCAAAGGGGAGATTTAGAGGCTATGAATGGGTAGCATAAATTCCCTATGGTTTGTCTAATTAATCTCAATGTTGAACTAGTTTGAAGTGTCCAAATTAACTAAGATGAAACTAACAATCTATGCTAATGCTAAAAGGAAACTAACCTAAATAAAACAACAAAACTGAAACATCATAATTACAAACAACAATTTTATTTTATTCTAAATAATCAAATCTACTTCTACACTAAAACTAAATAAGAAAAATAACTCGGTGTGGTTATTCACCTATGCTGAGTGTATTGAAACTAAACTAACTTAAAATAAGAACTTTTCCAAATGATCTATGATATGTAGACAACCTCCTACATATATTCTCTCCTTTAGATCCACAGGATGGGAAGAAGAGGATCCATCACCGGGAGCTGCTATTAATGATTTAAACCCTCTTGGAAATTAATTAATTACTTGCAAATGAAAGGAAATTGATTTCTAATCTATTTGATATGATGTAACAATGATAAATTGCAGCAATGAAGGAAATCAAACAAAAATCCAACCTGAATTCATAGAACAGAGGTAAATCCAACTGTGTGATGACTTGTCCCCTTAGTTTATCCTTTCTTTCTCTGTGTGTCCATATGAGTCCAAGGAATTGGGAATGCAAAGGCAGTAGTAGGAGAAGGCGCTTGAGAAATGGAATATTGAAGGAAGTCTAGTTACAATACAAGTGGAAGAGGGATAACACAAGTGAACAGAGCTTGGTTATGTAATTTCCAACAGGATTGTGGCAACAATACTATGCAAGATACACAAAATTCTTAGGCCATTTTCTTGAATACAAGCATTGAATATATAGGAATTGGCTGGGATGTGCCTTCACGCACAAGGTGGCCTTTGAGTACCGATTAGTTGGGTGAAGAGGAAGTTCAAACTAATTAAATCTATTTAAAAATAGAATAGGGAAGGAATACCATATAATCAAGACTATTTTTAGGAAATTTGGTTCACAAACACACCTTAGAAGTCAAGTTAAGTGAAGCATTGCATGTTAACATCACGAATGAAGAATTCTAGAAAATGGCTCAAGACTGCCGCCCTATGTAGGGTGATGATCGCAAGACCGCCACCCTGTCCTTGGCGATGGTCACAAAACCACCACCTAGGAAGGGCGACAATTTTGACACTTAAGGCCAAAACATGCACAAAAAAAGAGTGGGAAGCTAGAAGAAAGCATGGAAAAGTTAAGTAAAGATGTCTAGGTTACAAATATACACTGCAGATGAGATTAAGAACTCAAACACCTTCTAAAAGGACATGAATCATCATTAGGGACTTTTGTAACCATTTTCTCGACAATATAGCACATGTAATTTTAGGTGCATACATATTTCCCCCTCAAAGAAGCTTCTTAGTCATGAAAAGGCATAAAATGTAAAGTACGAGTATGGCATACTTGAAATGGGGAGGTAGAAGCTATACCGACACGACTGTGTGTCAAAATTTCACCATCTAAACTCCCGCTACATGAAAAACAAAGAGAAGAATCAAGTGCAAATAGATAAAATATCAAAATATAAATGCTAAATTAAAATGATAAGAGGACTTACCATTTGTGTGGGGATATAGAAATATACCTATGCTACCGCTCCAAATTTCGTGAACACATACACTCAATATAAATTTAATAATAACATATATATATATATATATATATATATATATATATATCAAATGAAACCTATTTCCTATTCATTTGTACTTGTTAGATTGGTAATTTTTGAGCTCTCATCCCAAGTGCCCATTTTTCACGAGAGTACAACTAAAACGATTGTTGAGAGATCATGATCATGCCTCTGCAAGTGGAAGATCAACCCATGCGGTGTCAAGTTAGTTTTCCTCATTTGTTTATTTTGAAACCTAAAATGTTAAAAGTTGAAAATATTTGTGTAAGGGGGTTATTTTAAAAATTTCTTGTGTTAAACTAGTCCCTAGGGCGCCCATAGGGTAGTCATTTATTTTACAAAGAATGGTGTATTGTTGCATTTTTATGAACTTTCTAGGGCCATGTAGTCATACGATGAATCGGTTCCGAACCGCCACCCTACACAGACGGCGCTTCAACAGACACATTAAACTCATGTTAATCTTAATTTTTTTTGGATTTTTGATGTTTTGTCATGTTTTTTATGAGATTTCCTATTGATGATGTTACTAAATTTCTCCTTTTCTATATTTTGGTGGATGCAGTAGGAGGAGTATATCCCTCGAGTCTTGAGAGGGAGTGTGACTAGATTCTAGGGATTTTAGATCATTTGACTTAGGATGAGACCGATATTCTACGAGAGCGTGTATTTGGAGGATTAAATGGGTTCCCCATATCAATCTTGTCAATCACATACTATGTGAATTGTTTTCTTATTGGGATGTAGACCAGAATACCTTCCAATTTTCAGGCGCAAGGGGTGAGTGGAAAATTAGATTGGAGGATGTGTATCGATACTTGGAGTTTTGATACTTAGGAGGAGGCTGACTCTTGAGACAACAAGATCTAGAGCCATGATGACTCTATAGGATACTTATATGGGATATGTCATGGTTTCATTTGGTTTGAAGAAGGGTATAAAGGTCTAATCTATTGCCACTACTCCCATCCCCACTATCCATAAGGCCATCATGGGTATTCTAGCTTTGCGGTTGATAGGGGATAAGGGAGGAGACACATTGTTATATTGTTGGGCTCCCATCATTACATAGATTGAGGCTCATGGTTATATCTATGCCTGGGGGTAGATATCCTCAGTAGCACTTATCATGACTTATACCGATTGTCAAAGTTACAGGACATGTCTTTGAGATACCCTACATTGGTTATGAATTGGGTGTATGAGTGGATCATGCCCTATGAGAGGGGAGTGCTAGTACGGGACCCATGTGTCATCAAGGCTGCTAGATGGATGGAGATGTTACTTCTTAGAGCACCACATCAGCTGGTGGCTTCCTTGACCACACTAGAAATCATTATCACTCCATACTAGGACATGGCATGATTTTGGGGATAGGATGGGACCATAGTGGTGGTATGTACCAACACTACCAAGTTAGTTGATAGGATAGGGAAGGTTGAGACTCACCCATTTTTCTGAGTTCCCTAGCAATTCGGTCTTCCATATATTGATATTGTTTCCCCAATGGCACCCATATACAGGAGTGTCAAGGAGGCCCTAAAGGGCCCTCACAGAGATCTAAGTTAGACAGTGATGATTCTAGGAGTGCCTATTGCAGCTTAGGTGAGTTATCCATGCTCGATGTAAATCTAGTGCCACTCGTGCACCTTTACTCTAGATTGAGACCACACCTACCCATAGCAGGGAGGAGGATGATCCCATAGACGTGGAATCTAATTCTAAGGAGGAGACATGAGATGATACTAGAGAGGAGTTGGGTGATGAGGAGAATTATGATGAGGGGCTGGGTGGTGAGACTTGTGAGGCATATCACATGGAGGGGGAGGAGAGAGAGCCTGAGTGGCATAACACCCAAGAGATTCCGAGAGTGGAGTGGGAGGAGGTGGACATGAAAAAGGAGACCTTGGTTTCAGAGGATCCACTTCTTTGAGATGAGGGAGGAGATGAGGGATTTGTCACGGGTCAGTGCATAGCCTCAGGAGGAGAGGAGGCACACCAAGTTCGTGCGCAGCAAGAATGATCTAGTAGCACCAGTTGACCCCACATGGATGCAGGGAGATCTGATTATGTTGATACTCTTCTCTTAACTTTGTTAGCTGGAAATGTTAATTGGTATTTCTTTTTTTGTTAATTTTCATATCTTTCTAACTTTTCATTTCTCTTTTTGTAGTGACTGCACAAGGATGGTGAGATCTTATTCATCGGGTGTGCATGGACACCTTGTTTATCCCTTTGGGGAAGACACAAGCTGATCTAACTAAGGACACATGATAGACACTAGTAGCTAATGACACAATGACATGTTTGCACCCATCCGTGAGCAAGGTGGAGATAATGAATTCTCTCTACACTTAGGTTTCCATGTATAAGAAAATTGAGAGATTGATGAGGCGGATCCATTCTCATAGTGATACCATAGCCAATGGCCTCCATCACGAGCACTCCCACCATTTAGTGTATTCTTGATGTTGTAGCTATAGTAGGAGTCTTAGACGCAATCATGCACCATCTTAGGGATCCCACATGGATTGATAGGCCATTGGGCCTTTTATTTCTTAGTTACCATTTTTTCATGCATTTCTACAATTTTTTGTATACTTTATCCTCATTGTGAGTGTTTTGACCATGCCTAGCGCGTGATGGCATTGTACACAAACTCAATTTATTATGATATATATACAAAATCTTCTTTTTGGTTAAGTAATTCACGGTATCTAAGTTGACTCCTTCTTGGCTCACTTCACATGTGTACTCTAGATGTTTATAATTTCTATTTTTATATGCTTTTCAAAATGTATGCAGTGGATATGAATGCTAACAAAATGATTTATTTTTTTGTTAGTTTTGTAATATTGATACATGATAATGCAAATACATCATAATGTTGAGCTTTAGTTTCTCTAAGAAATTTTTGATACTTCGTATTATTTTGGAAAGACGTGATGAAAGGGTGATATGATAAGTGAACAAACTTCCTACACTCCTAACTCCATGCAACCGGTAAGATGCGAGGGCTCAACACTAAGATTCAGAAGGGGTGCAAGTTATAGAAATTTGTTGAATGGTAATGATGAGAGAAAGAAAAGGATTTGGAAAAACCAAATTGAGACCCTACAACCTCATTCTACTCAAGTTTTCTTCATAATTTAAAATGTGAATTTCTTTCCAGTTTATCTAGACTTAGATCCGTAGATGGCCACTTGGTTGACAAATTCTAGTTTTGAGATTTTAAACTCTTTTGGAATTATGGACATCTAACTCACTTTATTCTTATTTATGATTTCACAACATTTGAATGAATTGTTTCTAACTTTCAAATTTGTCAAAGAGACCCCCTACACCTTGCCCCATGCTACTAGTAGGAAGTATGGGCTCATCACCATGGGTAATGCATAGGTGAGTAAGGGCACTTCTCTCCTTTCCCAACCCTATGTCACTAGTAAGAGATGTAGGCTCAACATCAAAGGTTGGTAGGGCAAAGAAATGTGTAAAATAAAAATTTATGTGGATTTACATTTGACTTATTTATCTAGGAAAAATGTCTAGAATGTTCTTATTTCCAAAGAGATGTATATGGGATAGATGTGACACCATGAAGCTTCTAGAATAAACCATAGGCAAAGATACATAATCTAGAAGAAACTACAAATAGAACCAAGTATGCAAGCCTTGGTATGGTTATTGTTGAAGCTTGTTTTATCTTATTTGAAATGATGAAATGATTCAGAAACAATTGATGATACTATGAGGATTTGAAGAGATATGATTTGAATGTTTTTCCAACATTTTCAAGTTTTTAGGAATTGTTATAAGAATAAGTCCCTTGATTACAAATTTATGAAATGAACTGGCAGATGAAAATGCAATGTAGATGAAGTAATGTACATGTGGAAATGTAGATGAAACTACATGTCATGATGGATAAGGTGAATAAAGTTGAAAATATCAAATTCTTCACCCCTAAAAGTACACAACAGAGAACCATGATCCTTAAAATTTTTGTTCTCCTGACAAGGGCCTACCATTTTGGGTTTAAACTTACAACCCTTTCCCAGAAGTGTATATGTCCAATCATTAAAATCATTTGTCTAAAAGAGGCGTTCATGCACCTCTTTGTCATGTTCTTGAGACATGGTGTGTGGGTGAGCATGACTATGTTGTTTGGCCTTGTTTCCTATGTAGAGTGTTATGTTTACTTGTGACCCTTGCTGAATGATGAGGCCTTTCCCCATGGATATGGAAAGCTTAGTTTCAGATGCACATGGGTTGAAACTAGGGTTTAGAATAGAACAACCCTTAGAGATGGTTTTGATGGGCATCATTTCAATCTCAATTTTTCCTTCTTCGTTTGTTAATTCTATCATGTTTACACATAGACATAGGTCGTTAGAGGGAAGATATGTTCAACTAAGAAGAATACCCATCCCCTATGGTTCAAATGGGAGGAAGATTGGATTGTCACTCTCTAAGAGTTTCATAATTTCGTTATGGTTTTAGTGGACACTATTTCCATAGATATTGATTTACCCTTATCTATTTTTGCCACCTCAAATGTTTTTGATCAATGACTTCATCTTTTGACATGCCTGAGGTGATCGGGACTAACCCTTTTAATGGAGGTGGTTTGTTCAATTGATTCATAGGAATTTCATACTTTGTATGGACTCCTTTCTTCTTCTTGAGGTTTTATAAGTGTATATCGAAGGGCTTAGGATCCCTTGAGTGATGAAGACCTTCCCCAAATGGAGGAATCTAATCTCCTGGAACATGGTAGAGGGGATAGCCTTCATTCAATGAATCCAGGGTCTCCCAAGGATCATGTTATAATTTTTTTCCTTGTCGATAATGTAAAACTCCATCAAGATGGTTTTTGGACCAAGCATGAATGGAATAACTATGGTTCCAATCGAGGTCACTTTAAGATGGTCGTACCCTCGTAACGTGTTTCTTGTAGAGGAACAATTTGTCTCTCTATATCCCAACTTCTAAAAGAAAGAGAAAGGAACCACATTTATAGCAGCCCTATCATCATTCATCGCTCTCTTAATGCAATTGTTAGAAACCCATACTTGTAAAAATAAGGTAGGATCACCTCTTCAATTGATTTCAACATCAAATGGCATCTTGTCTATATAGAAAACAAACCCAATATCCCTATCATTCTATCCGGAGGATGTATGTCAAAGTCAATATGATTTATTTGAGCACTAGGAGGTGGCATAACATGGATTAGATGACCAAGACCTAGTACATTGAGAAACGTAGAATGATGCATAGGTGAATTATTTAGTAAATCTAGAAACAAAATGTGAGAAAAGGTCTTGTTCAAATCTGATATTAAATCATAGGCTCCTACCGGTTTTGAGATTGTAGGAATGTCATTTTGCGAGAAGGAAAGAGTGGGTAGGGGTTGTGAAACGTACTCCTTCATTTGAGTTGTTGCATTAATTTCTAGCTCAATGTCTAGCTCGAATAACCCCAATATTTTTATATTATCATTTGAACCAAGGTTAGGAGCAACCTGAGAGTTGTTAGAAGTTGAGGATTTATGGTCATTTTCCTATAAGAATTCCCTTATATATTTTTTGAGGATTCACTTGGGAATCCACAGACGCTCAGGGTTCACATTTTGAGGTGTGACAGTCCGGTATGACTAGGTTGCGTGTTTGTTTCAATATTTTCTAGGAACATATCTATAAAGAGCTCCTCTAGTTTTCGTGAAGTCTTTGCAAAAACTTGTTGCAATCATGGAAATTCCTATCGTCATGACCTTGAACCTTATGGAAACCACAATATAGGTTAGGGTCATAATATTTTAGACTTTGATAAGAATCTTTTTGTTTTTTATTATGAACTTGGTTGTAGTTTTGAAATTGGTTGTTATAACCATGATTCCCTGCCCCTTGGCCAGAGTTTTGATAGTGGTTTTGGCCTTGGGTTTTTTTTTTTTTTGTGGGGTTAGTTTACATCAACTGTGTTGATAAAAGAAACATTGTTAGGGGATATTTTATTTCCCATGTTTTTGTTATTGTTAGTTTTACTGTTGTTTGCAAAACCAACGTTCTTGGCTCTATCATTAGCACTATTCATGGTCAGCACCATGATTGTAATTCACACCCTTAGGTCTTGGTTGTTGGCACCTTTTTTTGATAATTTTCATTATTTTTAATTTGGGGATACCAATTTCCCATTGGGACCTTAGATATTATGTCCACTTTGTTTATAGTGGATTGGTAAATTTGAAGCGCACCCTCCAACACTTCCTCATAACTACGAAAAGGAAACTTCTGGATTTCCTCCCTAGTCTCTCGATTGAGTGAGTGAAGGAAAAGATCGCAAAGTTCCATCTAGTCCATGTTGGGTGCACTTGCAAAGGAATAGAGAACTTGGCACCATCTTTAGATGAAATGGGTGGCAGATTCATTTTTCTCCTGTCTAATATGTAGGAACTCCCTAATCCCTATACACAACAACTTGTTCATGTCAAATGATTTGATGAACTCGAAACAAATTTTTAAAAGGAATGTATAGAAGCTTCCAGAACACAATAATACCAATCCAATGTGATTCCTTTGAGATTATTTGGAAATATATTAGCCACTACAGCATCCCAAGAAAGTAATTCCCTTATAGCAATAGCATAGGTCTTGATATGAGCGTTTGGGTCTCCTTCTCCCTTAAATTTTGTAATATCTCGGCAATGGGCATGGAAGAATTAAACCGTGTATGGTGAAGTTAAGAGTCTCATTTAATTACTTAGCGTATGTACCCATTTATGTAATATTTCACCATTGAATATCCTTGATGAGGAGGTAGAGGAGGAGTTTGATAAGATGCATTATAAGCATTGACGAGAACGTATGGGGTCCCTTGATATGACATGTAGGGAGAGGGAATTGCATATGGGTACATCTGGGAGTTTTTGAATACATGTGCATGTAAGGTGGGATGGTACTAGGATATGGAGTAGTAGGCATAAAACTAGGAAACGTCCACGTTTCTGTTATGGCGGCATTCAAGAATGCATTTCTCGCCAGCCCCTTGCATAGGATAAGCTTGAGAAGGACAAGGACCAATCCCTAGTGTGTTTAACCCCGTAAGAAGATCACCTAGATTTGAATGAACTAGATAACCTTGTTGTACAAGTTATTATGTTGGTTTCTCATTTGAAGGGATGTATCCTTTTTTGTCAATTGGATACCCCATGTTCTACCCTACCGCATGTGTTAGTTGTGAAGTCTTGGCATTTTCTAGTTCTCTAATGCTCCCTAATAAAGTAGAAATAGGATCTTTGGGAGAGTATTGAGTCCCTTATTAGGGTTCTTGTAGCGTAGGGTTTGAATGAACGGGCTCATAATACCCTCTCATGAATTTTTCGGTGTTATAATTCTTGTCTTTCTCAAAAGTAAGAATCTTAGGATAGACATTCAAAATATTAGAGGTTATAGCCTTCATTATATCTAAAGACTCATCTATCTGACAAAGAGGATCAATTATTCATGCAAATACATCATCTTACATTGATTGCATGTCAATGTGAGGTCTTGACAAGACTCTATGGTAAGAACCTATTCCATTTGTGATAACAATGTGTTTTGCATTGGGTTTACCATATTACATGTTTAACGATTGATCAACCTCCTCCATCCTTACATAGATAATGGGGTTTGAAGTGTAACTAGGGGAGGTTTAGATATTGTTTGTGTAATTTTCACGCCACCTTGAAAGAGAAGGGGACTATTGTGGTTAAACGTTGGTGTAATATCTATCGATCCAAATGGCCCACCAAAATCTCTTTAAGACATATTTTAGAAATTATAAAATACCTACCAAAATAGGGGAAGAAATGGAGAAGTGAGGTAAAATAAGGAATTAATCCTTCACGTCAAGTTCACCAATTTGTACAGGATGAAAATTCACATGCAACCTTCAACTACACTCCACCCCGAGGTCATGTCGGGGAAGATTATGTGGAAATATGTGTGGCTAACTATAAGAGGATCAATGACTACGATTTGGTAGTGTGATCTCCTAGTACCTAAGTTGGCAAAGGGTAGATGTAGAGGCTATGAACGGGTAGCATAAATTCCCTATGGTTTGTCTAACTGAATCTCAATGTTGAACTAGTTTGAAGTTTCCAAATTAACTAAGATGAAACTAACAATCTATGTTACTACTGAAAGGAAACTAACCTAAATAAAACAACAAAACTAAAACATCATAATTACAAACAACAATTTTCTTTTATTCTAAATAATCAAATCTACTTCTACACTAAAACTAAACAAAAAAATAACCCAGTGTGGTTATTTACCTATGCTGAGTGTATTGAAACTAAAATAACTTAAAACACGAACTTTTCCAAATGATTTATGATATGTAGATAACCTCCTACAAATATTCTCTCCTTCATATCCACGGGGATGGGAAGAAGAGGATCCATCACTAGGATCTACTATGAATGATTTAAACCCTCTTGGAAATTATCTAATTACTTGCAAATGAGAGGAAACTGATTTATAATCTATTTGATATGATGTAACAATGATAAATTGTAGAAATGAAGGAAATCAAGCAACAAATCCAACCTGGAAATTGAACAGAGGTAAAACTAGTTGTGTGATGACTTGTCCCCTCAATTTATCCTTTCTTTCTCTATGTGTCTATATGAGTCCAAGGAATTGGGAATGCAAAGCCATCGAGTAGGAGAAGGAACTTAAGAAATGACATCTTGATAGCATTCCTCGTAATGAAAGTTGAAGAGGGATAACACAAGTGAACAAAGCTTGGCTATGTAATTTCCAATAGGATTGTGGCAACAATACTATGCAAGATACACAAAATTCTCAGGCCATTTGCTTGAATACAAGCATTGAATATATAGGAATTGGATGGGATGTTCCTTCATGTAAAATGTGGCCTTAGAGTTCCAAATCATTAGGTGAAGAGGTAATTCAAACTAATTAAAACTATTTAAAAATAGAAGAGGGAAGGAATAACATGCAATCAATACTATTTTTAGGCAATTTTGTTCACAAATGCACCTTGGAAGTCAATTTAAGTGAAGCATCATGTGTTAAAATCACGCATGAAGAGCTTTAGAAAATAGCTTAGGACCGCCGCCTATACAAGGTGATGATCGCAGGAGGATCGCTCGCCTTGTCTCGGGGTGACGGTTTTGACATTTAAGGCCAAAACATGCACAAAAAAGAGCGGAAGTGGTAGAAAGCATGTGAAAGCTAAGTAAATATGTCTATGTTACAAATATACACTGCAGATGAGCTTAGGAACTCTAACACCTTCTAAGAGGACATGAATCATCATTGGGGACTTTTGTAATCGCTTTTACGACAATGTAGCACATGTAATTTTAGGTGTGTACATTTACCACTTGACTACACTATTGTCGGTGTTGGTTACCACTTAACTACACCATTCTAGGTATTGTTTACCACTATTCTAGGTGTATATTTCCATGATTCTAGGAGGAGGTTACACATTCACCTCCTATATACACATCTCTTGCATTATTATATTTGATTGTATCGAGTTGCAGCTATTTATGTGTTATTGCAATCATCTCTATTATTTTTTCATTATTTTTAGCCTTGTATGTTCACATTATTTTGTCTTGGAACAATTCATGTCTCGCATCATTCACCTGTGCATTCTTCGATCCAATAGATCGGTGGTGATTCTCCGATAGTTATGTGTTATAAAGATGGAATATAAGTAGGGGAAGGATTGTACAACTAATCTATGGCCCAAATTAGAGCTATACAATCTTGATCTAGGGTTGTATAGTGTTGGACCCTTTAATAGTTGGGATTTAAAACTTCTTATGTTTTGTTCATGCCAATAAATGCACTCCAATGTGTGTCTTCTTGTTTGCAAAAACTTTTGACGACATATAATCACCTATAAAAAAGTGAGAACCCTATAAACCTTTAGTACCCTTCATTACAGAATTTACAAATCGGAAGAATAAATACATGATGTTTGATCCCACACAAGGATGTGAAAAAATTGCAGCCGAAGGAAACATGGGTATTTCCCTTTTAAAAAAAATTCTTCCTTTCCCACTTAAATAACTTGGAAGATTGCATTTGATCATTACTTTGGAAGGACCCCGGTACTTTGAAAGCATGTATCTATTCTTAATAAGGTGGTCTCTAGGCTTTTATCTAGATAAAGAAAATATTAATGCCATGCCCACATTAGTTAATCTTCCAGGATTACCTCTTGAGTTCTAGGAAGAAGAGTTTTTGATAAGTATAACAAAGTCTCTATGCTCCTTAGTGGATTTTGATGGAGCAACCAAATCCAGAACAACACTAACCTCTTTTAGAATCTTTGTGAATGTAGATCTATCCAAAACCATTATTGTGCATTCGAATATGGGTAGTTGGAAACAAACACTTGAATATGAGACATCTATTGCTAGATGTAAAAATGTAATAAATTGGGCCATAGTGTTAAAGATTTCCCAAATAATATTAATACTAGTAGCACAAGGGAACAAATAAAATAATGGAAAGGCATGAGAAACTATCTAAGGTAATGGCTTAGAAATAAGGCACAAGAAAATATAGCAGCCAAGAATCCACCAAAAACATGAAGAAATTTTGACAAGGAAAACCCCTTTGCATGCCTTGAAATCCAGGAGAAAAATTTCATGAAGGAAGGGGAGTATTTTAAGAAAACATAAATAAATGAGCTCCTTATACCATTCATAGAGATAGAGGAAGAGGATGAAATATAGAAGAAAGATGAAGAGTCATTAGAAATGGCTCATGAAGAATCAAGAGAAGCATTAGAGAAAAGACAAGAAGTAATACATCAATATTAGGAAAAAGGAACAACAATAGAAGCCAAGGAAGGATTGGAAATAGTTCCAGATGAAGAAAAATACCTAGGGAAAGGATCAAATCAGAAGAAGAGTGAGGAAATCAATATCATAAGGTAAAAGCAAGACCCTAGAAGCCTCATCCTCTAAAACCCCCAAAGCTGATGTAGGGGGACTGAACAACTAGAGGAAATTTGTCTAGCAAAGAGGAGAAAAAAAGAACCACATAAAAGGAAATTGCAGCAGGAAAGAAAAAAAATGGACTTCAAAGGCCCAAAAACCTCATAAGATTAACATAAGAGGCCTTAATGGAAAATGTAGAAAGTAAGTACAATATTCTGTTATTGCACTTTGTTTGGTTTTTGTTGGTTCTAGATTGTTCCTGTACTATATTATGACCGGTTTTGGGCTGATTTTATGTTGTATGCTCTAGTTTTTTTATGTGTGTTTTATTTTTGACTCATGAAATGTATATGGTCGTATCTAGATTGTAGATCCTTTTGTAACAGGGTAGGGACCCTACCAAAACCCTCCTTTTACCAATTATCAAAAAACACTTCATGAACACAAATAACCATAAATTTTCCTTTTATAAGTAGTGTTTTGAATTGATTAAAATCATAAATGCTTCAACTCATACAAAAATCATTCATGTTAGTTCAACCACTAAGTCCTCTTTGCAAGAAACTTAGTTTCAGCTCATGGGTGTGTTCTTTCCAAACAACCCACTCTGTATTCATTTATTTTTTCCATGTTAAAAATATATCGAGTGCCAAAATAAAATCTAATATTGATGATGATATTCAAAATAAGGACCCTTAAAATAATACAACCCTATATATGCATGTTAGAACCCTCTAAAAATAAACACTCAATTTAAAAATAAACATAGCTCTCAATTAAGTGTAACTATGTATTTTGGGTGGAATGACTACACCCATTTGCATGGATCCAGTAAGGAAATCATATCCCTTTCTCACCCAAAATAGCTCACTGTAGACAATAAAATTTGTAAATTTACCCTTTTAAACTACTCATTTTGACCATGATTATTGGTTAAGACAAACACCCACATCATATCCCCACTCAGTGCATATTGTTATCTCTTTCCTAACTTGTTTATTCCCACACAATAATGTATTAAAAATTATGAACATAAATACATGAAATCAATGCTTAAGCTCTTCCATCATAGTGGAATTTTCAAATTTGGTCTACCTTTTCCCTATCCAAAATCGTATAAATTGGTTAAGATGTTAAATACAGTCCTGCACAACCCATATGGTCCTGGAATGACACATATCCATACTCTACTTTTGATGTAATAAATGTTTTAGGTCCTTTCATATTCTTGGGGCAGCCTTATTACGATAATTTACCTTCGAAGCCCTATATAAACAAGTTAAGATCACCTCATTTACTCACCTAAAACAACTTGACAAGAATATGACAAAATCATTTGGTACACTCAGTGAAATACTGACAAAACACAATCAAGGATCCCTAAATCTTCCTAAAGTTGATGCACATCCATTAGGGAATCCAATACTATAGTTTTAAGCACTCAATGAGGTTAGTATTTTATCTTCTCTCATTTCCAAACACACCAATATCCTTACATCAAAGTCTTAACAAGAGCACAATCCTCTCAAGTAACTCTAAAGTGGTTTAAGTGTCCTACTAGTTTCATTCATATAGATGTTACATGTTAGGTGGTTAACTACATGTGGTTTAAGGCCTTTGCAGATAGTGTTGTCATAGGTTTTTGGTAGATTGTAATTCAAACCAAACATTAATATTATTACAGCGTCTTCCACCCATATATATGGTTTTCTCATGATTCAACTAGTTATATATAGTTTTGGGATTGTGTAAAATTTAGGGTTTGGAAATGAAACAAATATCCATACCACCAAAACTCACAAAATTTATAAATTTTAATTCCAAGAGGGTCGAAGAGTGTACCACAAGGGTAGGACAATATATTTTAAACCGACCAAGATATATGGTTTTATACCAAGGTAATTTCATGTTACAATATTAGAAATAAAGCATTTTCAGTCTGTACACTCCTAGATTCTCTAGTTTGTGCATCTATATCTCTCATGTATAGGATTGTGTAGCTAATTAATTCTTACTTCTTATGTTTTTAATCTTGTATCATAATTTAATCATTAATTACAAGAACTAATACATTATTATGATATTGTATGATTAATGTTGGAAGTTAATTAATCATTATAGCTCCTAATTTAAAACCTTACATTTATTTTTGTTTTGTGTATATACATAACAAAGTAATATTAAAAGGGTGTAAACATTTGGTGAACCCAACTCACTATCAAATTTTCATCCTTCTTCTAAACCCTAGTTTCCCTAAGGTTTTATTTCTACATTATATATTCATATCCAAATATGATTTTAATCTATCGTCTTCCCTATACATTATTTTTGCCATTTTCTCTAAGGCCTTATGGTTATTCCTACCATGTGGGTCTCTTTCTAGGGATTCCTAATTGCTAAATCACCTTTAATAAAGTTTAATCAATCATAACAACTCTATTTTCAAATTACATTGACTTATTTGGTATATGTAATTAAACCTCTTTTTTACTTAATTATTAACAACATTTTTCAGAAATCCAAAAGTACCATTTTTAGTAATTAGAGTATAGTATAGTATATATATATATATTTTTAATTACTTGGAGTTTTTTCTTCACATAATCAATTTCAAAAATAATTATTGTAGTTGATTCGATTCATTTAATATTTCCATATATTTTTGCTTTAATAATTTGACAATGGTCACTTTTTGCTCAACATTACTTTTGGGTCTTATCATATATGGTCTCTCACCCATTGGCTCTTTATGTGACGATTATTATTATTTCTTACAGTAAATGGAGTTTTCCTATAATATTTCTACCATCATGGCCCATCATACAAATTCCCAAGTCTTGTTATATGATTTTCTTCAATATTATCACACATGCAAACATACCCTCTTAAAGGTATTTTAACAAGAAATGCTCCTATCAACACAACAAATTCTGTTTGGATTCAATTTTGAGATGTATTCCAAACCTTTCTATTAATAATGATGACATATTTAATAAATATATCGTAGATTCTATTCAAGCATTATAATATGATTTACAATCCCATTTTTAATCTATGAGGGCTGAAATAAAATATCTCAAGGATGAGATAGTGCATCTAAAGGATTATTCCAACAACCATGTCAATAATATATCTATGCATAATGATAAACATAGATATAAGGCTAGTAAAAAAATTTTATAAAAATTTATTCGTGATACATGTGATCATACAAGTGAAGTAAAATTCCTACATAAAGGAAACAATGGGTATGTTTCACATGATCAATCTTGAATACTAAGGTAACCACAGTAAAAGGAACCTATTTGGTTTGAAATAATATTAAACACCATGATATATTGTACAAGTAACTTGATAATTAATTAATAAATTTTTCACCTACTCATTATATTCCCTACCACCAGCTTGATAAAATCAAAGGTAAACTATTTCATAATTATCATGGAATTAATAGACATTGTGAAAAATATTGTTATGATTTAGAATAAAGAATTAAATAATTGAGAGTAAGGGATTTATTTCCTTTGATACACAACATTATAATATGAAATCTTCCTCAACTCTAAAATCTCAAGGGATACCAAAATATATAACAAGTGTATCTGATGTGCATTATGTGATACTAGTAATTTGACTATACAACAAGAGTTTTCTACTCAAAAAGTGGACAAGGATGAAATAAATCATTTAGAACAATCACTATCAATGGTATAATTACATACTACTATTTTGCAAAGGTAAATTAAGGCATTAACAATCGAGCATGAACAATTGTACACCACATTAGAGAACTTAGAACATACAAAATCCCAATCAAGGGGAAACATAATAATGGATTCTATCGATATCTCTAATCATCCACAAAAAAATGATATAAATTCCAATTTAGATTATGATATCAATTGGGATGCTAATTATAAGGAATATATAAGTGATCCTAATGAACCATTTTATATTTTAGATGAAAATTTGTTCATATTATATTTCAATCCCATCAAGGAGATGAATCTGATATTGATACCATTGATGATGAAAAAATGATACACCAATTAAGCCTTCTACAAATGTCCCTACTTCTCCAAAACAAGCTACGATAGATCCTAATTCAAATGATGATATTGGTTGCAATGGAAATGTAAATGCTCCTATTAATATGTTGGTTACTAGTAAGGTCACACCTATTATATATGGATATAATTGTATAAATATAAATATTGATGATTGTGATATGTATATCTCTAAAAATATAAGAACATACCAGCTAAATATTAAGTTTGCTTCTAAAATACCTTCTATAATGACCACTACTAACTCTAATGGGGGAAATGTGTAGAATACTCTCACGAAGAACATTAATATATCACTACTAGTAATTTTGATGAAAAATATGTTTTTGATCCCAATTACAATTGCAGGTGACTATAAATACTTGTTATCCCAAATTAACCCCTCCTAGATTAATTTGGATAACTTATTTAAAATGGACTTAGCCATTTAAACAAGCCTGAGATGTTCAAATGACCATCAACTTCCACCACTCCAAAGCACTAGCCATTGGAATTAAAAACCTGTGGGATTCTTAGCTCTAATCCATTAGTGGGTTATATTTAAAAGGTCATGTGACATTCATATTTCCATCAAATTTAAACCCAAAAATTCGACAGGGCCCATGTGGCGTAAGATCAATGGTTGATGTGGAGATATGTGTTGGCATTTTAGCTCTCTTAATAGTATTTTGGCTCCACAAACCTCAAGTCCCAAAAATATGTTAAAGTGGATAGAGTTTCGGGTCCCGTGAAGCACAAGATCAACGACTAAAGGGAGTACATGTGTCATAATTCCATCACTCTTCAAGGAAGATGCATTCCGTGGACCTCAAGTCCGTAGAATAGACTGAGTTTCATAAGGATTTTGAGTCTAGGTTTGGGTCAAGGAAGGTCAAAGAACACATGGTAAGTAAAGGAATTGGAAGATGGCATAAGATCAATGGTTAAGGTAGGAACACATGGCAGATTCAATTTTTCTTTAGAGCATTTGGGCTCTACGATGTAAAGCCCGTGGAATGAGCCACAATCGATAATGTGTCGAGTTTGTGGAAGTAGGGTTGACTGTAAAGTGCGGTGAGCATATAAGTGGTACAAAACAAAGGCACCGCATGGTACAAGATCAATGTCGATGGAAGACACGCGTAACCATTCTAGTGTAGGGTGAGAAGATGGACTCCCATGGATGTGAATTCCATGGAATGAGCTGAATTTCAAAGGGTTTCAAGTCCGCGAAGGTACTTTGGAATACTACAATCAAAAGCTCAACCCTATAACAAACCGAGACCAACACATGGAAAATTCAAATAAATTAACACGTAGGCGAGTCATTCTTTGAGGCCAATTAAATGCTACCACGTGTCATGTTGTTGTGCTCCCCAATGTGCAAAACTTCAAATGGCCATAAATTCCTCCATAGAGCTCCAAATCACGTAAAATAGGTCTTGTAAAAAGGTCTCCTCAAGCCCTTCAATTTGTCATCATTTGATTCAAATATTGATGGTGTTTAGAAAGAGAAAAAGAGGAAAATTATTTTGGGAATTAATGTGTAGTTACAGATAGCTCAACCACCCAAATTGATGAAGTATGGAGCTCTTAACTTCTCCTATAAGTAAAAGGACATTGAGGAATGGGTTTAACAGGGTTCCCATGATGTGTTTTTAGAGATTAATGGATGATTGATGGTGGAAAAGACATAGTTTTTCATTAATGAAAAGATAAAATCTGATCTCTTTCCCTCTCTTTTCTCAATCTCTATCATTATTCTATATATTTTAAAAATCACTCATTTATGAGGGGGAAGTTCTAAAATTCAAAGAAACTCTATCAAAAATTTTTTGAGAATTTGTGAGTTGTAAGCCTTCATTTGGGCCTGGCAAGTGTTCTTGTGCCTTCTTCTTCACATGTAATGGTCTGTGCATACTTTGAAAGAAATAAAATCTTAGTTTTTTCATATTTCTCTCAACCCTATCTTATATTTTTTTCATTTCCTTGCCGCTCCATTCTTGTTGTATTATGTGCATGTATTTCTCACTTGCAGGTTCATTTTGTTGTGTTTCATGGAGAATAAATGGTGAATGAAGCCTTGGGTATGTGTCACTTATGTTTAGCCTCTCCCTTCTCCATTTTACCTCTACCTTTTCCCTCATTATATTATCTCCACTTCTTTCCTTAGTGCTATCATCACCCCTTTTAGATTAGGGTTTCCTTTCATGCATCTATTTAATTCTTTCTCCTTCTAACTCTAGTCCCTTAGAATGTGTAGAGTAGGATTAGATAGCCACGTTTCCTTCCTTAGTAGTAGTTTAGCATTAGGATTAGGTAGAGGAACCAACATTCTCTAGAGATTTTTCTCAAGTATCAAGTCCCATAACTTGAGAGAGAATCCCATGTTACCCAAAAACATTGATTGTTCATCCGCACATACACGAAAAATTAGAGGGTGTTGTTTTTTGGTGATAAAGTTTTGGCACGACTGGTGGGATAGATTTGGAAGAGCTTTACATCTTCATTTCATCAAGTGGATGTGCTCTTGGTGATATTTCATCCTTTGCAAGAATTTTCAAGAACATCTGGAAACTCCATTGATTCAAGTAACCCATTATCTCGCTTATAGACCTTTCCCTTTCCTTCCATTCATTTCCATTCATTATTTCCCTTTCTTTCCATCATTCCAATTGTAACACATACTTCTCAACACTTTAAATAATAGGATTTTTTTAATTTCCCACAATAACTTTTTTTCCTTTAATGATTTAAATGTACAACATTTAAATCCAACAACAATGTATAATTCAATTCATAAGATAATAATCAATAAACCATGTGCATAACTATGGGTCAATTAGATCTACCTGATCCCCCATAGATTACTCTTTCAAGTCTGTATACAAAGTATACAAGTGGTACTTTCCATAGTAATCTGATTTATATCTAATGTATTCTAAGTGTCTACCTGGATTTCACTCAATCGAATCACATCCGACATCCCACACAATTAATTAGGACTTGGTGAACTTGACAAAGGTAATTAATAACTCACACTACTTCAGCCAAATTTTAAGATTCATGCATGTATGATCACTTTTATGATGTCACATATGTCAATAGAAACGTGTGCCTTCACCATATCGCTTGTTTAATTATCGAATTGAAATTTTAATTGAGTTAATTTGACACGTGTTACACTCAAGGTATAAAGCTTTCTTGTCCCATGAGAATAAGAAGATCAATTCCAACTTAGTTGTCTATGGAAGAGAAATTTCTTACGTAACGATTTACATCATTTCATAATCATTTCCTTCCCCATAGCCAACTTAATTAGGTAGCGATATGACTTGTTGGCACTAGATAAAAACTTTCGTGAATCGTAGAGAAACACCATCCATTCCTGTTATGATCATCATAATAAGTGGACCTCGAAGGGACAACTTATAATATTTGTTATATAGTAGTACTCACTTAATGAGTTATGTCATTAAGTAGTCATTACTTTATTGAAGCCATCTGGAGATGGCTTTCTCGAGTTCTATTTATTAATTACATTGTATCGTATAACTTATTTAGTTATAATTGTATTTGTTTTATGATATTTTTTCCTTGCATCACAACGATACATTTATCATATCTAAATTCATCCTTAATGTTCATAACTTAGTTTTAGAAATAGGTTGAATTCATTTCATGCATTATTTATTTACATCCATTTTACATATTAAATGTAATTTAAGATAGTTTGTTGCATTATGATCGTAGTCCATAATTTATCTATTACAACATTGTCATATTATTCCCCAAAGTACACCTTTGATTGAACTTATCAATTGAAAACAATTTACCAAAACTCACGGTGTATTTAATCAATTACTATAACTATTTTATAATTGAACATCCCATGATTAAAATGGTAACACATAGTTCATAGAATCCATACAATCATAAATCATACATTTGTCACATAATGTTGACATCATTAAGTAGAACAATATAATTTTTAACAATACTAAACCACTTAACAAATTATATCTTGATAATAATTACAAGTACAACATCCTTTTTATAGAATAGTACAATAATCATATTAGGCTAAATTTCCTCTCATTTAAATAAAAACAACAAAGCACATGATCACTTTTACAATAATGTCATAAATTTAAATATAAATTAAACACCATAATCAAGCATCATTCAATTAATGCTTCTGCCAAAGATTGACATATTCTCCACCATCTATAAAAATGTTAAAATTAGTCGATACAAAAGAACTAGCATGAAAAACTTTTACACCTCATCTTTATAGTTTATAGCACTAAAATATCTCAATGATCAACTCTAGGAATAATATAACATTAAGGATTAAATTAAAGAGAACATTGAATCATTGTGATTTCCTTCTTTTCATTTTTCCTTCATAGAAGAGATGATATATATTTAAGACTTCTATATAACCAATATCATTTATTAATCATGACAAAATTTTCAATAGAAACTAATATTTTTTTTATAGATAAAGTTTGGAAAGGCTCTAAGGGACATATACATAAAGATATTACAATGTGAGATCATATCCATAAAAAAAAACTATCAAAAAACCCATCCAAAAAGAAACCCTACTCGAGTCAAGAAGGATTTGACTCTACATGAGAAACACAAACAAGACTACCCAACCCAACAACAAACCCAAAAAAAAAAATACCCATAACAAAGGTTAGCAAAAAGGCCACAAACGACCCCTCAGTACTTTTGGCCCAAGTCCTTGAACTTGGTCCTGCAACCCCACCCTTGTTGGCACAATCATCATCATCCTCAAAGCTGCTAACCTCCCACATCCTTTTCTTCCCCTTCTCATCTGCTACCATCTCTTGAAGGATATCCACCCTATTTCTAAGCATCTGAAGCTCTGTGCCATAACGTTGAGCTCCTCTGATTAAACTCTTATTCTCAACTTTCAAGTGAGTAACCATATCTTCAAGGATTTCAATTTTACTGGAAAGGAAATTTATGAAAACATTTCCCTCACTCCAACCCTCCGAAGTAATTGCATCTAGATTCTTCCCTACAAGAAATTGAAGAGCAAGCACGCATCCAACTCCTTCTTAGCCTTCTCTTTCAAAACATTGAGCCTGCATCTATCAGCCAGAGTCAAATGTTCTTCCCAATCTTCACCATACCTAATTCCAACACTTTTGGTAGGAATCGGGTACCAGCTTTGAGCAATAGAAGAATTAACCCTTGGTGCAACAGAACATCCACAGTCTTTGCTTGAAAATATTTCACCGAATCTTACAGGGAATTAAACAAATAGAAAGGAATGCTCACCTTCCTATTTCTATGGAAGTGATTTAAAAACATGAAATGTTGGGTATGGAGCTTCCTAAACTTCCCATCAAGAGTGAAATACTTCATAATAATAAAACAAACCTCAGGCCAGTGCCACAAAAGAGAGTTTTGGGCTATACCATCATCCATATGAACAATCTTCTCATCAATATCAAGGAAATTGAAAAATTCCTCCTGAAACCACTTTTGTCCTTAAAAACCTTACATCCATTACAATCCATATCAGTAACCTTACCAATCAACTCCTCTAAAACTAGCAGGCTCACACCATGCATAGTCACAACCCCTTTATCCCAGACCTACACAAACTCCTTCGAAACATTCTCATCATAACCTTGAAGCTTCTGAAAGAAATGAGTAACTCCCCCATTTTTAAAAATATCCTAGATAGCCGTATCCCTTTCCATATCTGAATAGGATGAAGGCTCCACCCTCACTTTGTTACCACCCATGATGGAAGAACTATACAACACCTTCAAAAACCAGACCAAATAAAAAACTACTTGCATAAAACCAAACTGGGAGTAAAATAATAGAACTTTGGGCCCACACATACGCTAATGAGAGCAAGGATTACACAAATCCAAATCCCATGCTTGACATAAATGTCACTCCGCATGAAGGACAACCCTAGTTGATGGCAAAATATCCACCTCATCTTGCCATATATGATTATGATGAGCCCATACACCATAACTGGCCAACATGTCCACACAAGCATTCACTTCCCGATACACATGTGCAATACGAATCTCCTCAAAATTCAATAATAAAGTCCTAATATCATCCATAATAGCATTCAAATTAACATGATATTTCGATTTACCCTTCATCACATTAATAATGTACATAGAGTCCCCTTCCACATAAAGTTTCCTAATTTGATAATGATTAGCCCACTTTAAACCATACAAAACTACATAGGCCTCTACATAATTATTAGTTTTATTGCCTATAGGCATAGCATAGGCTATAAAGAAAGAACCATTGTCCCTTCTAATAATACCACCCACACCTGCTAAACCCAAACTGCTTTTGGCAGCACCATCAAAATTAAGTTTCATCCATCCAGCCATAGGTTTTTCCCACTTCAAAAATAATATTAGTTCATTGAATCCCGTAAGATTTTCATTAATTGACTATCACCATTTCTACTTAGTAGATAAGTATATGATATGCCATATTGACCACTAAAACAAGACTTTAATTGATAATATGAAATCACTAAAGTATTTTCTCTTACCGGTTGAAATGAATAATCAAACTAAACATAAGATCCACTCAATCCTCATGATTAAAAACAATGCAGCTTTGATTAATTTGTCCATAGTATGACAATCATATCGCTTAGAGAATGTAACAATAAACTTAGCATAAAGAGTTATTAGATCCTTTCTAATAATAAAAAAGTGGAAATACCTTGAAATCTCCAAACTTTCCTTATTATCCCCAAAGATCACCAAGACTTACCTTAATATCTTCCAATTAAAGAAAAATTTCCATAAACAACATGATGACTTATATAGGAATTCATTCTATAGAATTACAACCTCATCACAATAAATGCACAACTTGCACAAATCGGCTTTATAAGCCACACAACATACCAATGTCTCAAACCAACTACTCTCAAGAGATTAACTTAACAGATCATGCCCAACAAGGCTTGAGTAAAATTATTCACAAACCCATAATCAAATAAAGGAACTTCTACACAATCCCTATTTCCATTTAAATTGGATTAAGAAAATATCGAAGAGACTTAATCACCATAAAAACCATTTGAAAAATCACATAGGTGCCCATATAACGGGTCATTATGAACTGAATTTGAATGTGGTTAAAAATAACAAATTATTTTCCAAGTTTAAACCTTATTATATTCATCACATAAAATAGAAAAATATACATGGGAACAAATGCAATGGATTTAAAGGAGATTGCGATTGTATATTAACCGTACACGCCCATATCAAATAAACTCATGTATATATCGTAAACTCGGATAGATTTAGAACAAAAATATACCAATATCTAACATGAATCCAACCATTGTGTACTCATACTAGTCCAAGTAAAATAATAAACTCACTTATAGAGATGCGTATGTACCCTTATAAAAATACTTCCCTCAAAATAGTTATTCGGAAAGGAACAATGGACCCAAGTATATAAATAAAACCAAAAAAACCAATTAAAACTCATAATGGGTATTTACATAGAAAAAAGAGATATAAAAATATTCTCGCTAGAATACCCATTTAATACAACGAACCGCCTAAGAAAATAAATACTAGTTCATAAAGGCATGTATTACATTACTATAACAATATTTCATTGAAATGGGTGTTTGGGAAAATGTAATATATACTTAGATATTAACACCACCAAACTCACGTTAAATCAAGTAATGGGTATTTCACCCTATACACAAAAATAAAGAAATGAGTGTTCACATCCAAAAAAATCATTAATGTAACCATTCACATGGTCTCGATACATGGTCATAGCCATATTACACTCGTTATGAGATTCAAGGACTATTTCATACTAATACAAATTAATAAACCTCCCTTAACCCAAATTCTCAAACACTAGGCTGATTTCATGCAAGTATTTAAACATTAAAACGTTTTGATGCTATAAATAATAAAGATGGGGGAAAATGATTTCATGCGTGTGAAAAATAGCACAAAAATCCTTCAATATTTTCTCCCAGTCGTCCGAGTTCACAATATTCCTTTCCCACGTACTAAAAAAATTTCTTTTGAAATATAAACAAGAAATAGTCCCCAACTCGATAAGGAACCCCATTTTATTCTCATCATGCTTCATAAATAGCCCAAAGAAAAATCACTATCGCTTTAAAAATATGCATGCAATGTTAAATTGGTAACATAAAAATAGCTTCACCCATTCCTCCATGCAAAGCTCGTGAGAGAGAAAAAGGGATTACAATAAAAATGAAACCAAAAATAACATTTAATTCCATGGTAACTTCCTCAAGAAGATTCTCACTTCTCCCAAAACCGTGGGGATAGATTTAATCTCCATTAATACAACAGTACAAGTAAATGATTCCTCCAAAAATCACCAACTAAAACATTGCTAGCTAATTTTAGTGTTCCCCATGACTAAGGTGGATGGATCATCACCATATAGCTTAAGAGGAGTTAGTATCAAATGGTCGAATATTGTTTAAAAATTCAAACTTAGCTTTTGCATGGTGGCCTTTGGCCCATTAAAATGTAATAATAATAACAATAGTTTGATTGCCTTATTTTAGTGGCTTAAAAAAATTAATAACTTAAATGTTTGAGTCGGTGACCAAATTAATCACCTTTTCCAAATAACATAAATCACTACCCATGTTCGACGAAAATTTAATTTCTTGCACTTGGACATGATCTTTAGACTTTTTGTCTATGTCCACAAACTTTATAAATTGACTTGGTCATTAAATAAATTTATTTAATCAAGCTTTATATTTTTATGATAGTGGTTATAACCTGAACCGAATTGATCTTTCCATTATTACCTGACGAAATTATCAAGGGCTTTAGAAATTTAGTCAGAATGGAAAGCTTATAAGGTCTATGACCTCTTCCTCCAGGATGCCATTAAACATAAATCGTAAACAAGTTATGATCACTAGGCTCATATACTGAAATGGATGCACAACCTTGTAAGTGAATAATATCAACACATTAGTGAAATGAAGATAATCATAATTTATTTTTGTCAAAATAATAACAAGTCCATTGTTTCCAACATTTGTTGCCAATGTAATCAATTACGATTATAATCAATAAAACATAACTAATATTATAATCCTAGCAATTTACAATAGTCATAGATTATCTTCAAATGGTAAGATATCCTTAATAAGTAAGGTATACTAAATAGGTTTCTATATCTAACAGCTTTACGAAACATGATGGAAAGTGTCAATATGCTTCCATGATCATAGACAATATACTGAAACTGGTCTTCGTGTCCACAAGTTTCCTGATATCGGAGCTCATTTATCACTCATCAAAATGAAACCAATGGGGGTGTGACATACTTCCCCCTTTAAGAATCATCATCTCGATGATTAATTTCAACCATTTATTGATTTAAATCAGAATCAAATAAAAATATACATATTAAAACATCGAATACGCAATAAAGTATAATTGAAACTAACAAACTTCAAGTTTTCAAAGTTTTCAAATATAATTTATTGGCTGTAACAACCCATTTTAATAAAAAAATTCCAAACTCGTAAGAATTTATGAAATTTTTCAGTCATTTAAACAATAATAAATACTTGTACTTTCATCTAAAATAATTATGAAAATAAGTTTTAATTTCATCTAAATTCTCCCAAGTTGTACTTTCTTTAGAAATTTAGTCCCATTAGACTTACACTCAATTATTGTATGTTTCTCAAGTGCATCTTGTGAGTTTCCAACACCCTCATGGGTTTAACCACGATGATTCCCGGATATCATGACCTCTAATGAGTTTCAATTAAGTACATGTGATAAATCAGATACATACTTTTAAGAAAAGAGATATGAAAAACATCATGCATCTTGGACAATGCAGGAGGCAACACTAGACGGTATGCCACAGGGATGATTACTTCAATTATTTCAAAGGGTCCCACAAAGCGAGGTGACAGCTTGGCTGATTTTCCAAACAAAATTGAACTTTTCTTAGGCTTGACCTGTAAGAAAATTTTATCTCCTGTTCAAATTTTCTATCAACTCTCTTTAAATAAGCATATCTCTTCTTCCTATCTCGCAACTTCTTTTAATCACTCATGAATTAGTTTTACTTATTCCATTTCATCCAACATCTCAAGTCGTATTACTTCCATGTCTTCCATGTTTTCTAAACTAATAGGTGTTCTACACTTCCATCCATACAATGCCTTAAAAGGAGCCATTTTCAATGAGGAGTGGTAAGTTTTATTGTAAGAAAACTCAACTAGTGGAATATATTCTTCCCACTTGTACTGTTGATCCATGCAGTACATCCTCAACATGTCTTCTATTATCTTATTTACCCTTTCAGTCTGTCATCTGTTTTCGGATGGTATGCAGAACTAAAATTCAGCTTTGTCCCTAAGGTTGAATTCATGGTTTTCCAAAAATGAGAAGTCATCCTAGGATCTCGATCTAAAATGATTAACTCATTTACTCCATGTAATATGAAAATCTCATGCACAAACCTTTTTGTAAGTACTGGTGAGTCATATTTCAGATTCTCGAGTATAAAGTGAGATACTTTAGTTATTTTTTTTCACTACAACCAAGATTACATCGTGTTTATTTTTAGACATTGGTAGTCCTTACACAAATTCCATGTTGATTACTTTCCATTTATAATGTGGAATGTTGTGAGGATAAAACAATACCATCAGATGCATATGTTCATCCTTAACTTGCTGACACTCTAAGCAATGAGATACATAGTTTACTATATCCTTTTTCATCCCTTTCCAAAAATAATGTTTTTACATCAACAAGCATCTTAGTCACTTTGGGATGTCCAGAATAAGGAGCATCATGAAATTATTTTATCACTTTTGTCCTTAGTTAATTTTCCAAGGTACATAAACTCAATTTTCATACCTTAGGACTCCTTCATTATCAAATATAAATCTTTCATATCTCTTATCATTAGGATTTGCAGCAAGCATTGTTTTAACATGCTGATAATAGGAATCAATCAACATTACTTTCTTAACTTCATATTTGAATTGGGTTCTCAAAGTGACAAGGGTAGAAATGTGCTTCCTACGAATTAATGCATTTGCCACTTTGTTTTCCTTACCTTTTATATAGCTGATATCAAAGTCATATTGTGATAAAAACTCTAACCATCTTCGTTGCCTCACATTTAAGTTAGGTTGCGTGAAGATGTATTTCAGCCCAAGATGATCTGTTTTCAGTTCAAAGGGATTTCCCAAAAGGTAATGCCTCCAAACTTACAAGGCATGTACAATGGAAACAAGCTCCAAGTCATGGGAGCATAATTCAACTCATGTACTTTGAGTTTTCTGCTCTCATACAAAAATCACATGGTCATTTTACAACAAGATACCTCCTAAACCTTCACCGGAGGCATTAGTCACTACAGTAAAGTTCCCATAAGGATCTGAAACTTTCAAAGATAGTACTATAGTTAATTTCTCTTTTAGAAAATTGAAAGAATTTTCACACCTTTCAGACCAAATGAATTTATTATCCATTTTCTATGGTGAGGTAATTAGAGTATCAACTTTCGAGACATCTTTTACAAATTTTTGATAGTATCCAGCCAACCCCATGAATCTTCTAACTTTGTGTACATTTTTAGGAGCTGGAAAATCAGTTATTGCTGCAATTATTTATGGATCTTTAGAAATACCATCTTTATTTATTGTGTTCTAAAGGTATTGCACTTTTTTTTGATAAAATGAGCACTTCAAAATTTTGTGATACAAATTTATTTTCCTTAACAAATCTAAAACAATCCTAAGATGTTCATTATGGTTTTCAACACTTTTAGAATAAATGAGAATATATTCCAATAATACCAGCACAAACTTGTCTAGGTATTCTTGAAATATATTATTCATTAAATTCATAAAATCTGTCAAAGCATGGCTAAGCCCAAATGGTAACATGGTGAATTTAAAGTTCTTATATCTTGTTCTTATTATTTTATTATCAATTGATGATAACCTGATCAAAGATCGGTCTTAGAGTATACCAATGTACAACACATCTGGTCAAATGATCATCAATTCTTGGAAGGAGGGATCTTTTTTTATCATGGCCTTGTTAAGCATTCAGTAATCAATGCATGCTTTTTCTTTACAAATATGGTCGATGCTCCCAAGGAGGGAAACTTAATTTAATTAAAACTTTAGATAAAATTTCATGAAGTTGTGCTTTCAGCTCAACAAGTTTAGTTGTATTCATTTGGTAGGAAGCCTTAGAAATTGGTTCAGTTCCTAGTTTGATATTAATGGTGAAATCAAACTCTCTTTTGGGTAGAAGAGAAGGTAATTATTTTGAAAGACATCATTGTACTCACGTAACAATGGATAATATTCCACAGAATTCTTACCTTCTTCACCCAAATCTATAATTTTTACAACATAAAGCATGCAACCTTTGTTCTTGGCCTTCTTAAGCTACATGGCTAAGATTTTACTAACTGTAAAACCTATTTTTATTCCCTAGATTTCTTTTGTTTTATGCAGATCATATAGGAATTCAATCTGATTTTCATACCATTCTATTTTTGCCTTATGTTGGGCTAACCAATTTACACTTATGACTATGTCATATGAGCATAAAGGAGCTACATAAAGGTCTATTTCAATGGTGAAGCTTGGTAGCTCCAATGCTATGCCAAATGAAATTATTTAACCATGTGGAGAATATTGTTCCCATATTGTATAGACCATGTATTTTTCATATATCCAACTTTTATTTTAAGTTTAGATGCTAATTTAGTTGAAAAAAACATTCATTACACCAATATCAAATAAAATGGTTACATGTAGTCCATACAACTTACCTACAACTTTTACTAGTATAGCATGTTTTTCAACTTATTGGATGTTATCCTTTTTTCCTCTGAGGGAATTTATTTTCATAGTGGTCAAGACCACATATAAAACAACCCCAAAAGGTCCCTTCCTATTAGTTTTACTTTCCTTATTGGTTGCATTGTTCGACCATTTTTCTTATTATTTACGAAATAGTCTTAGTCGTTTTGTTTTCTTATCAACACCGTTCCCATTTTTGTTTTTGTTGTAAAAATTCTTCCACCCAACCTTTTTAGGTGCTAAAGGTGAGGGTGCATTAACAGATTTATTTTTCTTCTCATCTCTATGTGTAGAAATGGCCTGTAGTTTCTTTATTGTCTTATTGCCTTTTTGAAAACAACCTCCATAGTTGATGGTCTGTGGACATCAACTTCACCTCCTATTACCGGGTTCAATCCCATGATGAAATTCTTGATGTGGAATTTATTTTCCATTTGTAATTGAGGTACATATTTAATAAGTTTGGTGAGCTTCTCCCGTATTCAATCACTATTATCTTTCCTTGCTAATGTCTGAAATTCGACATCTTTTGATCATAGTAAAGCTACAACAACTAGTACTATCTAAAATGTGTCTTAAAATAATACCAAGTAATACTTGCTTCATCAACCCCTAACTCAACCATTCAGTTATCCCACTAAAGAGGATAGCTCATTGGAGAGCCGATACGCTCCCCAAACTACCTCGTTTCCTCTACGATAAGTTTCTAATGGAAAAGTATTTCCAACTTGCAACTTGAGCCAATTCTCAACTCCATCACCTAAGGTTGTACCATAAAACTTTGGTGGGTTGATCCTCTTGATATCATTTGAAAGATCTACTTCCAAATGTGCCTTTTTTTTAGGTTGATTAACTTCATTAACATTCAAATTTTCGTTTACATTTGCAGATTTAGGTCTATTGTGTTTACATTATTTCCCACTTGGGGTCCACAAATTTTTTTACAATGTTAGGTTATTCATGAGATGGTTCACTACCATCACTATCATTACCACTATCATTACCCATGACTTTGATGTTTAAGAACAACCATACGGTTTCACGTGTCCTAAATGGTAGTGAGTATTTTATCCAACTTCTATGTTGTGGCTACTTTGCCACCTGCAGTCCGTGATCGACAATGTGTGCTCTTTTCCAAATCAATTTCTATGTTAGAAAATCATTAAATTTAAATTAGCATAGGGACTCAATAGGTCCAAGAGCTGCAACCTTCATCTTTAATACCAAAATTTAACACCTACTTTTCAACACTTCAAATAACAAGATTTTTTTAATTTCCCGAATAACTTTTACCTTCAATGATTTAAATGTACAACATTTAAATCCAGCAACAATGTATAATTAAATTTATCAGATAACAATCAATAAACCATGTGCATAACTATGGGTCAACTAGATCTACCGATCCCCATAGATTAATCTTTCGAGTCTGTATAAAAAAGTATACGAGTGGTACATTCCCTAGGCATTAATTTATAAATGATGTATTCCAAGTGTCTACCTAAACTTCATTCAATCAATTCCCATCTGGCATTCCACACCATTAATTAGAACTTGGTGAACTTGACAATGTAATTAATAACTTACACTACTTCGGCCAAATTTTAAGATTCATGCACACATGCTCGGTTTTATAATGGAACATACGTCAACATAAGCATTTCCCTTCACCATATCACTTGTTCACTTATCGAATTGAATAGTTAATTGAGTTAATTTTATACATGTTACTCTCAAGGTACAAAACCTATTTTTCTTGTGCAAAGAAGCACATCAATGCCAACTAAGGTTGACTATAGGGGATAAAGTGCTTATGTAATGACTTGTGTCATTACACAACCATTTTATTCCCTATAGCCAATGTAATTTGGTACCGAGGTGACTTACTCATACTAGATAATTAACTTCTATAACTTTAGATTAATACCATCCCTTCCTGTTATGATCATCGTAATAAGTGGACCTCAAAGGTACAACTTAGAATATCTACTATATAGTAGTATTCATTTAATGAATTACATCATTAAGTGGTTACTAATTTATAGTATCCATCTAAAGTTGGCCTTCTGAGTTCTATTTATTAAGAACATTGTATCACATATCTTATTTATTTATAATTGTATTTAATTTATGCCAGGTTTTTCCTTACATCGCAAACATTTATCATATCTGAATTCGTCCATAAGGTTCATAACTTAGTTTTCAAATACATTGAATTCATATAATGCATTATTTATTTACATCCATTTTTCATCTTAAATGTAATTTAAGATAGTTTGGCTACATTATGGTCACACCATAATTTATCTATTACAACATTGTTGTATTATTATCCAAAGTAAACATTTGATTGAGCTTATCAATCAAAAATAGTTTACCAAAACTCATAGTTGTATTTAACTAATTAGTATAACTATATTTTAATTTAACATCCCATAATCAAAATGGTAACACATAGTTCATAGAATCCATACAATCATGAATCATATATTTATCTCATAATGTTGATATCATTAAGTAGAACAATATAATTTTCAACAATATTGAACCATCTAATAAATTATATCTCATTAATAATTACAAGTACAACATCCTTTTTCATAATAGTACAATAGTCATATTAGGCTAAATTACCTTTCATTTAAATAAAAACAGTGAAGCACATGCTCTCTCTTCCAATAATCAAACATCATTCAATTAATGATTTTGTTGAATAATTACATATTCTCCACCATCTATAAAAATGTTAATATGTCATTCTTTGTGGATTCATTAATTGCATGAAAAAGTTTTCCTTCTTGTCTTTATAGTTTATAGAACTAAAATATCTCAATGATCAACTCTAGCAATAATATGACATCAAGGATTAAATAAAAGAAATCATTGAATCATTTCACTTTCCTTCTTTTCATTTTTCTATCATATAAGAGACAGTATATATTTAAGACATCTCTATAACCAAGATCATCTATTAATCATGACATAATTTTTAAAAGAAACTAACATTAATTCATCAATCCAATAAAATTTTCATTAATTGACTATCGCCACTTCTACTTAGTAGATAAGTATACGATATGACATATTGACCACTGAAACAAGTCTTATGTTCGACATTATGAAATCACTAAAGTATTTTCTCCTACCTAGTCGAAATGAATAATCAAACTAAACATAAGATCCACACAATCTTCATGATTAAAAATCATGCGCTTTGATTAATCTATCCATAGAATGACAATCATATCATTCAGAGAATGCAATAGTCAACATAACAAAAAGAGTTTTTCGATCCTTTCTAATAATACAAAAGTGGAAATACCTTGAAATCTCCAAAATTTCCTTAGTATTCCCGAACATCACCGAGGCTTACCTTAATATCTCCAAATTAAAGAATACTTTTCCATAAACAATATGATGAATTCTATAGGAATCCATTCTATAGAATTACAATCTCATCACAATAAACACAAAACTTTCACGTAAGAGGCTTTACAAGCCATAAAACATACCAATTTCTCAAACTAAATATTGTCAAGAGATTAACTTAACAGATCATGCCCGACATGGCTTGAGTAAACTTATTCACATACCCATTATCAAACAAAGGAACTTCTACACAATCCCTATTTCCATTTAAACTAGATTAAGACAATCCCAAAGAGACTAAATCACATTAACATCCATTCCATAACTCACCCATGTGCTTGTATAACGGATCATTATAAACTATCTTCATCTATTGTTAAAAATGACAAAGTCTTTTCATTTTATAACTTAATATATTCCTCAAATAGAATAAAGAAAGATACATGGGAAGAGTTGGGGAATTTAAAGGAGATGGTGAATGTATATTAATTACACACGCCCATATCAAATATACTCATGCATATTCATAAACCCATATGGATTTAGAACACAAATATACCAATATTTAACCCGAATCCAACCATCAAGTACTCATACTAGTCCAAGTAAAATAATAAAATGACTTTCGAAACATATAGTGTACCCTTATAACAATATTTCCCTTGAAATGGTTATTCGGGAAAGGAATCATGGAGCCAAGTATATATAAAACTACAAAATCCAACTAACCCTTGTATTGGGTAATTACATAGAAAACATAGATAAAAAAATATTCCACCGTAATAACCATTCGATACAATGAACCAGTCTAAGAAAATAACTACTAGTTCGTAGAGGCACGTATTACATTATTGTAACAATATTTCATCAAAATGGGTGTTTGGAAAAATTTAATATATACTCGAATTTAGCATCACCAAACTCACATTAAATCAAGCAATGGGTATTTCATCCTATACACAAAAACAAAGAAACAGTGTTCACAACCAAGAAAAATCATTAACATAACCATTCATGGGGTCTCGATACATGGCCATATCCATATTACACTCATTATGGGAGTTAAGGACTATTTCATACTAATACAAATCGATAAACCTCCCTTAACCCAGATTTCTCATACATTAAGTAGATTTCATGTAAGTATTTAACCTTTTTTTTTTATGTTATGAATTATAAAGATGGGGGAAAATGATATCATGCTTGTGAAAAATATCACAGAGCTCCTTCAATATTTTCTCCCGATCGGCCAAGTTCACAATATTCCTTTCCAACAGACTACATAATTTGCTTTTGAAATCCAAACAAGTAACAATCCCAAACTCAACAAGGAACCCCATTTTATTCTTAGCATGCTTCATAAATATCCCCAAGAAAAAATCACTATCAGTTTAAAAATATGCATGCAGTGTTAAACTGGTAACACAAAAATAGCTTCACCCATTCCTCCATGCAGAGCTTGTGAGAGAGAAAAAAGGATTGCAATAAAAAATGAAACCAAAAATAACATTTACTTTCACAGTATCTTCCTTGAGAAGCTTCTCACTTCTCCTAAAATTGTGAGGATGGAGTTAATCTCCATTAATGCAATAGGTACAAGTAACATTTTCCTTCAAAACCGCTAACTAAAACATTGCCAGCTAATTTTAGCATTCCCCATGACTAAGGTGGATGGATCATCACCATACAACCGTATATGAGTTAGTATCAAATGGTCAAAGACCTTTTCAAAAATTCAAACTTAGATTTTGCATGGTGCCCTTTGGCCCATTAAAATTTAATAAAGATAACAATAGTTCAGGTGGCCATATTTTAATGGCTTAAAATAAAATTAAATAACTTAAATGCTTGGGTTGGTGACCAAATTAATCACCTTTGCCAAATAACATTAATCACTACCCATGGTCGATGACCATTTAATTTCTTGCACTTGGACATGGTCTTTAGACCTTTTAAGTATGTCCACAAACTTTATAAAATGTCTTGTTTGTTAATCAATTTATTTAATCAAGCTTTAGAGTATTATAATAATGGTTGTAACCTAAACCGAATTGATATTTCCATTATTACCGCCCAAATTATTAAGGGATTGAGAACTTTAGTTGGAATGGAAAGCTTATAAGGTCTATAACCTCTTCCTTTAGGCTATCATCAAACATGAATCATAAAAAATTAATGATCACCGGGCCCATATACTCGAATGGTTACACAATGTTGTCAGTGAATAATATAAACATAGTAGTGCAACGAAGATAAGCATAATCATTTATCATCAAAATAATAACAAGTCCATTATTATCAACATTCGCTTCCAATCTAATCAATTACAATTATAATAAAAAAACATAACTGAGATTATAATCCTAGCAATATGCAATAGTCATATTATTATCTTCACAGGTAAGATATCCTTAATAAGTAAGGTATAGTAAATGGTTTTGTTATCCGTGAAGCTTTACGGAATATGATGGAAAGTGTCAATATATTTCCATGATCACAAACAACATATTGAAATTGTTCTTCATGTCCACTGACTTCCCGACATCAAATATCATTTATCACTCATCAAAATGAAACCAACAAGAGTGTGACACCATTTAAATATTTCATGAATTTGTGCAATCATGACTTCATTTCCTTCATGGAACTTGAATTTTTAGCACCATTCCCAGTTCCCTCCATCCCCATATTCCCAAAATCCTCCTCTAAATCATTTTTATGAGCCATATCATGAAGAATATGCATATAACCCAACCCCACTTATCCATATGGTTATCTTTCTAACCATGATGTTTTTCAAGAACAAGGTTATGCAGATGATGGTGGAAACTTCATGGAAGATGCTGATTTTCAATAGAATATTCAAAAATATAGATGAACATAGTGTAGATTGGGGATGCATGTGTAATAAAGGAATGAAAAACAGAAGTTGAATTTTATAGTTGAGATGCTACCCCATATTGTAAAGTGGCTTGAGTTAATGGAGGTTCATGAATCTAGTATTAGGCAACCCATCAATGGGGAAACCTTACTTTACCATCTTATAGCCCTCTCATTCCTCCTCTCTAACATGTACCATCTCAGCCTAATTTTCATGTTCTTAGATTTCTACCCATTACCCCTATTGAGGATTCCACTTCTCCATCTTCTTCCCTCCCATCCCACCTTTATTTCTCCACCATGTTTTCTTTTAAATACCAATCTCCTATAGAATAAAACCTCACACCTCCTCCATTTTTTGAACCCTTGTTAACTAAACCTTCCCCTCACCTTACAAAATCAATTGAAGTGCCTTCCACTGTAGACAACAATGAATTATTTTTTGGGGTAAGGATTGATTCTGATAGTGTGATTGATGAACTTCTTATTTTTCTCATGGAGAAATATCCTAAGGTAGATTCCCCTAAGGAGAAAATGGATGAAGAAATCAAAGGTGAAGATCATTTTGATCTTCAAGCAGAGAAGAGGATCTCTAAAGTGATCAAGAGGTGTTGATTGATTGCAGTGATCCACAAAGGACATCTTTCTATGCTGAAATTATTCAAAGGGAACTTCATATTGAGGAGGAGGAGAGGTTTAATTTATCAAAATTCTCATTTGTTGAGAATAATGTGGATCTCAAGGAGGTATAATTGTTTATAGAGCTAAAATAGAGTACAACTTATCCTACAAACAGTCTCCACATTCAAGTGGAAATTTTAAAAGATGACCTCATTCATGGGTGTAACATATCTGAAAAAATTATTACTTTGATTACTTTCTCTCTTGACATTGTAAATGTTGACACATGATTTTTCTTAGGAAGGTGTATTCTTTTGATTTATTGAAAATCATGTTTGCAATAAGTAAATTATTACAGTACAAAGATTCATTTTTGTTGTGATTCTATTTACTTGAAAATGAATCCATTCTTCTCTCGGGTCATGAAAGGTTATGAACCTATATTTTTGTTTTAATACTTAGCATATGTTAACAGAAAAACCTTGGATCAATTCCATTGATCCAATATATGCTTCAATTCTTCTTACCTGATCATCTTGATAACCTAGAATTCTAAAATAGAAGGTAATGTGGGACTGAGTCTTGTTTTGGTTATAATTATGAGAACCCTTCTTCTTGTGTCCTTGCTTTGCATCATCTTTGTAAATGGTGAGCTTGGACCTTCTTGATAATTTTTTAAGGCGTTGAATAGCGTAAGGGGATTAAGGACCTATTACGCGACTATTAAGGTAAATACCTTAACAAATTTGTAATGTTCTATCCTATTTGGATTTTAACCTAAGGTAGCTAAGACTTACCTAGGACCTATTACTAAACTGCTAGGGTGACACCCTAACCTAAGTTCGTATGCTTTATGGTTGTGAATTTTTTGTTAGGACGAGGGTGAAAAGGTATATTTACCAACTAAATTAAATGTTAGGTTAACATACATTAATAAGTGGAAATATAAATATGCACACCATAATAAAAGTAAATAGCAACATAAAACAAATTACACAGTGACACCATATATAACATGGAAAACCCGTAAATGGGTAAAAAACCACGGAAGAATAATCCACTATAGAGAAACATTTTACAACCCATTCCAGTAACTCCTCCCTCACTTCTACTCCATGTATTTACCCGTAATCCATTGATTCACATGATCTAATGAATATGACCTACAATCATATTTAAATAACCCGAAGGGTTATGTCCATATTAAGTGATGGGAACACCCCAATTTAATAAATATTTAGTTAATTAATAACTAACAAACCTAATCTAAAGTTTATATTTAAATAATAAGAATATAAACTATTCTATATTATTTAACTATAAACTAAACATTATGATGCACTTAATATTATTGTTCTAACACTCCCCCTTAATATTAAGTGGGGATCCATATGCCAATAGATTATCATGTGTGGTACACTACAAGATTTACAATCCTTAAACCATAAAGGTTTTAGGCTAGCATATTGGTTGAAGGAATTATAACACCTTCATCATGCTCAACTTACCTTTTGGTACAAAAGGATTTGGAATCCATAAATCAGACATATGATTTAGGCTAAGCATGATTTGTGAGACTACATCTCACGGATTCTCATGGAAATATTCTTATACCACATCTCTAGGAGCCTTTTATAACACAAGGACCTCCTTTACAAATAAATGCACACTGGACTATATTTTTCCCGTAAACTCTATCAGTTTACTTTAGATCATACAAGATCTTTTACAATGATTTTAAACCGAGTAGAAGTATAGAGGAGAAGGATTCAACAACCGGTTGACCATTAGGAGGTGACATTGCATGCACACTCCCCCTCAATGGAAACTCTAAAAGGCCAAGTATTGCACACACTTGTAGTATTTTACAACACACAATGGCTCATAAACATAACTACAATCTTAATCTTCAGTCCGGTAGAACTGGAGATCTCTATCACCATAGAGAACCTTCTCTTGGATAACACATATATGAAATTCAATATGCTTCATTCTCTGATGTTAAACTAGATTCTTTATCAAGAGTAATACCACTCTGACTACCACATAGAATAGAAATACTTCCTTCAACTTCCATGTGTATCTCTTCCAATGCCGCTTCAGCCACATGGCTTCTTCGCTGCTTCCATTGTACTTATCTACCTTAGTAGAAGAAATGGATACTTTTGTTGGTTGCTTTTAGCTGTTCCAAGTAATGGTTCCTACACCAAAAACTTGAACACATCTAGTATATTTTATATCTAACACAACATCAGCATGGTTAGAGTTGCAATATCCATATAGACATCATAATAAGCATAATATAAATCATTATTGATTTCTCTTTTAACCAACTGTAAAATTTAAATACAAGTTGTAAAACAACTAACATAATAATATGCTTAACAACTAACCATGTTAGAATATGTTGAAAAAATTTCAACATACTATCGTTGTAAAATATATATTAGATGCAATCATTATTGGACGTCTCCAATACAAATGCAAGGGTGTCCCCAAGTGTTATTTAATATGCATATAATAATATTTTAGTTTTGTATACTAAGAAATATCTTCATTATCTTATTGTAAGCCTTTACAAATGAGATAAGAATTGATAACATATCAGATAATCAAGTTATACAAGAATAATAACAAAAAACATAATCCACCAATTGTGGATACTTCCCATGGATTTTGCTTCAAACAATGATCATGTAAGCACTTTTTAATACATGAATAGTAGTTCTATTTTTGAAGCAAAAACACATATAAGCTATTTTTTTGTATGTTTTCACTTGTAGTTACTTCTTAAAAAAACTTCTTTTTCAATAGTATACGAAATAGAAAATATACTTTTCATTTAGAAGTAATTTATAAAGCTATTATATTAGCACTATGATTATTCTCATTATCATCATCATTATCTTGATTTTGATATGATTTATTCCATTTCTGATTTTTGAAATTTGACTTATTTTTAAATTTACAATCCTCTTTTTTATGTCTAAATTTCCCACAATTATGACATTTACCATCAAAATTGACTTTTAAGTTTCTGGTTTCTTGTTTTTATTAGGAGTTTTAAAATTTGATTTTTGATTCTTGTTAAACCTAGAAGGTTTACCTTTTACTTTTTTGAGCAAGAAGTGCATGTGTGGCATTTTATTTTGAATCAAAATTAGTCATAACATGCTCTTCCTGAACAAGGAGATTACTAAGGGTTTGAAAATTTGGAATGTCTTGTTTGGATTGATACTTTGAATTCAAAATTGAAATGAAATTTCTAAATTTTTCATGAATATTTAATTGGATAATAAAATAGAGCAATTTATCATGAATCAAATTACTACCAGATCCATCTAATTGTGACTTAATATTTTTTATTTTTGCTAAATAATTAATCACTTTTTCATCTCCCTTCATGGGAGTTGTCATAAGCTCTAAAACTAATTTAATATTTTTTGATAAACACATACCTTCGTACATCAACTCCAATTATGTCCAAGCTTCACTAGGACTCTCTAGATTTCTGATATGAAGCAGAAAATCATCTTGTATGCTTCGCAAGATAATGGACATCACCTCTTGTACTTTCTGTTGATATGTGGCGACGTTATCAGTAGTTGCATGTCTTCTGGTAGGAGCTCTCTCTGTTCCATTTACAAATTCATGTATTTTGTGAGCCATGAATTCTACTTTCAATCGAATCTTCCAAATGTTGTTTGTTTCCATTCAACATCTTAATTTTACTGAGGGCCGGGTAATTCATGAAGTTGAATTATTTTTAAGCAGTTGAAAATCCACAATGCCTTTTCACCGTGCAATAATCATCCAACCAACTATGTGGAACGGGAAGGGGGATTAAATAATATTTCAAATATTAACTACCTTCCCAACCGTTATGTCCTTAGGTTACATTAGGAATATATTTAATTTATTAAACCCGCTCTGGTACCATGTCAGGACGAGGGGTGAAAAGGTATATTTACCAACTAAATTAAATGTTAGGTTAACATACATTAATAAGTGGAAATATAAATATGCACACCATAATAAAACTAAATAGCAACATAAAATAAATTACATAGTGACACCGTATATAACATGGAAAACCTGTAAATGGGTAAAAAACCATGGAAGAATAATCCACTATAGAGAAACATTTTACAACTCAGTCCAATAACTCCTCCCTCACTTCTACTCCATGTATTTACCCGTAATCCATTGATTCATGTGATCGATGAATATGACCTACGGTCATATTTAAATAACCCAAAGGGTTATGTCCATATTAAGTGATGGGGCACACTCGATTTAATAAATAGTTAGTTAATTAATAACTAACAAACCTAATCTAAATTTTATATTTAAATAATAAGAATATAAACTATTATATATTATTTAACTATAAACTAAACATTATGATGCACTTTATATTATTGTTCTAACATTTGAAATACCTAAGGCAAATACTAATTACCTAAAGACTAAGGTTGATTCCTAACCTAAGGTCGCTTGGATGGAAAAGGAGAGACTATAGAGGCTCAGATAGAAATATTCTACAAATTGATAGGAAGCTCTATCAGGCATGATAGGCTCTATCCATTAAGTTGTTCTACTTTTTCCTAAATTTCTTCATAAAAAAACTCTGCTCTTGCAAACAAATGGGTTTTAATTTGTGATGTTTATTTTGCATTCATGCTTGCATTTTCACTGTATTCTTCTGATGAGATTCATTATTTGATAAAATAGAATGTGGGTTTTTTCCTTGTTGAATATATGATTGGATCGTGCTTTAACCTTGTTGGAATTGGAATGTTGTCAAATTTGTGGGAACTTTGTTGTCTGTGTAAAATGGATTAAGGGAATACACTATTTGATAAAATATTGATCTGAGTTTTTTTATCCTCTGTTGGGAGAAGGTATGAAAAATGTATCTCCTGTTGAATCTTGAGTTGTTTTCAGATCTTGTTGCTCCTATTTGAGTTATGCTAAAATAGATAGTCAAAATCAATGGTTTTGGACTTCCTTCTTATTTGGAAATAACAAGATTCATGTGTCACTTCTGTTAAGCTGATATGCTTTACTTATGAGAACCCTTGATGAAGTGTTCTGAATTAGTTAATGGAAGTCACTACTAAGAAGGATTACATTTCAGTTTTGTTCTCCTCTGCTTGATATTTTGATCAGACATGTTTAGCTCCTACTTGCACTTATATAGCATCATTTTTGTTTCTCTCACCATATGTTTGAGAATATTTGTTAATGACCAAACTGGTCTTGGGGTCTGAACAAATTCCCTTGATACAATCTACCTAAAAGTAAGGTTAATAAGTTCCTTTTATCATGTTGTGGAAAGACTTATCAATTGTTTTGTGAATCCTTTTGACGTGAGTTTTTATGCTTCGTATTTACCCTTATCGGTTCATCTAATTGGATTTACTGGTTTCTCACATCCTAGTCTGATGTTTATATGACATTGTAGAGATGGGATATCTAAGTTGAACAATGTAATAGTTCGGTTTTGATTATCTTGAGCACATGTCTTGGGGTTATGTTTCTTTTGTTGTTCTTCATTGTGTTCGAATTTGGGTTAGGTTCCTTTCCTTTCTTACCTAAAGATTGTTCCTTTGAATCTTATGAAGTTAGGAATATGGGTTGGCTTGGATGTAATATTGTATTTGTTTTCTTGGTCGCATAAGAATACATTATAAATCTCCCTATCTTGAATGGAAATATTAGAGGAATGTATTGAATGGAGCTAATAATGTTGGATGAATTGGAATGTTTTTTGTTGTTTGATACTTCATGTATTGTTGCTAGATTGAATTTACTACTATAGGCATTTTTTTTATATGTTGAGAAAAATCCATCTTCGGTACCTGACTTACATGTTACAGTAGTAAATTCAATACAGTACTGATTAGTTCTATGTTTTCAATGTTTGATAAGAGTTAAAATATCTCTTGATCGGATTAGTATTAGTTCTTTTATTCTGATATGTAATTCTTTTATTAGGAAAGGGTAATGAGATCTTCTCTCATATTTGTTGTTGACTCCCTTCTCTCTCTTCTCCAAGTTTTTAAATGCAATACTATTGTAAGAATTTGACATGTTCGAAATTGACTGTATTAGTTTAGAAGGAAATGACAAAGTGGATAGTTGTAGGATATATCCTTTTATTTTCTTCTTCTTCACAAATTCCTCGATAAGGATGTAATGAATTTGATATGTGACTCCTTTTAGGTGTATGTAAATGGAATTTATACTTTACAAAACCTGTTGATGATAAACATAAAACTTAGGCTAGAGTTGGCTTGAATTTGGATGTTATATCTTAAATGGGAAACCCTTATTTGAGGATGTTGATGGTTCATCCTAAATCTTATCATAGAAATTGAAAGAGTATGGCTTTATATAACCTAGGATGGAATAAGTTAATTCTATGTAATGTGGATCATTGCTTTTGTAAAATAATTTTGTTTTTCATGAAGTGTTAAGAATTAGTACCTTTCTTGATTTAGATAGAAGGAATTCAAGAAATGATTTATAAATATCTATGGTAGGGATTTGATAAGTAATTAGGATGGAATATTACTTATCTAACATAATTTCTTATGAAATCATTGGCTGAAGAGTGTTGATTATATCATGATCTTTACTTAAGTTAAATGGTTGATCACCTTGTTCTTCATTTTATGATTGTTATTCCTTTATGATGTATCTATCTGTAGTGCTTTACTATTTCATAAAAGAAGATTTATTTTTATGAAATAGTTAGTTGAAATCACATCATTTTAATTCTTAGTGCTTATCATGCTCAGTTCAATGAAATGACCCATGCTAGCAATTTTTACAGATGGACTTTGTAAGTGATAAAAGAGGATAAGTTATTTTATGATGCTTCTTATGTTTACCTAAAGATAGGATATTTTATGAGGAAATATGATGCATTATTGAAATGTATTTGTAAGAGGAAAAGTTGTATTTCTTAATTGAGCTTATTGATGTTGTTTGACATGAAAGATGTCTGAACTGATTGGATTGTAAAGTGTGTAATTCCACATTGATGAATGAAATGGATTGAGAGTTTACTTGTAGTTGATGTGTCACTCTCTTTGTACTTTTGTGAAGGGATTTATAACCTTATCTTTATTTTCTCATAATCATTTATGTATGTAAACCTTTTTAGTCTTACTTAATCGAGCTAGGTGGATATGAAATTTAATACACTCTTCCTTTATTAAATTTAACTTATCAAGTTGGCATTCATAGTTGATCATTTAACTAAGTCACTATGGTTTATTAATTGATGTTAATGGAAGTGTAAATTCATTATGATATCTTGTTTAAAGTAAGAGGTTACAATGAATCCTAGTTCTTAACAAGAAAGAGGTTAGACAAACTTCCTCTTGACCCATACCTTCTTTGGTATAAAACAAATGAATGGTGAATATAAAATGTAATAAGTAGAGTTCATCTCAATGAAGTCTAATACAAAGGAACCTGATTTAGAACTTAAGAAAGCTAGGAATGGTTGGGTGTAATGAGTAATCTTATTGTTGATTGTTGTTTTTTTAATCAACTCGAACCCTAAAGTAAGAAGTTAATGATTAAAAGGAAATCTTGATGTTTCTAAAAAACATTAACATCTCATTCATGGTTGACAACCTTAATGGGGTTAATTAAACTAGAATTCAGTAGGGTTGTTGTAATTAGACTTTAATTATGGATAAATAGTTAAGTAATTAACTTCTTCCTTGGGTGTGTACATCCAAATGGGGTGATTCAATTGTGATGTTGGCACATGCCAACTGCAAGTATTATACCTTTGTTAAGACTTGGGTCTTCATGAGATTATAGTGTTGTAGTTGACATGATGCAATACCCTTCAGAATTGGATTATCTAGATCTACATAAACTAAAACTTAATCTTAGTTAAACTCTAGGTCAGTTAGAAGTATGATTTAGTATAGGGGTAAATAAAGACGACTTAGGATTACTAGAAACATGCAATCGATTTAGGTTGATTAAGTATGTCTATGTACCCTTAGTTACCGCGAGTGGTTCTCTATACCAAACTATGTTGCTAACCTAGGTTAGGGTTAAACCTTGAACAAGTGGACTGACGGGAGTCAGTGAAGACCATTCTACATAATAGATGAATTGGGGTGAAGGACATATTCCGTTGACGAGTATGTCATCTAGGAATATAAACATGAACAGTATGTGAAAATTTTTGGCCAAAGTATTACAATCTATTGGTTGTCTTTGTCCTATGTCACCTAGTTTAAGAAACGGGATTTCAAATGAATATTTGTAAAAAAATATTCATATAGGTCTCTTAAATCATACACTTCAATACTTGGATAAGGGTAATAGAACCAGGTATTCTTATTATACAATATATTGAGTTAACATGAGAGATCGATAGTTCATCGAGTCATTTACAATTACAATGCATATGGTTATCTCTGTTATGAAATTAATGGGCATGGAATGTGTGTTCTAAATTATGATTATTTAGAACAGAGAACATTATTATAAAAAATCACATTGTTTGTAAAGTATTAAAATGGGAATGTTACATCTTGGTATCAGAGTTGAAGGTTGTAGCTCTTGGACCTATTGTGTCTATAAATCTGATAAAACTTAAATTTTCCTGTTAACAGAAAATGGTTAGAATAAGAGTAAATGTTGCAAACAACCCACCACTTGTGGAGAAGCAACTACTACTCAAAAACTTGATGAGATCTTTGTTGCCATGTTGGACACAAGATATCATTTGATTTTACTTGAACAACAAGTCATGGGCAATGAGGAGAATGAAGAATATATTGGTGATAACAATCAACCACCTCCTGTGGACAATGCTAATATTGGAAATTTAGGCATTGATAACAATAATAATGCAATGCTAATGCACATGATCATCTTGAAAATCAAAAGGTAAGGTTTGGCAAATTGAACTCACTAATGATATAAAAAGGATAAGTCCACCTAAGTTTGATGGCACTACATTAGGAGATGGAGTTGAGAATTGGATCAGTGAAATGGAGAAGTACTTTACAATAAGGAACTTCTCAGAGGAAACTAAGGCAATATGGGGAGCATATCAGATTTCCCATGAAGCATCTTCATGGTGGGATAACCGCAAGGCTGAGTTAAACATTGATGAAACAAATATTACTTGGGATCAATTTAAAATTTATTTTAGGCAACGATGGTTGCCACAACTTTATTATGATCAAAAAATGACTGAATTTCAGAACTTATCTCAAGGAAAATTAACTGTAATAGAGTATTGGGAGTGGTTTACTAAAATCCTTAAGTATGTACCTTAGTATCAAACTGATGAGAATTTCAGATACAAAAATTTATCATGGGATTAAATCCCATTATAGGTGGTGAAGTGGATGTTCACAGCCCAACCACTATGGAAGGGGTAGTTAAAAAATCCATAAGGTAAGAATAGAAATTGAAAGCAATCTCTTGCCCATAAGGAGGAAATTAGAAAGAAAATTCCAAACTCTTCATCGTCTCTTGCACCTAAAAAGGGGCCATGGAAGAAGTTTGGTATGAAAAATAAGTTTGTAATGGATAATAACAAGAAAACAACATCAAATAAACCTGTTTAATAATGTGTAATAACTTTGTCAAGAACAATAATAATGGAAAGTCCTATGAAGGTCAGAATGATAACTTTAAGGCTAGAAATAAATTTGAGCCTAAAAGGGACATAGGAGGCTATTAAAATTATGGCAAGGATCATTACGTAAATCAATGTCCTTTGAAGAAGGATGACCATAATCAAACACAAGATACACCTTTGCAGTAGCTGAAAAACAGGCTGAAAAGAAAGTCACACCCATAGAGGTTCCAAGTAAGTTATTTGGCATACCTGTAACTATTCTTTTTTATACTAGAGCTACTGAATGTTTTATTTCTACTAAATTAGCATTGAAATTAAAAATAAAAGATGGAAAATGGATAAATCATGGGTTTTACATTATGGAAATAATGTTGTTCATATAGTTAGTATGTGTCTTTTTGGAGCAGTCCTTGACTTGCCTAGTTTTTCCACTGAGGTTGACCTTTATGTTGCTCCTTTGGGGTCTTATGATGTCATCATAGGTGTTAATTGGATAGCTAAGCATAAGGTAAAGGTTGACTATTTTGAAAAACATATTGGCTTTTGATGATCTATAGAAAATAATAGACATTCAGGGTATAAAAATGTGAAATTTTGGTTAGGAAATTGTCAACTATGCAACTTAAAAAGGCCAAAAACAAAGGTTGCACTTTGTATGTAGTAAAAATTTCTAAAACAATAGAAGAAAGTAGTGACTTCTTGGAAAGGTATCCACTGTTATGAAATTTTAGTGATGTATTTCCAGAAGAGTTACCTGGTCTTCCACCCAAACAGGGAGTTTGACTTCACAATTGAGATCAAACTAGGAACCAAACCTATTTCCAAGGCACCTTATAGAATGACTACTATTGAGTTGATAGAGCTTAAGGCACAGTTACAAGAACTTTTGTCTAAAGGTTTGATTAGACCGAGTGTCTCACCTTGGGGAGCACTAGTAATCTTTGTGAAAAAGAAAGATGGAACACTTAGATTGTGTATCGATTATAGGATGTTAAACAAGGAAACAATTAAGAACAGATATCCACTTCCTAGAATTGATGATCTATTTGATCAGATGCGTGGTGCATCAATGTATTCTAAAATAGATCTTTGATCTGATATCATCAGTTAACTTAATAAAAGATGAAGACATTCATAAAAAAAATTTTAGAACAAGGTATGGACATTATGAATTCACATTTTTACCATTTGGATTAACAAATACACCTACAACTTTTATGAATTTAATGAATAATATTTTTTAATAATACTTAGAAAAATTTGTTCTTGTATTCTTGGATGATATTCTCATATACTCTAAAAGTATCAAAGAACATCATGAGCATTTGAAAGTAGTTCTAGAAATCTTGAGAAAGAGGAGGTTGTTTGGTAAGTTTTCCAAATGTTCTTTCTATGATACAAAAGTACACTATTTAGGTCATGTCATAAGAAAAGATAGAATAGTAGTAATCCCTCTAAAATTGTTACAATAACCAAGTGTCCTACACCAAATAATGTACATGAAGTTAGAATTTTCATGGGTCTTGCTGGTTACTATAGGAATTTTGTTAAAGACTTCTCTAAAGTTGTTGCACCAATAACTTCACTGCTGAAAAATGATAAGAAATTTGTATGGAATGAAAAATGTGAATCTGCATTTAAGACTCTAAAGGATTAGTTAACTTCAACACCTATTTTGGTTGTACCTGGTCCTAATGAAGACTTCACTGTTATAATGGATGCATCCATGGAAGGTCTCGAGGTATTTTTACAAATGATCATCTTATAGCTTATGAAAGTAGAAAAATCAAGTTACATGAGCTGAATTATGCTCCACATGATCTAGAGCTTTCTTCCATTGTTCATGCACTTCAAGTATGGAGGCATTATCTTCTTGGTAGACCTTTTGAACTAAAAACTGATCATCTTGGGTTGAAGTATATTTTTACTTAGCCAAATCTGAATGCAAGACAATGAAGATGGTTAGAATTTCTATCTCAAGTATGATTTTGACATAAGTTATATTAAAGGCAAATAAAATAGAGTAGCAGATGCTCTAAGTCATAGGAAGCACATTTATGCTCTTATAACATTGAGAACTCAATTTAAAGATGAGGTAAAAGTGTCATGGAATCTGATTCTTATTTTCATAAAGTAAAGATAACACTTGCTGCAGATCCAAATGATGTGAGATATAAAGGTTTTCACTTTGACAATGAAGGAATTTTGTGGTTTGAAAACAGGGTATACATACCTTTGTTAAATGATTTAAGAAAGAAATTATTAGTTGAATTTCACAATTCACCTTTTCTGACACCCTGACATTACAAAAATGCTTGTTGATATAAAACAACAATATTTCTAGAAAGGGATGAAAAATGATGTGATTGAGTTTGTGACACACTATTTAGAATGTCAACATGTTAAAGTTGAGCATATGCATCCAATTGGTTTATTATATCCTCACAACATACCACAGTATAAATGGCAAGTGATAAGCATGGATTTTGTTCAAGGGTTGCCTATGTCAAGAAATAAACATGATGTTATTCTAGTGGTTGTTGATAAACTAACAAAGGTAGTTCATTTTATTATTGGTAATCTTAAGGATGATTCACCTATGTTAGAAAAAAATTCATGCATGAAATTTTCAAATTACATGGAGTACCTGAGTTGATCATATCTGATAGAGACCCAAGGATGACATCTAGATTTTGGAAAACACTTAATGTAACTCTAGGAACTAAGTTGAATTTCAGTTCAACATATCATTTGAAAATGGATGGATAAACTAAAAGAGTTAATCAAGTTTTAGAGGATATGTTACGAATGTATTGCATGGATCAGTAGTATAAATGGGAAGAGTACCTCCATTAGTTGAGTTTTCTTATAATAACACATATCATGCCTCTCTAAAAATGGCACCTTTCGAAGCATTATACGGAAGGAAATGCAAAACTCTATTAGTTGGGACAACATTGAGGATAGAGAGGTAATTGGACCTAAAATCCTTACAGAAATGGAACAACAAGTTAAAATGATTCATGAACACTTGAAAGCAACTGTAGATAGGCAAAAAGAGTTATGCAGACTTAAAGCGGGTGGATAAGAAATTTGAACTTTGTGAGAAGGTCTTTCATGGGTTAAACCAAAAAAGAGTTCTATAACTTTTGGCAAGGTTGCTAAGTTATCACCTCATTATGTGGGACCCTTTGAAATTGTTGAAGTAATCAACCATGTAGCTTATTGTTTAGATTTACCTCATGTTTTATCACGAATGCATGATGTTTTCCATATTTCTCTACTTAAGAAATACATTTCAAATTTATCACATGTGTTAAATTAGAATTCCTTGTAGGTCCAAGACCCAGAGAATAATCATGGTTAAGCCCATTTGAGTGCTGGAAACTCACCAATTACACTTAAGAAATCATGAAATAAGTCAATGTAAGGTCCAGTGGGATCAGTTTAATGAAGAGAGTGCAACTTGGGAAAATCTTGAAGATATGAAAACTATTTTTCGTACTTATTTGAACAAAATTGATTCTGTGGACTGATAAAATTTTAATATTTTATTCATGATATGTCAATAAATCTACCAGTTTTGGGTAGACATTACATTATTTAAAAATGGACAACTACTTTAATGCTGATTGGGGAATTTGAAAAACCCAGTTTTGTTATGAACATAAGAATGAGAGTATAATAATTTGATTTGTCCTTGATGCAAATTATATGATTAAGTTAATCATCGGGATGATGATTCTTTTTAGGAGGGAAGTATGTAACATCTTTGACAAAACTATTACTTTGATTACTTTCTCTCTTGACATTGCAAATGTTGACATGTGATTTGTCTTAGGAAGGTGTATTCTTTTGACTATTGGAAATCATGTTTGCAATGAATAAATTATTACTTGTACAAGATTCATTTTGCTTGTGATTCTGTTTACTTGAAAATGAATCCATTCTTCTCTGTGTAATGAAAGGTTGTGAACCTATATTGTTGTTTTCATACTTAGCATATGTTAACAACAAAACCTTGGATCAATTCCATTGATCCAAGGTATGCTTTAGTTCTTCTTACCTGATCATCTTGATAACCTAGCATTTTGAAATAGAAGGTAATGTGGGACTGAGTCTTGTTTTGGTTATAATTATGAGGACCCTTCTTCTGGTGTCCTTGCTTTGCATCATGTTGTAAATGGTGAGCTTGGACTTCTTGATAAATATTTTTAAGACATTGAATAGCGTAAGAGGATTAAGGACCTATTACGGGACTATTAAGGTAAATACCTTAACCTAAGTTGTAATGTTCTATCCTATTTGGATTTTAACCTAAGGTAGCTAAGACCTACCTAGGACCTATTACTAAACTACTAAGGTGACACCCTAACCTAATTTGGTATGCTTTATGGTTATGGAGTTTTGAACTAACCTAAGGCAAATACTAATTACCTAAAGACTAAGGTTGATTCCTAACCTAAGGATAATCTAACCTAAACTAATACTAATCTAAAAGGTACCTAAGGGATACTTGGCAAGTGGTGAGTTGGTGGCATCGGTTTCTAAGGCATTAATGGGAATTGATTTATGTATTTACATCTTTAAACTACTAGTTTTGGTGGAGGCATGGGGAGTTAGGGGGATGTCTAGCTGGCATCATCACTAAATGGATTCACATGCATATTTTGAATTTAAAAGACTCAAAAAATTTGGATGGTGGTGGCATGGAGAAATAAGTGAGAAGTTGACATTCCTTGCATTAATGACCTTGGTCATGGTGAAGAAACCTCCTAGGAGAGATGCAAGCAGATTTTGGAAGGGTTGTTTGGTCATTTGTTCTTTATGATTTTTACTCTGCATGAAGTTTTGGTTCTTCAAACCAGCAATTATATTTTCAATCCTATATTTTTGGAATTATATATTTTTGATCTTGGTGGAAGAATAAGAAGGGTAGAAAGTTGGATTTGTGGAGGTCGTTTTGGAAAAGGAGAGATATTGTGGAACTCGGCTGGAAATATTCTACAAATCGATAGAAGCTCTATCAAGCATGATAGGCTCTATCCATTAAGTTGTTCTACGCTTTTCCTAAATGTATTCATAAAAACAACTCTTCTCTTGGAAACAAATGGGTTTTTATTTGTGATGTTTATTTTGCATTCATGCTTGAATTGTTCACTGTATTCTTCTGATGAGATTCACTATTTGATAAAATAGAATGTGGGTTTGTTCCTTGTTGAATATATGAGTGGATCATGCTTTAACCTTGTTGGAACTAGAATGTTGTCAAATTTGTGTGAACTTTGTTGTCTATGTAAAATGGATTAAGGGAATACACTATTTGATAAAAGATTGATCTGGGTTTGTTTATCCTCTGTTGGGAGAAGGTATGAAAAATGTATCTCCTGTTGAATCTTGAGTTGTTTTCAGATCTTGTTGCTCCTGTTTGAGTTATGCTAAAATAGATAGTCAGACTCAATGATTTTGGACTTCCTTCTTGTTTGGAAATAATAAGATTCATGTGTTACTTCTGCTAAGCTGATATGCTTTACTTATGAGAACCTATTGGATTGTTCTAAAGTAGTTAATGGAAGTCACTGCTAAGAAGGATTACATTTCAATTTTTTTCTCCTCTACTTGATATTTTGATCAGACATGTTTATCTCCTACTTACACTTATATAGCATCGTTTTTGTTTCTCTCACCATATGTTTGAGATGATTTTTAATGACCAAACTAGTCTTGGGGTCTGAAGAAATTCCATTGATACAATATACCTGAAATTAAGGTTAATAAGTTCATGTTGTCGTGTTGTGGAAATACTTATCAATTGTTCTCTTAATCCTTTTTGAGGTGAGGTTTTGTGCTTCAAGAGTTACCCTTATTGGTTCATCTAGTTAGATTTACTAGTTTCTTGCATTCTAGTCTGATGTTTATATGACACTGTAGAGATGGGATATCTAAGTTGAACTATGAAATAGTTCAGTTTTGATTATCTTAAGGAAATGAGTTGGAATGCTTTCAGGTTTTACTCTTCTCCTTTGGAGCTTGATTTTGAGCACCTGTCTTGGGGTTATGTCTCTTTTTTTGTTCTTCATTGTGTTTGAATCTGGGTTAGGTTCCTTTCCTTTCTTACCTAAAGACTATTCCTTTGATTCTTGTGAAGTTGGGAATATGGGTTGGCTTGGATGTAATCTTGTATTCATTTTTTGTCACATAAGAATACATTATAGGTCTCTCTATCTTGAATGGAAATATTATAGGAATGTATTGAATGGAGCTAATAATGTTGGATGAATTGGAATGTTTATTTGTTGTTTGATACTTCATGTATTGTTGCTAACTGAATTCATTTGAATATCTCCTTTTAGTCATAGCTAGTGCACTACTGTATGTTGTTCTTATTTATATGTTGAGAAAAATCCATCTTCAATATCTCGACTTGCATGTTACGTAGTATATTCAATCAAGTACTAATTAGTTCTATGTTTTCAATGTTTGATAAGAGTTAAAATATATCTTGATCGGATCTGTATCAGTTATTTTATTCTGATATGTAATTCTTTTCTTAGGAAAGGGTAATGAGATCTTCTCTCATCTTTTTGTTGACTCCCTCTCTCTCTCTCTTCTCTGAGTTGTGGAATGCAATATTGTTATCTTCAAACTCTAAAGGAATTTGTAGTTGGTATCTCTCTCTATTTGTTCATTCTCTCATTAATATTACTCCTATGTAATAAGTCGACCTGTTTGGTTGTATTAGCTGAAGGAAATGACAAAGTGGATAGTTGGAGGATATATCCTTTTATTTTCTTCTTCTTCACAAATGCCTTGATAAGGATGTAATGAATTTGATATGTGACTCCTTTTGGGTGTATGTAAATGGAATTTATACTTTACAAAACCTTTTGATGATAAACATAAAACTTAGGCTAGAGTTGGCTTGAATTTGGATGTTATATCTTAAATGGGAAACCCTTATTTGAGGATGTTGATGGTTCATCCTAAATTTTATCATAGAAATTGAAAGAGTATGGCTTTATATAACCTAGGATGGAATAAGTTAATTTTTTGTAATGTGGATCATTGCTTCATAAAATAATTATGTTTTTCATTAAGTGTTAAGAATTAGTACCTTTCTTGATTTAGATAGAAGGAATTCAAGAAATGATTTATAAATATATATGGTAGGGATTTGATAAGTAATTAGGATGGAATATTACTTATCTGACATAATTTCTTATGAAATCATTGGCTGAAGAGTGTTGATTATAACATGATCTTTACTTAAGTTAGTATGGTTGATCACCTTGTTCTTCATTTTATGATTGTTATTCCTTTATGATGTATCTATCTGTAGTGCTTTACTATTTCATAAAATCAAAGTTCTTTTTATGAAATAGTTAGTTGAAATCACATCGTTTTAATGCTTAGTGTTTATCATGCTCAATTCAATGAACTGACCCTAGCAATTTTTACATATGGACTTCATAAGTGATAAAAGAGGACAAGTTATTTTATGATGCTTCTTATGCTTACATAAAGACAAGATCTTTTATGAGGAAATATGATGCATTATTGAAATGTATTTGTAAGAGGAAAAGTTGTATTTATTAATTGAGCTTATTGATTTTGTTTGACATGAAAGATGTCCGAATGATTGGATTGTAAAAGTGTGTAATTCCACATTAATGAATGAAATGGATTGAAAATTTACTTGTAGTTTATGTGCCATTCTCTTTGTACTTTTTGAAGATATTTGTAACCTTATCTTTATTTTCTCATAATTATTTCCATATGGAAACCTTTTTAGTCTAACTTAAACGAGCTAGGTGGATATGGAATTTAATACACTATTCCTTTATTAAATGCAACTTATCATGTTGGCATTCATTATTGATCATTTAATTAAGTCACTATGGTTTATTAATTGATGTTAATGGAAGTGCAAATTCATTATGATATCTTGTTTAAAGTAAGAGGTTACAATGAGTCCTAATTCTTAAAAGAAAGAGGAAGGCTAACTCTTCTTGACCTATACCTTCCTTGGTATAAAACAAATGAAAGGTAAATATAAAAATGTAATAAGTAGACTTCATCTCAATGAAGTCTAATATAAAGGAACCTGTTTCAGAATTCAAGCAAGCTAGGAATGGTTAGGTATAATAAGTGAATATTATTGTTGATTGTTGTTTCTGTTTTAATCAACTGAACCCTAAAGTAAGAAGTTAATGATTAAAAGGAAATCTTGATGTTTCTACAAAACATTAACAACTCATTTATGGTTGGAAACCTTAAGGGTTAATTAAACTAGAATTCAATAGGGATGTTGTAATTAGACTTTAATTATGGATAAATAATTAAGTAATTAACTTCTTGTTTGGGTGTGTACATCTAGATGGGGTGATTCAGTTGGATGTTGGAACACACCAACTGCAATATTATACCTTTGTTAATACTTGGGTCTTCATGAGGATACAATGTTGCAGTTGACATGTTGCAACACCCTTCAGAATTGGATCATCTAGATCTACATAAACTCATACTTGATCTTAGTTAAACTCTAGGTCAGGTTAGAAGTATGATTTAGTATAGGGGTAACTCATGATGACTTAGGATAACTAGAAACATGCAATTGAATTAGGTCGATTGAGTATGTATATGCACCCTTAGTCAACACGATTGGTTATCTATGCCAAACTATGTTGCTAACTTGGGTTAGGGTTAAACGTTGAACAAGTGGACTAACACGAGTCAGTGAAGACCATTCTAGATAATAGATGAAGTGGGGTAAAGGACGTATTATGTTTGATGAGTATTCCATCTAGGAATATAAACATGAACAGTATGTGAAAATCTTTGGCCAAAGTATCGCAAGCTGCTGGTTACATTGTCCTATGTCACCTAGTTTAAGAAACGGGATTTCAGATGAATATTGGTAAGACATATTCATATAGGTATCTTAAACGGAACACTTCAATATTTGAATAAGGGTAAGGGAACCAAGTATACTTAGTATATAGTACATGGAGTTAACATGAGAGATCGGTAGTTCACTGAGTCATTTACAGTTGCATATGGTTATATGTTATGAGATTGATTGGCATGGAATGTGTGTTCTAAATTATGATTATTTAGAACAGAGAACATTATTATAAAAATTAAAAAAATCCCTTGTTTCTAAAGTCTTAAAATGGGAATGTCACAATGGGGTTAAGCTTCAAAGAAATGGGAAAATCAAAAGGATCAACCCATTAGTTCCCAATGCCACATGTCTAACCAAATATTTGGCTAGTTTGGAGCTAAAATTAAATTCACCATTAGTCATGCTTATTTAAAATCATGAGGATGTACTTTAGTGCACCAAAGGTCAATAGCAATGCCTCCCAGATCCAAATGCAAAGCAACTAAAGGAGGTATTTGTTTTATTTGTTGGTACTTTGGTAAGAAGGGTTGAAAATTGACTTCAGTAGTTTTTCACTCTTATGAAAAGCCATGTTCATTGCCAAATTAATTACATGGCCATGTTTTGTAAAGAAAGGAAACTATTTCTCCTTCTTGTTGTAGGCTTTGTTTAGCTCCCTTTTCCTTTGGTTAGGATAGATTAGTTAGGTTTGTTTTCAGCAAAACAAGTTCTTATGCAAACTCTACATGTTTCCACTTGGAGCATGTATGATTTTCCATATTTGTATATAGTTTTTCTAGGATTTTGTTCTTCTTTACATAATCCATTTTTAAGGTAAAGAAAAATTCATGATGGAATCAAATAGTTGGAGCATTTTCTAAGTTTTATTCAAATCTCCACGAGATCAATTTCAGGTTGGCAGTCATCAGAAGTTTTATTTTGATGTTAAGTTCATACATATTCAGGAGAAAAATATTCAAAGAAAAATATCCATTTTTTCAAGGTTAATCTTGACTCCATTCTCAATGGATGCTTCAAGGCTACTTGTCTCTTCATCTAACACGAAGATGTCCCCTTGAGGTCATAAAGCTATTATCCCAAATTAACCCCTCTTGGATTAATTTGGATAACACATTTAAAATTGATTTATCCATTTAAACAAGTTTGGGACTTTCAAATGGCCGTCAAATTCCACCGCTCCAAAGAATTAGTTGTTGGCATTTAAAAACCCGTGATGAGCTCACTTTAATCCATTAGCGGATTATAATTAAAAGGTCATGTGACCTTCATTTGGCCATCAATTTTAACACTAAATATTAGATAGGGACCATTTGGTAGAAGATCAATGGTCAAGGTGGGGACATGTGTCAGCATTATGGATCTCTTCATAGCATTTGGGCTCTACAGAACTCAAGTCCCCAAATAGGTTGAATTGGATAGATTTTTATTTCTAAGGAGAAGTGAAAAAATAACCGATAAAGTAAGGATATGTGTCATAAATTTAGCATTCTTCAAGGTAAATTAATTCCACGGACCTCAATTATGTGGAATAAACCGAGTTTCATAAGTCTTTCAGGTCTAGGATTAGGTCAAAGCAGGTCAAATAACATGCAGTGGGTAAAGGTAGTGACAAATGATAAAATATCAATGATCAAGGTAGGAACACATGGCAAGATTTGAAGTTTCTTTGGGGCATTTGGTCTCCAGTGAACGTAAACCTCATAGAATGAGCCATAATTGATAATGTGTCGGGTCCGTGGAAGTAGGGTTGAAAGGTCGGTGGGGTGAGCAGGACAAGTGGTGCAAATAGAAGGCATCGTGTGGCATAAGATCAATGGCCGATGGTAAACACGCGTCACCATTCCAAAGGGGTGAGAAGATGGGCTTCCACAAATGTAAATTTTGTGGAATGAGCTGAATTTTAAAAGGTTTAGGGTCCATGAGGGTAGTATGCAAGGCTACACAGTCAAAATCTTGACCCTGTGACCAACTAGAGACCAACACATTGAAAATTCAAAGTAAGTAACATATAGGATGAGGTAATCTCTAAGGCAAATTAAATGTTAACACGTGTCACATTCCTTTACTCCCGACCTACAAAACTTCAAATAGCCATATCTTCCTCCACATAACTCCAAATCATTGAAAATTGGTCTCGTTGGAAAGGTCACCTCAAGCCCTTGAATTTGGCATCATTTGATTTATAGATTGAAATAATTTAGTGGGAGAAAAATAGGAAAAACAATTTGGTCATTAATGTGTAGCTACAAATGGCTACCTAAATTGATGAAGTATGGGGCTCTTCCCTTATCTTAGAAATAAAAGGACAATGAGAAATTGGTTTTATAAGGTGCCCTTGATTTTTTTCGAGAGATTAATGGATGATTTATGGTGGTTGAAGCTTGGTAACCTTCTTGCAGGGAAAGATAGAGTTTTTCATTAATGATAAGATTAAATATGATCTTTTTCCCTCTTCTCTCTCTCTCATTATTCTATATATTTTTAAATATCTCATTTGTGAGGGGGTATCTTATAAAATTTAAAGAAACTCTATCATAAAAAATTTTATCAGTTGTGAGTTGTAAGCCTTCATTTGGGCATGGAAAGTGTTCTTGTGCCTTATTCTTCACATGTAATAGTATGTGCATACTTAAAAAGAAATAAAATATTTATTTTTGGTGTTTCTCTCAACCCTAGCTTATATTTTGTTGCATTTACTTGCCTCTCAATTATTGATGTTGTATTTTATGCATGTATTTCTCACTTGTAGGTTCATTTTGTTGTGTTTCTTAGAGAATAGATAGTGAATGAAGCCTCGAGTCTATGTCACTTCTTTATAGCCTCTCCCTTCTAAATTTTCCCTCTCCCTTTTCCCTGATTAGAGTATCTCCACCCCTTTCCTTGGTGCTATCACCACCCCTTTTAGCTCGTGGATTTCCCTTTCATGCATCTGTCTAACCCTTTCTCCTTCTAAACTTGGTCCTTTGGAATGTGTAAAGTAGGATTTAATATGTGCATTTCCTTCCTTGGGATTAGTTTAGTATTATGAATAGGTAGAGGAACCAACATTATTTGGAGGTTTGTCTCAAGTATAAAGTCCCACAACTTGAGAGATAATCCCTGTTACCCAAAAAAAGATTGCTCATCCACACAAACATGACAAATAAGAGGGTGTTGTTTTTTATTGATAACAATACCATGTCATGTCTAATGAGAATTTGTAATAATTAAATTTTAATATTATAAATGAATAATAGGAGACTATTTTAATAGAATCATTATATATTTCTCAACAACTTATCACTACCCATTAGGTCAGTATGTAGCGCAATGCCTTATATACAATCAAGTGATACACTCAATTTTCTATAAAGAATAAAATCAAATCATTAGTAAGAATGCATATTAAAAATATATAATGGTCATGAATCCTATATTAAATTATCTTATCTATCATGGCACATCATTATATTACATCCCTTTTTAAATTCCTAGGGGTATATGTGGATCTCCTTTCATTTCTAATAATAGGTTTTCTTGCACTATATATGCCTCGATATATTGTAGCAGGGGTGGTGCTCTCAATATGTATATTAATACTACCAATAATATCCCTTGTCATCATATGCTATATCATATCGCTTCAATCACAATGGAGCCTCACACATAATATAAATCAATATAAATGAATATCAATCAATTGTAATCTCTTCATGACACAACACTCTCATCACAAACCTTAATTCAAATCCTTTTACCCAAACTATTTCAAATGATTCTATCCATATTTTTATTTTGTCATGTTATGAATCCTCTATAGTTTTGTTGGCAAAGTAATTTTTCGGGTAGAAAAATTTTGTGATTTCACCAATGCTCTAGGACTAGGTACCTATGCTTGAATGGGAAATATTTATTTATTGAAAACAAGGAAACATATATACACTACTCGATTGTGGGGGTGGCCTTACAACTGGGGATCACACATTAATACTTCCATACACCTTTGGAAAAGTGTTTGTGTATAGCACAATGGAGGGATTGTAAAGGGAGAAAGGTGGGGAGAGAAAAGATGAGAAGGGATTTTATATTACAAATAACACATGCAGAGTTTTCCAACATAAAATCAAGAGTAGTTCCATGCATTCAATGAGAAGAAACCATGAAAATCAATGAGTGAGTAACAAAACACACAAAGCAAAAATTCTTAATGCATAACATTTAACAAGTACATTGCTCATGGATTATAGTTGAGATGGAGAAGAAACATAAGTAAAGGAAATAGAGGAAATTTGATCACTTGTTTCTAGAAAGAGTATGGGAGCTAGTAAACAAGATTAGCCATCCCTTTACAATGAGGAGGTCATCTCTTTTTATAGCTTTATAATCCATCTCTTCATCTACCCCCATATGAGTTTTCATATTCTCATTATAAATGAATTTTGAAATGAACTTAGGAAACACAAAATAAGTCCCCTTTTATAATTTCAAAAGGCAATTTTATGTTGCACAAATATTTCATAGTAACTTTAATGAATAATACAAAAATCAATGATTGTTTATGATAAATAATTAGAAAGGGGGAGAGAAGATGAGAAAGAATGAGAGAGGAGAAGAAAGACAAAATGCTCCAAACCATGGATATAGATGCCTCTTCCCTCGATGAAGATCCACTCCAAAGAGGTTAAATATGGTAACTTGATCCATGATGTACCTCCATTGAGATGTACTAATGAATAAATACAATGAAGTCCTTAGAACACTCCCCCTTTGAAAGCTCATGAAATGATGAACCTCTACAAATTTCTTGGAAATATTGAGAAGAGGAGTGATGAACACTAGAGAAGTAAAACACCGAGAAAGTCAGAAAATGACTCCTATCATTGAGAAAAAATTTGATCCTTGAGAAACTATCACATCTTCATGATCAACCATTCACATGAGAGAAATTGGATGCAATTTATTCACACAATCATGATGTTGATTCTACCATCAAGGAGCATTAATGAGGAATGAAGCATGAGAAAAATCCTTTTGATTCTGGAGAAAGGGAAAGAGAATGAAATAAAAACAATTTTATCCATATTTTTACTATTCCCCATGATAAATTAATTGAAATAGCTTTCGGGGTAAAAATTGGCATTTTCCAATTTTGGCACTTTTTGCTCACCGCATTGGGAAATGCAGAATTAGCTTGAAAATAGAGAGATGAGATTTTTTGAGTGCTGAGACCATTCTAGGATGTTTTAATGATTTAAATATGACCACTTTTATCTCATTTCACACATTTAATATTGTTATAATATCCATCATTATTTCCTTATTCTAGGTAATTTTGCCAGTTTTGTCAATCTTGCCAATTTTTGAGTGTCTCAATCATAGGAAATGAAATGAGTATGAATGCAAATTTTTCTTAGAATTAATATTTTTAGTAGTTTATCCCATGGATACTTACTAAAAATATAAATTGGTCTTCCTAGTGTTGGATTCGAATGAAACCACTTCTAGAATTTCTATTTTTCATTTCAAGCCTTTGCTCCAATTTTCAGGGGATTTCATTCACTAGAGTTGTGTAGATATGAGAAATGTGTGTTTTTTTATGAAAATTTCATGTATATTTATAAAATATCATGTAGTATCAATTTATGCATGAAAAAAATGCTCTTGAAGTTATTATTTTAAGTAACTTTCAATCCAAATCTCATGGGAAACGGAGCGAGTTTTGTGAGATATGAGCAAAAAGGTGTTTTCGGGCATGGGGTTTCATGGTGAAATATGTGTGTGAGAAGGTTTTAGAAGAAATGAAGGGCAGTGAAATTTTAAAAATGGATCCCAAAATGAATAAAGGAAATTTAAGCATTTAAATGTTGACCATGGTTAGGCACAAGCCACCTTTAACCCAATTACACACTCACACACTAACCTGAGTTAAAAGAGGGTTAATACTTTACAAATGGGTCCTGGAGCCTAAAACTCACCTTACCACATTTAGTAAGTGGTTAAATGGTGAAAAGGTGTAGAAATCCTTGAAAAATGTGACATGTGGTCAACTAACATGGAGAGGGGAACTAGCTTGTGCATTACGTTGAGTTGAAAACAACATCCTAACATGCAAGTCATGAGTTTGAGTGACGGAAGGAGATGGTAAAGAAATTGGTCACGCTTTTATTACACCGATTCACTTTTTCACTAGGTTTAAAGGTTCAATTAGGCCCCCAAGTGTGCCAAGGGTTCAACTCATCATAGAGGGGGACAAATTTGAGTTGTGCACACCTAACCATCAAGATTGTTGTTTTAAGTGACGAATCTTCTTCCTCCCTTGGGGTAAATTTTTTTACACCCATTTCAATTTTTCTCATGCCTCACGGGTGTGCTAAGGGGGTGTTGAAACATGAGGATGGGGCCATTTTAACTTGTGAGTGCATAACACTCACCTAACCACCCAAGATGCACTTTAAGTGATGCAAACTCCAAAACATAACCTCCTCACCTTGGGGTCACACTTTTTTTCACCCCATACACTTTTGAACCAACTTCAAATGTGAAAAATTGCATCTAAGGTATGAAATTTTGACCTAGACACTTATAGTAAGCTTGCCTTCACCAACAACTGCCAAAAATAGACCCCAAAGAGTGAGTCTTTTCCCCCAGAGATTCCCTAAGAATTTCATGGGAAAAATTATATTATTTTTACTATAAAATAATTTCTAAGGTCATTAATATATGTTTCATGATCCAACTATTCCTGTAGCTTCAAAATTTACCCCTTTTTATTTCTTGGCAAGCCTGTGTGCCAAAAATTTTACCTACCATCAAAGAGAAAAATGCATTTTTTGTCTAAAAAATTACATAGGTATTGTATAGGGTTATAAAAAATCCTATTGGTCCCAGATGGTTGTGTTGATAGGGCTTTGAGCAAAGCGAATCTCTCCCTTGTTGGTAAGTTTCTTGGCTCTAGACCTAATATTGATTTTATTAGAAAATGGGCTCTGAGAAAGTGGAAACCTAAGGGGGATCTGAGTATTACCATCATGCCATGGGGTTTTTTTCTGGAAAAATTTAATCAGCAAGACTGATTTGGAATCGGTGCTTCTGGGAGGACCATGGTGGTTGGGTAATATGGGCCTCTTTTTGAAAAAATGGTATCCTGGATTTGACCCTAACACTGAAAATATAAACACCATTCCAATCTGGTGTAGGCTCCCTGGGCTACCATTGCATTTTTGGGATGATGAAATTCTACTTAACATTGCTAAGTCCTTAGGTGCTCCTATCAGGCTGGATGGGCCCACGAGAAACAGATCCAGACTTGCTTTTGCTCGATTCTACATTTCTTCTGAAATGGAGCAGGAATTACCGGAATACATCATTTTGAAATCTAGGTATGGGGTGTGGACTCAAAAAATTGAGTTTGAAACTTTTCATTTGAGATGTAAGCACTTTGTCATCGCATAGGACACTCCACCAAAAGTTGTCCCAAGAAGGTGACAGTGGAAGCTGAACAACCTGTGGATGGCTCTGTCTTGAATAAGGAATGCAGGATCTTCACACTGATGACAAAGCCCCTAGTCAGACGGAGTTGGACTACAATAGAAAAGGAAAAAAAGGGGTTTTAGAACTCAAATAAGGAAGCATTTGGTCTGGCATCCTAAAACCCCAGCAGCAGCTTTGCTTGCTGCACCTAGCAAAGAGGACTTGGAAAATCCTATAAAGGTGTCCATGGTGGTGAATGAGCAAGAAGGATCTGTGAAGATTAATATAGTCCCAAATGATCAATATCAGAACAAAAAGGAAACTGAGATAGTTAAACCTCTGATGCAGCATTGAGGAAATATTGGACAAGGTTAGTATGGATTTCAAAGAAAATCTACAGAATAACACTCCTAGGGGAGATGGTAAATTATCTACAGATATACCTCCTTGCTCCAGCAACAGGTCAGTAGTTTCACCTACTTGCTACAGCATCAGAATAGTTGATCCACACTCAATTGACAAGAATCAGAAAGAGCGTGAAGAGGGAGAAGTTACGCCTGTCAAAGAAGATGAGGATCTAAATTCTGGATTCACAAAGGTCATTTCAAAAAAGAAAAAGAGAATGAAAGGATTTGAAATGATCCCAGAATCACTTTACAGTGATAAGAAAAAGAAAAAGGACAACTGGGATGCCTCAACATCCAGAACTACTAGATCTTCTGCAAGAAGACTAGTAGACTTTGGAGGTAGTTCTAAAAGAGGAAGGCCCTCAAAAAAGGCTCTTAGATCTAAGAGAACTGAGAGAGACATTGCAGATGGCATTCAAAGTCAATTGAACCATCAGAAATCCCAACTCCCAATCATTCCAAATGAAGATTATTTCTTGGAACATCCGAGGTCTAAATGGAAACTCCAAGCAGAGAATCATCAAGGAGTTACGGGATTCTAGTAGTCCTAGTATTTTGATTTTGCAGGAAACTAAGATGAAAGCTAAGATCCTTGAAACTAATAAAAAGAGTTTCTGGGAAAATTTTGAAATGGTGGTTGTAGACTCTCGGGGGCCTCTGGAGGACTGGCTACTCTTTGGGATAAAAGGCATTGTACTGGTACGATTCTTAATGCTAGCACTAATCATCTTGCAATCAAATTTCTTGCTATTGAGAATAATGGTGAATGGATACTTTCTAACATATATGCCCCTAATACGGTTAGTGGGAGAAGAAAACTTTGGGCTGATCTTAAAACCTTTAGAAACCATTATAGTACAGCTAACTGGCTTATAATGGGTGATTTTAACTCCCCTCTAACCCCAGGTGAAAAGTATGGAGGAATCTCCAGCTTTTCTACAGGTATGGAGGATTTTGCTGATTTTATTGCTGAACATAATCTTTTAGATGTGGATCTCCATGGGAATAAATACACTTGGAATAATAGAAGGTTGGGAAAATATCTTATCCAGGTGAGATTGGATAGGGCACTGATTTCAGCGAGCTGGATTCTCAGTCAAGACTTTCACCTCTCTTCCTTGCCCAGAGTTGGATCGGATCACAATCCGATTGCTTTAAATCTTCTCAATTGGACTAAACCCATCAGAAGCTCATTCAAATTTGAAAATATGTGGATGGAGCATGACAACATCTACGACAAGATAAAAGAATGGTGGGGATGGAATGGTGAAGGCACTGCACAATTTAGATTGATTCAAAAGCTCAAGAATGTTAAAAAGCAAGTTAAAATCTGGAATAAAAGCGTTTTTGGCAATGTGTTTGATAATAAAAAGAAGTTAAAACAAAAGCTCCAGGATTTGGAAATTAAAATGGATACAATGGGGAGATCTGTTGAAGACCAAACTAATGAAAAGAATATTCTTTCTGAGTTGCATACGATTTGCAGCAGAGAAGAATCTTTATGGAGACTTAAATCTAGAGCTATCTGGCTTAAAGAGGGAGATAGGAACATGAAGTTCTTTCATATGACCATGCTTTGAAGCATAGAGCTTGTAATAGGATCATGGAAGTGGCTAAAAGTAATGGAAATACTATAAAAGATCCCATTAGCATCAAGGAAGAAGCACTTGATTTCTATAAAAAACTTCTTAAGGAGAGGAATATCATCAATGCTGAGGCTATTTCTTTTATGTTGGAGGCTATTCCCCAAGATAAAATTGAGGAACAGAGATTTAGAAATGTCACCAAAGCTGTCATGCTTGAAGAGTTGCAAAAGGTTGTATTTACTTTAGAAGGCGACAAGGCTCTAGGACCGGATGGTTTCTCCATTAATTTTTTTCAGAAATTTTGGGAAATTTGTTCGGATGATCTTCTCAGAGCGGTGAATGAATTCTACAGAACTGGAAATCTTTTGAAAGAGCTGAACAACACTCACATTGTGCTGGGCCCCAAAAAAATGGATGCTAAAGACTTCAAAGACTTCAGGCCCATCAGCCTTGTGAACGCTATCTACAGGATTTTCACCAAAATAATTGCTACAAGGCTCCAACTCATTATGAATGATTTAATCTCTAGGCAGCAGAGTGGGTTCATCAAAGGAAGGATTATTCAAGATGGAGTGATTATGGTTCATGAGACCATTCATTCTATGGAGAATAATAAAAAAGAAAATATGGCTCTTAAGCTTGATATGAATAAAGCCTTTGACAAGGTTTCTTGGGTTTTTCTTGACAAAGTCTTAACTAAATTTGGTTTTCCAGACAAATTTAGAAAAATTATTAAGGCTTGTATCTCTACGGTCAGATTTTCAGTGGTGGTTAATGGTGAGCCTATGGGTTTTTTCACTAGCAGCAGAGGGCTAAGGCAAGGGGACCCCATCTCCCCCTACTCTTCATTCTTATGGCTGATAGCCTTAGTAGAACAATTGGTAAAGCAGTCAATGATGGTCTTTTGAAAGGCTCAAAGCCCACTTCCATCAGCCAAGTTGTCTCCCATCAACAATTTGTGGATGATACTATCCTCCTTCTTTTGGCTTCAGTCATTGAAGCTAAGGCTACCAAGGCTATTCTGCAGCTCTATGAATCTACTTCTGGGCAAGAGATCAATTATGATAAAAGCTCCATTTTTTTCTTCAACACTCCTGAAGAAAGACAACTTAAAATTGCTAAAATTTTGGGCTGTAAAATAAGTGTGCTTCCAGCCACTTACTTGGGCCTTCCTCTCGGCACTAAAAAAGTCTCTAGCAAGGTGTGGGATGAGCTATTGGAGAGATTTCAAAAAAATGGCTGGTTGGAAAGGAGCCATTTTGTCTAGTGCTGGTAAGTGCCTGCTCATTAAAAGTACTCTTCAAAATCTGCCCATTTATATCATGTCACTCTTCAAGATCCCCTCTTCCTTCAGAGAAAAGATTGAGAGGATTCAGAAAAAATTCTTATGGCAGGGCATGGAAGAGAAGTTTAAATTTCACTTAGTTGCTTGGGATAAGGTTTGTACCCCGAAATCTATGGGAGGATTGGGTATAAAAGACATTGAGAAAATGAATGAGGCTCTCATTGCGAAAATGGGCTGGAGAATGCTTTCAGAGAAACAACCCTGGATTGATTTAATCAAAGCTAAATACCTAAATCAACAAACTGTCTATTCTTTCCTGCAAGATGAGCACCTCCCCTATGGTTCCATTTTTTGGAACAATCTGGTTAAGAGTAGAAATTTCATTAAGCAGGGCAGTAAATGGAAAGTGGGTGATGGTTGGGATATAAATTTCTGGGAGGATAACTGGTTTAATGGCAATCTTATGGACAATTTGGGATTGTTAAGGATAGTCTTGTAAACAAATATGGCATTAAAATCAAGGATTATATTGAGGGAAATGGCAATAGAAAGAAATGGAAAAAATATCAGTGGAGCGAGATGATCTAGTACAAATTATTTCCTCCCTTCAAGTTCAGTTAGATCTTATTCCCTTAAGTCAACTGGATACTAAGGATGAGCTGGTCTGGCATAATTCCATTGATGGGGACTATTCTGTCAAAATTGGATATAACACTTTCTTCGACAGTAGTCAATCTGAGTTCAATTGGAATAGGATTTGGATGGCTGAATTAACTCCTAAAATAAATTTCTTCCTTTGGCTGGCTATCAGAGGCAAGATTCTTACCACTGACAACCTGATGAGAAGAGGTTTTATAATGCCTAATAGATGTCATCTTTGTAAAAAAGACTCTGAGGATATCAGTCATTTGTTTATCCATTGTGATTATGCTACCAGAATATGGAGTTTTTCCCTCTCTAAATTTGAAGCTCTATGGGTGGTGCCGAAGGATTTCAATCAGCTATGGACTCAATGGAACCCACCCTATAGGCATTGTGTTGTCAGAAGGATCTGGAAGCTGGTTATCCCTCATATTATTTGGAGGATATGGAAAGATAGAAATGATATTATTTTTAGAAATAAGAATCAGAACTATAAGCTCAGTATTGGTAAAATTTCTAATGATATCAAAGAGAATATAGCTAGATTTAAACCCCCCAAGAATAAGAGTTATCTAGAAAATGAAGAGTATGTCTTATCCAACTAGAAGATTGAGTCAGCAAGAGTCAGATGTAGTAATTCCAAGTAATAGTATTGATAGATATTTGATTAAATGGCATCCTCCTAATTTTAACTGGTATAAGTTGAACTTTGATGGGGCCTCTAAGGGTAACCCTGGGATGCGGCAGGGGGAGGAGTGATCCGGGATCATAAAGGTAATCTGATTGCTGCGTATGCTGGAAAAATGGGAATTCAAACCAATCATTTTGCTGAAGCATTATCTGCTTTATGGGGCCTGAGAATTTCCCAGAATCATAATATCCAAAACCTCATTCTTGAAGGGGACTCCCTGAATATCATTAATCACCTTAATCAGTGCTCACCTCCAAGTTGGAACATCAAGGATTTTATCTCAGAGTCCATAAGTATCTGCCAAACATTCACTAACATCCGGATCATACATACTTACCGGGAGGGTAACAAGTTGGCAGATGCATTGGCAAATTATGGCATTAATGTTAACCACATTGTTTGGGATAATAATAGCATTCCTAAACAACTTCAAAGCAACATTCAAGCGGATATCTATAAACATGCAAATTCAAGATTTGGGATATGATCATTGGGAGTGGATTAGTATTAATAAAGCTCCCACACGTGCTGACTTTAAAACTAATCTTATACAATTCTTGTCGAACAATCAAGTTTGTATGAAGAATAATGGAAAGTTCAAGTGGATTTATATTGAAAGGAAAGTCGCGCATGCAGGCAAAGATTGTGCTCTATACAATCTGGCTACAAGACTCTACGGATCCCCAAGATAGAAATAATGTTAATGATGATAGGGAGCGGGCTAGCAAAAGGGCCGTAGTTCCCACATGTGAACTTCCACAGGTTCAAATCAGCAGTCACGCGGGTATTTGTGGGAAAAGAAATGGCTATTCTCATCAGCATTTTCACTGCGTGAATAATAATAGCAAAAGGCAGACTGGTATTAGCACTCTTAAGGTTTCTAATATTTTTGCAAGTAGTTAAGCACGGTGACAATGGGGGCCCTCCTTGCCAGATCGAGCCCAACGCAGATCCGGATTGGAGGGATAATGTGGAGCTTTGGAATATTCTAAGCCAGGGAGGCATCACCAACTTTATGGAGAAGGTTCAGGGCCATGACCAAAGTATTTCAGTGTGTTTTGCAAAAGATTGGAAGGATCGCACTGTTGAGTATGGGGGTAAAGATTGCGATCAATGAGGAGCTGATAGCTGAAGCGACTGGCCTTGGCATGGACGGATACCATTTTTTTAATAAAAGGGTTGACAGAGAAGCTGAGGAGAGGAGATTTGTTGAAGGAACTAAGAAGCTGATCTTTGTCATGGCGGGCCTACTTGTCAATTCGATCCCCTCGCCCTATGATGAGGTTACCCGCATGATGGTGCGTTTCATTTCTTTGGAAGGGAGGTTCGTCACTGTACCTGCTAAACATCTTGTCTTCCTCAATCACTTCCACAGGAATCACACGGTATGTTTCCCCCATTATCTACTTAGCTCTCTTGAGCGCTCCATTTTGGAGTTTCAAAAGCATGCTCATGCTGTTCCTTTGCACCAGGGGCTAATTTTCTTGCTGCATAAATTATGTCTTCTTCGGTCTCCTGCCTCCCTTCCTCCCCTGGCTCTGTTCCCCCTCTACCCATTTCTATGGCCGCCAGCCCCATCTCTCCACATTCTGTCCCCCACTGCTGCTGTCACCCCTCTCCCGGCCTTCCCGGCTCCATCTCCCATTCCCCCCACCTCTTGCCCCCACCCCTTTGCTTCCACTTCGGCCAGACCGGTTACCAGGTCCTCTAGAAGACTGAACCTTGATACCCCTCATTGTGGGGAAGGGTCCTCAGGAGATTGAAACTACCCATAACCTCCTTCATATTAGCAGTGCTAGTTCTCAGGAAGCACATATGGAGAGCTCCACAAAAAGGTTGGAGGCCTTAGAAGCTGACATGAAGCTGTTGAGGGAAGAGGTTAAAAACATGGCAAAACAAAAAGGTAAGAGGAAGAAGGAGGAGGAGGTGGCTATGGATAATAGCCAGCTTGAAGATATTTACAAGAAGCTGAACTCCTTAGACTCCCATTTAGGGAAGGCCAAGACTCACCATGATTATAACATGGCCATTTTTACTGCTATTGAGGAGTTCATTGAGCAGCATGTCCGAAGTGTCTCCAATCTCAGCGGGGTTCTGGCTACCCTTTGGGGCACTGATAAGGAAAGCAAAAGGACCATTGCTCAGCTGGATGTTATTGACTCGCCCACATGATGACCTTGGGGATGTTCAAATCTTGGCAGACTATCAAATCCAACATCGAAAAATCCACCAAGAAGTAATTGGGGGTGCTTTTACTGCACTTCTGTGTAATTATTGTTGTTTTTGCTGTCATTTTGCTACTTTTCTGCAGTTTTCACTCTATTTTGATTTTGTAGTGGTAGCTGCTCTTTGGCTACTTTGGGCTTCATTGTCCCATCTAGATTTTGATCCTTTTTGTTCTGGTTCTCTTTCCTATTCTGGCTTCTAGGCCCTCTTTTGTTCTCAAGGGTATAGTCCCTTTCAAAAAACTATTTGCCAATAATAAAAAAATGTATAGGGTTATATTACACTCAATTTTATTTATTAATAAATTCATGAATCCCTTTGGAACTCCCATAATTCTCATTTGAATATCCACCAAGATCGGGGATCTTCACTTGCAATGTCAGGACAAAATTTTAAAATATGGATAGAATAATATCCTGAAATGCTTTTCAATGTGAAGTAGTATTATATATATTTCCAATGAGTGTTTTTTCACTTCAAAAAATTACCTAAGGATCCTTAACCATTCAGCTCAAACTCACTATATTTTTACTCCTTTCATTTGCATTGTGCTACAAGTAGCCCGGTGTTGCATAGTTTGTTCATAAACCAGTTTCACCTTGTATAACTTCCATAAAATTTATTTTATTATATCATAACTCATTCACAATTTTAACATATGCATTATCTCTTCTTGGTTCATCTCCATATGGTTTTCATTAGGTGCAAAAGTCTTGAAAATATGTATTTTTAGGCCTCCGGGAGTAGTTCCTTCAAAGTGGATCAAAATGGACCCATGAACTACTTCCCACCACCTTTCCTACACATGAAACACACTTCAAAAATATATTTATCATATCCCTCCCATCCATTATGGGGTTTACATAATCAAAAATTTCCAAAGGGCATGTTTACATTACCTAGTTCCGGGATTTTTTAGTGTGGGCTTAGTTGTCATGGAAAAAATAATCGAGTTTTTATGCTAGACATTTAGCATGAGAACAATTTTCTACACATATTATGACATATTTGAGGTCTACACATCCTTCACCATTTTGGGTTCATCTTCCCCTAATCATGAATATTCTCAAGTAGATTTTGTGCCACCTATCTTGTTGTACATAGATAAAATCGAAAATATAAAAATATTCACATATTTACAAAAATGCAAAAGTAGTATCTATACGTGTACATTGCATTGTTAGCACTTTATAATATTCTACATGTTTATTTTCACTATGGTTTTATAATATCATATATATTCTATTGTTACACACATGAATTCATGAGGTATATTAAAATTGATGCAGACATACATATTTTTACATGTTAATATGAGAAAAATTGGTTCCTTACATTAATTATCTTAGGGGCATCCCTCTACACTATATGGGGTGTTATTATTTCATTATATTTCCTTTATACCTCCTCATGACACTTGATTACATATATTATATACATGTTCTCTTTCAAACTAACATGACTAACATACATATCTTATGTAGCGTTGACATATCTTGCTTCATGTGCTTTCTTACTACTTATTTTTCTCTTATCATTGTTTTAAATTATTGTTTTCCAATTACTTCTTTTACTCATTTTCCATTTCATTGTATGTGGATTGAGTTCCTTGTTCATCTTTTGACACCATGGGTGTCCCATGTTTGTAGATTTATGAATTTCTTGTGTGATGTTTCTTCTCTTATCTCGTGTCATATGTTCCTTGAATATCTCGTGACACCATGGGTATCCAATGTTTGTGGCTCTCTCGAATTAATGTGGATCTTCTCTACATGTTATGAATTCTATTTTCTCACTTGATGGTCATTTTTATCTACATTATAGTTTTAGTACATATAAATTTTTGGTATTCTAGATGTTCTTATTTATCTTATCATCTATTATGTCTCCTATTGTTTGTTTATATGTGCTCTATGGTTGCCACCATGTGTAACCCCTTTTACAAGTACATGTTCTCAAAGATGGCCACCACTTCAACATTCCATGTTCTCCTACATATTATTATGCATAAAGTGCATGTGTGCACATCTATTCTTTTGATTTGCATGCTTAAATTATTTATCACATTTGCCTCAAAATAGGGAAATTCATCAGGATATATTCTACACTTGCAAATGGATTTACAAACTCTAAGACATGTTTTTATAGGGAATAAATATTCAAAAACATCTCCAAATACCAAAATTTGGTAGAAAATATATATCTACAAGACTATATAAAAGGTCAAGACTGTATGGACATTTCTTACCCTACCATACATTTTTCCCATGGGGTAGTTAAACCTTATTTTTCTATAGTTTCAAATTCTCACCATAGATAAATGTTTTTTTGCATAATCTCATACTTAGATGACACTATTCATATTAGTTTACATGGGATATGAATATTCACTCATTCTCCACTTTATTACTTAGTTCTAGCTATAAAATATAGGTTTTTAGTGGCATTACTCTCCTTCTCCTTTATTATTTCAAATTACTAAACACTCTTACTCAACACTAGCACACACATGAATAACATAGGGAACTCATTCTCATTTGTAGCTTATGTCTATATGTACAATATTAGGTCTATATCCATTTATATAGGTTTGTTTTGTAGTGTTATGGAAAGTAACAAAGAATCTAAGATATTTGTATTAAATATTTACTCTCCTCATTTTTAAGGAAAAATATCAAAGTTACTAAAAAAATTGATACATGATATTCTTACTTCACGAGGTGCATTGGTACATAGATTTTCTTCTCTTTATATCTTTGATTGACTACTAGGATGCATGGACCAAATACTCTAGTTTATTCTTCAATCAAAATTGGGATTGATCACACCTAATACTTTAGAAAAATTCACCAACACAACATAAATCTCTAACCGCTAGTAATGAAACAGAACGCTTCCCTCTACAAGACAATCGATATATTATTTCCATGTTTTACATATCTTAATTTCACTTTATACAATTTCAAATTCTATATTTACATTTTAGATATTGTTCAATTTCTAATATGGAAATTAAATACACTTTCTCTTTTGGGCTTCATCATGTAGCATGCCAACAAAAAAACATCCAATAACAAAATCCTAGAAAATATTAAGTGTGTCTACACACTCAAATATTTTCATTTAAATGGTGATTTTCCTTTCATACTTAAAAGTGGAGAAATGTATATAATAAAATTTGGATTTATTTACCCTTTAACATATCTAATTGTGACTATGTTTTTGGCTAAAACAAATACCCACATCCTATCCCCAATTTACACATTTGATCTCTTTCCCGATTTACTTATTCCCACACATTGATGTGTCAACAAATTCTAAATACATATCAATGAAATAACTACTTAAGCTCTAACCATCATAATATAAATTTTAGATGTGATCTTACTTATCCATATCCAAAATCATACATATTGGTTAAGATGTGGAATTTAATTTTGTCGACCCATACGGTCCTAAAATGACACATATTCTAACTTTTTTTTGATGCAATATTTTTTTGGGGGTATTTTCATCTTCTTAGGTTATCCTTATCATGATAATTTACCTTTATATACCTATATAAGCAATTTAATATCACCTAATTTACTCATCTGTCATAACTTGGAAAGTATATAGAATAATCATTTGCCACACTCATTGCAATACTCACAAAATAAACTCAATACTCCATAAATATTACTAAATATGATGCACATTAATTAGGGTAACCACTACTACAATATAAATAACTCAAGCAAGTCATGGATTCTAGCTTCCCTCTCTTCCAAAAACACCAAGATCCCTACTTCAAATTCTTAGAAAGAGCATAATCCTTTCAATAATTTTCAAAGAGGTTCCACTTACCAACTAGGTGCATTCATATATATATTACATGATAAGTATACAACTATGTGTATTTTGAGGCCTCTTTTAAGTAGTACTAGCTAGATGGTGCATAAATTGTACTTCGACCCAAAAAATAACCTTATATCGGGTGTTCCACCCATGGTTAGGGTTTGAGCATGATTCCTCTAATTACATATGGTTTCAATATTATGTGACAATTAGGGTTTGAAAGTGAAACACATTTCTAGACCACCAAAGGGAATAGAAATTTACAAATCATCATTCTAACAGGCTCTAATACCATGCCATAAGGGGATGATTTAATATTACAAATTGACCAAGATATATGGTCCTATATAAGGGTAGTTTCAAGACATAATATCATAAATGAATAAATTTCAATGTCAACACTCAAAAGTTCTCTAGTATGTGCATATAAATATATTATATAGTACTATGTAGCTAACTAAACTTTCCTTATTATGTTTTTAATCTTGTAGCATGTCATAATCACTAATTAAGAACTAATCATTATTTTTATACTATATTATTAATGATGGTTAATTATTCGAGATTAGCTCCTAGTTTCAAAATTTGCATTCCTTTTTAGTACTATGTATGTCCATAACATCAATCTAATATAATCTTTAAAATTTTGTTAACATACACCGTGACTAATTGGGAATGGAGATAAATGATAAATTTGATTCATAACTAATGAAATTTAAGTTTCTTCAATCAAATGAATGATAATTCTATTGATCTCTTAGTCCATGAATCATCCTAAAATGGGATTTAAAATCATGTCATTTCACATTATTAATAAACTTAATGAATCTACAATTATGCATTCCTAATGGTGTCCAAAAGACTGATTTGATAAATACAAGCCCTTTATGCATGGCAATTAACTACCCTAGAAAATAATAATAATAAGAATCAAGTAAACAATCATTAACCATAGTTTTAAAAAACAATAATTTTTTAACAATGAAAAATACCACATGGTGTTTATAGTATAATTCATCAAATTTGGGTAAGTTCCACATTAATAATGGGACAACATCAAAACCAACACTTGATTCAACATAGATTTGTGTAGAAATCACTTTCTTCCAATATTGGTTAAATACAAACTTATGTTATTGACATAGATAAAATAGGAAAATGCTAAATAAAATCACCAATATTTAGTTAGTGTTAGTAATTGGATATAAGAGAATAATTTAAACCATTGAGTAACATTTTTATGAACATTCTAAAAATATAGCCATATATGTTACAAGTGGCAATGTGCACTCCTCGTGTTGTCTGAGTGGCTAATGCCACCTGAAATGGTCCTTGTAGCATACATTGCTATTTTATCTATAATATATTGTGATGACCACATAATAACTTTAATAGATAAGAAAATATTCAATATAATTAAATATTTTTAATATGGTCACAACAATAACCAAATGATACCACTAAATGTATATATACCAATGTAATAATAATACAATTGAAACCTATTATATGTTTATAGAGGTTCTCATGTACCTTTCTATATAGTTATGTACACCCCAATCTAAACCCTTTTTCTAAATCATATCCTCCCTTTGGGTGTCCCACTCTGAGCAATAGGTACCTATAACTACATCCAAATCTCATGAAAACATTAGTAGTTGGACTTCAAACATTAGCTGAAATCATAAAATAGAAAAATAAATTTACTTACATTATTATATCATTAAATGCAATAATGCTAAAAATCATTTTAGGTAAAATAAATTTATATCATTTTTTCTTAATTTAATCATAAAGATTAAATACCTAAAATTTCATCAGTATAATGATAAATCCATTAGTGTTAAGTTTAAATAGGCCATTGAAAATTCAGCTAAAGATATGGAAGCATAATACAATGTGTCGAAACATGTTGTATTGGAGAATGTTTTCTTGAATAAGGATGTGAAAGGCATGTTTGAACACCTCTAGAAATAAAAAGAGGTTGGTGAGCATGGAGGAAAACATGACCAATAGGGTATGTATATGGAGCCATGTTAGCTTAAGGATAACTTGAATATGATGAAAGGTAAGCTCAATGATATGAAAGGATAATAGGTTGCAATAAATGGAAAATTTAACAAAATTATGGCTTGCAGACAAGATAGACATAAAGAATTGATGTGGACATATATTTGTGGGGAAAATATTAAAAAATAAAATCCAAGATGATGGAGTAGGAAACACAAAACAACATCAAGGCACTGGTGATCCAACTCATGACCATGAAGGATGAATAAGAGGCTTCTCTAAACCTCAATGATATGATGATTAAATGAAATATCTCTTCCAATTTTTCAATACTTTATCTTCCTTTAGAGGTTTTTTTGTTTTCTATGTTGGTTTCATTTTTAAGTCTTATCTATTTTTTTGGTTATGTAGTGGTGAATTTTTGGGGATTGTCGTTGGTTATAGTTTGTTTTTATTCTCTTTGTGATGTAAAAGTTAGGGGTAACCTCTCAAAACCCTTATTTTTACTGTTAATAGTATTTAATTATATTAAAATAAATGTAAAAAAATCTAAAATCATATCTTATTGATCCTATGAAGTGGGAATATATTTAGAATATTGATCACATAGGACATTTCTTTAAGCCACTTCTCATTTTTAAAGTGAAGATAAAAAAATCCAATATCCTAATAAGATCTATCGTTACCACCCCTAGTTCTTTCACTAGTGAATATTTATAATCAATAATATGAGATGTATCTACCATATATTTCTATTGCAAAGAAACATGGAAAGAATCATGTAACTAAGATAAGGTGATAAGAAGAACTTATTTTTAACAAGGTTGATTACTTCTAGAGAATCAAAGGGTCCCACATAGTGAGGTGCTAAATTCACTAATTTTCCAAATTGGATTGATATTTTTATGCTTAACACACATGAACACGTAACAATAAATTCCTATCATTATTTTTCTTATATGCATAAATATTTATTTGATCTATCACTTCTTTTAGACACTACCTAATAAGCTTTAATTTCTCTTCCATTTAAAATAATTTTTTAGACCATCTCTTTTTTCTATAAAAAAACCTAACGTGTTTGGCATTTTTGGCCATGCAAATCTTAAAACAATCTCATTTTGAAGATGTAATTGTATGAATTGTTAAAATTAAACTCAACCAAATGAATACACTATTCCTACTTATATTGTTGATCCATACCATATATTCTCAACATGTCCTCTATAATCTGATTTACTCACTTAGTTTTCTCATTATACTCAAGATGGAAAGTGGAAATCCTAAGGCCACATGAATCATCTACCAAAAATGGGATGTAATACATGTATATATATTTGAGATAATTCATTCTAGTATACCATGCAATATAAAAATGTCATGTATGAATCTTATAAAAAGTGTCATTAATTCATCCTTAAGGTTACTTGGTATGAAATGGGTAACCTTAGTTAGCTTATTTACTATAACTAATATAACATCATGTCGATTATTCAACATAGGAAATCCTTACACAAATTCAATGTTAATCACTTACCAGCTTCTACATGGCTATCTCATAGGGGTAAGGAAGTCCTAATAAATTTGAATGCTCAACATTAACCATATAAAAATATAAACATTTAGAAACAATTATTTCCATCCTTCTTTTTCCTTTCCGTAAGTACATATGTTTCATGTCTTCTAACATATTTTCACTCTAATAAGACTATATTAATATATCTTATACATGTCATACAAAAGATCTTGTAGATTTATATAAATTTCTTCCTTGACCTACTAATAAAATTTGTCGATAAGAAAATGTTATAAAATTTCTTCCTTAAAATTGACATTATTAACATTGTAAAAATGTACTTCCTACAACTTTGAACATCCTCGACTCTTTTTCCTTTCCCTTTATAAACCTGATATTAAACTATAATCTGATAAAAATATAACCACCTTCACTATCTTACATTCAAATTTGGTTGAGTGAATATATGTTTTAAACCAAGGTGATCTATTTTTAATTCAAATAATTTTCCTAACAATAAATACCTTTAAATTTATAAATTATACACAATAACCAATAGTTCTAAATCATGAAGAGCATAATTATTATCATAAGGATAAGCTTCATGGATTCATAAGAAATGAAATTTCCATCATGCATTAACAATCCAAAAAACCATTCTCCTGAAACATATGTTATCATTGAAAATTTACCATTCACATTGGGAACAAGGAGTATTAGTAATGTTGTCCATTTATTCGTGAGGATATGAATGATTTGTCACATTTATGAGTCCATTTAAGTTTCTTTCCTTTCTTTTTCAATGATTTTATAAGATTATCAATCTTATAAAACTATGGAATAATATTCCTTTAATAACCTACTAATCCCATAAATATACACACCTTATAGATGTTTTTAGGAGTAGGCAAGTCTATGATATCATTTATCATAGTAAGATTTACTACAGATTCCATATACCAAAATTATGTTCCAAATATACTAAGATTTCAATTGGAAGAAAAGAGATTTGAAAAAAATTTCATAAAATGTTTTCTATCTTAATCCCTCTATTACCAATCTTAGATGGCATATGTGTTCATCTTAATTCACGAGAATATATAATTTTTCCCAAGAAGACTTGCACAAACATATCAAAGAAATTTGTAAATACACTATTCATTAAGTTCATGAAATATTTTAGGGTGTTTTTCAATCCATAAGAAAAATAAATAAATTCATAGTGACCATATCTAGTTCAAAATATTGTCTTAGGAATGTATTCCTCTCTCATTCTACATTGGTGATAATATAATCTCAAGTCTATATGAAAAAAATATTTTTTCCCCATGTATTTGATAAAAATGATCATCAATACAAGATAACATATACTTGATATTGATATTCACCTTATTAAACACCTTATATTTTATACAAATGTTTAACGCTCCATCCCTCTTCTTGAAAATGTCATATGATTTTTTCTACAATGATAAACTTGGGAGAATTGAACCATTAACCAAGTTCATGAAGTTAAACCTTGTTGGTCAAAAAAATTGATTAAGTATCCAAGGAATTCTAGAAGCTATGCACGAGGTACGTGTGTGCAATGAACAAAGTAGCATTCAAGGGGTGTGCGCGGTGGGAAAGAAGATCGGTGCACATGGTTATGTGAGAGAGCATGAACTTAGCCTATTTTCCAAAAAATCTAAAAATAGGAAAAGAAAGGTTTGAGTGCCGACCAAGAAAAGGATAAAAGCATGATGACTTGGAAAAGTCTATAATTGGGAAAAGCACATACAGAAAAATAAAAGAACCATGCACGAGCTAGAGATAATACTAGGATTAAAGCAAGTCTTATAATTAGGATAATATATTATTAACATAGAATGTAAATCATAGAAGCTATTTTGTGAGCACACCTATTATTATGAGAGTGCATGAGTGGTGAAGGGAAAGTCCCCACCCCTATATATATATGATTTATTTCCTTGATAAAGTGACCATGGATGTTATTATGACATAGATTTAGGATTTGGGTGCATGAACTTGTACACTATTGTAATGAATGTTATATGTAAATAACCATTCACAAGTTAGATCTAATAATAATATTAAAGAAAGTATTATATTTAGGATAATATATTATTAGCATAGAATGTAAAGCATGCAAGCTATTTTTTAAGCACACCTATTATTAGGAGAGTGCATGGGAGGTGAAGGGAAAGTCCCCACCCCTATATATATTTGATGTATGTCCTCGATAAAGTGACTGTGGATGCTATTGTGACACGATTTAGTTTTTGGTGTTTATGCACATGAACTTGTGCACTATTGTAGTGAATGTTATATGTATTCAACTTATGTGATGTAATGAAGTTTGATTTATATGGATACTTTTGGCTGAATAATGATAATTGATGTGTCTGAAGATGGTTTCTTGACGATGTAGTTGATCTTAGTTCTTATTTACATTAGTTAATTATTTCACATATTAAATGTGTTTCCAAATTTGCATGGTTATAATGACTATCTAGGTATGAATGTTTGATTGGTTACAAATACGATGATTATGCATGTTAGCTTCTTGGTAAGCATAACAAAGGAGGGACCTGATAGTTGTGCGCTCTTTTGGTGAGCATAAATATATGTTTGGATGAAGTGCTAACGCACCTAGCTATTGAATGTGCAAAAAAAGACTACATTTTGGTTTTGTTGCGGGAAATATTTTCAATTTGTCTACCATGATGTTGCATGCGAGATAGACGTAATGACTATCTTTGGAAAGTATTGAGAGTTGGGTAGAAGATGAACAAGATGCGTTTGCATGAAGGTATAACATTAGACCTGATTTTAATGCACAAAAGTGGGTGGAGGATAACTTGAATGATAGCTTGTATGAGATGTTCATCATCTTTTTCTAGTAGAGTTGTACCAATGGTTAGTAGCTTACGCATCAAACATAATTTTTTTCCCAAAGACTAAGATTTTGGAAGCAAGAAGACTATTATATTCTTTTTTATTCGACTAATACATGGAGTATAGTTGTGAATCGTTAGTGGGAAGGAATATTGTACAATTATACCTTGGAATACTTGATTTGGATGTATTCTTTCCTAAAGGAATTAGAGTTCAACTTCTTCCATGAGCCAAGAGGATCCTATTTGTGCGTGATACCCTTATCTATCAATATTTTGATGATAGAATTGGGATTAGAGAGATTACCTATTTCTATATAAATCCCCACCATGCGTAGGGGCATGCTCAGATGTGGAGAAGGATGAAATCAATCGACAAAACGGAAGAGAGAAAAGAGATGGTAGTTTACATAGTTCTACTTTATCAAGAATAATGATGACTAGAAAAGGTTACGAGACCCCATGGAATATGATGAGTTGTAGTATCATGTCCTCATGATATTGGGAAAGTGTAGTAGAGACCCCATGTTAGATTCGAATGAGAGTGCGTTAGAGAAGAGAATCGGGACCATAAGTGCGCATCTAAACCAGCATGGCTTCCTAGCCCTGTGTAAGGTATTCCATATCAAGAGGTAGTCAAAGGGAAGTGTATTGAAGGAAATAAAATACCATCCCCATGTAGGGAAGGAGATACAGTAGAACTAATTTAATTTTAGTTCATGAAGGGAAGTATACCAGGAGCATACATATTGTAGCATAGTAGGCACAAGTATTTTGAAGTCCCCTTGGAGGATTGTTTACATACACATCATCAAGATAAATTATTTACCTACAGAGTATTGGAAGTTATCCTATCAATTTTGTGACAACACGGACAATGGGCATCCAAGATAGTATAACAACTTGAACATAAGGAAGTTCACCTATGGGACCTCGGGACATAGAAGGATGCTCGGTCAGCCACCACACGGTGGAAATCACGTGGAGGATTAGGATTTGGGTCTTGTCTTAACCCATGGTAGGGTTCGTAGCCCCCTTTGAACTAGCCTCGTTAGACACCACCTCAACAACTATAGTAAAATACACCTCAAGTCTACTTTGATATGTCTCTTCACTTTCCAAATTATAGAGGTGTGAAGGATGCGTCTAGTCATGTGCATAAGTGTGAAATACTATGGAGGAATAAGGTAATTATAGCCCCGATTGAAAAGAAATTTAGTTTTCAACCACACTTCAAGAGTTAACATATATTTAGTACGGAAAGTATGATCCACACTAGAATGAAGTGGATTATGATGCTTTACATGTAACATTTTTAGTTGAGTTTCATATTCCATAGTTTGAACCCGAGTATTAGCTCGCTCGAGGACATCAAGCGGGTTTGTCTAAAAGTCGAGGGAGCATGAAGCACATTTTAAAACTCTCTTGTCCAAACTATCCTATGATATGCATCCAATCTAACACACATAGTGGTTCGTTAGAGGTTTACTGACTCCATTTCAAAGGGAATTGTCACACAAGACATATGCATATCCACAAGAGGCCTTGGAAGAAGTTCTACATGATGAAGCAGTTAGGAGTTATAAAACTATAAAAGCCCATTTTGGAGGAAGAGATAGTATCTATGGCCAAGAAGTTATAAAATATCTTTACCAATTCAACACATGAAATTTGAAGTGGGTTATAGTGCACTAATTGTGAAGTAGAGGGACATATGAAGGATATTTATCTATGTAGGACTATGTCGTGCACTATTACAATCATGTGATATTTTCCACAAGAATTATGTTGTTTAGAATTTCCCTCTCTTGCAGCATGTAAATATGAAGAATGTATCCATGTACTGCAAGATTTTTTATTCTTACACTCGTGATATTGAGGATTTTTATATAATAGACTATATTCATGAGGCATGCGAGACTTGATTATGGTAAACCATGCTTGGAAATAATCTCTCGGTACATGAATCCCAACCTACTAAAGGGTGTGGTAGTGAAGGTGGATTACAGAGGTGGATATATGAGTAGAGGTCATGATGGTAGAGGTAGATTCACACACGGGACTTGCTACACTTTTGGGTCCCCATATCGTTAGTAGCACGTGTCCCCAAAATTTGGTATGTGAATATTGTGAAGAAAAAACATAAGGTTGAGGACTTCCCTGATATTTATGACCATATATATAAGAACAAGAAGAAGGAAAAAGGCACATGGATGAACAAGGTGCGGTGCATCAAAATTGATCAATGGATGCAACAGAAGACACTTGATTTGGAATTACAGCCTATGTTAATGACTACTCATGTGGAAGTAGCGCGTGTGTGCAAGCCTCTTAAAGACAAACCCCTCATTAGGAGGGAATAGGTTATACATGCCAAGTACCCATATGTTGCTCATCGAAGGAGTTTTATCAAGATACTAGGGAGTGATCAAATAATTACAAGGTGACATCTAGTGCACGAAGGAGAAGGCACATAAGAGATCATGTTTGAAGAACATTGAGCTCCTATAGGAAGTTATAGATGATTTGAAAGAGGTATGTAAGATGATGATGTAGAATAATATCATCCCCCGCTAGGAGAACGGTTACATGATAAGGTACCACACTTGGTGTTGAGTGTGAGAGACAAATACCACATGCAAATTTACCATCACATAACAATGAGTATGAAAAAGAAATCACATTGGATACAGTTATTGATGGTTTCTAGGTGAGTAACATTCTGATTGACATAGGTGATGAGGTGAATGTCCTAACTTTGGATGCATGGAATTATATCGAGATAACACCTTTGTAACTATCTTCTAATGTGTTATATATGGCGAACAAGACAAGGGATCTATTTATTGGGGTTTGGAAGGGTGCTTCACTTACCATTCAAGGAGCCAATTTTACTACTGAGATTTGAGGTATTGGAGCTAACTCGAGGTAGATAACTTTCCAGCACTACTTATACATCCTTGGTATTATGTGAACAATGTTGACATGCGCTTCAACAAGAGATATATTAGTTTTGAGAACAAGGATGAATGCATGGTCATACCCTTGGATGAGGAAAAGGTTAAACCATACATTGAGTTTTTATTGAAGAAGATTCAAATATAATTCATGTGCGGATGGTGCATGACCACGAGAGTGTGGATCCCTCTAAGGAAGGTGAACTTCAATGGGGAGATGCATAGTCAATTAGTGATACCACTAGTTTTTCTTATGATAATTGGGCCTATGGCATATATGAGATAGTTGAGTGCAAGATGAAAGGAATAGTAACTAAAATGATAAGTCTACACATATTCGGTGCTTGGGAAAAACTCAGCTACCTAGGTATATTGGTGAAGAAAAGCCTAAATATTTCTTGCACACCATAGAGAACCAGTTTCTAAAATGAAAGATACATGAGGAATATGTTGGTTTATACGTTACATGGAACAATAGTGCATTTTTTGGTAACACATATATATAACTTGTGCATTGGTGTGTTGCTTTGAAAAGAAGTGAGAATCACATTTTAAACAAGGTTTACTTGAAATATTGTGCCTATACTTATACATGAGTATGATGGGAAGACTCCTATTTTGGTACACATTCATAACTATGAAATATGATGGGCACTAGGTCAAGCATCCTTACCACCATCTCTATGGGTACACAAGCTCTATACCACTCGTGTGGATGCGTGCGGCATGGTATGTGCATGCTAAGCTCAAGAAAGAGACTGCAAGTTGGTGAGATATGATTGAAGGTATGACTCACACTTGATTATTTTTCTAATAAACCTCTAGTACATGAGGATTTTTAGATTATGAAGTGCATCACATTAGGATATAGCACAAAAGAAGAGGAGCTCATGCTTCATTACTTAGAGAACCTGATTTCGAGTCATAAATAGAGACATTGGAAATAGAATAGATGCAATCGGGCACGCTAGAAAGAGAAAGAAAAAGGAAAATTGGTATACCTCATTAATGATGAAGAGGTGGATAATTTGGATATTATCCATGCAGAGATTACACATGAGGTAATGGAATCTGCATATGAAAAGGAAGTACCATAATCCTATGAAGATAAATAAGGTAAACATTGGCACTGAGGATGCACCTAAGGAAGCCATCATTAGAGACTACTAGTTAAAACAGAAGGTAGAAAATATCATTGATATTTTGTGAGGATTTCAATATTTGTTTCCAATGGGATATGATGAGTTGAAAGGATTACACCCCTCATTGGGAGAGATGAAGATTAAGCTGAAGGAGAGCATGCATCTAATTCGAAGAGGCCTTACAGGATGAACCCAAACATGTGCGTGAAGGAGAAAGAAGAGATAAACAAGATGCTTAAGTATGGAATCATTGAACCAATTGAGGAATCTAAGTGGTTTATCCCTATGATGATTAACATCAAGAAGGATGGTAAAATAAGGATCTTTGTAGATTACAAAGAACTTAATGCCTCATGTGTTATGGATCATTTTCCTACACCATTCACCGAAGAGATTCTTGAGGGAGTTGTGGGGCATGAGATATATTCTTTAATAGATGGGTTGTGAGGTTATCACCAATTGTGAATTTTGTGGGAAGATCATTAAACTAATACTTTCACCATTAAATGGGGAAGTTTTGCATGTACTAACATGCCCTTTAGATTAAAGAATGAGCCAATGGTATTCTTACGCATAGTGGTCCAAGATTTTCATGAATTCATCCATAAGTTCTTACATATTTATCTAGATGACTGGACTATCTATGGGTTGGTTAAATATCAATTTGATAATTTGAGGCTCATGTTTAAGAGGTGTAGGAAATTAAGAATCTCTCCTAACATTTAAAAATGTATTTTTACTACACCCTTTGGAAATTTTCTTGGGCACATTATTTGAAAATATGGAATTTTGGTGGATCCAGATAAGATAGAAGTGATTTTGGGATTGGGATAACCTACCAACCAAAGTGAAGTGTTTATATTCTTATGCCATATGGGGTATTGCAGGAAATTTCTAAAACTATATGCAAGGATAGCTAACCCTAGAAGAATTGCTCAATCTAAAGGAATATTTTATTGGGGTGACACGCAATAGCAGACATTTGAAACATTAAAGAATAAGCTTACCACTGTACTAATATTGAATTTCCCTTCATAGAAAAAACCTTTCCATGTGTATGTTGATGCCTTTGGTATGGCTATTAGTGCAGTATTGGTGCAACCTAAAGAGGGTAATGTGGATCATCCCATATGCTTTGCAAGTACAAATTTGAAATCAATAGAGAAAAAGTATAATACAATAGATCACGAGGTGTTTTCTATGATCTATGTGCTTCACAAGTTTTGACAATACTTGTTGGCCACCCCATTCATCTTTTACATAGATCATATGGCATTGAAGTACTCTCTCAACAAGCCCATTTTGTAAGGACACATTTGTTGGTGGATACTTATTTTTCATGAGTTTGATTTCACAATTGTTGTAAATCCAAGATAGATTAATCTAGGACCTAATCACTTATCACGAATCAACTCTAGAGATGAATTTTAGAGTATTGAGGACACTATTCATGTTTCATAGTTGTTCAAGTGGAATCATGTGCCCGTTTATTTAGAAGATATTGTAGTATTTTTGTGCACTTTGGACTTGTGACATAGGGAATGAAAACATTGGAAAATAAGCATCTACATATACAAGCATCTCCATATCAGCTTATTGGAGGCAATTTGTATAAAATGGGCCATAACGAGGTCTTGTGTAGGTGTGTTCTAGAGCATGAGCATAAATTTATCATGGAGGAAGTATGTAGGGGGTATTGCAGGATTAAATTATGAGAGAGATGTAACTGCATGCAAGATCCTTCTATTTTCCTTATGGTGGTAGACAATATACAAGGATACTGGTGGAACTCAAAAATTACACCCTACCCCGAGTCTTAGACAACCCAGGATTTTGAGGAAACATAGGATTGTCTCCAAGTTGTGGGACCCTGCAAACTGAGATAGACCTCTAGAGAAGGTTGGCTTCCTTTACTTATTCCTACTACTAAAATAATCCTAGGAAGGTAAATTCATCTTCCTCACACTAATCTATGATTCCAATGGACTAGGGAGAGAGTGAGATGCATAAAATTTAAATCCTACACTAAGCAAGGTGATAACACAAAGAAAAATGGGAAAGACACTTTTAAATGAGAGAAAATGGGGAAAAATAAAGGTATATAGGGAAAAAATGAAATGAACAGTTCAAAGAAACATTTAAACTCCCATTCTCATACAATGAAAAATATAAATAAACCTTGCAATATGAAGAAACATACACAACATACTTGAAAGTAAATGAAGAGGCAAGAAAATGCAATAAATCACCAGCTAGGGAAAAATAATAGCCACAAAACATGTATTTTATTTATGTCAGATGATGCACATATCATTATAATGGAGGAAGAAAGTATAATCACACTACATAATCACAATCCAAGGCCTAAAACTCAATAACATCTATTCATAACTTCTCAATGATGCCATTTCATTCTAAAAGTATCTAACATTACAAATGAGCATCCCATTAAAATATATAGAAAAATGGAAGAGAGAGAGAGAGAGGGAAACTCAAAATTCTATTTTCACCCACCAACAACTTACATTAAATTTTATGAAAAAGGGTATGGGCAATCTTCAACACCATCCTTCATGATCTTTTGCTTGTGGAAGAAGAAAAGGGGACCAAATCTTATCAAATATAATTTCTCAACTACCTTGGACTATGCCATTAATGTTGAGAGTGTTTTCTTCAATTACACCAACCTACCCCCACCAAAATAAAATTTTCAAGTTTCCATGGCATGGAACATGAAAATACCTTTCCAAAATTCTAAGTTTTTCAAATTTAGATAGCCGGTAAAACTTTATGCCAATGTGGATCCATGGGGGTCAAGGAGGAACACGGGTTCCAAATGTATTTTCCCAGTCCACATTTAAATCATTTTTTCCTTGGGGTATGGTTGAAATGGTGGTGTAGAGAACTAACTTAGGGACATAAGTATTCCTTGAGTTCTCATGGGGTCTCTATCCACAAGGGTTGTGAGTTCATTTGTTAATCAACTTGACTAGTGATTTGGGGATATCATTCCCCTCCCGGTGCAACCGGTTCCATGACCATTGTTCCCTGCACTCCTTCCTTCGTAATACTAAGTTTCCCCAACCTTAGATTGCTTGATGTAGCTCAAATCCCTTTACATGGAACTTTGAGTCTTAGTGAACCTATTCCATGTGCATTTGGTTCGCCCAACCACCCCTAACCTACAACACAAAGCCTTTTTATTTTTCTCACCGCGGCTTTGTCTTTCTACTTAAACACAAGTGAAGGAAACTTAAACCATGTGAGAACCATTCCAGTTCTTCCATCAGTTCCTATAAGACCTTTCCTTCCCATGTTACACTAAAAACTTAACCAAACTCTTCCTTGTGGCTAGAAAGGGGATGCGAGGAACATCAAGCCTCGAGAGAACTAGTTCCTTTGTTCCATCCGCTACTGAAATTCCACTTTACATTGTAACTTTCCAAATTTCTGATTTTATCTAATTTTTTAAGTCTTATGGCCAGGGATACCCATGCAAAGAACTAATGGGCCTAGGAAAATAGTTCCACCTACACCTCATAAAGTTGATACACTAAAAATGACCAAATTTATCATCTTTCCCCAAATTTTCTAAGTCTTTTGGGCTAAGTATAAACTAAGTTAGCAAAAAGTAGGGAAATGTCCTATAACAATTATAAGTTCCCAAAGCATGAAAATACCTTTTTTTCTAGATTCTTCATTAAACCTCCATAAAACTACCTAAGTCAATATTTTTCAAGTTATCCAATTCTTCCAGGGAGGAAATTTGATAATAGATACTAGGGATTTTGTCAAAGCATGTGATAATTTTTTGAGAGTTAGCAAGCCTAGGCATAAGGATGAAATGCACATGCAGCCTATTGCAAGTGCGAAACCTTTTGAAAAATGGGTTGTTGATTTTTTAGAACCTATTACACCACCTAAGTATAGGACTAAGGCACACTACATAATCACATGCACAAACTATTTGACAAGGTGGGCGGAGGTTGCACCTAGGAAGGATTGTCTTTGTAGCCACAATAGAAAAGGTTCCTTTAGGAAAACATCATTAATATGTATGGTTGTCCATTAAGCTTGACCAGTGATATATGAACTCATTTCTTGAATGAGACAATTAGAATTTTAATAGCATAATTCATGGTGGCACAACATAAAACCACCCCTTATCAACCTCAAGCTAATGGCATTGTTAAATCTTTCAACAAGATCTTGGGACAAACATTGAAAAATATTTGTGATGTTGGAAGGAAATCTTGAGATGATAAAGTATCAGCTATACTTTAGGCTTGCAAGAGCACATATAAAAGGTTGAAAAATTCCACATCCTTTTAGTTGGTGTTTGGAATAGAGGCGTACTACCTATGGAATTTTTTTTACCATTCCTATGTATTACACATGTAGGAGGTTTTTTCAAATGAAAAGGATGTGGAAGAGCGCATTAAGAAATTAATGCAACTAGATGATCGAGTGTGTCATTGAACGTTAGAACCAAAAGACAGAAAAGGAATGAAAGAAGGTTTGGAATGACATACACATCAAGAAGAATTTTTTTATAATTGATAAGATGGTCCTTTTTTATGACTCCAAGTTTGCACGCCACCCAGGAAAGATGAAGGTGCATTGGTTGGGACCTTTTTTAGTGACCAAGATACTCAACTCAAGTGCATGTCAATTATAGGTGTTAGATGGAACCATGTTACCCAGTTACTTCAATGGGAGTAGGTTGAAGCCCTACTATAAATAAGCATCTTGGTGTTTATAACAAGGCAATATTGCCACTTGGATTAGATTTCCTTTCATTTTTTGTTTTTTCTTTGTTTGTTTTATTGTAATAAGTGAGTTCACGCATAAGAGATGATTACTATTTATTGAGATAATATGTAGAGGACCACACATAAATTTAGTGTGGGGTGGAAGCATGTGTGACTATTGAACAACAAAGACTAGTTCAACCAATTAACTTACATGGGTTGTGATTCAATCAGTTTATCATACTAAACAATCAAGTTAAATGCCATTTGAATTATGTTGAATTAATATCAACCCAAACAAAACATGGCCAATAGATATGGTCGAGAAGGCCAACATCCTTAGATTAAGCCATGAATATGGTTAATACCATATTACATTAATATATACCATGCATATGGTCTAAGACCACAATTTATTAACCTTTGATGAACCATGTATTATCCTTTAACCATGTATCAATATAATTATCCAGTCAAAATAATATTAACAACCATTTTAAACCAATCATGCAAATGAATATAAACGTTGATACAATCAAACATTCATCAATAAAGGAGTCTCGATTGGTCTAAGATGATTAATCAGCTCAACAAGTTAAATCCATATGAAAAATGATCATGATAAATATTTTACAGTCATGATATAAACATATTAGTATGTAACATAAATCGATAAATTGTAATAACATTTAATCATAATAAAGATATTCAAACCTATACCTTAACAAAACCAATGTTTAACCTATTCCAATTGAATACCCTCTCTTCATTATATGATCAATGATTTTTAGTGACAAAAGAGATAGTTCTTTCAACATTCACATTTATATTTATATAACGAAATAATGTATTACAAACATGTATACATTCATCCATATTTTTTCAAGTTATTACTTCCATCAAGAAAATTAAACTAACTATAACTATAATAGGTACAACAATAAGGTATCCCGATATGGAAATCATTAAACTCAATAAGATTAAAAAATCAAAAATATGGTATTATTGAGAGGTTTCTCACAAGTTCTTGGTAACAAGCATCGTTATGTGGTTAGCTTCTCAACTAGGCATATGCATGGTTATCCATTTTGGGTAAACATGTGTATGCCTAGTTGTGATACTATTTGGGTAACTCTTCTCACCTCTTAACCTTCACGATTCCCTTCATGCTAATAACACTATCTTACGACAATCGTGAAATGAAAATGTGGGGTGTGACACTACACCAACTTTTCTCATCGCCAAACCGAGATTCCCAAAAAGATGTTTCAGAAACTCAACCGGTTTGCATCCTTAATTCCACTTTCAATACCTCCAAATACCTTCAATAGGAATAAAAATCATCCCTATTAACTCTCCTACTAATAGCAAGCATCATCCAATCCAAAACATGCATCATCTACCTCAATCTTTCACTGAGCAATCCTATCCTGAAAACAAACATTCTTCTTCTCTATAAATTGAGTTTGATGACCTATCAAATATCATCATCATGAGACAAACCATACACCATTATAAATATATATGAATCCTATTTTTATAAAATCTTACATTTCCTTCCAACTCTAAGTGGAAGGCCTCGGACTAAGGCAATCTCGAAATTGCTCCGAACTTCCCCAAAACTACCTTAAGACTAGTCTTCATAAATAGGGAACACTTTTCCATTTATAATTTCCACCATGATCTGAAAACATAATGTACATCAAGTAAAATTCCCATACTAAAAATAATGTCAATTTATTTCACACCTCCTTTGGACAACGTTTTCCCAAACTAAACTTCTTCATAAACTTTCCTGTTTAAGTGGGGTCCACTCATCACCACATGCTCTATCATACCTTTCTGAAACCTAGAGGAGTTATCTGCATCATAAAATCATCATAATAGAATAATAAATAAATTATGGGAACTTATAATCAATATTTCTCCTACCACTTTTGAGTTAGGGTTTCAAGCACACAAATATTTGTTTACCTTCTTAACATTCCTTCATAAAAACATGATGACGAAATTACCTCATTATTTTTATAAATCCTTATTAACTCAATGAAAAATCATTGCTGAAATCCAAAACCATATAAAGAACACAATTCATGGTGAGCATTAGAATCTCATAATTCAAGTTGGATTTGTATTCCCAAACACCCTGTTTCACCAAAATTAATGTAACTTGCAAAATTTTCATCATGGCAACATAAAAAAATTTCTACATTATCATGACACATCCTACTAACATACAAAATCATTAAAAATTCACAAATATCTCTGAATATTCTCATCCCATCTCATTTGCATGACTATCCCTTGTGGTTTTACATGGTTTAGGCTAGGTCATCATAGAAGAAACTTATATCTCATCATGAAACCTCTCTAAAAGGCCCTAACATACCTGATTAAACATTTATGACACATCAACATGCCTCCATGAGCTCACATACCTATGCAGCTTACTCGTATGCTCCATTTGGCCTTCAAGCACCTAGACTAGGTCTAGATGATCACCTGCAAACCATGCTCAAACATGTACATGCACTCCTCCACCTCACTCTACATATGCTAGACCAATAGGACCTTTATACAATAACATCATAACAAACTTCAAAAAAATATGAAGAATTCATTGAAGACTCGAATCAAGTAGAACAGACTTCAAAAAAATTTGAAGCATTCAAGCAAACTTTGAAGCAATCAAGCGACTTTGATGCAATATGTATTCACTCTTGAAACCATGAAATAATCTAAAACTACATGTCACCAACATATTAAGTATCCTCTGACCCTTATCTATCATCCTCTTTAGCATTTATGATCTTGTAGATTAATGAAAACACCTAGAACTCAACATGCCAATAAAATAAAGATATAAGAGGTTAGTGACCAAATATATTAAATGGTGGTGATGAGGAATTTAAGAGTCTTGAACTTAGTGCAAAATTTCCATGGAGATCATGAAGGAGGAGGATGTTAGAGGAACCTTGAACTTTCGGGCTAAATCCATGTAGGTATAGTTTTTGAGAGCAATGTAGGTAAAATTAATTAATTTTACCATTTTGTGTATAGAGGAAAGATGAAATAGGTGTTTATGAATTATTTATAACATATGGAATCCTTGAAGAAGTATTTAGAGCCTCTAAATCCAAGAGAACTTGAAGTTACATGCATGCCCTATAATAGTCATATTAAGAGACTTGGAAGGATTAAATGATTTAAGAAAGATATTATGGAAGTTTAAATTTATATGAAGGTAACCAAATAGGTCTGAGTGGTTAGATGATAAGATTGTAAATCTTGTGGAGTAAGAAAAATTATTATACAAACATAATCAATAAGAATTGATGACTATCCTGTTGTGGTATAGGTGTGAAACCTAAAGGAAGCAAGTAAGAGTTTGGTAGCAGATGTAATAAAGTGAGAGGAGGGGTGGTAAGAGAGTGACTATATGGAATGATGGAGGTGTAAGAAACAAAATATTTAATGAGTTCTAAGGGTAACTCTAAGAAACAAGAAATAAGGAATGAAAACAGGGTTGTGAAGGTTGTTAAGGGCTTAAAAACAAGAAACCTCAAAAGATCAAATTTGAGAACAAATCTTATACCATGAAAATAGATTTTTTGGTATTAAAATAAGCAAGAATAAGATGGATTCAGGTGACACAAGGTTATTGTAAGGTTGAAAATATTTTCTAGACTCTAAACCCTAAGAATTTGTCTAAAACCCTAGAGGAGACCCTAGTTGTCTAGTGAAGGAAAATGAAAGAGTGAGTGGGAAGAATGTGTTTGGAATTGAGAAATGAATTTTTTCATGGAGTTATAAGGCCTAAATGGGTACTTATAAAGGTAACTATATTTTCTTGAAGGTTTACAAATAATTTTGAACACTAAGCTTTATCTATTTGTATGGCTAATTACAAGGTTTGGTCTAAAATGGTATTTGGAGAATTAAATAAAATTGGCTCGAGATGGAGTATAAAACGTTGTATTATTCTTGGGAGGAAAAATGGGTATTAGAAAACCTTAGCGAGTCAAGGAAGATTCATCATACTCTGTCCATTTCATGACAAAAAAATGCTAGTTTGTAGGGCTACAAGCATAGGTAGAGGTCAAAAAGGAAAATGAAGGTTTTTAATTTTCTAAAGGGAATGGGAAATTTCACCTAATGTATTTAAGAAATTTTGAAGCAATTATGACCTTGGGTAAACAAATTTGATATATTTTTAGTATTTGAGAAAATTTTCGTCTTCTTGAGGAAACAAGTCTTGGGTTAAATATTGATGACTACTCTTGATTTTTAAATGTTGAGTTGTTTATGATCCTCCTCTACATCATTTTGGTATCGAGTGATATTATTAGAAATAATTAGAACTTAAAAAGGTTTGGTGGAAGCATATTTATTAATTTATATGTTAGGTGTTGGTCGAGAGAAAATTGACTAAGTATCAACATAGTGTAGAGGCTTACACGTAAGGGTGTGTGTGTAGGAGAATAGAGAAGCATGCAAGGGGTACACACAATAGTAAAATATGTTATCACATAAGGTTATGCACATGCATGCATAAGGTCAGGGACTTAGCTAATTTCCCAAGAGGGCTAAAAATAGAAAAGTTGAGTTGGAGTGTCACTCAAGAAAAGATCCAGAAATAGATAAAATCATGATGACTTAACAACTAAACAAGGAAAAAGAAAGCACATGTAGAGCACGAGAAGAGAGTAAATGCATGGATTAAGATAATGATAGGATTAAAGCATGTTATCTAATTATTTTAATCTATTATTAGCACATATTGTAAAAAACATGCAGAATATTGTAAGCATGCCTATTATTAAGAATGTGTAAGAAAGTGGTGAAGGCAACATCCCCACCGAGTATAAATATGGGAAATGCATTCTTGTTTTGATTAATGAGTGTAGGTGAAGAGTGAATCCTAGTTAGAGTTTAGTAGTTATAGGATTTTAGAGTTTGTACGAGAGTGCACATGGTCCAAGTGCATGTATTCGGTTCACATTTATATAACTAATTATGGATTGTAATGGATAAATTTTTATGAGTTACAAAGATTATTTTGTTTGATTGTGAGTATTCATATTCTAATTGTTATCTTCTATGAATTATTTCCTTATTATATGTGTTGTTAAAATGGTCATGATTGTGATGTTTCTTTGTGTATGAATGGTTGTCATGGTTATGGATATGATAAACATGCATGTAACATCTTGTTAATCATAACAAAAGAGGAATTTGGTAGCTATGCACACTTCACATGAGCTTCTAGGCTTGTATGGATGAAGTACCAAAGGTGCGCATAGCTATTGGTGGTGGTAAACAAAACTACATTTTGGTTTTTTTGCCAAGACATCTTTTCAATCATGCCTACCAGGGATGTTACATGCGGATGGTGTTTTGACTATATTTGGATAATATTAAAAGCTAGATTAAAGATAACAAATACATTTTTTCACAGAGATATAACACTAGACCTGAATTTAATGTTTAAAAGTGGGTGGAAGATGATTTATATGACTACTTGTATGAGACATTCTTCATTTTCTTCATAGTAGAGTTGTACCAGTGGTTGTGAACTTACAAAAAAATTAAAGGTGTCTAGCCAAGAAAGAAATATTGGATGCGGGAAGAGTATCAAATAATATTTCATTTAGACGAGTTGTGGACTAAATTTATGGATCATTGGTGGGAAGGTGTATTGCGCAACTATAACTTAAAGTGCATAATTTCAAAATACTCTTTCTCGAAGGAAGAAGAGTTTTGTTTCTTGTGTGAGCCAAGAGGATCTTATTTGTGCACTTTAGACACCCCAATTTCACACCTCTTCTAAATAAATTAATTTCCCCATTCCATTTCCCACAAAAATCCACATTAAATTAATCAATGTTAATTGATTAATTAATCCATTTCAATCCCTAAATTAAACCCAATCTTCCTCACATGCCAAATATTCCCCATGTCCCCCCACTTGTGAATTAAATATTCAAGTTTAATTCTTTTCCATTCCTCATGTCTCCCACTCACTTAATCATGTTTAATTTTCCAAATCGTGATTACCCAAAACCCCAAATTAATCCCACTTTTAGGCTATAAATAGAGTCTTACCCCCTCTTTCAGAACAAGCTTGAAACTCATGTCAAAGCTCTTGCATTATTTTAGCATAGAGCATCCCCTCCACCTCATCCTAATGTTTGAATAGCCCCACTTTGATCATCCCAAATCCATTATCCCCTTATCCATTGGTGTAAAATTTGATTTGATCTTGTTGTAGTGAATTTCTTGCTTTGGTTTGAAGGAAATGCCTACATTTTGAGTAATCTGGGCCCGTCCACATTCTATCACTCATTCCGAGTTTTATGAAGGAATCATGAAGGATAAGGTATATACTTAGTTACTTTAATTTCTTGTTATCGGTGTATTTTCCATAGCTCACATTCTGGCACACCGGTGGGACTTACCCACGATTTATTATTTTTGGTCTTGCAACTCGTTATTTTATCCATTATTTTTTTACTAGTATTTATTGCTATTGTTTCATTTTCCGTTTAAGTATGGTATACTTTGGATAATGTTTACATTGTGGGAAATTGTTTTGTTTTGTGGCGTCTTATGGTGTCTCTGCAGTTATAATCACGTTTCACATGTTGCTTACCATGTCATGAACCCCTCGATATCTGCATACACATTTTGGCTTGTTTCTTGTCGTTCTTTTTCTCATCGCGTTATTCTGTCTTGTGCAAGTATTGGGTACCCAAAAATAAGAACCAACAACTAACTTTCTATTTTTTTCAATTTTTCTAATCATGTAGGTATACACAATCTGAAAAATCCAAAAAAAAATAATTTCTAGATGTTTATTTTGATATTTGTAAGAACATTTTGTTTTTAGTTCCAAACTTATTTTCTAGGGTATAAATTTTTTTAATCCACAAAATGCTTATTTCACTAAATCTAGACATATTCCAGTGAATTTGGACTCCAGTATTACAAGTATTGGAAGAAATCCAACTCCATTTTTCGTATATTGGATTCCATTTTGGGAAACTACTTGGATTTCATTATTACTATTATTGGATTCCATTAGTAGCAATATTGGATTCCAATATATTCACTATTGGAATTATTTGAATTCCAATTTATCTATTATTGTATTCCAATTTCGCTATAATTGGATTTTAATTTCCCTATTATTGGACTCCAATTTCGCTATTACTAGATTCCAATAACGTTATTATTGGATTCCAATTTCGCCACTATTAGAATCCAATTTCTAAATCCCAATTTTGGATTTCAGTTTTGCTATTTTAGGATTTGTATTTTGTTATTATTTGATTCCCCCACATAAGCTTGACAGCCACCCACTTACATAAGCCTAGCGTTTGTTATCTTACATAAGCCAAGCGGTTGCTAACTTACATAAGCCAAGCAATTGCAAACTTACATAAACCAAGTGGCTACTAACTTACATAAGCCAAGTGGCCACTAACTTCAAGATAGTGTGTAAGTGATTATTGTCATTTATGTCACATATCAATCTTAATATCATCATACATATATGACTATTCATGCATACCTTATTCAAATTAATACACGTTCACGTTGAAAATCCTATCCATTAACATCCTTGAATGGTTTTAAATTTGACGGTTGTTTAGATTTTTTCGTGATTTTAGACATAACATACTTTCAAATTTTGTTAGAACTGACACATGTGATCACATGTTTAAAAGGTGACAGTCAATTTTTATATACATTTATATAAAAAATCAATTTGTATATATTAAGCATAGTTTAAAAATATGGAATTGTCATTTATAAATTTTGTAAGTAGTGTATAAGTGTGATTGATCGCACTTAAAAACATGATTGGTCACATGTCTAAGTGCAAGCCTCAAGTCACACATCTCTCAACTCACACTTTAAGTGTGAGTCTCGACTCTCACTTCTTAGTGTGAGTCTTGATTCGCACAACTAAGTGTGCATCTTGATTCACAAAGCTAAGTGTGATACCTCACCTATCAAACAGATTTTTTTGGTAACTATAATTTTTCAACATTGCCATTCAAAAATACAAAACAGTGTTTATTTATACCAATTATTCTATTTAAATTTCATTATTTTTAATATATATTGATGTTAATTTTTTATAATTTTTATAATTTATATATAAATATATATTAATAATTGACGGTTAATTATTCAATATGTAATTTTTGTGTGACGTTTATTATAAATTTTTGTAAGTATTTGACGGTTATAATCAACAAAAACATCTAAACGAGTGTCGAAGAGTCACATGTCAAAGTGCAAGCACAATAAATAAGGGCTTTATTTTACCCGAATTATATAAGGTATTTTATTTACAATACAAAAATTATAATATTAAATTCTTACATTAATTCTTTACAATACCAAATGCAGTATTAATGATAACCATTTTGTAAGGCAAAATGCTAATTAATGTTGCGCTTGCCTCAACATTAATTAGCCATTAAAATGAGCTATGTAAAATTCACCATTTAAAAGTACATGCGCCATTCAAAATATGTGCTCCTTTTGAGCATGTAACTTTTGTCATCCATTAATTAGCCATTTAATGTAAAGCAATGTAAAATCATACGCGTGCCCTCTTAAATTTGTGTGCTAATGAAATTAGCGGTTGGATTTTTCAGTTACATATCACTATAAGTAGACAATTTTTGAGTTTATATTTTTAACATTTTCCTTTCTATTCTCTTCATCAATGCATAAGCTTATTCATCAATAGAAAAATCTCACCAGGGCAAGTGTCGAAAATTTTGTGCTCAATTTCTGGAAACGTTTTGATTTCTCTCCATGTCAAAAATTGGTATGAATTCTCACCTTCAATCCCTCCAAAATTATGAAATTTTGTTAATGTAAAATTTTCCATAGCTGATTAGGGATTATATCCATGTAAAATTTTCCATAGTTGATTAGGGCTTATATCCATGTAGGGATTTTATAGATAATTAAACGGAAGCAAGTTTGTTATTCAATATTTTGTAGAAGGTATTTTGTTTATCACATAAATAATTTTGTAATATAGTAAACATTTTTAGAGTAGTGAAAGAGGAAGGAATGGAGCACATATTGACAGATAAATGGAGCAGATTAATTTGTACTAACATGAGAGGAAAATTTGTAGAATTTTTAAAAACCCATAACACCTACCAAGAACTCATTTTGTTGTGTCTTGAAAAAGAAGCTTGGTGGTATGGATGGTGGCTCAATACACATGGTAAAAAATTTAATATCATAATCGATTTATTAATGGAGCCAAATTAAGAACAACCGGATATCTTTGTGATAAAATGAACTCCAAAAGAAAATAGATCTCCTTCTTCGTTATCAAATAATGAATTACAATGTTTCCTAAATATGAAAACAACTCCCAATTTGAGTTGCGAAGTAAACTCTAGCTAACTCTGACTAAATCTACTCTAGGTGGCGGAAATTACTATTTTTAGCGAGTTTACTTTAGAACTGCTATTCTTAGTAAGTTCGCATGCTTATTCCTACGGGCACAGAAATTGCCACACATCTTCTACATCCCTAAATTAGAGGAATTTCCAACTTTCTAACTCATAATGCAATTAATAGACTAAAATTAACTAATGCTCAAAAATAGGAAAAAACTGAACTATAACTTAAATCCTAATTTTCAACCTCAAGATGGCGGATTTAGGGCCCGAAAACGTGTCAAAAACTTGCCCCAACTGGTAGGGCTGGTTTCCACTACGTTCGTCTCATTGAAACACGTGGTTTCAAAAAAAAACGGACTCAAACGGATGCCCGGAACTCAAGTTATGACCTTGTCAAGTTCTTGCTAATTCTGGCGCATCATTTATGGTCATGGTGGTGCGTAGGAATCGATGAGTAAATATATTTGATAAAATTGATATTATTTTATTGGCCTTATTGTTGTCCACAAATAGTCCTCTGTTGCACATAATTAGCAAAATTCAATGGCTACAACATCGTTAACATTGTCAATGAAAATGTTTTAGAAGATATTAATGTTAAGAATGAGTTTCCATTCAATGTGTTGGTGTTGGATTACAGTGACCTATTTAAAAAAAAATATGGTAATGCAAGAGTATGAGAACCTAACAGATTTTGAAGAACAAAATAAAAAATAGAGATTTGTGAAAGGAGAATTCGATGAACACGAAACTATAAGATGTTTCTTATTATCTTTAACAAAATCACCACTACTACTACTATGGAAGCGCAGTTATCCTCAAAACTTTTCACAAAATGTAAATTTTCTTAGTTTGGGTCATGGTTATGTGGCTTTTTGTCTTTTTGCTCGCCTACGCAATTTCTCTCTTTTATGCTTCAATGTCATATTCCTCCTTAAGGACCTTTTTTAAAAGAATGTAGGTCCTTTCAAAAAACCCATATTCACACTTATACAAAAAAATGGACAGTTTTTTTGCATCAAAATATGTTGTTGTGGCATAACCTAGAAGACTCTATGATGACAATATCTTACTTTATTTTTTTAATTCATATCGATTGATAATATCCAATTACTATGGTGTCACATAAGATAGCAAACACTAAGATAAAAATAATATTCTTTGACTTGTTAAATGCTAACGATCCACAAGCTCAAAATATTATATTTTGGAAGTATTAGGTTACCTTAGCGGTGTAAGCTCAAAACATCTTACTTAAAATTTCTCCTCAATCCACCAATCAAAATAAAAAAATTCTATAACTTTTCAACTTTCTAATGTTTATATTTTATTTAAATAATTTTTTAATCTACAAAAATTATTTATATTTTTCTTTATTTTCTAGTTAGTATTGATTTGAAAAATATGAGGCCTTGTTACAACATTGATTTATTCTATTTAATAAAAATCAAAATTCTAAGAAAGACATTTGTCCAATCTTTAAATAAGATATGAGATTTAGAAAAAATAATTGTTGATAGAATATTCACCTCATTTAATGTTTATCCAAAAAGGAAGATGTATTTACATGCTTGACAAGTGGCACATCCAAAATAGTACACTATTCATAAAAATTAATAAACTTTATTTAAAAATCACATTATAAATTGTTCTAAATTAAATCCCATCCCACTCCTTATATTTTTTTACTATTTTTTCCAAATAAAAAGTTTAATCTTTGCTTTATCCCGTTTGTAATAAAAATTATATTTGTAAGTTAAATTTTATAAAATAATTTTTTTTCTATGTATTAAATTTTTAACCATAATTTTTTTATATGGATTATATTGTGTTAAAGATAAGAAAAATAATACTATTATTAGTTACTTTATTATTGTGATAAATCTTTTAACTTATTTATTTCAGCTATTGAAATTATCAAACAGGGATGGAAGCCTGATAATTTTATTAATATGCGAAAAAACATGTATAGTAGAATAAGTTGCACAGAGCAACAATAAACCTGATTACAATAGCTTCCAAAATACATTCAAGAAGCATGAATAATGTAATACAAACAAATTTATTTGTTACAAATATGTAACAAATAAACCTACATGAATAATATGAAAAATATGGTTTATAAAACCATACAACAATACACCAACTAATTATCTAAGGTAAAAAAGTAAATACAATGCATAATTACTATGTAAACTATGTTTACCTAACATCCCCCTTAATTTTGCATTGCCTCAAGGGATGAGGAGAGGAACTCTCGAACAACTCAAACTTGTCACATGTAAGTGACTTTGTGAAGATATTTGCTCATTGTTCATCTGTTGGGAAAAACTAAAGTTGTATGTTGTGTTTCAAGACATGTCCGCATATGAAATGAACTTATACCTTGACGTTCTTTGTTCTCTCATGAAAAACTAGATTTTGAACAATTTTGAGAACACCTTCATTGTCTACATACATGGTGGTAGTTTTTTCATGTGGTATTCTAAGTCCTTCCAGTATGTGATGTAGCCATATCGCTTCGCAAACAAATTCGTCTGCAGTATGATATTCGGCTTTTGCAGAAGAGCAAGAAAAAAGTGTTGTTTCTTGCTTCCCCGTGATATTAGTCAACATCCCAAAAATAATACAAATCCAAAAGTGTATTTCTTATCGTCAATGTTTCCTACATGATCTAAATCCGAATATCTAGTCAAGAAGAATTGATTATTCTTCTTGTACTCTAGACCAAGATCCACTATACCCTTGAGATATCTCAAGATCCACCTTGTTGCCTTCCAATGACAAACTCGGGTTCTTGCATGAACTTGGAAAGGTAGCTCACTGTGCAAATTTGATATCTAGTCTAGTATATGTGAGGTAAATGAGACTCCCAATCAACTGTCGATAAAGATTTGCATCTACCACATGAGATGGATATGAACGAGATAATTGTAGTCTTATCTCCATAGGTGTAGCAATAGGTGTGCAATCCATCATCTTAAATTTCTTGAGCATTGTCTTGGTATACTTCAAATGAGAAACAAATATGTGATTCTCTTTTTTCCATACTTCCAATCCAAGACAGTAGTGCATAAGCCCAAGATCTGTCATGTTGAACGATCGATTAAGATCTTTCTTTGTTGCATTGATCATCTTCATTGAATTACCAATAATGACTGGATCGTTGACATAAACAAAAACAATCAAAATCTCCCCCTTACTTTTTAGGTAAATATTGGGATCATATGGACTTATGATGAATCCATGTTGTATGATATGCTAATCAATTTTGATGTACCAAACTCAAGGTGCATGTTTAAGGCCATACAAATATTTTCTCGAGTCTGTACCTTTTTTCTTCTCCAAGTACAACATATCCCTCAAAGGGTTGAGTCGTGTAGACTTCTTCTTGGAAATCTTCATTCAGGAAGGCACTCTTTACATCCATATGATGGACTTTCCAACCAAACTATGCAATTAGATCAAATATCATCTCGATCATTTTGATCTTAGTTTGTAGAGCAAATGTCTCCTCATAATCAATTCCTTCTTTTTGTATGTACCCCTTTTCTACCATTCTTGTTTTGTATTTGTCTATGGTCCCATCTAATTTTTACTTTTTTTAATATCCATCTACAACCAATGGGTTTCTTCCCTAGTGGAAGATCAACAAGCTACCAAGTGTTGTTTTTCATCACTTATTGATATTCAACATCCATGTCATCTTTCCAAGATTTTGACTATAGGGATTCCTAGACTATAGAGGTCTCATCAGATTTAATAACTCTACTCATCAAATCAAAATGTAATTCTTCTCATGCTTTACTATGAGTCTGTGGTCCAGTGGTTGATGTGTCGGTGGAACATCCAATTTTGTATCTCGTATCATGTTAGTATACCACTCGAGCATACACCGAGGCTGATCCTGTGGGTTTTATTTTGTCTAATCATCACCATCATCACCATCATCCCCCTCATCACTTTCATCATCTACGGGAACATTATATTTTTTTTTACAACAGGTTAAAAATCTACATCAAATGAGTCTAGAGGAAGATTCTCTACTTCCTTCTTCTCAAAGAACTCAACATCTATGTTGGTGTAGACTTTCCTAGTCTTTGGATCCATTAATCTATACTTAAGAGTCTCTTCACTGTAATTAATGAAGATGAGTTTGTGTGACTTCATATCCAACTTATTTCTATTCTTCTTATGTATGTGTGTATGATTTCTTTACACTTGAATAATCTAAGGTATGCAACAGATGGTTTTTTCTTCGACCATGCTTCATATGGCGTTACTCCATCAAGAGAAAATGTGGGCACTTTATTCAACAAATAAACAATTTTCTTTGTTACTTCTACCTGCAATTTCTTTTTCATTCCGTAATCATCGATCATACAATGCACCATTTCCATGATAGTGCGGTTTCATCTCTCAACAACACCATTCTGCTATGGTGTGTGTGGAGGAGGCATCTGTCGATGAATCCCGTGATCTTGTAGGTAGGATTTGAACTCATTACTAGTGAATTCACCACATTGATTGGAGGAGAGATCTAATATGATGACCATTCTTGTTCTCTATAACCACTTTGAACTTTTTGAAGTTCTCAATAGCTTCACTTTTCTTGCGAAGAAAAAAATACACATTTTTCTTGAGTAATCATCAACACAAAGCATGAAGTACTAAAATCCAGAATGACTCGGTTACATCACACCAAAAATATCGACATGAACCAGATCAAGATTACCATGAGCTTGATAAGTACTCTTCTAGAATGAAGCTTTGTGTTGTTTTCTGTTAGGCAGTGAGGACACTTATTTGTATCCTTCTAGAGATATGGAAATCCTTTTACCATGTTGTAATGGTGAAGTGTTTCGTGATACTTAAAACTGATGTGACCAAGTAACTAATGCCACAACTCAGAGATAAAATTCTTAGCCACAAGTACTGATCATCTCTATGGAAAAAAATAAAGCTGGAACATAAGTCCCACATTAGAGGATTTCGCAACAATTGTTTAGCCTCCTGATTTGTCTAGAGTTAAACACATTTTCTTACCAGAATTACTATCAAATTCAATCTTTAGATTCGGATCTATAATTTGACTAACTAATAGTAGATTTTTTGTTAACCCAGGGACTTAGAAAACATCTTAGAGTCTACAATTGTGTGAACCAAGAGGTAGAGAAATGTTCTCAATCCCTTGTACAGTGTATGAAGAATCATCACCTAATGAAACATGATTTTTTGAAGGTGTTTCCCTCATTTTGGTAAACCAGGATTCATGTGCCCGATCATGTGTTGAGTGTCTCTTGAATCAACATACCAAATGTCACTACAAGATGTGGATGGTTCACTGGAATGAGCAGTGTACAATAAGTATTCATTATCTCGAGTGTTCTTCTTACTCACCTATATTTCCTTACTAATGGGGTTTTCTTCACCAGTTCCCCTTCTTCTGCCCTTGATTGTAGTATGATTTTCCCTCATGACATTGTTGATTTTGAGGTCCAGAATGACTTGATGAACCTTTCTTATAGGTATTGAACCAACAATATTTTATATCATGTCCTCTCTTGCAGATAGGACATTTATTCTTATTCTTATTTTGTTTGTCCCTAGCTGATGTTGTGTTTAGGACTTTTGAGAGGAATGAGATTGGCCCTTTCCTTTTCCTTTACATTTCTGGTGAGAAGAAAGTACCTTCTCTTATACCAAATGAAATTATCAAACATAGATGGAAGCTTGATAATTTTATTAATATGCAAGAAAAACCATGTACAATAGAGCGAGGCTACAATATTTATAGATATTGGGCAGTTTGTATATAAACAGAGAAAAAGTTACACATGTGCAACAATAAACTGATTACAATAGCTTCTAAAATGCATCCAAGAAGCACAAATAATGTAATACAAACAAATGTATTTGTTACAAATATGTAACAAATAAACATATGTGATCGATATGACAAATATGGTTTATAAAACCATATACCAACACACCAACTAGTTAGCTACGTAAAAAAGTAAATACAATGCATAATTACAATGTAAACTATGTTTACCCTAACAGACTATTCCATTTAATAGAAAATATATATCTTTAGGTAGGCATGTTCAACTTATAAAATCATGGTGCTTTTTTTTATTGCACCTGAAAAATCTAGCATATTGTGTATTTCAAAATGTCACTTATATTGTTGCATTAATTTCAAGCATAATATGAATCTAGATTGCTCTATGTTTTTCCAAAGAATTATATATTTGATGCATAATTTTATTTTTTTATTTTTTTCTACCTGAATTTTAACGTGGGTATTTACAATATGTGCAACATTTAAATTGGGTACTTATAGTATATACATATTTTATGCATTCAAAATCATTACATAGGGGCATTCTATTTTTAGCATTATGTGGATGTTGGCATACCATATGTGCATAATTTATACATTAATTATTGGTAAATTATACTTTCTATCAAAATATTAAAGTGGTTATTCTTAGCAATATAAAGCACGTAATGTAAAAAATTATAGAAAACTTTTAAAACAATCGCACAACTAGCACATCTCCCAACCATAAGGCATGAACTTACCACTCTGTCTTGTTTAATTTAAAATGGCATTAACAAAATTACTATTAAAAAGGTTTATTAAATAAACATGAACATAATGATTGTTTACTTTATACAGGGATTAAGACACCGAGAAACCTTACAATAGAATGCATCGTGAGCATCACCAAGAGTGAACAAAAATAAATAGGACAAAAATGGCTAAAATAACTTATCCCAAACTACAGTCCAATAAATCAATGCAAGGAAAAATTTCAAAACATGGAATGGAAAACATCCCAAACAATACAATCCACAACATTCAAAGAAAATCTCCAAGAGCCAACGGACTAGTTAGTCTTCAAACGTTTGTACTCCTCCATTGGCGCTCTTACTATTCTTTTATTTGATCTTCTTGCTCACTCATGATAGGGATGTTTTCTTTAACATGTTCTTCCTCTTCAAAATTACTGAGGTGGAGATTATACCTATGAAATATATGTCCCCGATCCAGCTTGATCACACACCCCTGTAAATCCAAAACCAAACTTTTGATCTCTACCATATCAGCCTTGATAGAGTTTTGGGTTATACAAATTTTCTTATAGGTGTCGATGCAATGCATGACACTATTTCTCATATCCACCTCCATATCCATTTCCACCCGACTCACCCCGAGAGCAATTTTATCAAAAGCCACATTCCAACCGAGCTCCGCTCTCTCTTTCCCTTGAGACGACTCCCCATTCTTGTTAATCAAAGAACCTGTAGCCCTAGTATTAAGATTTCCCTTCCCATGAGGTGTCATACTCTTCTTTCTCCTTAGTTTTTCATTAAGTTTGTAAGAGTACAATTTTCATCTAAATCCTTGGATTCAGGCTCTAATTCCTTTTCCATCACATGTTTAAACCTAATAAGTGCTAAGCACCAAATATTATGTTGTGTCATAATATAGTGGATGCTAAGCTCAAAATATCATTCAATAACATGTTAAATGATAACAACCACTATTCTCAAAATAATATATTATGTAAGTACTTAATCCGCACTTAGTTCAAAATATATCAATTTAATTTGTTTAATCCTATCAACCATAACCTCCATATATTATGTCTTTATTTAAAGTAAGCGTCTGCTAAGTACAAAATATCTTCCTTTAATTTGTTAATTGTTGTAAAATATCATAACTATGAATTATTGAACCCTAGCAAATATAATCTCCAAATAATATGTTGTGGCATAAGCTAACAACTGCTAAGCTCAAAATATTTGAAACCACTGATAGTCTCTAAATATTATGTGGTGGCATAACCTAGCGGGTGCTAAGCTCGAAATATCTTAATTCCAAATCTTAAATTCATACAAAAATTAAACTAATTTATACTAGTCTTGATTTCTATAAAGATCTCCAAAGTTAATGTCATTGATAATATTAGAGGTCACTAAGCTCAAAACAACGTAATTTAATTTGTTAAAACCTAGCAACTTCTAAGTTTACAATATAAATTTTCAAGTTATGTTTAAGCATAACCTAGAGGACATTGGACTCAAAATGTATTTCTTTTGTTTGTTAAATACTATTGACTTTTTAGCTCAAAATATTATATTCTTAAGTTCTTACTTTCTTTTGTTGAAACCTAGAGACTGCTAAGATCCAAATATTATGTTGTGGCATAACCTAGTGGCTAAGTTGAAAATATCTTAATTTAATTTATTAAATCCTAACCACCAATAGGCTACAAATATTGTGTGGTGGCATAAAATAGCAGGCATTAGGCTTGAAATATATTAATTTGAAATCTTAAAATCATACAATAAAGTTGACTAATTTATACAAATATTGATTGTTATACATTTCTCCAAAGTTAACGTGGTTGATTAACTTAGAGGTTGATAAGATCAAAACAACTTACTTTAATTTGTCAAAACGTAGTGACTTATAAGATTTTAATAAAAAATTAGATTATTATGAGGGTAACATTTTTGGTGATGACAAGAGGATGTGCAGCTTTAATGGTTATTATGACATCGATAGATTGCATTCATGCGATAGACGAAATCGATTAAGGGTTATACACATGTGAGATGTAAGATGGATTCAGATATTTAATATTTTTAATGGGAAGCATGATATTTATGATTAGGATATCTAATCAATGATCTTCAATACCCTCAAACTTACCTCCTTTTGTGTGTTATGTGTTGATGGCTTTATATATCTGGGCCGACTAGACATTTCATCACCCCTTTCCTCTTTTTGTTTTTGTTTGTTTTGTTTCTTGTCTCTCTACGATAGTGACAGGGGTGCTTGTGGTTTCTTTGGTTTCATGGAGTGTGGTCGTAATAGGAAGAGGTGGAGAGCTATGATAGGAAAGGATGCTTGGGAATTGTTTACTTCTTGGATTGACAAGAAAATTAAGTAACGTAGCTATGTAGAATCGGCTCGAGAAGGTTTGGTCAATCATGGAATGATTCAAACAATAATATGATGGTGATATTTTTGAGAGCATGTAGAAGCTAATTCTTGACCTGAACCAGTCCAAATGGCGGAGGAATATATTTGACATGGTGCAAGGGTTGAGTGTGAAAAACATATTGTCTAACTCTTCAAGGCAGTTTATCTTACATAAGAAGAATGAGAACTTGGAATAGCATCTAGTCAGCCTTTAGTATCATGTCCATGCCTTGACGCGGGGGATGTAGATGATTGCGCATGGTCTGGAGGTGGTTGCATAAAATCAGGGTATAGAACTCCCTGTTGGCGCTAAAGTGAAAATGTTGGAATGTTGTGTCAATTTTTCCTCCTCGATCGAGTAAATGTGACATGGATGTCGATATCATCGATGAGGTGGATCCGAGAGGCCAAATGTCCTAATATTTCCTAGATTCATTTTTATTTAATTTTTTTATCAAGGTTTGGAATGGTTGTCTATATAATGAAGTGTATAGATATATGAAGTATATGTGGGTGAAGTGAAGTTGATTATAGTTCTTCCCCATTTTTGGCATATATTTAGTACGATAAGTTGCTTGTAATCTTCATGGGAGTCCATTGTTGGAAGACTTATCATGGACTCGTTCCTCATGTACTATTTTTGAAGACTTATCATCAATATATCCTAGTTTAAAATCTTAAAATCATAGAATCAATTCAACTAATTTATATATCTTATTTCTTTATAAATATCATGTTTGTGATACATAACCTAGCGAATTGAATACCCAAACAATATATTGTGGCATAACATAGAAGCCGTTAAGCTCTTAATACCTTAATTTAGTTTATTAAATCCTAACCATCGCTAGGTTCCAATGATTATGTGGTAGAATAACCGAGTGAGTGCTAAGCTCAAAATATCTTAATGTAAAATCTTAAAATCATATGATAAATTCAACTAATTTATATACATATTTTTTCAGCATCTTCTTTGTGATACATAACCTAGCAAATTGAATACCCAAATAATATGTTGTGGCATAACCTAGTGGTTGCTAAGCTCTTAATACCTTATTTTATTTTATTAATTCCTAACCACCGCTAGGTTCCAACAATTATGTGGTAGCATAACCTAGTGGGTGCTAAGATCAAAATATCTTAATTTAAAATATTAAAATCATACGATAAATTTAACTAATTTATACACATCTTGTTTGCATCTTCTTTGCGATATATATCATGTTTGCGATACATAACCTAGCGAATTAAATACCCAAATAATATGTTGTGGCATAACCTAGTGGACGCTAAGCTCTTAATACTTTAATTTGGTTTATTAAATCCTAACCAACACTAGGTTCCAATGATTATGTGGTAGCATAATCTAGTAGGTCTTTAGATCAAAATATTTTAATTTAAAATCTTAAAATCATATGAAAAATTCAACTAATTTATACATATTCTTTACGATACATATCATGTTTGTGATACATAGCTAGCAAATTGAATGCCCAAAAAGATGTTGTAGCATAACCTAGTGGCCTTTAAGATCTGAATACCTTAATTTAGTTTATTAAATCCTAACCAAAGCTAGGTTTCAATGATTATGTGGTAGCATAACCTAGCGGGTGCTAAGCTCGAAATATCTTAATTTAAAATATTAAAATCATACGATAAATTCAACTAATTTAAACACATCTTGTTTGCATCTTCTTTACGATACATATCATGTTTGTGATACATAACCTAGCAAATTGAATACCCAAATAATATGTTTTGGCATAATCTTAATACCTTAATTTATTTTATTAAATCCTAATCACCCCTAGGTTCCAACAATTATGTGGTAGCATAACCTAGAGGGCGCTAAGCTCGAAATATATTAATTTGAAATATTAAAATCATATGATAAATTCAACTAGCTTATACACATATTGTTTGCATATTATTTACGATACATATCATGTTTCCGATACATAACCTAGTGAATTGAATACCCAAATAATATGTTATGGCATAACCTAGCATCCGCTAATCTCTTAATACCTTAACTTAGTTTATTAAATCCTAACCACTGCTAGGTTCCAACGATTATGTGGTATCATAACCTAGCAAGTGCTAAGCTCAAAATATATTAATTTAAAATATCAAAATCATACAATAAATTCAACTAATTTATACACATCTTGGTTGCATGTTCTTTGTGATACATATCATGTTTATGATACATAACCTAGCGATAATATGTTGTGGCATAACCTAACGCCTATTGAGCTCTTAAGACCTTAATTTAGTTTATTATTAAATCCTAATCACCGCAAGGTTCCAACGAATATGTTGTAGCATAACCTAGTGGGCGCTAAGCTTGAAATATCTTAATTTAAAATCTTAAAATCATACAATAAATTCAACTAATTTATACACATATTTTTTGCATCTTCTTTGTGATATATATCATTTTTGCAATACATAATCTAGAAAATTGAATACCCAAATAATATGTTGTGGCATAACCTAGCGGCCTCTAAGCTGTTAAGACCTTAATTTAGTTTAGGAAATCCTAACCATCACTATCCAATGATTATGTGGTAGCATAACCTAGCTAGTGCTAAGCTCAAAATATCTTAATTTAAAATATTAAAATCATATGATAAATTCAACTTATTTATACACATCTTGTTTGTATTTTCTTTTTGATACATATCATGTTTTCGATACATAACCTAGCAAATTGAATACCCTTAATATGGTGTGGCATAACCTAGCGGCCGTTAAGCTCTTAATACCTTTATTTATTTTATTAAATCCTAACCACTGCTAGGTTCCAATGATTATGTGGTAGTGTAACCTAGCGGGCACTAAGCTTGAAATATCTTAATTTAATATCTTAAAATCATACGATAAATTCAACTAATTTATACACATCTTGTTTGCATCTTCAAATATTACACTATCATTTGTTGAAGTTTTGTTGAAACAAAACCTAGCGAAAACTTAACTCAATATGTCTTTCTTTAGTTTTTAAATTCTAGTGACTCTTTTCTTTCGAAATAATATATTGTTTAAATACCTAGCGGCCACTAAGCTCAAACTATGTTGATTTAATTTGTTAAATACAAGTATTCACCGAGATCATATTATTATGTTTCGCTAACCTTATAATATCTTACTTTATTTTACTTAAACATAAAGACTTCTAAGATCCAAATATTATGTTGTGTCATAAGCTAGCAGACACTAAGCTCAAAATATCATTGGGTAATTGGATAGATTATAACACCCACTAAGCTCAAAATATTATAGTGTGTAAGTACCTAGCGCCCGCTTAGCTCAAACTATTTTAATTTAATTTGTTTAATCCAACCAACCGTAAGGTATTAATTTTATATCTTGGGCTAACCTAGTGGACAAGAGACCATGAAGATTTACAAAAGGTTTTTTAGATACAACGTGATATACTCGATGAATCCTAACGACCACTAAGCTATTCTTAAAAGTAAATATATTATTTTTATAATGTAGTTGTGTTATGAATTTAATTGTTATTCTTTGTGTATTTAACACGAGACAAATAAAAATTGATTGCTTGACCCAAAAAGTGTGTTTCCTATAAAAAAATCCACTTATTCGCGATTCCACAAAGGTAAATAAAGATTACATCCAAATAAGAATTATAGCCTAGCAGTTGCTAGAGTAGGAAACATTTTTCATGTAGATTGTATTCAAAAATGATTTTATATAAATGGTAAAAAATAAATCTAGAATTTATATAATAGTATAAGTATAGACTTGGACTCGTTGTACCCTAGCGGTTCTCTAAGATATTCTTAAAGGCAAATATATCATGTTCATAATGAAGTTGTGTACATTTAGAATTGTGTTTTTCATGTGTTACACAACTATACGTCTATAATTCTATATTTCTTATGAGATTTTGGCAGAATATTTTTACATTTAGGACAAGAAAAGAAACTTGGACTAGTGACCTAGAAGTTATACTACAAGTTTTTAAATACAACGTAATCTACTCATAGCACCCTAGCAGTGCTAAGCTATTCTTAAAGGTAAATATATCATGTTCATAATGAAGCTATGTTATAAATCTAAATTCTTAATCTTTGCATAGATAACAGGAGACAAACAATAAAAGTGATTGCTAACACCAAATAAATGGTTTCTCTAAATAAGAATTATAGCCTAACAGGGTGAGCGCTACTGCATGCAACTTTTTTTGTGTAGAGTGTATTCATACAGGAGAAATCATATTGAAAATCTATAAAAGATAATAAATAAATATGGAATTTATATAATGGATACATAAATATACATGTAAAATCGTATATTTAATATGTTATATAGGTATACGTATAGTTTTATCTACTTCTTACAAGATTTTGGCATAATTATTTTACATTTATGAAAAATATAGAAACTCGGAATTGTGACTAAGAATCTATAAAAACAAGTTTTTACATACGACGTCATCTACTCATTGCATCCTAGCACCGCTAATCTATTCTTAAAGGTAAATATATCATGTTCATAATGAAGTTGTTTTATAAATCTAAATTGTTAATCTTTACGAATATAACAATAAACAAAGAACAAAAGTGATTGTTAGGACCAAAAACATTGTGTTGCCTATATAAAAACAACTAATCTGCAAGGGCCAAGGAAAACAAATGTTTTTTTCAAAATTAGAATTATAGCCTAGTGGATGCTAGGGTAGAAAAATTTCCTATGGTAGATTTTATTCATAGAAAATAAATCATATTGAAAAGATACAAACGATAACAAATAAATCCAGGATTTATATAATGGATATATAAATATACATGAATAATCATATATGTAATTCGAAATAAAATAGGGGTTTTATAAATAGGTTGTCAAAAAAAATAATTATATCGTGGAAGCCTCAAATCTATGTGAATTTTTGGCATAGATTAGCGAGCTCAAAAGGAAGAATATATTAATTATAAAATGCATAGTGATTAAAATTAGATTTAATAATATTATTACATATATAATGTGTTTAACTTCCAATGTACATAACATAAAATTGTTGAAGACATTACATTTGATTAATTCTACATAGAAACACATATAATTGCAAATAATTATCTTACAATTGAATTTTTAATCTAGTTTTATAGTTTTGAATTGATTTTTTAACATCATATATTTTCCTAAAATGTCTAAGTGGCAACCATGTAAAAAATGTAATATGCATTAATTAGCGACATTTCTTTGCATCATCTTAATTAACAACATTAAACTATTTTGGTTCCCCCAACCAAAATAAAATTAAAAAACACGATTGTGCGCAGAGGTTATCATTATCCTTAAAAAAACAATCACATGAATGAGAAGGAAAAATTCAAAATGAAAATAGCCAAAGAGATACATAGAATGGCCAAAATGGGAAAACATTAAATAGAGATAAATACTAGAGCAGAAAAGTGATTAAAATTTCTTTTGTTAAAGCACAAAAGATTGATTTTTCATGAATAAAAGGAAGTTTGGCACAGAGATCAAAAGAAAATGGAAAGCAAGGAATGACTACAAATCATGATCTAGTAGGAAAAATTAGGGCTTGCACGGATCACGATTGGACTACCGTGAAAAACACGGGAACCAGATGACTACAAAGAAACTATTATATTCTCGGTAAAAAAAAAGGTACACCTTTACTATAAATACCTAATTTAGTAATATCTGGGATTATTTCGTGCTTTATGATGTCTAGTGAAACCTCCATCTGCTACCTCAATAAAACAATCTATGTTATTCTTTTCGCAACCTCTGTTGTTATCCTCCTTCATGTGCATCCTTTGTGTGTCTTTTGTGTTCCTTATTTACAAACAAGAATATAATCGCATGCAAAAAAACAACCGGGATTCGAACACTCAACCCTGTAATCTACAACATGCGTGTATTTTTTTATTTTGAAGACATGCTTTTCTGATTGACCAAAAAAATCAAAACCCTACTCTACATTTATCCTATGTATTTAATAATTTGTTTAGCACATTCCACAAAAGAAATTTCAAAAATAGAAAAAGAGCGGAATACAAAAATTTGAAATTTTCACTTTCCCCCTCTAAAAGCAAAAGGGAAGGCTATTGAAATTTTAAATATCTAAAAATGCGGGGAATTCAAATTTCCTATTTTTATTTTCCATGGTTTAAAAATTAAAACTAATTATGAATTAAAAACAATGCTATTTTTCATTGTCTATATCCTATAATAATATAAATGTAATAAAAAATATATTAAAACAAGCATAGTAAAAATATTATTATAAGAAAACGAAGAAATAAATCCTAAACATAGTTTTGAGGTTTATTAGAATCATTTACAAAAATTTACGTTCCATTCTTTATCAAAATAAATTTCTATATTGTTAGATATAGTGTGCTCTAGTTTAAATTAATTATCCAATTAAAATGTGCCATGCAAAAAGTTTGAACAAGCTATTTGGGATACATAATAAGGCTAGTGATCCAAGACTATATAAATAGTGTTACCGTATGGGTATTTTCAAAATAAGAAATGTTTGATCCTAGGGTATGATATGTAGCTTCCGCAATAAGTTAAGGAGCATATCAATCGCTAAGCATTTTCTTTGTTAAGAAACAATTTAAAATGTGTCTTGAAAACCATGTATCTTATGGAAAATACATACTAATCCTAGTGATCCAAAACTTTACAGATAGTTTTTATAATGAGAAGAGGTAAAGGTAGGATCCTAGTGGCCGCTAAGCTAAACCATGATTTATTATTTTATGGCTATTTTCAAAATAAGAAACTTTTGAGCCTAGGGTCTGATATGTCGTTTCATCAATAAGTAAAGGATCTTAGTGGGTGCTAAGAATTTTCTTTTCTAGTAAACGTTGTGAAGTATGAGTTGAAAACCATGTATCTCATTGGAACTACATACCAAGGCTAGGGATCCAAAACTATAAAGATAGAGTTTATAATGAAAAGAGGTAAAGGTACGAGCCTAGCGTCCACTAAGATATACCATGACTTGTTATTTTATGGCTATTTTCAAAATAAGAAACTTTTGAGACTAGGATTTAATATGTCATTTATGTCAATAAGTAAAGGATCTTAACGGCCGCTAATCATTTTCTTTGATAATAAATGATGTAAAATATGAGTTAAAATCGGGTATTTTATAGGAACTAAATATTAAGGCTAGCAATCCAAAACTGTAAAGATAGTGTTTATAATGAGAAGAGATAAACGTAGGAGCCTGGCATTTACTAAGATATACCATGGGTTATTATTGTATGGCTATTTTTTTCAAATAAGAAACTTTTGAGTCTATTGGAAACACATAATATGTCTCGATCCATTTAGAGGGTATGTAATGTAGGACTTTCTCTCTGTGCCACACATAGCCTAGAAAATATGGTACAATTAAAATAAATGGATAACAATATCATTCAAAAGTCATGCACATAGTGTTGAAATAAGAAACAATTGATCCTAGTAGTCGTTATGGTGTTTCATTAATTACATACAGAAGCTTAGTGGTCGCTAAGCATTTTCTCTCGTATGAAACAGATGTGAATTATATGTTACAATCAATACATCTTGTGAGTACTATATAATACATGAAAACATAGTAATGCGACCTAAAGCTATATATATATATATATATATATATATATATAACGATTGTAGTAATGGTGGGAGCCTAGCGACCGCTAAACTAGAGCATGATCTTTTATTTTATCATTATTTTCAAATTATGAAATTATTGATCCTAACATCCACTATGTCGTTACTTTCGATAAGGAAAAAAAGCTTAGCATTCACTAAGCATTTTCTCCCATAAGATCTGATGTGAATTATGTGTTTCAAACAATATACCTTATGGGAACTACATAAGGCTTGATCCCTCTATATGGTATGCAATGCAACTATTGTCTCTACTAGGTACATTCCAGCCAACATGATATAATTATAATCAATGAAAAACACTAGCGATCCAAATTTATATAGATAGTGTTTACAATGACCGTAATGGTAGGAGCTTTGCAATCGCTCGGTTAGCTCACGATCATTATTATATCACAATTTTTCAATTAAAAAAAATGTTGAAACTAGCATCCATTGTGTTGTTACTTTTGATAAGTAATGAAACTAAGCATTAGGTAAACAACTTTTTCAATACAAAATGTTGTGAATTATATGTTACAAACAATAGATTTTATGGACAATACATATGGCTTGATCCCTATCAAGGATTTTTAGTGTATCATTTATTTCCATCATGGATAGTCTATCGAATATGATAGAATTATAATAAATGAAAATCACTAGTGAGTGAAAAGTGTATAGACAATGATTAAAAAGGAAAGATGAAATGATAGGACCCTAGCTTCTACTAATCTAGGTCGTGATTTGTTAGTTTATCGTTATTTTTAAATTCTTAGTGCTTTTTACCCTTAATGGATACAACGTATTAGACAGTAAATTTTTGTAGCCTAAAAATACTGGCACTCTAAATGCATTAACATAAGTTCGAACAATTTGGAATAAATTTCTCCAATTAGTATTATAAATCTAACTTAAAGCCGAGTAAGAAGAGAGAATAGACCCTTCTTTTAGTGGTACTCAAAAAACATTGTTAATAATCAAATATTTTCTCAAATAGGTATAACCCATCATGACCTTATAGAGAGAATTGTTTCCATGAAAATGGCTATTATGAAGAGGGTCATACTTACATTTAGGAAAAGTGTAATCATTCCTTTTTATAGCTTATTGTGCAATTTCCCACCAAGCGCTACGCTTAAAATATTGTACTTAGACTAGTCATATACATTTAAACATAAAAGTATGTCCGATATAGATATATTTCACATTATCTTATATAACAAAAAATGATGAGTTATCACTAACTCCGTTAATGTGATTTGTTTCTCAAATACTCTCCTCAAAATACCAAACATTAGATCTTCCAATTGTTATCCTTTAAACATCTTCATTAGTCTTGTTACAAGCACTTAATCCTCACTACTACAGTATGACCGATATACACATAAATCACATTGTATTCTAAAACAAAAATATCGAGCTACTGCAAACTTCGTTATTGTGATTTGTTGTTCAAACACTCTCTTCAAAATACCAAATATTAGATCTTAATGTCCTCTACGGTTTATCATTCAATAGGTCTAAATGGCTTTAAAAATGTTTTAGGTTGTTATTTTATATGTTGACTAAAATTCTATTGCCACTAAAGTGTGTATTTTTTAACGTTCCTATCATGCCATCTATATAATTTTATAGCTTTTATAGCTCATATGTAATACTTTCAAAAGGTGCAAATGGTTTCGTATCTTTTAATGCATCATAATTTGATTTCAGAATTTTAGAAAAATTCAGTTATTATTGATTTGATCCACAAAAGTTGAATTACCGTAACCGAAATGAATGATAGATAATATATCCTTGCAAATCTTAATGGTCACTAACCATTAATTTAATTACTATGTTATGATACACAATAAAGAACTCTAGTGGTTGGTGTCCGCTAGGGTGGTATTTAAATTCCTTAACAGACAATGCGATAAAAACACTTTAAAGTTCATAAATGATCTAATTATTAATGTATTTTACTCTAATTATAGGTAAAATGTCTTCCATTGTTCATGCTCCATTCAGAACAATTCCATTCATTGCAGAAATATTTGTTGGAAGAAAAGAGATGAGGAATGGTTTGTGGAAATCCATTCCCCTGAAAACTACCACATCAACATGTGGTTGTTTTTTGTTATAGATGACAATCACGAGGAATTTGTTATTGTTCTATCATCGAAGTTATTGATTTGGGGACATTGCATGTCTAGGTGGAATGCTTTGACTTTGAAAATAATAAGTGTCTTATTCTAGATATGGAGTTGGATGTTTCTTTTTTCGGTAATGGTATAAACAAAGAGACCATATTCTTATTCAAAATATGGTTGGAATTTGGGGATTCTAATAGATTCTAACAAAATTGGTTGTTCAAATGTAGAAGACATTCAAAATGGTATATTTACAGTATTCAAAAAATTTTATAGAAATGAGAAAACATCTTCTATTTGTCATTTCTTGCATAGAAAAGGTTTTATTTCACCTGCAAAACATGCCAATTTGTTTACTAAGTTGAGGAAAACATATTTGACTAAACTGGAGATAGACCCATCTAAATCAAAATTGCATGGGTTGAAAAGGAATACTAAATCAATTGGGTATTTTGAGGCTAGTGTAATAGCAGAGACATTTGATTCTTACTACCAAAGAATAAAAGGAGACAACAAAATGAGAGAAAAAGTTCTAAATTATTTGGGAAATAAGCATCCGGATAATATTTTATTGACATCTTGCAGTGAATCCAATGTAATTGAAAAAATTTAATTGCATGAATCACACTACTACCAGTTGTTTGTACTATTAGGTGAAGAGATAAATGGAAAAAGAAATTTTGATTCCCATATAGGGGAAAATGGAAAAATAGAAAAAAAACATCATGAGGTGGAAGAAGTTCTTCCCGTTATGGCTCAGACAATATTAGACAACTATGTGATGTCACTGAAAGGAAATATACTAGCAAGGATGGAAGTCATAGACAATTTTTCTTGTATATGTGCATATATATTATTGCTTCCATCAACTTTATTAGCTATTCCTTTGACTAATCCTTTCAATGTTGAATGTGTGATCACCGATTTTGCAATTGGTCCAACGATATTTCTTCTAATGTAATAATGGAGCTTTTAACAGATATCAAAACCAATGTTCTTTATTATATTATTATTGTTCTAATACCAATTGGTTATTCAAAAATTTTAAGAAACATAGTACAAAGATACACAAAAGGTTAAATACATTAGAGTATCAATTGGATGGATGCTACAAACTCTATGATAGAAATGGGATATTCAAAATTTTGTGTCTTATGTACACAATATCTATTGTGCACAATCGTGACAATAATGATGATTACAGAGAAGAGGTCATCGTTGTAAATATCTCCCCCTGGGTAGATATAGACAAACAGAAGGATATGGAAATCAAAGAAACTCAGAGCCCGATATTTATTGCGCCCATGGCACAGGTAAGAGGTGCACGACAGAAGGTGTCGACATGAAAATGGATGCGCCCATGGCACAGGTAAGAGGCGCACGACAGAAGGTGTCGACACGAAAATGGATGCGCCCTTGGCGCAGGTAAGAGAGTGTCGACATGGCAGAAGTCGCGCCTTGGCACACGTAAAGGGCACATGACACAGAATGTCGACATGAAAAAATTCATGCCTTGGCACATGTAAGGGTATGTCAACATGAATATGGATGCACCTATGGCACACCTTCAGGAGGCACAACATTCTGAGCACTGACATGAAGCAGACCCTGACCCAGATATTCAGACAACCATAACTTTTCACATGGAGCTCGGATTCACGCAAGGTTGGACTTTTTGGAAAGATTACGAGGTCCTCTGTCCAACTACAACTTGATATATTTAATTGGGTGGGAAAAAATTCTTAAAAATGCAAAGTACAGTTTGCCACTTTTTGGGTTTGCTAAGGTTCTCACCTACCACCATAATGAGATAAATTAAATGCAACCTGGAGGTGGTTGGGGTAGATTTGGATTTCCTCTCTCTTCCCTCTCTCATTCTTCCTATAAATTGTAAGGAGGGGTTTCTTTATAAATTTTGGACATTCTTGTTTTTCCCCTCCCTTCTTCTCTTTGGCAGTGAATTTGTGGAGTTCAAACCTCCCATGTAAAACTGTAATGCAACTTTGCCTCTTGGCATTTTGTAGTGTATTACATCAATCTTTGCAGCAAATAATGCATGTCTGTGGATGATTCTCAACCCTCTCTGTTTTCATTTACATCCTCCTAATCTTTCACCGTAAATCTGTTATCTGATGCATGATCTTGCATTACATTTTAATGGTTTGTGTTTATTTGCAAGACAGGTGTTCTTCATTCCTCGGTGCATCACCTTTGTAGTTTAGGTTTTATTTTATGCATCTTCTTACCCTGTCTCCTTGGAAAGTTATTTTAGGTTTTGAGTAAACCCTCTACATTTTTACATGTGCATCTGAACAGAGGAATAGGAACCGGCCTTCATCCGGAGAGCTTTTCCGATTTCACAAGGTCCCACACTTGGGAAAAGCTCCATGTTATGCAATTGCATTGAGAGTCTCAACCCATTGATTTGCAAACACTTAGGGGTGTTTTGATTCACCATCAATAGTTTTGGCACGCTCGGTGGGACCAAGAGGTCATTCCACAGATTTGAAGGAATTTTCAAGAAATTTGGACTAAAAATTGTAGGTTTTACAATTTCAGATTTTTCACCTTCCAGATGAACTTTGAAATCGATTTTCAAGGGCTTAACTTGCTCAAAACAAGTCAAAATTCCACCAGTTGATAGATCGGGGATAATCTTCAAAAGGGTGTTCTTATATTTTTGGGATTTTGACTTTCAAAATTTCATGGTTTTTTGTATTTTGGGTTTTCACAGTTGCCTTGCATGACCTGAGTTTCATCTATATCTTTCGGGGATTAGTAGCTACACAACAAGACCCAATAATTGAATTGAGGAACTATACCTTCAAGGTTTGAAAATTCTATTTTTAATATTTTTCAGGTTTGGTGTGTAACCTGGCATAATCTAGCCTTTTGAGGCTCATTATCTAACACATCTGCAACTCCGAAGGGATAGAATTTAGTGGTATAGCAACACAAGTTACCCAAGCATATGAGAAGAATTTGAACCAGGTTTGATACTCGAGAAGAGGGGCTATTTTTCCACTTGCAACTATCACCAGGAAGAGGAAGGAGAGGAAGAAGACCACGAAGATCACCATCTCCACCTAACCGGACTTTGTCTACACCTCCACCTAGTAGACCTTTCATCCAATCAACAAGGGTTCTCAGGCCAATCAGAATGGTGCAACCACCAAATCCCTTTGTCAATTTCACCGCAAGAGCCACTTGCCCTCAATGCACGAATCCTGCTCCAATTGCGGCATTGAAGAACATTCCATTTTCACTAGAGAAAATCATACCACTCCCGGTGATCATGTCCAATCCATGAGATAAATGAAATGGATGTTGCTGTCAAATTGCTGGCATCTTCGTTCAAAGGGAAGGCATTGCAATGGTTTAGGAGCCTTGCAGCTGGTTCTATCCAAAATTGGAATCAGTTATGCATAGTCCTCCATGAGTAGTTTGGAGAAAAGGGAGACAATTTGTCTCTACTAGAACAACTGAAAACTATCAAGAGAGCTCCCAATGAGTATCTGACTGAGTTCAACTTTAGATTTCAAAGGTCTTGGGATAGGATTCCAGTGGCCGTCAGGCCAATAGTTGAAGGTGTTTTTCTATATTATCTTAAAGCTTTGAATTCTGATATTTCTATGTTAATTCAATCTATGGGAGGCACAACCTTAATCACTACTTATATAGCATTGCCATTAGGGCCTAAAACTATCTTATTCAAGTGGTAAGTTGGTTCCTAGGACTCCCATGCCCTTGTATCCAAACTTAGAAAATCTAAGAACTAGTCAGGCACCCATTTTGGCTCCTATTCCCACTCCCGTAAATCAAAGTTCAAATGAAACTTCTACTTCATCCTCTAGTGCTTTAAATGAACTCCAAGAGGTTATGAAACAACACAGAACCTTGAAATGAGCCGGTGACTATCAAAAGACAACAAGCTCAAAGTGCTAGACCGTATCGCCTTAAGTGCGCATGCACTGTGCTAGGCCCCATATCAACAAAATAGGCCACCACTCAAAGCTACAAATCAAAATCAAATCCAAGTAAGGCCTCCCGCCAATAGACCATTTCAGCCCTATAACCCCAACGTTGCATCTCGCTTCTAAACATTAGCTCCAATGCAAAACAACATAGCTCAAGAGTATGATTGGTGTTTCCCATGTAATGAACCTCACAACTAATCTATGTGCTTCAATGGTGCTTTGAACCAAGCCTTGATGGTGACAACTACTGGTGCAGAGGGTGAAGTGGGTCAAGAAACAAATCAGCAACAAGGGACATCTCAGCAAAACACAGCTCCAAATGATACCGCACTTGCAAATTGGCAAGCTGAGGATTTTTGTGGCATGAATCAAATAATTTCCCAGAGTGCAAAGCTAACACAAGATCAAAGAAGAGGAATATCGGTGAAGGGCATTCATTGGCTCCAAGTGATCTACAACCTTCCATCACTCCACAAGGTGTTGGTAAGCAAAATACATCTCCAAACATGCAAGGACAGCCTAAACCACCTTCTAAACCAACTCAAATGCCAGCTGTTGTTGCCCATGCACAAGAAAGGAACGTGCAGCCTAAAGGACAGAAAAGAGATCTTTCATCCCCATTTAGCATCATTGATCAAATGAAGAAGACAAACGTGAATATATCAATGTGGGAATCCTTATCCATCCCAGGCCAAAGAGATCTTCTACAAGCTGCCATGAAGAATTGGTCAACTTCAAACCAAAGCAGGTCCCTATGCAAGAGAATGTCCTCACAAATGTTGCCCAATCTGGAGGGAATCATGGAGGACAACAAGGTAAAATGTTGAAGCCCCCTCCATTCTATGTTTCATTAATTATTGGGGATAAACTAGTACACAATTTCATGATTGATTCTGGGGCAAGTAGTTCTGTCATGCCCAAGCAAATAGCTGATTAGCTGGGTCTCCAATATGAAGTCATATCTAAAGGGTTAGTGCAATTGGATGGGACAGCAGTAGCAATGGTGGGAGTGATCAAAGGTTTGAATCTTACCTTGCATGCATGTCCCAACGTTACCGTTTTGCAAGATGTGTCAGTGATAGATTTGCCACCACTCTTTGCCCTATGCTTATCAAGGGATTTCACAGCCAAAATTGGAGGCTACTTATCTGCTAACTAGTCACACATGTTGTTCAGAACAAGATATGGTACTAAGGTCACAATCATATGCGAACCAATTGCAAACTTTCATATTGAGCCTCATACTCCAAGCCAAATCAATGCCAATTGTTCAGCATTTGATCAAGAAGATTATCCAAGCACAGATGAAGCTGACACCAAAGTTGGAAGCATCCCAGATTTGACTCTTGATGAATGGGTGAGCAAGGTACATGATTTTGATCCCTACCAAGAAGTAGAAGAATCTGAGCTAGGAGTCTATTGTATACATGAAGAAAACTAGCCTATTCCTAACATCACCAAAACAGACCATAAGGATGACAATGAGGTATGGCAATTATTTTTCAATGGATCAAGGAGTAGGCAGGGTGCAGGAGGAGGAGTTATGCTTATTTCACCTCAAGGCATCAAATATTATTCATCTTTCCATTTCCAGTTTTCCTGTTCAAACAACACAGTTGAATATGAGGCATTGATTCATGGACTTCATTGGGCCAGGAAAAAGGGCATAAAGAACTTGCAGGTGTTCGGGGATAGCGAGCTGATCATCAATCAAGTCAGGGGACAACATGCTACAAAGAATGACCTGCTGAAGAACTACAAGAACAGGGTATGGGACCTCGTTGAGGATTTCGAAGCTTTCAACATCATGTCCATACCTAGGAAGAAAAATGAAGCCGTGGATAGGCTCGCAGCAGTTGGAGCAATGTTTGATGTGGTTGACAACATCAAAAGGGAAAAAATGCAGCCACATATCCATGTGATTGTGAGGCCAGCAGTTCCAGATAATAACACAAGCTGGCAGGTGTTTGAGAATGATCAACAGATCATCAATTTCTTACAAGAAGAGGCTGAATTCTCAGCTAGGAATCAAGACAGATTAGAGCAACAAGATGGGGATCAAGTAGTGCGATTGCTTGAGACAAACAAGCTTCCCAAGAGTTTAGTAATGTTGGAGTATATCTTTAACCCTAACGACCAATTCCGTAAGGAAAAGGCTAGCATACAGGTCAAGAGAGAAGATTCAGAGCCAATTCCAGTTGGGGAAGGAAAAACATTTCAAATTGGAAAAGTGGCCACTGAGCAGGAGAAATCAAATTTCATACAACTTTGCCAAGAATTTCCAGATGTCTTCACTTGGAGCTATGAAGACTTAAGAGGTTTCGATCCAAAGTTGGCACAACATACCATAGAATTGGATCCAGATGCTAAGCCCATTAGGTAGAAGCAGAGACCAGTCAACCCTCACATTGAGCCTCTAATGAAGAAAGAGTTAAACAAGCTAATAGAGGTAAGCATTATATTTCCGATCAAGCACTCAAGTTGGGTTGCAAACTTGGTTCTGGTCAGGAAGAAGAGTGGAGAAATCAGGTTGTGTGTAGACTTTTGAGACCTCAACAGGGCATCTCTTAAAGACCATTACCCACTTCCTTCAATGGAACAAATATTGCAAGTGGTATCTGGTTTGGAGAGATTCTCTCTCCTAGATGGCTACTCAGGGTATAATCAGGTAATGGTGAAAGAAGATGACTAGTTCAAGACGGCTTTCACCACCAAATGGGGCACCTATGCCTACAAGAAGATGCCATTTGGGATATCAAATGCTGGAGCCACTTTCCAAAGGGCAATGGATATGGCATTCAAGGGATTGATCAATAAAATAGTTTTGATATATCTTGATGACATCACCGTATTCTCCAAAAATGCAGTGGATCACCTCTTTCATCTGAGGTAGGTATTTCAGAGGTGTAGAAGATTTGGGGTATCATTGAACCCCAAAAAATGTATATTCTTGGCTCATGAAGGAAAACTTCTAGGTCATATTGTTTCAAAGGAGGGGTTGACGATTGACCCAGAAAGAGTTGAAGCAATTCGAGCATTACCATTGCCAAGTCACAAGAAGGCTCTTCAAAGCTTCTTGGGAAGGATCAATTTTGTCCGTAGGTTTGTTCCAAACTTTGTAGCTCTCGTAAAGCCAATAACACTGATGTTGAAAAAGAGCATGACATTTAAGTGGACATCTGAAGGCAAGGTAAGTTTTGGGGTAATAAAAGAGGCTATATCTCAAGCTCTGACTCTCGTCAATCCAGACTTGTCCAAGGATTTCATGCTATATGCCTTCGGTGGTGGAGACACAATTTCTGCAATCTTGGTACAGCAAAACAAAGAAGGATTAGAACAACCAGTCACTTTCTTCAGTCAAGGCCTGGAGGATTACGAAACTAGGTACTCTTTCATTGAAAAACATGTCCTTGCAGTGATCAGGAGCTTAAAGAAATTCAAGCACCTAGTCTCAAACAACAAGATCCAATTGTTGGTCTCTCATGCGGGAGTCAAGGACTTCCTTCTAAACAAGGATCTAAATGAGAAATGTGCAGAGTGGATCACTCGTGTCATGGAATATGACATCGAAATTAAGGTCACTAAGTTAATACATGGAAAAGGACTATGTGAACAACTAGCTTTGAGTCGGAAAGTTGAAGCAGGTGATGAAAAAGAGACTACCTTGCATGCTGGGATGGTCAAGAACAAGAAAATGATGATGTGGCCGCTCTCCTTATTGGACTCGAGAATATGATACACTTCCTACAGGAAGGTCTATTCCCTCCAAAAATGAGAAAATTAAAAAGGAGATACTTGATTACAAGCCATTCCATATGTGCTTGTTTATGGTGTTTTGTTCAAAAAGACATCAATGGAGTTCTATTAAGGTGCATTGGGACAGTCAAATTGAGAGGGTGTTACGATATTTTCACGATGGAGATTCTCTGGAGGACATTTTGCCCCACGAGTAACTCTCAAGATAATGAAGGCAGGGTATTATTGGCCCACAGTGTTCAATGACTGCTACACATGGATAAGAAAGTGCAAGAAATGTGCACTCTTCACGGGAAAAGAAAGACTAGCAGTGCTTCCATTGCACCCAATTTTGGTTGACCAACCATTTATGCAATGGGGATTGGACTTCATCGGGTCATCAACCCAAACTCAAGCCAAGGCCACAAGTGGATTCTCACGGCAACAGACTATTTCACCAAGTGGACCGAAGCAGTAGCGCTCAAAGAAGCAAATGAGTCTAACATACTAGACTTTTATGAAGGAATAGTGACCAGGTTCGGTGTGCTGGCCACTATCATATCAGAAAATGCATTGGCATTCATAGGTTCCAAGATTACAGAATGGGATGTCAAGAATGGAATCTATTTGAGCACCTCTTCAAATTATTACCCGCAGGGTAATGGATAGGCAAAGTCCACGAACAAGAATTTTCTAAGAATCATCAGAAGAACTCTGGATGAAAACCAAAGGACATAGCATACCAAGCTAAAATCAGCATTGTGGGCTGACAGAATAATGCCAAAGAGGTCTACTGGTAATTCTCCCTACAAGTTGGTCTATGGGAAAGAGGCAATGTGCCTATATCATTAGAATTGCCAACATTGGAGCTCATGAAGCAGTTGGAGTTGTCTGAGTTCGAACCAATGGAGGCCAGGTATGTAGAGTTGATGGAATTGGAAGAAATAAGAGAACATGCAGTTCTGATGATTGAAAAGGATCAAGCCTTAGTAAAAATATGGTTTGATAAGAAGGCAAGAGCAAGGACCTTCCAGGAAGGGGACCTAGTTCTGAAATGGGATGCAGATCGGGAAAAACCAGGAAGGCACTCCAAGTTTGATTCCATTTGGAGTGGCCCCTACATGACCACGGGATGTAAAAGTAGTAATGCCTTCCAATTGTCTACATTGGATGGAGAAGAACTCTCGATTCCAGTTAACGGAATCTATCTTAAACATTGCTACTAAAAGGAAAAGGTTTACCCTTGTAAATATTAGCCTAGATTTCAATTCCTCTAAGTGCGTATGCACATCGTCTTATTATAGTTAGGTTTCAGTTTCCCTAAGTGCTTTGGCATAGGTTTTGTTGCTCTTAGGTTGAATTTCTATAGTTCAACATGCTCTCGAAGAAGGAGTTGCGGTATCAGGCTCGGGATCAGAGATCAAGTTGGTTTCAGGTTATTACTTATGACTCCATGCCCAATGGATTGCTAAAAGGCCACTGATCTTCTACCTAGCAGGCAGGTGATCCCATTGAGTTGCCAAATTGTTGTAAATATCTCCCCCGGGTAGATATAGACAAACAGAAGGATATGGAAATCAAAGAAACTTAGAGCCTAATATTTATTGCGCCCATGGCGCGAGTAAGAGGTGCACAAATGAAGGTGTCAACATGAAAGTAGATGCACCCATGGTGTAGGTAAGAGGTGCATGACAAAAGGTGTCAACACGAAAATGGATGCGCCCATGGCATAGGTAAGAGGCACATGACAGAAGGTGTCGACACGAAAATGGATGCGCCGTGGCACAGGTAAGAGAGTGTCGACATGGCAGAAGTCGCGCCTTGGCGCACGTAAAGGGCACATGACACAGAATGTCGACATGACAAAATTCACACCTTGGCACATGTAAGGGTATGTTGACATGAATATGGATGTGCCTATGGCACACCTTCAGGAGGTGCAACATTCTGAGCGCTGACAGGAAGCAGACCCTGACCCAGATATTCAGACGGCCATAACTTTTCACAAGGAGCTCGATTCACGCAAGGTTGGACTTTTTGGAAAGATTACGAGGTCCTCTATCCAACTACAACTGGATATCTTTAATTGGGTGGGAACAAATTCTTAAAAATGCAAAGTATAGTTCGCCACTTTTTGGGTTTGCTAAGGTTCTCACCTACCACCATAATGAAATAAATTAAATGCAACTTTGGAGGTGGTTGGGGTAGATTTGGATTTCCTCTCTCTTCCCTCTCTCATTCTTCCTATAAATTTTAAGGAGGGGTTTCTTTCTAAAGGTTGGACATTCTTGTTTTGCCCCTCCCTTCTTCTCTTTGGCAGGTGAATTTGTGGAGTTCAAACCTCCCATCTAAAATTGTAATCCAACTTTGCCTCTTGGCATTTTGTAGTGTATTGCATCAATATTTGGAGCAAATAATGCATGTCTGTGGATGATTCTCAACCCTCTCTATGTTCATTTGCATCCTCCTGATCTTTCACTACAACTCTGGTTATCTGTGCATGATCTTGCATTACATTTTAATGGTTTGTGTTTAATTGCAAGACTGGTGTTCTTCATTCCTCGGTGCATCACCTTTGTATTTTAGGTTTTATTTTATGCATCTTCTTACCCTATCTCCTTGGAAGGTTATTTTAGGTTTTGAGTAAACCCTCTACATTTTTACGTGTGCATCTGAACAAAGGAATAGGAACCGACCTTCATCCGGAGAGCTTTTCTGATTTTGCAAGGTCCCACACTTGGGAAAAGCTCCATGTTATGCAATCGCACTGAGAGTCTCAACCCATTGAGTTGCAGACACTCAGGGGTTCTATGATTCACCATCAATAGTCACTAGGGATTGGATGGAGAAACCACCACAAAAATTAGTAACTGCAATTGAAATCAAGGCCTACAAGGAAACATCCATCCTTTTCCTTGTGAAAGATTGTATGAATTATGGGCTGAGATGTTCACTCAATGTTGTTCTAAAAATTCTCTATTACTAGTGCTTTATAGATGTAGTTTCGCACTTTGTGCATTAGTGGTTTCCAAACTATCTATTATTTTTATTGTTGAGAAACATAGTCAAGAAATGTTTCTGAAACATTACTATTCTCATATGAAGAAAGTTTTTCACCAAAGACAACTTTAACAAGTGATTTTGTTTAATGCCTTTTAATATAAATATGTTACTTATACAATTATTATTTATTCGAGACAACCACAAATCTATTAAATTTGATGTACAACCATTTCACTATGACGCTTTACACAAACAGTTCCACAAGGTGATTTACTTTCAATCATTTTATAAATATGTTTAATGAGCTCTATCTTCAATTTCCATGGTTTTCATTTTTTTAACAAACTTATGTTTTTTACAGTTCAAATGACATATGTGGAGGACACGGGCACATCGGCCATGAATACGCCATCAAATCTAGGTATGTTAATCATGTGAATTTACAAACAAAACTATTAATAATCCCCACAAATTTATAAAACAATAAATGATTATGCAAAAAACCAAAAACCGGAAAACGTAACCGTGGAGGGTGCAGAGGTATCCAACATGAATAAACACTCACAACCTGGTATGATATCCATGTGTATTTTAGAAAAAAATTATTTATAAGGCCCACAAATTTATAGGAAATGATAACTAATAGACATTAGTTTATATGTTTGGCATAGGGTCGAAGAAAAAGTTTAAGGAAATCCATTTTTAAGCTACGATAAAAATTTAAAACGAAGTATATAGATCTTAGCGGACTCTATGCATCCATGTTCAATACAGTAATAGTTTGACTAAAAACCTTACATTCATCAATATCACGTTGATTTACAATCGCATCTTGTCTACAAGGTTTCATTGATTCACTACTGCATACCGACTACTTACATTGAATTAAAATTATTTTAGCTTCAACATCATCATAAAAAGAACTACATACAGCTTGATCTACCTTGTACGTATGTAAATAAGCACTTGTCTATCCTTATTAAAGGTTTTTAGCTAAGTGTAGTTTGGCCAATGATGGCATAGCCTAGCGGTCGCAAATCCTCATCAATAGCTCAAAACTATTTTTCGCCAAAGGGTGGTTCAACGAATATAAGTGTAGCCTAGTGGCCACTAAATTTGAATTATAAGACAAAGAAAAATTGATATTGTACTTACCATATCACCACGAAACCACTATGTTTATCCATTTAAGATTTCATTTACCACAACATGAAATCGATTATGAATTGATTAATGTTTATTTCAAATACATTATGCTCACATTTTCAATAGAAAGAAATAGATTATGAATTGATGATTGTTTATTTGAAATAGCTCTTACATCAATAGATCTAACAATATGTAAAGGTGGTGTAATCCAAGCCGCAATCTCAATCGGTAACTGTTAGTCATAAGCTAAAATGTTGTTTATTTCAATTGGTTGTAATTGATATGCGACCGATGAAAATAAAATTTATTTACTTCCTGCAAGTAGCGATAAGAGTTATTTAATTATTTTAGATATGGAGGACCTGTTATATGGGATAAAAAACATACAATAGGAAGATGTCATTCAGGTTCGATATGAAATTTTTCAACCTGTGAGGTGGCTTGTCAAAATTTATAAAATTATTATCACCATATTGTGAATCGGGATTACTTCCCAAAATATCATAGCTACGATGTTAAATAGATATCAATGGGCTTCAATAAAAAAATATTGACTATATTTAATCCAAGACTCACTTGGGAAGGAACATTGCAATATAGTCGAGGGAATATAAATAAGAGACCTAGAAAATGTTTGGAGTAGAAAGGATTTTTCATATAGTTCTAAAAACACTTTTTGTATTACATTAGGTGCAAAGGTAAACCCTCTTGAAAATTTTATGGTGGGGATGAAAATCGAGATGCAAATATTGTACAAAATATAAATGGTTGATGGCTAATTTGTACCAAAAATCACAAATAGTGTCTCATGGATTGAATGTGGTAGAGGGCATAGAATATTTGGAGCAAGAAAATACTAAATAACTATTTATCTCCTAATGTTGTTATGATGGTATTGTTTAACATTGTCAAAAGACCCTTCCTGTGCCACCACCATCATTGCATTCTTTGTCTCGCTCCAAATGATTAAAGCCAAGATTGACCAGGCTATTAAGTGATGCGGAGCTCAGTTACTATTTATTGGCAGTGAAGTTGCTATTTACTGGCATTTTGGTGCTATTTTTTGGCTGAGATGACTAGTGATGGTTATCTCTTGTTCATTTTTTGTCTCTTATGCTTTTGTTCGGATCACTGTCTGTCTTGATCCTGTTTTGTTACTATATTATATTATCTGCTATTGAGCCCTCTGATGTTGGATGTTTTTCTCTTTTAGGGTCAGTTTTTACTCTTTTGGTATCTGGCTTTTGAGCTTTTTTGTACACAGGGTATAGTCCCTTCAAAACTATTTACCCATAATAAAAAAACATTGTCAATAATATATACATACATATGTTATTATGAAAGTCTTGTGTAACTTTATTATATTATGATGAGATTGTCGAAATATAAGTTGGGAGGATTTATATTTTCACTTATTATAAGTTGACAATATGATTGAATAACTTTTGTGGTGAATTATCAGAAAAAATTTCCCTTGAAAAATTGTAAAATAGTATTTTTTACATTATTCATAAAATAAATATAAAATTACATTGTATATACTCAATTATTTTCAATATTTTTAATATAATTAATATATAAATAAATCTCTAGAAAAATTGATGGTCATATCTATAATATGCAAGTCATATGTGATAGTTTCAAAGATTTGCAGCTATTTTAAGGATAAAAACAATAAAAAAATGTCTAAGCGGTAGGCAAATTTAACACCACGTTGTGGCCTTTGTTAAAATGATTGAAGGACAAGATATGATTTTTGTTATCCCGTATAAAACATAAGAATGTTATGTACACATGTCATAAATAATGTCTAGCATCCACTAGACCGTATAAAACAAAAACATGTTCTATATATAACAAAACATAAATAATGCTTAATGGCCACTAAATTCGTTTAAAAATTAAAAATTTCTTTATATAACATAGCATAAATAATAGTTAGCAGCCACTAGCCCTTATAAAACATAAACATGTTTTGTACATAACAAATCATAAATAATGCCTAGAATTTGTTAGCTCGTATTAAACATATACATATTTTGTTTAGTCGAAAGAATAGATAATGCCTAGTGGATGCTTATCCGTATAATGGATTCCAATATTTGAATTTTTGGATTCCAATATATGGGACTTTGGAGTGTAGTAAATTCCAATATATGTGATTTTGGATTCCAGTATATGTGATTCTGGATTCTAATATATGCGATATTAGAATCCAATATGTGCGATTTTGGAGTCCATATAATTCCAATATTTAACATTTTGGAATCCAAACCAAGTAGTTTTGGATTCCAATATTGGTTATATTTTTTTGTTGCTCAGACTAGAATAAGTCCAGATTTAGTGAAAAAAGTGTTGCAATATAAATCTGTTTTATTTCTACAATATAAGAGCAAAAAAAACTAGGTTTTAGTGTTGTCTCTGTTCAATCTGGTGTGTTACTTAGGTACAACTAAGATTTTGTAGTTTATATGAATCTTGGGGTGGGGGTTTTGTTTTTCCATTTCTTGGTTTTACAATAGTGCATCTCTTGATTTTATTTAACTTTTTATAAACCTATAAAATAAAACAAAAAATATTATTAAATAAAATCAAATTAAAAATTAAATAAAATAAAAAACAAATCTCTTTTACAAGTCCTAAAGCTAACCTACCCACCTCTAACCGAGCTACTCCCTAGCATCCTAATACCCGACTCCCCACTCTCCGGCCCTACCATGACTCGGTCGAGCCACCTCGGACCCCCGCACACCACAACCCATTTATCCCACCCTCCCACATAGACCCTAAGACCTACCCACATGGATCCACTCCCCCACCTACGTAGAACCCCTCCCCGGCCATTTAGCCTCCCAACCCTTTCCTCTCCCTCTCGACATGGATCCATCCCCTCCTTGTCGCGGATCCCACGTGCTTGTGTACTAACACACCCACCCCCATTTAAACCCAACACCTCCTTGATCCCGGACACCCTGTAAACTTCCTGAAATCCCTTGGCCACTTGGCCACAAGTCCCCCCAATCGGCCATACCGAGCCTTCTCGCACATCATGAACCCCTACAACCAAGTGCACACACATCACTTTGTTACACTTGGCTTTAGGGTTTACGTCTTTTTTATTATAGGTATTTTTATTAGGTGGACTAATAGGTTATATGTTAGTTGAATCTATTAAAACAATTTAATACCTTCTCAATTTATTAAGACTATCTAATTTCATTAAACTATTAGATATTTTCCCATCACGTAGGTTTGATTCAATTACAATTTATTACATTGGATTAATCTATAGTGTATAGTTTTTTGTAATACAATTTAATTAAGTTATTTAATTTGATTAAGATCTATGATTATTTACCAACCACTAATTTGATTTAATTCCCTTACAATTAAATCTCTTTTTTGACCTTTTGTTGATAAATTTGTTCTCACTTAATTACATAGTTAATTCATTCATGTTAGGTTTTTTTCGATTTACCTAGTCTCGTCATTACTTTAGTCTAGTACTTAATTAATCTAGTTTTGATTTAAGCTAACCTCGTACTTAATTTTCTCAATTAAAAATAATTTCAATCAAAACTTTAGGCATTTTTACGAGACGATTTTTTTACTTAATTAGTTTAATTATTTTTCCTCTAAGTAAGAGCTTTTCATAAACACAAATTAGGACCTCTAAATCATTTTTCTTATATTTTTTACTACGTTAACTAATCATGTCATTTAATTTTGCAGAATCTACCACACTTTAACCAAATTCCTTTGTGGTCAAAGACAAAATTTTTAAACATATACACAACCCGTGACGTTTATCACTTGCCTTTTCAAACATTTTGTCATGTCATGAATGTTGTGAATTCAGTGGTCCCCTGGACATTTTTCATAGCTTGGCATCACTTTGTCATCATTCCTCCACTATAAAATTAATTTACATCGTCATCTAACACTTTTTGGTGACCTTTGTCAATGTATTGTTGTCATTTTTTCTTTATGTGAGGCTAATCGCACCTCAATCACGCGTATGCCCTTGTTGATATATTTTGCTTAATTAATCATTACATTATATTAGATTCAACTTCATTTTCTCGTAAATGACATTAACCAAACTGATAGGCTTGAAACCTATTCTCATGGAGATCATTTCACAACAAAGAGAGTGGGTTCATCCAAGGAAGAATTATCCAAGATGGAATTATCATGGTTCATGAAACTATACATTCTATGGATAAAAGTAAAAAGGCGGGGATGGCCATCAAACTGGACATGCATAAAGCTTTCGACAGAGTCTCCTAGAGATTCATGGAAGAGGTCTTATCCAAGTTTGGGTTTCAAAGAAAATTCAGAAAAATCATTCACTCTTGTATCTCTACCTCTAGATTCTCTATGGTTGTTAATGGAGAACCTGTGGGCTTTTTTGCCAGCAATAGAGGTATTCAGCAAGGTGACCCAATCTCCCCTCTTTTATTCATTATTATGGCTGACAATTTAAGCAGATCTATCTCCAAAGCTATTGACATTGGCATGATAAAAGGCTTCCCTCCAACTACTGGTAATCAGATCTCCTCTCATCAGCAGTTTGCCGATGACACTTTGCTGCTCCTGATGGCTTCCATTATTGAGGCAAAGGCTATCAAAACTGTCCTTAGATTTTATGAGGAAGCCTCGGGACAAAAATTTAATTTTGACAAAAGCTCTATTTATTTCTTCAATACTCCTAGGGAAAGGCAAAGAAAGATTGCTAATATTCTAGGATGCACTATTAATTCTCTACCAGCTACTTACTTAGGATTACCTTTAAGTACTGGAAAGATTTCTGTGGAGGTATGGAATGATCTTATTAAGAGATTTCAAAGAAATTTGGTTGGCTGGAAAGGAGCAGTCCTTTCAAGTGCAGGTAAGTGCCTTTTGGTTAAAAGCATGCTTCAAAACTTGCCTATTTACATACTGTCAATGTTCAACATGCCTACTGCAGTGATGAACAGTATTGAGAAGATTCAAAAACACTTTCTATGGCACGGTACGAGGACAGATTCGATATCAAACATATGAGGCTAGGGGGTTAGGCATAAAATATATCAAACATATCAGTATTGCCCTTAGTGAAAAATTAGGATGGAGGCTTATAAAAGAGCACAGACCTTGGACAGAGCTGGTTAAGATTAAATATCTTTCAAACCAAAACAAGATTTCCTTCATATATGATCAGTCTCTTCCGAGTGGTTCTATTTTCTGGAACAACCTTCTACGCAGCAGACACATTCTCTCTCAGGGGTGTAGCTGGAAGCTTGGAGATGGACAAAACATAAACTTCTGGACTGATAAGTGGACGGATTCTAACTGGATTTCTGCTTTTGATCATATTAAAGACAACTTAATTACAAAGTATGGACACAAAATCCAAGGGTACATTGAGAGGGATGGAAACAAAAGAAAATGGAAACAACTAAAAGTGGAGAATGATAGTATATAGGCTGAGATTGCATATCTCCATAATCAACTTTCCCTAATCCATATAAGTAATCAAAACCTTAAGGATGAGCTCATCTGGAAAGATTCTTTCGATGGGGAATACACTGTTAAATCAGGATATAATTCTTTCTTTGTATCCATGGAAAGTGAAATTAAGTGGCACAAGCTGTGGATGCCGGAGTTAACCCCTAGAGTGAACTTCTTTTGGTGGCTAATTATTAATGGCAAGATCCTAACTAATGACAATCTCATCAAGAAGGGATTCATCATGCCAAATAGATGTTGCATGTGTCAGAAAGAGGCTGAAGATATAAAACATTTATTCCTCCATTGTGAGATTGCCTCCAAAATTTGGCAGCTTGTTTTTGATAAATTTAATCTGAGATGGATTTTTCCCCTTACCTGTCTTCAGGCTTGGGAGCAATGGGGCTCTCCATTTAAACATTGCATGGTGAAAAGACTGTGGCAACTTGTTCTGCCCCACACTATGTGGAGAATCTGGAAGGCTCGTAATGATAGTATTTTCAGAAACAAAAGACAGGCTTGTAACAAAGTATATAAGGAAATTATCATTGTTGTGCAAGATAATATTGCTAGATTTAAACCCCCTAAAAATGGTCTTTACCCGGAGAATGAAGCAAGCATCCTGACTGAATGGAATATTGCCACTGTCAATAGAAATAACAATGGTACTGACAGAACCACAATCAGATGGATTAAACCTCCCACTGATTGGCACAAGTTAAATTTTGATGGGGCCTCAAAAGGCAATCCGGGTGACTCTGGAGGAGGGGGAATCATCAGGGATCAAAGAGGCTATTTTGTTGCTACTTTTTCTGGGAGAATGGGCAGGTAGACTAATCATTATTCAAGCCATGGCGGCTCTTTGGGGTATAAAACTTGCCAGGGATTGCAATATTCCAAATATTATAATTGAAGGTGATTCTCTAAATATTATCAATCTTTTGAATAAAAAGCAACACCCCAGCTGGTCTATCAGGGATTATATTGAGGAAGCTATTGATATATGCAAAAGCTTTGAAAATGTCCAAATCACCCACACCTATCGGGAAGGTAATAGGGTAGCTGACAGCTTGGCTAACTTCGGTGTTAATAATTCCTTTCAAACTTGGTTTAGGGGGGATGCTCTACCCGCTCATGTCAATAAAGCCATTATCATTGATCTACATGGTAGTGAAAATCATTACTAACGGCTGTAATTTGGACGCTAATGTGCGGATCCTCAAGTACATGATGATGACATCACAAAAGATATGGATGGCTGATGCGATCCGCATGCGGATGGTGTCATCATTTCTTGGCATAGGAGGAAAGCCGAGGAGTGGGGCTGTCTCAAGACATTGGTAGCTTTTTTACCGTTGAGAAGAAAAAAAGCAGAGAGAAACATGGGGGTCCGCCTTACAAAATCCGAACCGACCCACAATCCCGAGTGGAAAGAGAATGCGGAACTTTGGGATTACTCGAAATGGGGGCTGTCTAATTTCATTGAAAGGATCTAAGGCTTCGACCAAGACATTTCTATCAAATTTTCCCAGGGTTGGAAGAATAGGATTGTCGAGTATAGTAACATGGAGATGGAAATCACGGAAGAGCTCATCGCTCAGATCACGGGCCTCAGCCTGGAAGGCACCAAATTCTTTAATAAGAAGGTGGACAGGGAGGTGGAGACCAAGAAATTTCTAGAAGAGGGGGAAAATCTTGAGTTCGTGGCTCACTGGCATCAAGGTGGCATCGATTTCTGAACCTTTTGCTGAGCTGGCCAAAATGGTGGTTAGGTACGTTACCCTGGAAGGAAGATTTGTGACTATACCTCAAAAGCATCTAATTTTTCTGAATCACTTTCGTAGAAATAACATTATCAGCTTTCCTCACTATTTGATTAACTCTCTGGAGAAATCTATAAGGGAAGTTCAGAGCCACTCTAGGGTGTCCCTTTGCACCAGGGACTTATCCTCTTGATCCACCGCCACTGCTCCAGCTGCCCTCCCGTGAATCCTACCCCACCTCCCTCCTCCATACCTCCACCTGCCTACACTGCTTCCACTCCCCCTGGCTTAAAAGAAAGAATGAAGATATTGTTTCCAGCAAGAAAAGCAAGAGCCTTAAAGCTAAAATCCCTACTTCCCAATGGGTTCTAAAGAGCCACAAAGACTTGGAAATTGCTTTGAAAACCTCCCCATATTAGAAAAGGAGATACAAGAGCTCAAAGGGGCTATAAAAAACATGGAAAGAGCTAAGGGTAAAAGAATCCTTCAAACTGAGGAGGAAGAGGGGGTTATTGCTGAAGTCTACAAGAAGCTACAGTCCTTAGATGGAAGATTGGGGAATGCTAAAAGCCACAATGACTGCATATTGTCTGCCCTCAAAAGCATTTATAATTTCATTGAACAACATGTCCATAGTGTCTATAGTTTAAGTGGGGTTAATGAGGACATTTGGGGTCCTAAAGAGAAAAGGGATATTGCAATTGCCCAAGCAGATATGCAAGACTCCTCTCAGGCCACTGCCATTGCCTTCTTCATGTCGCTGCAGGCTATCAAGACCAAGATTGACAGAGCCATCAAGTAACGGGTTGTTGTGATGTTGTTTTTTGGCTGCGATGTGGCTGTCATCTGGCGGTTCTGGAGCTGTTTTTTGGTAGAGCTCTATATGTTGTTTCTCTTTTGGTTTTTTTTTATCTTTCCTTCTTTCTTTTGGATCTTTGTACATTTAGATCCTTTTTTCACTTATATTGTAATATTTGGCTGTTGAGCCCTTCTTGGTTGACTGTTTTGCCCTTCTCTGGGTTGTTTCTCTCATCTTCACTATCTGGCTTTTGAGCCCTTTTGTATACAAGGTATAGTCCCTTCAAAAATATTTTCCCTTAGTAAAAAAAAAACTTCAATTTCTGTAATCATGATTAATTACTAGATTTACCTAAATTTCTAAATAGTTTTTTCAATCGTGTTTGTGTATGATCTTTTCCTACAGTTTTGGGTGATCTTGAAAATCAAAAATAGCCACAATCGTTTACCATCCACTTTTTCTAATATTATTTCTATAGGGTAAACTACTCGATCTCTTTTGTGTAGGACTATATCATTTTAAACTATTAACATTGTTTGCAAGATCCTTTAGCTTTGTTTTTCATCTTTAACTATTGTCTTGGTCATTATTTTTCTTCTTCGCATTATTAATATTTTTCTAATTTTTAGTTGTGTATGTTATTGTATTGCACCTTTGAGCGATCGGGAAAATAAAAAATGGCCACGATCATTTTCTAACACTTCATTTGTAGGAAAACTACTAATTTGTTCTTCGCATGACCGCATCGCTGGAATTTTTCTTAAAACAAACAAAAAAATTAAAACCTTCCCACAAAATCACCACCGTAAGAGAACAATTTCTGCAACCACTAAAAAAAAAAATCAGCACGCTCTAGGACATTGTCATTTTTCCGCTAGTGCTTTTTATTTTAAGTTGTAAATAAATTTATCATTAATCACATCATCATTTATCTTTGCACGTAGAAGAAGTGAATTTCACCACCACCTATGCTACACCGATGATGTGGACTTCACTACCACACACCACCAGCATTCACATTTTCATTACTGATTGAGACTCGCCTCAAAATAGCATTCAATATCTACCTCACCTCTGGTCCCCGTTTATAGGTGATGTTGTTGTGATTGAGTCTACTCGATTAATTCCTAATATAGTTGTAATAATGAAGTTTAGGCATCATCCCTATAATATTCAAGGAGTAATATGGACACATACACACTTTTATCCCCCATCTCCTCGTGTGCCTTCTCACAAATCTTTCCTTAGATGTGGTGATTCACTCTGAAGTAGGTAAGTAATAATTGGTGAGTATCCTCTAGTTCTCTAAGGGTTTCCCATATATAATTAGGTATAACATGACTAGGGTATATTGTAGGACACTTTTTTTTGAAGTGATAAGATTTTGTATCTACCCATTCCACAACATATTGTATGTTGCTTGAAATAATGATTATTCCCAAGGGATCTGCCTTCTTGAGCCAAAACAATCAAACCAACATGGCTACTTGTTGATTGAAAAAAATTTACATTATCAGTTAATATATCATAAAACTTAGATGATACAAATCCATCTGTTATAAATTTAAATTCCTAAAGTGTTCCACAAACATTTCCAAATTACCCCAACATCAAACAAACAAACGAATTAAATTGAAAAATGAAAAATCTTATGTTGATGACTCATTAGCTAAGAAAAAAAAATCATCATAGCTCATTTAAAATCTATATCAAAACCTATATTTAGTGACTTACTTAAGACCACTCTTTTTCCGAGCTTTCTTAAGCTACCTACACACACAAAAAATCCATGTTTCACCAAATTGTTAGCAAATTAATGAAGCAGATAAGGGGTGATAGGCCAACGAGGAATACATGTTTTGATGTTAGTTGAAGGTTATGTGTGCATTCTGATTTCCTAATCCAATTTGACTGCAAGAACTCCCTTTTGTCTAGGAGGAACTACCTGAAATGCAAAGCAAGACCACAAAATATAGTTAATAACAAAAGGCTAGTGGATTGCCTAGCGTGAGCTAGATCCAGGAAGTACGACACTTCCTTGATGGTTGTCAATCCACTAATATATATATATATATATATATATATATATATATATATATATTTCAATATAAAACAAATGAACATGTATATAAACAAATCTAGTGCTAGTAGTCCAATTTAGGTATCTTAGATTACTTATCAACTTTAATCCACTTAAATGCTTCGATATTAAACTGTCAAAGGTCATGGGTTAGGTCACAAGTCGGAAAGTGATCTAGAAGTCACGAAAAAGGTCTAGGTAAAGCTTCTTACAATTTGGGGCTGATTTGGATGATTGGGGTGTTTTTGGTGTGAGGTAGTTTTCCAAACACAAAGACCGATGCCGGTTAGATGTGGCTGATGAAGGTTTAGCTATGACCGATACCGGTTAGGGATAACCAATCTTGATTTCTATGGGAATGGTAAAATTATCAGAAACAGGTGTATAGGTTCTCTCTGTGTCTGCACAAAGAGATGGGGAGGTCTGTGGAGAGGCTTCAGGTAGGGTATCTAGCTTGGGTGAGATTTTTGTGAGGCCTTTGGGGTGTTAAGGTCAATTTAGAAAAATTCTTGTAGGAGATACAATAACTGATGTCATTCTAATGACTGATGTCGATGAAGGGGAAATCGAAGGTGGTTAAGGTAACCAACGTTAGTAGGGGAAATATGGTGAAAGGTAATTAACAGGTGGTTTTTGGATTCTCTTTGATGACACAGAGAATAAAATGGAAACTATTTGGGTTCGCGATAAGGTGATAAAAACTCAGAAGTGTGTAAAAGGTTAGTGATAAAGATCCAGAAGGTTATGGTGGCTGGATAAGGGTATGGGCGGGAAAATAGAGATAGTGAAATACAGGTAATAACAAGTGCCAATAACCAAGGGATAAATAACTTAATGAATAAGTAAAGGAAAGATACAAAATCAAATGCACCCCGTACTTTCTTGGACCTCTAGCTAGATGGATTATATTGTCTTCATCCGAGAAAACTTTGTTTCATGCTTGAATTCAAATATGTCTCTCCCAAAACTTGAAGTGAACACCCTAGGAAAAAGGTTTCCAAATTGTATATATGGTGACCAACGATGGTCAAGGTGACTAGTGTCGGTTGAGGGTTAACTGACATCGGTTAAGGCGGGATATCCTAGGTTTACCAAAAATAGTAGATCTTGGCTATTTTTGGCGAGCTTTCCCTATTGGTTCGGGTCTAAAGTGGTGGTTAACACTTAGATAAGCGGGCATGTTATTGGAGAAAGAATAGGAATTTAATGTTAGGGTTAGACTAAGTCTCAGGTGGTTAGGATAAGTGGAGATTGAGTCTTAGTTAATTAATAGGCTAAGAACAAGTCCATGGTGAGGTGTCTAGGTGATGTGGCTAGGTGAGGTGTAAATTAATTTAATTAAAGTAATTAAATTAATAAATTATGTGAGGATGGGTATTAATTCAATTGTAACTAAATTAATATGAATATGTGGTAAAGGGGTCATGGTTAGGTTAACACGTCAGGATGACTATTCGAAAGAGGACATAAGGGAGTGTGACCCAAATTTGGTGTCTACATTTTCTCCTTTTTATCGTGTAGTTTGTATTGATAAGCGACGCTGAGAAAAAACAAGAAGTGGTTTCCCCAAATATAAGTGAGATTGGGATTACCCCAAGTAAGGATAAAGGTGAGGTTACCCCAAGCATGGGTGAAGGTGATCCCCTCAAACCAAGAACTCGATGAGGTGTTATACTGATTTGGTGAGTGGTTTGATAAATGTGTACTTGGTGTAAATTAAGGTAGGTGGGGAAGGGTATGGGTACTTTGGGTAAAGGATAATGGTCAAATAATGTAATAGGTAATGTGTCAGGGTTAAATTAGGCAATGGGTAATGGCAATCAAATGCAGGGAACACGTATAAACTATGCAACATTGTACCAGGTTGAAGATCTTGCAATCTATACATCATCCAAGGTCGATATGTTTATCCAAACAAGGTTGAAGTGATTCAGGTATCTAGGGTATAGGATATGGTTCGAAAACACAATGTAGGCTAGGTGCAGGAACATTTAGGTATGATCTAGTACACCACGGGTTTAGTTGGGATAAACAACAAGATAATAGGCAAGGTATGGTTGTTAGGCTAAAACAACATAGGTAATAGTATCGCAAGCTAGAGCGAGGACACAAGTTCAAAGGTCACACAAGGTGGTTCAGGTCAAGATTTATAGGTCATGGCATGGGTAAGGCTGAGGTATAGGTAAAATAATAGGTCCCTAAATGTAATTAAGGAAATGTATGGGTAATTTAGGCTTGTGGGTAGGGTCTATGAAGTGTTGGTAAGGCCAAAAGGTATGGGACAATAATGAGTTTAGGTCAAAATAGGAAAAATGTGGAGGAAATGGTATTGATGGTGATGACCAATGTTGGTTATAAGGTAACCGACATTGATTTTGGGTGACCAACGCCGGTCATGTTGGGTTAGGGTTATAAGGTTGAAATATTGTATTTTACTGTAATCATTGTTGTTTTTGACTTTGAGAAAATGACAGAGCTGAGTGACTTGTGCATTTGTCGGGGAGGAAAAAGACAAGGTATTGTACCAGGATGAGGTGGAGGTGACTAAGTGGTGAGAGGATCTAGGTAGATGGGTCCATGAGAGCAGTTGGAGACGTGTGATTAGTGGAGAGGTTCGAGGTAGATTTTGGTATGGAAGAGGTGGGAGAGGGGTCGGGTGGACCACCAACCTAGCAGCCAGACATGTCACCACATAGACACCATTGGGATGAGGTAGGAGGTGATCCAAACCCGTTATTTGATTAAATATGGTATTGGTGAAATTATTTCAGTTACAAATTTGGGTGGGTTTTTAATTTTGAATTTGTGGGTGAAAAATTAACGAAATCGGGGGAAAAGGTCCAATATAGGTTAAGTAGGGTGAGAAATAAATGTGGAGTAGATGTGGGTGGGATTAAGTAGGTTTGTAAGTTGTTTTTGCCAATTTTTAAGAAATGGGGGATGGTTTTTTTATTTTGGTTTTCATGACAAAGACCAACCTTTCTAGGTTTAATGCCGACGTCGATTGGTTTTGGCTAGCATCCGTCAGGACTAAGGTGATCATAACCATTAAATGGAACTAATGTTGGTCAAGAAAAACCGGTGATGGTCAAGGTGACTAGCACCGGTTAGGGTGAAGGAGGAATAGGGGTAAGAAGGGCTAGGTATAAAAGGAAAATAGGTGGGAAAGGGTAAATGAAGAGTGCTTGTAGAGGGATAAGGGTAAAAATACAATATTTGGCGATATAGGGTAGGTGAGTATGTGAAATAATGTTAAGGTGATGAGTCATGATTGTAAAGGGTAGGAGGTTTGTATGTGAATTAGGTAAATGGGGTAATCATGATTGGTGTGATTGGGTATGGTGTTGGGGTTAATTGGTAATTAGAGGTAGTCATGTCTTTAACAATGTTGTGTTTTGTTGGATGTAGGCTAGGGACTAGCTACGTATGTGGGATAAAGTACCACCTCTATTGGTAGATATGTGGTCGAGTGTGACTACAAAGGAGTGGGAGCATATGACCAATGTTGGATTGATTGGGATCCACAATATAGGTGTGGAGCTTGAGATCCTAATTTTATGGTCACACTCATTGATGGATGGGATTCAGCGACCAACACTTTTCATTTACCAACAGGTGAGATTATTGTCACCCTGGAGGATGTATACATGATCCTGCGGCTACTGATTGTGGGTGAGCGAGTGTATTCTATTTGTTCAGAGGCCTTAAAGGAGCCTAAAGTGGCTATGTTTTGGGAGGTAATGGGTGAGCCTTAGCTACGGAGAGATGTATGCAGCCCATCCTCAAGAGACGAGGTTGGTTGTTTTGATGATGGAGGTGGTATGTTGTTTCACCTTACCAGATGCTGAGGGTGGGATATTCCTACGAGAATTGATGGGAGTGCTCCAGGATATGGTGGAGGAGTAGATTTATTTTGCATGGGCACCAACATTCCTGGTGTAGTTGTATAGGGAGTTGTGGGCCTATGGGAGATTGTGGCAGTTGTGTTGCACTTTTCTTCTACATTATTGGGCATATGAGCACATCGTATGTGTACATCCAATTGGTTTACCTTGACTTGATTGGTTTGGGGGTGGCTTGGTCGAGTTAGATATAGTCAATGGATACAAGTTGGTGGGAAACACATGGTCGCTAGGGCCACACATGATGTACATGATGTTTTATATAACAGGTGGTTACTAGAGGGATTGTTTGGTGTGGATATTGTTTGGAGGCCATATGTTGGCTATCCCTCATACAGGACATGGTAGAGGAGTTAGAGGAGTTACAAATGCTGAGGTGGATTCAGGGGCTTCATGTCGCAAGCACAAGATGATACCTATAGACAGGGGTCGGATGATAATTTGGGCTACCTCATGATGTGCCTCCCCTTCCCACATTACAGAGAGATGACATGGAGAGACCTATGTCTCCACCATGACCGAGTGTGATAAGGCCAAAATATGCCTCATCAATGTGTAATAAACGATCTTATTTTATTCTCCTTTTTATTTAGTTTGACTACATTTTGTGACTTTTGTTTGATCTAGTATAAGTTAGGATGTAATTGTCAATCTATTGTTTTATTTAGTTCTAAATTCTAAAAACTCTGTAATTCCTAAAAAAGTATGTGGAAATTTATTTTTTATAATAAAACAAGTCACATTCAGTCAGAAGAATAAAGTATGAAGCAACCAACATGTTTTTGGGAACATTGGCTTCAATACGGTTTAGCTCCAGAACCTTCGGGCTTAGTTCTGGAACTACTTCACATAGTAAAGGAACTCTATCACTTAGTTCTAGAACCTTCAGACTTAATTCTGGAACTCTTGCGCTTAGCTCGCTCCTAACTTTCACGCTTAGTTACGAATAGTTCCCTTTGGTTTCGGAACTTCTCCAAAGTTCTGGAATCAATGGGAATCTATTTATTTTGACAACATCTGGTGATAGAGAAATTAATGGGCCTTCTAATTAGGATTAAATCAACATATTTCTGATTCTTCATACTCCAGAAATACGTATGCAGGATCAGACAACTATATGTCCAACAAGGTTTCTAAATTCCACATCTACTTTAAGCACTATTTTGTTTCATTAGAACCTATTGATGGATGGAAAACTATTGAGCACTTATGATTGTAAATGCATCTTCCAATGATGAAATATATATAAGAACTTGTAGATAGATTAGATATATGATAGATGATGTATATGATAGATATAAAGTGAAGTTTGTAAGACAGAACATTTCAAAGATAAGATAGCCATTTCATTTTGAGAGAATCATACTTTATCAACTCTTGATTCAAGGTGGTGAAAGGGGCCACTCCTTCAAGAAGCAGGATTCTTTGGTTTATTGGTATTTATATTTTTAAGAAATTCATGTAAATCTTTAAGTGTTAATTTTGTAAAATCTTGTAATTCTTCAGTTGAATTCTGTTATGTACTTGTCCCTGCAAGTGTTATATATTAGACTCTTATTTCCTTGCAAGAATTTTCAATAGCATTTTCAAACGTGTGTTTATTTCCAAGCAAGTATGTTTACTTCTACAACGTGTGTTTATTTCTATCCATTTGTTCCATTTTGCAATGAGTGTTTATTTTCAGCAATTTGTTTCATTCTCGCAAAAGTGTTTTTCATTTCAATGAAACGTTTAATTCAAAAATATATTTATTTCAGCAATGAGTGTTTATTTCAGCAAGTTTCTTATTGTTTGTTTTTATTAAGGCTTTGGCCAGGGGAATCCTAAAGACAACTGTAAAGCCACCCATAAAATATAAAAATAATAAATACCTACAATCAATTACTATATCACTAATATTCTTCTTATTGCATATAGATTCGAGACACACTCTTGGTATTAATATGACATCAACTAAGAGTTGATTAAATGAATAGAATAATGAAACCCATAAATTTTGGTGTCATTTACAGAGACCCATTAGTTAGAATTGTCTAATTAGGTGTCAACAAGAGCAACAATCATACATATAGTAATTGAAAATTCTTCCCTACATTATCATAAAATTTATGAGTAGACCAAGAGACTCAAAGGGTATATTTCTCCCAAAATATCGCAACAAGAACTATCATCATCCTCTGGGTCAAATAACAAGGTTGAGTAAGAATTGGAAGCACCATTGTCTCCTGTTAGACAAGAAGCATAACTTCCACTTTGGAATTTTTGGATCAATCACCAAAAGGAAGTAGAAGTTTTAGGAGAAGGATTATATCCCAATACTCGCTTAGCGAAATTTTTGATTCTCAACCTCCTACTCCTAACTTTTCACCTTCACCAAAGTGAATCACATAACACATTTTTTGGGAAAAAGATCTCAAAGATATTGTAGATATGGAATGAGAAGCTGAAAGAGAACCTAATAGGACCTTTACCTATCCAATTCAATTGGAGGATGATGATACACCTATGAAGAATATTTCACCTACACACTTGCCTACATTTAGAGGAATGTCATTTGAGGACCCTGACCAAATTTTGTTTGAATTTAAAGTATTGTGTCAGACCTATGACTACAAAACAAAAAATCAAAAACTCAAGTTATTCCCATCTACTCTGAAAGATGCAGCAATGAGGTGGTTTATGGGATTAACATCCAATTCTATTACCACTTGGGGGTAAATGGAAACTTCCTTCCTAGACAAATATCATGACTATTGTAGAGGGAGAAACAAGAAGGAAGAATTTTTTAGGATCAAACAGAAGAGGATGAAAATATGGAAGATTATTTAGATAGATTCCTCTTTTTAAGTAAAAGGTGTGAATTTGTACTTCAAGAAGAGCTCAGAAAAACCATTTTTCTTAAAGTTCTATATGATGAATCTAGGGAATCCCTTAATTTAATGGGAGGTGGAAACATCAATCAATTGAGAATGAATGATATTAAATACCTTTGTAGAATTTATTCAAGAACAAGGGGTGGACCTAAGAAAGGAAAAACTATGAAAACTACAAATCAAGACATGAACAAACTTATGGATGAACTAGAAAAATTTAAAACAGATATCCTAGTTCAATTAACTTCCACCATGGATGGATTGTAAGCCAAAGAAAATGATAATATTGAACCATTAGCTATGTATTATCCTAGATGCAGAAAGAAGCATGCAATAAGAGATTGTCCTATGGATAAAATAGAAATGTGTCTTATTTTTGAATCTAGGGAACATGAAGTTAATGTTTTTCTCTTCTTCCATTCATAAAAATCATCTTAAACAGACCAGCACTTCATCCACTACATAAGAAGTAAAAATTTCCAGAGATAACCTAACTAAGGCCAGTTCATACCAAGATTTATTCCTAATCCCTAGATGATGTCATGGGCAGCTCAGATAGTGCCACAAAAATTGGGGATAGCCACCTTGGACCCCTCAACCAACATGGAATCCCTAAGATTGGTCAAGACAAGCTTGGTATGCTTAGGGACACCAACAACCATGGTTTGGTCAGAGTAACCCTTATACTTGGTCACAACCTAGGTGGAACCCTAATAACTATGCTCAAGGAAGAACATATCCCAACAAGCATCAACATGCCATAATGGGTTCTCCAGCACAAGGTTCACAAACTAAAAATGTGGTTAAAACATAAATGTTAGCACAACCAGTGGCTAATCCCAAAAATTAAAAAAAAACCCTATCTACGGAATAGAGAAAGAAAAAACAATTGATCTTAATGTCATTGATTGTAAGGATATTCAAATAAGATATAGAAAAATAATTAACAGTCCACCTATTATAATTACTGAGATGACAGAAGAAACTAAAACCCCTAGTTCGGTTGTTTCTAAGGAGGATGAAAAATAAAAGGAGAAGGAGCTAGAAAGCAACTCTCTCAAACTCAATTTCCGTAAATATTTAAAGAAGTTATTGAGACCAAGGAATCTGAATTAGTGCAATAATTAAGGAAACTAAATATTAAAATACCATTTTTGGCAAGAAATCAATGACATTCCTAAATTAAATAAATTAATCAAAATGTTATGTTTGAAAAGACCTAAGGAAGAAGCAAGTACCTAGGACTATTAAGGTAGATGGGAAACTTGTTGACTTATTGGCAGAAAACTCTTACTTCCCAAATATGTGGATCCCGAAAGCCCCGTTATTTCTATCTCTATAGGAAATAAATATATACATAATGTTTTGGTTGATTTGGGAGCAGCTATAAATGTGATGATAGTGGACACTTTGAAAACATTACCATTAACAGGTATATAACTCTGCTAGCACCATATTACGATGAGAAATAAGTCGTAGAAAAACCATAAGGAATCATTAAATATGTGGCGCTTATGGTGGATTCATGGGAGTATCCAGTGGACTTCCTTAAATTACGGCCAAAAGGTAAAATGCTTAGTTATCCCGTTATTTTGGGCAGACCATGGTTAGCTACGCTTTCTTCCTTAATTGATTACAAATCAGGTGATATGACTATCTCAAATAGTAAGAATTCTAAGAAAATTTCCTTATATCCGTATGCATGACCTTTTTTTGATAATCAAGAACAATTATGGGTTGATGATCTTAATACTAATAAACAGAATTTATCTTCTTTGGCTATGATAACATTACATGATCACGTAAGGAAGGTGGATAATATGATTAATCATTCATTAAATGATCACCAGGTTGTCTCGTAGAACAATCGTGGGATAGTTCGGAACCTTCATACTTTGTCACGGAACAATCAAACTTAGTTCCATAACATTCATGCTTAGTTTCAAAACATGAATACTTATCTCTCGGAACCACAACCATTCAAGGCGATACAAATAATTTCTCTCTGGAAGAATGAGATTTCTCTTAGGGAGGGGAAGAAATAGCTACAGAATTAGTAACTTCGGTCTCAAATATATCAGGGAGCGGTGAGGAATTTTTGGAAAACAATAGTGATGAGGAGTTTGACCAACAACAAGATAAGTATCATAACTCTGCCTATTGTCCTTTGTCTAGTATTCTTTCTCAAGGGAACTTTAGAGACATTATTGCATATCATATGTTATTACCACATTCATGTCCACTAAACACCCTAATGGAACCTTTTCAACAAATTAGTTCATCACACATTGGAACCAAACAAATTGAGATTCAACAAGGAAAATTTTTGAACATTAACAATGGTTGGAAAATGATCAAGAAGATAAATTGTTTGATGTTTTGAAAATTCATACTAGAGATTTTTCTTGGGACTATACAGACATGAAATGAATCCATCCAAGTATTTTTACCCATCACAATTATACTGAAAATGTCAAACTAGTTAGGCAACCTCGAGAAAGGATCAACCCACCTTGAGGGACATAGTCAAGTAGGAAATCGAAAAGCTATTACAAGTAGGATTTATCTACCCTATCTCGTATATTCGGTAGAGGTGTCTCCTCTTGTAATTGTGCCCAAAAATAATGTAAAATGGAGAATTTTGTTGATTATAGGGAATTGAAAAAAGCTACACTTAGAGATTATTTTCCCTTACCATTCATAGATCAAGTTTTAGACAACCTTTCAGGTAAATAGTAATTTTCCTTCCTGGATGGTTTTAGTGGATATAATCAAATTAGGGTGGCTAATAAGGATCGAACAAAACTATCTTTACTTGTCCATGGGGTACCTTTTCCTATAGGGTATTTCCATTTGGACTATGTAATGCTCCAACAACCTTCCAAAGGGTCAGTACTAGCAATTTTTGTAGATCTAACCAATGATTGTGTGGAAGTATACATGGATGATTTTATTGTGCATGGAGAAACATTTGATGATGCCTTGAAAAATCTGGATAGAATATTAACAAGATTTGAGAAACACCATTTGTCTCTTAGTCATGAGAAATGCTTGATGATGATTAATGAGGGGATTGAAATCGGACACCACATTTCAAAAATAGGAATTCAAGTTGACCAAAACAAAATCAAGATTATTTCAGACTTACCTATTCCTCAAACACCCATAGATATCAAGTAATTCTTAGAGGATGTTGGATACTATAGGAGTTTTATCAAAGATTTTAGTAAAATTGTTTCCCCCATATTTGGTTTTCTTACCAAGGATTGTGAATTTCATTAGGATGAAAAGTGTCAACATAATTTTGAAGAAATTAAAGAAAAACTAATCAACCGCCTCAATATTGAGAGGACCTAATTGGGAGAAACCTTTTCACATCCAAACAAATGCCTCAAATAACTCAATTGTACAGCTTAAGGGACAGAAAGATGAAGAAGGGAAAATGTATTCTATTTACTACCTTAGTAAAAATCTGAATCCCACTCGAAAGAAATTACACCACCACTAAAAATAATTTATTGTTGTGATTTATGCAATTAGTAAGTTCGAGACATTACATTACAGGTACAAAATATTTATACATGTAGATCACTCAAAGAATTAAATACTTAATGAACAAACCAAAGGTTGGAGTTAGGATAATTAGATGGTTATTACTTTTACAAGAATTTGATATTACCATTGTGAATAATCCAGGAAAATATAATGTGGTAGTTGATTTCTCGCCAAGATTAACTACTACATGGGAGCAAGATCTAGTTAAGGACAACTTTCCAGATGAGTAATTATTTTCTATTTCAGTCGATACACCATGGTTTGCTGATATGGAAAATTATCTTACAACAAGGAAGTTTCCCCCTTCTTTTACCAAGAAAAAAATGAAAAGATTAATCAAAACTAGTACATAATTTAAATGGTTAAAAGGAATGTTATTTAAATGTGGTCCTGATTTGGTTTTACGCAGTGTGTGACAGAAGATGAAATCTTTAACATACTCGGGGCATGTCATGATGAACCAAGTGGAGGAAACTTTTTAGTGAAAAGAACAAAAAAAAATAATTGGCACTGCTATTATTGGTCATCTTTGTATAAAGATGTGAAGAAATACATCAAGTAGTGTGATCCTTGTCAAAGGATGGGACAACCAACTTTCACCAATGAAATTCCTCTGCAACCTCAAGTAGTGATTGAACAATTTGAAAGGTGGGCGCTGGATTTCATTGGACCTTTTATTCCTCCTTCACAAGGAAAGGAGAATATTCTTGTATGTACTAATTATGTGACAAAGTGGGTAGAGCTTGATTTAACAAATACTAATGAAGATGTAGTTGTTGATTTTCTTTGGCACAAAATTATGATGAAGTTTAGTACACCAAGAAGCATAGTTTCAAACCAAGGCCCATAGTTCATGTCCAATATGATCCAGGCCTTCACAATGTACTATCATATCAATCATAGGAATTCATCTCCCTATCACCCATAATCAAATGGGAAAACAGAAGTGACAAACAGAGAATTGGAAAACATCGTCACCAAAATAGTTGAAGTAGGTAGAAGAGATTGGGTGAAGAGGTTACCTAAATTTTTTTGGGCTTATAACACAACTTGGAAGACTAAAACAGGGTTCTCATCATATGATTTATTCTATGGGAAATTTTCCTTGTTACCCATTTAATTTGAACTACAAACATTGAGGACAACAACTAAATTGGGTATTGAATTGGATGCAACACAAAAGGAAATAATTCTACAACTCAATGAATTGGATGAGCTGAGATTGGAAGCACTTCAATAGACAGAGATAATCCAAGACCAAAGGAAGTAGTGGCATGATACAAATATCAAGGAAAGGTAATTCAAGGTAGGAGATTGGGAATTATTGTTTGATTCCAAGTACCAAGCAATTCAAAGGCAAGTTGAGAACTAGGTGGTTAGGACCTTATCAAATTGATCATATATTTGACTATGGCTCTATCCAAATCACTTCTCATTGATGGTAGTAGAAAGACACTTCTTTTCAATGGACACAGGATGAAATTTTATAGGAAGTCTCCTACCAAGGAGGAGTTCTTAAAGCTTATTGAAGCACACAAGGAATTTGATCATATGGAAGAACCTAGTTCTTCCAAAAAGATCACGTAATCATATGCATGGATCCAAAATAAAGGGAAGAGAATGAAAACCAACAAATGGCATTCTCTTCCCCAAAAATTAAAAAAATGAAAAATAAATAAAAAAAAAAAAGGGAGGGAATGAAAACCAGTAAATGGTGTTCTCTTCCCAAAAAAATCTCTCAAAGACCAATTTAAAACCAGAAATGGTAGTTGGTCTCCTCAATAAATAGCTAATTCAAAATAAAAGGAACTTCTTTGGAATTCTAGTTGTCTTTTTTAACCATTTTTCCTTTTTTTCATATTTTGATATATGCCCAGATGGTCGGTTTTGTATCCAGATGATGTACATTTTGAGACATACATGTATATTTGGACATTTGACATTGATATTTATGATGATGATGATGATGATGATTATTATGGACCTTGTGTTATTGATGATGTATCACATGTTTATTGATTTCATGATATATCCGTAGATGTTATCATTTGTTATTGCATATGATGTTGTTTTGATTTATTGCACATGATGATATGATGATATCGGTGCGGGGGGGATATATTTTTATATTTTCGATCCCTCTTGCCCCCATTTTGATGATACGATATGTGATGATTAGCTTAGCATACATGTATGATGTAGACTTAGCATTTTATTTATATACGATGTATAGATGATGTTAGATGTGATGATATAGATGGAGACATGATGATGTGATAAAAAAACTATGTACAAGCAACAAACAAGCACAAGAAAATGTTAAAAATCTACCAAATATACACATTAAATCAACCCTAAGCAAAGCAACTATGTACAACTACTTACAAACATGCAAAAACACACTCCATAGGCACACGTATAAATCTATTCTAAGTAAGAAAAGATCAATTTCAAGTGGTAAGTATGTTTAAAGCAAGACAATACGAACGTACAAGCAAGTAAACACTATATAAACAATGTACATGTAACCAAACAAGCAAAGTAAGAAACCAAACAAAGAAACAAAGCAAGTAAACTAAAACTATTGTTTTTGTGGTATTATTTTTCAATGTGTTTTGCATTGTTTTGGGAAGTTTGTTAAACAATTTTCTATTGTTTTTGTATTTTCTGATTTTTCTATTGTTTTGGGTTTTTCAAGTGTTATGTGAATGTTTTGGAGATTCTGAACATTTTTTAATGTTTTTGGATTTTCTAAACATTTTTGAATGTTTTTGGATTTTTGAATGTTTTTGGATTTTTTGAACATAGGATTTTTGAATGTTTTTGGATTTTCTAAACATATTTGAATATTTTTGGATTTTATGAACATATTTGAATGTTTTTGTGTTTTCTAAGGTTTTCCAAAGCTATGTACAAGAAACCAAGAAACGTGGATGCCCCCAGCGTTAGATACGAATATACAAGGATAGGTGCCACGTGATATATATAGGAAAGTGAAAGCATAAAGGCTCCTCGATGTTAGATGAGGAATATACAAAGGCAATCCTTTCACAGAAAAGCAAGAGGAGAATCAACCAGATCAAGGCCTGATAGGATAGGTTCACAAAGAATCTCGGATGTAGGTGTGGAACTAGCCTTAGGCTAAGTAAAATTACCCCCTAGATGTAGGATGCTTATGAACAATGAATCCTCCCAAGGTGTTGGAAACCGGTTTTCACCAAGGGACCTATCCAAAGCACCACAATTGTGTGGTTTTCACATTTGGATGACCTGTTTTCTCTTTTTCTTTTTCTCCTTTTTTAATTTTTTTGTATTTTTGAATAATTTTCTACTTTTTATGTTGTTTTCACAATTTATGTGTCATGCTCAAGCATAGAACCACTTGAGGTACATGGCATTCATGGGTTCATGGAGCTCAACTCCATTAGGATGAGCAAGCTTGTATGCTCCTAACCCATATTTGGCCATAATGACATAAGGTCCTAACCAATGAGGTTCGAACTTTCCTTTCTTCTCTCTTTCTGCCCTTGTGTTGAATTGGTTCTCTTTCATCACCAAATCTCCAACCTCAAACTGACGAGGTATGATCCTTTTGTTTTAATTTTGTGAGACTCTGTTTTGATACACCTTGAGATGGTTAAGGGCATGGATGCATCTTTCATCTAGGAGCTCTAATTCATGAGTCTGGCCACTCTGTAATCCTCATCCTTATCTAGGTAATCCCTAAGAGATATTCTTAGAGAAGGGAGCTCAATCTCCAATGGGATGATAGATTTAGTTCCAAATACTAGGGAGTAGGGTGTCACACCCGTAGGAGTGTGAATGGAGGTCCTATAAGCCTAGAGGGTTGGGTGGATTTACAAATTCCAGTTACGACCTGTCTTACTCACCATCTTCTCCATGATTTGAACCAACATTTTGTTAGTGGCTTCTTCTTTCCCATTACCTTGTGGGTAATATGGCATGGACCACTTTAATCTTATCTGAAAGTGATGACAGATATCCTTAACCATCTTGTTCTTGAATGACTTGTTGTTATCAATAACAATGGTAGTCGGAATGCCATACCAGCAAATAAGGTGATTCATGATGAACTTTGATATCTGAGCACCTGTAACATATGTCAACAAGATGGTCTCTACCCAATTAGTGAAGTATTCTTTTGCTATGATGATGTCGGTATGATCAGCAGATGAGGTAGGGGTGAGCTTCCCTATTAATTCTAATCCCCATTTAGAAAATGGCCATGGTTTCATTATCGATTGTAAAGGTTGTGATGGTGCATGAATGAAATTTCCATACTTTTGACATAGAACACACTTTCTTACATGGTTGTAGTAATATGTCTCCATAGTAGGCCAGTAATAGCCTACCCTTAACAACTTTTTTGCTAATACTATTTCATCTTTATGAGCTCTGCATACTCCTTCATGTACATCCTTGATCATTTGGACTAACTCTGCTACATCTAGACAATGTAATAGATTCCCATCATAGCCATGATGATAAAGCGTACCTCCTAGGAGGGTGTAATGGGCTATTTGGCGGATAAGGCTTTGTTTTTCGAATGGGTAATGTTATGGGGAAAGGTACCGCTTTGGAGGTAGTTAAAAATATGGGCATACCATGAGGAGTGGGGACCAAAAATTCACATGTCAGGAAATGATCCAACATTTCGTATGTAGGATGACATAGATTTTCAACAAAAAAATGGCCTATCATTAGTTTCTGGTAGAATCCAGAGCATAGAACCCACTGTTGCCATTGCATCTACAGATTAATTTTGTGCCCTTGGAATTTTTTCAAAGGTGATGTGCACAAAATATTCTTACGAGTTTCCACCAACTTTCTATATGGGATGATTTTTTCATCCTTGACCTTGTACTCATCGTTGACTTTCTTGATAATCAATTATGAGTCACCAATGACCTTAAGGTGGTGGATATTCCATTTTATAGCCAACTTCATTCCAGTGATGAGTGCCTCATATTCGAAATGTTGTTTGTGCAAGGAAATCCAAGATAGAAAGCTTGTGGTATGGGGTCTCCTGAAGGAGTGATTAACACTACACCTGCCCCTGAACCATGGAAAGTAAATGATCCATCAAAATGTACTTGCCACATAACAGATTCTTCAATATACATTAGCGATGTGTTAGGTAGATCCAAACTCACATGCTCTATTCCAGGTAAAGGTGCTTATACTAATTGGTCAGCTAAAGCACTTGTCCTTTAAAAGAATTCTGGTGTATGTACTCAATGTCAAATTCATTGAGCATAATTATCCAATTAGCATTGTAACAGTGGGTTTTGACAATAGTTACTTGATTGGGTAAACTTTAGATATAATCTTGGCTTTGGTATTTAATAGGTAATGCTGAAGTTTTTAGAAGGCAAAAATAATAGCCAGACAAGATTTTTCAATTTGAGGATAGTTGAGCTCATAGGAAATTAAAGTACAGTTGAGATAGTACACTTCTTTTTCTTTCTTTCTTAGGTCATATTGTGCGAGAAAAGTGCCAATAGAAAATTAGGTAGCAGATATGTATAGAAAAAGTGTCTCACCTGAGTTGGAGGCATGAGGATAGAAAGTTTTTCCAAGTATTTTTTAAGCAAGACGAAGGCATGTTGTTGCTCTAGTCCCCAAATTAAGTCAACATATTTCTTAAGCAGATGGATGAATGAATGACATTTGTCAGCAAGCTATGAAATGAAGTGGTGAATGGCTTGTATCTTCCTTGTAGGATACATATCTATTTTATATTCTTGAGAAGAGGCATTTCATTCATTGCAGTGACTTTGGCTAGGTTCACCTCAATCCCTCTCCTATATACAATAAATCCTAGTAACTTCCCGGATAATACTCCAAACACACACTTCTTTGGATTTAATTTGACCTTATATTTCCCAGGACATTCAAAGATACATCAAAAAAATTCAGGTGGTCTTCTCTTGTATTTGATTTTCCGCCGATATCATCTACATAGTCTTTCATGATGTCATGCATCATATCATAGAATATTACTATCATGGCCCATTCATAGGTTGCACCAACATTTTTGAGGCCAAAGGGCGTTACTTTATAATATAACATTCTCCAAGGGGTTGTAAAGGTTTTTTTATGTTAATCTTCTTTTGTTATCTTGATTTGGTTATATCCTGAAAATCCATCCATAAGAGATAGAATTTCATATCTTATAGTTGAATCAAAAATCATGTCGATATTAGGCAAAGGAAAATCATCTTTTGGAAATGCCTTGTTGATGTCCCAAAATTCTGTGCAAATTTTGATGCCAACTAGTTTCTTTTGTACTGGAACTACATTTGATATCCACTCGAGTAGTCAATGGGTTTGATGAACCCTGCTGCTAATAGTCTCTCTAACTCCTCTTTAACTAGAAGGGCCACTCGTGGATGCATTTTCCTTAGCTTCTGTTTAATAGGCTTTATGTCTAGATGCACTACTAAGTTGTGCACCACCAAAGTTGGATCTAATCCCATATCTTTATAAGACCATGCGAATATATCCACAAATTCTCTGAGAAGCAAGGTGAATGTCTTTTGTTCTTGTGCTGAAAGTGAAGCTCCCAACTTGACTATCTTTGGGTCTTCTTCTATTCTAATATTCACATCAACAGTTTCCTCTACAAAAATTTTGACATATCCTCCATACGCGTAGGATTGGGAGGAAGGTTGAGATATTATTCCAAGGGCATCTCTACGAGATTTTCACCCTCAGCATGGTCACTTCTTTTGTCCATTGATTTTTTTACTTTTTAGTCAGCCAATGCCTCAAAGAGGTTTTCACTGTGTGACTTGGACGTACATTTTTACCGAGGATTTTCTTTGGAACTTTTTCCCTCACTTTTTCTTAAATTTTTCTAACCATGAAGCTCACTTCCTCACCAAAGTATGCACAGTATCTAAGTCAATGAAGAAACCTTTCTTGTGATCTCTAATAGGAATGGTATCACGTATGCCCATAAATTCTGCAATAGCCTCATCATTCTCAAAGAGATCTAATGGCATATGACATTTTGGTCCCAATCAACAAGGGTAGGGTATACAAGGTCAACTTTAGGATCAGTGGGGGTTATGGTAAGGATAGCAGTATCCATGAAAATTTTCATAGAGGAAAGATCCTTGTATTGGCTATAGTGGGAATATGAGTCGCTGTCTGAATAAGTAGAACTATCTTCATGCTCAAATAAGGTAGCATCTTGATCCATGGGATGTGACCCATATGGCTGAATACCAATACCATAGCGTTCTATTTTTAAATGTGGAAGTGGGACTAGTTCTCTTGCTCCTTGTTCAAATTTTCCACATCTGAGTCCTTTGTAACCCATGGAATACATCATTCTACTGGATTTGGCATATTTTGGGGTTTTGTAGCAGGTAGGCTTAGTGTCCTCTGGGACCCAAGTTATAGGTGGGTCCAACAATTTCTCTTTGCAAAGCATTCCACCAGTAAGAATTTCCCTATAGTACATTCATCTTTAGGCTTTTAAAGTGATAGTTGGGTCTACCTCTTGTTTTTGGTGATAAAGATAGATCTGAAACCAGGAGAGCTTGTTGCACATTATATTCTCCACAACCATACTCAAGGATTTTCATCTCCCATGAATCAAAGGGAGAAGTAGACATAGAAGCCTCATGAGCACAAGAACTTAGGGAGTCTGAATCTACCCATGATTCAAGAGATTTTGACTAAAGGGGAGTAGCAATATCAGTGGAGGGACATGTATATGTACCCATGTACACAAATTTTTTGAGAGCTCTGCAGTGAGTGAAGGGTTCTAGATCACCTTGAATGGTAACAGTGTGTCCCTCATGTTTCAATTTAATACACTGATGAAATGTTGATGGTATGGCCTACATGGCATGGATCCATGGGCAGCCAAGAATCATATTGTATGGAAGTTCCAAATCTAAGACATGAAACTTTGTGTTGTGGCAAGTAGGCCCTACTTCCATCGATAGTGTTATTGTTCCAATTGACTCCCACTCCACATTTTTGTAAGTGGTTATGGTGATAATATGGGACTCTAGATCTTCCTCTGTATGTCCTAACTACTTGATTAGTTTCAATGTGCATATATTCAACCCCAACCCGTTGTCCAAAAGTACCTGTTTTATCTTCTGGCGGGTAACAAATACCTCTATATATAGGGGAAGATTATGTGTGTGATCATCGTTAGGGATTTCCTTATGGTTAAATGAGATGTGTTCTAATGGTGTAATGTTTACCACCATGGCTTGTAAATGTGAAGGGTCTACTTCCATTGGCACTCCTGACCCCTAGAGAGTTTTGTATAGGATGTCCTTATGTACATTTGATATTTTAAGAAGGTCCAAGATTGAAATCTTAGTAGATGTCTTCTCAAGTTTCTCTAAGATGTTGTATTGACCATCATGAGGGGTATATAGAGGAGGTTCTAAGATCATGAGATGAGCGCACCTTGTTATTGCAATGCAATCTTTTCCCTTGATCCTAATGGTATTCACATGCTCATTAAAAGAGTGAACACATCCAATGAGTGAGTCATAATGATTGTTATCACTTTTGGTATATAGATAGTTCATGGCTTTGTAACTTTGGGATGACTCTCCTGATCTGGCTTCTTCCCATCTAGCTTATCATGTTTAGGGAATGGTTCTTTGAATATCCCCATCCTTTCATTTGGTGTCTGATTTCTCTCTGGTGCATCAACTTCTATCTCTCCATTATCAATAAGATCTTGAATGAAGTGGTAAATTCTTAGGCACTTGTTTGTCTTATGTCCCTTCACATGATGAAAATCACAATATTCATGCTCTTTATACCATGAAGGTTTAGGATCATTGTCATCAAAGGGTTGTGTTGTAGGATAAGTCACCATGTGGGTTGTATCTAATTGTTTCAAGATTGTGGAAAAAGACTCATTAAGAGGAGTGAACGTTCTACACTTGACTGGTGGTTGAATTGGCCCTTTGGTTAGTTTAAAAGGTTGACCAACTTAGACCACTTGTATACATTTGGAATATGTGATTCCATCTCCTACCACATTCTTGTTTTTGTTAAATATCTTTGGCTTATCTATCGGTTTGGCAGATTGATTATCCTTGGAAGATGATTTGATAGTTCCTTTTGCAATGAGGGATTATTCTATCTATATTCCCTTCTTGATGACATATTCAAAGATCCGAACACAATGCATTTGTAAATTAAAAGTGATGTCCAGATTTAAATTTGGTAAAAATATGCTAATAAGTTACTTTTCAGGTATTTAGCAAGGAAGTGGCTAGCTAGCCCCCGCCATCTTTGTAGAAAACTTGTGAAGGTTTCATTTGGATGTTGTTTAGTGTTACACAAGTCTTCCATGGTTATGTCACTTTCCATGTTGTATGATAAATGTCATACAAACCTCTCTGCTAGTTCAGGCCATGTGAAGATAGACCCACAAGGTAAGTGAGTAAACCATTCCAAGGCTTTTCCTCCTAGACTTTTCGAAAAGAGTCGTATGAGGTAGTTGTCATTGTAGGCCACTTCTTGGCATGCCATGTAAAATTCTTTCACATGATCATGTGGATCACCTTTCCCTCTATACTTTTCAAATTTGGGAATATCAAATTTCTTAGGAAAGGGTCAAAGTAACATGGCCTTATCAAATGGATGGGGACATAACTCTTCGTATTGATATCTTTTGCTATTTCCCCCATTATTTTCTTGAAGGCTTGTGAGTGTTGCTTTCATCGATTGTAGTTCTTGTGAAATAAGTTGTTCTTTAGTGGGGGAAGATGACATATACACACGACTATATTTTGATGTTCCTTCCTCTTGGTTTTCTATGTGAAGTTCACTATTTTTGTCCTTAGGTTTCTCTTGATGTACATTTTTTTGTTTCTTTTTATACATGAGATGTCAATAAAGCTAATTTTTAACTAAGGTTCTAAATTTTTTGTGGTATAGTGACTTCTTCCTCATGAAGTTATTCATCATCTTCATCACATGGGGTTGTTCCACATTTTCATGTTCTATTTGTACTCTACATGGCATCTTGATGAATGGTAATTTATAACCCACCATGTTTTTGTTTTCTATGTTTGATGTGGAAGCATGTCCATGTGCTAAAATGTTATCCATGTTGATGAGAGGTGGTTCTTCCTCATTAGCCCTGTTTTTGGGTGGAATAGTTTCATGTTTTGTTGGCATTATAGCACCTAATTCCACCACTCTCACAAGTACCCTATCTTTTTTATAAAAATAATTCATCTAATAGGGCGGGGTCAAAGTCAAACTCTGCACGTGGTGATCTTTCCTCATCACCACTATGATCTATCATCTCTTCTACTTCCTTTTCTATAGAAAATAGAGGTCCTAAATCATGACCAATAAATGGATTTGACCCTTGTTTGTTCGACGTTTCCCATGCTTTTTTTCAATGACTTTTCTTCTAGCTCCCAATCTTGTTTTGGGGGCCATGATGTGTGAGAACTTCACCAAGGTTTTTTGAATTTGTTCAAAAGGTATTGTCCAAACCTAAGTGGAAGTTTACAAATGTCCAAGGATTTCAATGGTTCAAAGAATGATGAATGTCAAAGAATCAATGTGTCAAAGTGATTTTCTTAAAAGAATAAGTCAAAAGTGACGAACAAAATACAATCACTCAATGCTCATTTTCAGACCAATCAATCAAAATGTCGTACTTCCTAAGTTTTTTCTCAAATGGTAGTTGGTGTTTTAAGATGGTTAAAAAAATGTCACCACTTATGTCAAGTTCAAAGAAATGAACAAGGCATAAGTAATAACAAGAAGTTAATACGATCCCCAAAAAAAGTATACTAAAAGTGAACTTGAATCCAATCAAGACCTATATCTCAAAAAGTGATAGTTACAATTGTGTGACACAAAAATACAACTAAGATATGTTAACCCAAATTTTCAGAAAAGTAAGGTATTAATATCAAAATGATATTGATATAACACACATAAATGGTAACACTCAATACTTTTCAAAATCGAGGTAATTTTTGAAACAAACTAATGCTAGAGTATACCAAGGAATTGTTAGAATGTGTGTAGCGTAACGTTACAATCTAGACACTTAGGCCAAGTTTACAAGAAACAAGATGTAAGTATCACAAAATTTGTGATATGATACAAGAAAGATAACAATTTAAAGGAGAATCAAGATGATGAATCATGCCTAACTATGATTGATGATCTTGAGTTGGGTATCAAGATCAAAAATGTTTCCAATGATATGAAAATGTCTCCACACACTTTAGATGTTTACTAACTCAGTCGCAAACATGGATGAGCATAAACAGATACAAAAGTGGTAAATATAATCAATTAGAAACATAAGGGTAGTCACTCTTCTCCTGATCAACAAAGTGTCAAAAGAAAGTGAAGGAAGTAGATCAATTGGTGTTGAAGAGAGTTTATCGTCACTTCGATAGAGTTTCACCTCACCTTAGGGCAAGTGAAAAACTAAACAAAAGTAATGCTTCACAATCTCTATGATGAATGACGCGTCATTTAAACTTTAATGGAATATCCTCTTACTCAAAAAATAATATTTTGATCCCGAGAAATTTATCCCTTTGCGATGGATCTCAACTCAAATTGGTTTTGATATGGTCAAAGTTGGCTCTTGGAAAAGATAGCTTCCTAGGTGGTTCACTCAACTAGGTGTCACAAGTTATCTAAATGCAAGCTCGGTTTACTAAGGTTTTCCAAGGAGTATCTCGGCTTTAGTTTACCCCATTCAAGCATAATGGCCAATAAATGTGTCCATCATGTACTCTCACTTGGGTCACGATACAGATAAATTTGACATTAAATCTCATGTGTATTGCTAGTCAAGTAGGTAGTGCAAAGAACTTCCCATTTCATCCACAAGGTTCCCTCTTGTGTGGACTACTTTGGGGTTCCTATGACCACCCCCATTGTTTTAGCTTAAGGCTTATGCCAAAGGGGTTATATCCTAGTTAAGCGAATGGAACGTACCCTTATCCAAACCTATAAATACAGTCTTTTAATTGTGATGTGTTTTTTATCTTGTATACTTAATGTGGTTTTCTTGAACATCATTTGACAACTGCCGCATGAAAATACATTAGAAGTTTTGTTTTGTCTTGAGCCTTCATTCTTTTACAAGAATTTAGGTCATTTACAACGGATTTAGTAGTTTTACATACACATAAAGAGGATAAACACCATTTTTGATTCTCAAGATCATCCTAGGACATAAGAGAAGAGCATACATGACGTAAAATCCAACTACGAAATCAAAAATGGAAAATACTTGATTCAAACACAAAATTTGTTCATTTTAACCAAACTTGACATTATTTTCAATGTTTTTCAAGGAAAAAGAGATATAGAAATAGTTTCGATTCCCAAGATCACCTAGAAGGTACGAGGGAAGAGCATATGTGACTCCAATCTCATGATTAAGCATGCAATGTTCATTTAACCCTTTAAAAAATCAAATCAAGTTAGCAAAAACATACAAATAAACCCTACAAATAGAAGTTAATCTTCAATAAAAACCTGCAAGGAGTCAATAAATCCCAAAAACATGTTTTTGCAAATTTTAAAGTGAAACACAAATTTGAATTGTGATGTGTATGCTCAACTCTAGGTGTGTATGCCTACTTCAGGATGTGTATGCCCCTCTGTGGAAACTAACAATGAGCTAATGGTATGTGGCCAAAGAGTTGTGTACACTATCATTTGGATGTATACGCCCATAGATAGAAAGGTAAAAGCAAAAGCACTAGCAGATAGGTACGCTCGGTATAAGCATGTACACCAAGGTTTAAATGCATACGCTAGCAGATAGAAAGACCGAAAACTCATAAGATAGAAATTCGTGTACACTAGCATTTAGATGTATACGCTGGACTTTGGACATGTACGCCCACAGAGTCAAAATGGGTCAAATAAAATCTCTACCAGATGGGTACGCCAAAGTGTGAACATGTACACTTGGGGTCACACGTATGCGCCAACAAACAGAGAAACAGAAAAACACATAGGGCAGGATATTGTGTATGCTAGCAGAATGATGTATACGCTAGTATTTGGATGTGTACACTCAGGTTTGGACATGTACGCACCTCTATCATTTTTGTGTATGCTTGCACCTAGAAGTGACATCAAAACATGGAAAATTACATAATCAATCTCAAAATCTCAAATTTTTAGATAGTTAGCTCAAAATTGACAAGAACCCATCTAAATTAGACCTATAAGCAAGACTCAACACATGTAAAGTTAGCAAAAATCATAAGAAATTCAACATTAATTCACACATGTGCATATCAAGGGTTAGTCAAAAATTGAAATAACAACAAAATTTGAACTACCATGCTAAGGGACTAAGGATCCATCCCACTGGGCATGCCAAATGTGTGCAAGAATTAGTTATCTATGCAAGTAAAATCAAGACTAACACCTAATAGCCTCAATACAATGTTAAACTAAAATCTATGCACCATCATGCTTAGAGATTAAATAAGACTAATCTACCAACATCTTTGCATTAGAACATGAATAAACATCAAAATAATATGCTAAGAAATTAATCTCTATCTCTATTGAATGTTAATCAATGGAATGAACCTATTTATATCCTTAGCAATCAAAAGGGTTGATTGTATGTTTGAATCCCAAGGTTTAAATAATGGAGTATTTTCAATCCATGGCTACAAGACCACTTGACATATCTCTATATGACTTCAAACTTGGATGGATAAATTTAAGAAATGAAGATAGCTAGCTTCTCTAATGGAAGAATGCTCTAAGATGATAAAATGGCTATAGTATAGGCTCTATACTCATTTAGGTGTAAGTATAATGGTAAGAGGAGGGCTCCTTATATAGCCCAATGGATAAAATAATCTCTACATCCATTTTAATGTGGGATAATGGCTAGATTGAGTTATTTGGGGTGACTATGGTTGAAAAGGGGGTTGAGTCAAGCTTAGGGAGTTTAATTTATCGTGTAGTGACTCATGGGGTTTGAGAGAATTTATTAATTAGCCCAAGTGATTAATTAATAGGTGAGCAAGCTTTATAAAAGATTTTTAGAAGAATAATTAGTATGATTTAGTGAAAAGAAAAGGTTCAGGCTAAATAAATGACAATTTATTTCTCTAATAGAAGAGGAAACTTAATTAATTATGAATAATTAGTTAAATTCAAGTAGAAATGGGTTTAATTAATGGAAGGTCATTAATTTTCATCTTTGTTGGATAGAAGGGTCAATTAATTAGTGTAATGTAATTAATTAACGACAATAGAATAGAAAGTGTGTTCTATTGATGATATGTCTTCAATTTGTGGGAAGTAGTATAACTAGCACAATTAAGTATTTAAATTATTGAGGCTAAATTATAGGTGTCTACACTAGGATCATGGATGAAGACAGGGAGAAAGCCCTCAAGGATGCCCAAGACACTTTTGAGGTGTGATTTTTGTGAGGGATATTTAGATGCAATCACTCTCCTCAACAGGGTGATGGGAGAAGCAAACACGAGAGACTTCCAGGATTGGATGGGCCTTTTCATTTTGATAGTTACTGAAGGGAATAAAAAAATTGACTAGGGACACATAATCAGTGCTAATTTACATCTACAATTAATCTATGTGCCCATGATAAAGAAGTTCTACATGAATTCTTACTTAGTATATCTTCTCGCTAGCTCAAGATCATTCAAAGGACTAGCTCTCATGCAAAACATTGTTGTAAAGGTGCCCGTATTCGAGAAAATTCCATAGGTTTTGATGGAGGAAATCCATAAGAACTTCATACACATGAAAGCAGCATCCTTAATCAAAAAATTTGGCTCTTACTTCATTCAATTCTCGACCTTCTCCTAATCGTGAGTTTTCGGCTTTGAAAAAGCTCCACCGATGTTGCCCAAGTATCTCAAAGACCAAATTATACTATTTAAACTCTAAAAACATTGTATACATGTAAATAATACACTCAGGAGTAAGAAAAAGAAGTTGATTTCATTCCCCATCTCTCTTGGGATATTCACATGTAAGAATGCAAATGATGCATCTCATCTGCAGTGGCCTTCACACATTTTACTTTATATTCTTACACTATCAGGCCCAATTTCGACATCCGAGATGATTCTTATTATTTACACATCCCATAATTGTACCATGATCCACAAATCAAAGACTATTGGGCCAATTGCGTTGATGAATTTGATGTTCAGGAAAAGGATCATATGAGGATAATAGTCGATGAGATGAATAAATTCAAGTTATCTTGGTATGAAGATATTTTACATGATGATGGGAAAGAGATATATGATCCTTAGTATGTGGTAGTCAAAGTTTCTCTATTGTCCCAAGTTAATCGGCACATTCATGAGTAATCGAGATATAAAGGAATGAACTGAGAAAGTTGTTAGGATAATGAGGGATTGGTTCCAAAAAGAGAGATTCATGATCATCCAAATCGAAAGGTATACCCGCAAGTCGAAACAAGCTTCTCAAGTCATCGTCAAAAGTTGTGGAGATCACTTCAAGTTCAAGACACTCTGGAGAAATTTCAATATGAAGATCCACGAGTTGGAGACTTCTGTCATGAAAAGTCACCAAATAATACCAAGACGAAAGAAGGCTTAGTTCCAATAATGCAAGGGGAATACCTGGATGTAAAGATGAAAGAAGAAGATTTAGTGGCAGAAACACAAGTAGAGGAAGAGAAAGTAGTTCAAGACACGATCTTCGAACCACCACAGCAATTCTCTCCTCTCATCAACACCAATGTATCTCCCATCAAAAATGTGCCTCCTCTTCTAGAGCAAGGAATTATTGATGAACATGTCATAGAGCATAAGTCGATGAAATGTTCCCATGAATGCGGAAAAAATAGCACTTTGATGTTTGCCTTTGTTCAAAGAGTGGTGGCCCCTGATTTATCAGCAATTTCCTCATTGGCCAAGGGAAAGAAAATAAAGTTCACAAAAATGGCCTCATGGTTCTACAGTAGAGAAATAGGTAACCAATATATTGAATTAGCTAGGTTGAAAATGATCAAGTTAGTGAACAAGATGACACTTTGCCCGATTACGAAATGAGCACAATTCAAATATGGTCGGCTCCTCATGAAGGGTATTTGCACATGTATTAGCAGTATTACCCTCACATGGTGGCAAGGAATAAGGAATATAAGAAGAATATTGATGAGCTAAAGGAATAGGTGTGAACTCTTTCATCCTATGTGCAATATCTAGGGTATCTAAACGCCACAACAATGCCCATTGAAAAGTTGCACCCATCGGCATCTTCAATCCGAGAATCTATCAAGAGGACTCATGATCTCACAATGCGGGCGATCTAATAACAAATCGATCAACTCAATTTTAGAAAAGGAAAATTCAATGCTTCAAGAGGAATTCAAACTCTTCGCAAACATGTGTGCAATGAAAAGCGGGACACGTGCACTCAAAGAAGACTTGGAGAAAGAAAAGGGATTACTATGAACATATGGTTCAAGTAGTGAATGAAATGAGTGATGCCCACCCTTAGGAGTTGATAAATAAATAAAAAATTAGCACTCCTTCTAAATACATGTCACATGTATGGGCAAGGGCCTTGGAAATCATATTTTAATCAATCAATTGAGACATCACCGAGTTGGATGAAAAAGAGGAACAAGCATATAAGTTACAGGATAGTATCAATTGTCAAGTTTAGAAACTTGGAGTACCTACAATAAGAGAAGATACAAATGCCAAAGATTTGATTGGTCCATTTGAGGAGTATGTCAAGATTATCTTTGTGGATGAACCATCAAATTCATGGGATACCTTAGGGATGTGGGATGTGCCCCCTAAGATAACCTCTAGGTTTTATAGAAGTTGGCTCTTCTATATTGGTGCGAGGTAAGGGTTAGAGGAAAAATAAAACAAAGTGCAAAAACTAAGGTGATACGCTGAAACTTATTTTAAAAGGCATAGAGATAGATTCTAAAAAATGTTAGAATAGTCGAAGAGCGTTTAGCATGGTCTACTATTTTTAGAAGTATCTTGAATTATCAAAGGCCGAGAAGGTGTAAAACATAATTATATGTAGATGATAGATGCATATAGAAAACCCAAGGGCATATAACACGATAGATATTCAACATTTATCTAAAAACTACCAACAATAATGGATGAAGGATGCAGACTATTGAGAGCTAAAATGCACATAACAAAAGAGCCCTTTATTCATAGAGAAAATAATACATAAGGCCAATATACGGCACAAATTACAACTTTCTTCTACAATAGAGCCTTGTTAAGGCTAGAAACACAATAACTAAGCCTAAAATTCTCTTTCACAGTTCTGGTGTCTTTCTTTTTTTCTTTTCCCCCCCTTTTTTTTTAGATCAAAAATTCCTTTATAGACCCCTTGGCTCTCATTTCAATGTCTAGAATCAGATCTTCCACCACCAACATTCAATTTTCCTACAAAATCTTTCATTTTTTTGGGAAATATCTCAACTACCTGTCTGTGATATTTATGATCACCTTTAATTCATCCAACTCCCAAGCCTTGCGCTCCTTTGGTTGGTGATGATTCTTCCCTGCCACGTGGAGGTCATGCTTTAGTTTGAGGGCCTTTCTTGGGGATTTGTCTCTCAAACCTGCACCTAGGTGACACATGGAGGTCTTGCACTTGCTTGTTTGAGAACATTTCCTTTTCTCTCTTTATTTGAAATTGTGCTCGGTGACACATGGAGACCCTATGCATTTTTATTATATCTTTGACTTTTTAATCCACCTAGGGGTAACTTTATCATGCTAAGACATGTGGGTGGTGTGGCACAAGTTTTGAGAACATTCCTTTCTCCACATTATGCCCCAAGTGCACCAAAGGGACATGTGGATATCTTCCACATTCAACTCCATACTTAGCTAAATTTGGGCTCAAAAAACAAAAAAAAAAAGAACTAGGGTCGAGGCAATAAAAGACAGTGGCCGTAAAAGAGCCTCACACAAAAAAAAAAAACTCTACAGTTATTGGTGACTCACCAAGGGACTCCGTGCCAGTCATGGAAGGATCCGAAAATCCTCTCTACCTCAAAATTCAAAATGTGGCTTAAAAAATGCCACTCGAGTTGTTGCAAAGCAGCCCGATATCTAAGCCATTCCACCTCTGTAGGGTAGGTTCTTCACTGCAAGGCCTGGAAAGCTCGATCCAACTTGATTATCTCCTTGTGAGAAAAGGTTTGGAGACTCTGCACTACTACATGCAAATGGAAATCCAACTGCATACATGATTGGGTTCAAGATGGCTTCCACCTCGGTGACATTGGAGCTCTCTTTTAAAGACTGAAAGATAGTCTTATCTTGTCATTTGGTGATCAAGAGCTATTGAATTTGGTCCTTTGATAGGATTGTGGAGTCATTGGGGAAGGGGAGGGGAAGCCTAATTGAACCAATTCATTGATACTCTGCTTCCACTCTTTGATCCCCTATTGGAGCTGGGTCAAGAGATTTTGGAATTTGATGGATGCTTTGTTATAGCTCAGATCTCATTGATCTTCACAACAATCATCCACTTGTCTGTGATTTCTACCCCCTTGTAGGGTGGAGTCGGAAGAATCATAAAGTTTCTAAATCAACAATAGTGATTCAGGACCTTGGCGATATGGCGCTACTGAATGGTGGAGGTTGTGGTCTCCACATTTGAGCATAACCCCTATGCATCAGATATAAATCCAAGTGGGGGCTAGATTCATTGTCATGGTGGAATTTGGTCATAACAAGAGGCATATAGCTCCTGCACCAATGTTACAATTCCCCCTTTCTAGGGTTTTGTCCCAATTTATGGGTCAAGTCCTTGACCACATCCTCAGATGATTTCAACCTTGTTTGGAGGCTTCCCTTCTCTACTTTGATGGCACACAACTTTTCCTGGAGCGTAGCCACCTCTACCTTTCTTGAATCAACCTCCTGTTGGAGGGCTCCTTTCTCTGTGAGAGTGAATTGGCCAGGCTTCGGACATGGCGAGTTTAGCTTCTAGATTCTTAGCTTCTACTTGAGAAGCCGCAAGGACTTCTCGTGATGGAGCTTCCTTCAACTCCTTGTGGAGTTGTTTGATCTCCTTTCCTTTTCCTTTAATCTCGGCTTGTTGGTTGGCCATGGTGCTTTCTTCCCTATGGAGGCTAGATTGTGCCTTTTTGAGCTGGTTTTGAGCTTGAGGTAGTTTTGTGACTACAAAAGTAGTTTCATTCATTAGCTTGACCTTATCCTGAGGCCAAACTTTGTGAGGTCGACCATGACAATGATGATAGAATAGTCATCGGGTTGCATCTTCTCTGTGGGTTTGGACACTTGGGGAACCATGTGATGGTCAAGGAATTTTTGATGGTCATATAATGACCGCATCTACTTCATCACTCCTACTCGACATTTCTTTCTTCTTTTTGCTTTGTCCTTTTGCTATCTCGGGCCTTTGGCCACTTTAGCTTGACTTAAAAATTTTGAGGGAGAAGGGACGACCCCGCCTATGAATGGGAACCCAGTGGTAGACCATATGGGATTGTAACAGGTGGTTGAGGTTGTGAGGTTACCAGAGTCGAAGAAGGGCCTATCACACCATGCATGGGGGAGAAATTTGGGATGGTGGAGGGAGGTTGAGGAAAAGAGAGGCTCTGGAGAGGAGGGAGTGTTTGAGATGGGGTGACCGATAAGGGGATACCCCACTGAAGGGGAAAATGGTGGTGGAGGAGGAGATTGAAAGGGAGCCCCGGGAGGAGGGAGAGGGGGAGAGATGCAGGGGTCTCGACCAACTTTAAATTTTTGTGTGGGGGGCTCAACACCGATTCCTCCACTTGGTTTCCCACCCTAGGAACTGATGTGAGTTATGGCATGGGTGTTTGAACCAAAGGATCTTGTTGAGAAGTGGAGGGCATGGGTTGTACTAGAAATTACTTGTTGAGAGGGCCCAAAGGATTCTCTGTAGTTCTCATGGAGCTACTCCTTGGTGATTGTCACTATCTCCTCACTCTCTACATCGACCCATGATCCGCATCCCAAAACTCCTCCCATTGTTCATCACTAGGATACACCCTCAAAATTGAGGGTGGTTTTCCAATCTCCTACCTATACTTCCAATAGGCTTCAATTTTTTCTATGCTCCAGTCCTTGTTATTACGCAGGGCCACTCTGAGTCCTCGTGTCATTGTGAGGGTGGGGTCATACCTGTGACAGGACTGGGTGGAATGACTCCCACTCTGGAATTGGAATGTCACTTGAGCTCGATGAACATGTCAAGTGACTCTGCCCGAGGGGACCACCTTATCTTCAAAAAAATTCTTGGACTCATGTGATTGGCAGGAGTCCAAAACTTTGTTTCAAACTAAATTGAGGCCATCATCCCATCTAGGTCATACCTCCATGAGTCTTGAATTAGGGTGAAGCCATAGGAAGCCAAATTTTGTGTGAGCATATGCTCTACCTTGCTTTTAATCACAGTAATTCCTCCCTTGCTCAAGGGGAGGTCAAAAGTGCCTTCTTTTTTTTACCAGAGCTGAATTCAACATCCAGGAGTACCAACTACTGGTATCTCTAGACCCACCACCCATGTTGTGAGGACCCTCGGGAGCATAAAGGATTCATCTCGAAAACCATGCAGTCAATCATAGAATGTCCTACCCCAAAAAAATAATCACAAGGGTGTAGGGGATCTGTGAGGATGGACTGAATAGAGCTATTCATTCTATTGTTGTTGACCCCTTCCAGGTCAAATTTGTGTAGGAGGGGCTCCACAAAAGAGTTAAAAAATTCATATACGTCCAATGAGTGGGATAACACATGAGTCCAAGTGACACTAGAATGATCTTTTGGGGTCTACCTCCACATCCCATAGCATTAGAGCCATGTATTGGCTGAGGTACTAGGCATTTATGATATAAAATGAGGTGGAACAAATATGAGGAATACCTAAAGGTAGAGCTTACTGGGAACATGGTTAACTACTCACAAATAGACTCTAAAATGACTTCGGTGAAGTCAAAATGGTACGTCTACTCTTTCTTCATGGACCTCATTCTAATAGGGCCATGTTATTTTTCCAATCATGGACATTTATATCTAATCTTGGCCAAAAATGAATGTTAACATGGAGCAGCATCTTGAGAATCCACCATTAGTGACTTCAGGGGAATGGGGAATCTTGCGTTCTGAACCACCTGAATATGTATGTCTTAACTCCCTATCGAGGAATGAAGATTTTTTTTGGAATTGAGCCCAGATGTTTTGGAGCTTGGCCATGTTATAGAAATAGCCATTGGGTCATAGACTAGGGCCAACATGTCTCTAATAGCTTGAGGTGTGATTACCACCTTTATGTTTCTACCCTGATGACATTGGTGTCGTATTGAAACAACTCACACACATCTGTATGAGCTCTGGGTATGGGTGCATGAGAGGCACCATATATTGAGTGAGTGTTGTGCTCTATATTCTTGAGCCAAAAGACTCAAAATTCCCTAGGTTAAGAAACCTGGCGTGGGTTGCCTCCCTCAGAGCTTTGGGATTTTTGCTTGAGAATAGGGTCAAAGACATCATCGGCAAAGTCTAAAACTACGGAAGGGTCACTGAACCATGATCCCCCATCGGGAACCTCAACCTTGGGTGAAGAGGGTGTGGGGGCATAGTTTCCTTGCATAAGACTTCACTTGTGGTGTAGAGCTGGAAGTCACCATGGCAGATTTTAGGACTAGGAGAAGGCTCTTGATTTTTGTCTACTCGAAACTCGGAGGCTGGGTGGAAAACTCTTAGCATTTGAAATGAATTTTTGGATGCCCCCAACTTGTCTTAAATAACCACCTTAACTTATGTAGAGTAATGGCTCACATATATATAGAGTCACATCATATAATGACCCTTTTGATTTAATGACCCTAAGCGCCGAAACTTTATTTTCTAAGAGATTTTGCATCAATTCTTCATATTTTTCCCAAATATCTTAGAAAGATGTTGGATCATTAACTTTGGGGAAAATTAGGAAGATGCACTTCCTCCAAAACTTCAAAAAGAGGCAAGGGTGTCCCATGAGGGACACATGTCTGAGACATTTATTGAAAGGGGAAAAAAAAAACAAGGAAAAAAAGGTGAGGAAAAGAAAAAACTATACATATGATACAATACTTCAAACAAAGAGACTCAATGGAAAGGCTTTAAGTGAATCTCATTTACCAAAATTGCACCAAGGGGTCACCTTCCATGGTCTCAAGTTTGAAAGTGTTGTGTTGCTTGCATGCACTGATTTTGAAGGGTCTTGTCCATAAGGGGTCAAACTTTCCATGATTTCCAGGCTTGGCAGCCCTTGCATCCCATTTCAAAACCATAGTACCAACTCAAAATTCTGGTTCCGACATTTTTTTATCAAACCAAGTTTTCACCACCTATTGGTGGTTGATCATGGCTTCATGAGTGGCCTCCCACTTCTCTTGAGCTCTACTAGCTCAGCAAGTCTTACTTGCATTGCCCCATTTTCCTCTATCTCAATTTGTTTTAATAGTTGTAATGCAGGGATTTCTAGGGTAATCGACATCACAACTTTTCCCATAAACTATCTCATATGGCGAGGCTTTCAAGATCTATTTAGGTGTGATTCGATCAGCCCATAAGGTTGTTTTGATGTGTTCATGCCACAACCTCTTATGCTCATTTCCCATCCTTTTTATGAGCCTGATCATTTTTGTTAGTGGATTCTACTAAACCATTTCCTTGTGGGTAATAATTGGAGGATGTTTTCAGATAGATCCCATGCCTTACAATGAAGTCAGATACTTTGGCCCCCAAAAAGGCCTTAGCATTATCTGATATAATAGTGTGGGGTCCAAAGTGGGTAGTGATATATCCTGTAGGAGTTCCAGGATCACATTCTCGGTGGCCTCTTTTAGTGGAACTACTTCCACCCATCGGGTGAAGTAATCGGTTGCAGTGAGGATCCATTTGTGCCCGAACACTCAAAGTTGGGTTGACCATACCGATGAAGTCTAGACCCCATTGTGAAAATGGTTCCTCAATTAGGATGGGGTTAAGAGGTAATGTCGCATTCCTCTGGAAATCCCATATAAACTTGACAAATCTTGCATCTATTTGTTTCCACTTGACAGTCAGTGAACAAGCTTGGCCAAAAGTACCTCCTGCTTGCAGGATTTTTATAGTTGTGGTTTGGGTAGAAAAATGGCCTCCCAGCTCCCATGGTGCAACTCACATAAGATCCTTTCAACTTCTTCATTCTCTAGGAACCTGAGCAGGATCCCATTAAAGTTTCTTTTGAAAAGGAAATCATCAATCATGGTGAACTTGGATCCTTGTTGCCTATAGTACCTTTCTTTTTTGAGGGGAGATGGCTTGGGTATTTCCCTGTCTGCATGAAGCGGATCCTATCCGAGACCCAACTATTAGAGTCACTTTCTTGGATATAGAGTATCTTCTTGGGCTCATCATTAGTCGGGGGCATGGGGTCTTGTGTAAGATATTGGCATAGGCCCCTTCCCCATACTAGCTTTGTAGGCTTTATCTCAATGTCATATTCAAAGATCTTAGTGATCTAGTTAGCTCTTTTATCTATTATCTCACCCTCTGTTATATATTCCTTGATGCTAGAGTGTGCCACCATAACCTTGATTCTACTATGGGTGACAAGGTGCCTAAATTTCTTTAGACCCTTGACTATAGCATAAGCTTGTATTTCTACAAATTTATACCTAGTTTCATAGTCATGGAGAGTTTTTTGAAAAGAAGGCGACTGATGTTCCTCTCCTTGAGACTCTCCTTTTTGTGTCAACATGGATGCTATGTTATGCTCACTCCCATATACATACATGATGAAATCCTTTGAGAATTCGGGGTTACGCAGTATGGGGATGTGATAGCCCCTTAATTACCTCAAAGGCCTGATGGCCTTCAATGGTCCATTTGAAGTTAAGGTCCTTCTTGAGCATTAGCGTGATCGGGTGGATTGTCCCGAAAAAGTCTGAAATGAACTTGTTGACAAAATTGATCTTTCCTAAGAAATATTGGACCACTTTCTTATTGACTAGTAAGGGTAGTCCCAGATGGCTTCAACTCTTTCTGATCAATAGAGATTCCTTCCTTTGAAACAATGTGTCCCAGGAGTTTTCCTTGGGGTACTCCAAAACACATTTCCTTGGGTTCGGGAGATCCCAAATTCTTGGCACTTCTCAAATATGGCTTCCAAGGCATCAAAATGATCCTCCACCATCTTGGTAAATACCATGAGATCATCTAGGTATATAAGAATTACCTTATTGATCAACACTCCAAACACAGCATCCATGGATCTTTGAAAGGTAGCTCCAAGCATTTTGTGAGTCCAAATGGCATTTTCACGTATGTGAAGGTTCCCCACTTTTTCATGAAAGTGGTCTTATGTTGGTCTCCTTCCGTGAGCCATATCTTGGTTATAGCCTAAAAAACCATCCAACAGAGAGAATCTCTTGAGCCTGAAATTTTTTAATATCTACTCCATGGAGGGTAAGGGATAGTGATCCTTAAGGGACACTCTATTTAGGTCTCTAAAATCTACACAGAGCCAAATTTCACCATTTTCTTCCTTACCAGAACTAGGTTAGAAACCCATGTTGTGTGCTTGATAGGGAAGATTATTTTGGCCTCTAGGAGCTTTCTAAGTTCCTCGGCCATGAGGGATTCTATCTTTGGGTTCACGGGCCATTATTTTGGTGTACGGGCTTAGTTCCTTCTTTGAGGTCAATGGTGTGTTGGATGATATCCTTGTTGTAACCATGTAGGTCATCATACATCCAAGCCATCACTTTGTCATACTTATGGCATAGAGCCACAAGTCTTTCCCTTTCCCTTTGGGTGACTAATCTCCCAATTTTTAGCTTCCTTCATTAGTCACTTCTAGCTCGACGTAATCCTCCTTAACCACTGTGAACCTCCTTCAATCTAAATTAGCATCGTTAGAATAAAAAGGCTCTCTCTAGTGTTATTAACCCTTTTGGAAGTTTGTTCATCTTCAACTAAATAATCTGATCTCCATAAGCTTCTTCAATTTTGGGTTGAGTTGGTTCATAAACTAGTCGATTGCTGGAGGAAGTGTATAATCTATCGGTCATTGTTAAAAACCTACCAATGATCGATGTTATTGGGTATAGATGGGTGGATGATCAATTTTATTGTACTTTCATTTGCTTATCAAGTCTTGGATCGGGTTGAATTGTGACCCGATTAAAGCCATCCTATCAACCTCCATATTTTGGTCTCGAGGAATAACCTTGATATTAAAGGCTTTGAAATATTCATGAGATCCCACACCCTGTGTCGATAGGACCTCATTCTTGGATTTTTGTGGCAGGTGTTCCTTACTTGTGTCACCACCAACTCTCGAGTCACCAAAGACTCTCAATTGTTTGATGCCCTCCTTTCATGCCATGGCCAAGCCATGTACTAAGGCTTCATACTCTGCTTCATTGCTGGTGCATAGTGAACTAGAAGTGAAACACCTAAAGTATCTTCTTTCCACTTGGGGATGATAAGCATATCCTAGCTCTGAGCCATTTTTTCTTTTAGCTCCATCAAAATGCAGGGTCCATATCTAGGAATCCCTTGATGGGACTCCCTTCTCTTCTATCCTCTTCTTTTACCACCTTTGGAATCATGGAGTCTTCATCAAGATGACGTAAGTGCCCAAACCAGTTGAATCAAAGTTCTTGAAGGGATCACCGGGGGAGGTTGGCTAAATAACTTCCACTTTGAAGGTTACCATCCTCTATATATGATTCCTCTTCTCGGGTGATCATGGCATGGGAAGCCTCAAATCCTGAGACCGCTTGGTCCATTATATGTTCCTTGGCGAGGGGTTCTGATAATACCTTCATCTTAGACCCATACTTGGTCCACAAAATCAGATGGGACCAATCAAGAGACATGTAGCCTCCTATCTTGGTCATGAAATCACAAGAGAGACATAGTCCAAGACTGGCGGAATGTCAATTACTACTATATCCTATGGAATGGTTATGTTTGACAGGAATAAAGCTGCAATGGGAGTCCCTTGATAGCTCCTATGGTTTGGACTGATTTTCCATCTAGTTGCATGAATCCTTTCCTTACGGGCTCATATTTAATTCCCAAGGCATCTATAATTGCTTTGGGCATGACCGTAGTGCTTGCACTAGAGTCTATCATGGAGTTATGCAATAATTTCCTACCTATTATAAGAGTCATAAAAAGGGGTTGGGCCTTGGTTTACTTACTTCTCCCTTCTAATTTAACAACACTACCTTTGTTGGGGCCCAAATCATTTTTACCTGTTCCTTCTCTTTCTTGGTGGAGTTTGGGTCATCATTTGATCTCAGTGCTTCTTGAGCAACTCCTTTTTCTCTGGAATGCCCAAAAGATCCCACAAGGATGCATTAGTTGGCACTTTCTTGAGTTATTGGACCATGTTTATCGGTCCGAGTGATGATGTCTTGATGGTGACTGGTGTTTCATTCCTTCAACTATGGGATGGAGGGCACCCTAATTCTAGATAGTTCTCGGGGATTTCTTTTACAACCATGATGTAGCGGTGAGACTATAATGGTTGGAGGCTCTTTTTTACATCCCACTAGTCGTAGTTGGGATAGGAGTGCCATCTCTATCATCCTTTTTTTGAAGTGAGTGTTGTAATTAGATTGAACTGGGTTGGAAGAAGATACCTCATTTGTAAATATGAATTCCTCTCCTTCTACCCATGAGAAAAGTGTGTGCTCTGGTGTGATCTCTCGCTTCTTGCTCCAGGGACATCCCTTGAATCTGTACGCAACAAGGGCCACATTTTGGACTCCCATGGATTGGTAAGGTCATGTGTTAACATCATAGCCTTCCCTTTCTCTTTTTTTTGGCTACCTTTTTTATAAATTTCCTTGGGGATAGTCTCTTGGCATGTGAGGAATATTACAAGGGAAGCACCATGTGTTGGGATCTTCTGCCAAATTGTTTTTCCTCGTACCATTTCCCTTCCACTATTGGGTGGGATGGTCTAAAGTGGTGTTGGCACCGGATGAGTTGGTTAGATGACTATGCATGATGGTGGCCTCTGGGTATTCTGATGTTGTGGGGGATAGGTAGGCCTACCACCTAATAGATTTGATAATTTTGTCTTGGGTAAGTGCTCTGATTCCTTTTAAGATTTACTATCTCATTAGAGAAGTTTCTGAGGATATTTTTGACTTCCTCCATCTCGAGAAGAAGATGATGATGTTGTAGTGGGGATAGGTGCTAGATGAGAGGATGGGTAATTATATATGGACACAGGGGCTTGGGTAGAGCTCGGGACCTGTGCTTGTGGAAGGGGAGCTATTTCGGGGTATATTGGCAAAGGGGCTCTTGGGGAAGCTTACTGGCATCTATTAAATTGTTCTTGACTTGGATCACAATATCATATGCTTGTGGTAAAGATTCCCCTCCTAACGATTGAATCATCACATAAATATCTGAATTCAGATCCTTTAAGTAAAAAAAATAGCCATACCTACAGTGGCCTTGCTAGAACAGAATCCTTTGCCACGTTTTGTGAAATCTAGTGTTAAAATCGGTCATAAGTTCTTGTGAACCCTTCTTGATGTTGATGAGATGTTGTAGGAGTAAAGATCTATCTCCTTTCTCATTGAATCTTCTTACCAAGACATTTCCTAGTTGGTCCCAAGTGCCGATAGAATTAGGGGTTAGGGACCGGTACCAATCCAGAGCCTTCCCCTTAAGGGAAGTAGCTAGTAACCTTACAAGGTGACATCTTGTTCCTAATATAATGTACTACGCATATCTCTGATGTCCTAGAGGTGTTCCTCTAGAGTTTTGAAGTCTTCTCCATTGAATTTGGGTAGCGCCTTTAGCACGTTTTCCGGAATAGGATTCCACACCACCGGGGGTGTTGGTAAGATGAGAGACTCCCTTGATTCCATGAAACAAATTATCTCGGAGGTTGAGGTTTGGTGGGCCATTAAGATAGGTCTTGAGGATTCTAGTTGATTGTAAGAAGGGCCTACCTGGTGGAGGTGTTGAGAGAGTCCAGGTTTGGAGGAGACGGAGACCTCTAAATCTGTCTACCTCTTATGTTCCTCGGTGGGGATAACTGTAGATATTCAAATGCACCTTCTTCTTGTTCTCATCTTGTTTGCATCCATCTCATAAAATAGAGAGGAAAAACTTAGTACTACTGAAATCAAGTAGATTTTTCGATGATGGAGTCTTCAGATGTGTAGTTGTTCGAGTCCCACCATCTGTGCCAGAAAACTGTTGATGATTATCTTTGTGGATGAACCATCAAAGTCATGGGATACCTTAGGGATGTGGGATGTGCCCTAAGATAACCTCCAAGTTTTATAGAATCTGGCTCTTCTATATTGGTGTGAGGTAAGGGTTAGAGGAAAAATAAAACAAAGTGCAAAACTAACTAAGGTGATATGCACGAAACTTATTTTAAAAGGCACAAAGAGATAGATTCTAAAAACTATTAGAATAGTCAAAGAGCGTTTAGCATGGTCTACTATTTTTAGAAGTATCTTGAATTATCAAAGGCCAAGAAGGTGTAAAACATAATAATATGTAGATGATAGATGCATATAGAAAACCCAAGGGCATATAACACGATAGATATTCAACATTTATCTAAAAACTACCAGCAATAATGGATGAAGGATGTAGACTATTGAGAGCTAAAATGCACATAACAAGAGCCCTTTATTCATAGAGAAAATAATACATAAGGCCGATACGGCACAGATTACAACTTTCTTCTACAACCTTGTCTAAGGCTAGCAAACACAATAACTAAGCCTAAATCATCTTTCACAATTCTGGTGTCTTTCTTTTTCTATTTTCCTCCCCTTTTTTTCTTTTTAGATTAGAAGATTCCTTTATAGACCCCCTTGGCTCTCGTTTCAATGTATAGAATCAAGTCTTCCACCACCAACATTCAATTTTCTACAAAATCTTTCATTTTTGGGCAAAATCTCAATTGCCTATATGTGATATTTATGATTGCCTTTGATTCATCCAACTCCCAAGCCTTACGCTCCTTTGGTTAGTGATGATTCTTCCCTACCATGTGGAGGTCACGCGCTTAGTCTGAGGGCATTTCTTGGGGAATTTTCACAATACTTATGCCTAGATGATGCATGGAAGGTATTGCACTTGTTTGAGAATGTTCTTTTTCTCTCTTTATTTGAAATTACACTCGGCGACACGTGGAGACCCTGTGCATTTTTACTTGTATCTTTGACTTTTTAATCCACTTGGGTAACTTTATCATGCCTGAGACACATGGGTGGTGTGGCACAAGTTTTAGAACATTCCTTTATCCACATTATTCCCTGATTGCACCAAAGGGACACGTGGATATCTTCTACATTCAGCTCCATACTTAGCTGAATTTGGGCTCAAACAAACAACTAGGGTCGGGCAACAAAATACGGTGGTTGGTAAAAGATCCTCAAACAAAAACAAAACTCTACAATATCTTTAAGTGACTTTAGAAACATAATGTATACTTTAAGTCACCTTTTTTTATAAAAGGGACTTATATATTTAATTGGAATATGAACAGTCTAAAGTCAAAATATGGTATTTCAAAATTCACCTGGAAGATGAAGAGTTTTCTCTCTTCTATAAATTGTAATGAGCTCCTCATTTGAGGGTCTTCTTAGCCTTCTTAGACTTCTAAGTTATTTTTGTGAATTCTTGAGAGAGAGGTCCATATGAAGGAATAAAGAGATAGGAAAAATTTCTTCCATTTTTCCTTATTCTTAAATGTCTTCCATTATTATGGTATATATAATTTCTTCTTGAGCATCAATATAAGATGGAGTTTCTAGCCTTTTCCGACTAAGGTGTTTATTGATACTTTTGCTCATTAAATTCTATTTGGTCTTGTTGTTGTTTGCAAGATTGTTTCTTCCTAATTTTAGTGCATGTGATGAAATTTCTAATTGGTGTTTACAAGACTCGATTTTCTACTTGCAGCATTAGTTCCCCTTATCTAATATTCTCACTCCCTTTCCTCCCATCCTAGAAAATTCCTCCCTTGCAGATATCTACAAGATTTTTCCGCGAGGTCGGTGAGTGCCCCCTGTTGGATCCTCGACCACAAGGCTAACCCGAGATAAAACTCACCTTACTAGTGCATACATATATGGAATTTGCACCATTTAAGTAGAGGGACTTAGATTCCTAGAGCATTGGATTGAAACCCACAAATTTTTCCCCGAAAATTTTTCTCACCAAAAATTTTGACACCCACCATGGGGAAAATTTAGAAGCATCTGTACCCAAAAACAAACTTCAAAAATGCAAAAATAATTGAAAAATAGAAATATTCAAAAAAGAAAATTTCTGGAATTTGAATAATCACCCAAGCATTATGTCTTCAAACCATGGATATTCTAGGAAATACTCCTATTGAAAGACTTAAATTACTCTTCCACATTCAAGAGGATATTACTTCAGATTTGTAAGAGGCTATTTGGCATAATAGGCAAAGTGTCAACCACTACTTCATCACCACGATAATACTTGACCTCGAAGAAGAATGCACTATTGAATTAAAAAGACAAAGAAAAATTCAAGCACCACAAAGAAGAGCATAAATCTCCAAGCTAGCAGATAGAAGATACACCTAACAACAGAGACAAGGAGGACAAACCAATCCCAATTTTGAAGATATTTAAAGAAGACAAGAGTGCTGAGAATTCGAGGTCTCCTCTTCGTCCATCACACAACTGTTGGTCACATTGGGAGCTCAATCTTGGTCAATCCATTGGATGTTGAGTTTCCATACATCAATAAGAATCTTAAGGATTTCACTGACATAGAGACTAAAGAATAAGCTAGAGAAAGAGAAGCAAGAGCTGAAGCAAAAATAAGATCTCAACTTGAAGAGATTAAAAGATCTTAAGCCAAAGAAGACGCAAGAGCAGTAATTGAAGGTGTATCCTTAGAGAGGTTGGAAGCTAGAATTAGAATTGAATGGTAGATTGTGATCATAATGAACACATGCCTAATGTACCATGGGATGGAAACATCATCCCAATTACCCTTGAATAACCACTCCATGAGCTACCAAAAGGCTTGAGAAAAAACTTTCTGAAATTCAAAGGGATGGTTCCGAACTCCCGATGAACATGTAGAATCATTCATTGTCACTTGCGAGTTTTTGGGTGTGGAGAATGAATATGTATCATCTGAATCTTTTTGGAATCACTTAAAGAAAAAGATTTTGAATGGTTCTACATGTTTTGCCCAATGTCTATCACCTCTTTGGGAAGATATTAGAAGCACATTCAAGCATAGGTTCAAATCTATTGAATATTGTCGGGATCTCTTAGTCAAGTTGGTACAAATGAAGAAAGATACTTCCAAATCAATGTGAGACTTCATCACCAATTATAAAAGTATGATAATAAGAATTCCCAAAGATGTCATGCCTACCAAAAACAATTTAAAAATATTCTTCATCGGTGCTTTTTCACCTAAGGTTGTTTATTCCTTAGAAGATCCCAACCTAGAAATTTTAGGGAAGCACAAGACTTCATGATTGATACATAGGATGATTTTATTGTTTCTATAAAATTGAAAGGTCCGAATGGAAAGCAAAAGGGTAAGATTTCAGGCTCAATTACCACTGATCTAATGTTCTATAAAAGGGCCACTGACTTAATTGTCGTAAAGAAACAATTATCTCATATCACTATGTGAAATGCTTCAAGGAATCCAAATCCTCCCAATAGACTAATAATTTCTCCACCTCCTCATCATTTCTCTCTTGAATCACTACCTTTCAATGTTGTTTGTGACACCAAGGAGCTAGAGGAAGAACTAGAGATAGAAAAACCTGAAGAAGAAGAGGTAGGAGACGATGATAACTATCTCGAGGTTAAAAAATTTGATGGTGATAAACATAATGGCCTAATTGAGTATGTTGATGTAGATGAATATGACAATGATGAAGAAGCCCTAAGCTTCTTGTGTGCATTTTTCACCCATGCATAGTCCAATAAAGGAACCTCATCTTCAATGGTTGTCGGAAAGGAAAAGAAAAAGAAAGAAGATTCTCCTGTAAAAATTCCTCAAAACAAAATCATTCGTAGAGGATCACCACTACCACCTTCGATAGAGTCGACTAATGAGAAACCAAACCCACTAGTCAGTAAGGATCACACATCCATACCAAGTAATTCATCTAGTCCTTCTCCTAGCTCTAAAATTTCTAAAAATAATTCTCCTTTAAATTTTGTTCCTATAAATTCATCTAAGGTACCATCAAAATCTGCATCCCCATCTTCCTCCAAGCTAGTTTCTACACCCGTAAAAGAAAATCCAACCCCAAAGTAGAAAAACCTTCACCATGCCAATGATTTTTCATCCCTAGAACCTCTAAATTTCCCACCATAACCCCATTTGATTATGTGGAACACCCAAGAAAAACTAAAGTCCAGATCACAAAGCTAGAGTACCTACAAACGCACCCTACCCAATTTGATAGGTTTGTAGATGTAGTCTATGGTGATAGTTTGATAGAATCGAGTTCAAATTCCAAATGACTACTTCCCACACCATCCACACCACCTTCACAAGACACATTATCCCTCAATGCCTCAAAACCAACAAAGTTGAGCCTTTTTACTTGTCTTTACTCATCAAAGGCTTTCAACTGAATAATTACATCATAGATTCTGGAGCCTTAGATAATGTGATGTTATTCAAAGTTAAAAATTCTCTAGGCCTCACCTTTTCTTGAGCATAAGGATCATGTTATTCTATGGAATGTAAACAAGTGTCATTGGTAGGAATAATTAAGGATGCACAGGTAGCACTAGTTGATTTTCCAAAGAAGAAGGTGATTCTCACCATCCTGGTGGCAGACATTCCAACATCCTTTGGGATGCTACTTAGATGAAGATTTTGTAGGGATTTGCAAGGAGAAATAAAAATGGATTGACCATCTGCAACTATTCTAGTAAAGGGTAAGATGAAGGAATTACTACCAACAAGGAAGATAAAGTACGTGGTATAAAAGTCTTATGATCCAAGGGAGAACATTCTATTTCAAGATAGTGGGCTAGGAAACTACTTCCTCACATCAAAAAAAGATGATAATTTTCCACTTATTATGGAAGAGGAAGAAGATTAATTCTACACAATGAAATTTGATGGTAGTAATTCTAGTGTAGGATCGGGTGTAGGTGTAGTGTTGTGCTTTCCTTCTGGGAGTTATACCCGTTTTCCTACAAGCTTCAATTTGATACTACAAATAACACGACATATTATGAAGCTCTCCTCTTAGGCATGGGCATAGCAAAAGATATGGAGATCAAAAATTAATATTGTTAAGGTGATGTAGATGTGATAGTAAAGCAAGTCTGAAAGCAATACTAAGTGAAAAATCCAAGAATCGACATTATAGAAATAGATTAAGGGATTACATTGAGTCTTTTGATCCATTTTCCATCATGTTTGTTCCAAGAGAGAGAAATGAAGAAATCAATTCCCTCATGATGCCATCTACCTTAGTGACACCCCATCCTTCCTTTAGCAAAGATAAAGTGACCATTTATATGATGTTCAAACCCAACATACCTAATAATGTAAACCACTAGCAACTCTTCAATGACTATAATCAACTCCCTGGCCTTCTTAGAACAAAGAGATAATTTCAATAATCTCTTCTTTGAAGGAAGTGAGAATCCACACCAGAAGCGGTATCCAAAGAGGAGAAATAAATAATTGAAGGAATTTATGAAGAGGGAGTGATTAAATATAAAAGAAATAAAATCCCAAAATCTCTTGTCTCTCTAGAGAATTATTTGATAAGCATGATATATTCATCCAAGAGAAGGAGAAGGAGAATATTAGAACTATAAAGCAGCTGAGGATGGTTAATATCGTAAAGTGTTCTTCACTGAAGATAAGAGAAGGTTTGTTTCTTTGTTGAAAAAATATTTGGATGTTTTGGCCTACTCTTATGATGAGCTCAAATCCTTCCAATGAAGGAAATGCATCACTCAATTCCCTTGAAGTTGGATGCCAAGCCATTCAAGTAAAAAACAAAGGTCATACAACCCAAAGATAGTAGACATCATCAAGGATGAATTGATGAAGATGCTCGATCATCTTTCCCATAAATCATTCCACATGGGTGGTGAACATTGTGCTAGTGTGGAAGAAGAATGGAAAAATAAGAATATGTGTGGATTTCCACAACTTGAACCAGGCATCATTGAAAGATAATTACCCCCTCCCAGTCATGGATCACATTTTGCAAATGGTCACTGGATCTGAAATGCTCTCATTTCTTGATGGATTCTCGAGGTATAATCAAATCAAGGTGGTAGAAAAGGATCACACTAAGACATCCTTCACAACACCTTGGGGCACTTTTGCATACAAAGCAGAATGCCCTTTTGTATAATCAATGCATGAGCTACGTTCCCAAAGGGTTATAGATATATTGTTCAAATATGTGAAGCATTGTATTGTCATATACCTGGATGATCTCACAGTCTTCTCAAAAAAGAGGGGAGACCATATTCATCATTTTGAATAGGTACTTGCAAAATGCAAAAAGCATGGCATATCCTTAAATCCAAAAAAGTGCATTTTTGGAGTTACGGAAGGAAATATGCTAGGGAACATTATGAATAAGCATGGAGTGCACATTAACCCAAAAAGAGTGAAATTCATTCAAGCATTATCTCTTCTCATGACTAAGAAGGGAGTTCACTCCTTTGGCAAGGTAAAATTTCTTTGTCGCTTTGTTCTAGAGTTTATAGAATTGACGAAGCACATCACCACCATGATGAAACCTCAAGCAAGCTTTAAGTCAAATGACGAGGAAAAACATATTTTGAATAAATAAAACAATCCATTGTCAAAGCTTTGACTCTCCTATCTCCGGATTTCAAAAATAATTCATCATGTATTGTTATGCATTAGAACACATGCTCTCTCGATGTTATTTTGTAAAATAATGATGAAGGTGTGGAGGCACCCATTACTTTCATGAGTTTCCCATTGAAAAATCATGAACTAAACTACATCCAGTTGGAGAAACATACCTATGCAATGATCAAGGTTGTAAAAATTTCAGGTTTTACATACTCAACTCTCATATTGTGGTGATGGTCCTTGGTAATGCAATTAAGTCAATCTTGACAAAATAATATCCCGGAGCTTAAAATGGAAACTAGGTGGCAAAGATTCAAGAATATGACTTGGAGATCCGGCCCTCCAATTTGGTATGAGGGAATGGCCTATGTAGATTGATTGTCGAAGATGAATCCCTCAAGGCTCAACATGGTGAGGATAACTCGCCCTTGCTCTAATTTTTTTGAAGATAGTCCACAAGTCTTCTTTGTATCTACTACCAATGAGTGGATGTTGACATCACTTATTACCTAACCTATGGAGAATTCCCACATCGTCTTGATTAAAAGAAAAGGATGACACTCAAGCTCAAGGGAAAAAAATTGTGATTTGGAACCACACACTCTACAAAAGAGGTCTTGATGGATGATTTCTTAAGTGCGTAAACAAAGAGCAGAAAGAAAAATTTCTTAAATCATATCAATACCAAGCATGTGGTGGGAATTTTTTAGCAATAGTCACTGCACATAATATTCTCCGAGGTAGGTATTATTGGCCCACCCTCTTCGCAGATACTCAAGAATGGGTTTCCAAGTGTGAAGCATGCCAACAATTCGTTGGGAGACCACAGCTTGCAGCACTACCACTCAAGCTAGTTGTCATTAAAGAACCATTTTAGCAGTCAGGACTAGACTTAATCGATGCTTTGAATCCTCACTCAAGCATGGAGCACACCTATGTGCTCACAGTGATAGATTATTTCACGAAGTGGTGAAATCCATCCCATAAATCAAGCTAATATCTGAAACGGTATGTAAATTCATCAAATAGAATATCATAGTACATTTTGGAGTGCCACAAAAGATCGTGTGAGATAATCCTACTTATTTTTCTTCAAGGAGTTGGTGAGTTTTTCTATGGCTACGAGAATCTCCCCGCCCACTCATCGACTACTATTCATAAGGAAATGGTCGGGATGAATCTAGTAACAAAAACATCATGACCATTGTTCTCAAGCTCGTGGATGAAAACCACGAGGAATTGGCATAAGAATTTTTACGATGCATTATGGGAAGACATGGTCACTCCAAAGAAGAAATCAGCATATCACCATTTTAGTTGTTATATGGAGTTGAAGAAAAAATTCCCATCACGGTTGAAATGCCATCTCTCAAGTTATTCCAAGGAATATAAGATGGACAATACAAGGATTCTATGGACAAGAGGATCCTATTTATTGAAAATCTAGAGGAAAATAGACTCGGGTGGTGGACCGTATCGAGAGAACATCAACCGAAAGTGAATTGGATCTTTCAAAAAAAAGGCTAAGGCAAGAGAATTCAAAGTTGGATACCTTTTCCTACTATGTGACAAAAGAAGAGAACCAAAAGGTAGCCATGGAAAGTTTGATTTGTTATGGCTCGACCCATTCCAGATTCATGAAGCTGGCAAAGAAGAACTTATTTCTACTCTCATATCTAGATGGATCATTTTTGGAATTACCTCGTAGGGGTAATATTTGAGGTAGTATCATCAATGAAAGTGGGTTGTCCCTCACCTTGTACCATAGGTGAATGTTAGGTGTGTTTCCCTTTCTGTTGTGTGTTTTTTTCTTCCCATGTGTGTTGTGTGTTTAATTTTTATCATTTCTTTTTTGGTGTGTGTGTGTTTCCTTCTTGGTTATCTCTTTATCGTAAGTTGTACATGAATCTATAGGGCCCAAAGGATAAGGCATTGGTCAGAGATTATAAATTTTAGATTATAGGATTCTTCATGTTATGTCATCACCGGGTTCACCCATACCATGTCCCCAAGCTAGAGCCAGTTGTTGTCATGCAAAAGTGTAAGGGGAAAATTGACAATTTTTTAGCATGACAACAATGCCCCTATGTCAAAACTTTTGAGTTTTACCCTTCTAAGGCATCCAAAATCCACCCAATTATTCCAATGACCTCTTGTTTTATGTCAAATCAATCCCCTAGGTAAAATAGGAAATTCAAGTCAACCCCCTAGGTGATTTTAGGAGTTCTTGAAAACTATTATTTTTTTATGGTGTTGTGAAGGGCTACCACTAGCCTTCCCAAGGTTGATGTAACCCCCTGGAGAAAAATAGAGGATCCAGATACAACACAAACGTGAATTTAATGTATAGTAACATCATGGAATTTATTTAGGAATATTCAAGAAGTATTTGGAGTTGGGGAAGTTTCATCAAAACCAGGGTTCACAGGCCTAGGTAGTGCACCGGGCCAAAAAAAGCAGCAACCGAACTTCCATAAGTGATTCTGAGAGCTCTGGTTAGATTTAGGAGATAAAAAATACATCTTTTAAAATGTAATTAAAATATATAAAATATTGTGAAGTCATATTTTTCACAACACTTTGGTGCAATATGTTTATATCTAGTTTTTTCCATGTTCATCTAGAGAGTGAGATCAAAAATCTGATTATTCAAGGCTTAACTTAAGGAATAAAGAGCTGAGAACCCAACCATTGGATTTAAAATGCCATTTTAAGTCAAATTCATATAAACATTTTCCAAACTATTCCATCAGGAGCTCAAGTTATTTCTGTTTCAAGTTGCCCTCAAGGTGAGCTTCTCACAGTTAGTCAAATTTCAGTGAGGACACATGTCAGCTCTAGGATCTTAGCACAATTTGATGTACCTTTAGTCCCTCAAGTTAAGGTACATGAGGGACATTAAAATTCACCCAGCCTAGAGAATTCCTCTGGTCACACATAGAACCTCTCGGATCGCCAGTTCAGCCCCAAGGTGCTTGTCGGAGCTCATTTCCACAATCATTCAGATCGTGACAAGTGGCATAACCTAGCACAATGTGCAAACTAATGAACCTTATGTCCCTTTTGAAAAGGAACATGAGGGACAAGAAAATTCACCCATCCCCTCGAATCCCTTAGGTCATCCATGTGAACCTCTTCAGTGTGAATTTCCATTTCCCAAAAGTTAGTTTTGGCCAAAGTGCTCAGCCGTTGGATTTACGCCAAGTTTCACACCAGGCGCGATGTGAAATTCTATGTCGCTTTCATCCCTTAATTCTTAAGGGACATCAGGGACATAAAAATTCACCCCACTCCCTGATATGCATTTTTCAAATGCTTTAAAGTTGAGCACTTATCCATTTTTCCCTCCGCTTCTTCTTCACAGCTCTGCATCCTGTCGGCACTCTATTTGTTCTTGTCTGGACACCCAATCCACCATTTGAACTAGATATGTCATATAAACCAACCCTCCAATCCATTAAAACACACAGGTCTCATAGGACTGATTGGTCAGAAGAGTTTAAGGAACGAAGAACGAAGGAAAAAATCATTTAAAAAACCTCATTGTCGTAAATTTAAATTCAGACATATCTTGCAAACTGTTGCACGAATCGGAGAACTATTTGCTGCTATGTTCTTTGTTCTTGAAGGTCATAAAAACATCACCTTTAAATACCCCTTCTGCATTACAAATTACTCACAGCAAATAAATCTCCCTTTTGGCTCAATGAAGATAAAAATAGTATTTTCTCGTCAAACCAACAATCGGTTTGAAGAGAAATTTCACTAGTGGAACTAGAAATAAAAACCCACAAAAAAATGTGATTTTTTCCAAATGGAGAATAAAACTAGACCGGAAAATTTCAAGATTTTTAATGGATATCATTTCCGAGATCTACCACGAGGTCAAAATTTTGAAATTTTAAAATCTCACAAACCGATGATCGAGTAAGTCTAAGATTTCAGAGGGGTGATATAGAGCAAAAACCCATTTCAGCAAAATTCATTCCGCCATGATCCAACCACCAAAATCTCACTTTTTGAAAATAGCAATTCTTCTACATGGGGATTGCTATTTTGAGTAATTCGTCAAGTGAAGAAATTGTGAAGGAGGTGTTGAACACAAAAGAGGTATCATAGTCCAAATTCATCAAAATGGCCATCTCGATCTAGAATTGACACTTACTAAAAATAGTAAGTGGTCTCAAGAGCACCTGCTAAAAATAGAAAATTGTTCCAGAAGTTGAGAGGAACATAAGGAGAAAGGGAAATCTAAGTTGCAACATCCAATTGAGGTTCGAAGGAGCTGATTTTTCATACTTACTAAAATTGTTAAGTTGTTTTTCCATAAATAGTTAGCATCGAGGAATCATGAAGTGCAAATGGATAGGTCGAATCTAGCACAACCTTTCCTTTCTATGTATGAGATAGAAGATAGTGATATCTCCTATATGGATTTTGAGGACCAAGGCTCGCTCACATGACAACTAAGGAATGAGGGAATATTGAAGACCAAGTTATCGCAAGAGGGTTGTTCGCAGGTGTGAGACACCCCGTGTCCGTGACAAAGCATTGATTTGGTTTTTTTCCTACTCACACCACCATGAACCTGAAACAAGAACAATTCGAGCTGAAAATGGTACGAAATGGTGGTCATTAGTCCTAGAACCATCTCACTCACTCTATAAATTCTGACATCACCTAGCATGGTCATCATCTCAAAGGAAAGGGCCTTGCATGAGTGGGAAAAGATGGATGCATATGTGCAAGGGATTCCACTAGGATCATGGATGAAGACAGTAGAAATCCCTCAAGGATGCCCAAGACACTTTCTAGGTGTGACTTTTGCGAGGACATTCGGATGCAATCACTCTCCTCAATATGGTGATGGGAGAAGTGAACATGAGAGACTTCCAAGATTGGATGGGCCTTTTCATTTTGACAAAGGATCAAGGGAAGCAAATAATTGGATGGGGATAGATAATATTCATCTAAAATTGTTCCAGTGCCCATGACAAAGAAGTTCCACATGAATTCTTACTTGGTCTATCTTCTTGCTAGCTCAATATTGTTCAAAGGATTGGCTCTCATGTAAAACATTGCTGCCAAGGTGCCCACATTCGAGAAACTTCCACAGTTGATGATGGAGGAAATCCATAGGCACTTCACTCACGTGAATGATGCATTCATGATGTACATGGTCTGAACCTTGGAGGGTGATTTAGAAGCAAGGATGTCACCACAAGTGGAAACCTTAATCAAAAAATATTTCTCTTACTTCATCCAATTCTCGACCTTATCCTACCTATGAATTATCAACTTTGAATGAGCTTACTGAGGTTTTCTAAGTATCTCAAAGACCAAATTATACTATTTGAACTCTTCAAGAATTGCATACAGGTAAACAATAGACTCAAGAGAAAGAAAAAGAAGTTGATTTCATTCCCCATCTCTCTTGGGGTATTCACATGTAAGAATGCAAATGATGTATCTCATCTAGAGGCGGCCTTCACACATTTGACTCTGCATTCCTACACTATCAAGCCCAATTTCGACATCCAAGATGATCTTGATTCTTTACACATCATAGATTTACACCATGATCCACAAATCAAAGACTATTAGGCCAATTGCATTGATGAATTTGAAGTATGGGAAAAGGATCATATGAGGATGATAGTCGATGAGATGAAGAAATTCAAGTTCTCTTGGTATGAAGATATTTTGCAAGATGATGGGATAGAGATGTATGATCCTGAGTATGTAGCGGTCAAGGTTTCTCCATTGTCTCAAATCAATTGGCACATTCATGAGTTAGGGGATATAAAGGAATGAACTAAGAATGTGGTCAGGAGAATGAGGGATTGGTTCTAGAGAAAGAGAGCCATGATCATCCAGTCACAAGGTATGCCCGCAAGTCAAAAACAAGCTTCTCAGCAATCATCGGCAAAATTTGTGGCGGTCACTTCAATTTCAAGACATTTTGGAGAAATTTCAGGACAAATATCCATAGAATTAGAGACTTCCTCTCGTGAAAAGTCACCAAAGAAGACCAAGACATAAGAAGGCTCGGTTGCAACAATGTAAGGGGAAGACCTAGATGCAGAGATGTAAGAAGAAGATCTAGTGACAGAAACACAAGCAAAGGAAGAGCAATCGTAGTTCAAGACCCAGTCTTCAAACCACCATAGAAGGTCTCTCCTCTCATCGACACCAATTTATCTCCCATCTAAAATGTGACTCCTCTTCTAAAGTAGGCAATGATTAATACACTGTTATAGAGCTCGAGTCCAATGAAATGTTTCTATGGATGCATAAAATAATAAAGACTGATGCTTAAACTATTCAACAAGTGGTAGCCCCTTATTTATCAATAATACCTCATTGGCCAAGGGAAATAAAAGTAAGTTCACACACATGGTCTCATATTTCTATAGCAGAGAAACACATAACCAATATATTGAAGTTTCCTAACCGAAAGTGATCAAGCCAAAGGGATGAGATGACACCAGCTGATTACAAGATGAGTACAATTCAAATAGGGTTGGCTAATCATGAAGGGGATTTGCACATGTATTAGTAGTCTTCCACTCGTATGGTGGCAAGGAACAAGGAATATAAGAAGAATATTGATGAGCTAAAGGAATAGGTGCAAACTCTTTTGTCCTATGTGTAACATCTGGTTGATCTGAACACCACAACAATTCCCATTGAAGAAGTTACACCCATCAACAACTTCAATCTAGAATCTATCAAGAGGATGCATGAGCTCATAATGTAAAACCCTAATATTATACAAATTTATTTTCATTTAAAATCAATATTTGCAGCTATTTGGGTGTTGTTTGGTGTTATTTTTCCTTGTTTCGAAATATATAGCCTTTTTGTAGGCTTCTTCATTTACTGAGCCCACATAGTGCATATACGCTTTAGAGATTGTTTTTTTGCAAGATAATAATCATTGTTGGATCCTTGGAATATTTATCCAGATCTAGGTGATTTTAGACTGTGAAGGGCGTTTTCACTTGTGGTAGTGCTTTGCATGCTTGTTCAGACTTGCAAAGGGTGGTTTTCCTGATCAAGAGGCATTTTCAAACCTGCAACAAATTTTCCAATAGCCCATACATGCATTGAAGATCCAACTTGAATTTTTGTTTAATAAGTCTCACGACGGTGTTGTTTCTACACTCGATATGTGAAAATTTAAGAGCCGTGGTGCATAAACATTGTTGCACTGCTGTATATAGTCGGAAAAAAATTGTCTCGGCCTAGTGATCTTGCCATAACAGCCTTTGGTTGTGCAAGGTGGTGGCTAACGCCAGACCCCCACAACCCTCGGTGTATTTTGGCCTTCAATTGTTCCCGGTGCATGCAAATCAAAGGAATTATCCTTGGGTTCATCAAAACCCTCCTTTTGCTAAAATTGTATTTTAGTAAAATAAAAAGTGCATTTCAAGTTTAGTGCAAATTCATTTAAAATAGGGCTTATTATGGGAAATAATTATTGTAAAAAATTGATTGGTAGCTCGATATCGAGTGCCATTTTTGTAAAAGTTAAATATTTTTCATTTCCAAAAGCATTGGACCTATTTATTTTGTAAAATGCACCAAGTGATAAAGTGCAAAATTTGGGGGATTCTTGATAAAGTTTTTAGGGGTGTACGGTGTGATTCCTCTCTTATTTGAAAATTCTTTCTTTCCACGCATCTCTTTGGTTTTTTCAACTACCACAACTTATCTTTTTGCAATCATGGATCTAAGTACAATTAACCCACTTACATCTTTTAACTACCATGAGTGGAAATCAAAAAAATTCATTACAATCGGACTAAAGGGTTATACCATATCACAATGGGGTTAGAACCGAGCCTCTGTAGTTGTAAATAAAGTTAAGTGGTATAGTAAGTTTGATGAAGAATTTCTTATTTTGTGTCTTTCAAAGTGTCTCTTGAACTCCTTTTTCACATAGAGTCAGCCAAATCTCCCAACGAGGTGTGGAAAACCTTAGAAAAATATTTGGAAAATTTGACACTATGAGGGGTCATGAGCTAGAAATAGAACTTATCAGGTTAAGTCCTAGAAACTTTGACACCTTGGAAGATTTATTTACTAATCTCAAGTCCTTACGATTGTAGAAGAATGAGGAACAGAAAGAAGGATAAACAAACTTCTCCTTTCTCGTGCTTTTCAAACTAGGTCCCGAAAATTTGTTTTTGTTTCTACATTTTATGCTACCAAGAGGGCTCTTGGAGCCACATGGTCTATGTCATGCTTAGATGACTTCATTTATGGGTACCTTGAAGTCATCAAGACCTCAAGCTCTCATTGCCAAGAATGGAAAATAGAAAGACTCATTAGACAAAGAGTATAAACAGATTAACAAGGATCAAGAAAGAAATAAAGATCAACATTCTTCCACACCAAACTCAAACTTCCTCTTCTAGTGATAAGTCTAAAAATAAAGGATTAAATGTGGGTATTGTAAAGGAAGACATGATGAAATAAAAATTTTGAAGAAACGGATTGACCACCTCACAATTCTTATTGAGAAGAATAAGATAGGTGAACCCGAGTTTTCTAAACAGTCTTCATTAACCAATGAATCATCCAATACAAATACTAATGGAAAAGGGAAAGAGAAAGAATCGAAAGGAGGAAAAGGGAGATCCCTTGTTTCAGTTGTACCACCGCCTCCTACATGGGTTATTTATTCTAGGTGCTTCACATCACATGGATTCTTCACATGAGGATTTCACTTCATTAGAGCCATGTGACATGTCTACTATACAATTTGGTGACAATACTTCTTCATAGGTTTTTGGGAGAGGTTCTGTTGAAGTAGATGGAGGAACATTCAATAATTTTCTTACTATTCCTTCACTATCAACTAATATCTTATCATTCTACCAGATTACTCACCTTAGTCGGGGCATACGGGTTTAATTCACTCTAGATTCAGCCTACATCGAGAGCTACACTATGACACTATCATTGCATAGGTGGGTGTAGTCAATCATCGACTCAACTATATTCCTTCTATCACTTTGTTCCTCCTTTAAATTCTTCACCACATTCATATGTACTTGATGACATTGTTGAGCTTAAGAATATTTCGATGAGAACTTCTCTTCTAGCACATATTACTACCATAGCGATGGGGACGCACCTCCACCATCTCCTTGTCACCTTCCATTATTAAAGGATTTATTTCTTGATCCACCTACTTCTAGTCCACCTCAGACTTTCCAGGAGTAGGCATCTTGATTCGAACTCATCATACATTAGGAAGTATTTTACTCGATTCACAGACCCTCCACATTCTTTCTTTGTTTCTGCACCATATATATCATTCCATCATGGAGCAATTGGCACTTCTACCATGTATAAGGAGCATAATTCCTTAAATAGTAGAATTACTTCAGTTGGAGATCCATCAAACACTTGGTGTATACCTTCACTTTTCCATGGTGATCCACTCTTCACTACATCTATTTCTGAGCCATGATCACTCTAGGAGGTTTTTTTACGGATACTAGATGGCTACAAGAAGTTGTAGAGCTTCGAGTGTGGATTTCTAGTCCTAGCTTCTATTCTTTATCTCTCTTTTTAGGGGGAGTTTTTCCCACTTGGTTATCTCATTTTACTCTATCTTATGAGAAGATTGCATTGTACATGGGTACCTCATCAAACAAGTTGTTCTTATGGGGGTGTTAGTGTGGGATTTATTTTCCTCACTTTATTTGTATTATCCTACTTGGGATATTCAACATCACTTGGAGTTTCCTTGCACTTATGGGATATGATTTCTTAGGTTTACACTTGACTGTATTATTCTAGGTGTTGGTTACCACTAGACTACATTATTCTAGGTGTTAGTCACCACATGACTACACCATCCTAGGTGTTGGTTACCACTATTCTAGGTGGAGATTCCTATGATTCTAGGAGGATGTTACACATTCACCTCCTATATGTACATCTCTTGCATTATTCTATTTTTTTGTATTGAGTTAGATCTATTTATGTGTTATTACAGATATCTCTCTTGTATTTTTGTAATTTTCAGTCTTGTATGCTTACATTTTTGTCTTGGAACAATTCACGTCTCGCATCATTCACCTGTGCATTCTTCAAACCAAAGAGATCTTGAGTACTTCTCTGATAGGCACGTGGAGGAATTCCAACATATTTAAGGCTGATGTGCCTAGCAGAAATGAGGTCCATGAAATAATTTATAGTTGATAAAACTTTTGGGCCCACAAGGGTTTAAAACAAAAGAGCACTCAATGAGAAATGTGTAAATAAAACCAACCGCTATAACCAATAAGAGGATAACACGTGGAAAAAATCAACACAATGCATATGTGGTAGAGGTAATCCAAGTGACCAATAAAAAAATGACATTTGTCAAGTTCTTATGCAATACGACCTACAAAACTTTATATCGCCATAAATTTCACTCTAGAGCTCCAAATCACACAAAATAGGTCTCATTGGAAAGGTCTCTATATGGATGAAAATTGACATGTAGCCTTCAATCGCACTCAACCCCCGAGTTTGTGTCAAGGCATCCAATGTGGAAATATGTGTGGCTAACTATAGGAGGAACAATGACAAAGATATGTTAATGTGATCTCCTAGTAGCTAAGTTAGCAAAGGGGAGATTTAGAGGTTATGATTGGGTAGCATAAATTCCCTATGGTTTTCTAATCAATCTCAATGTTAAACTAGTTTTAAGTGTCCAAATTAGCTAAGATGAAACTAACAACCTATGCTACTGCTGAAAGGAAACTAACCTAAATAAATCAACAAAACTGAAACATCATAATTACAAACAACAATTTGCTTTTATTCTAAATAATCAAATCTACTTCTACACTAAAACTAAACAAGCAAAATAACCCGGTGTGGTTATTTTCCTATGCTAAGTGAATTCTAAATAATGCTAACATAAAACAAGAACTTTTCCCAATAATTTATTATATGCAAACAACTTCCTACAAATATTTCCTCCTTCAAATCCACAGGGATAGGAAGAAGAATATCCACCACCGGGAGCTACTATTAATGATTTAAACCCTCTTGGAAATTAACTAATTACTTGAAAATTAAAGGAAATTGATTTCTACTCTATTTGATAGGATGTAACAATTATAAATTGGAGCAATGAAGGAAATAAAACAAAAAATCCAACCTTGAATTAATGGAACATAGGTAAATCCAATTGTGTGATGAATTATCCCCTTAATTTATCCTTTATTTTTTGTGTATCCATATGAGTCCAAGGAATTGGGAATGCAAAGTCAGCAGTAGGAGAAGGCACTTGAGAAATGACGGCTTGAAGGAAAATCTAGTTGCAATCCGAGTAGAAGAGAGATAACACAAGTGAACAGAGCTTGGCTATGCAATTTCCAATAGGATTTTTGCAGCAATACTACTGTGCAAGGTACACAAAACTCCCATTCCATTTTCTTGAATACAAGCATTGAATATATAGGAATTTCCTAGGATGTGCCTTCATGCATAAGGCATCTTTGGAGTGCCAAATCATTGGGTGAAGAGACAATTCAAACTAATTAAATCCATTTAAAAATAGAAGAGGTAAGGAATACCATGCAATCAAGACTTTTTTTTGAAATTTGGTTCATAAACCCACCTTAGAAGTTCAATTAAGTGAAGCATCACTTGTTAAAATCATGCATGAGGAGTTCTAGAAAAATTACCCATGATTGCCACCCTGCGCAAGGGTGACGATCGCAGACCGCCACCCTACACAAAGCGGTCATAAAACCATCACCCTTCGTAGGCGGTAGTCGCAAAAATGCCACCTAGGAAGGGCAGAGGTTTTGGCACTTAAGGTAAGAACATGCACACAAAAGAGCAGAATCTGGAAGAAAGTGTGGAAAATCTAAGTAAAGATGTCTAGGCTACAAATATACACTACGGATGAGCTTAGGAACTCGAACACCTTCTAAAAGGACATGAATCATCATTGGGGACTTTTGTAACCATTTTTCGACAATGTATCACATGTAATTTTGGGTGTGTATAGTCTCCTCAAGCCCTTAAATTTTAATCTTTGGTGGAGTAAAATGAGAATAACAATTTGGAAATTTAAGATGAAGACAACTCAACCACCCAGATTGATGAAGTATAGGGATTTTTCCTTATCCTACAAGCAAGCTAACGTGGGGAGTGGTCTTCTAGGGGTGCCCATGTTCTTAGCATAATAATTAATGCATTTATTGGTGGTTGAAATTAGAAAATCTACGTTCTCTCATTTTTCCCTCCATTCTCTCTCCCATTCTTCTATATAATGTAAAATGATGCCCATTTGTAAATGGGGGACCCTCTCAGAATACAAGGATTCATTCAGAGTGTTTCCTAAATTTTTATGAGTTGCATGCCTCAAAATTGAACTTTTGTAATGTGTTTTTACCTTCTTCATGCAATATAATGGACTGTGCATCCCTTTAATGTAATAAGACTTCATGTTTTGTGGCTATTCTCTTCCCTAGCTATGTTTTCTTGCAATTTCTTACCTTTTCATTATTTACATGTGTGTTGTGTATGTTTTCTCACTTTGCAAGGTTCATTTATGTTGTGCACTATGTGAAAATGGATATTTGAATGTTGTTCTGGAGTGTGGCACTCATGTCTTCCCTATCCTCTTTCATTTTTATCCCATTTTCCCTCATTTGAGAGTGTTTTTCCCCTTCTTCTTGGTGTTATCACCTCCCCTTAGTTTAGGATTTCCCCTTTCATGCATCTCTCTCTTCCCTTGATCTCTTTGATTGTTATAGTAGGATTAGATAGTTTCATTTCCATTAGTAGGAATATTTTTAGCATTAGGATTAGGTAGTGAAATTTTTCCTTCTTCTTGGTCCTGTCTCACAATTTAAATCCCAAAACCTGGAGATAGTCCCATGTTTCCTAAATATCTTGGGTTATCCATGACTCAAGGAAGGGTGTAATTTTGGTCTCCAAAAGGTATGGCACACCCAATGGGACTTGATTGAAGTGCTTTATAACTTCATACCTCTAAGTTTGATGTTTCCTTGGTGGTATCCAACATTTTGTGGTAATTTTCAAGCACATCTTAGGACTCTAATCATTAAATCTATTGTTTTTAATGGCTAAAGTTTTCATTTTCACAAGAAGAATATAGACAAAATAAAGTGCAGTAAGTGTTGAGGCTTTTGATTATTTGTAATTATCACTAAGGAGACAAAGAAGAGATAGAACAATTCAAAGATCACCATCTCCTCCAAATAGAACTCTATCTACTCCACCTCCTAGTACACATTTCTTGTTGTCTTCTAGAGTTTTAAGATTTATCCCAATCATGACACATCAAATAAATTTACACTTTTTTGATTTCACTAGTGGTAGCCCTTTGGCTCTCAATGCACAACATGACATTCCAGGTCAACTCAAAAAAGTATTCCTTTCTTGATTGGTGAAAATTTTACCACTCTATATGATCATATTCAAGATATTTTTAATGTTTGTTTAGTTCATTTTGTTACTAAGGATGATGTTGCACTTAGGATTCTTAGTTCTTTTTTCAAATGAAAATCACTTCAATGGTACATAAGCTTAAGACCTTCTTCCATTCACAATTAGGATGAGATTGGTACAAACTTAGGAGAAAATGGATAAAATATTTGTGTTAGAGAAACTTACAACCATCAAAAGAGCCCCAAGCGATCTTATGGTTGATTTCAACTTCAGATTTTAGAAGACATGGGATAGAATTCAATGTTATTAAGCCCAACTCCACAAGGTGCATTTTTATACTATCTTAGAGTCTTGTATTATAATATTTTTGTTATGATATGGTTTAGGGGTGGTGTCTAGTTACCTTATGCTTATCGAATAGCCATTAGGGCTGAAAGTTGTTTGATGCAAGTTGGGAAAATATCCAAAAGATTATGTATGCCTTTTCTCCCTAAATGCCTCAAATGTCTCACCTTCCATTGCTCCCATTCCTAAGAAAAATCATCAATCTGCTCCTCCACATCATAATCTCCCCAAAATTAAAAGGATTATGATGAAATGAAAGCCTTGATCATAAGTTTTTAAATAAATGTATATCCTTGGAGAAACAACAAGCTCAATCTCATAGGAATTACCCAAACCCTAACCAAGGCTTCAATCAAGGTTATCTTCCCTATAGAAATCAGTATCCAAATCAAATATATGGGAAAAATCAGCAAATGACATATGGCAAGGTCAAAATCCACATCTTCCTCTTCAAATAGTATCTCCTACCCAACCACTTCCTATTGTTAGCTCAAGTAAAACACTTGTTCCTGTGTAAAATAATGTTATACAAGAGACAGTGTTGTTACTAATGCAATCAGCCACATAAACATTATATTAGTGCAAATGGCTTATAATTTTAGCTTTGTATGGTTCAAAATCCATATAATCAACAAGAACCATTTTTAAAAGAAACCAATCCTAAACTTGAAGGATCTAAAGAAGCTAGCCCTGAAACCAATCTCATGTCCCGTACGGTTGATGGGTTTTATGAAATGAATCTAGCTATGGATAATTCCAACATGCCTCATACTCATATTTTCAATAATACAAGGTGTAAGAAAAGATTATTGGATGCTCAAAAATTGTCTCCTTCTAATCAAGACAATTTTCTTCACATGGAGAAAGTTATTAGGACATATTCAAGTAAAAATATGTTTCCCAAAATTCCTAATTGACCTAGATTCTCAAAGAAGAGTGTCTCTCATCCAAACGCACCTATTCTAACATACGAATAATCAAGAAATAATGACATTGTACCTCTAATGCACAAATCCATTGGCCTCCCTTTCAACATGTTTGAGAAGATGAAAAAAAATGTAAATGTTATTTTGGAATCACAACCACCGAGAGGGGGAAGGTGAATTAGTGTATTCAAGAATTTTACTTCAATTATGTTAACTTGCGAGAACCATCAAAGCAACCATTCAACATTCATTAACCAATGTGAACTTATTAAGTATGAAACAACCATCCACATGAACATTACACAAGAGATAACTCATGAACACGGCATATAATGTGGGAAATCCTCAAAAGGAAGAAACTTGTTTATCATTGTATAATCAGCATTCAAAATTAATCAAGAACCAACTTTCAAGGAGGAACCAACCCCCTCATTTATTGAAGAACCAACTTCATATTGATGCACCAATCCCCTAGGGTTTTAGTGAAGTACCATCTCTACAAGGAAGACCAAATGCCAACTCATAAACCTATGAAAGTTTTCCACCTTTTTCTTATTTCTCACTCAACAAATGATGGACTTATTCATTTTTCTTCTCTCTTATTCTTTCAATTATATCCATCTATGATATATCAGCATGCACTCAGGTATCTTGAACACTCTTTAATCATCAAACATTAGTTTTTATTCATACACAAGCTCGTCTCTCATGAAAACACCCAAAACTACCTTTTTATTAACTCGCTCTTCTTCTTTTTCTTCACTAGGTCATGGATGAAATGGTCTCTAAAATCACACACAATTTAAAAATTCAACTTGGATACATTCTTCATGGTCATTAGGACCTCATACATCCCTCTCACTCAGCCTCTAGCTCATACTTTTCTCTATGCACTTCACTAGCTCAAATAGGCCTAAATAGTCTTGCTTATATACCTTTCTTAAGCTCAAAACACCTCATAGGTCATACATATCCACTCAGAGAGGCCATCATAGAATAAAAAATATTAGGAACATTAAAAAAATACCATAACCCTCATTAGGTCTTTCATTACTCAATTTTTCATTTTCACTCCTTTAAGGACTCAAGAAACCTACAAGAACTAGGTCTTCTTGCACAATGAAACAACTTGACTTATATTGACAAACTAAGGACTTCATAAAGGTTTAAAAATATTCAATAAAAATTTCCATGACCTATACACACTTTCTCCATGTTGAAATAGTTCTGCAACATTCATTCATACCATGAAATCACTCAAAATCATGAATGTCCTTTTAGGATTGCATACCAAGAAAATTACCTTCAAACACTTGAACATGCAAAATAAAACACATGAATATGTACCACATGACCTAGAAAAAATCACCATATTCATTAGACTCATCAAATCAAAACATAAGTCCTCAAGAACTTCACTTCTCCAAAATTACTCAAAGTTGTCCTCAACACCCAAAACTCAATCATGATAGATTGATTTGGTTAGGCCACTAAATGACTATAAATTTCCCATAATCCTTAATAGACATAAATTTCAGGTCCATATCATCTTGAAACATCCATTTTTTTATATTGTCCTTTGCAAAACTTGAAAGTTACAGAAAAATATTCACAAAACATCCTTTTTCAGTGGGGCCCACTAACTCACTTGATCACTAAAAACCACCTTGAGAAATATGGTAGATTACTCTACATACTCCAATCATAAAAAAATAAAATCAATTCACTTCTGATCTTTTTCCGTCTATATCCTTCATATCAACTCCTTATGATGGTTTTAGGAAGGTTTTTGAGTTGTTTTGGTGTTAACGATTTTTCATTAAGATATAGACCTAAAACCATAAACTAATGCCAAAAAATAGTATCTAGGACATGTACCAACATGTCCTAAAGAAATTAGGTTTCCATGAAAAAAATTAACATTCCAACAAGTATCACAAAGTTGACTTACAGTTGGGAAACACTACTTTCAAACACCCTGTTTGACCAAAAATGTCATATCTTGCAAAATACCCCAAACTAAGACCTAAAATCTTGTCCAAATTCCTGTAACAACATGTCAAACAAATTTTTATTCTCTCACGTACATTATGGCACTAAAAATGATCAAGCTACCTCATTAGGATAGATAATTCTCAAGAATCCTTTTAAGTTCGACCTCAAAACCAACTTTCATGCTTTTTCCTTTAATACCTGACCTTAAAATTGTATGAAAATTCTTATGAAAACATTTCACACCTCTAAAAATACTCACATTCCCATACATACTTTGGAAACTGACTCTAATACCTCATTAGGACATGATTTCTTCATTTTGATATCTATGACAACACTTCAAACTCACCTTGACCAACTTGACATAAATGACAACAACTCAACAATATCCCAATTTTTCATTGAAGGTAAACATACTAAAAACTAAAAACACTTCAAAATTATACTTACTTTATATTTTCTTGATCTCCCCTATGGTACTTACATGTGCCATCATTTCATTCTCCCCCTTTTGAAATGAATGACAAAGGGTCTTTAACACACTAAGGTCTTCCACAAGTTTTCATCTAACTAAAAATCAATTTACTGATACCAATAGTAATAAAAACTCACCTTAGGACAATAAATCACAAGATAGCAATTGTTGAAAACAATAATGCTCACATGAGCTGATCATTATCGTCCTTTGGCACACCAAAAACCATCATACATGGAAGAATTGGTTGGAAACATCAACCAAACATGAAAGATCAAAAAAATTTGACAAGATCCCCCTTACTCAAATCATAATTTCTTCAAATGAACTCAAGATCAAACCCACTCACCTTTACTAGGTCACCATATGATTTAAACCAATGTAACTTCTCAACTCATGACAAACTCAAATCATCTCATGCCCGACACCAATGGACCAAACTCATCATACCAATTACGATAAATAATGAACAAACTCTTAACTTTCATGGACAAAATAACACTTCTCATCTCCCCTAGCTTTTTGATTTCTTTAGAGACAATAGCCTTCTCAAGATAGTATACAAAACTCCTTTGTCTTCATAAACCTTATGCAAAAATAATGAACATACCAATAACATTACATACCTTATCTCACATTCCTTAACAATATTTCTTTATGTCCATACTTACCTCTTGAGTCACACATGGATAATGAGATCCTTTACCTAAATTAGGCTTCCTTAACCATCAACTTCATAGTGAAAACTAGTTTTCCTAAGGTCACATACTCCAATGTCCTCATGCTCTAATTTGAATTTTTCAGTTGTTATCCTATGTCTCAAGACCTTAATACACAACTTCAATACTCATAGCACTATGTTATACCTCTATCCTAATCATGTCCCAAATAGTGATGTCTCTTCCAATTTTATTGGCATAAACCTCATCATGACACCTAATTTTTATCATACATTGTTCATTGGTCTTCTTCTTTGTTTAATATTGTCGATTGGGTTTGATTTAACAAATATTGAAATTTGTAAAACCCTAATTACAGATCCCAATGTAATAATATGCAATGACGTATAGATCTTACCTAAGCAATAAGTTAGAGAAATATAAAACCCTATGTGTAAGAGAGATGATAGAGGACTTAGCTAATTTCACAATTACATCCTGAAGTATGCCAAATTGGAAAATTGATGAACATGAGGAGGAATATGTCACAATCACACTCAAAAAATTATAGGATTGTTGGATCTATGTAGACTGGGATGTTTGGACTAAGTTAAGGGCACCTAGGTGTCGATTCTACTCTTGGGTGCCTATGACTGTGAAAATGGTGGGAATCTAAATTTTCTTGTGTTGCATAATGTTTGTTGACCTTCATTATCTATCGCATGTAGGTTTCACTATGCCCATATAATTCACATGTAACTTGTAAAACAAATGACCTCCCGCAAAACCCCAAAATACATCAAATAATAAAAATAAAATGATGTTAATGGGGAGTCGACTAACCCCACCAGTCACCCAATAGAATGAACTTATGAGTGAGCATTGTACTACATCTCAAACTACGTGTATTTTTTTGTGTTTGTATAATCTTTCCTAGGAATCTCTTGTGCAAGATGCACTTGAATACTTGAATAATAGCTAGATGTAGAAATGTAAATAGATGTGTGGATGTCAAAATGAACTTCCCCTCATATGAAGTGTATGCAGAAAGGTGTATTCCCTTGTCCCATGAATGAAGCTAGATGGATACTTTAATGCTCTTGAAATGCCTTTGGACGCAAACTTAGGTGATAGGAATAGATTCTTAGAGCTTGGTCCTTTATTATGCTCACATGTCTTTGTATTTATTTGATTCCCTTGGTTGAATTTCATGTTTGACAACTAAAAGACTAACCCATAAGAAAAAAAGAGGCCCAAAAGGGCGAGTAGGATACAAAGAGATTGGGGGCACCTAGAGGGGATGAGGATGCCCGGTTATTAGTGTCCTAGCTGGACGTTGGTGTCCGTGAGAGTGAAGAAAAATAAAGAAGTGAAATTCAAACTGGGAAATGAGGTGTGTACTACCACAAAAAAAGCAAGAAAGAAATCAAAGAGGTCAAAGACAGTTGTTAATTACTATTTTTCTCGTGTAGGAATCATATGAATAGTGGTATGTGATTAGGACCTAGAAATGTACCCAAGTGTATGATTTAGTGTCTACATTTTCCCCACGTATGTTTTTGATTTAATACTCAATAACATAAAGTAGATAAGAGATGCATACCTGATAACCATGTAGATCGATGGTGAAAGCGTGTTCGAGGAGAAAAGAAAAAGTGTGGAGTGATGAAAATGAAGCATGGAAGCTAAAGAAGAGGAAGTGACCCTAGGGGTGAAAGTGTATGTGTTATGTCATGTTGTACCTATTGTCATTTTCATTTGATGTGTTTGATGATGTGACTGATTCTTCTCATAAGGATGGACCTACAAAAAGAATAACAAAAGAGTATTCAAATATGTGTATATGTGAAAAAAACTTATCCAAGTATGTAAAAATGTGAAAAATAAGTAAAAGGAACATGTGCACATGATCCGTGCTGAGTAAAAAAGATAGAAATGATCCTAAAAATGTTATAGATGAATGATATTTTTGGGAAAGCTAACACTAACAATGAGTTTTTCAAGAGATCACACACCAAGTGTGAGTTTTTTTGGTGATCTCATGCCACTGACGAGAAGAAGTTTTGGGGAGAAATGTCTAGTTTTATTCTCCATCCCTAATCAAGCTTTCCCAAAATTTATTCAACATTGCACATGGTGTGATCCTACTTTGTTCCAGTTCGATCCAAGTAGAAAATGAAAGTAGAATGCATTCTTATTTCTGGATAATTTTGCATGTACTGATAAAATTTCTCTGTAGACTACATGAACCATGTTGATCTAAGAAACATCATGTAACTTCCCCAATCATAGGAGCCTAAGAAGGGCAGGGTGCTAGGCACTCATGTTTGTATTTGGGTGTTGGAATCTATGTTGTGTTGAGGACCCAAGTTAGAATCTGGTTTGTTTTTGTGACTAAATATTATGTTGTTCCTATACTGTGTAGGTCTGAACTGTGACTATGTACTATTGAATGGGGTGATTGATTCACCTAGTGTATACCCCCCTCATTTGGGGTACATGTGATGTCACAAGGAGGATGTGGCCCAAATGAGAGGACCGAAGGTTTATTGGAAACTGATACCCTGTAGGGGGAGGGTATGTGCTTGGTAAAAACCAAGGAATATGTAAGACAAATGGTTGGAAACATGTGTCAGTAAAAACAATAAAAATATGCATATAGAATACAATGTGCAATCTAGCAATCAAGAAGATAATGTAGACCTCAAAAAGTGAGTTTCAAACATGGTACATCATTCACAATGTTGTAACACAATTAGGGCCAATGAAAATCATACAAGCAATAAACAATAAAGACATAGGGTAAAGCCAGCAAAAAATGGCATAAAATAAAAGATAGTGACAAACATTAGCAAGCAAAGTGTCTGACAACCATGGTAGCAACTACTTCTTGTGAAGAAAATTCTACGCATTAAGAACATGTTATCTTGTTAGAAAGATAATAATTATGTCAAAACATGTATGATCTAATGTAAAATATTGTGTTGGTAATAATAGGTAGTATAAAATGAAACAATAACACCTTTAGTGTGTATGAAAGTAGATTCCCCTAGGAGCCTAAGTGGGACCGGTAAGAGGTACAATGCCAAGCATCCATGTTGCTTGTAAGGATATATATAAATTATGCATTTACAACTAGATATCAAGTGAACGTACATGTGTATATAGAAAATATAGTGACATACGAAGTATCTCATGTCTAGCATGTGAAATAAAGTGAACATGTAGCAAGTATAAGTAAGCAAGAGTATGTGCAGCCAAGATATGGAGTATGTTGTGAATGTGAATGGAATGGAATGAGAAGTGAGTGTGACAGATTAGCATGCCCCCGAGTTAATGTGTACGGATGTGTATATGATGAGGTTCATTTATAAATTCCCCCGATAAGACAAGAATGATCCATAGAACAAGAGTTTGTCATAGGGAAATGGTTTGAGTTGTGTGTGCTAGATAGATATGATCAACAAAGAATAAAGCATAAAGAGTTTAAATGTGGTGAGGTTCATTTCATATTTAGACCCTCAACAATCGAGTATGAACCATGTAACTAGAGTGTGTCATAAGGAAGTGTGTTGTGATGAATGTGCGCTAGAAATATGTGTCGTGAATGTGTCGAGTATGAAATGAGTAGTGTATATGATGTGAGGTTCATGGATCTAGTATGCCCTCAATAGTTAAGTGTTAACCATAGCACAAAAGTGCATCAGAGGGTAATGATGATACAAGTGTATCGAGATGTGCAAGATGCGTGTGAAAGACTAGATTCAAATCATGAAGTGAAATAGTAGAAATGCAAGACACCTGATACTGCTAGAAGGGGGGAAGAGTAGGCATGATTTCCCCCAAGTGTATGAAGAATAATATTCTATCTAAAAAATTGAACTGTAAGGTTCCTCCACCTGATGCTTATAGGGATAAAGGCACGTGACCATGCTCTGAGATCGGTGATGTATTACATAAATGATGTATCGGTGAATAAGATCTATTTGCATGAGACCTATGAGTTGATGAACACCTATGTCAAGGAGAACATGGAGGTGATGTACACCTATGTGAAGGAGAATGTAGAGGTGATGAAAACCTATGTGAAAGAGATTGCGGAGGTGATGAACACCTATGTGAAGTAAACCGAGGAGGTGATGTATACCTATATGAAGGATCCACCCGATTGGTGGAGCTAGACTGATGAAATGGACTAGTAGACCGATGAGACCGAGTAGGTTGTGTGTGAATAGGAGAGCTAGGAGTAGATTGTGCTTTAGATTTGAGAGGTCATGGGGACCTATATGCTCTAACGAGTGCAATGACAACCTCAAGAGGAGGTTGCGGCCACAATGTGCATGGAAAAATACCATTGATAGTAATGACTTGCTTGTTGTGAATGAACTTTAGACACAAGTGATTCATGGAAATGATAGTTTGAGTAACACGAGCTAGGGAATACCTAAGAGCATGTCACACCCTTTGATTGAAGGTTCCATAAGAAATGGAACAAGCATGGTAAGAGGACCAACTGTGACTGGAATCTTGACATAACCGTAAGATTTAGGAACTGGATATGAAATATGTGGTAGCGGATAGTCTATAGTAAAAAGAATTGCAATAGTTCATACACAAATATGGATTAATGGATCAATCATTCTATTATTGATAGCATGATGCCTAATAGAAGAATTGATATGTAATGTGTCAGAAGAGAATATAGTGTGATAGTCATGATCGGAGAATGCAATGAATGGTGGAGATGCATCAGTGTGAGCAACTATAAAATCAAGATTCCCCAATGAAGGAGGAGGCACAACATAATATGTATGATTGGTCTGAAGAATCGGTAGCTTGCCTTTGATGTTTAGAAAGAGAATTATTGAATATTTTGAGCTTATGATTTTTTTACCAACATAGATGTCATAGGCTCAATTATCTCAATGGCATTATTATGATGATATATTGAATAATAAGCCTGATTTTGAAACATTTATCGATAGAATATTCCACGCATTGATGATAGTAACATCTAAAATTGTTGTTATAGTTATGTCATTTAGGGTGACATGGATACAGATTAAGAAGAGGTAAAAACGTAATAATATTTCTCTCAACCATGTGTGGTATTAGAATCTTTACCATTGAATCTTGTTAAGAGTAGATACAACATCGATAGTAGCTTTTACTTCATTATTTGGTAGATAGTTTAACATTTTATTTTCTTTGAAATCAAGCATAAGATGAAGCTTGACAATGATATTTAAGCATGCCTATACAAAATAGTTTTCTTTCACCTAGCTCGAGAGTATGGAAAATCTTAGCAAATGAAGGAGATGTCTTAAAGATGACACTCTCTTTCAAAGGAGACTTTGGAGAAATACAATAGACATCTTAGCTAAGTTTTTTTGTATAGTAAGACATAATCTACTAGAAGTTCATTATATCCTTGTTTAATTTGGGGAAAATGCGCATAGGATATCTTAGAGCCGATATTGATTGAAATTTGAGTGAGAAAAGTATTTTCCAAATGTGTAAATGATATTACCGAATGAATAGGTAGATCATAGAACTAATGCATAGCATTGTCTTGGAGACTTCTAGGAAATATCCTTGCTAGTAAATTATTATCATCCGCATAATCTAGACATGCTACATGAAATGCTCATAGATGCTCTTGAGGGTCACCATGACCTTTGAAGGTGGGTAGCTTAGGGGTGACAAAATTTGGAGGAAGTTGGTAGGCTGAAATGGTGGGTGCAAAAGGAGTGTGAAGGAGTAAATTTGAATTAAGATATAGGGATACATGAGAAGTGTTCATTTGAAGTTGAAAATTTTGAGTCTACAAATCCTTATATAAATAAGTGAAAGCAGGAGTATTTGAAGAAGAGCCAAGTTGTGCATTAGAGGCATTAGGTTGAATGATGGGAGCGGTAGTAGTGGGAATGGAAGTAGGAATATGAAGGGGTTTAGTGGAGGAAGTGGCATCCGAGGAAGAACCAACAAGGGGTCAAAAATAACATCTCAAGAGTTTTCAACGGTAATCAAAACATGAAGAATATGTGGAATATAAGTAGGATTATCACATAAAGTTTGACAAAAATTGATGAGGTTGTCAAATTCTCTTTATCAAAGTTGGTGTCTTCATCATTTGACTGCTCACTATCATATGTTTTGATGTTTTCAAGAGGAAAATTTTGTATAGTTAGCAAAGGGGTTATCATATTCAACCATTGCTTTAGAAACCCTACGGTGGATGGAGGGAGCTCTATATTGTCAAAATACCCAAAACGACCACTACGGTGGTAGGCATAAGAAGAAAACCCTAGAAAGAAGGTTACGTCTCGAGTGATGGGTTCACCAAATGATTTAACAAATATATAAATTTGTAAAACCCTAATTGCAAAGTCAAAATGCAATAAAGTAATGAATTACATATCCAACCTAAGTAATAAGCTAGAGAAGTATAAAACCCTAGGTGAAAAGAGAGGATATTGACTTACTTGATTTCATAGTTAAATCCTGAAGTATGTCGAATTGGAAAACTAATGAACATGAGGATAAATATGTCACAACCGCACTCAAAAATTACAAGATTGACATATCTACGTGGACCGGGCACCTTGACTAGGTCGGGGGCATTTGGGCACTAGAGTCTTCTCCTGGGAGCCTTTGACTACGAAAATGGTCAAAATCTGAATTTTCTTATTTCATACAAGTGTTCCCTAAGCTTCGTTGTTGATTACCTATATGTCACACTATGCCCACAAATTTTTCTTGTAACCTACAAAAATGCAAAAAACAACAAATCCTAAAAAGAAAAAGATGAAAATGGGGAGTCAAACTAACCTGGTAGTCACCCAACAAAGTGAACTTACAACCGAGCACCGCACTACATCTCGGACTCCATATAATTTTGTTTTTACATAGAATCATGCCCTAGGAAGCTCTTGTGCAAGATGTACTTGAATAGTGAGCAATATATAAATGTGGTAATGTAAATAGATGTGTGGATGTCAAAATGAACTTCCCCTCCAATGAAGTGTATGCAAAAAAATGCACTCCTTGTCCCTTGAATGAAGCTAGATGGATGTTTGATTGAATATTTTGGATCTATGATGAAAAATGAATGCACGAGCAATTGCATAAATTGAAATAACTAACAATGAAATGTAATATGTGTAGACACTCAAAATTTACACTCATCATTATCCTTCATCACTTACATTATATTCATTATTAAACTAATCAAAATCACTATCTCATTCATATATTCCCTATCCTAAATCTAAAATCCTCCATCATATTTACTTAGTGTAAATGTCATCCACTATTGTAAAGTATATCCCTTAATTTCTTTAAATCTACACTTAACCACCTAAAACCACTTGAAAACCAAAAGACAAATTAAAAAAATCAAAAACATAACCATCCAACAAATCTACCTCAAATAAAAAGATCCCTTCAACATTTGTTTGAACTCCAAAACCAAACAACCTCATTTAGAAGTGGTTTTAACCACTTTACCACTCAAAATCCCAAAAACACGGATCGTCGGCACTCTGTTGAATTTCCAGTGATTATAAATATCATTTTTCAGACCTTCTTCTAGGATCTTCAATTTTTAATCTTTGGCCCCAGCTTTCTATCACAAGCACTAACATCTTGCATCTTGTTATTCAACACTATCACATTAGAGACATCATCATACATTATCAAGTATTATCATCAAGCCTTTTTCAGCTCTCTAGAGACCAGTTTTCACCACTTAGGTTGCAGAATGCATCACAATATCATCCAATCAATTCAGATCTTCTCCAAGCAAGGTTTGAGGCATCTTTTAGCTTCACAACAATCTCGAGGTACTCCTTACATATTTCTTATCTTCTTTTAGTCAGATTTAGCCTTTAATTCAGTCTAAAACATCACTTTGTATCATCAAGCACTCATTTTTTTAAAATTGTTAAAATTCTCTAAAATCGCCAATGATTCCCCTAATCGCCAAAATTGGTCTAATCATCAATGCGATTTCAGTCAAAACTTGTCATTTTATAAATTTTATCGACTTCTTTATAACGCTTATCAAATCCTCTGTATTTAACATTGTTTTTTCCAAGCATGGCAAACTGTTAGATGGTAGTACCCAACTAATCAAATCTAATTACCAACATTTACAGCCTTCCAATATTTTGACATCTATTCTTCCGAAATAATACAACATCCTGCATGAGCTCACACTTTGCAATAATATAATTTATTGATATTGATCCATACATTGAGGATTAATTTTAATTCCTTCACGAGATCAAACAAGAGACCAAGGATTTATGGTATGACTACTTTGAACATGTCCAGATTGCATCTACCCTCGCTTGGGCCACTTTTGAAGCTACTCAAGACTTTCATATTCATATACGATTCTAGTGCTTCTCATCTTATATCTACATATATATCTTTATTGTACATATTTATCTCCATCCATTTCTTTTCTTTTTAGATCTACTTAATTTTCTACAAGTGAGTTTATATCCTCGCAAGGAAGTCCCTTTGGATTCTTGGAATCAACCTTTGTTGAGCAGCTCACCTGTCCATTTATCTAATCCTTTCCATTTAGTGTCTATGAGCGCAGGTTACTTTACAGGATAGGAGGACTCTTACATTTACCTGCACTTGACCAACTTCAATTAAACATCAGCTTCACCATCTATCTCTATGAGTATCAGTAAACCCCGCATCTTCTGAGGTTGGTATTTTTATTATTTCACTTGATAAATTTAAAGTAGAAAGGTAAAAAAATCTCTAAACATTCTGGCACATCCGATGCAAAAATTTTTGTCCCCTTCTATTTTATTTAAATTAATGTTCATTCATTTTTGGCTTTTTTCTTTGTAATCGCCAATGATCCATTCAAATCGCTAGTGATTGTGTGAATTTCTAGTGATTCTATCAATCATCGATGATCTCTATGACTATTTTTGATTACTCAATCAGTCAGCTCCTCATAACACCGTTTTCTTTTGTTTTTTTGTCTTATGCTAACCTTTTTGCAGGTTTTTTCTTTAGGAGGCTTTTGCTTGCTGCATTATTACTAAAAATCAAAAAATAAAAAATAAAATTAAAAAGGAAGCATTACTCAGGTGAGTTTTCCCATTTCTTTTTGTTTTCAAGCATTACATTTTGTTTTCTTCCCTCATCGAAGTCGGTCATTCTTTGGGATTTAAAACGAACCTTGCATCCTGCTTGATCACATTCCTTTAATTAAAGGATCAATTTGTTGCATTCACATTATTTTCCCTCACACACAACTAAACCACATCAAATATTCAACTCACATCAAACATTCCCACTACATGATAACTATTGGGATTTCATCACCTAATAGGAAACTCGACTCGGTGTTCTGGCTGAATATAAACAATTAGTTGTTGGTATATTGACTAAGCACCTGACTCACTTATCATTGTGGGACCATGAAGTGAGGGATAGGCCTCAATACCAGGCCCTATACCAAAACAAGTATAGATTTGGGCATCATTTACCTTCATGTATATCAAGGACTCCAACCCTAAACACTCCTGAAACCATCCATAGATGGCCATTTCCTAGGACCCTATTAGCCATTTTACACATTCCATATTTATAAATTAATCAAGATAATCAAATCCTTTTTTGTGACTTGTTTGTTGCTTGTAATCAACCCATTTAGATTTATTTCATTTTGTTAGGTGATTGTGTGTTTTTAATATGGTACTTACAAGACAACAATCTCATATCCATACTTCAGAAAACATGTCTAGTCCATTCCAACAATCCACACCACAATACCACCAAACCTTACAACAATCCCAAACCCAACTAGATGAAGCCCAATAACTCATTGATCAACATCAAGAACTTTTATCAACACCCCATCCTAAAATCAAGAAAACATGATAGATAAGTTACATTGATAACACACAAACATGTATTTGGAATGCCTAGCACTCATTTCATGAATGAAAAAATGTTCTGTCACCCCCACCCGAAGATAAAAAACAACCACACTCTCCCAGTAGTCAATCCACTTCATCTGAGATGTCTGATCCTATCAGTCCCCGATTCTTCAAAAGTGGGGATATTGTCTTCTCAAAGATTCTTGATTCAAACCCCATAGCCCTTAATGCCTATCTCGTAGCTAGGGGTGTTCATCTTCAGCCACCATTACCTGAACCATGGCCTTATGTGCCTAATCCTTCATGTAGTTTCTCCCATCTCATTGATCTAAATCATGAACCCGTCATTCAAAAGATATATTCTTATCCCCCTAACAACCAACCATAAAACATCCAAAGTTGTGTCTTCAGTTCCCATTTTTTTATCTTAAGGTAATCTCTTCACATGACACAACCACTTAGTAACCCACATCTTCACTTGACCCTTCCATTGGCTCTACACCACTTCAAAACAACGCAAGCACTTCTTCATCCTCGCACACCCCTCCAGCTTCCTCTATTGTTCAAATAACCTCGCAAGTTCTTTTTTTTATTTCTACTAGCATATCCCATCCACCACCTTCCCAACAAAATACACTACCTCTCCAAAACATTACTATGTCTATCCCCACATCTATACCCTTAATCAATACTAGTGTTATTATTTCCAGACACATCAACCTTCACAAAATTATTCCACTCCCTTATTTCATAACATACCTCAACCATCACAATCAATTACTTTCTCCCAATTCATAACACAAAAATCATAGTTCCTTCCTTTACAAAACATTCCACAAAATCACAACCTTTTATTAGCACCTCTATTCCTTTTCAACAATCATCCTCATATTCACAACCCCTTATCCACACATCGATCCCCTTTTAACATGTTCCTCAATAGTCACAACCTCTCTTGAACACATATATTCCTATCCAGTATCAATATATCCAACCATCACATCCTCGATATCACAACCCACTTACAACATCCCCACAAACATTCCTCAACAAAACATTCCCTTCTAAAAATACACCCCTCAATAATATCAATCATACTAACAGCCTAATCAATATGGCTCATCTTCATCTAATACACAACAACCACCACAAATGGACCCTCTTCAAGCTTTAATGAATAGGATATCTAGTCTTGAAGCCACTTCCATGGGCCCTAAGAACACACTTTCATATGAACAAATCATGTAATGAACCTATTCATCCATTTGTGCCTTACAAATCTATCCTCCTCACTGGGAACTTCCAAAATTTCTAAAATTTAATAATAAAGAAGATCCCCAGTAACATATCTGAGCCTTTACCACCATGCTTGCTATCTTATAGCCCATGACCAAGATCTAATGCTTAGGACATTCCCTATGTCCCTAATCGTCCTGCGCCTAGACTGGTACAACATCATCCCACATTACTCTTTTCTCATTCGCACAAGTTTCTTAGCTCTTCTTGAACACTTCTCTATAAACATCACATGAAAAATCACCATTATAGACCTTTATGCCATTAAACAGTTTCAAGATGACTTTATTATAGACTTTTTTGCCTACTTAGAGGGGTATAATCAATCAACTATCATTCTCACTCCCACAAACAAAATTAATCAAATTATTCTCTCATTCATGCACTAAACACATTTCATCTACACTACAAATTCAATCATTTCAAACATTTGATGAAGCTTTTACCATGGCCCGTAAGCTTGAATTGCAAGCCCTCGAAGAAGGTAGAGTCAAAATTAGACCAAAGAAACCTAAAACAGAATTCTCATCAAAACCATCTTCTAGTTCAAATAAATATAAGTCATTAGCAAATGTCGTAGTCGTCAAATCCACTATGAAATAACATTCGACCACATAATGCTCCCACCTCAATGTAACTATACCCTATTGGAGATAGAATGTGGTTTTTCGACAAAATCCTCGCCGCTAACATGATTTCTCTTTCACCCATTTATCCTATCAACACATATTTTTCTAAGCCATCTTGATATAGGAATAAAAATTATTGTAAATACCATAGAGTCAAAGGTCAAAACCTTGAAATTTTTCATTCATTCCACAACACCCTTCAAGATCTTATTCATAAAGAGAGCTACATTTGACAACCCTAATGCTCCTCAGAATCATAACCTTTACGTCTTTAAACATCCATTTCCAAATCATCCTCCATCGATTAGTCAACCCCAAGAAAACAATGTCCAATCCCACCCTACCATAAACACCATTAATAAGACATCTCCATTGCTAATCACTAAATCTACACCTACACCTTCTAATGACACCTATGATTCAACATATGACAAATAACAAGAAACATCCCCATAATATGTTGTCCAAAATGAATCTTCTACATATATAGCTACCACTTCTTCATCTATTCCATCTAAGGATTCTTCAAAAACCCTTCAAAAGAAACTAGTTATCCATATTATGAAAATTCATATGATGAATTTGCAGCCTGTATCATCCACATAACCCCTGGAGTTTCCTTCCCCCCATTTAAGATGGTCACAATTATAAATTGTTCCACCACTCTTATACAAAGAACCAAACATCTTCCCTCTATCCTAGGGCCTCATCCCTCATCCATGTCACCTATCACCATCACAAAATTGAAAGCTACTCATCAACAAATAGAACTAAAGAACCCACACCAAAATCAATGCCTCTCATGACCACTAAATCAAAAGAAACATCATTTCCTTCAACCTCCACACCTAAAGGAAACTATGTAGAAAATATAGAAAACCTACTTCAGCAAAATCTTGTAGTGTTGCCTCTCTCAAACCATCCAACTCTCAAGGATGGAAACCATCCTGGTATAACTTCAAAACTTCTTTTGATTACCATCAGACACCGGGAAAATTTATAGAATATTGTAAATCCTTTCACGCAATCATTAAGAAACTTGAGAGTAAAGGTATTCTTCTTCCAGAGTCACACAAATCCATAAAACCCCACACAACATCTACAACTACATCCTCGACCACATCTAAGGAATCCTCTAAAAAGGACTTTCCTCATCAAGTTGATGTTATCCATATCACCACACACTCACATGCCCACAATCCTAATACATCATTACAAAATAAATCTAAACCTCCCCTCCACCTCCATCTCTCCCCTCATCTAATAAACCTAAGGTTTCCATTTCTCTCACCCCCTGACACATCTAATCATAAATCCAAAATATCCATTCTTGCCACTTCATCTTCTTCCACTACAATATAGAAGTTCATCAAAAAATTACACCAAGTTCTAGTTAAAATGTCACTTTACGAGCTTGATCAAATATCATCCACACAAGAAAGAAAGACATCATTGAAGCCCTTCAATCCATATCAGTACCCAAACATGATCTTTCTTCCTTCACAAAATTCATAGGTGCTCTGAAAACATCTTTAGCCATCTCTTTCGAATCTTTTGAAATACCATCACTTCAGCCTAAGGCTCATGACATGCCTCTTTTCATCACTGCTCAAATAAATAATGTCCTTTTCAGAAGGGTTATGATTAATGGTGGTGTTGTTATCAACATTATATCATCTATCACATTTAATTACTTAGACTACCAAACATCATTGTCGCTCAGAAACATGTCTTCCTCTGAGCTTTTAACAACACCATCACGCCCACACTCAGTACTATAATCCTATTGCTTAAATTTGGCATCAAAACCCTTCCATAACTCTTCTACATCATATAGGGAGATATCAATTACAACATGTTGTTAGAACTACCTTAGATACGCACCATGCATCGTGTCCCCTCAACCCTTCATCGTTGTGTTAAATATGAGCATGAGGGCCAAAAATTCACAAGACTACTATGGATCCAAATCCTTTTACTAATTACAACATGACATACCATCCAAATGACATCTTAATACCTAAATCAAAATCAAAATCATCTAACGAATCATCCACCAATACATCCACCCCATCATCAAAATTACTAGATGACTCCTCCCTCGAGATGTCATGGAATGCCTTTCACTGGGGGAGTACCATCTCCTCATGCTTAACTCACTACCTACACCTAAAATGTATGGTAGATCGGACAAACAACCTATGTATAAACCTAATATTGGAGATGTCATCTCTTATGGTCTAGTGTATTTGAAAACCAACCTTCATCACAATCTAAAAACAACATCATGTCATGCCCTTTTCATTATATTTCCAATCTTTATATAATCAAATTTTCACTCAAATGTACCTCCATCATTATGCTCCAGAAATGCTTTGGTTTTGGACATTATGAACAAGGAGTACATGACTTAATCATCCAACACTCTCTTAAACCACATGAGAAGTTTGGTTTAGGATATGAAAATCCCACTACCAAACCATCCACACATACCACATCTTTACATATCACAAATTAGAACAATCATCACCATACACCGAATTTGATGACCCTATGGAAACTGATGACACCATCTCCATCCCACCTAATTTTTTTTATTCAATACTATTTCCTTGGGTCCATTAACTTATCAATCTAACCATGTCACTAAAAAACTTCCTCTCATTTGGCCAAAAATGATTAAAGAAGACTCACCCACCATCAATATCCTTCAATGTCGTGATGATCAAGATATCCTCTCCCATATGGGAGAAGATGACCATTTCCTTAAAAATTCTTACCACCTAATACATCAACCCTTCTCAATGAATCCACCATCAACATTAACTTAGGAACCACTCAAGAACCCCGCATAGTTAAGGTCGGCCAATCACTAAATCCACAAGAATTAAAATGATTTCACCAACTTCTTATCCAAGTATAGTCAAGATTTTTCCTGGTCATATAGTGATATGCCAGGTATCGATCCAAATATCATTGTACATAATATCATCACCTATCCTAACACAAAACCCATCAAATAGAAACTATTTAGGATGTATTAGCATGTGTGTCTCCTTATCAAGGAAGAGTTACAATGCTTGCTTTCCACCAATTTCATCATACCCATTGACTATCCACAATGGGTCTCCAACATCATACCTATAACCAAAGCCTCGAAAAATTACATATATGTACTGACTTTTAGGATCTCAATATTTCCTACCCTAAAGATGATTTCCATCTACCAAATATTGACCAGCTTTGTTGACCTAACATCCAACCACTAGATACTCTCCCTTATGGATGGATTATTTAGCTAAAATAAAATCCTTATCATCATTGACGATCAACATAAGACATCCTTTATCATTTCCCCATAGGGGCCTTTGGACTTAAAAATGTAGGAGCCACTTCTCAACGTGCTATAACATATATATTTCATGATCTTATCCATAAAATAGTAGAGGGTTGTTGATGATCTCTTAGCAAAGTCTAAACAATGTAGAGACCATCTTGCCATCCTTGATTCAATACTTATCTTTCTTATCCAATATTTCCTTCACCTTAACCCTATCAAGTGTGTTTTCAGTGTTCTCACCGGTAAACTCCTAGGGTTCATCATGTCTATCTAAGGTATTGAAGTAGATCTAGCCAAAATTAAATCAATCATTGAAATTCCTCCTCCATCAAATCTCAAACAATTGTGTAGCCTTCAAGGTAAATTGTAGTCTATCCAATGTTTCATATCTCAATTATCTTACCATTGTTAACCATTTCACCACCTTCTCTCGCAAAGATGTATATTTCAGATGGGATCTCAATTGTTAGATGGCTTTCAAAGAACTCAAACACTATATTTTATCATTTTCTATGCTAATTCCTCCTCGTGAGGGGGAGCCCTTCTTTCTACCTTTACATATCCACCACAAACCATGCTTTAGGAGCTATGCTCTCCCATCATGATGACCAAGGTCATGAATAATTTGTCTATTACATAAGTCGTACACTCCACGAATATGAAACATGTTATACCAAAGCCAAAAAATTATGTTGTGTTCTATGTTTTGCAACCTCCAAACTACATCATTATATTCTCAACCATAAAACGTATGTTATCACTAGCTTTAACCCACTTAAAACCATGCATTCTAAATTGTATCACAGTAATCTCATAACTTGGTGGCTCATACTTATGAGTGAGTTTGATCTTGAATTCATATCACAAAATTCCATTAAAGGCCAATCCATCATAGACCAGCTTGTTAAAGCACCCCTTCCTAATACCCATCTTCCTCATGAACAATTTCCTAATGAATCTATCAACACTATCAACGAACATAAATTTACTCTTATCAAGATGAATCTCTTCTTTTATGGATATAAATTCCAGCAAGGGAGAGGATTTGGTGTCGTTATCATACTTCTCTAGGGGATTCCTATTCCGTTATCATTCAAGCTTAACTTCAAATGTACTAATAACATGGCAGAATACAAATCTTTAATCATGGGTCTCACAACCGCTATCTTATTAGGTGTTCATATCTTAGAAATCTACGGAGACTCACAACTCATCATCAATCAATTCAAAGGATAATATCAGTGTAAAAATAAAATCTTACAAAAATATAAAGCCAACATTGATTTTCTCCTTAGATCCTTTGATCATTACACCATCCAAACAATTCCACGATCTTCCAACAAATTTGCAAATACTATGGCTTCTTTAGGAGCCCTCATCCCATTACAAAGTAAAGAATCAACTAAGAACTCCAAAGTATATGTAGTCATGTCACTCGTTTCATCATGAATCTATCAAAGTGATCCAAGATGTCCATGACGGTATATACGGTGGACATTTCAATGGTAACTTCACATCGAATGTGTCTTAAGACTTGGCTATTACTTGCCTACTATCAATCAAGATTGTTGTGAGTATGTCAAAAGGTGCGTCAAATTTCAACAACATTCTGACATCATCCATGTTCCTCTTCAATCCCTATAACCTACTCTTGATTTATGGCATTTATCGCAATGGGGGTTAGACCTCATTGGTAATGTCAATCTGAAATCATCCCAACAACATCATTCAATTATCAAAACTATTGAATGTTTCACAAAAATGGGTCAATTCTATTCCCTTGACTTCAACTAAAATAAATCAGATTGTCAATTTCAATTATCAACACATCATATGTCATTTTGGTGTCCCTCATAAGCTTGTCACAGATAATGGAAAATCCTTAAAAAATAAGGATGTTAAGAATATTTGTGAATATTTCAACATTAAACCCATGTTTTCATCACCATATTATCCCCAAGTAAATGACTAGCAGAAGGCTCTAATAAAACACTTACTAAAATCCTCATGAAAACAAAGTAGACGACGCAGGTAGGAATTGGCATATTCAAATCCTATTTTCTATTTGGGCTTATCGAACTAGCATATTTACCCCTACAGGGTGTTACACCCTTCTCTCTAGTGTATGTATCCAAGGTGGTTCTACCCCTTGAATTTTAAATCCTATCACTCTATGTATCACTCAAATACTTTATCCCCGACAAAGAATATCGATAAGACCATCTTACATAACTAGAATTATTAGATGAAAATTTCTTAACGGCCCCAGAACATCATCAAGGCTATCAAGAACGTGTCAAATGAGCCAACAATAAACATATAAAATAAAGTGAATTCAAAATTGGTGATCTCTTTATCAAGGAAAATCAAAAATGTCACTACTTTATAACGGAGTAAACGTGGAAATTTTTCCCCTAATTGGATCGGTCCATATGTCATTACTCACAAGTATGGGTCGAGCTTATCACTTAGCCTCCCTTGATGGTGAACCTGAAAAGGAACCTTTGAATTCCTTACACTTATGGCCTTTCTACTGTTAACTTTTGATCATCATGATAGTAGTTATATTTGGAACCTCTCATGCCATCAACCGACATTTTTTCATCATAATGATTTGAAAATCATGTGGTTTTCCATCACTTTCCTTACAAACCTTAAATATGAGCACCACGGATCTATTCATCACATCTTTCACTAGAAAATTTCCTCCTTGGTAGGAACCACATAATCATTACATCCATCTAACCTTGTACCAATGAAAATAATGTCATAAATCATGCATGTCATGCAAAGAGGAATTTCATGAGGAAGATTGTTAGCCATTTCCCTTTTCATAGCTTCGTGATACAGAATTCATTTAAATCTTCCTCTTTGTAATTGTCATTTATACACTATAAATAGAGGAAGAACTGATGGGCTAAAGTATCAAAAAAATTTATCAAAGATTCTTGTGTTCTAGACTTTGAGCCGAAACCCTTAATAGCTTTCTAAAAGTTGGTGAATAGAGAGGAGGTAGATTTTTGAAGAACTTTATGTCAATGGTATTTTGTTTCTTATTTATTTCTAAATCTATTCATAAACTATGTGTTATTCTAGATCTAGATCTGAAACTTTCCTTTGCTTTGAATTCTGTATTTCATGATCTATTTGTTTTAATCTATGTGCATGAAATCAACTCGTAAAATATTAATTGGGCTACACATATTCTCTCTTTTCTTCTTGTTTCCTATTGTTTTCATCTTCTGCAAATATTTCCTTTCTCTTACAGCTACTTACTTGTTGCAAAATTGTCTAGCTATGGTTCATGAGCTACGTAGTTAAAGTAAAACCAACAAATAGATATTAGGAAATTTAATTGACAAAATCTTACACGAGAGCCTCACCGGTAAATGAGGGAGATTTATCTCATGACTGCCTAGGTTTTCAGTTGTGTAGAAAATCTAGCCAATAATGGCTACCCATGTAAAAATTCTTCCCACATCGATCAACCTTCAAAAAGAAAAAATATCAAAAGCATCCTGGGAAAGCTTCCCGCATCGATAAAATTTCTCATCCAAGAAAACTTCTTGCATCGATCGCTTTGTATCAAAATCAAATATGTATAATTGGGGCATTTCTCTATGAAGTTGTTGATAGGAGAACCTTCCTTCCCACATGACCTATACATGTTAAACCCTTTCGTGTCTTAGGAAGGTACATCTTATCACTTCATCTCTATAATTGAGGTCCAATGTATCACTACCCACTGATAGTCTTGTGTTAACATTATTAAAAGGCTAAAAGTGCAAGTTCTTTCACATTTCTATACCCATCATGTATGTATCAAATCCATATTAAAAGCAATCATTCCATTTTTACTCCTACTTCAAAAAGATAGAACACATTTTGATAACCTTTTGATCACATATTAAATCACCATCATCCAAATCACATTTAATAAATTCACATTTTTCATATTTAAAAAATCATAGACACATCAATTAAAGAAAACATTAAAACACATGTATCAACACATATATCATAATCAACACATATAAATCAAATAATCCAAATCACAACCACATCATATATATATATATATATATATATATATAATCAAAGTCCCAAGTACATCATCAAAAATTATCTATACATCACATATATCAAAGGCTTCACAAAGAGTCATATACATATCAAAATCCATAATCCAAATACACATAATCACTTTCCAATAAATTAGACACCTACTAGGAAATCACTGACACATATAGCACTCCCATCACCTCCTCCCCGAGGACCCCCACCCCCGCCAGCTCCTCTCTCACACTATCGCTCTCAAATCAAGCCCCCTAGGTGGCTGACCTACACTCTCCTACACTCTTCACAAGCACTACCCCACACCGCACTAAATAACTCACATATAATAAGGCATTAGGAAATCTATGTATAACCATATCCTCATAGTATGCTAACTCTACATGCAAGGATTGATATTGAGTAGCACTAATCATACCCAGTGCTCTGTCTAACTACTAGCTTGTGCATGAGTTTTCAACTCTTAAATTGATATAGAAGATCTCGTAATGCCTAGGGTCTTCCTCAAAGTATCCCATTGTTGATGGTATCAATCTCAATTAGCTAATACTTGTGCCAACTGTGTATGGTTCCATCTCGCTCAGCTATGACACTATCTCTCTCTCTAATCAATGTATCCCTCACCCCAACTAAATCATCTCTCTCTCCTCAAACTATCCCTCTCATCCTCCACTTTCACCTTCTCGGCTTTCAATTATGTCATAGTGGCTGTCAGGTCCCCCTCCTCATCATCATCATCATCATTGTTACTAATATTCACCACCTCTTGTGCCCCCTCTACTCAATCATGCACCCTCCTCCCCTCGAATCAATCTAGTCCTCTCAAACTCAAAGATATGCCCTTCTCCACCATTGATCGTAGCTAGCAGTCACTCTGCATCATCATCAATAGGAACTAAGTTCCCCATCCTCATCTAAACCCATAGCCCCCTTCTCCTCTACTATCACAAATGGACAATCCACAACTACCTTAGGAGTCTTTGTATCTCCCTCCTTTCACCTATAAGGTACTAGCCCCTCAAGTAATCTTGTATCAAACCAAATGTCATCTGAAATAGCTAAATCTAACCATCTCATACTCCCCTCCTCCTCTAGCTTATACCCACAAGTCTTGTTGTGTCCCAGAAAGCTCATGCTCATATCCCGGCCACTCAAGAAACTCCACATAAGGCCTCCATACCACATCACCTACCTGCAATCCTATCAAAATCTCTCTATAGTGGCTCACCTTCCTCATCCTCCATGCCCAACACTTATCCTCTCTCCATCTCATGAAACCAACATGCATATCCATGAAACCACCCCATGGAAAACCCTGTGGACAAGAAATGGCTATATGCTTGTATGCCCAACAATGTAATGAAAACGCCACATCAATACCAAACCTCTTGTGGACTTTCCAAGCCCACAACTCTCTATATATTTGTGTTAATAGTGTCGGTGCCCACTCAAAAATAGTTCGACACTCCATCATCTCACCACTACTCATGTCATCATCCACGGGAACCTACCTCCTCCAGAATCAGGGGAAAAACCATGAAATATCCATCATCATCATTAGCATCCATGTGCACCCCTCTCTCGATGGAAAATACAAAGACTAATAAGTGAAAGATTCCTCGCAAGTACTTCACATCATATGTCATGTCCCCATACAAACTTCTATTAACATGCTCTCTCTCAGACTCATCAATAGTATAAATACCCTCTCCACGCACTGGTAATATCATTATCCTTTGAATATCCTCCACTATAATTGTAATCTCTCATGTCGGTAACCAAAAAGTACACATGGTAAGATTCTACCTCTCCAATAATGCTAGCAACAATCCCCAAAACTTATGAATCCACCTATAATCCCTCATCCTCACAAATCCCGGCTTAGCATACTATGAGGATATGGTTATACATAGTTTTCCTAATGCTTTATTATATGTGAGTTATTTAATGCAAGGTGGGGTAGTGCCCAAAGAAGAGTGTAGGGAGTTTAGGTTAGCCACCTAGGGGGCTTGATTGAGGAGATGATAGTGATAGAGGAGCTAGCTAGGGGGGTGGGCCCTCGGGGAGGTGATGGGAGTGCTATCTCGTGTCAATGATTTCCGAATAGGTGTCTAATTTATTAGAAAGTGATTATGTATATTTGGATTATGGATTTTATGAGGATATGGTTATACTATGAGGATATGGTTATACAATGAGGATATGGTTATACATAGTTTTCCTAATGCTTTATTATATGTGAGTTATTTAGTGTAGTGTGGGGTAAGTGCCTCAAGAGTGTAGGGAGTGTAGGTCAGCCACCCGGGGGCTTGATTGAGGAGATGATAGTGATAGGGAGCCGGCAGGGGTGGGGGTCCTTAGGAGGTGATGGGAGTGCATCTCGTGTCGAGGTGATTTCCTAAGTAGGTGTCTAATTTATTGAAAGTGATTATGTATATCTATGTCACTACTCATGTCATCATCCATGGAACCTACCTCCTCCTCCGTAATCAAGGGGGAAACCATGAAATATCCATCATCATCACTAGCATCCGTGTGCACCCCTCTCTCGATGGAAAATACAAATACTAATAAGTGAAAGCTTCGCAAGTACTTCACATCATATGTCATGTCCCCATACAAACTTTTATTAACATGCTCTCTCTCGGACTCATCAATAGTATAAATACCCTCTCCACGCACCGTAATATCATTATCCTTTGAATATCCTCCATGTAATTATAATCTCTCATGTCGAAACCAAAAATTACACATGGCAAGATTCTACCTCTCCAATAATGCTAGCAAAAATCCCCAACACTTATGAATCCACCTATAATCCCTCATCCCCACAAATCCCACTACCTCTGCATGGGCCCAATCATCATCTAGCATCTTTTCCCACACCTCCTCAAAAACAATCCGTATCAAGTCTCAAAGGTTCAACTTTGCATCCACCTGCACAAAAAGACCGACATTAGAATCCACTTCACTATCAAAAATATTCAAAAATTCTATCTAAAACATAGTTTTCCATCAAAAACATTGGTTACAACTAAAATTAGACCAATCGCTAGAGATTCACTTGAATCACTAGTGATCACTCATGACTTACCAATGATTTCTATGATTTCAAAAAAAACCGTTGTACACAACAAAACAGAAAACAAATCCAAAAACTAGAAATATTCATCAAAAAATAAATGAATTCAGGACTCACCTCTCTGCTGTGTGGGCCTCATGTGTCTTCTCGAAGAAGCCGTCATTGTTTCTCACTCAATCACCCTCTTAATCATTATTTTTTAGCTCATTCGCTCTCCCAAATCATGTAAATCCGGTTGCAACAATGCACTATTCATCACCGCCCTCGCTTTTATAGCCCCAAAAAAACCTTTCACGTCAATCATTGACGATTCCTTGAATCGATGGTAATTCATAACAATAACCCGTGACTTTCTGAATCGCTAATGATTCCCCTATTTTTGAATTCATTTATATTTTTTTCAAAATCAACATCAATTTATCCCATTTTTCAACACATTATCTCACTTAAAAGGACCCCAATCCTCAAATATTAAATATCAAACAAAAAAATCATCTCGAGATATGTCATACATCTATGGGATGTGCACCCTTTGGCCCCCATCACTTGACTTCCCCATCCTTACAGCCTACCTTTACAAATCATATGTCCATAGGTAATGACCCTTTGGTTCCCCCTATCGCTTGATTCCATGGTAGCATTCCTCATTTTGATACCGCATCCTGAGGCAACTTTTAAATGAAATGCATGTCAAACTTACCCAACCAACCTATCAAACTAGTGTTCCTTACACTACGCTAGTAGTCACCCCATTTTGAGGGGGGATCACCCATATAAATTAATCTATCATTGTTTTTGTCTAGCACTTTGCCTACACCAAAATACTCGACAAAAAAGGGCCAAATGTAGACACTCAAAATTTACACTCATCATTATCCTTCATCACTTACATTATCTTCATTATTACATTAATCAAAATCACTATCTCATTCATATATTCCCTATCCTAAGTCTAAAATCCTCCATCATATTTACCTAGCATAAATATTATCCACAACTATAAAATATATCCTTAACTTCTTTAAATCTACACTTAACCACCTAAAACCACTTGAAAACCAAAAGACAAATAAAAAAATCAAAAACATAACCATCCAACCCATCTACCTCAAATAACAACATCCCTTCAACATTTACCCGAACTCCAAAACCAAAAACCTCATTTGGAAGTGGTTTTAACCACTTTACCACTCAAAATCTCGAAAACCCGGATCATCGATGATTTTGTTGAATCTCCAGCGATTATAAATATTATTTTTCAGACCTTCTTCTAGGATATTCAATTTTCAATCTTTGGCCCTAGCTTTCTGTCGTGAGCACTAGCATCTTGCATCCTATTATTCAACACTATCACATCAGAGACATCATCAACTATTATCATCAAGCCTTTACCACTCACCGAGACTAGTTTTCACCACTCGACATTAAAACCGCATCACAATATCATTCAATCAATTCAAATCTTCTCCAAGCAAGGTTTGAGGAATATTTTAGCTTTAAAACAATCTCAAGGTACTCCTTACATATTTCTTATCTTCTTTGAGTCAGATTTATCCTTTAATTCAGTCTAAAACATCACTTTGTATCATCAAGCACTAGTTTTTATTAAATTGTTAAAATTCTTTGAAATCGCCAACAATTTCCCTAATCGCAGGCAATTCCTGTCAAAAAATTTCATTTTATCAATTTTATCATCTTCTTGTCAACTCTATCAAACCATCTACATTTAACATTGGTGTTTCCAAACATGGATCTCTATTAGATGGCACTACCCAACTGATCACATCCAATTACCAGCATTTACAGCCTTCCAATAGTTTGACATCCATTCTTCTGGGAACAATACAACATCCTACACTAGCTCACACTTTGCATACTAATCAAGACATTCAGGATAAATTTTAATTCCTTCACGATATCAAACAAGAGACTGAGGATTTCTGGTACGGATAATTTGAATGTTTCTAGATTGCATCTACACTCACTTGCACCACATTTGAAGTTTTTCAGACTTTCCCATTCATCTGGAGTTCTAGAGCTTCTCATATTATATCTACATATCTATGTTGATTGTATATCTTTATCTCCATCCATATCATTAATTTTTTAATCTACTTAATTTTCTAAAAGCAAGATGACATCCTCCAAGCAATTCCCTTTAGATTCCTAGAATTTTCCTTTACTAAGCACCTCACCTATCCATTTATCTAATCTTTTTTGTTTAGTATCTGTGAACACAAGTTGCTTTGCAGGACATGAGGACTCTTAAATTCATATGTACTTGATCAACTTCAATCAAACATCATCTTCAACATCCATCTCTATGGGTATCGGTAAACCCCGTGTCTTCTGAGGTCGGTTTTATTTTTATTATTTCACTTCATTAATTTAAAGTAGAAAGGTAAAAACATATCTCGAACAATATTATCAAGAACTCTCAAGGAAAGAATGGCTCCAAATCAATGCAATGCTCCATATGCTCCATAGGATAGACTAATGCAAATCAATTACATATAGGTGGTGAATGTGTAACCTCCTATTAGATCAGTGGGGAATAACTCTCACTAATTAATACTAGAAGTAGAATTGACTCCACACAACTAGTAAGCTAACTCAACATAATTGGTACACCTAAGTAAGCATATCCCATGAGTGTAGGAAAGCTCCAAGTAAATAAAAAAATATAAGGAAAATAAATATCATACACTAACACCCCCCATAAGCATAGCTTAAGTGGGTAATGAAAAAGGAAATTAGGTCCCACCAAAGATCCTAATAAGGTACCCATGTACAAATGAAAATATCTCATAAAGTGGAGAAAAGGAGAAAACCTAGTGGGAAAAAACTCCCCCAAAAGAGAGACAAGAAACTCACTCAAGAAAACTAGAGAAGAATAAGAAGTAGTGGGTCTTGGTAACTCATTCTAATGAGGTACCCACATACAATTATCATCCTTCATTATAGAGAGAGAGAGAGAAGTGAGGACAAGGTCCCCTAAGAAGAGTGTCGATGATGTGGTCCTTTACATAAAGACTGAAAAGAATCTACATGTACTGAATAATGTTCCTACCCTTGGGAAGGACAAAAAGGAGTATTGAAAGTCGGCCCACTCCACAAAGGAAGAAGAATCCTACAATACTATACTCTTTGCATATAATTTGCAACTGAAAGGTGGCATAGGTCTGGAAAGTGTGCAAAAAGAAAATGGTAATGCCACTGCAGTATACGTGTCAGAGAGAGAAGATGGTGGGGGCCCAATAACCCTCACAAAGGGATCCATAAGAAGAGGTGGATTATGAAACATCTCTGAAATAGTGGAAGTGAAAAATGTTCCTAGGTGGGAACTCCCAATGAGAGAGATGAATGGGTCCTCTAAAATGTGTGATGGCTCAATCGAATCATATTCCTATAATGTAACACAAGTTGAATGTGAAAATAAACAACTCAAGTCGTGTAGATACTCATCCCAATGGGTTTTCTCAATGAGAATAATGTCTCACAAGAATGTATTAACATCACAACATGAAGTAGGAGGAGAATATTGCTGCATAGAGCTATTAGAATTCCAAGATGAAGTAACGCAACACTCAAAGGTAGCAACCAAGTGTATGCAAAGTATCGTTAACTAAGATATCAATATGCAATAGAGCGTGAGAGGAAATGGTCACATCTATCTTAGAGGAAGGTTCTCCAATATAACACTACTGCGAAGAGTGAATGGAAGCATGAACATGGGTGACAATGAGCTTTGTGGAGGAAACAATAGGGAGAGTGTTCTCAATAGCAAGATCCTGTGGTGAATGGTCAACATGGGACTCATGAGTAGCAACAGTGTAGAGGAACACTCAACAATGAAAGGGATGTGAGAAGGGGGAGAATCTATGGAGGCACTAGAGTGGTCCAAGGAAGCGTCACTCTTAGATGGTGAAACAAGGTCACCATACAATGTCGATAAAGGTCCGTAATGAAAGGGCACTTAGTGTGTTCAAAAAATTTAAATTTCCTATAAATAGTAAGACCGAGAAGGCCATAGACCTCATCATTATGGTTAAACCACTCATACTTTTGTAGAGGCTCATCAGCTCAGGAATGAGACCATGGAGGTAGGGAAACAAATTGTGCATGGTGTAGTGTTTGATAATGCTTTCCTTCTAAGACAAAAAAATTCTCATATTCAAGCATAAAAATAGAACAAGAAACTCCATACTACGTATAAATCCCCAAATATCCCGATGACACTTTATAATTTAGTGCAAAAGTACAAGTCCCCATAGATTTTTGCAAGAACCCCCTCAAAATGTGGCACTTTATAAAGTAGTGTTTTTACAAAAATAAATTAATCCATCATATAGAGCACAAAAAAATTAACTTTTGACCAAAATAGTATTCAAATCCGAGCCACCGATCAAAATTTATAGTAAAAACAATTTCCTGTAAATAATGGCTTATTTAATTAAAATTTTACAAACTGATTAAAAATGCTAGAAATGAGAGGAAAGGGGGTCGTGCGTATACTCGTTAGAATTGGAAAATAATGAAGAACACAATAGTTGAGCTTGTGAGGAATAATTGGCCTCTTGCCAACCCATAACTCACCCTTCATCTTTAAAAAGAGAGATAAGAAGGTTTTAAAATAAGTAAAACAATAATAGTGCCTTTTACAATACCAATGATATTATTTTTATTACACCGGAGGTGTCTCTCTTTGAGGATGCCCTTGCTGGAATGTGTCAAATTCCAAAGTGAGTTTTTTTGCTACCCTATTCCAATCGAAACAAAGACATGTTTTTCATTTTTTCCTTTTTAATATTCCCCATTGCGGAAAAAAATCTTGCACATCCGGTGTAACTTGCAACTCATGTGCAATTGCTAGTAAAAAAAATAAAAAATAGGTGGTGGATTAGAACACAACCTCCACTTTATAAACAAAATGCTAAACCACTTTTTCTCCTAACTTGCATGTCCTTCATAATGGAAATTCCTATGATGAGACTTTTTCAAACTTAGAAGGTATTTATAAACCAAAAGAAATAGGTACCTTGTTTGAATGTGCAATGAATAGGAAGGAAGCTTGCCCAAGGTCAACATTGACCAAAATACAAGGATAAACCACCCTGTGGCATGCAGGAAGAGAGACGGTTTGAAGGGATTGTGATGTCACATGTTAAGCAGAGGGTTCACCTTGATCCCACCAGAGACCAAGATTGGAATTGATTCTGACCGTATAGATTGAAGTGCTCGTGGGAAGAGGATGAAGAAAAAACTATGTCTAGTTTGAGTTGGAATCTGAGCAAGGCAAGGTCGTTAGGGTAGAAAAATTGATCAATATGAAACCTATAGCAAGGGCATAGCATGAAATTGATTCAATGGTAGTTTCCATGAGATTACCATTGTTACACGCTTCAGAGAGGAGGTCCGAGTTCTAAAGTGGAGGTGGATATTGAAGCTTGAAAATCCTGGGCGTAACCGAGCTAGGGTTAATTATTGCAATGGTGGTTGAGTTCACATTCACAAAAGATGTGCGAGCAAGAGGACCACCAAGAAGCTAGAGCACATGCTCTCTTTAATCAAAATAGAGTAGAAGGAGGTCGCAAGATTAGGGTTGAGTGGAGACAGACGAGGTAGAACCCAACACAAACCAATGCCAATGTTGAGCTGGCCAAGTTGTCCCAGAGAGAGTCCCTCCAACATTATACCTTCACCATATTTAACCACAAATAGCTAACTTCGTATGTAAAACTACTAGAAAGTTCCCCATAAAAATCCTACAAATTTCATGATTTAGGAACCCCCAAATTTTTAAACCTTCATTTTATCAATCTGTAAACACTAAAATTCACAATTGTACTAAACCAAGATGAAGTCTGATCTATTTACACACGAAATGTTAGTTTCACAAATGAAGTATTTGAAAACTAAAAATAACTCAATAATGGCAAATGTATCACCAGAATCGCTCTAATACCATATTAGAGTTTTTAGATCTCTGATGAAAAACAAATGCATGAGTAATTGTAGAAATTGAAATAACTAACAATAAGATGCAATATGATCAAGAACTCTTAAGGAAATAATGGCTCGAAATCAACTCAATGCTCCATATGCTCCATAGGAGAGACTGATGCAAGTCAAGTAATGTGCAACCTCCTCCTATATCAGTGGGGAAGAACTCTCACTAGCTGATAATAGAAGTAGAGTTGACTCCACACAACTAGTAAGCTAACTTAACACAACTGTAAGCTAACTCAACACAATTGACGCACCTAAGAAAGCATATCCCATGAGTGTAGGAAATCTCTAAGTAAATAAACAAATACTAGGGAAAAAATATCCTACACTAACATGCTTTGATGCTCTTGAAATTCCTTTGGATGGAACCGAAGGTGATATTAATAAATTCTTAGAGCTTGGTCCTTTATTATGGTTACATAGCTTTGTATTTATATGATTCCCTTGGTTAAATTTTGTAATTGACAGCTAAAAGTACAACCCATAAGAAAATAAGATTCCCAAAAGATAAAATAGGCCCAAAAGGGGTGAGTAAGATACAAAGAGGTTGGGGCACCCAGATTGGATGAGGGCACCTAAGCACTAGCATCCTGGTTGGGCCGTGTCCAAAGCTAAGAAAGATAAAGTGGTGAAAGTCGACTAGGTAGTGAGGTGTGCAATACTACAAAGAAAGTAAAGACACCAAAGACAGCTTATTAATTACTAGTTTTCATGCTTCAGAATCATATGAATATTGGTATGTGATTAGGACCTAAAAATGTACCCAAGTGCGTGATTTAGTGTCTACAGTGGTCTATACTAGCACACTCTATCAATTAGGACTGATTTCATGTCTTCATTGTCTTGTACACATAAATTTTAGGCTTGTGATCTTCCTCAAACATGCTACCTTTCCTTCATTAACTCATCAAGCATATTCCTTGCATTGAACAACTTTGTTTTGATCTTTGGCTCGAGAAAACTCCGTCACTCTACCTTCTAGCGGACTCCATAGTTTCATCTTGGTCTTCAAGACAAACAAGCTTAATCTAATAGGCTATATAGTCAAAAAACCATATTGGTCTTATAGACCAATCCCTTTTCTCAAGGTCACATACCTATACAAGATCACAAATCACACTCTTCCGCCTACCATGTATACTTCACTCTTTCAAGCCTTCTATGAGTCTTCTTGAAGCATTTAGAACCTTCACCTCTTCATTCAAATGCCTCAATGAACAAGCAGACATCTCTTATGCAAACCGATACAAGAGAACACCAATAACACAGTCATTATATACCTTGACATGCCTTGTACCATCAAAAATAGAGCTAACCAGACCTTAAAATTTTCATTTCTTCATTAGGTATTCAAAAGCATCTAGATCAGTCCCTGCAACCATGAATATTTATTCCAATGGGAATAATCTGAGACAACCATACAAGAAAAGGACTACCCATACTCTTCCCAAGTCAAACATCCTCCTTGATTACTATATACCAATTTTTCATGCATATAAATGGAACATCATGCTCTACCTAGATTTCTAAATTGTCACACCGTCATCTTGCTTTTTCTAACATTTTGGTTCAACTAATCATAACACATTAGCACCCTCGTATGTATTTAGATTCTTCGTATCACTTATAAGTCTCACATAGCATAAAATAATATTGGTCAATAACCTACTCTTGACTGACACCAATCTATACTAGGTCTTAAAACACCATTCTAATCCAAAATATTTTCATCTCCTACGTGTATTAGATTACAAGACAATCCTCAAGCTCATACATGCATACTACATTCTCCAAATTGTCTCTCATAGGAAGCGCAAGGCTTCAAACATGCTAACTACTCTCTTCAAACTATATATCTACCTTCAAGCCTCCATACTCTTCATTATGATGACTTAGAAATTCTTCAAATGGACAACTCAACATGCTTACCAAATTTCACAAAGTGCTCTTCAACCAGAGAGACAAGCTTTGTCTTCATACCACTTTCTTGATGCTCATAACACAACTCCTTTTCTCAAAATGTGTTTACCACATTCACACAAATGTCTATCTGCCAGTTGGGCCAACACACACCTACTTGAAGCCCAAATAACCCTTGATTATTCATGATAATGCTTTGATGATCAAACAGACCTAAAGTATACCTCAAGACACAATCTTAAGCACACGACACTCTTTCATGCCTTCTATCACTCGCTAAGTCATAACACACAAACCATTATGACCTAAAAATACTTTCTTATTCTCAAAACATGTGTACCAAACCTCTTAAACATTATATCTCCTTGCAATCCTACTCAAACCTTCTTGGATTATATCTCAAAGCATATATCTCCATGACTCGAGACCAATATACCTTCACTAAATTGTCAAGACTTCATAGGCCATTTAATGTAACTCTTCTTAATGATCCTTCTCATAGTTTTACCAAAGTATTTATAAGCCTTCTTGATGTTTTTCTCATAGCTCCTTCAAGATTCCAACATGAGCTACATAACACCATATATGTAATCTCGTTACACAACTTCATGATCAGTACTAGCAAGTCATCTTCATTACTTCTATCTTGATCAAGAATGTCTCCATAAAGCCTAATGAAGACACCCCATATCACTTAGGGCTCTAAAACAACATGAACTCGGAGATTCCCATATCTCCACTTATTTTTAACCTTGAGATTGATAGTCCTTTAGAATCCTCTTGGGCTTCTTGATTGGTTCCTCTTGCTTGATGTCAACATCATTATCCTTCTCCACTATCTAAAATGTTGATAACATGTACTCTTGGTGCTCTACAACCTCTCGTCCTATTCTCTATCATATAAATTTCCCCACTTTATTTTTTAGGTTGATCGGGACTCATCTTGATTGATTCCTTTACCTTCTTCACAAGATCTTCATGGTCCAATTTCAAGACCGTATTAGGTTCTAGCTTGAATTCACCAACAGGATCTAACTTCTTGAAAAGATTAACTATACTTGATTCCTCTTTGACTGACTTTGACTTCCATAACTTCTTGAATTTAGGGGCATCATCCTTCTTACTCTATTTTAGTGACAAGTGATGACAAAACCTAACAATATGACCTCTTTCATGATAGTTGTAATAAACAACATAGCTCATTCCTCTTAACTGATATTAATTCCTTCCATAGTCCCATGAGAATTCATTCTTGGAGGACCTTCATCTACATTCTCTTTCCCTATGACCAAACAATCTACATGAGTAACAATAATCATTATAATAAATATCATACCTCATTTCATTAGGTTGTCTAATGGGATTATATATTTCATTTCTCGTAGAATAGACCTTCTTGTTCATGTTATCATTCTCATTCACATAACTCTTCTATAAAGAAAATGTTGGGCCCTTGGAATATTCACCGAGTATAAAGGCACGTTTGCACGCAAGATCCCGCCATTCGGATGGCATGTAAGGAAAAAGTGCGCAAGAGAAAGGCTTAAGGAAGTAAATAGCATGCGCGACATGCGAAAGGAGGATCGGGACTTAGCCAAAATGAGTGCCCAAGGTAGAACACGTGAAAATTGTGATTGGTTATATGTGGATAAGATGCCATCCTCGGCACAGGTTAGGTTAGCCCAAGAAAGAGCATGCCCCGGATGGAATCTTCTAGAAGATCATCATGAGATGGAATGGAGAGCTCAGGCCTGAAGGAACATGCTCACATGGAGGACCACATGCGACACTTGGCAACAGATCTCGGATGTGGCAAGGCAAGTTGGCAGCCTGGGAAAGTGATAAATACAAGTACCTACCACAGGAAAAGATAGACATAGAAAAAGAGAGATATACACACAAAAAGAAGGATGTATCATCTGGATATACATAGGGGATAGCGGGTTAGAGATTAAAAGAAGTTATAAAGAAATGCTTCAAGTGGATATTCTCGTTCGGAAAGGATGTGCTAAGCATGGGGTTGTTATTTTCTTTTACGCTAGCTTAACTACATACGTCTAGTGATGCGCATGGTAGTGCGCATGATCGGGTGCACTCGATGACACTCTGTAATGAATCAATGAATATATTGAGGTTACCTATTATAAATAGATATGAATATCAATGGGTTTAATATATAGTTCATTCATATGAGTTCTCTTTCCTTTCATGATATGAATGAATGGTTGTACCTTTCTTTCTGTTATAGTATATGTTCTAGAATCTGTTAAAGCACTAGGTTTGAGGTGATTGAGGATCCGGAGGCTATTCGAGCCCTATAGTTCTTGTATGTCTCAACTTATTTCTAAATACTCTTACACTACTCATAGATAATGCTTCCCACTAAACTCGTATAAAGAGGGACTCGACACCACGCGTGCCTCGGGTGAGCGCTCACTTCTGGCCGGTGATAGGCCGACGCACATGGGGTTCATCCTTTTGTGATAAGAGTAAAAATGAATATATCTTGGTTCTGTTTCCATCTTGGTTCCGGTAACGGAACCAAGATGTAGTCATTTTTACTCTTATCACAAAAGGATGAACCCCATGTGCACCGCCTATCACCCAGCCAGGTCGAGCACTCAACCGAGGCACACACGCAGTGTCGAGTCCTCTTTTTGTGAGTTTAGTGGGAAGCATTATCTATGATTAGTGTAAGAGTATTTATGAAATAAGTCAAGATATACAAGAACCATAGGGCTTAGAATGGCCTCCAGATCCTTGCAGTCACCTCAAACCAAGTGCTTTAACAGATTCCAGAACATATACTATAACAAAAAGAAAGGTACAACCATTCATTCATATCATGAAAGGAAAGATAACTCATATGAATGAACTATATATTAAACTCATTGATATTCATATCTATTTACAATAAGTAACCTCAATATATTCATTGATTCATTATAGAGTATCACAGAGTACAGACCGTAGTCATGTGCATCACTGGACGTATGTAGCTAAGCTAGTAGAAAATAAAAATAACAACCCCATGCTTAGTACATCCTTTTCTTGAACTAGAATATCCACTCGTACCATTTCTACAAAGCTTCTTTTACTCTCTAACCCACTATCCCCTATGTATATCCAGATGATACATCCTTCTTTTCTTGTGTGTATATCTCTCTTTTTCTATGTCTATATTTTCCCGCCATAGGCACTTGTATTTATCACTTTCCCGGCTACCAACTCACCTTGCTACATCCTCAGATCCATCGCTAAGTGTCAAATGTGGTCCTCCATGCAAGCATGTTCCTTTAGGCCTGAGCTCTCCATTCCATCTCATGATGATCTTCTAGAAGATTCCATCTGGGCATGCTCTTTCTTGGGCCAACCTGTTGCCAGTGGCATCTTATCCACGTGTAACCGATCATGCTTTTTACCTATTCTACCTTGGGCTATCAAATTGCTTAAGTCCTTATCCTACTTTTGCACATCACATGTGCTATTTGCTTCCTTAATCCTTTCTCTTGTGCGCTTGTGCCTTGCACGCCATCCAATAACTGGGATCCCGTGCGCCCATGTGCCTTTATACTTGGTCAATATTCTAGGGGCCCAACATCACCCCACACTATGCCTGTTCTCTATCCTCAGAAACATTTTACTTGACCAAGAGGCAAGTTATTTTATGGGACCAAGATGTAGACTTATACTTTACAAAAATGAATAAGGAATGAAAGAATAGGGGAAAGAATGAAGAATGGGGGAACATCAATTCAAAAGGTTGGGAAATTCCTTTCATAGATCTGCCTCCAGCTTGTTCCACACTTCGACCTCGTCCTTCGACTTCTGGCATAGGTCACCCACTAGGGTGCTCACTTCATCAAAGCTTAGGCCAATTCCCTGGGTGCCCAAAGTGTCCACAATCTGCTCCAATTCCTTACCTAGGTCTGTGATTTTATCCATTCTTCTGGTAATTTGGGGGTATAGTTCCTTCAGTCGGGCCTTAATTGAGCTCCTTAAAGCCTCAATTGCCTCTGATTTCTTTTCTACCTCAGCTAGAACCTTGTCCCTCTCTACCCTGTTCCCTTTGTTCTTTTCTTGGAACTCCTTCAGCTTTGCTTCAAGCATGGTAACCAAGGAGCTTGCCACCTTATCTCTATCTGTGCATGTGTCATATGTGGCTTCTGCAGACTGGGAAGTGACCTTAATCTCTGTGAGTACTTGGTTGTACTCGAAATAGTTGCTACTACCTTCAACCGGTCTTCCTCTTTCAAGCGTGCGGCCACTTCTTCTACAGATTCCAATGCCAAGGGTTGCCTCTCCATAGTGAGGATGCACGTTAGGTCTTCTAAGCATTCCAAAGTTGATGCGTACCTCTGAGGGATTGGCATAAGGTTCAGTGCTTTAATATGATGGCGCTCTTGATTGACTCCACCTTCTTGTAGACCTCCTGCACCTTTACCTTTTCTTCCTTTAACTCATGCCTTAACTCGCTGATTAATTCCTCCTATTTTAAACTCTTGGCCTTCTCTACCAGTTCTTCCTCCTTCTTCCCCAACTTCACCTCCAATGCTCTAATTCTATCATTTCACGCAAACAGCCTAGCCTCGGTCTCGACCATGAATTTGTTTAGAGCATTACATACTTGCTCATCTGAAATCTCTTGAGCATTTACTAAGGGGTTGTCTCCCTTAGATTCTGGCAACGAGATGAGTGCCTTTGAACGCATAAGAGAGCATCTTCTTGGTCATGGGGTACGCTCCATCCTTTTCAAAAGACCCCATGGCTAGGAGCCTTTCGTGGGTATGGTGCTTTGGAACCATGCACGTAACACCTTCTTCGTGTCATCCACATAGCCCATTATCTATCTCTGTTCTATATCCAGAGTTCTCTTGCTCGAGCGCACACCTTTGGGGAAGCTAACTGTCAAAGCAGGGCCTCCTAGGTTGTCATGTTCCTTTCCAATGCTCTCCCCCTTCCCTTCCTTAAGCAATATGTCCATGTTGCACTCTAACTCTTGGTCTACAAGGACTTCAAGCATCTTTTTCACTTCTCACTCTACTAACTCAGTAATCTACTCTTTTGTAAGGCTTATGGCTCCCTACTCCTTGGCATCCTTCTCATCTGCCTTCATGTCTTTGGTGCCTTCCTCATCTTGTGCACCCTTATGTCGTGTGTAAATAAAAACTCTTGCTTCTCCTCTCCGCTTTCTTCCTCTCGAGTCATAGATACTAAACACATGTGGCTCTTTTCCCTTCTCAGGCTCTTCTTCCTCATTGCCACCTCCTTCACTCTCATCTTCTCCTTCTCCTAAGTACTTCTCCAAGCTGTCGGTAGCCTCTGAGTCAACTTCTTCATCCACCCTCTACTTCTTCCTGAGAGGTGGCTTCTGATCAGGAGATTCAGCCTTCTCTTCTTCCTTTGGTGATTCTTCCATGGTGGTGGGTTGCTCGGTACCTCTACTTTTGGCATCTTCTCCTTTACTGGAGACCTCTTTCTCCATATGTAGGTGCTTGGCTTGGCACTTGTGGATGACATGCTCACTATCTGAGCAGTCGACACACTTGGTGCTCCTTCCTCTCCTCTACCTCTCTTCTTAGATGCTAGCTTCTTCTTCCCCAAGGGGTCTTCAGGTATGGATATTTTGTTCTCCAAATATGTGCCCTTTTCAAACTTCATCCTTATGTGCATGTACATGTGCGCCGCGGATCCTTCAGTGATGGGAAGTTTCATCATCCTAGTCATTTGGATCTCATGCGACACGTACTTCTCTATGTATGCATGCTTACCACCATGGTAATTCAACTCCTTTCTCATCTCCCTGTGTACCCAGTCCAACCTTCCTAGTTCTAGCCTTAGCTTCTTTGATTCTTTAAATTTTTTTACTCCCGCTTGGAAGTATTGGGTAGTGAATGTGAAAGGAAGCTTGCACTAAGGGCTCCATGATTCATCAATAAGATTGAATCTTCCCAAGCAGAGTCTTTGGTACACCGCAAACTCGTGTTCTCCTCGGTGGCACGGGAGTTGTTCAGGGATCCTCCACTCTACCCTGAATGCATTCCTCAAGTGCATATACCACTTTTCCAACCGTGCTTTGTGGGGATCCATCATTGTATCACAAGCATACTTCTCAAACCTCTTCATGGGTGAAGGGTCTTCGGTTGGGTACTCCCACACAAAATTTTCTAAGGCATCCGGCACTCCAATTTCTGCAAACACTATGGTGAGCAAGACATTTCCAAAGAGGATCTTGTCCCCTTCCTTCGTGCACTTAACAATCTCCTCTATAATGTATGCAGACAAGTTGTATATAGTCCCTCTACAATCTTCCTACAGACATGTAGCCAAGGTTTGTTGACCTGCGTCCATCTTTCTTAGCCATTCAAATTAGTCACTAGGTGCATGGCCATCTTCATAACAGGGTCCTTGATGTCTGAAATATCATAGTACCGTGACCCTTTCTTGTATGCATACTTAGTGACGGTCTCTTGAATAGCCTCCTTATCGCCAAGGTCATCTTCTAGGCTATCTCCCTCACATATGAGGCCTGTAAATTGTGAAATCAACTGGGGAGTCACGTGCATCTTGCACCCAACAAAGTGAAAATAGTCTTCATGCACCCGAGACATCAACCATTGGTACAAGCGATCTAGCTTCCCAAAATAAGGCAACTCATAGAGTTGCAATAGCCCTGCCTTCACCAATTTAACCTTAACGTCATCGTCATATATGGGAAAACCTTTAGGTGTTCACTTGTTGGTGGGGCGTACCAATTCCAATGCCATTTCTTTCTCTATGGTGTTTGTGTAGTGATTATAGTCACTAACAGGTATGCTTCTCAAGTGGGATTCCCATTCCTTTCCCAACATCACCCCATCTAGGTATTGCATCTCTACATACCATTCTTCATTTGTGTCTACTTCGGGTTCTGGTTGTTTTTAGCCTTAGCTTTTCCCTTTCCTTTCTTGGGTGCCATGGTCAAGGTATTTTTATCACTCCTACCCTCTCTTTGTTACTTTGTCTTCCTCCTCCAACCGTTGATCTCAAATCCTCGATATAACTCCTCTAAACTCATGCCCTAGTTTTTTGAACCCTAACTTGGATAAACTCTTCACAAGATAGTGCCTTTTCCACTCCTTCCATGCCCATGTAATTCCTTCTAGTTTGCAATCTCAAACTGGCTCTTCATGTTTTAATCACACAGATCTTCCACTCGATCGAATCTGAAAACCCTAGTTTATAACACTTGCTTATATCTCCAACTCTTCATTTTCGCAAAGTAAAAATGAGAGTGCCCTAACCCTTTATTTATAGTTTTTCCTTTTTCTGATCATTAAATGCTACTTTACCTACCCCATACTTTGTTCATTTAATGTGGATTTTTCAAACAAAGTCCATCTTTAGCACCTTCACTCACGCACCCTTCTGCGTGAAAACTTCTCCAACCTTCTGGTGCACAACCCAACCAACCTAACAAGAGACTCTTGCATGCACGCTTAACCTACACCAAAGGCACTTCTTCTATCCAGATTCTTGCTTTCACCTACCTCGTGTTGCTTTAACTATGCTTCCTTTTCCTTTGTACATGGGATCTACCAGTAGCTTTATCCTAGCACCAATTATTCTATCTTTTCTCTTCATCTACCTCTTTCAACCGGCTACACAACAAGGCTCTTCAACACAACTTCCTTGGTACTTTAATCATGTGCTTCTTCACTTTTCTCCACCCCACACTTAAATGATGCACGGTCCTCTATGCACTCACAAATTCTCCAAAAATAGCAATAAGGTTACCGGCGCCCAAGGCACAAAACCAAAACAACAACACGAAAGGGAAACACAAGAAAGGGAAAATGCAAAAAGGAAAACTTCTAAACTAACTGGCAAAACTGCCTTATTTACAAACACCAAGAAGACTTATTTATAGTAGGGCTTCACCTACTACCATTGAAATGTCCAGTAACTTCATCCCATCCAGCACTTGTAATTGGCACGCGCCCGAATCAAAGATGTACGAGATTGTGTAAGGACCCAACCAATGGACTTTCAATTTCCCAGGTGGCACAGAAACTTGGAATCATATAGTAACACCATCTACCCAACCTAAAACTTCTTGTTTCTAATGTGGCAATCATTCCAAGCCTTTTACTTTTCCTTTTCTGTTGTTTGGATCCATCAGGCAAGTGATCGTCTCTCATCCAGTTTCATTAGTTCATCAATTATTTCTTCCAACGCTTGTTCATCGCCTAATCCTCCTGCGTGTGTTATTCATAGAGAGGGTAGCAAAAATTCAATTGGAAAAATAGATTTTGTGCCAAACACCAATGAAAAAGGTCCGCTTTATTTATTCTTTTATACATAGTCTTGTAACCCATAACACTTTGTGGATACTTTGTCATCCCAATCTTGTCATCCAACATCACATATTTGGTCAAGGTATGACTTAGTATTTTGTTGAATGCTTTCGCAGTTCCATTTGCTTGTGGGTGATAGGGCATAGTCTTGTGATGAGCCACCATGAACTTTGATAATAGGATCCTCACGGTCTCATTCAAAAATGTGTACCCCTATCACTGGTCAAACTCAACAGACATCCATACCTCGTGATAATGTTCTCCCATAAGAACCTTTCCGTTGTTGCTGCCATGCAATCTTTAGTTGGGGCTGCCTCTGCCCACCTTGTGAGATAATCCATGCAAGTGATGACATAACATGACCCAATCCTATGCGCTGCTGGTGCAATAGGTCCCACAAAATCTATCACCCATTTTTCAAAAGGCTCCGCGCTAGGGATAGGGCGTAAAGGCATTTCATCTCTCCTTCTTAGTTTGCCAATGCGCTGACAGTGGTCACATGCTTTACAATAATCTCTACAATCCTGTACAAGGTTTCCCACCATAATCCTACCATTAATATCTTACGCACGGTGGCATCACCGCGTAATTCCCACCCGCACTTCCTCCGTGTGCTTCCTCCATGATGGCCAGTGCTCATGCTCTAACACACACCTGCGCAAAACTTCATCATGTCCCAATTTGTATAAGTCTCCATTAATCAACATGTAGGGCACGACACATATGGCCAACTGCTTCTTTTCCAATTCCTTCATTCCATCCATGCCACACCCTCTTTTATAAATACTGCAATCTCCTCCAAATCCAAGGGCGCGTTGTAATCTAAATAGTTCGGCATCTAGCATTGCTTCCTCAATACTTTGTGCATCCTCTCCTGAATCAATTCTTGACAGATGATCAGGTCCACAATTGCTTTTTTCAGGCTTCACTACAATGGTGAATTCGAACACTTGAAACAACAACACCCATTGACATATGTGCCCTTCAAGAATGGGCTTGTTTATTAAATACTTTAATGCCATATGGTTGGTGTAGAATATAAAGGGTGTTACCAGTAGATACTATCTAAACTTGAAGAGCATGTAGATCATCGACAATGCCTTATGCTCGGTAGTGGTATAATTCTTCTCTGCTGGTGTTAACTTCCTACTCATAAAATAGAGAGGATGATCAACAATCCCCTCACTGGTTGTGCAAGCACTGCCCCAATGGCGGTTCTTGAGACATCTACATGGACATGGAAGGGCTTTTCCTAAGAGGGAAAATGTAAAGTAGGCATAGTAATAATCCTATCTTTTAATGTATCAAATGCCCTCATTGCGCATCTCCCCAATGGAAGGAACTTTTGTGTCTAAGAAGCTCCTCTAAAGGCGTGGCAATCTTGGCATATCCCTTAATGAATTTCCTATAATAGCCCGTATGTCCAAGGAATCCATGCACTGTGCTCTGGCTAGTAGGTTCCCTTAACCCCACAATAATTGCAACCTTAGTGAGATCTACCACCAAGCCCTCCTTACATATGATATGCCCCAATAGAGTCCCAAAGGGAGTAGAAAACACACATTTCTTAATGTTGAGGGATATCCTCAACTACCTACACCTTTCAAACATTAATCTCAAGTTGTCATAATGGTCCTTAACCAAACCATATATTGTCCAATCATCCAAATAGACCTGAAGAAATTTATGGATGAAGTCCTGGAATGCTTGCACCACTATAAGTGAAAAAAAAGCAAGCGCATTCTTCAACCCAATTTTCATAATCGTATATGCAAAACTTCCCCACTCGGTGGTAAAATTCATCTTCTTCTAGTCCTCCTTTGTAATCCAAACTTGGTGGTATCCTAAAAATCCATCCATAAAGGATTAAATTTCGCACCCAGTGACTCCTTCCAAAATCTCTTTAGTGAAGGGGATCAGAAATGGATCAATGACACAAACTACATTCAATTCCCTATAGTCCACACAAATCCTAATCCGCCCAACCTTCTTGATGTTGATTACCATCATACTTATCCACTTTGATTCTTCCATTGCCTCAATGATCCCAGAACCTATCATCTTGTCTATCTCCTCCTTAACCTTCACGCACAAATTGGGATTCATCCAGTAGGGCCTTTTTCTAACCGGGTGCACACTGTCCTTAAATTTTATCTTCATCTCCCCTAAGGAATGGTGAACGCCTTTCAGCTCATGGTACCTATGTGGGAATAAATCCTCAAATTTTTGCATGGGAGTCGAGTCCCTCTTTTAAGTCGGTTTAGTGGGAATCATTATATATGATTAGTGTAAGAGTATTTAGGAAAAAATTTGAGACATACAAGAACCATAGGATCTCACCACCTTATCTCTATCCATGCATGTGTCATATGTGGCTTCACATAAATTGGGCGGTGACCTTAATCTCTGTGAGTACTTGGTTGTACTCGATGTGATTCTACTACCTTTAACCAGTCTTCCTCTTTCAAGCGTGTGGCCACTTCTTCTACAGATTCTAGTGCCAAGAGTCACCTCTCCATAGTGAGGATGCGTGTTAGGTCTTCTAAGCATTCCAAATTTGGTGTGTACCTCTGAGGGATTGTCGTAAGGTCTGGATGCTTCAATATGATGGTGCTCTTGATTAAATCCACCTTCTTGTAGACCTCTTGCACCTTTAACTTTTCTTCCTTTAACTCACACCGTAATCTATGGCTGATTAATTCCTCCTGTTTTAAACTCTTGGACTTCTCCACCAGTTTTTCCTCCCTCTTCCCCAACTTCGCCTCTAATGCTCTGATTCTATAATTTCACACAAACAGCCTAGCCTCGGTCTCGACCGTGACTTTGTTCGAGCATTGCATACTTTCTCGTCTGAAATTTCTTGAGCATTTACCAAGGGGTTGTCTCCCTTAGATTCTGGCAAAGAGATGAGTGCCTTTTGGTAGACTTCAAAGCACGGCTCATCAATGTATGACTTGAATGCCTAAGATAGCATCTTATTGGTCTGGGATATGTGTCATCCTTTTCAAAAGACCCCATGGCTAGGAGCCTTTCCATAGGTGGTGCTTTGGAACCGTGCGCTTAACACCTTCATATAATCCACATAGCCCATTATTTGTCTCTGTTCTATATCCAGAGTTCTCCTACCCGAGCGCACACCTTTAGGGAAGCTAACTATCAGAGCAGGGCCTCCTAGGTTGTCATGTTCCTTTTCAATGCTCTCCTCCTTCCCTTCCTTAAGCACTATGTCTGCGTTGCGCTCTAACTCTTGGTCTACAAGGACTTGAGCATCTTTTTCACTTCTCACTCTGCTAACTCAGTAATCTTCTCTTTTGTAAGGCTTATGGCTCCCTAATCCTTAGCATCCTTCCGATATGCCTTCATGTCTTCGGTGCCTTCCTCATCTTGTGTGCCCTTTCACTATGTAAATACAAACTCTTACTTCTCCTCTCCGCTTTCTTCCTCTGAGTCATAGACACTAAACACATGTGGCTCTTTGTCCTTCTTAGGCTCTTCTTCCTCATCGCCACCTCCTTCACTCTCATCTTCTCCTTCTCCCAAGTACTTCTCCAATCGCCGGTAGCCTCACGAGTCAACTTCTTCATACACCCTCTAATTTTTCTTGAGAGGTGGCCTCTAATCGAAGATTCGGCCTTCTCTTCTTCCTTTAGAAATTCTTCCATAGTGGTGGGTTTCTTGGGTGCCTCTTCTTCTAGAATCTTCTCCTTTACTAGAGACCTCTTTCTCTGTATGTAGGTGCTTGGCTTGGTGCTTGTGGATGGCATGCTCACTATCTAAGTAGTCGGCACACTTGGTGCTCCTTCCTCTCCTCTGCCTCTCTTCTTAGACGTTGGCTTCTTCTTCCCCAAGGGGTCTTCAGGTATGAATATTTCGTTCTCCAAATACACGTCCTTTTCAAACATTGGCCATATGTGCATGTACACACACGCCGTGGATCCTTCAATGATGGGAAGCATCATCGGCCTAGTCATTTAGATCTCGTGCGACACGTACTTCTCTATGTACATGTGCTTACCACCGGGGTAATTCAGCTTCTTCCTCATCTCCCTATGTTCCCAGTCCTAACCTTCCTAGTTCCAACCTTAGCTTCTTTGATTCTTTAAATCTATTTACTCCCGCTTGGAAGTATTGGGTAGTGAATGTGAAAGGAAGCTTGCACCAAGGGCTCCATGATTCGTCAATAAGCTTGAATCTACCCAAGCAGTAGTGTTGGTACACCGCGAACTTAGCTTCTCCCTCAGTGGCTGCTGGGAGTTGTTCAGGGATCCTCCACTCTACCTCGAATGCATTCCTCAAGTGTGTATACCAATTTTCCAGCCACGCTTTGTGGGGATCCGTCATTGTATCACAAGCATACTTCTCAAACCTCTTTGTGGGCGAAGGGTCTTTGGCTGGGTACTCCCACGAACTTGTCTGAGGCATCCGACACTCCAATTTCTGTAAACACTATGGTGAGAAAGACATTGCCAAAGAGGATCATGTCCCCTTCCTTCGCGCACTTAACAATATCCTCTGTAATGTACGCAGACAAGTTGTATATAGTCCCCTCTGTAATCTTCCTGCAGACATGTAGCCAAGGTTTGTTGACCTACATCCATCTTTCTTGGCCATTCAACTTAGTTACCAAGTGCACAGCCATCTTCATAATGGGGTCCTTGATGTCTGAAATATCATAGTACCATGACCCTTTCTTGCATGCACATTCGGATGGCCTGTCTCTGAATAGCCTCCTTGTCGTAAAGGTCATCTTCTAGGCTATCTCCCTCACATATGAGGCTCAGTAAATTATGAAATCAATTGGGGAGTCACTTGCATATCACACCCAACAAAGTGAAAATAGTCTTCGTGCACCCGAGACATCAACCATTGGTACAAGTGATCTGGCTTCCCAAAATAAGGCAACTCATAGAGTTCAGCAATACAGCCCTGCCTTCACCAATTTAACCTTAACGTCATCGTCATATATGGGCAAACCTTCAGGTGTTTTCTTGTTGGTGGGGCGTACCAATTCCAATGCCATTTATTTCTCTATGGTGTTTGTGTGGTGATTATAGTCACTAACAGGTATGCTTCTCAAGTGGGATTCCCATTCCTTTCCCGACATCACCCCATCTAGGTATTGCATCTTTGCATACCATTCTTCATTTGTGTCTACTTTAGGTTCTAGTTGTTTAGCCTTAGCTTTTCCCTTTCCTTTCTTGGGTGCCATGGTCGAGGTATTTTTATCACTCCTACCCTCTCTTTGTTACTTTGTCTTTCTCCTCCAACCTTCGATCTCAGATCCTCGATATAACTCCTCTAAACCCGTTCCCTAGTTTGTTGAACCCTAACTTGGATAAACTCTTCACAAGACAAAGTTTTTTCCACTCCTTCCACACCCGTGAAATTCCTTCTGGTTTGAAATCTCAAACGGCTCTTCATTTTTAATCACAAAGATCTTCCACTCGATTGACTTTGAAAACCTAGTCTTTAACACTTGCTTATATCTCCAAATCTTTGTTTTCGTAAAGTAAAAATCGAGTGCCTCGACCCTTTATTTATAGTTTTTCCTTTTTCTTATCATTAAATGCTACTTTACCTACCCGCATAATTTCTTCATTTAATGTAGATTTTTCAAACAAATTCCATCTTCAGGACCTTCATTCATGCACCCTTCTTGCGCGATAACTTCTCCAGGTCTTCGCACTCAACCCAACCAACCTGATAGAGACTCTTACATGTGCTTTACTGCGCCAAAGGCACTTCTTCCGTCCGATTCTTGCTTTCACCTACCTCATGTTGCTTTAACTCGCACCTCCTTTTCCTTTGTATGTGGGATCTACCAAGAGATTTATCCTCACACTAATTATTCTATCTTTTCTCTTCATCTACCTCTTTCAACCAAGCTACATAACAAGGCTCTTCAACAAAACTTCCTCGGTATTTTAATAACGTGCTTCTTCAATTTTTTCCACCCCACACTTAAATGATGCGCGGTCCTCTATGCACTCACAAATTCTCCAAAATATCAATAATGTTACCGGCGCCCAAGGCACAAAACCAAAACAAAAACACGAAAGGGAAAATGCAAAAAGGAAAACTTCTAAACTAACTCGGCAAAACTACCTTATTTACAAACACCAAGAAGACTTATTTATATTAGGGCTTGACCTACTACCATTGAAGTGTCCAGTAACTTCGTCCCATCCAGTAGCTTGTAATTGGCATGTGCTTGAATCAAGGATGTATGAGATTATGTAAGGAACCAACCAATGGACTTTTAATTTCCCAAGGTGGCGCGAGAACTTAGAATCATACAATAACACCATCTCGCCCAACCTAAAACTTCTTGTTTCTAATGTGGCGATCATGTGAAGCCTTTTGATTTGTCTTTTCCACTGTTTGGCTCGGTCTAGCAAGTGATCGTCTCTCATCCAATTTCATTATTTCATCAATTCTTTCTTCCAGCACTTGTTCATCGGCTAATCCTCCTGTGCGCACTATTCACAGAGAGGGTAACATAAATTCAACCAGCAAAATAGCTTCTACGCCAAACACCAATTGAAAAGGTGTGGCTTTATTTATTCTTTTATACGTAGTCCTGTAAGCCCATAACACTGCCAATACTTTTTCATCCCAATCTTGTCTTCCAACATCACAGATTTTGGTCAAGGTATGACTTAGTATTTTGTTGAATGCTTCCGCGGTTCCATTTTCTTGTGGGTGATAGGGTGTAGTCTTGTGATGAGCCACCATGAACTCTGATAACAGGATCCTCACGGTCTCATTCAAAAAATGTGTACCCCTATCACTTGTCAAACTCAACAGACACCCATACCTCGTGATAATGTTCTCCCATAAGAACCTTGCCATTGTTGTTGTTGTGTAATCTTTAGTTGGGATGCCTCTACCCACCTTGTGAGATAATCCATGTAAGTGATGACATAACATGACCCAGTCCTTCACACTTGTTGGTGTAATAGGTCCCACAAAATCTATCACCCGTTTTTCAAAAGGCTCTATGCTAGGGATAGGGCTAAAGGCATTTCATCTCTCCTTCCTAGTTTTCCAATGCATTGATAGTGGTCACATGCTTTACAATAATCTCTACAATCCCTGTACAAGGTTTCTTGCCATAATCCTACCATTAATATCTTATGCACGATGGCATCACCTACATAATGCCCACCCGCACTTCTTTTGTGTGCTTCCTCCATGATGGCCAGGCGCTCATGCTCTAACACACCCCTGCGTAAAACTTCATCACGTCCCAATTTTTATAAGTCTCCATTAATCAACATGTAGGGCATGGCACGTATGGCCAACTACTTATTTTCCAATGTATTCATTCCATCTGACGCCACACCTTTTAAAAATACTGCAATCTCCTCCAAATCCGAGGGTGCGCGCTGCAACCTAAATAGTTGGGCATCTAGCATTTCTTCCTCAATACTCTCGTCCTCTCCTGAATCAATTCTTGATAGATGATCAGGTCCACAATTGTTTCTTTTGGCTTCACTACAACGGTGAATTCAAACTCTTGAAACAACAACACCCATCGACATATGTTCCTTGAAGAATGAGCTTGTTTACTAAATACTTTAATGCCATATGGTCAAGTGTAGAATACAAAGGGTGTTGCTACTTGCGAATCTTGTCTAAAATTGAAGAGCGTTTAGATCATCGGCGCCTTTACGCTCGATAGTGGTATAATTCTGATCTCTGGTGTTAACTTCCTACTCACAAAATACGAGAGGATGATCAACAATCCCTCACTTGGTTATGCAAGCACTTCCCCAATGGTGGTTTCGATGTTGATTACCATCAAACTTATCCACTTCAATTCTTCCACTACCTCAATGATCCCAGAACCTATCATCTTGTCTATCTCCTCCTTAACCTTCACGCGTAAATTGGGATTCATCCGATAGGGCCTTTTTCTAACCAAAGCGCACTTTGTCCTTAAATTTTATCTTCATCTCCCCAAGGAATGGTGAACGCCTTTCAGCTCATGGTACCTATGTGGGAATAAATCCTCAAATTTGTGCGTGGGTATCGAGTCCTCTTTTATGTGATTTTATTGGGAAGTATTATCTATGATTAGTGTAAGAGTATTTAGGAAAGAATTTGAAACATACAAGAACCATAGGAGCTCACCACCTTATCTCTATTCATGCATGTGTCGTATATGGCTTCGCAGACCGGGAAGTGACCTTAATCTCTGTGAGTACTTGGCTATACTTGGCAACAGCATGCTGCTACCTTCAACCAGCCTTCCTTCCTCTGTCAAGCGTGTGGCCACTCCTTCTACGATTCTAGCACCAAGAGTCACCTCTCCATAGTGAGGATGCGTGTTAGGTCTTCTAAGCATTTCAAATTTGGTGCGTGCCTCGAGGGATTGGCGTAAGGTCCGGTGCTTAATATGATGGTGCTCTTGATTAAATCCACCTTCTTGTAGACCTCCTACACCTTTAACTTTTCTTCCTTTAACTCACACCGTAACTTCGAGCTGATTAATTCCTCCTGTTTTAAACTCTTGGCCTTCTCCACCGCTTTTCCTCCATCTTCCCTAACTTCACCTCCAATGCTCGATTCTATAATTTCACATGAATAGCCTAGCCTCGGTCTTGACCGTGACTTTGTTCGAGCATTGCATAATTTCTCGTCTCGAAATGTCTTGAGCATTTATCATAGGGTTGTCTCCCTTAGATTCTCGCAAAGCGATGAGTGCCTTTTGGTAGACTTCAAAGTATGGCTAGTCAATGTGTGACTTGAATGCCTAAGAGAGCATCTTATTGGTCATGGGGTACGTTTCATCCTATTCAAAAGACCGCATGGCTAGGAGCCTTTCCATAGGTACGGTGCTTTGGAACCGTGCGCGTAACACCTTCGTGTAATCCACATAGCCCATTATCTACCTCTGTGCTTTCTATATCTAGAGTTCTCCTACCCAAGCGCACACCTTTAGGGAAGCTAATTGTCGAGCGGAGCCTCCTAGGTTGTCATGTTCCTTTCCAACACTCTCCCACTTCTCTTCCTTAAGCACTATGTCTGCATTACACTCTAACTCTTGGTCTACAAGGACTTCGAGCATTTTTTTGCTTCTCACTCTACTAACTCAGTAATTCACTCTTTTTAAGGCTTATGGCTCCCTACTCCTTGGCATCGTTCTCATTTACCTTCATGTCTTTAGTGCCTTCCTCATCTTGTGTGCCCTTGCCGCATAAATACAAACTCTTTCTTCTCCTCTCCACTTTCTTCCTCCGAGTCGTAGATACTAAACACATGTGGCTCTTTGTCCTTCTTAGGCTCTTCTTCCTCGTCGCCACCTCCTTCACTCTCATCTTCTCCTTCTCCCAAGTACTTCTCCAAGCTATCGGTTGCCTCTCGAGTCAGCTTCTTCATCCACCCTCTGCTTCTTCCTGAGAGGTGGCTTCTAATCAGGAGATTCGGCCTTCTCTTCTTCCTTTGGAAATTCTTCCATGGTGGTGGGTTTCTCGGCCTCTACTTCTAGCATCTTCTCCTTTACTAGAGACTTCTTTCTCTGTATGTAGGTGTTTGGCTTGGTGCTTGTAGATGGCATGCTCACTATCTGAGTAGTTGGCACACTTGGTGCTCCTTCCTCTCCTCTACCTCTCTTCTTAGACGTTGGCTTCTTCTTCCCCAAGGGGTCTTCAGGTATGGATATTTCATTCTCCAAATACGTGCCCTTTTCAAACTTTGGCCTTATGTGCATGTACACACGCGCCGCAGATCCTTCAGTGATGGGAAGCATCATCAGCCTAGTCATTTAGATCTTGTGCGACACGTACTTCTCTATGTACATGTGCTTACCACTGGGGTAATTCAGCTTCTTCCTCATCTCCCTATGTTCCCGGTCCAACCTTCCTAGTTCCAGCCTTAGCTTCTTTGATTCTTTAAATCTATTTACTCCCGCTTGGAAGTATTGGGTAGTGAATGTGAAAGGAAGCTTGCACCAAGGGCTCCATGATTCATTAATAAGCTTGAATCTGCCCAAGTAGTAGTGCTTGGTACACCACGAACTTAGCTTCTCCCTCAGTGGCTACTGGGAGTTGTTCAGAGATCCTCCACTCTACTTCGAATCCATTCCTCAAGTGTGTATACCAATTTTCCAGCCACGCCTTGTGGGGATCCATCATTGTATCACAAGCATACTTCTCAAACCTCTTTGTGGGTGAAGGGTCTTTGGTTGGGTACTCCCACATGAACTTGTCTGAGGCATCCGGAACTCAAATTTTTTGTAAACACTATGGTGAGTAAGACATTGCCAAAGAGGATCATGTCCCCTTCCTTCACGCACTTAACAATCTCCTTTGTAATGTACATGGATAAGTTGTATATAGTCCCCTCTGTAATCTTCATGCAGACATGTAGCCAATGTTTGTTAACCTACATCCATCATTCTTGACCATTCAACTTAGTTACCAGTGCACGAGATATCTTCATAATGGTGTCCTTGATGTCTGAAATATCATAGTATCGTGACCCTTTCTTGCATGGACATTCGGTGATCGTCCTCTTGAATAGCCTCCTTGTTGCCAAGGTCATCTTCTAAGCTATCTCCCCACATATGAGTCCTGTAAATTATAAAATCAATTGAGGATTCACTCGCATCTCACACCCAAAGAAATTGAAAATAGTCTTCGTACACCCGAGACATCAACCATTGGTACAAGCGATCTGGCTTGCCAAAGAAGGCAACTCATAGAGTTGCAACAGCCATGCCTTCACCAATTTAACCTTAATGGCATCATCATATATGGGCAAACCTTCAGGTGTTTGCTTGTTGGTGGGCGTACCAATTCCAATGCCATTTATTTCTCTATGGTGTTTGTGTGGTGATTATAGTCCTTAACGGTATTCTTCCCAAGTGGGATTCCCATTCCTTTCCCAACATCTCCCCATCTAGGTATTGCATCTCTACATACCATTCTTCATTTGTGTCTACTTTAGGTTCTGGTTGTTTAGCCTTAGCTTTTCCCTTTCCTTTCTTGGGTGCCATGGTCGAGGTATTTTTATCACTCCTACCCTCTCTTTGTTACTTTGTCTTTCTTCTCCAACCTTCGATCTCAGATCCTCGATATAACTCTTCTAAACCCGTGCCCTAGTTTTTCAAACCCTAACTTGGATAAACTCTTCACAAGACAATGCCTTTTCCACTCCTTCCACACCCGTGTAATTCCTTTTGGTTTACAATCTCAAACTGGATCTTCATGTTTTAATCACACAGATCTTCCACTCGATCGAATCTAAAAACCCTAGTTTATAACACTTGCTTATATCTCCAACTCTTTGTTTTCGTAAAGTAAAAATGAGAGTGCCTCAACCCTTTATTTATAGTTTTTCCTTTTTCTGATCATTAAATGCTACTTTACCTACCCCCATACTTTATTCATTTAATGCGGCTTTTTCAAACAAATTCCATCTTTAGCACCTTCACTCATGCACCCTTCCCGCACGAGAAATTCTCCAGCTTCTAGCACACAACCCAACCAACTTGACAGGAGACTCTTACACATGATTTACCTATGCCAAAGGCACTTCTTTTGTCTAGATTCTTGATTTCACCTACCTTGTGTTGCTTTAACTGCACCTCCTTTTCCTTTGTATGTGGGATCTACCAGTAGATTTATCCTGGCACTAATTATTCTATCTTTTCTCTTCATCTACCTCTTTCAATCAGGCTACACAACAAGGTTCTTCAAAAAAACTTCCTTGGTACTTTAATAACGTGCTTCTTCAATTTTTCCACCCCACACTTAAATGATGTGTGGTCCTCTGTGCACTCACAAATTCTCCAAAAATAGCAATAATGTTACCGGCGCCCAAGGCAAAAACCAAAACAAAAACACGAAAGGGAAACACAAGAAAGGGAAAATGCAAAAAGGAAAACTTCTAAACTAGTGGCAAAACTACCTTGTTTACAAACACCAAGAAGACTTATTTATATTAGGGCTTTAGCCTCTTGCCATTGAAGTGTCCAGTAACTTCATCCCATCCAGCGCTTTTAATTGGCATGCTCCCGAATTAAGGATGTACGAGATTGTGTAAGGACAAAACCAATGGACTTTCAATTTCCCAAGGTGGCACGAAACTTAGAATCATACAAAGAACACCATCTGCCCAACCTCAAACTTCTTATTTCTAATGTGGCGATCATGCCAAGCCTTTTGATTTGTCTTTTCCACTGTTTGGCTCAATCTGGCATGTGATCGTCTCTCATCCAATTTCATTATTTCATCAATTCTTTCTTCCAGCGCTTGTTCATCTGCTAATCCTCCTGCGCGCACTATTCACAGAGAGGGTAACATAAATTCAACCAAAGAAAAGCAGACTTCTACGCCAAACACCAATTGAAAAGATATGGCTTTATTTATTCTTTTATACGTAGTCATGTAAGCCCATAACACTGCCAATACTTTTTCATCCTAATCTTGTCTTCCAACATCACAGATTTTGGTCAAGGTATGACTTAGTATTTTGTTGAATGCTTCCGCGGTTCCATTTTCTTGTGGGTGATAGGGCGTAGTCTTGTGATGAGCCACCATGAACTCTGATAACAAGATCCTCACGGTCTCATTCAAAAATGTGTACCCCTATCACTAGTCAAACTCAACGGACACCCATACCTCGTGATAATGTTCTCCCATAAGAACCTTCCCTTATTGCTGTTGTGTAATCTTTAGTTGGGGATGCCTCTACCCACCTTGTGAGATAATTCATGTAAGTGATGACATAACATGACCCAGTCCTTCGCACTACTAGTGTAATAGGTCCCTCAAAATCTATCACCCATTTTTCAAAAGGCTCTACACTAGGGATAGGGCTAAAGGCATTTCATCTCTCCTTCTTGGTTTTCCAATGCGTTGATAGTGGTCACATGCTTTACAATAATATCTAAAATCCCTATACAAGGTTTCCCACCATAATCCTACCATTAATATCTTATGCATGATGGCATCACCTGCGTAATGCCCACCCACACTTCCTCTGTGTGCTTCCTCCATGATGGCCAGAGCTCATGCTCTAACACACACCTGCGTAAAACTTCATCACATCCCAATTTGTATAAGTATCCATTAATCAACATGTAGGGCATGGCAAGTATGGCCAACTACTTCTTTTCCAATGCCTTCATTCCATCCGATGCCACACCTTCTTTTAAAAATACTGCAATCTCCTCCAAATCGAGGGTGCGCTGCTGCAACCTAAATAATTGGGCATCTAGCATTTCTTCCTCAATACTTTGTGTCCTCTCCTAAATCAATTCTTGACAGTTGATCAGGTCCACAATTGATTTTTTGGGCTTCACTATAACGGTGAATTAAAACTCTTGAAACAACAACACCCATCGACATATGTGCCCTTAAAGAATGAGCTTGATTACTAAATACTTTAATGCCATATGGTCAGTGTAGAATACAAACGGTGTTGCTAGCATATAATGTCTAAACTTGAAGAGCTCATAGATCATTGACAATGCCTCACGCTCAATAGTGGTATAATTTTGATTATTTGGTGTTAACTTCCTACTCACAAAACAGAGAGGATGATCAACAATCCCCTCACCTGGTTATACAAGCACTTCCCCAATGGAGGTTCCTTAGGTATCTACATGGATATGGAAGGGCTTCTCCCAAGAGGGAAAATGTAAAATAGGCATAGTAATAATCCTATATTTTAATGTATCAAATGCCCTCTGCTACGCCTCTCCCCAATGGAAGACACTTTTGTGTCAAAGTAGCTCCTCTAAAGGCATGGCAATCTTCGCATATCCCTTTATGAATTTATTGTAATAGTCCGTATGTCCACGAAATCCGTGCACTACGCTCTGGCTAGTAGGTTCCCTTAACCCCACAATAACTGCAACCTTAGTGGGATCTACCAACAAGCCCTCCTTACATATGATATGCCCCAATAGAGTCCCAAAGGGAGTAGGAAACACACATTTCTTAATGTTGATGGATATCCTCAACTGCCTACACCTTTCAAACATTAATCTCAATTTGTCACAATGGTCCTTAACTAGACCATATACTATCCAATCATCCAAATAGACCTGAAGAAATTTATGGATGAAGTCCTAGAATGCTTGCACCACTATGCACAAAAAATAGCAGGCACATTCTTCAACCCAAAGGGCATGACTATATATGCAAAACTTCCCCACTTGGTGGTGAAAGTCATCTTCTTCTAGTACTCCTTTGTAATCCGGACTTGGTGGTATCCTGAAAATCCATCCGTAAAGGAGTAAATTTCACGCCTAGTGAATCCTTCCAAAATCTCTTCAGTGAAGGGGGTCGGAAATGGATCAATGACACAAACTGCATTCAATTCCCTATAGTCCACACAAATCCTAATCCACCCATCCTTCTTGATGTTGATTACCATCGACTTATCCACTCTGATTCTTCCATTGCCTCAATGATCCCAGAAGTTATCATCTTGTCTATCTCCTCTTTAACCTTCACGCGCAAATTGGGATTCATCTCGGTAGGGCCTTTTTCTAACTAGGTGCACACAATCCTTTAGTTTTATCTTCATCTCCCCCAAGGAATGGTGAACGCCTTTGAGCTCATGGTAACCGCATTGGAATAAACCCTCAAATTCACGTATTAGATCAATGATCTTTGATACTTCCTTCTCTGTCCAATAATCCCCAATAATAAGCTTCCTTAGGTTCTTCTTCCAAACCGATGTTAACTTTCTTCATCTTTAAAGGATCATGGAAGGCACGCAAGCGAGCATCTCGCACTATCCACTACCTCGTGCATTCCTATAGAATGGCTAGTATTTAAGCTTTCCAATTCCTCCCCATCAATCACATATACTAACTTTCCCTTCTCTTTTTCCAAACACACACGTTCAAGTTGTAACTCTTCTCGCTTCCTTAATTTCATCAAAGTGCATGCTCAAGCTATAACTCTTCTGATTCTTGAGTGTTTCTAATAAAATGATGAAACAAATGTAGGGTAATTGGTGTAGGAGGAATACTTGTTTATATGTTTGTTGATATGTTGTTATGCGCGTATGACTTCCGAATCCACAACTAATCGTGAGAGCTTACTTTTTCTTGGAGAAACTACCGAAATGGAACAAAAGACCACCAAATAAAAGTTAAAAAAATATATACAAAGTGGACTACCTAGTGTGTGCTAGATCCAGAAGTGAGATACTTCTTAGACAGTTGTCAATCCACTATTTAAAACAAATTAATGTTGGTAATAAAGTAAATCTTACTTTTTTGTAGTAAAAATGATTTAGGTATCTCATTCATCTACAATAAGAAAATTTATTCACAATAGGCTAAGCTATGATTGAATCAAGGTAAAGGTAACTGTCGTCGAGGATATTGTTATTGGTCAGGGTCAGATTCTCGTTAGTTTAGGTTATTTGATGGTGGTTTTAGGCTCTGATCTGGGTTTCTAGTAAAAGACATAAATACCAATGTCGGTTTAGGTTAACCGTAACGGCTTATAGGCTGACCAAATCGGTATGGTCGGGAGTACAGGAAACTCAATAAAACTAGGTTGGGTGATAGATCCGGGATTAGATGAAGGTGTAAGGGTAATGGCAAGATTCGTATGGATCCTGAATATGCACAAGAATGATAGAGGCCTGGTATGGGTAGTGCAAGGGTGTGGACAAAAGGATGGTCAAGATTACATGGAGGTAAAAGGGTGGGGAATGGAAATGAAATTAGAAACTAATAACAAAAATAAAAGATCTACTCAAATGAAAAAGAACCAATACAGTTAACAAACTCACTTTTTGTACAAGCTTGATGTTGAGTTGGTAATGGTGGGTGATCCAATGAACTTGGTGTAGTGCCAGTACTTCCCTGGATGCTCCCGTGAAGGCAGGTGGCTGTGTGATTGCTTTGGGTATTGGCTATGGGTGTTCGATGTTGGTACAAATCTGGTTCTCACAGATGCAGCTCTGGTTTCATCACTTGTTCTCGAAGATGTTTTCCTCTCTCAAATGTTCTAACCTCTAAATAAGGTTGTTTTGGGAGTTAAAAGGTAACCGACGGTGGTTCAAGATTAACCGGTGGTGGTTAAGGGTAACCGGCATCGGTTAGGGCGGGATTTCCTAGGTTTACTAAACCGGTAGGTCCCCTTGATTTTCTGCGATCTCGTTTCATTTTTTACTTCATGGATTAGACTGGAACCTTCCTTCTAACGAGTGGGAATGTGGTTAGAGGGAATGTAGGCATTGATTTTTAGGGTTTGGGTGGGTCTTAGTTAGTTATGGATACTTACTAAGAATAGGTCTTAGGGTGAGGTGGCTAGATAAGGTTTCCGGGTGAGGTGGATATGTGGGCATTATCCCAATTAAAATATTTAAATAATAAATATTGTGAGGATAATGAATTAATTTAATTAAATTAATAGTATAGTGGGGTGAAGGGGGCCATGGCTAGGTGGATGTGTTCAACGTATTTATTTGTCGGGACCAAGGGGAGTGCGACATAATTTTAGTGTCTACATTTTGCCCCTTTTTGTTGCGTTGCTTGTATTGGTAAGCGCTAACAAAAATAAGATGTGGTTGCCCCATGTGTGGGTGAAGGTGATCCCCTTAAACCAAGAACTAACGAGGTAGAAGGAAGAATCGGTGAGTGGTTTGATAAAAGGTGAATGTGATGAAGAGGAAGGTGGACAATGGGGTTAAAAAAGGGAAAAAGGTCCACTCGGGAAATCTAGGTAATGGGTCAGGGTCAAAGGTAGTAACAGTCAAATGCACGCACACGTATAAACTACAACATAGTACCAGGTTGAAGAGCAGACAAACTCTACATTGTCTAAGGTTGATAGGTTTATCAAAACAAGGTTGAGGTGATTCTCGGTATCCAAGGTATATGATATGGTCGAAAACACGATGCAGTGTCAAAGTGCGGAACGTTTAGGTGTGTTTTGGTACACAAACAAAGTAGGGTCGGGATAAATGGTCATGACAAGAGGCAAGGTAAGGTCATTAGGTCAATCAATATAGGTAATGGTGCCACAATGTATAGAAAACACATGAGGTCAAAGGTCACTAGCGATGTTCCAGGTCCAAGAATCTTGGTCGTAGCATGGGTAGGGCTGAGGTATGGGTAAAATAACAAGTCCCCAAATGAGGACGAGGTTAGGAAGTAAATGATGAGGTCAAGAGGGTGAGGTGAATGGTCAGGGTAAGCGTGGGGTGAGGGAAAAAAAGAGTGATGGGTAGATTAATAGGGTGAATTTTAGGCAATGTGGAAGAGATAGTGACCGATGACGGTCAAGGATAACCGATGCTGAAAGGTATAGATAGGTAACCGACCATGGTAAATTAGGGCACAGGTTCAATGCTAGTGAAGGTAAAACCAATCGGTTAGGTCAGGGATGTTATAAAAATGAAAAATCCACGTTTTTTACAAATCATTTGTCTTCTTGTGAATTGGGAAAATGACACAAAAAGAGAGAGAGAAAGGGGGAAAGTGTCTAGACGGAATGGAGAGTTGAGTTGGTGAGCCGAACGATGGGTGATTGGTAGTTGAGAGGCAGGTCCACGAGGATCAGATTGTGTGATTTGATTGGTTAGAGGCATGGTTAGTGATTGGTGATGGCAAATATCGGAGAGGGATCGGCAGCCACCGGTGTCATGGCTGACGTGCCACCATGGTGACAAAAGCATGATGAGGTAAGAATCAAACCCATGTTGTGTTTTGTTAGATAGATTAGGTGATAAGTTGAGGTTTGACAAATTGGGTTTTTTTGGGTGGGGGAAATGAAATTGGAAATGTGGTAGGGTAAATTAGGTAGAATAGGAACATGGAGAGAGGTGGGTGGGTGAAGGAGGGGTGGAGGGAGCTAAGGGGAGGTTTAGGTGAGGATGGGTGGGTAGAAGAGAGGGAAAAGGGGGATTTTTAGAGAATGGAGGGTTTAGGCATCATCGTATTTGTTGCGATGGACCGGCACTCAGTCGACTTCAACCGACGTCGGTGGGAATGCACCGGTATCGATCATGAAACAGTGGACCGATACCAATTTAGGGAGATCTGGGTCAATTAGAGATAACCTAAACTCAGATCGCAGCTTGGCAAAAAAAAAGGGGCCAAAAGTCCTACAGTGTCGGGTGGTGAGATGGGTAGGGGTAAAAGAGGGTATGTGGGTGAAAAAGATAACCTAGGTGGGGGGTTGAAATAGGTATGGGTAAATGGTAGTGGGTGAGTATGGGTATGATGAAGGTAGATTAATTTGATGTTTTTATTGGGTGCGGGGAGATATCACCGGATGATGAGAGCAGGTACCACCCCTACTCTTAAGAGTGCAAGGCATGGCGAAAGTGGAGGAGTGGCGGCATGTGAAGGAGGTGGGCCTCGAGTGGGGTCTAGTGCTTTATCGGCATATGGTCTAGTAGCCGAGTCTGATGGTCACTCTCATCAATAGATGGGATTCAGCGACCAACACGTTCCATCTACCAACGAGTGAGATGACATTAACCGTGGAGGATGTGTTTAGGATCCTACGGCTACCGATACTGGGGATGTAGGTGTACTTGATCTCCTCTGAGGCCTCAGAGGAGTTGATTTTGATAGTGTTTGGAGAGGGACTGGCAGACATGACATTCCATAGTGCCAGTCTGAGTTACGGAGGGATGTACACAACTCATCCAGAGGAGACGAGGCTCGTAGTTTTATTGATGGAGGCAGTGTGGTGTTACACACTTCCGGATGCAGAGGGAGGGATATTTCCCTACTCATTGATGGGGGTACTACATGACATGGTGATAGATAAGACTCACTTTTTCTAGGTGACAAAGATTCCCGGCAAATGCTATACAGAGAGTTGTGGGCGTATGGGCATCTACGTAGGTTCAACTTTATGTTGCACATTTTTACTACATTGTTGGGCTTATGAGCACATAGTTTGTGTGCAGCCAGTAGGGATGCCACGAGTAGATGCATTTCCTTTGAGATTGGTGTAGGTGGGGTATAGGTGATGGGTACCTGTAATTGGAGAGCAAAGGATGATCGAGATAGGGCTACACATGGTGTAGCCTATTACAAGCATTTATTGGAGGGGCTATCCAGAGTGGACATCATATAGAGACTGTATGTGGGTTATCCCTTATACCGGTGGATGCATGGTGAGTTAGATGGTCTTCAGTTGTTGAGATGGATAGTGGGGCACCGTTTTGGGAGCACGAGATGATTCTAATGGATAGGGTTAGACGGCAGTTTGGACTGCCACATGACATACCTTTACCCTTCCCACAGTATAGGAGAGATGACGTGGAGAGGCCATTGCCTCTACCACAGCCGATAGTGGGACAGGAGGAGTAGGTGGTAGACCAGAAGATTGATGATGTTAGGGTTGCGAGATAGATACAACAAGTGGTGGGCAGCTCATTTATGAGCAAGATTTGGCCTGTGTCGGGTCAGCCGGATTTAGCCACCATCACAAAGTGTAGAGGACGCCCTACAGCCGGTAGGTGGAGACCCTGATTACCAAGTTGGGTATGGTGTAGGGACAGCTTACCAGCCTTAGAGGCAAAGGTAATTGAGTTACATGTATAGGTGGCCATCTTTAGGTCCGATGGCCCAGTTGGGGATGGAGATGGAGATAATGATGATGGTTGGGTGGCTTCCCTACAGCATAGGTGACAGAGTTTGCAAGGCCAATTGACCACGTAACATGCACGCATTGGGGCTTTACTGAGCCTAGATACGGGCATAGGGCGAGTAACCGATGGCACCACCATAGGCACCTAGATAGGGTCCTAGTTCATAGGCGAGGTGGGACATGGTCCCGCAAGATAGGTACACAGAGGTCGAGGGCCAATGGAGCCACTTTGCGCAGATGCAGTGCCCTTATCCAGTTACAGGAGGCAAGAGATGAGGCTGTGTATTATCGGGACCAAATGATGGTGGTAGGGATAGATTTTTTATCATATACTAAGTATAGGGCATAGCATGCCTCCAGCGAGAGGCCCAGATCACGTACCCATAGTGTGGAGAGCATAAGGGCCATCGAGCCCCAAGACATGGTCAGGGTGAGGCCACCAGTTCCCAGAGGCTAGTTCCAGTTGATGCACTAGCAAGGACCCAGCCACCACCTATGATGGGTGGGGAGATGTTAGTAGGTCACCAGACAGGGGCCGAGGAGGTAGAGGGGACAGGCGATACAGATATGGAGGATGTCCGCCGAGAGGATGCCTGATATATGGCTCCTAATTTTGACATAGTTTTGATTTTTGATATATATCGGCTGCGTGTGTGAAGAGATTTTGTATTGTTTTATTGTTTTATTGTATATGATATCGGCCTACATGTCGATGAAATTTTGTATTGAGTATCATCCTACGTGCCGACAATTTTGAGAGATGTACATGATTGGATATCCGTGTATATTGTATTGAGACACACATATTTGTTTATATGATGAGATGGATGAGATTCTGATGATTTGTTGGTGTTTTATGAGAATTTTAATTTTTGTTGTGATATGGACGGAAACTTAGGTGAGTGAGGCATGATGGAGTCAGTTGGTTTAGGCATGGATCGAGTCAGGTTGGTTTAGGCATGGATTGAGTCACATCATAAGCATGGATCAAGTTAGGTCATAGGCATGGATCCAAATGATCGGGTAATAGGCATGGTTTAGTTAGGTCATAAGCATGGATCGAGTCGGGTCTTAGGCAGGGGTTGAGTTAGGTCATAGGCATGGTTGAGTTTAAATTGGTTGAAGTTGTGATTCATTAATTTGTGCAATGAATGATGATATGGGTCATGTGTAAGATGCTTTATAATACATGCATGATGATGGTAGAGAAATGGTAGTCATAATAAATGTATGTTGTGATGATGATAAAAATGTTAAGCAACTTGTTGTTTGTTTGGTTTAATTTCCAATTTTTGACATAAAAAGGAAACTAAGTGGGGTAGAATGTAATTTAGGAAGATGAAAGATGAATTGGTTAGGGTAGAGAGTGGCCGAGCTAACCTCCAAGGGCCCCATGCCCTCGGAGTGCTACCTACATAGTCCCGGTGAAAAGGGACCTCAGTTCGATGTAGTTCTCCCATAAGCTAGGGAATAATATGAAGAGGTGTGAAAATGAGTTGGTAGGTTTTAGGCATGATTTGGGTTTAGGTCTGTTAGGTGTGGGTGAGTTGTTGGTAGCTTGGTATAGGTGATTTTAGCGTGGTAGAAGAAGAATATTACCTCAAAGGTAAGTGTCGAGGACCAAGTCATGTATAAGGTAATCAATACGTAATAAAGAAGGTTAAAAGATTACGAGGGGCAAGAAAGCCACCTAATTGGTTAGGATCATACCGAGTAGGCCATACCTTGAGAAGGTGATGAACGTGAGACCCTAAAGATATTGCATGATTGAATGTTTGAAGGGTGAAAAGTAGTCACATGATCACCAAATGGCACAGCTTTCCAAGAGGTCCCTTAAGGTGGTAGGTAATGGGAGTACGAATGGTGAGAGGGGTGAAAGGTGGTTAATTTTGATATGGTATGAGGTAAGCATGCTCTTTGGGCAAGAGATCCAAGGTCACAATGGACAAGTCCATGACTAAAAGTATTTCTATGTTGACTGATTTTGAGATAGACTAATCGATGTGATAATTCTATATGGGATTAGGAAATTAACTCCTTAAGGTCTTTGTGAAGTGATCAACGCGGGAAGCTTCGATTCTCTCACTTTTTTTTGAAATATCTTTACATAGCTGTCCTTCAAGGGAGAAGTCTATTTATAGTAGCGATGGTAGAGAGGAAGATTTCCTTTTGAGGGAGTCATCTTTTTATGAGAAGTTTGACTCAAGGAGTTAGATCCCATGTGAGGGATTTTGAAGTCATGAACAAGACCAAGGTGAAGAACAAGATTCTTGTTCAAAAATTAGGTGAAACGACCATGGGATCTCATCTAAAGGTAGATGAAAATTATCCATGAGAATCATGTTATGTGCAACATTGTGGTACATATATTCAAGAGAAGATAACAAGTGACAGTGTACATACATGATTCTTGTTTAATCGTTGGTGAGGTATAAGAAGTGGATAACGCTCAAGGGATGAGCATGGAAAGAGGCAAAAGTGATGTAGGACCAAAAGTCAACGTTTGATTTTCTTTCAGACAAGATCACCAACGTGAAAGGTTCATTCATGGACACGTTTATCATAGGCACATTTGATACGTTTTTGGTAAATGTAGTGCCCACTTCCCTTTGACACCTTTTGGATACCTATTTTGATACTGTGATTACATTATAGACATTACTATGTTTTGATTTAGTATGCTGTTAGACATTGATCATGGATTATTGTTGATCTTGATTTGATTATGATGCATGATGGGTATTAGAGACACCTTATATATGGATGATGATATATTATTTGACATGGATGTTTATGGATGTTGTTCAGACATGTGATTTGGATATTAGGAGTTGATCTAGAAAATGGATACTATTTGATGATGATATAGTTGTTGATTAAAAATGCAAATGATGTTGTTGTGATTCATTTATATAGTTGGTTTAGTGATTTTAATTGTATCATATTGGATGTTCTGATATGGCCATGAGGTCAAGGAGGTATTTTTATTTTTAGGTTAAAAATATCACAACAAAACATCGGGGGATCGGAGACCAACCAAAGTGGAATTCTAGGTGAATTCAACAAGGTCACCATGGCAACTTGTTTTGTGTATGTGTGTTGTTTTGTTAGGGATTCCCATGGGGGATTTCCTTTATATGTGACCATGGGTTTGTGTATTTTATTAATGTGTTTCTTTTATTATTGTTGTATGTATTTTATTAGTAATGTGTTCCTTTCTTTTAATTAATTAAAATTGTGATAGATTAATGTGAGGAAACATATGGTTAAAATTTAAATAAATCAAATTGGGATATGGGAAAGTAATTATAAGAGTTGTTGGTTGTTTGTATTTAATTATGTAAGGGATGTGTAAGTTGTGTAAGAGCTTGTGTAAGTCAGATTTTGGAGTAAGAAATACTCCACCTCCATGGAAATTCGAATTTGTCCTTGGGGCTATTTTGGAGGCTTGTGGGACAAGTAAAACTTGTCTCATGCCTCTAAATTTAATTCACCAACCATACTAATGGTTGGAGATGTGATTTTTGACTTGTATAATGCATTTTATTATTCATGTTACTTATTTTGGATTGCTCTTTCTGGCATGTTATTTATTCTGTTGTCCCTTGAGGTGTGGACTTTTTGGAGTGTGCAAGTAACTTGTCATATTTTCACCCACCTATTTATTGTGCTTGGGGGAATGGATTTTGTATTTTTGTTTGAAATGGAGGACGTGTGATGTGGCATCCTACATGGATCCACATCATCCTCTTCTCTCCCTCTTCTATATAATTCAAACTCTCTTCTTGTTTTGGGTTGTTGAATCATTTTGCAACTTCCTTGGGGGCACATTTTTCTTGTTGGAGCTCTTGTTTTTTTGGAAGAAGTTTGGAGAAAGCTTTGCATGCTTAAGAGATTGTTGTTTTGGACTGTGTTCTTGGCTTTGAGAGTTTTATGTGGGAAAAAAAAGCTACCATGAAAAGGTAGGCATTTATTCCTTCTTTATTGATGTTATCCTCTTGTTGTGTTGTGTGGATAGTGCATGCTTTGTTTTATTTGTTGGCTGGTTGGGTAGACTGCCTTAGGGAAGGTGTAGGAGAAGGCTATGGGGAATGCATGTGGGCAAGCATAAGGAATTCCATTAGAATCAGAATTTTGTGGAGGGAGTTTGGGTTTTGGATCCACCATGGAAAAGAAATAGCTTGCATTTCTTACTTTGGGGTGGCATAAGGAAATCTATGGGGGCATAAGGAGAAACTTGTGGGGGGCATATGGATGTGTGTGGGATGAATTTTTGGTGGGTTGTTCTGGTGGATGCCTAATTCCTAATTGGAAGGCATAAGTAGCTTCCCCATATACCTTGTTCCTTTGACTTGCATGATCAAGCCTAAGTTTTGTTTGAATGTTTTCAAATGTAGTTGTGAACTGTTGTTTTTGTTTGGATTATGTTATATATTGAAATGTGCATGTGTTGAAATAATGTTGTGTGTTGTGGAAGCTAGTTGTTTCCATGGTTGAATTACATCTTTTACTGTGTTTTGGTTGGGGCTCTAGGGCCAATGACAAAGGAAGGATTCTCTTTCATTGGATGTCTTGGTTGGGTGGATAGCGTTGCCTTTCCCTCTCTTTTTTTGTGATCAACTAGAGTAAAGAGAAAATGTGCATGTTGCTATCCTGGAGCAAGGAAAAATGTAGTTTGATAGTCCCTTGTGAAAACATATTCAATTGTAATCCTTTCCCACTTGTTGTGGATGAAATTGTAACGTATACTTGTGAAGAATTGATGTATGTAATTTGATTATGAAGTTATATACATTTGAATTGAGAAAGACATTTGCATTCTCTCTTTATACATTGGAAAGAGATAAATTGAATGTTGTTATTGTTTTCCAACGTTGAAATATGTAAATTATATGATTGGAATTAATAAATAATTGAAATACCTTCTCTTATATGCATTGTTGAATTAAATGCAATGTTTCATTGTATGGCAAAAGAGATAGTTAGATCTCTAGTTTGGAAGGAAGAAATGCACGTGGAAACAATGTTGTATTTTGTATTTTTGGAGTTGTGTAAAAATGAAAGTTAGTATTTGCTTTTGATTCAGAATGGTTTGTTGTAAACAACTGAATGCATTAGATTAGTTTAGAAATGAAATGCCACACTTGAATGAAAAAAATTATCTGATTTAAAAGAAATTGATCTCTTGTAAATATTCAAAACTGAAAATCAAACTTAATTAAAAAAATGCGCCTGACAGGACTGCACATTCAAATAAATTTGTAAACCTTAAAATTTAACATGATACATTAGCATGGAACTCATATTGACAAAGAAAACTTAAGGAAACAATTTAACCATTGCAAATTTGAACACAATCCCTCCTCAGCGGTTTTCTGTCATTTGTTGGACAAAATTTAAATTTAAAAAAATTGAACAAATTTAAATTCCTAAACCCTTAAAAATTCTTCCTAGAGTAATCCTCCATGTCTATTTGACATGTTGAGTGAAGGAGGAGACCTAATTTAATCAAAATTGAAAGTTAGAAATTACCAGTTGGCTTTTTAAAAGCCTGTAGATCTTTTTTCAAAAATTGACACCCTAAACTTTAACAAAAAGTAAATTTTATGATTCCTGTGCAAAGAGGGCATCGAGAGCTTTCCAAAAAGTCTTTGTTTTCCCAAAGATGAGATTTCTAGAAAAATTTATGGCAATTTGAAGTTTTTGTGCCTTGGCGGAAAAATTTGGGAAAATTTTCCTAAAGAGCCTACAACCCAAAAATTTCCACACGAATTGCCCTTAGAAAAAAATTTGAAATATTTTGGCTCAGGGAAAATTTCACCTTTTCCTCTGCCGGCCTACAACCAATCGCAGGGCTGCCACATGTCCTCGTAGGGTAGTGGCAGAGGCACGTTATCTTTTTGCCCTTTGACCCTTTTGAAAAATTTTAGAAAAATTTTCCATTTCTCCCCGCCGACCCGCGGCTAATCACAAGCTACCACGTGGAAGATTTGGGTGCTAGCGGAGGAATGGACCACTTTTGTTATTTTGAAATTTTTCCTTCGAAATTTTTGAAAAATTTCCCGCGACCCCGCATCCCCTTAATCCTTACCTTGGGATTTTCTCTTCCGCAGCGTGTGGACCCATGCACGCCTTTCTCCCTATTTTCCCCTTTGTGGCAAAATTCGTCAAATCTCCCGCCATTCCAAGCCCCTCCTTATCTTTTCTCCTTGTGGCCAATCATGGAGTGCCATGTGTCCCCTAGTGGATCTGTGGTGTGTGGGTGCTATTTTCTTTTCTCTCCCCTTGGGTGAAATGCCCCAAATTTTTCTCGCGCTCCGCCTTCACCTATTTTCCTAAGAATGTCTCAAGAATGCCACGTGTCCTCAAGGACTAGCAAATGTGCGGGCACAATTGGGAAATTTCTCCCGTGCAAGGAAAATTTCCTTAAGCTGCCCCACGACCCGCCAACCCACCAAAGAGGTTTTCCTCTCCTCTTGACACATGTCCCCTTGGGGAAAATTTGACCCCTAAGGTCTACTTGCTCATATCTTGAGTTTCAAGGAGTTAGGAGGACTTCTTTATATCACAAGAAAGGTCTGAAAATTTCCTATCCAATGGGAATGATTTAGGGAAATTTTGGAAGTGTTAAGTATGAGAAAAATCAAGTTGAAACTCTGAGCCTAATTGAAAGTGGGTATGGAGTAAATTACTCCCTGAACTCAACTAAAACTTCTAACCCTAAAAATTGAACCATGTGAACTTGATAATTGTTGATGAAGAAAAAGTATGTCCTAGTAATTTTAGATTTTTTCCGAACCTAATAGGGTCAATTGTTGTCTTACAACTTGGTTGTGGACACTTCTTAAAAAAATATTATTCCATAATTTTCTAACTAACCCTAGGTTGTTTCTTGGGTCTCAAGTGGGTTGTTTTTAAATGAGCATCACAAGAAACTTGAAGGTGATCAAGAGCATTAAGACGGTGTTCATATAATAACTCAAGTTGTGCTAAATGGTCCTGACAAAAGTCATCATCATTGAGCATGTCATGGAGAGAAATGCGGAGTGAGGGAATCTGGACTTCGAGAGGTAGAATGTTCCTCTGCACTATGTACCGAGAGAAAATGGTGTGGCAGCAGTGGAAGTATAGATACTAGTGCGGTATGCCCATAGGGCAAAAGGAATGTGTGTATGCCAGTCCTTCCCAATATCGTTAACCACTTTAATGAGAATTTTGTTTAAGTTTTTGTTAGTGGATTCAGCTTGGTCGTTGGTCCGTCATGGGTAATAAGGTGATGAGAAACTTAGTTAAATCTCGAAGGCGCTACAAATTTTTCATAATATTTAGTTTTTGAATTATTTTCCATTGTCAGTGATGAGGAACACCAAAGCGAAAAATGATGTGATGATTGATGAAATCACATATTTTCTCAACTTTCAAGGAGATGATTGGTATGGCTTCAACCCATTTGGTGTAATATTCGAGAGTGGTGATGATCCATTGATGGTATTGGGAAGAATGGGGTTGATCTCTCCAACAAGATCTAAACCCCATTGAGAAAAGGGCCAAAGGTCAGAGAGATCTTTAAGGCGTGACCGGGTGTATGATGAAGGTTGACATGTTGTTGGAATTTTACACAACGTTTGGCATAGTCGCAACAATCATGGTTAAGGGTCACCAAGAATAGCCTAGGCGAAGAATACACTTAGTAATAGTAAGGCCACACCAAGTGACCTCCACATATGCCATCATGAACTTCCTTAATGGTATAAGGAATTTCAGAACTTGTGAGGTATCGTAAGAGAATACCATCAAAGCTGTGCTTATAGAGGAGGCCACCCATGATGACATAATGAGAGACATTTTTAAGGAAGACACGTTGTCCATTACAGGTGAGATCAGGAGGTAAGATGGAGAGAGAAAGATAGTTTGAGTATTATTTATACCAAAGGTCACTCGGGTCGGGAGCAGTGGTTCTCATAGAGTAAACTTCACGAGGTAAGTAAGAGGGTGAATGGCATCTTTATGACACAGTGACAAATATTTTAGAATCGGCGAGTGAAGCAGGTATTTGAGAAGCCAAGCAAGCCATGGTATCTATAAATTTGTTGGTTGAACGGGGAACTTGAAGGGCGTAAAAGTTGAAGGTGGTCAAAAGTATGTCTACATGATGTTTATACTTTTGAAGTATCTTATTACGACATTGGTATATACCATTGACTTGGTTTATAACCAATTGAGAATCACGAAAGATGTTGATTGATTTGACATCTAGGGTGTAGGCAGCTTGGAGGCCTAATACGAGTGCTTTGTATTTGGAAATATTGTTTGTATGCGATCAAAATTGAGTTTGAAATACAAAGGCATGGGTTCACCATCAAGTGGAATGAGGATAACAACAGCCCCACCCCCACGCTGACACTTGGAACCATAAAATAAGAGTGTCATTTGGTAAGTGGGTTCGTCCCAGTGAAGGGTAGCAATTGACTCATCTGGAAATTCAAAATTAGAGGGTTGATCCCCAGAAATAGGTGCATCGGCCAATTGGTCGGTGATAGCTTGGCCCTTGATGGAATTTTGATGAATGAATTTGAGGTCAAGGTCAGCTAAAAGCATAAGCCAGTGTGTGGCACACTGATTTTGATAAGGTTTGGCATACATGAAGTGCAAGGGGTCGGTGTGGCCAAATATATATTTTATGGTTGAGTAGGTAATGGAGGAGTTTTGTGGCAATGAAAACTAAGGCTAAGAAAAGTTTTTTGGGATGGGTGTATTAGGTTTCATAGTCTAAAAGAGTACGGCTTATGTAATAAAATTCCTCCTCCTTGTGTTGTTCTTCGTGATGAGTGAGCATGGCCCCCAAGGAGTGATCAGTAGCAGAGATGTATAGGTAGAAGGGTTTATCATCTTTAGGTGGAATGAGTACGAGTGGTTAGAGAAGGTATTGTTTTAAGCCCTCAAAATCTTTATGGTAGTCATCATCCCATTTAAAGGAGACATCCTTCTTAAGCGAGATGATAAATGGTTGACACCGATCGACAATTAGGAAATGAAGTGGCGAAGATAGATCGGAACATACCTAGCAGTGCTACGGAGTTGTCTAACATTAGTGGGTGGAGGCATTTCCGAATGGCCTTGACTTTAGCGGGGTCAACTTTTGTACGACATAGGGAAATGATAAATCCTAGGAGATTTCTTGAGAGAACCGCGAAGACACACTTCTTGGGCTGAAGGCGAACGCAATATTTAATGAGGTGGTCAAATATGGTTTTGAGGATGGCGAGGTTCTTGAAGTGGCGTTTAGATTTGGCAAGAAGATCATCCACGTAATCTTGCAATATATGATGCATGATGTCATAGAAGATCTAAGTCATAGCCCACTAATATGTGGCACCAACATTTTTAAGGCCAAATGGCATGACTCGGTAGCAGAAGGTCCCCCAAAGGGTGATGAATGTAGTTTTGTGTTGATCCTCTAGGGCAAGCAAGATTTGGTTATAACCTGAGAAGCCATCCATAAGTGATAGCATCTCGTGACCAACAAAGAAGGTCAACCACTTGGTCAATACCAGTGCAGAGGGAAGTCATCTTTTCAAGGTAAGGTTGAGGTCACGAAATGCAGTGCAAATGCAGAGTCCCCCTGTCGCCTTAGTGACAGGGACAATGTTAGAAATCCAACGAGGATAATCAATGGGTAATATGAAGGAAATGGAAAGAAGGTGCTGAAGTTCTTGTTTGACGAGAAGGGCAATGCGAGGGTGCATTTTCCTTAGTTTTTGTTTGATATTTTTGGCGTCAGGAATGGTTACGACATTGTGGACCACTATGGTGGGGTCAATACTAGGCATGTCTATGTAAGACCAAGCGAAAGCGTGGTTATGATCTTTGAGAAAAGAAGTGATGGCTTCCTATTCAGTAGCATCTAAAGATTAACCGATCTTTAGGATGTGTGGGTCATCCTGAGTATGAATGTTGATCTTGATAGTTGATTCATTCAACATGGTTTGCATCTCAAAGCATAACGACTGATGAATATATGAGTCTTCTGCACCAAGGTAGGTGAGTATAGATTCATCATCCCGACATCAACGATGTTAATTTAAGGTGTATCGTCATCGATCATTTCTTCATACATGAAGGGAAGAGAGGAAGGAGCCTCGCCCTCACGTTGATAAGTCGAGGCCCCAAGGAAATGGTGTTTATGAAAAAAAAAAAAAAATACGAGGGATAGATTCTAGATCTAGAAACTCCTTCGGTGAAGGTGGTGGTGAAGGTGGAGTGGGTGAAGAGGGTGGAGAAGGGTTAATGCCCTTTATAAGTTCAATACGGGCCTGCTTGGTAGGTGGTTCAGCAAATCCGATACCACTATAGTCGTTATGTTTACGGGTAGTACATGGAATAACAAAGATGGCAGCTCTTTCTCATAAAATTGAAAACCAAACCCTTCCATGCACATCGGTGCAGGAAGGTGTGGGTGAAACGGTGATTAGTGAGTGACTGGAAGTCAGCAGAAAATGGGTGGGTTTGTGATGGTGGTTTGGGTGTGTAAGTGGTAGTATCAAGTCCTCCATGGGTGAGACTAGTACGAAGGTGAGGAGGACCATAAAGGAGTCATTCTCCTATGTGGTGATCATAGTGAGGATGTTGGTTAATATTTCCATACTCTTGTGGAGTAAGGAAAGTGTTGATGTTATATAGTTGATACTCCCCGCAGTGAGGCATTGAAAAGTGCCTTCCAAGGGATCGAGTGGTCGATATGCGGGTAGTTGGAATAGATGATGTGTTGGAGGTTGATGCAGAGGTGGAGCTAACGAATTGGGAGGCTGATGGGTCATGTGGAGGTCGTGGCAAGTGGTAGGAATGGAGGAGGTATGTGTGGTTGAGGTAGTGACTGTACTAGTAAGTGGAGGTGTAGGTGAAGTAGTAGTGGTCATGGAGGTAGACACCTTAATGGGTATAAGTATGTCATTGGGTCAAGATAGCATGTTGCGTATGTTTTAAAAGGTGAAGGATCAGCTAGAATAGTATAGGTGTGTCCTTCATGTTAAAACTTTACACAAATGATTCAAAGTGGAAGGAACACAACCCATGACACGAATCTAGGATCTGCCAAGCAACAAAGTTATATTGAAATTCCCTTCCAAGACGTAAAATAACTATGGAACTATGCGGGGCCCACGTGAATGTGGAGGATTACGGTGCCTAGTGTAAAGGTGATAGTGTTATTGAATGAACACAACATGATAAAATGTTTATGCATGCAATTGTTAGGTATGCGCATTTGAGTGAATGTGTGGGATGAAATGATGTTAATGCTAGCACCCCCATCTATCATTACATGTCATACATGTATATCATCGATGTGGACAAAGATGAAGAGGGCTAGGTCTGGGTCATCAATTTGGTGTGGTGCGATCTCTTCCTCTGAGAAGCTAAGGGAGGCTACTTGGTGAGTAGGGTGAGGTGTGGATAAAGGTGGCAATTTGGTGAGAGAGGCTACATGATGGGGTGTGATAATGGAGGCTACGGGTGTAAGGTCATTGTGTAAAACCTCAATAGATTGTAGGACCTCCATGAGAGCTTGACAATGGGATTCTGAGGTTTAGACTAAGTCATATAAGGATATTTTGAGGGGGAATTGGTGTAGTTGTTTGAGCATGGTGCGATGTGTGACCCCATTAGAAATAGGATATGTGGGGCCGCGTATAGTAATTTTAGGTGTGGGTGCAGATGGTATGTTGGGTATAGGATTGGTTGGCAAGTCAGTTGCCCTTTCCTTGCCTTTGTCTCTCTGAGCACATGTAGCAATGTGGATCATGTGGATCTAAGGGGAGTTGGCAAATGGAGAAGGTGTAGGATGAGTGGTATAACGACATGACAGGAAAAAACCTACCCGGGGAGAAAATCCTTGTGAAGTGAGCTAGGCGCAACGATATTTAGGTGGTGGTGTGGCAAGTACTCTAATGTGAACCATGTTAATTTTGAATCTTAGGGGTGGCTCTAAGATTTGTGGGGGTGGAGGTCATGGTTGTTGAGTAGGTAGTGAGGTAATCACTATGGGAATGGGTTTTGGTGAAACGGGGTCCTCATCAAGAAGGTCATCATCATCAAAGTTTGCTTCAGGAGGACATAACTGGATAAGGGTAGTTTTCAAAGCCTTGCAGTTCTCCACATCATGCCCTGGCACATGATGGTAGGCACAAATTTTAGTGTCATCAAACCCTTTTGGTTTGGGTTTGAGTGGGTCATAAGGTCTAAGAGGGGGTAATGTGATGATAGAAGTTTTGAGGAGGTTGGTTAGGATTTGGCATAGGATCCCGCTAGTGGATCACAATGGGAAGTGAATGTGGGTTTGGGTGTAGGTGCGGCTAATTGTATAAGAAGGGTCTTTGCAAGAGGGGGAGTGGGTCGAGATATGGTTTTAGGTGCAGTGTGGTCTTAGGTGTTGGTCGAGTTTTCTTGGGTAGGGGCATGGAAGATGAACCGACAGGAGGGTGTATAGTTGTTTTGACTACCTTATTGGAGGGTACCAGATTTTTTTCTTTGGGTTGCACCTTCTTGGGTAAAGGTGATATGGGTGTATGAGATCTAGAGTGAAAGGTAGATGGGGGAAGAGGGTGAGTTATCGGGGGAAAACAGAGGTGCTGTGAAGGTAGATGACGTGGATCGTGTAATGGGTGTGAGGGACGTAGACGAAGTGTGGTGTGTAGTGAAGAAGTTGCTGAGGGTATTAGAGGTATGGGTGGTAAAGATGTTGCAGGTGCAGGTGTAAGTTGTGTCAGGTGCCTGGGTATGTTAGAGGTTTGCAAGGAAGGAATGGGCTGTTGTGTTTTTGGTTTATTGATGGGTGGAGGTTTCTTGACCGTGTTGGGAGGTTAAGGTCCTAAGACGGATGAAAAGGGTGTAGGTGATGAAGGTATGATTGGTGCAGCTGGGGTGTGAGTTCTATGGGTTTGGTTCTTTTGTTTGGGTGTTGGAGTAGGTTTGGTGTTGACTGTGGAGGATGTAGCTAAATCTAGTTTGATAGGTGGATGAGTAAGGTCGGTGGTTGGGGTGACCCCTAAGGTAGTAATAGGTTTAGTCAAGGAAGATGATGTAGGTGTAGGTTTGGATTTAGATGTATGTTAGGTTATGGGTGAGGGTGTATGTTGAGTTGTGATGGGTGTCATGGAAAAAAATTTGATAGAGGTGGTTGTGTTTGGTTCGATTGGTTGAAATATCTTTGGGTAGATAATGGAAGTGTCAAAGAAGTGACATTTGCATCTCGTGTTGAGACAGAATCGAAGATGCCCCCATAGTAAGGCTTTGTCTAATTAATCTAAGAAATTGGCTAAACATGAGAACGCAACGTCTTTAGGTGAGGTTGATGAGGACCTAATGGTAATTCCCATAAAATGTGTCTTAGAGATGGGGAATTTTCTATCCTCAGCTTCAGTGAGTAAGAGAGACAAAATTAGGTCTACAGGATCTTGGGTAGTTGATGGAGAATGGTCACCAAGAGGCAAAGGTATCTCTACTGGATCCTTAATAAGTGGAGGAGAAAATGGGTGCTCCTATGTAGGTGGAGGAGAAAATGGGTGCTCCTCAGGTGGAGGAGATGAACAAGTACCCTCCATGGACTCAAGAAATAATGTGGGTGATGGTTCCCTAGGTGGAGAAGCCAAAGATGAAATAGCCTCGATATTAGCGGAAGGCTCCTCCATAGGTAAGAATGGAGATGAAGGGTGTTCCTATGCGGATGGAGGAATAGGTGAGGTGGGTTCCAATGTAGAAGGAGGACTTCAGGCTAGAATTTCCTCTATGGAAGGAAAATGTGATAATTGGGAAGCAACATGTGCATCGCTGAAAATAGTGTGGACCTCGCGGGTATGGCTATCATGAGTTGAGGTTTCACCGGTTTGATTAGAAGAAGGGGCATGATTAGGAAAAGGTTTCTTGAATATGTGTAGGTTCTGATTAGTAGGTGCATTAGGATTATCCACAGTTAACTCGCCTTTCTCGAGTATTTCTTGGACAATATTTTTGAAAGTGATGTAATTGTCGTCACTATGACCCTTTACTCAATGATAGTTACAGAAGTCGTGTTCTTTATACCATGCGGGTATGGGGCGAGAAGGGTCAAAGCCAGTCTGTGGTTTTATAGGAGGAAGGGTGATGGCCCCAGCTTTGATGAGATTTTCTAAGATAGAAGAATAAGGTTCCCCAATTGGGGTATATTTCCGTTGTTCCCATCTAAATTAAAAATTCTAAACGGGTGAGAGATTAAAGGGGCTAGCCTAATTTGATGGATGAGTTGGGTGGCTTTAAGTACCACCGCATTAGTGGTCCCTTGGCCTTTGGATAAATGTTTTGTGGTTTAGAAGAAGAAGAGGTATCATTCGACTTCAATGCCGAATTATTATTACGTAGTTGGATTTTCTTCTCTTCGATGGCCTGAATCTCAAGCTTTCGTGCCATGGTGAATGCTTCGTCGAAGGTTCAAAAGGTTTGGACCTACAGGGTCGGTGAGATATGTCTAGCACAAGCCCACGTGAAGAGCTCGATGAGTTCGGTTTGCGGTAGTTGAAATGCGAGTTGATTGATCAGGCTACGCCAGCGAGCAACAAAATCAGTGATAGATTCGTCATCGTACTGACGCGTGGAGTATAGGTCAGTCATGGTAACCTTCTTAACAATGTTAATGGAGAAGTTATCTAAGAAGGCTTGGGCTACCTGATTAAATGAAAATATAGAGTGTCTAGGTAACCCACTATACCAATCTAACCCATGCCTAGTCAAAGATATGGGAAAGGTCCTCAAGAGAAAAGCATCATCGTGGGTAATTAGGTAGTACCCATGTTTGAAAGACTATAAATGTTGTTACAAGTCTTCCTTGCTATTGAAACAGATTGAATTTAGGCATCTCCCAATGCATGGGATATAGACGGATAGGGATGGATGGGTGTATACACTGCGTTACAAATCTCATCGTATGTGAGAGTGTTACGGGAGCTAGAAACCGATGCCTTCAATGTCTACATTTTGTCCATCATTAACTTGATTAGGTCATTGGTAGGTTGTGATGGATGGGTTCCTTTGGTAGCGTAAGAGGGTTGGTGTTGGGCTGAACTGTAACAAGGGTGGCATTCCAGTATATGGTGTTGCCATGTAGGTAAACCGAGAAGAAGGCAAAGAAATAGGGGGTACGTACTCGAGAGAATAATAGATGAAACAAGAGGCTGCTGATAGTACGTATATGAAGGTGGAAGGGTCATGGTGACCCTAGTGGCAATGGGGGATAATGATTGTGGAATAGAAAGGATGACATTTTGAAAAGGGGTAGGGGTCACGTGACACCGGAGGTGGTTGTGTAACTATGGGTATATGAGAGACAATAGGAACAGATGAGGTTGTATTATGGGTGGTTGGCGAAGGTATAGCAAATGTTGCAGGTGCAATGGAAGTAGAAGACGTGGCAGTCATAGCCCGTATAGGGCCTAGCTATGAAATGACTGGGGGTAAGGTAGATGCGGGCAGCGCCGAGCCAAACGGGGCTGACGTAGGAGTAGGAGTGAGTGTCGGGGGAAACATACGGGCATGTCGTATATGAACTGACCTGAGGCATCTCGATTGGATGAGTGGGAAAGGTAAAACTACAAGGCGGAAGGATTTTGGTCACAGATTCGTGTGAACTCCTTGTCTCCGGTAGCGATAGAGATAGGTTAGATAGGTTCCATGGGTGATAAAATAGAAGGTGGTGAAGGACTAGGTAGGAGTGGTTGATAACTGGCATGGAATACGAGGGTGTTTACTAGTCCACACGTCGCACCATGTGAACAGTACTAATGTGGTAAGACTTCTTTTTGTAAGTGACACATAAATACAACATAGGTAGGATAAATAGACGGTGGTAGGTGAATTAGGAATCAAATGTCAGCTATAAAATGACACAGACCGACTAATTACGGTTAGATTAAACGACGCTACCATAGGTAATCACGTCGATCTTGTGGAAAGTAGATAGTTTCTTAAAACAGGTATAAGGACAAATTTACTCGGTATGCAAAATACTGATGAGATTTACCAGGTCAATGGATATGATAAGAGTTACAGAGACTCTAAATAGTCAAAGAAGGTGAATATGTGTCCTTTTGGGTAGGTCAAACAAAAGAACAATGAACCGAAACTAGTTGGGTATAACCGATGATGGTCAAAGGGTAACCGATGACGGTCACTAGAACGACATCGGTCACTATGAAATTGAAATAGTGATGAAGAAAATGTGGTTGTGAGTTAAAATTTGATGTGAAATCAAACCCAAAATCCTGAGAATGATGATAATATGGTCCAGCACACTCAGATGAAGCCGAATACACCAACTGTGATAAAGAGTGTGCAAGGAGAAATAAGAAAAATGAAGAGCATGACCTCTCACCTCAAAATGCAAACCAAACAGAAACATTAAGAAAAATGCGATCCTAAGAGTGATTTTTCTATTATGTTTGTTTAGCTTATGATATTTAAGGGCTGACTCATGAACCGTAGAATAGAGTTTTTGGTGAGGATGGCTTCCTACAAATAAGGAGATCTACAAGGAGAGGTTTCGGTATGTTATGGTGGGGGCAGGCCTCGCTCTGAAGTATGACTCGACAGAGCAGTGAGTGGGTGCCCACTGTGTTGGGATCATGTGATCACCTACATCTTCTTCCAAGAAAGATGTTGTTTAAGAATGTGTATATTCTAAGTTTGTGATGTTTGGTAAGACTCGGAGAAAGAGAAAGAGAAGGAATTGCTTTTCTTTGATTCATTTGTCAACCATCAGCTGGTCATGACTTCCAACGATATAGGTTGCCCTCATTTAATGTTAGCTAGTGCAAAAATGTAGGATGAAATTAAGTTAATTTTAAACCCAAATCAAAATATGGAATTTGATGACACAATAAGAGGAATAGGAGAAAGTATGATCTTTCACTAATGTAATGCAAATGAAATAGAAGAAGAGTTCTTTTTAAGCACCAAAACACAATTACTTTGAGACAATTGAAAGAAGAGAAGATTCCAAGGGATAAATTTTAATGTGATAACCTCTTTAAAAGGAAACAAACATGCAAATTTTCACCTAGAAGTGAAAGAATGCAAGGAACCCCGAATGGGTCCCACCGGGCGTGCCAAAATGTTTCACCTGATTCTGAAGTTTTTCTAAGAAAATGACGAAACAAATGAGGGTAATGGGTGTAGGAGGAATACCTATTGAGATGTTGGTTGATAGGTTGTTGTGTATGACTTCTAAATCCACAACTGATCGTGAGAGCTTCCTTTTTGCTTGGAGGAACTACCTGAAATAGAACACAAGACCACCAAATAAAAGTTAAACAATATATGCAGTGGACTACCTAACGTGTGCTAGATCCGGGAAGTGTGATACTTCCTAGATGGTTGTCAATCCACTATTTAAAACAACTTAATGTTGGTAATAAAGTAAATCCTATTGTAGTAAAAATGATTTAGGTATCTCATTCATCTACAATAAGCAAATTTGTTCACAACAGGCTAAGCTATGATTGAATCTGAAGGTCAAGGTAACTGTCAGGATACTGTTATTGGTCAGGGTCAGATTCTGGTTAGTTTAGGGTATTTGGTGGTGGTTTTAGGCTCTGATTTGGGTTTCGGTAAAAGACACAGAGACCGACATCGGTTTAGGTTAACCAACAATGGTTATGGGTGACCGGCGTCGGTATGGTCGAGGTACAGAGAAACTCAATAAAACTTGGTGGGTGATAGATCCGAGATTAGATGAAGGTGGAAGGGAAATGGAAAGATTCGTATGGATCTTGAATATGCACATGAATGATAGAGGTCCAGGTATGGGTAGTGCAAGGGTGTGGACAAAAGGATGGTCAAGTTTGCATGGAGGTAAAAGGGTGGGGAATGAAAATGAAAGCAGAAACTAATAACAAATGTAAAAGAACCGCTCTCAAATGACAATGAACCAATACAGGTTAACAAAGTCACTATTTTTACGAGCTTAATGTCGGGTTGGTAATGGTGGGCAATCAAATGAACTTGGTGTAGTGTTGGTGCTTCCTTGGATGCTCCTGTGAAGGCAGTGGTCTGTGTAATTGTTTTAGGTACTAGCTATGGGTGTTATGATGTTTGAGTACGAATATTGGTTCTACTTGCATGCAGCTTTGGTTTCGTCACTTGATCTAAGAAGATGTTTTCCTCTCTCAAAATGTGTCAACCTTGAAATAAGGTTGTTTTAGGATATAAAAGGTAACCGATGGTGGTTCCGAATTAATCGATGGCGGTTAAGGGTAATCGGCGTCGGTTAGGTGGAATTTCCTAGGTTTACTAAACTGAGGCGATCCCCTTGATTTTTTTGGATCTCGTTTCATTTTTTACTCCATGGATTACACTGGAAGCTTCCTTCTAACAGTAGAATGTGGTTAGAGGGAATGTAGGCATTGATATTTAGGGTTTGGGTGGGTCTTTGTTACTTATGGCAACTTACTAAGATTAGGTCTTAGGGTGAGGTGGCTAGATGAGGTGTCCAAGTGAGGTGGATATGTAGGTGATGTATCCGGATGTGTTCAAGGTATTTATTTGATGGGGGCCAAGGGGATTGTGACCTAATTTTAGTGTCTACACTCATCTCTCATGAAAACACCCAAAACGGTCTTCTTTTCTAACTCACTCTTCTTCTTCTTCTTCTTCTTCACTAATTCATGGAGGAACTGGTCTCTACATGCACACACACTTCATATATTCAACTTGGATACATTCTTCATGGTCCTTAGGACAACATACAGCCCTCTCATTCATCGTCTAGCTCGTACTTTTCTTTATGCACTTCACTAGCTCAAATAGGTCTAATCAGTCTTGCTTATATACCTTTCTTAATCTCAAAACACCTCATAGGTCGGCCATATCCACTTATGTAGTCAATCATAAAGTAAAAAAAATCTTAGGAACATGAAAAACAACACCATAACCTTCATTAGGTCTTTCATCACTCAATTTTCTCTTTTCACTCCTTTTAGGACTCAAGAAACCTACAAGAACTAGTCTTATTGCACAACGAAGCAACTTGAATTATTTTGACCACCTAGGGACTTCATCAAGGCTTTAAATTCTTCAAGAACAATTTCCATGAACTACACACACTTTCTTCATTCTGAAATAGTTATGCAACATTCATTTATACCATGAAATCGCTCAAAACCATAATAGTCCTATTAGGATTGCATACCAAGAAAATTACCTTCAATAGATGAAGCTTGTAAAACCTTCAAACACTCAACCATGCCAAATAAAACACATGTAAATGTACCACATGACCTATAAAACATCACCATGTGCATTAGACTCATCAAATCAAAGCATAAATGCTCAAGAACTTCACTTCTCCAAAACTACTCAGAGTTGTCCTCGACACCCAAAAACCAATCATGAGAGATTGACTTGGTTAGGAAACTAAATAACTATAAATTTTCCAAAAATCTTCATATAAATCAGGTAAAGTTCCATACCATCTTGAAACATCCATTTTTTCATATTGTCCTTTACAAAACTTGAGAGATACATCAAAATCTTCACAAAAAAACCCTTTTCAGTGGGGCACACTAACTCACTTGATCACCAAAAACCACCTAGAGAAATTTCAGAGATTCCTCTACATGATCTAATCATCAAAAAATAAAAATAATTCACTTACGATCCCGTTCCATCAATATATTTCATATCAACTCCTTATGAGGGTCTTAGGAAGGTTTTGGAGTTGTTTTGGTGTTAATGATAGTTCATAAAGATATGGACCTTAAACCCTAAAATAATGCCACAAAATATTATAAAGGAAACATATCAACATGTCCTGAAGATATTAGGTTCTTATTCATAATATTAACATTCCAACGAGTATCACAAAGTTGACTTACATTTGGGAAACGTCACTTTTAAACACCCGAATTAACTAAAAATGACATATTTTGCAAAATAATCCAAAATAACACCTAAAATTTTGTCCACATACCTATAACAACATGAAAAAAAAACTTTCCATACTCACAATTGCATATTGGCACTAAAAATTGATCAAGCTACCTCATTAGGATAGGCAATTCTCAAGAATCCTTCTAGGTTCAGACCTCAAAACCAACTTTCATGTTTTCTCCTTCGATAACTAACCTTAAAATTGCATGAAATTTCCTAGGAAAACATTTCATACCTCTAAAAATACTCACATGCCCATAAATACCTTAGAAACTAACTCTCATACCTCATTAGGACTTGATTTCTTCATTTTGACATCAATGATAGCACTTCAAACTCACCTTGACCAAGTTGAAATAAATGAAAACATTTCAACAAAGAATAATGTAGGATGCCCTAGATATTCCGTCACAAATATATATCTTGCATGAAGCTATGAAGCATCTTCCTCAATATGAACCAACAATTCAAAAGGTTCATCATGCATCAATTTGTGTTGACTAAAGGAAAACAAGTAAACAAAGTTTTGAAGACCCCACCTTTTGAAATGTCTTTAATCATAGGAAATATTCTTGTTCATAATTGCATGATTGACTCAAGGGATAGTACTTTTGTGATTCCTAAAAAAATTATTGATATCCTAGGTCTTAAGTATAGTCATGTTTCTAAAGGTGTTTTGTAACTTGGTTCAACCATCAATATTTTAGGAGTGATAAAAGATCTTGAGTTAACCATTCATGTTTGTCCAAGTCTAACCATAACTCAAGATGTGTCTATCATTGACTTGCCTCATTTGTTTTCTATTTGTTTATCAAGATACTTCACTGCTAAAGTAGGTGGCTATTTGTCTTCCGATTGGTCGCATATCCTCCTAAGAACTAGATATGGTACAATATTTACCATACATGGCGAGTCAATATTTTCCTACCATGTAGAGTCTTATGGCCTTTCTCCTCCTCGATCTAATCACCTTATACATGAAGACCAAGAGCCCGAGTCAATCACGTAAGAATAGCATATCCCTCCTTCAATGCTTGATATTTTATTAGATGTATGGGCCAAGGAGCATTACAAATTTGATCCTTATAATACAATTGTAGAAATTGTACTTGGAACTTATTGCATTCATTGATGGGTCATTGTATTCTCTAATCATTTAACTAACAAATTCTTCTGCTAGTGTCATTATAAAACCAGGTTGTGTGTCCAAGGCTATATGCAATGAAGCTTTATGCAACTCAATTATTTGGTGGTTCCTTTTTGGGGGTTTTGGTTGTTATGTTTCTCTCTGTCTCTGCTAATCTACAGAAATGTAATGCTAAACTACTGAAACAACATTACTGTAATGAAATGCATTTAATGGAAATACTTTGCTGGAATTGAAATGCACACACCAAATCAATATAACATAATTCAAATAACACACACTCTGAATTGAAATTGCAGAATTGAAATGACACACTTAGAATTGAAATTACATGAAAGGAAATAACACACACTGAATATAAATTGCATTAAAGGAAATAAGTAAATACATTCAAGTTGTCACTTATCAAAAACCAAAAGCATGCATAAATTTAAAATCCTCCAGTCACCTTGGTCAAGTGGGCCCTTGCTCTTCCTTGGGACAGAGGTAATCTCAACACCATAGGATATTCAAAATAGCATCTAATATATTGATTCAAAAATTTCCATAACATACTCAGTACATAACTGGAAAATAGATACTAACTATTATAAATTGTATTGTAGATTACCAACATCAACTAACTACTAAATTGTTCTTCAAGGAGATGTCTATATAGACATAGTTAGTTACACATCATGCCAAAATTATAGGTACTGAGTTCTTCCACTAAAAACCCTATTAAAGTTCATTAAATCCTACGGAACTACTAAAAAAAGATCCATGTTTATAGGTTGTCAATGGAAAAGTCTTCCATGACTACACAACGGCTCCAGACTCAAAACTCCTTGATTACAATTCCTAGCATTGGCAGTAAATGTCCACTATTATCCTACACATGTCACCACATTTCACTCATAGAGGTGATTAGTGGGAGGTTCTACGGTTAAAAATTTGCATGAAACAAAACAAGATAAATGCATTAAACATACTACCATATAACTATGTAAAGCATCCCCATGCACTAATTAATCATGTTTAATGACAAATCAATAATCACATAGATGATATAAACAATTAAAATAATGCACTCATCATATCCCTTGTACTTTACCTATTGCATGTCCCTATGAAACACATATTTTCCCTGCCTTAAGGCCAAGCTATTGTGTAATATCATATTCCTCAAACTAGTCTACATATTGTTCCCTGGTTCCTTTGCATCCTTTATTGTTTGAAATAACTTCCACCCAAGTTGTGAAACTATCATGTGACTGGGCAGCATTATTCTGCTAGGTAGTAATCGGATTTAGGAGAAGAGGTGGCCTCACATGTGTTCCTACCCACTCATCATTGTATTCCTTGTCATTTTTCTCATACAACTGCTGAATTATTGTAACCAACGCATCACCCCTCCGCATACACCAACTGAGATTCTGAGGGGAGATAACTTCCCTCCTTTTTAATGGCAAGTTTAAGGTATCTCATCTTCTATCACAAGCATGTCTTGCTTCACCAAAATTTTGTTGACTATAGGCATCAAAATCCTACACACATTTCAATACAATATTTGAAGTATTTTCCCCAACACCAAGTTGATAATAAAGAGATCGAAAAATTTCTTCATGGCCACATCATTGTGTTTGGTAGGCCTAATGTAGAAACCTATGGTGTGAGTTGTTTGAGTGAAAATTTTTGTTTGTTCCACCCATGTAATTTGGCTCCTAAGAAAGGACTGAAAGACCTTCAACTAAAAATCTCCCACAAATATATTAATAAAGAAATCAGGCACATTGGTGACCAACATGTTGTGGAGGTAAAATTCACACAGTTGATTTTGTATCTCAGGGGTACTATTTTGATAAATTGACAAAAAGGTTTTGCCATCAAGAGCTTCATGATTTTCTTGACTGCACATCCTCATTAATTTCCAAGCTTTTAATTGCTCTTGGAAAAAGATGTTATAGACAAAAGAAGGTTTCATATATGTCAGAAGCTTACAATCCAATGAACAAATAGAGTATAAAATAGATTCCAACTTCTTCTTCTCATTTACACTGGCCTCAATCTCCTCTTTTAACTTTTTATTTTCCTTTTTTAATGTTTTATTCAAAGAGATAACAGATTTAAATCATTGCTTTCTTTAAGGCCTATATCTCTTTGTCTCTTGAGACTCGCTAACCTCTACCTTCAAGGAAGTATTTTCCCTCACTTTTCTACAATTATCTGTGTAAATGTAGTTTGCAAAGATAATTTGGTTTCTTGCATACCTTTTAAATTTTCCTTCAGGATGGAAATTTTGTCCAGATAACACCTCAGTACATTATCTCCATGTGATTCCTAGACATCAATCTCCATTACAACAGATTCTAGTGTCGGGGTCTGTATATCTAGTGTTGAAGGCATTTTCAGAGCTCCTGACTCAATTTTTGGTGCTGCAGAAATATCTTGACTCTGTGTTGCAGGGATAGTTGTGAATATATGATCCTTAGATTTTTCATCGTGGGACAGACGAGATACTAGCCTCTCCCTTCTCCTCCACAATGGGAGTAGAATCTTCATGAAAAACTTTCGATTGGGAAACTTCAGGTCTCTGCAAAGTACAAGACCTTCTTGGCCTCAACGAAATAGAAGAAGGAACTGGTAAAGTGCTTTTACCCTTAGAATTTTGTGGCATAAAAGATGGACTATCCTAACTACCAGGTTCTTCCACATTCTCCTATGAAGGGTGGGAATCCGAATCGAGCTTAGGTCGAATAATGGGAGATGGTCCCTTCTTGATTTTCTTTTATTTGAAACTCTCCCCTGCACTTATTTGTTTGATCCTTCTCTTGGGTCTAGTATAAAACCTAATGTGAACATATCAATTAAATAAGCCCTAGGTGTTTCAATGTAGCCCTACCACCTCAATTTTTATATTTCGTTCTGAATTTAATGACTAGATGAGCTAAATATTCAGGTAAATTTACCCTAGGTGTAGGGTTTATGAAACCTTTCTTCAAATGAATTAAAATCTTCATTGAATCCTCCAAGCACAAATGGTTTCTGTCACAAGAGATAAAGTACATGTTGACCCATTTAGCAACTTCCTTCCAAATACCAGGAAAAATTTCCCACTTAATCCCCTTTTGAGTACCATATGAAGTGAGGATTACTTCTGGAAGAGCTTTTTTGTCCTCATGAAATATGGGAATTAGGTATTTAAGAGGAGCATTTTTCATAACCTTGAGATCAAGTCTGGTAAACCAAATAGGTCAAAAATAACTTGACTACTTATTTCTACTCTTTTTCCCCCAATTCGCGAGTAGGTGGCTTCAAAATTTATCGAAACTCATCAACTAAATTTTCATCGAAGCCCTCAAATTTCCTAATAAATTCTATTCAGCCAACATCATAAAATACCTAGGAAATTGCAGAATTTCGGAGTAGTGGGTCTAGAGAGTCTAGTTCAGATTTCTTCTTCTGCCCCATAGTATAGACGAATTTAGACAGGTTGTGCATATGAATGGTGTTGTGTTTGAAATCACAAAGCCATCACATGAAGTGTTTGGTGAGTGACAATTTGAAATATACCACAATTTTTCAATTGCCTTAGGTTGGTGCAAAATTAGCGACGTGAAAATTTGACAGGACCAAGTATGCTTAGGTAGTTGTAATGCATGGTATGGCACACACCCCATCATATAGAAAAATAATGCCACTTGTCCTTATAAAACATCTCATCCTTTTCTTAGAAATTCGACACATGTAGTATCATTGCTAATTATGATCCATTATGATTCATTACACCCCACTCCATGTCACAAGATTTTGAATGATATTCCTAATAAATGCATTGAAACTTGTGTATTTATTTAATCATGTTAAGTAAATACGACAGGGGAGTGCTTCAAAATTTAATATCCGTAGCAAAGTAAAATGCACTTACCCTTACCAACTCAACTTCTCAATATCCATAGATTTCCACATCCTGCACTCATAGAGAAAATGTGAGTAGTGTACATTCTAACAATAGACATGCCCACCTTTATTAAAAACATGAAAAAAACAAAAAAACTACAATCTAAGGGAAAGAAGATCGAAAGAATGATCATCTTTCTTTATTCAAATTTAAAAATGACTACTAATGACAAGAAGAACCAGGGTCCTCCATCAATCCATTTCCTTGCATAAGCAAAGATATCTTTGTTGAAGGTTTATTTATCCAGAGGACGCTGATACATCCTTAATCTATGTCCATTCACCAAAAGAGTTCTTCTATCTCCATAACTTGAAAATAATCTCACAGAGCTGTTATCAAACACTTGTTTGATCTCGTTATAGTCCCAACCATCTTGTCCTCAACTTGCCTTTGAACTATTGATACTTTGAGTCAAAAAGTAAGACCCAATCTCCCTCATTGAACTTCTTATATTTGATACGAGCATCGTGCCAAGATTTTCTTTGATGTTGAATAATCTCAGTTTTTTGTTGTGCCTCCATCCTCATTTCATCCAGCTCATTCAATTGCATTACTCTCTCACGTTGTGCTTCGTCCAAATTGATGCCAACTTCCATTTTTTCCTCCAAGTCTACAATTCAAACTCAATGGGTAACAATGGCTTCTTCCCATACACCAATTCATATGGGGAGAAACCAGTAGTGGTCTTCCAAGTTGTATTGTAGGCCCAAACCACTTCTGGGAGTTTTGGTACCTAGTTTTTCTGTCTACATTGAAAACTTTGGTTAAAATATTCTCCACTCTCTATTTGTAACTTCTACCTGCCCATTAGATTAGGGGTGATATAGTGATGACTTCCAATGCTTGATTCAAGTAGATATCTAAGAAATCATCAATCATGTTAGACACAAACCGAGGTCCCTAATCGATATAATAGCTCTAGGGGTGTCAAATCTCAACATAACCCTGTTGTATAAAAAGTCAACTACAACATCTTCATTGGCAGATGCCAATGCTTGAACCTTGCTCACTTTGTGACATAATCAATGCACACCAATAGGTACTCTTTCCCAAAGGATGGGGGATCAAAAGGTCCAACGAAATCAATACCCCACTTCTCAAATGGTCCTAAGACCAATCCGAGGATTGAAAGGCATTTCCATGGACAATGTAGTTTTTCCCATTCTTTGACATGCATCACACTGCCACACTTACTTCTTAACAAAATTGTGAAGAGAAGGCCGAAATGCCCAACTCCAAGGACCTTTTGAATTTTCCTTTTCACCGAGTAATGTCCTCCTCCAGCTCATCATGACAAGCTCTCGTATGTCATATACTTCATCCTCGCGAACACACTGCGAAGAACCATATCGCATAACAATTAAATAAAATTCCGTTACACCATTTATATGTTAAGTTGTTTTTAACTAATCTCTTTCGCTCCTTATTGGTAAAGTAAACTAGAGACTTCCCTATAGTTAGGTAATTTGCAATACCAAGAAACCATGGAGGTTGAGTCGATATTGCATACAAGTGTTCATCTAGAAAATGACCCTAAATTGCTTCTTCTTCTCCTGAAACATTCAATCTTGAAAGGAAATTAGCAACAACGTTAGTCTTTCCTAGCTTATCAATAATTTTTAAGTTAAATTCTTGCAACAAGAGTATCCATCTCGATAATTCTTTACTACTATTTTATTCATCAAATACCTTATGTCCGAATGGTCAATATAAACAAATTTTTGTATCTACTAATATAATGTCTCGAATTTATTCAAAGAATAAACAACAAATAAAAATTATTTTTCCGTAGTGGTGCGCTTTCTCTTTGTAGGGGTCAAATTCTTGTTGATTAAATAAATTGCATACATATGATCTTCTTCATCCTTTTGTCCAATAACAGCTCTCATTGTTGTATTAGACGGATCAGTGTGAATATGGAAAGGTTACCCCCAGTCGGGTCCTCTCAAGACTACAATTCTGGTTAACTTCTCTTTGATAATCTCAAAATCGTTCTGACATTGAGAAGACCATTCAAAAACACAATCTTTTGTTAGCAAAGAAAACATAGATGCATCAATTTTACTAAATTCTTTGATGAACCGCCTATAATACCCTGCGCATGTCCAAAGAAACTCTTGATGTCGATCTGATTTTTTCGCCTATGCGGTGAGTTGTTACTTCAATATTTTTGGGGTTGACCTTTATTCCTTCGTAGAAATATGATGACCTAGGACAATTCCTTGATCAACCATAATCAAATATTTTTAATGACTCAAGGAAAGTTGGTGCTTCTCATATCTAGTTAATAATTTTTCAAGATTGTTCGAGATTCATCAAAAGTGGAACCATGGACAGTGAAGTCGTCCATGTAAACTTCAACACGGTCATTTGTAAGATATACAAAAATGACCATGCACTCTGAAAGTAGCAGGTGCATTACAAAGCCCAAATGGTAGGACTCTATATGCAAATGTACCCCGTGGACAAGTGAAGGTCATTTTATCATGATCAATAGGTGCAATGCTAATTTGGCTATACCCACTACACCCATCCAAGAAGGAGAAATATTTCTTACCTGTAATATTTTCATAACTCCGATCAATAAATGGCAGGAGAAAGTAGTCTTTCTCGGTGCCTTTATTAAGTTCCATATATTCTACATAGATTCTCCATTTACCATTTTTCTTGGGAACTATAACTAGTGGTGATACCCATTGACTATTAGATATAGGATAGATGAATCCTACCTTCAGCAATTTTTCTATCTCATTTTTGACTATGTCTCTAAGTGTTGGATTAATTCTTCGTTGTGGTTATCTCACAGGTTTAACATCCTCAAGTGTAGATATGGTGAGTGTAGATGCTTGGATGGATCCCTTTCATATCAATATAATCCCAAGCAAAATCTTGGGAATGCTTCCTCAAGATTTCTACAACCCTAGTCTCTTGGTTGGCCTCTAATTTATTACCAATGGTCAGCTCTTTTCCTATGTCAACAATCACTTGCTTGGTATCTTTCAAAATAGTGAGCTCTGCATCAGCAATTAAATAATTCAAGGGACAAACATGAGGCTGAAGCATGTGCAAAATAGTCATATTTTCAAGAGACATAACCTTGGTTAAAGGACAATAGAAATTAATGATTGCACATTCCTCATGATAAGCATAGGTTTCTTTACAATTTTCATTGGAAATGTCACTTACCAAGGTAATATTATCTGATTGTGTTCATAACATATGGTTTTGTAGCCTCAGTTCCAATTTTTGTAGCCTCAGTTATGATTTCCATAGCCACGGTGTCCTCTTCATCAGACATTGTGTATGACTCAACAATTTCTTCCATGTGATTTTTCACTGCAATGGTGGCCGATAAGAAGAACTCAAATGATTAGTATCTAGAATAATCTACCCATACATGTTCACAAACATCCACATATGGTTGGGTAGGAGGATACAATGAAATATTCTTTGATTTTTGCCCATTTAAAATGGTCATTTTTCCCAACCTACAGTCAATATATATAGCAACAGTAGCTAACCAAGGCCTTCCTAAGATGACTAGATATCCCAACTTCGAGCTTTAGTCTGTAAGACCATAAAATCGACGGATACTCCCAAGATTCAACTGTGACCATTACATCCTCAATCACTTCATCCGGTACAGCAATAGATTGATCTGTCAATTGAAGAATGATATTAGTTGGCTACAATCCTGTTAAAGATAGCAAATTGAACATATATGTTATTATAACATTGATGGCAGCACCAAGATCCACAAAAATATTAGATATTGATTGACCATTTACAAAAATAGTAATGACTGGACTCCCAGGATCCCCATATTTTGGTGAAATAAGCTTTCCAACGCAATAAGATCAGCTAGATTCCCTTCCACTTTGACCATTTTTGGGTATTTCTTCTTTCTTCTTGGTGTCTTTATACACTAGTCTCTAATGGTCTGGTTTAATTCAGAATGTCCCTTATTGCTCTTAGAAGTGGGACCTCAATGTTCATCTTTTTAAACTCTTGAACTAGTGTTGTTTCTTCTGCAGTTTGAGTTTCTGTAATCATTCTGGAAAAGGAGTTGCATGTGCATTCTTATCTTTTCCTTAACCATTCCTAGTGTCTTGCATTTGTGGAACATGTTCAATTTCTTCATTTTCCTCAAGTGTCTCTTCTTTCTCATTTTCCTCAGGTATTTCTGTGATAACAATAGGAGGATTATTCATTGTTCTCCCAGACCTTAGTCACATATTATTGATAGTATTAACATGCATTGTATCACTTTGTCCTACTTCATTAATTGAAGTTGTCATTGATTTTTAGGGTTCACTACAGGATGGGCTGGAAGTTGAGTTTGTGTTGTTTTCCCTTGTTGATAGTTTTTGGTGGGGCCATTAAAGCTTGTTGTGGTTGTTGGAACCTCCTAAATTTATTAGAATTCTGTTGAGGTGTCCATTATTGGTTTTTCCGTGGAATTGTATTGGTTGGTGGTGTCCAACCCTGTTGATTGTACGGAGTCATCCATGGTGGTGGATGTGGGTAAAGCATCCAGTTTGGAGGTGTCCACTCAAGTTGTCCCCAAGTAGGTTGAGGATCCTGAATGAGCCATGACATCATCCGGGCGTTACGAGCAGCGGACTAGGGGCATACACAACCCGATTATTTGGCCTTTGAACAAATTTTACCTTTACATTTGCTTGAGACACAAAATTCAATATTTCTTTAAATTGAGGTAAGAAAGTGTAATGGTTAGTATCGTGATCAGTGACATCATAGATCAAACACATGTTTGTGACATCCAAAGGACACTCTCTCAAAGTATGTCTCTTCATGTATTTAGGGAAGTATATGTCTAGAGGTTCTTTTGTAGCACTGTTCTTGGCTTTCAACCCATCAATGGTTGATGTTAATTATAACAAGACGTTTGTTTTCATGTTAGCCATTTCCTCCGTGTTATAAGGTACCTAAGGCATCTTGGATGTTTTTCTTTTCCTTATACCCCCTCATGTTCTAGAGTGACTTCTCGTATAGCTCAATGATATCTTCCATGCTAATTTTGTACACATCACCTCCTCCCATAAGATGGAGGGAATCCTTAGTTTCCTCATTAATTCCTTTAAGGAAAATTGTCTTAGTGATCTCTGAATGTAACTCATAACCACTCCTTCGATGGAGAAAGAGAAATCTATCCAGATAATCTTCTAGATTTTCATCTTCCTTTTTCTTTATCTGGAAGAACTCTTTTTCATATCTCTTCCCCTGTAGTAGTCTTGATATTTGTCCAAAAAGGTTGTCTCCATGTTTTCCCAATAATGAATGGAGTTAGGGGACAATCCCATGAACCACCTCATAGTAGAGTCTTTGAGGATGGAAGGAAATAGTTTGAGTTTTTTATTGTCTATTCATTCGTAGTCATATGTCTGGAAAAACTTTGAATTCAAACAGAATTGATATGGGTCTTCTCTCAGTAGACATTCCTCGGAAGATACGAGAAGATGGATGGTGAGATATTTTTCATAGGTTCATCCTCATCTTCGTCTAAGACAATGGGATAGTTAAAGGTTCTACCCAAGGGTCGGTTCTCATTATTCTTGTTGTCTCCCATTTCTGAAGGTTTTTCTAGTTCTAAATAGGATGATGCAAAATGTTTAGAATGGCTTCTAGGTGTTGTATTAGATCCAATGATCACTTTCAGTGTTCCCTACTTATACTTTGTTTGAAGATATTATTTGGATATTATGTGGTATAAATCTCCTTGAATGTCTCGTGGCATGTGCATCAAGGTTGGTTATGTAAACAAGGCTTAGGAATTCTACTAGTTGCATAGATTAACTTCATTAACACCCATAGCATGTAAAGTGAATAAAATGGTGTGTTGTGCTTATGGTGTCCCCGGCAACGGTGCCAAAAATGATGGGTCATTGTATTCTCCAATCATTTAACTAATGATTCTTCTACTAGTGTCATTATAAAACTAAGGTTGTGTGTCCAAGGTTGTATGCAATGAAGCTTTATGCAACTCAATTGTTTGGTGGTTCCTTTTGGGGGTTTTGGTTGTTATGTTTCTCTCTGTCTTTGCTAATCTACGGAAATGTAATGCTAAACTACTGAAACATCATTATTGTGATGAAATGTATTTAATGGAAATACTTTGCTAGAATTGAAATGCACACACCAAATCAATATAACATAATTCAAATAACACACACTCTGAATTGAAATTACATAATTGAAATGACACACTCAAAATTGAAATTGTTTGAAAGGAAATAACATGCACTGAATAGAAATTGTAGTAAAGGAAATAGGTAATTTCATTCAAACTGTAACTTATCAGAAACCATGAGCATGCATAAACGTAAAATCCTCCAATCACCTTGGTCGAGTGGGCCCTTACTCTTCCTCAAGATGGAGGTAATCTCAACTCAATGGATATTCAAAACAACATCTAATATATTGATTCAGAAAAGTTCCATAACATACTCAATACATAACTGGAAAATAGATACTAACTGTTATAAATTGTATTGCAGATTACCAACATCAACTAACTACTAAATTGTTCTTCAAGGAGATGTCTATATAGACATAGTCAGTTACACATCATGCCAAAATTGTAGGCATTGATTTCTTCCACTAACAACCCTATTAAAGTTCATTAAATCCTACGGAACGCTAAAAACAAGATCCATGTTTATAGGTTGTCAATGGAAAAAGTCTTCCATGACTGCACGACGGCTCCAAACTCAAACTCCTTGATTACAATTCCCAACATTGGTAGTAAATGTCCACTATTATCCTACACATGTCACCACATTTCACTCACAAAGGCGATTAGTGGGAGGTTCTACGATTAACAAGTTGCATGAAACAAAACAAGAGAAATGCATTGAACTTACTAGGATATAACTATATAAAGCATCCCCATGCACTAATTAATCATGTTTAATGACAAATCAATAATCACATAGATGACATAAAAAGTCAAATAATGCACTCATCATTCATGAATAATAATTTACTTTCTCCGCACCACTTAAACAAGAAAAAGATCATGCTTCTAAATTATGGAAATTGTTCTTTGATGGTTCCGTATAGGAATGGAGTGAGGGCAAGTTTTGTTTTAGTTTCTATAATGAGTGAGAAATTATTTTCTCGTAGATTACAGTTTGCATGTTCAAACAACATAGCATAATATGAGGCATTGGTGCATGGTCTTCTAATTGTTGAAAAGAGACAAATCAAAGCATTGCAAATATTTGGAGACACTAAATTGGTCATTCATCAAGTTAGAGGAAAATGTGCTACTAAGAATAAGCTTTTAAAAGCTTATAAACACAGAGTTTGGGATCTCTTGGAGAGTTTTGATGTTGTTAACCTACAAGTGGTGCCAAGAAAGTTAAACAAAGAAGCAGACCATATGGCATCTCTTGGATCAAAATTTTCACTAGTGAAGATCTTATCCATGAAAGAAACATATTAAGTTAGTCATCGACCATCGCCTTCGATAATGAAATCGATGGAAGGTATTTGACAAAGGATGAACAAATTGTTCAATTTATCCAAAACAACATCGAGTTTTCTTTAAGAATGCATTCGATTTTGCATGATAGTTATGGTGATCAAGTTATTTAGTTGAGAACAAACAAGTTGCCTAACATATTGGTCACGCTTGAGAATATATTTAGTTATGATGATGAATCCAAGGAGAAGAGAAAAACATAACCGCAAATCAAGAATGTTGTCAATCAATCACTATTGCACACAAGGCAAGGAACTCTTGTTTGGAATGGTATGTAATGAAGATGAGAAGCAAGTCTTTATCTCCTTATCTCAAAAATTTAATGATATCTTCTCATGGGATTATGAAGACCTAAGGGATTTGATCCAAACATTTTCCAACATTCCATTGATCTTGATCCTCACGTCAAACCAAACAGACCAAAGCAAAGCCTCACAATCCCAAGATAGAACCCCTCATGAAGAAGGAATTATCGAAGTTGGTTGAGGTAAAAAAAATCCTATCAAATACTCTAGTTGGGTGGAAAATCTTGTTCCAGTGAAAAAGAAGAATGGAGAAATCAGAGTTTGTGTTGATTTCAAAGATTTGAATAAGGCTTCCCTAAAGGATCCTTATTATTTACCTTCTATGGAGCAGATTTTACAAAACGTAGCAAGAGTTGAAAGGTTCTTTATGCTTGATGAATATTCAGGTTTCAAATAGATCAAGGTCAAAGAAGATGATTAGTTTAAAATTGCATTTACAACCATGGGGAACATATGCTTATCATAAAATGGATTTTGGTTTATCAAATGTAGGTGTCACATTCTAAAGAGCAATGGATATTGCTTTCAAAGGGTACATCAATGAGTTCATCCTTATCTATCTGGATGATATAACTATCTTCTCAAAGCAGAGAAAAGACCATATCAGTCATCTTGAAAGAGCGTTTGAGATATGCAAGGAATTGGGGTGTTCTTGAACCCCAATAAATGTAACTTTGCAGTTCCTAGGGGCAAGTTTTTGGGCCACATTGTTTCAAATGATGGAATTGACATTGATCCGAAATAATCTCAACCATTTCATCTCTCTCTTTTCCTACTCACAAGAAAGTCTTACAATCATTCCTTGGAAAGATTAACTGTGTTGGGATATTTATTCATAATTTTGTATGATTGGTTGGACCCATTACTCTAATGCTCAAGAAGGATTTAGCTTTCAAATGGACAGCAAAAGGAAAAACAATTTTTGCCAAGATCAAACAAGAAATAGCTCAAGCTCCTACACTTATTAACCATGACTACTCTAAAGATTGTATCTTATATGCATATGGAGCCAAATCTAGTATTGTTATTGTTTTGACACAGCAAAATCATCAAATTTAATAAGAGTTGATGGCTTTCTTCAATTAGACACTAAAGGATTATGAATTAAGGTACAATCACATTGAAAATGGGTATTTGCCATCATGAGAACTCTAAAGAAATTCAAGAGTATGTTTTCCACTAATCATATCAAAGTTCTAGTATCGCATTCCAGTGTGAGAGACTTTATTATGGGAGCGTAAATCAATGAGAAAGAGTTAGATGGGTGACCAAAATAATGGAATATGATATGATTATTAAAGCCACAAAGCTAGTAAGAGGAAGAGCACTTTGTGAGCAACTGGCAATGGATGCTCAAAATGATCAAGAAACCTCTTTCTTCATGAATGAGGAACTTCCACAAAACGTTGAAATTCAGCAGGATAAAGGAAACATGGTTGATAATCACGGTTGGATTGTTAGCATGGCCACATTCTTGGCTACTTGGTGCATATGCCCTTGGCCTTAGCAAAACAAAAAGAATGCATTTGATATTACAATCAATTCCTTGTGCATTGATTGATGGGATTCTTTTTCAAATGAACCTTGATGGAGTGTTGTTGAAATGTATTGAAGGAGAGAAAGTGAACAAGGTCTTGGAAGAATTTCATGATGGTTTCTTTGATTGACACTTTTCTACCAAATCCACTGCAATGAAAATTATAAAGGAAGGATATTTCTGGCCCACACTATTTGCAGATGCTCACATATGGGTTAGAAAATGCAAAGAATGTGTCTTCTTTACTTGCAAAAAGAGGTTGGTTGCCCTTACACTTCATCCCATTCAAGCTTATCGACATTCTTCCAATGGGGTCTTGATTTCATTGGCATGATTAACCCTCCATCAAGTGTTGGTCACAAGTGGGTTTTGACAACAACAGATTACTTTACTAGGTGGATAGAAGTTGTGGCACTCAAGGAAGCTACTGAATCAGCTATCCTTGAATTTCTTGAAGATATTGTGACAAGGTTTGGCATTCCTCAAACTATCATCTCTAATAATGCAAAAGATTTCTTAGGCTCTAATATTTCTGATTAGGCTCTTGGACTTGGAATTTATTTGAAGACTTATTCCAACTACTACCCTCAGGGTAATGGTTTGCAGAGTCTACTAACAAGAATTTGATTAGAATCATGAAGAAGACAATGGATATCAACCAGAGGCAGTGGCACACAAAGGTAAGAAATGCTCTTGGGTTGATAGAATTACATCAAAGAAAGCAATTGGAAGTTCCCCTTAAAAACTTATTTATGGAAGAGAAGCTAGGCTTCCTTTATCTTTAGAATTTCTTTCACTATAACTGGCCCATCATTTGGGATTTGAAGGTGTAGACCAAAGAGAAATTAGAGTGGCAAAACTAGTTGAACTTGAAGAATTAAGGAATTATGCCATGATCATATCAGATGAGCATCAAAGATCATCCAAACAATAGTTTGATAAGAAGATTAGAGCTCATAATTTCTAAGTGGGTAATCTGGTCTTGAAATGGAATGCGACAGACGGGCTAAACAGGCGGCACTCTAAGTTTGATGCAATTTGGAGTGGGTCATATATCATTAGTGTTTGCAAAGAGGCCAATTGTTTTCAATTGTCTAAACTTGATGGATATGTATTATAAATTTCATTCAATGGAATTTATCTTAGGCATGCTCATTGAATTGTTTCATTGCATCTTGTACGTGTTAAAGTAGTTTCGATTCCTCCAAGTGTTGTTTAGCACATTGCCTTGTTGGTAGTATAGGTTTCATTTCCCTAAGTGTTTTGCACATTGTTTTGGTGTCTTTGGGTGGCATTTGTAATTGCACATTGATTCATGGAGAACTCCAAAAAAAGTATGTTGTGGGTAGGGTTTCAAAGTTTCATGGATCAGCTACAACACCTCACAAAATCAAATGCAGAGCAACTAAAAATCATATTTTGGCGTTGTTTGACAAAGCATATCCAAAATACCCAAAAAATTAGCTTTCAGGGCAAAACAAGGCATTGCTGTATTTTATTCATTGTTTTTAGAGCATGGAGTGGAAAATCAACTTTATTTCATTTTTCCACTCTCATTAAATCCAATTCAGAATGATTTTCATGAATAAAATAATCCTTTCAATCAAAGCAAACTAATGCTAAGTCCAAATGTTGATTCATGTGGATTCAAGGATAGGAATTTAAGTTGCGATCGGTTTTAAAGTGTATCAGACTCATCTCCATACCCAATGGATTGCATAAAGCTACTAGTCTTCATATTTAGCACGCAAATATCCCCGAAAGTCACCAAACGGTTGCCCAAAAATAACTCTCCTGAGCTATTTTGGCAACTTGCATTTCATTTTGGCTTTGGCGTTATGTTTTAATAGGGCTCGGTGAGTTGCAATGATTCCCTTCAAATTCTGAGAAAAAATGCATACTTTTATGCTTTGTGATGATTCATTGGCTTTTGTGTCGTCATTCCAAAGTGTTTGTAAAAATGTTCGTCTCGAAAAAACTTGAGAAATTTTGCGGGGGAGGTTGGTTTTATGTTTTGTAGTTAAGCCGCAAGCATGCATCCCTCCTCTCGAGCTCCACGACCTAACTCGGTGGGTCTTTGGACCCCTCGTGCAACTTTGTATGCTCATGAGAGCATGCATTCCACGCCTCGAGCTCCAAAAATGCATTCCTTCGCGGCTCGCGAGCTTCCTCCGCATGTCTCGCATACTCTTACGAGCATGCACCCTCGCCGCCGACTTCCCACTCTTGCAATCTAAGACCCGATCTCTGCAACAAACCATGTGGAGACATGTGGCGGCAAAGAAGACAAGTGGCCCTTGTAGTCAAAGGTCTAAACCTCAGAGCTAATCGAGAGAGTGCCATATGGCACAAGCTCACAAATCAACACGATCAAAGGGAGGCATTCAACGACCAATCAAGTGGCGACACGTGTTACCATTTTGGGCTTCTTAAGGGCATTTGGGCTCCATGGATTTCAAAGCCCCTGAATAAAATGAGGATTATAGTTCGGGTTCTGTAGTCGAAGGCAAGTCAAAGAAACATGACACGAGTTAGGGGATGACAGATGTCGCAGATTGAGTGGTTCAACAAGGGCACGTGGAGGCATTTCGGCGAGTTTGAGGCGAGATGCACCCGGCAGACGTGAGGTTTGCATAATCAACCAAGGTTGATAAAATTTTTAGGTCTCATGGGTTTAAAACAAAAGAGTAGTCGACGTGCAATGTGCAAATAGACCCCGACCCCCACAAACAATAAGAAGCTAACACGTAGCAAAAGTCAAAGCAATGCATACATGGCAAAGGCAATCCAAGTAACCAATCAAACGACGCTACGCATCAAGTTCTTGTGCAATACGACCTACAAAACTTCAAATCGCAATAACTTTCGTTGTAGAACTCCAAATCACATAAAATCGGGTCTTGTCGGAAAGGTCTCCTCGAGCCCTTCAATTTGGCATCATTAAATTCAAATTTTGGTGACCTATGGTGGAAGAAAAATGGTAATAACAGTTTGGGCATTTAAGATGAAGTTGCAGACGGCTCAACCACCCAAATTGATGAAGTATGGGACTTTTTCCTTCTCCTACAAGCAAGCTAACATGGGGGAATGGTCTTCCAGGGGCACCCATGTGCTTGGCAGAAGAATTAATGCATTTGTTGGTGGTTGAAATTAGAAAAGTCGTGTTCTCTTGTTTTCCCTCCTCTCTCTCTCTCCCATATTTCTACATAATGTAAAATGACATTCATTTGTAAAGGGGGGACCCTCTCATAATACAAGGGCTTCATTCATAGTGTTTCCTAAATGTTTATGAGTTGTAGGTGTCACACTTGAACTTCTATAATGTGTTTTTACTTTATTCATGTAGTATAATGGACCGTGCATCCCTTTAATGCAATAAAACTTCATGTTTTGTGGCTATTCTCTGCCCTAGCTAGTTTTTTTTTTGCAATTTCTTACCTTTTCATTATATGCAGGGGTGTTGTGTATGCTTTCTCACTTTGCAAGGTTCATTTATGTTGCATTGTGCGAAAATGGAGATTTAAATGTTGTTTTGGATTGTGGCACTCATGTCTGCCATCTCCTCTTTCTTTTTCTCTCATTTTCCCGCGTTTAAGAGTGTCTTTCCCCTTCTTCTTGGTGTTATCACCTCCCCTTCGTTTAGGATTTCCCTTTCATGCATCTCTCTTCCCTTGGTCCCTTGGATTGTTAGAGTAGGATTAGATAGTTGCATTTATAGCAATAGGAGTAGTTTTAGCATTAGGATTAGGTAGAGGAAGTCGGCCTTCTCTCGGAGGTCCATCTCATAATGCAAGTCCCGCAACTTAGAGACAATCTCATGTTGCCTCAAAATCTTAGGTTGTCCACAACTCAAGGCACGATGCGATTTTGAGCTCGAACAAGTGCAAAAGTGACAACAAACTCCATTTGTCATTCTTTTATCTTTCAAATTATATCTTTTGGGTTGGTCTTTCTTGTCACAAAGGTTCTAATTTCGAATTAAGAACTCATATACATACAAGTCTAATCTAAGCATTTACCATCTAGCTATCATCTATCTACCACATATTGAACTAAGAAAGCAAGGACTACATTTGCATACTACATGCACAACATAGGAGGGCATAATTCTAAAGTTTTCATCTACACACAAGGGTTTCTATTGGGATGAAATAGTTTAGCCCACTATTAGTGTTGAGGCTAACGAACCAACCTAAATCAAGGGATAGTTGCATGTATTTTTATACGAAGCACTAGAAGAACTACATTGAGTCTTAAATGTAGTGCAGCACTTGATGATTCACAAGCGGGGTGATAAGCGGGGTGATAGGTGGGGTCAATGCGACTCAAACATTTGCATCTTTATTTTTAGAGGCAATGATTGCTTGAGTGTGTTACAAGATAGCAAGGGTTTATTATGCAAATACATGTACAAAATCTATGGTTATGGGTGTATCCGAACATACAAAAGTGTGAAACAAATGATAACGAAGGAACCCAGAAAAAATCAGAGTTCGAGGAGATGACAGTCCAAGAAAGTAGGGAAGGACGGAACCAGACCATAGAGTCTTGACCCTATCGTAAGGTTTTGCATGAAGGAGTATAGCTGAAAAACAATCAATCTGGATTTGTCCAAAATCTTGCATATTTCCCAATTTTGGAGGTGGTACATCTCGATAGTCTTCTAAATCAGCTAAGTGACATCTTTCATCCCATTTGTGCTTCTAAATTCAAGTACTTGAATGTTATAATTGATTGTTATGTCGTGCATTCTTCTAAATTGATCTAATCTAAGACGTAAATCTGAGTGCTTTCAATAGTGTAATCTTTGTTATATTACTACAAGTAAAACCTAATTAAATTGGTCTGAAATTTAATTAAAGCTTAAACAAAACCCAATGTACTGTCGCGTATATTTTTGAAAGCTTTTTAGACATTAGTCCGCTCTGGTGCCATATGTGCACCTTATTCTACAATCAATGACAATGTACTTTTGGCTTCTGCAAGAAATACCAATAAAAATGATTGTGCAGGCATATTCCGTGATGCACCAGTGAAGATTGTAAATAGTAAACAACGTGGTAATGTGGGAAAAGGATGTTAAGATATCAGATTTTTAACTTCATAAGAGATGTTGCTTGTGATAACTGAAAATAATATATAAACACAAAATAGCAAGAGCCAAAGTCTTTATTACCAAGTATATAGACAAAAATAGTAACAGCAAACGCCTTTATTACCGAGCAATAGAACCAATAAACAATCGACAGCCCTTCTACTCTTGTTCCAACCACTTGATTGATCTGATTTTTCAATTATTTAGTACAATCTCGAACTAAAGCAAGAAATCAAATAAGGCATCAATTGACAGCAATGTTAACTAGGCTCCACAAATAAACGTTGGAAGAATTTTCTTGAATTATATTTGAAGATTATTTACACCCAAACTACTGTCTTCAGATAAATGTCTTCTGAGATATTTGTAAATAAAGAACATATAAGGTATGCAGCCCACATGGATTAGAATATGAAGGTGAATCAAGCTCAATAAAGTGTAAACTGCTTTTTCAGTGAACAGTTTCGTAGTTTGTACTAGATCTTACAACCTCTCAATTATTGAACCCCAAAAAGAACCGTTATGCATAAGGATGATGTCTATGTTTGTCCTTTTCGCGAACTACTATAGGAGGAACTTTGATAATCACGATCTGCAAGGTAAACCTATAAATTAGTGAAATAAATTTGAAGGTAGTTTACATGGTTAGACCAGCATAAAATATTTTACAGTAATCCCTCCAATAAAATGGGATCCTAGACATACCACGGGAAGATGAATGGTGTCTTGACTTTTCTGAATGACCTGAAAAACACACATCCGTTGACATCAGTCAGACGGAAACACAGATATCACAACTTCACAATATATTATAATTCTAAAGAACTTTTTCAAATCACAGTTAACTAACAATGAACTGATATTTAAATTTCAGTCAACATATTTAACTTTCAAAGCCACAAAGAATGAATACTGAAATACAAGCTGAAGTAAAAAGTTTAGACGGCCAAAATAAAATATAACATTTTTCATCCAAACATTACAGATTAAAAATATTTCTCACCAATATCTTTGTTCCTATCCTTACTCCGATGAGATTTCTCCTTTCCCTTTTCTCTTTCCCTATCTAATTCTTTTTCCCTTTCTCTGTCCCTCTCAAACTCCCTACCTCTATCTCGCTCACGTTCTCTGTCCTTCTCCCTGTCCCTTTCACGATCACGGGGTCTTGATCTTTCCTTATCTCTGTCCTTACTTCTGTCTCCCGAGCAATCTGCTCTGTGATTAGCCGGTTTTAATTTTGTTACAGCAGAGTCTTCTCTCAACTCTCCATTCACAGACACATTGCGAGTCTCGTCATCACTTTTCTTTGATTCTTTCAATTTGTCTAGAGCTGCTTTCACAATTGCATCCCTTCCACCAGAAGACTCTGAATTGGACAGACCAGGTTGGCTTGATGCCTTTGCTCCATTTGATGAGTTTTTTAGCAAAGATTCCTGAAAGGTATCACCATCTATATGACATTAGGGTAGCAACAGATGTTTATCCAAACTCCAAACGATTAAATATAATCCATATAAAAGCATGCCAAAGAAGTTTTGTACCAAAGATCAAACTCACCTTAGCCTCTGGTGGCGGATCCCAGCTCTTGTTTGTCAATACAAATGAATCTGAATCTTTGCATATTTCAATATATTGAGCCTTTGGTTGCCTATATAAGTTGGCAAGAACTCTACAAACTTCATCAATTTCATGTTTATCAGCATCAAATACTTTCCTCCATGGAGGGTTTTCAGGAAGGGGATCTGGAATCGACGAGCAGCTGCATACACAACTCCACATGCTACTACCTCACTCTTGAAACGGACACACAATGTTGTCCGCAAGCTGGTCAAAAAAACAAAACCATCACTAGTGGTCAGTGCATCAAGGAAAATGGCCAAAAACGCAAAGACATTGTCATGTAACTGAATCATATAGCCCCAATCTATCCACATTAAATGTAAAACTATAGGCTTTGCTTTAAATAAATAGAGTATAAAATTGTTCAAGTACCTATCGCTTGCCAAATTCCAAGCTTCTTGCATCAGTTCTGGAGGGGCTTCAACTTGAGCCAGATAGTTCAAAATAAATTTATGAGGATGTTCAACATGGCAAATAAAGCCCATCTCCTTCAACAGGTGACGTTCTGTTCTGTTCAAGTCCATCTTTAATTCTGTATATTTCTGCAATCAAAAGAAAGATGACATAAGTATGGGCATGCACTGTTGCTACTTTATTAGATCTACTTTATTAGCCGAAAACAGAAATATAGCCGTACTACGGTCTATACAAACTTTGAACATTGAGATCAATATATTATGGTCTGCGTATCAATATTCTTGCTTAACAGAAAAACTCATAGATGGACATTCCACAAGCGGAAAACATTATTCGGTACTTCAAATCATTTTCGGGAACACAATGTTAAAAGAATGATATGGTTTCCAAATCACAAAGCCCATTCTGAATATCCAAGATTCACCTACAGATTGTTTCAATATTTTCCAGTCATAAATGGAATAGAGAGATTATCATCCATTTAATATAGGTAAACAAAACCAGGAGTTACTGCTTCAGCTATGAATGTCCATAACCTGTGGATGAAATTCAAATAAAGACAGACTCATCCTGATAATAAAAGTTTATTCAAATTTCCTAGTCCTTCATGAAGAACCGCTTTTGCATAGAATTGCCCTATGTCATGCTACATTTGAATCACTTCAATAAGTCTGACATGTCCTTCAGAAAGAGATGGTTCACCAGAATTTTTATCTCACATACATACAAATAGACACACACAGAGGGACAGACGCGCGTGTATGCAGACACAAGCACACACACGCAGACAACCAAAATAGATTATGATGAATGTTCAATATATCTAAAAAAATTGTGAAATTTTCTGGATTATCAAAAAGAAATGCATGTTTCAATCTGATTCTTCTCCATATATTAGTTTGAATCCTTCAATGGTAGAGATCCCCAGAAAAATATCTAGATTCTCAAGGAACTCCTGTTGTGAAGCTATTTGTCTTTCATAGTCAAATCAGGCACGTAAACCAGCATTGATTGGAGAAACAGCCTCGTCAAACATAAACATAATTGTTTTAGAATGCATAAGCAAGATTATGGTGTTATGTCAGCCCGTAATTGTTAAAATGACATGCCAGAGAAGCTTGTGTCAGTTTAAAGTTGTCCATAATGGGTTAAATGATATTAGAATATGAGATTATTTTTATTAATGAAACATAAATAATTAAATGACTACACATTGTGAACCATGTATGAAGACATTTGTACCTCACAGGGATGATACGGCGAATTAAACTATTAATTGAGGTCTAGGAATATTTCACAACTAAGCATCTTAGAAATGAATCATTAAAAATGCTCGGTATATATTGATTACGTCTTGATGTAAATTGGATAATTATGAAAAAAAAATTTAAGATTTAGTTATCGCTTGGTGGAATTTATAATCCATAGGTCCCAGGATTGGAACCTAGCTCTAAAGAATGAGCAATGCATATTATAGTTTGATTTGGTAGAAGTGATGACTATGGATAAGTATTCAAGTATCTTATTTCTGATTTTGGTAGAACTTGGAAACTATTTTTTAATATGACCATGTTTATGGCATGTTTTTCTAGATCTTGCAGGGAGCAAATCTAACAGTTTTACTTTATGAACAAGACAGTGTTTGGATTATAAATATGTTGATCATTGAACATGTCAATGAATATGTTTTAGATTGGAGATGACTCTGGAAAACTGGCTTTAAGATTCTTGTAATTGTGATTCTTATAATTGATATGGACAGTTAAGAGAGTTGTGATTCCTTGAGAGCTACTCCTAGTTTGGAATAATGTGATTACTTTTAAACAAGCGAAGGAAAAATTAATGCAATGATTAGGATTATAAGATATTATGATTTCTCATATCATATATTGATTGTTAATGTTTATAACTCTGATATGGAATATTATTAAAGTTGGAACACTTATCATAGAAAATAAGTATATGGGAACTTTTATGGACAGTTTATAGTCCCCTGTATGTGATGGTAAACTAGGCTTAGGGTTCTTGAAATAGTGACTTCCTTCTATGGTATGGGACACGTTGAAAAGTTATTATTTATTGCATCGTGTTCATGGTTTAAATTGTACTGTTTGGTTAATAATAAACTAGGATTAAGATTCTTATAACATTAATATGAATGGGTGGCATGGGATATTCAAAAAGGTTGATGTTGTTTGTGTTCTAATTCTAGTTTTCCTAAGTTGATAACATGGAGATATGGATATATGGTTATGAATTTACAATGGGGAAAGGGAATTTTATTGAGAGGTTTGTTATAAGACTAGGGAGTGACTGCTATGGATAGGGATCCGGATAAGCAACTTACTACATTGGTTCGCACATGATGAGTGCTAAGATGTGATATGGGGTAGAATGTAGATAGACTCAAAGTCTATTGTCATGATTAGTTAGATGGGATTATTTCATGTTGTTAGATTTCAGTAAGGAGTTCCTTCTGTTATCCTAAGCATATTGGCCAATAACAGATTTAAATAATTGCGTCATTTGAAACTGTGGTTGTTCTGTAGTCTTCTTTACTGTTTGTTTAATTGCACAGAGCTGTATATAGCTGAAATTAGGTTTGAAACCTAAGATAGCTGTATGTTTCTGGTGTGTCACCAGGCAAATCTGCAAATGTTTACAGGATTAAAACTTACATCAAGATAAGCCCTGTGATAGTGTCTTGTTGGAACAAGATCAACATTAATAAAGAGCCATTTGGTGCTAACATTCATGCAATTTTATTGTTAATGTGCATATCTGAGCAAAGACAAATTTTGGTGTGGCTGGTATCTGCGATCTTGTGGTGTAGCCATTGTATCCATGCACCCTTCTCCGCCAACTCTTAACATACAACAGCTCTAGAGTGGAAAAATTTTGTAGCCTTGACAAATTAGAATTCGCATCTGACACGGAGAAAGTCAAAATTTGAAATTTTAAAATTCTAAACAATTTTTAGATCAACATTAAATGCAAATTTTATTTTTGAACTGCACATCCAAGCAAAGATGACTTTTGGTGGAGCTAATATCCATGATTTTGCAGTGTAACCATTGTATTCGTGCACCCTTCTCCACCAACTCTAACATTCAACAGCTCTAGAGAGCTGAATTTTTGTAGCCTTTAACAAATTAAAATTTGAATTTGACACGGAGAAAAACAAAATCGGAAATCTTAAAATTAAGACAAACAGTCATCTTTTCTGTAATAAATTCGTTGCAAATTTATGCCATCCAAACCCATCAATTTTCCTAATCCTTCTCTTTATGTTTTCAAGATTCAAGATCCTGTTGATACCTTTTGCATACTCCCAAATTTCCAGCTCAATATCTTTGATCAAATGACAAAAGAAATAGATTGGATGGGGTCTTTTGACCTTTTAAGACTGAGGGTATTTCAGCTACTTTTTGTTTTTTTTGTTCAATGATGTTTTTGACCTTTTAAGACTCGGTATTTCATTTACCTTTTGCTTTTATTTCTCTTTTACTTTTTATAGCTGGAGGCATCTAGTGAGAAACCAGGGGTGTCAAGAGATATCCCTTGTTTGCTGGACACACCTACCAGATAGAGAAACCCCTCCTGCAAGCCTCCACACTTCTGAGACACTTCCATGTCTCTAAAATGTACTCTACTAAAAAGGTACATCATCTCTGGGTTGCACTGTGTCGATGGTTTTGACATGGTTCAAAATTAACCCGTACACATATACAGAAGCAATGACAATTTCAATTATCTTTTTTAAAATAATGTATCTACACTGTGTTTGTTGACATGGCTTCCTAGGCTCAGCTTTTAAATTGCAGTTTAATTGTTTGCAATCTTAATTTTTAATACATGCATTTAAACCTAATATTGATAGTGGAAAAAGCCACCAAATTCTAAAACCCAATAGTCTGAAAAATCATGTTAGACCGTTAAGGGAAAGCCATTATCATATAACCTAGAAACCGGCTGGAAGAACCCGCCTTCTTAACTGTTAGATATCAACCGAATGGACATTCAGAATTGAACATATTTGGAGAGCCAAACTTTATCGTTTGACAATTATTTTGTCAAAGACTGGCTCTTCCTGGCCTCAAAAGCGTTTAAATTGTAGCTTGAATTGTTTGCGGTCATACTATTGAACATATTGCATTTAAAACCAATTATCTATATTAGAAAAGGCCACCAAACTCTAAAACCCAATAGCCGCTGAAAAATAATGTTTTGACCATTTTAAGACAGCCTTCGTTGTATATCCTAGAAACCAGCATGAAAAATATGCCTTCTATACAGTTACACATTCACAGATGGACATACAGCATTGAACAGCATTTTTACGAGCCAAACTTTATTCTTTCAATATAGTTTTGTCAAAGACATAATTGTATCCTTCTGGCCAGTGGGGGCGCACCATCACCTGGTAGCAAAGCAGAGCAATTGATCCTGGTTCAACCTGCGTAGGGCACACTCCTCGCATTAATGTGGGGCACACCCAGAAAAGCTGGGTGCAACTCCCAGGCAAATTTGACAGGATAGGAACATCTTACGTGGCTTCTAACCATTACAGTGATCTAATATTGAAGGTCCATTCCCTGTGCATTTGGAAGACTGGCTGAGTGGAGTAATTGACCGAGCCCAAAAAACAGTACATACTTAGGAATTCCATTGAGCCAAGCCCATTTAACATTTAGAATTACAACATGACCCTTTGGTACAACAAAACTCCTTGAGATTTTGGCATGTACATATATATATATAAATTATATTCGAATTATCCGGAAGTGTGGAGCAGAAGTCTCGAGGGATCAAATTTCTAAAGTAGAAGAGCATTTTTCTGGTGATGGTGGAAAGAGAGAGGAAGGTACGGGAAACTTTCCTGCAACAGATTGCTTAAGAGTCGGAAAAGGAACGGAAGAGGAAAATTGACAATCATTCCAATGGTTCTTGCGAAGATCTACAGAGGCTTAAGGTAACAGTCAGAAAGGCCGTTCGAAAGACAATGAGCAAACCAAACCCCAGACAGATGGAATGGGAATGGAAAGCTATAGAAAAAACCAGAAGAATGGGAGATTAACCATGGGAAGGATAAGAAAAAGCTATGTTGCCAGGAAACGGAACGGAAACGGTAATGGTACAGGTTCAAAGCGCGAAACGCTGATTTTCAAAAAACCTTGGGTACGAAACATCCGTACAATATATTATAAAAATTTTAAAAATATAACTATATATATGCATAGTACTCATTTTCAAAATTTTAGTCCATGGACCATAAGAGATAAAGCACTCAAAATATTTTGTATTCATTGAAGTTCTAAAGATTCATCATTCAACATGGTTACAATTTCAATGTTTCATATATACATGATTATAATCTAGATTCTAGAATATATCATCTAGATTTTCTTCATAATCATCTGTCATGCATCCATGTTTCAAAAATTATTGTTGTAACCCGCTTCATTGTATTCATTTGATTGAGGATTCCAATGGAAAATTCTATTCTAAGGAGCAGTAATACACTGAGTCAAAACCTACTTTCTAGCCTGGCATTTCTTGGTTTCTGCTAGATTCTTCCTACTTTCTTTGGATTACTATTCTGACCCAAACTATCTTTAGGCTTGTTTAATGTGCCTCCTTGTTAGTATAGTTTTAATGTTATAAGACTTTACAGCTGAGCACACTGTAACTTAAACCTGGGTTTGGAAAATTCTCTGAGCAGAAATATAGGCTATATTTGAAAAGATTAAGTGGAGTAACACAACAACAAACTGGAATAAACTCTTTCTTATAATATATAAGCTGCGAAACATCCTGGAAACTTCTTGGAAACGCCAAAAACTTCCCGGAAACGTCCCAGGCGTTTCCAGGACGCTTCAAGACGTTGCATACTGCCGTTCCGTGCACGGAAACGCTTTTAGGTGGATACAGGGGTGGGGGCGTTTCTTGGCAACAGAGGAAAAAAGGAAAACAAGAAAGAAAACGATGAAGGTCTTAAGGCTCAAGAGAAGGATTTAAGAAGGGAATCTCGGCAACAACCAATACGAAGTCGGAATCTGAAAAGATTTAAAATAGCTAAGGAGATACCAGTCCTGGTAATAGAGGATGAACTAGGTCAACCAGAATCAAGTTTTATGTCCAATAAAGCTTGGTAGGAAATTTCATTGTATGTTGACCCCACAACAGATGAACTGTGGTCATGGATTCCACTGAGTCCCCTCTTGGCCGGGATAAGAAAATGCAAGAGCACAAAAAGAAGATGCCTAAAGCCACCCCCATAATCCTAGAAACAATATTTGAATAGGAAAATGACACGTGGACAGGAAGAAGGTTCGAGATATGGGGATGCGCCCTGTGGAACATGGTCCAAGATGGTAAGGAAATGGGGGAAAGTAGTGAAAATAAGATCATTACCCAAACGTTTTTTCTAGCAATATTCCTAGAATCAAAGGGGCAGAGGAGTTTATTTCAATCTCAAATACATTCAAAGGAATTTCTAAAGAGTCGGAATAAGGAATCGAAGAGGAAAATTGACAATCATCCCAATGATTCAGAGGATAATTCTAGCAAAGATCTACAGAGGCTCAAGGCAACAATCAGAGAAGGATGAAGACATGAAGGCTCAAGAGAAGGCCTTAAGAAAGCAGTCTCAACAACACACTTGATACAAAATCAGAATCTGAGCAGATTTAAAATAGCTGACGAGATACCAGCCCTGGTGATAGAGGATGAACTAGATCAACCAGAGGTACGTTTTATGTCAAGTAAAGCTTTGGTAGGAAAATTCATTGGGTATTGGCCCCAATAGATGATCTGTGCTCACGGATTCCACCAAGTCCCCTCCTGGGCAGGACAAGGAAATGTGGGTACATGAAAAGCCCCCAGATTCCTATAAATAATGCTTGAATAGGAAAATGGCACAGGGACAGCAGGGACATCCCAGACGTCTGGACACATCCCCGTGGAACATAGTCCAAGATAGTAAGATAATATGATCATTCCCCTAAGGTTTTTTTTTCCAAGCAATATTCCCAAGTTTAAAGGGGTCGGATGACACCTATCATGGATGCCCATGATTTCTTAGAAATGCAGGTCCATATCTGCACCCATGGACTCCTAAATTTGTTCCCATTCAAGAACTACTGAAACCAACCCGAGTGGTTCTGATCTACATAGCTGTAATCGAATTCATAGAGGATAAAATTCATTAAAAGTTTGTTACTGAAAAAACAGCTGTTAAATTCATAAAAACAAATTGTTACCAAAAACCTGGGTAGCGGTACATGGTACAATTCGGGTAAGGGTGTGGGGATCCTGTAAGCTAGTATTGCAATTCTTTTTGGGCAGGAGGGCGGGTAAAGTAATACAAAATATATATAAAATATTAAAAATATTATATAGCCAAATAAACAAAATTAACCATATACATGCATAAAGCAAACAAAATAAGTGAGGTCATAGATGGTGTTTTGATCATAGTTAGATCCAAGTTAAATCCCAAATTGAATTCCATGCATATTAGTGGAGTCTTTTCTGCTTTATCATTGGGTCGGGTTGAGGATTTTTAAGTTCTTGTTTTGTTTGTCTATTGCTGCTCACAGTGGTTTGGTTCATGGCATGACTTTCAGGGCTAGTTTCTTCAGTAGCTCCTCGTGTGCCTTATCAGGTTATGAAACATGTGATGTATTTGATTCATTCTTTACAGCATCTGTATGATGTCTTGCTCATTCTCATCCATTTATTTGCTCTCTACTTTTGCCAGTACCATGTGCTCAGTCTCCTATCCACTTCATGTCTGTCAGAGAACTTATCTTTACATTTACTGATGTTCTTACCTTCTGGTTTCTGTGCCTGGAACCTGTTTGTCACCATCAATTAGTGATGCTTTGTTCTATTCATCTATTGCAATTTGGTCCCTATATTTATTTGCAATTCTTTTTTTGATACTATCTTGAATCACACACTACAGTTGTCAATTTTCTACATGCTAATGTAGATGTGCCATCTTAACTTCATGCCTTACAAATATGTGCAACTCGTGAGTATGAATAATTAAAGTATATATGGCTCTTAACTTTGAGCACCATGTCTTTTCTATGTGGTTTGGGGAGATTATGAATTGGATTTTGCATTGACTGAAATTCAAGAATGTAAAAATGATCTCATTTGAGTCCTGTTTTTGTAGTCCATGTTTAAGGAAAGTGGCACACAGTATTTTGTCAATATTACATGTCAGTGCACATATTTTGTCCTCACTGCAGTCCTTAAAAACATATGACCCCTGATGTGAACATATGCCAGGTAATGAATTTATAGAAAAGATCAAGACTGTGAATACCAGGGTGCAATCTATGATCATTTCATTTGTGATAGTGTCAGTGTCTTCTATGTAAGTTACTAACATATTCATATTATTGTAAGGTGACTGTGTAGTCATAGATGTTTAAAACAGAACCTTATATGCCATTGGGGTGGTCTTCCAGGCAGATGTTGATGGAAACGGTGTACTGGATTATGGAGAATTTGTTGCAGTTTCAATTCATTTGCAGAGGGTGGGCAATGATGATCATTTGCATAAAGCATTTGCATTCTTTGACAAAAATGGCAGTGGATATATTGAGATTGAGGAACTTAGAGAAGCCTTGATAGATGATTTGGGTTCAACCCAATTTGACCTTCTGTTGACCAAAAATTTTGAAAATGCTGCGTTTGGGGTCTGGTACGCTGCAGGTACGGCTAGAAGTATGTCCAGGTACATCCTTGGATGTACCCGGTTACTTCTGGCCATACGTACCAGATATGTACTATACCCATACCCAAGGCCTCCAGGGCCATACCTGGTAACATAGCTAAAAAAAACATTAGCCATAAAATTCATGATTAAATTCAACTAAAAGAAATATTATGCTTGCTTTTTAGATTTAGTGCTCGAAAAAGAAAGAATGAGTTTCAATGAATTTTAACAAATTTCAAGGAAATTTTAACGAAAATTTTTATAGACATATCTGGTGTTCGCCAAATTTTGATTATTTTAAAATTTACATAATACTTTCCAAACACGGCAACTTAGGTTCGGATAACAAGACATTCCCTTAGAAATCTTCAAAAAAGCAATCTTCGAGAATATCGGGAATACTATTGGTGGATTCATCAGTACAGCAGAAGCTACAAAGAAGAAAGCCCTAGCTACATATGCTGGAATATGTGTGGAAGTGTACCTTTCAAAACCCCTTCCTTCAGCTCTCAAGTTAATCACAAATCTGGGGACTTGCACCCAAAAATTGATTATGAATGCATACCACTGATGATCCAAGTCCTAGGAGGTACTCAGGGGACAACAATCTAAATGAGGATTTATATCTGTTATATGCATGCTAGGTCGCGGATCCCCAAATACTGGTCCGGGATGTAACTCGTCCAGATCCATGTCTGGTTCAGCCCCAGGTATGCTGAGGACAGCCCAGGCTGATCCCATTTTTTCAAAAATAAATAATTCCGTCCAACCAGTAAATATATTTTCAGTAGGTAGCAGATGCATCTATTTATCACTAGTGATATGATTTATAAACTTCTCAAACAATGTGGAGCTTCTTCATATAATCACAAAAGCCTGCTATGGTTGCAAGTCCATGGTTAACAAGGAATTATCTTGTTATTATATATTAATTGTTTAAATAAGAAAATTCCAACTACGGTCAATTACTATTCTTAAGGACATCCACATTGCAAGTAGCTAAATCTTTCCATGTTGTTTAGGGTTAGACTCAATGTTATGATAACTAGTGAATTGGTCCCCTGAAGGATCTTTTTGAGATTACTCTCTTTATGGCATGAATTAAAATATGTATTGAATTGATATTGACCTCCTCTATGTGTTTTATTCCCATTTCTTTGTTTAATTCCTATTTATTAGGCTAGAATATTTATATTTTTAATAAAAAAAAATTATACAGCTGTACTAAAAATACCATACTGGCAAATACCCAATTCATTGTACCTGTACACATACTCAAACAAACAGATAGCTATAAGAATGTGTGTGCAGAAGCAATAAGAAACGCTAATCAAAATAGAGAAAGTAATAGAATTGACACAGTTTTATCAATATATTTGTTTTGTAAGTGGCATACTCTCAAGGGAGATGTATGGTTGTTTATCTTCTACTATCTCGTGTTATTTATTCATGCAAATTTGCATGCATAATATTATAAAGCCATGAAGGATTTTAAAAACCGTTATCAAAGTTGGAACAGTTGCACTTTGCTTGCTACTCTTCGCCTTCCTACAGTTCAGCTGAGCAACATCAAAATTTGACAGTCGAAATTTAGCAATGTTTTCCTAGCAATACAAACGAAAGAGCTTCGCAAAGAAAAGATTTGTCATGGTGCAAAGTATTAGATTAGCAAAAAAGAGATGAGCTTTGCTGTGAAGACATAAGCTTTGCACGAAAGGAATGAGTTTCACAAAGGAGGACTTGTTTCACAACAAAGACGTGAGCTTCACATGAGGAAAAGCTTCACAACAAAGGAAAAGTTTCTCAAAGAAGGATTTTTGATAGATGCAAAACGGGCTTGCGAAGTCCAAAAAAATGTGAACAGGTCTTGGGAAAGTGCAGATTCATCTCCAAGGTACTTGTGCTGCTCAGATCTACTGAGGTGACATTCCTGCCATAAAGATTGGCCACCTCAAGAATGAAGTTCAGCATAGGGCTAACTAAACAGTTTCAGCAGTAAAATCATATGCCAAGTCAGTACCATCTTGACTCTCAAAGTAAAGGCCCTCCAAAAACAGATCTAGGGAATACACTTGCGAAGAAGACGATCCCCAAGTCCAAAAGAATATTACCTCTCCCAAAACGGACAAGAAGCCAAAGACATCAACAAAAGAAGAGAAGAAGATTTATGAACAGAATCAATTAATCTTTATGTCCTTACTCCTCAGAAAAACATTTAGTGGCAAAAGAAAAAAGGGAATTGGAGGAGCAACTACCCTGACATTTGTAAAGTCAGAAGAATCGAGTGGAACCAGAAATACTGGATAGTGAGTCGGAAGCATATATGGAGGAACATACCCAACTCTTGGAAGAAAAGAAAAGAATTAGATTAAAATCAGGGAAGGATTGTTGACAAAGATCTCCCCCATATAAAATCAGCACTAATGGAACCATCTCTACGAAGGCAGGAATCTCACGACAAGGTGAAAACACCTTCTCAGAAAGGAAAAAAAAATCAGGGAAAGGTTGTTGACAAAAATCCCTCCCATATCAATTCAACACTAATAGAACCATCTCAAAAAAGACAGGAATCTCACACAAGGTGTAAACATTTTCTCAAAAAGGGTTCCAAATACCCAATTTCGTTGTTAGACACATATATCCTGAGACACCCAATAGGGCACAGCATCCCCCCTTCCTCCCCTTCTAGCAAGTGTTGTCCTCAACATTGACTATCTGTCAGTGCTTCTACTGTCTACATGAAAGCTTCATCTCCCCTAGACAGATTCTTTAACTTGATAAGATACTTGTGGTCACCCTACTCCACAGCTTCTTTTTATGTGTTTGGAGAATCATTTCACATTCCCAAGATGATTCTTCCCTCTTCATCAAGCTCTTGTAACTTTGTCTAGGCTACAATCTTCTGTTCAACTGGATGTATTTTTGCTGACTAAGGCAACTCCAATTTGTATGTTGTGTAGCTAATCTTCTTAAAGATCCGATAAAAGCCAAAATATTTAGATAAAAGTTTGTTATCCTTTTGCTACTTCAAAGACATTTTCCTATACAGACGTAACCTCAAAAAAACCCAATCTCCTCCTTCAAAATGTCTCTCACTCGTATGTTGGTCAGCGCATTGTTTCATTCAATTTTGTCACATGGCCGATTTCTCTCTAAGACTAGAAAGCAGCTCCTCTTAGTGTTGAATATGCTCTTCTACTATTGAACTCTTGATTGCACTTTCATGAATGATGTGATGGCGGGCAAGAACCATACTTCAGACACTCAAATTTGGTAAATTGCATTTTGGCAACCCTTAATTTGATTATGCACTATAGCTATGATAAATACAACTTCTCCATTCCTGATTAGCACTTTCCGAGGTCTATTGTTTAGCTTGTTTATCCTTGCACATTGACATGTCAACACATTCTAAGAATACAATACACAAAATCAATAGAAAAACATCAGTTGACAGGTCCCAAACCTCACTTTGCATATTTCTGCTACTACCAAGGCACCCATACAATATGGTCAAGAATTTATATCCGGTCTTGATCCATTTGTACGGTCTTAGACCGACATGTCCTCCAACTCTTCTTTCAAATCAATATCTTTCGTTAGGTCTTATACTTCATTTGGGTCGGCCTTTATTAGATAAATCATCTATGAAACCCTATATAAGCAAGTAAACACTACCTCATTTGCTAACCTAGAACTCCTAAGGCAATGCACTAGAGCACTCACTTCATACACTTGCAAAAGGCATCCAAAGCTCCCTAAATCTCATAAAGCACATCCAAGTCATTAGGGCAGCACCCACATCAGGTCTAAAGCTACAAACTAGGTCAAGGCAATCATATCTCTCATCCACAAGCACTCAAACATCCTCTCTCCAAGTGTTTTAACAAGAGCCAAGTCAAAACAAGCATGGTCAAAGCAATTGCCAAATCTGATTGATTTATCTAGATATCACATGTTAGGTGGAGAACGACATGCGATTTGAGGCCTCTTCAGAGTAGTGCCAACGTTAGTGGTGCACGGGGGTGCCCACAACCATTCTAATGTTTGTTTTATAGGACTCTTCATCCATGGCTAGGGTTTGAGATGAAGTCCAGTTCATCCAGAGAGTCTCGTTGCATGTGTGACAACAAACAAATCCAGGCAGATGACCAACCTAGAAAATTGCAAGAGCGGAAGCAAAGCAGGTCCAAGACCGTACATAAGGGGTTAAACCGTATGGTACGTTCCTAACTAAATGGTACGGTCCTAACCCAGGGTGGTTTGCAATTATAGTCTTATTTCGAGGTACTTAAAAGTTCAAATCTCCATGTTCTAGCAAGAAGGTGCACTCTCAAATCCTTCCGAGAATCATCTGTAATTAGCTAAGTGCACTTATTCCATTGTGTTTTCAAAGTTATATCTTGTGTTGCATGATCTAGAACACTATTCTAATATTGCATAATTAATGTTGGAAGTTAATTAATTAGAATAGTCATCAATCTTTGAACCTTACCCTATTAAACCTAATTAAATTGTATATCGCTCATCCACCAAAATAATTCAATTACGGGTAAACACATACAATGCCAAAAATGGGGACATCTTGGAAGCATGGGAAAAAGTGCTATACCACAACCCTACTAGCAGCAGCCAATTAACCCATGGAGGGTGCTTGTCAAAAGTAAAAGAACGTAGTTAACCCCCTAGCACTTGTTGGCCACCTCAATTTGTCCATCAAATTGGGATGATGTCAAGACTTATGAGTCGGCTGAACTCCCAAACAAGAGAATAAATAAGTCCAAAGATTACAAGTAAATATGGAATCAAGGTCAGTTATTATAATCTTTGGGGTACCATGCAGCTTCTAAATTTTCTCCATAAATGTTGTTGCCACCGCACCACAAAAAGATGTGACAGCGCAAGAAAAGGGGCATATTTATTAATTTGTGACTACCTACCATTACCATGATGACATTTTTCCCTTCTGATATTGGCAATCCAATGATGAAATTCTTAAAAGGCATCCTCCCATTGCTAGCCAAGATTAGATAATGCCTGCCAAAGATCTAGAATCTAAGTGCCAAATTTGTTTTGCTGAATACACCAAACACTTTGCCACAAATTTTTGTACATCGCCTATGATCCCTTCCCAAAAAAAAATTGCTTGAAGCTCTGATAAGTCTTCAAAAATCAGGAATGACCCCCAACAGGTGAAGCATAGAGCTCCTTGAAAACCTTATGTTTGAGGCTCTAGTTTTTGCAAAGGCATAGCCTATCCTTACTCCAAAGGGAGTCACCCTTCTACACAAATTTATCCAAAGTACTTGGTGTTCAGGTCTTGTTGAAGTTGTTGAATGGATGTCGTGTATAAGTTTCTTGTTCCCATTCTAATCTTGCCTCATGCACCCAATCTGCCAGCAATGTTGACATGGCACACAACTGACTTTTCATTTCTTCTATAAAGTGTGTCTACCACAACATTCTCCTCTTCTTTTTGTAGTTGATCTCAAAAACATATCCTAGCATCTTAGTGGCCAATTTTCACTGCTCACGTAATGATAACATTTGTTCAAAGAGGCAATTTAAATTTTTGTTATGCATCTTCACTTTGAAGTGCCTTCCCATCAAAGGAGGACTCCAATGTTCAACCCTATGTTGCCAGTACGGATACAAGTATTGGTTTGGATACGAGATACAATACACGATATGTCAATTTTAAAAACCCTTGGATACGACGATACGTCTTGGATACGTCCGTACATATATATAAAAAATTAATATATATATATATATGTGTGTGTGTGTGTGTGTGTGTGTGTGTGTGTGTGTGTGTGTGTACATCTACTCATTTTTAGTCCATAAAAAACTGAAATAGTAATACAAAACTTGAATCAATGTTCAAAACATTCAATATACTTAAGACTTTGCATTTTTATTGATCATGTGGCTGCCATACATATGATATACGAATATCATGTCAACATGAATACGAACAAAACTTGAAATTTGAAAAATATACTAGGATCCATGTTCAAATTTTCAAAACATACAATATACTTAAGATTTTACATTTCATTGTTCATGTTTTAGGGAATAGAAAAGTCAAAAATTAAAAAAAAATGAAATAAAACTTGAAAAAGACGTGTTTTACTGCAGGATACATCTTTGGATACGTAACGGATACGCCAAGATATGTCACGGATATGTCATGTACGTATCCCGTATGTATCAAGCGCGTATCCGTATCCGTTTTGTATCGTATCCGTTTCCGATACGTATCAAGGGGGATTCGACGGGGCCAGGCATATCCATGCATCCTAGGACTTCAACCGCATGAAGAACAGCCATCATTTCCTTCTCACAAATGGACTTGAGTAAATGTTGGCCTTTGAATCGACGACTTTCAAATGCAATGGGCCCTCTTTGCATAAGAGTTGCACTCATACCTGCTCCAAAGCCTCGCCACTCCCAAATAAAAGTTTTAGTGAAATCTAGAGTGGCTAGAATTACAATGGTGCACATGGAATCCTTAAGCTTCTCAATGCTCTAGTTGTTGCGTTCCTCCAATGGCAGGAATCGTTTTTCAATAGAGTTATGAGTGGTGTTACCATGCTACCATAATTTTTGATAAATTTGTGGTAGTATCTTGTAAGTCCTAAGAATCCTTGTATGTTATTGAGGGTTTTACACACTTTCCACTCCACCATGACCTTGATCTCATAAGGATGCACCTTGACTCATTCAAGATAGGCAATGTCACCCCATTACTCTCCCTCCTCGATTAAGCATATTTAGAAGGCTTTGCATGAAAATGCTGCTTAAGAATTTGTAAACCCTGATCAACATGACCTAGATAGTCTTCCCATGTTTTGTTGTGGATCAATATATCACCAAAGAGCGCCAAGATAAATTTTATAAAAATGTCATAAATATGATATTCATCAGATATTGAAAAATAGAAGGGGCATTGGTGAGACCAAAAGGCATGATTGGAAACTCATAACCTCCCTCGTGTATTGAATGTTATTTTCAAAATATTCTCCCTGATTCTGATTTGATGATACCCAAACCTGCAATCAAGATTTGTAAAAAAGCTGCATTTAACTCGTCTTGCAAATCTTTAATCACAAAAATGAAAAATGCATCTTGTACGGTGAACTTATTTAGCTCTTTGTAGTCTGACCACATGCGTCGATTCCCATCTTACTTCCACACCATCACCGTTGGAGAAGAATATAAATATGAACAATGCCCAAGAAATGCACGGACCTCTTTGTGTACGCAGAATTTCCAATTGCCAAATCATTACCGCTTTTCTGGGATCAAGTAACATGTCTTCCTTGCAAATGACAGGCCCCAACAAAGTCCCATAAGGTATTGTAGAAGTGCACTTCTTCAAATTCAAAGAAATCTGCAATTGTTGACATCTCTCAAACATCAAGCATAAATTTTTGTGATGGTCTTTCACAAGCCCATATGCTATCAAATCATTTAGATATACATGTACAAACATGTGTATAAAGCTTTAAACATGTCAACCACAATGCGCAAAACACGACAGGCAGATTCTTCAACCCAAACAACATCACATTGTATGCAAAAGATCTCCATTCAATGGCAAATGTTGTATTTGATTTGTCTTCTTTTGTGGTCTACATTCAGTGATAACTGAAAAATCCATCAGAAAAGAATAAATCTCACAACCCACAACTCCTTCCAACACCTCTTTTGTAAATGGAGTTAGGAATGGATTTTGGACTCAAGAATAATTTGAGATTACATTGATTCCCCTATCTTCTTTATATTGATTACCATCGGGCTTATCCAATCTGACTTTTTGATTGGAAAGATCACTCCTACATCAAGCATCTTATTAATTTCCTCTTTAACCTTCGCACACTGATTTAGGTTCATTCGATATGGTCCCTTTTAAACAGGCCTTGCTCCCTCGTGCAACATAATGTGCAACTTTTCCAAACTTGGATGCAAACCCTTCATTTCTTAATAGTTCATCAGGAACAAGTCCGTATGCTATTGCTATTAGAATATAAGGCTTATAATTTAGCATTAAGTTAATATTAGTTAAGAAATGGTTGTAACCATTTTTAACCATCTCTTACATAGTAAAATAACAGACACAACACAATGAATAATGTGTGCATTCTGATTATTTTTCATTCTTTCTCTCTTCATAGATTCTAACAATTTCACTAATTCTATGAAGCGGGTAAATTCAACATCACCCCAGTAATCATCCAGTCCTGCCATGTGAGGATCCTCCTCGATGCCTACATTCACCTACATATAGTGCATAGGTTGATTGTAATATTTTGTCGGATCTTTCTATGTGGATTTTATTACTCTTTCCCCTGCCATGGTTTCTACTACTCGTCATCATGGATCTTCCTCAAGCATTCCTCCCATTTACGACCTTGTCGAAGATTGCCTCTTTAATCATTCCCAATGGCCCATTCAACTACTACCATTTTGTGTCAAAACTTAAAGGCTTCTTGAAATCCTCCTTTAACAGCTTCCCAATCAGCTAATCTCTCCTAGTATCAGTCCACAAATACCATGTGCGAGCCCAAGTCTTCAGCATTCCATAAAGCACATGAACCCATAACAACAATGATGGTAAGAGCTCACTCAATGTACAAACCTCTTCACAAGCCTTCAAGTGTACACCAGGGTCAGTATCTCCCACATAAATTAGAAGTTGCTTCTTTATATTGCTCCTCAAACCTTGTACACATAGCCTCCTTGATCTCCCACCCTGGCAGATGCAGTTTATGCATTGTCCACCATCAAGCAGCAATGTCTCACATTGTATGGTTCAATACAAATGTTTTCATCCTCCTTCAATAAACACAAATTTAGGTCATTTCTGTACATCTTTGGATCTTCCTCTACTTAAACCCCTCCAAATCTGCAGTACCACTTTTGGAACCCACCTCAAGGTCCCCTTTCACGTGATTTGCACTTGATTTTTGTGCACCACTGCACTACAAACCGGCTTTGTTTATTTCTTGTGCCACTTAACCACTCCTGCACATTTTCAGCCAGTCACATCATATTCTTCTATTACCCATCTCTCACAAGCAACAGTTGTAATATTTAACACACACTGATTGGTTTGCCAATCTATTTTTCCATCTTCCTACAGGTCCAAATACTCCTTATTCCGCGCAGTCACCTTGTAGATATTACTTGTCTCCTCCTCAATATCCACTCTCAACATACAATGGTCCCAATAGCTCTTCCAACAATATAACTACCCTTTGACCATTACTCTCAAAACTCATCACTCTTCTTAAATCTCATATTTGAGTGGTTATTGTAACACCAAGGACTCCCCAACAATGCAAAATAATTATCTTTCTCCTCAATTTCTCTCACTTCAAAATTTGCAAAAAAATTTATCCCCCTTAATGTCCAACTTCACTTCTCACAAAAGCCCAATTAATCTAGCCTTTATCTTGTTCGCTATACTGATCAATGACAGTAGTCTCCGACGTAGGACTTGCCAATTTTCTCCATGCATCAATTCTCAAAAAAATCACTTCTGCAACAGTATTTATCAACACATACTTCATGCCTTGGCCATATATTTGTTCTTCCAACAGCAACTCCTTATCATATCCCATGTGGTGTGCTATACACAAATCCTGCAGGCTAATAACGCGTTCCTCATATGTGGTTCGCAAACTTTGTTGAAGCCATATCTTTAACAAGGGTAAAATTCCTTCCTCCTTTATCATCAGAAAAGTCTCAGTCAAGTCAGCCACCTCTTTGGAAGTAGGACTCTTGCGTGGCTGCTCCTGCATTTTAGCTTCTAACTTACACACAACCTGAACTTCCCCTTGCAAGGCTTAATCTTTCTTGCACACAAGTCGACATTGTCTTATATACCGCAACATCAATCTGGTTCATAGGTGGACTATAGCATTGGCTTGAGTATTTACTCCACTACAAGTGGTTATGTTTACCTCAACCCCACTTCTGCATCTAATGCATACCTGGACTAGCCTTGGCTTGAGTATTTACTCCACTGCAAGTGGTTATGTTTACCTTAACCCCACCTTTACTTTCTTACACAACCTTTTTGTGCTTCCAATATCTTCCTTGCCAAGCTAATTTCACCACCACCAACTCCTCTCTCTTTTTGAATCTACTTCACCAAATCAAGGCACTCCTTGATCTTGTGCCCCTCACAACAATGCGCACAAGTTGGGAACTTAGGACACTCCCTCTGATAATGGTTTATCGCTTCACATTTGTAACAAGATCCATAAAACCGTCCTCGACTCCTACCACCTCTCTGACCAGATGATCTTATCTGTACCCCTGACCCCATGGTGAATATGCAAGAGAATTCCCTTGTCTCACCTCTCTATTTTGAGCCTGACACATCTCCTCAATAGCTCTACATTCTATGATACACATCATAAATCTTGCACCAAGCAATCTTGACTCTTTGTGCACTGAACAATTGGGCAGTCTCGCATCTCAGGTTAGTCCTGGCAAAACCGCGCAACACAACTCAACCGCACTGATCTTCCACAAGATACACTCTCCCTAATATACTTGGTGACATTACAATCAATGCAATACTTCTCTAGATCATGTGTGGCTTGACCGCTTGATGCAACCAACTTCTTATACTGTATAGGCATTGTATAATTTTACACTTCTAAGAAAGGGATAACTGTAGTATCAATACTCTAAGTGACTTCTATGCATAATGTCGTATCCAAATCCTCACATGGATCCTTAAACTTTTTCATAACCAACTACCTTCAAAAGGTGAGAAGCAGCTTACCCACAAACCACTGTGCATGTTGCAGCGAATGAATCTCGTAAGAGATTTTAGACAGCAATGTCTTCAAACGTGCATCATATGCACACACTAACTGTCAAGTCATGCAAGACACCTTTCAACACAAATGCTTTCTTGCTCAAACTCGAGGATATGAAATTCCTTCAAGAACGTTGCCTACAACACATCAAAGTCATTGGTCGTCTGGTTGGGGTCATACTTCTTATGCCACGTAAACGTCCTTACAAACATCGTCATTGCAAACTAACTCACATTTTCTTCTACCGGAAGGATCCCCTTTGCTCTCAACCCAATTTCACACCTATGTACATGGTTTGTGCATCTTTTATCCCATGATATTCTACTAATTTCGTCCTCGCATCAAAAACATTTGTGTACGGTGGAACTAATGGCAATTGTGATAGTGCATGGTTCATTGGGGCTCTGCAACAACCACAATGGTCAGTCCCATGTTTACTCGTGCGGTATTTCCTCAACCACCTAGACTCGTGCTTCTTTGTGCATAATCCTCTAACTGTGTATCAAAACTCCTCTTGAAACACACTTAAAGCTCTACAAAACCTAACCTTGTGGAATATCTCCTCAAATGAGTAACACAAAGGCATTAGCAATCGGAGCTCCAATTCAAAGACTACCTTCAATTTTGTGCTTCCTTTCCTCCTGTCAACTTACATCCATCCGCATGAACACTTCCTTTGTCACTCAAAAAGGCGTTATTGCATAAACCTTCACAAAAGGAGTGTGTTTCCACAAACACGCATGTTTGCCTCATGCCTTTCGCCTCCACCTAGAGTTTTAATGGCATCCACAAGACTAAACCCTTCCTCTCTCCTAAGTCCACAACAACAACCTCAATAGGGTCACCTTCCACATTACTACACAATAACACCTTTCTAATGATGAATTCTTGTATTTTCAGCCCGACTCGGAAAGATCAAGTCTCACCTCGAACCCTACCATCGTCTAGCCCTCACACGTCACAAATTTAGCGGTCCATAAGTAGGGTTTCAACACAAGAATATACAAGACTCCTACAAAATTCATAATCTAACTTGTTCCTTTCAACCATGCAACAACTAGCATCGATATTCACAACCAATGCGGATGAGATCCCTGATAATAAACATGTCTACAATGTACCAAAGCATATTCAATCAAGCTTGCATTTGAAGGTCTCTCCAGAGACGCAAAGAGAACAAGAACCTCATGTCATGAGAGAATCATAAAGATTTGACGTGAGCTTAAAGCATAACAAGGCAATATAGATAAATTGCACACAAACCTACATAAAACATACACACTATACAAATTACTCATTCAAACTCTCAACAACATACATAAATGAAGAACTCCGCACAAAGAATGATTCAAGGAAAATCACACACCATGCACTACAAGAAATAGCAATACATTAGCATATATGACCTCAATTGTCATGAACCCTCACAATTAAAACCATGAGGTTCCTCAACACGTCTCAATTATTATAGAAGCTAAAGAGAATTCCCTACAAGAGGGTCAAAAAGTTTTTTACATATGAGAATATAGGGGTATGTATAGGATTTGCTTGACAACCTAGCCGAGTCAATTGTCATGGGAATATTCTATAGATTCACTCTAAGACCTTCTAAAATGCCCCGTTGTACACCAATTAGCATACACTCACAAGAATCTAGATCTTCCACTTTGTTTCTTCTGCATCCGCAGATCCCGATTATTTACTCCACCAATTCCTTTGTCGCCACGTGTCAAATTCATATTCATCTTGCGCTAACTAGTTATCTTGCTTCAATGTCTCATTCTAGCATGAGGCATGATAGAAGGACTTGAGTGTTGCTCCTTTTCTAGGATCAACAATTGTCTCATCAAGAAAAATCAAATAACTACTATATTGCTCAAGGGTAAGTAAAAACCCAAAAAAGTCAAAAATAGGGTTTTCAAAGACATACTATCGCAATCACCTTGCAATGGCAAATCCAATGATTTCTATATTGCACAAAGGTGTAAAAACCTAATTAGACTTTTTTAACCCAAACAACCTAGTTCAAAATTCTTGATTCTAATCTGTAAGCAAACACAAACAAGCAAAGCAAGGAAAGGTCCCCACCGAGCAAACAAAGATCTAAGATAGCATTAAAAATAATTGATATACCCGCAATATGATTTTTGCTTCCGTGCAACACCCTAATGTGCTAGAAAACTTTGCCCAAATCAATGCTCGATACCATTTGTAATGAATTTACTATATCGTATAAATAGATTCACAACAATATGTAATTCAACAAATGGCATAAACACATTGGAAACAATCACTTGCAATTAAAAGCAAAATATAGTAGATCCATACGATATAAGTGAAATGAAGAGCAAAATACTAAAATATATGATTGAGCAACTTCAAATGGGAAGCCTCCACAATGCTTACAATAAGAACATAATTCCCAAAATGATGATTCACTGATCAACACTACCTCCTAATTATGTTGATGAGCCTCCATAATCCATTTAGGCCAACTACTCCTACCAATATGCAATATAGAGTTAATCAATGATGGAGTCTAAGTTTATGCATGCCATATGTCGGCCACACATTTTCCAAGACAACCAATAGACTATGGGCGTAGCGATTGGGCATCAATTAATACAATGAAGGTTAAAATCATGTCAAAAGCAATTTAATATATTGCAAGCAGTATGGCTGATCGCCCCAGCTATTGTAATGTGGAATATCTTTTTGGAGAGAAATGCTCAAAACTTCGGGGAAATGAGAGCATGACATGGAGAGTGTAGGGGAAAATCGAGGCAGAAATCTCAAAAACAGCTTCTCAAAGATGAAGGGTAATACTGCCCAGATGGAAACTAATCAAAGCAACCAATAATGGAAATAGTCAAGACAAGAAAAGCAAAGCCTAAAATAATATGGAGAATCCTCTAACGGGATGGGGAAAATCTCAATTTTTATGGATCTGACGAGGGAAATCCAGTGCAGGCAGGAAGAGGAACAACAACAACAAATGACAATGGGCAACCTCTTCAAATGTACATGCAATTGTAAAATGCATTAAAACTAATTAGGGCAGTAGCCCTATTGATATGCTTTAGAATAGAAAGAGATATAGAGGACTCAAAGATAATTATTGAGGCATTAAATAAATAATCTTTAGAAGATGGGAAGATTAGCGACATTCTTCAAGAAATACTGGTGGAAGTTCAACGATTAAAATTTGAATTCATCCATATCAAAATATCTGTAAATACTATATAGGCTAGCAGACCTAGTAGAAAATTGGGATATAAAATTGCCCTCGTGAATCATCAAGCCTTCCCATAATCCCTATGATAAGGAGGCTCAGAAGCCGTTAGTCAAGGACTGCCAAGGGATCACTTTGTCTCAAAATAAATAAATAAAAAACAACACAATTGCTTTAATTATTGGATAGAAAAATCTGAACTTCTGCCATAGGCAATAGCTTATCCATCCTAGTTATTGACAGTAGGACTTAAAGTAGCATTACTATGTTCGTCAACATCATAGAGTTTAATGCTTTGAGGATGAAATGGAAGATTAGCACTGGGTGTACAGTCAACGCTCACTCGCATGATTTGTTGATTTCATATTTGCTATGGGGAAGTATGGACTTATGAGATAAGTGTAAAAAATGGGAAGCGAAGTGAGGACAAAGGTAAATGATTTCTTTTCAGATGATATGGATTCTTTCCTCATAAATACACTCCCAAATTTTGACGAGTGTTCAGCATTCAAAGTGAAAGCAAAAATATAAAAGAAGCTGTCATTTCAGCACCCCAATTGGAAATGAAATTTACGATTTCAGTTCCAATTTGGGGTCTCATTTAGTAGGCTTAGTGGCCCATATGGCCTGGTTTTCATAGCCCTTTTTGAAGATAAATTCTTTGTCACAGAATCAAGAAATGGCAGATGTGTGAGAGGCATATGAATGATATTTTTCAGATTAGCTCGGGCGTACAGTTAGTGGAATGTGGAAACCCAAAAGCTCACACTATAAAAGAAATAGCTCTGTTTAAAGAATGTACTTTCTTTGGAATGCATTAGATCTCCAAAGCACTCAATGGACAGATCTGTTTTCACTCTCTTCCAAAAGAATGTGCATGAAAAAATTAATTTCGTTCAGACTTGTCAAGTTCAGCATGATTGACAAGAAAAAGAATACAACTAATTGAGAATACAAGTGGTTCTGTAGGTAAGAGTGAAGAAAAAGTAGGGTTCAATTTCCTTTGTTCTGGAACTTTTTGCTATGCACTGAACATCTGTCCATAGTGACCACAATGCAATTATCTAGAGTCTATGATACGTACTATGGATTTGTTGCTGAAAAGATATTGAATGATTTAACTGAAGATCCCATTGAACACTAAATTTTCTCTTTTTCTAATTTGGGTCTGCAGTGAGTACTTGCAATGTCCTTTGTGCAGAACATCGAATGGTTTAATTGAAGATCCCATTGAACACTAAATTTTCTCTTTTTCTACTTTAGGTCTGCAGTGAGTACTTGCAATGGCCCTCGTGGCCCTGCACATTTTCATTTTCCAGGGCAATCTGTCTGCATCTGTCCTTTCTGCATGAAGTTGTTAGAATATGCAAAGAGAAGAAAGAATACAGAAGGAGACAAGAGAGCAAACTGCACTGTCCAAATGATACAGGCAGAGGTTTATTTATTGAGAGAGAGGTGGTTGAACAGTTACCAACCGAACAACTACATAACTGTTTTTACATTCTATATAATGTGTTATATTTTAACACCCCCTCTTAATGACTAAACCGGAAACAAGACAAAGTTTGTCCCGAAATTTTACAAATTTCCTAAAGCCCATATGTTTAGTCATTACATTTACAGACTGTGCCATAAGTTGTACTTTAAAATCAGCAGTCCTTAATTGTGATGCAGTTGTCGAATGAAGACGAACCGCAAAACAAAAATCTGGTCCCATGAACAAAAGATATGGCAAGTGGTCCACTGGTTCTCTGTTTCGTGATTCATTGACCAGTGATGAATCACCAATGGCTGAGAGTGTCAGCCCCATCTCCAGAGTGCTGAAATCAGAACCTCGAAGATGTGGATTGAAAAATCTATTCCAAGCTTGTGTAGCCTGTTGGAGTCTAGACAAAGACTCAATTATCCTGTGATCGAAGTCACCTCGATCACGTCCTTGCACCACCATGTAGTGCTCATCCAACTTTTTCAAGAAGAGGAATGTGACCATCTGTGTAGGAGTTAGAACCAACTCCTCAATAGTAGGAGAAATAACCATCTCCGTCTTAGCAGTGGTCTCCGTCTCAACAGGAGAAATAACCATCTCCATCACAACAGTGGTAGGAGTGAGAACCAACTCCTCCGTCTTATCTATTTGCTCATCTATCCCCCTCTGTTGGGAAAGATCCTTCACAACACAATGAGCAAACTGTTCATGCTCTATTGTCCTTCGAGCAAGAACCTCTGAGTGAGTGGTTGGGCATGCCATCTCACCATGCACCATCAATGCATCTGGAATAGTGGAGTCTCTATCCACAACAAATTGTTCTTCAGAATGAGGAAATCCATCCTCCCAAGGCATGTCCGCCTCCCGTACACCTAGTATAGTGGATATTCCCTCCACAATAGGTGCATGTAGGTTGACTGTATCTAAGTCAACAGATTTGTGAGGAATGGCTTCCTCCCAAGGCATTGCGGCCTCCTACACAACTCCGAATGGTGGAGTTGTCCTCCACACATGCATTCATGTTGATTGCAACCGGATCAACAAGCCGATACTGACCACCTTCCCCAATACCAAGGGCAATTATCCGTCTCTGTTTCACATCAGAGACAACACACTTCTTTCCACAGAAATCCACAGAAATATTAGGATTTTCAGTCAATTGACGAATAGATAGAAGATTCTTTTGTAAAGAAGGTACATATCTAACATTCCGTACCAACAATTTATGAGCATTATTCAATACAATGCATATATCTCCTATCCCTTCTATTGCAAGTGATTCTCCATCAGCTAGTACTACTGATTCAAAACATATATTTGCAATAAATGAAACATACCAGTCCCTACGACATGAAAAGTGTGCAGACGCACCAGAGTCAATGATCCAGCAACTAGTACCACTGTCATTCGAGCATGATGTCGTAAGACAATAAAGAGCATGCCCGTCATCCGAATCCCGTTCTTCTGCAACTGCTGCCACATGTTCCTCATTACATGGCTTTTTGTTCTGCTTCGAAAGATCATACATCCGCTTCCGGCAATCCTTCTTGAGGTGCCCAACCTTGTGACAGTAATAGCATGTGACCTGATACCGAGTGGAAGACTCACCAGATTGACGTTTCCACTTTCCCTTTGACTGAGTGACAAGAGCACTCTCTGAATGGTCACAATTAGATTTTGCCTGAAGTTGTCTCTGCTCCTTTGCAATGTAGGAACTATCCTTGTCAAACATGAGTGTTTAACTTTCAGCCATTAAATGGAGTGCCTCCACGAATGACTCATACGAAGAAGGTAAGTTGTTCAAAACCAGAGCCACCATATCATCGTCGTCCACCTTTTTATTGATGGAAGATAACTAGTCTCGAGATCTTTCATCCGAAGTAGGTGCTCAGACAACGATCCACCTTCTTGTAACTTTATGGAAAAGAGCATATTTTTCAGGTATAAAACCCGACTCTTCTCTGACGTCTGATATTTATCCCTCAGACTGGCCCACAACGTGCTTGCCACAGTGGCATTCCGCACTTCCGGTATCAAATCATCCGACACCGATAACTTGAGAAGCAATAATGCTTCCTTATGACGTTTGTCATAATCCTCGAAGTTCGTCGCTGGTCGACTTTCATCACCCTTGATTATTTTATCACAATCACGAAACTCCGCAACTGTTAAAATCTTATGACTCCATACATTAAAATTAGTGCCTGTTAATTTTTGTGTCTCCGGCAACGTCAAGTGTGATATATTTGCCATTTTATTATTCCAAAGTAATGGAAAATAATAAAATAATAATAAGTTGCTCCACACTTAATAAAATATCCAATTTTCCAGCAAATATAAGTAATAATAAAACAATTATTATTACTTATGCCTCCAAATTTAATCACGCAAAAACAAGGTAAATAAAAATAATTTCACCGACTTTGCAGTTTGAAGGAAATAAATCAAATGATGCCCTCGAACTTGTCACGACTCTGCTCCAACATCACCGACTTTGCTTCAACACAGCACCACCGATTTGCTTTTGCGACCCACGTTTTTGCTGGTGTTGGCCTTGACGTTTTTCTCTCTCCAACGACTCTGTCTTATTTGCCCTCACGAATGGAGGTCTGAATGTCTTCTGTCTCTGCCCTCACGTATTTGCGACTGTGTAAGGATCTTCACGTTTTTTCCTTTCACGTTTTCGTTTTCCTCTGAGGTTTTGCGACTGCCACGACTTTGCTGGTGGCTACACCTTCTAACCACGATGCCCTTCACGATTCTGCCGACTGGTGCATTCTACCCACGTTTTCTCTCGAGTTGCTTCAGCGACTTCCTCCAGCGATGGAATAACTTCAGCCAGTGCCCTACCCGGCTTCCCAAACTTCCGGTTCAGTGCTCATGTTGACAAGGCTTCCTCGCACCGCAAACCAACCACTCGATACCAATGTTAGAATATGCAAAGAGAAGAAAGAATACAGAAGGAGACAAGAGAGCAAACTGCACTGTCCAAATGATACAGGCAGAGGTTTATTTATTGAGAGAGAGGTGGTTGAACAGTTACCAACCGAACAACTACATAACTGTTTTTACATTCTCTATAATGTGTTATATTTTAACAAAAGTCAACTTAAAATGAGAAGGATCTCGTGCATCTGCACGAAAATTAAGAGATATGGACAGGATTCTGAGAGGGTTCAAGCATTTGACTATGTGCATTCCTTTCTGTGGATTATAATGATTTTTGCATAAGCTATGGACGATGATACGCATTTTTTCACTCATGAGGTCCTGCATTTAGCTTTTATATGCATGGCTGTGATGTCTGATGTCTCTCCAGATATGAGTAAATGAAAGCATATATTAAAAAACTCAGCAAAATACTCACGAGTACTCGCCACTTGCCTAATAACCAATTAATTGCCACATTTCTCAGCTGGGAGTCGAAGCCTGAAACTCACCAAGCTTTTCCACAAAACTTGCCATAATATTGGTAAAACTCACCAAGTCATGTCTGAAAACTCAGCTACATCAGAATGAGACAGAACCGCAGAAAGAAAAGCATCATTTTGTCAAAAAAACTCAGTTTTTGCCAGGCCAGCAAACTGGACTGCAAAATGAATTAGAAAATTGAATAGGTGCAAAACCAAAATTGTATTAACCAAAATGAAATGAAAGGTACATATTTAACAATGAAAAATGACAGTCAGTTCATCTCCAGGATGGCTGTTCAGTTCATCTTCAAGATGACTTGAGATTCTACAAGAAGACAAATATTACACCTAGGATTATGTACATAATGTTACATTCCCCCATTAATCCGCAGGGGTTATAGTGAGACCAAGCATGCCTCTGAATTTTTCAAATTTCTCTCTTCCAAGCACTTTTGTCAGGATATTAGTTGGTTGCTCTGCAGTTGGACAATGTATCAATTTGACACTGCCATCTTTCACATAATGCTGAATCAAATGGAATTTGGTGTTGATGTGCTTGGTTTGATCATGAAATACTAGATTTCTTGCCATTTGGATTGCAAAAGTGTTATCGACCATGAGTGGTGTTGACAAAACCAGTTTACCTTGCAAATCCTTAACAATCCTTCTAAGCCATAATATTTCCTTGATTGCCTTTGAAGCTGCCATATATTTTGCTTCTGCTGAAAAAATTGTTGACACCGACTACTTTGACTTCCAAGTGATGACTGCTGATCCTAAATTCATCAGAAAACCTGAAGTAGATTTCCCATCTTCAACATCACCTCCATAGTTTGAATTTGAATATCCAACTAGTTTGAAATTTGTTGCCTTCGGGTATTTCAGCCCAAAACACTAAGCTTCTTTTAGACATTGAAGAACTCTTTTTCGCTGCTACGCAATAACTTTCTCTAAGTTGTTGCATGAATCTAGAAAGAACACCAACAACAAAAGAAATGTCTGGTCTAGTTGTGGTTACATAGATCAGACTTCCAACGAGTTGTCTATACTTAGTTGCATTCTCAGACTTTGCAATATCATGATGTCAACTTCATATTTTGTTCCATGGGCATGCTAAGTGGTTTACAATTTGTCATTTCAAATATGCTCAAGAGTTCACCAATATACTTATGTTGTGTGATGAAAATATACTTGGATTTTTAAACTTCAATACCCAAATAGTAATGAAGATGACCCAAATCTGTCATTTCAAAACCTTTCATCAGTTCTGCTTTGACTTTTGTAGTGTACCTTTCATTATTTCCTATTATGAGCAGATCATCCACATATACAACTAGATATACAATTGTTTTGTCAATTGTCTTGACAAAAAGAGTTGCATCTTCAAATTTAAAACACTTGAAGTCCATGCTCAAGAGGTGCTCAATGAGTTTTTCATACCAAGCTCTTGGGGCTTGTTTCAAACCATACAACGATTTTACCAACTTGCACACTTTTTGTTCTTGACCTTCAACTGCAAAACCTTCTAGCTAAGTCATGTAAACCATTTCTTTGAGATCACCGTTTAGAAAAGCAATTTTCATGTCCATTTGATAGAATTTCCATCCATTTGGTGTTGCTAAAGCCAATAAACCCAAATGCTCATCCATCTCTTTGTTGGTGCAAAGGTCTCCTCATAGTCTATCCCTTCTTTTTGAGCATATCCCTTTGCAACAAGCCTTGCTTTGTGTTTGTCAAGTGAGCCATTTGCTTTGTATTTGTTTCAAAAGACCCACTTGCAACCAATGGGTTTACAATTGAGTGGAGGATCAACCAATTCCCAAGTTCCATTCTTGACCAAGGCATCATATTCAATTTTCATTGCTTTTCTCCACACATCAAGTTTTTCAGCTTGTTTGAAGGAAGTTGGTTTTGAATCAAAAGCAATATTGATTTCTTCTTCTAGATGGCCTTCCAAGGTAAACTTTTCTAGCTTATCTTGAATCTCTTCTAAGAACTTGTTTAATTGTTGTCTAGCTTTGTATGTGCTTCTAGTGCATGTTTTTCCAACTTCATCAGGTTTGACATTTGTCAATGTCTGTGAAGCCCATTTTGGCATCTTTTTCCATGTTTCTTGCAGAACAATTGGTGCCTCATTTTCTTGATCTGAAGCTCCTTCATATTCTAGTTGTTGCTCCAAAAACATGTTTTCATCTTCTAATGAAGTTTTAATTTCTTCATCAAGGGGAGTTTCTTTTTCAATCATTGGAGCAAAACATACTCAACAGATTCCAAAATATGTCTCCCCTTAATGTTTGGAATCTCTTTGAGAACAAATTTTATAAATTTCTCAAACTTAATCAATTGTGAATCAATGTTGGTAGTGTCCTTTGTGGTTTCACAGAATACATCTCTATCAATAAAAAAATTGTTTGACTCGGCTCATATAGTTTGAAGGACTTTGAGGATTCGAAATATCACAACAAGATGCATTTTGAAGAGTTGTTGAAGGTGACCTATTGTGCAAATAGACTATTGTTTGAGTTGCTTCTCCCTAGAAATGCAATTTTATTCCTTTGAAATACATCATTGTCAGAACCATACTCATTGCAGTTTTGTTCATCCTCTCAACTACTCCATTTTGTAGAGGAGTGTGAGGGACTCTGAGATGATGTTTGATCCCATTTTTCTTGAGAGAAGGTTCATATGCCTTTGATGTGAATTCACCACCATTATCAGTCCTCGGTGTGTCAATGTAGGATTGTGCTTTATTTTCAACCATTGTGCGAAACGCTTGAAAAGTTTTGAAAGCTTATGATTCTTGCTTCAAAAGATAGATACAAGACATTATGCTAGTCAGTTTTGAACAACACGAAGTACTTTATTGTCACCAACAGAAAAAACTGGTAGTGGACCACACAAATTAGAGTGGATCAACTGCAATTTCCTTTCAGCTCTCTGGTTTGATTTTTGAAAAGGCTCTCTTTGTTGTTTGGCCAAGATGTATGTTTCACATTTTTCAATCGACCTAGGCAAAGTTGACAAACCTACAACCCCATTCTTTTGCATTGTTCGAATGCTATCATAGTTGGTATATCCAAATCTTGCATGCCACAAAAGACTTGCTGACATTCCATTTTCAATGAGATGAGCAAAGTTAAGGCTTAACTTTGAGTTTCAACAACTTCTCTTCCTCAAATCCAGTCAACACAATTGTATTATCACATTTTCCTTTGATTTTTACCTCTACATCATCCATCAAATCAAGTGGTCAATTAGTCGAATGGGCACTAGAGACAACAAGTTTTGTTTCAATTGAGGAAGGTATAGGACATTGTGGAGAATGAATTTTGGAACTCCTAGTGACATGAGTCAAATTTCCCTTTTTCCTTAGGTGCTAACTTATTTTGTCTACCAAATATACAAGACCACATCTTACTTCATGAAGCTCCTCAAAAAATTCCCTTCGAAAGTCGTATATCGCACGGCACCAAAAGATCTCTAAGACCCAAGCATCAAACTATGTTGAATTCACTTAGGCATAATTTAGATCATGTGATAAGGAAAGAACACACTCACTTGCAAACTAAGCCAAGTCTAATTCTGAATTTCACTTCTTTTTCTTATTTGCTTCCTTTTGTTTTTGATAGGCCTCAATCTTATCCCATGATGTTTTGCATTCATGAGTCTCATGACTCCCTTTTCTACCACATTGTTTGCAAGATGAGTTTTGCTTGTCATTTGCTTCTCATGGTGATGACCATTGTTTCTTTCAGTTCTACCTCCTCGTCTTCTTTATCCTCCTTTGTCTTTATCATTTCCTTCATTCTTGGAAGAAGAAGCCTTGTTGGAAGATTTGCATTTTTGATGAGAACAACAAATACTTTCTCTTGTGGTTTCAATCTTTTTTTCCAAAAGTTCTTCTCTCTCTCAGCCATCCATTCAGCCAATTGATCAAATGTGAGTGACTTGAATTGATTGTTGGTTCAGTTAGTTGTGTGTCTCCATCACAAATGTCAAACAACAAATCATCAAAGATGAAAGAATTTCAAACTTGTCTGGACCATTCTAACCAGCTGTCCTTCCCAATTAGTGTTGCACAAACTATTGACGTAATTAAATGCACTTCAATGATAATGGGAGATGGATTGGTTCCTTATCGCTCCAATAGGTTTCCCTTTCTATATATTGTCCGACCAGTATACCAAACCTCTTGATATGCTTGTGCTTCTTATTTAACTGTCAGTACATTGAAGAATATCGTACTTTTAATACACCTATTGTTACATGAAAGAGATTTTAAAGAACATGAGAGCAAAGTGGTACATGGCACCAGATAGCACATGAAAAGAATTCATGTCATCCCTGACACCTGCTTTGAAAAAAATCCTTGTACTTGGTCATAACTTCCCTATATACTGAGAATTTCTTACTATTAGGATTTACATCTAATGATAGAGACAAATGGGGAATAGAGGAAAATGAGAAAATAAAAAATTTGCATTCTCATTTTTTCCCAGTGATTTATAGGGTTGATCAACGCCTCAAACGTCGTTGTTGTAGCTATGTTTAGGCATTGGATGGAGTAGTTCAAACACTACAAGCGTGAACCATACACACCACTTGTACCAAACACTACAATTTGTTTTAGGTTTGCAAATTTTGTTTTGATTTTTTTTAGTTTTAAAATGCACCATAATGACTTATTTTTTAATATTTTAGAAAAGTCGTAATAGACATTCTGTGAATATAAAAATATTTGCCTTTTTATAAATCTTCCAAAGGAAATATTTTTGTTTTCCCAAAAAAGGAAGAAAAAAAAACTATATCAAATCAAAGTTTCAATGAAAACAAAACTTATCATATTCCTCTTCTTTCGCCTCTTCCAAGTTCATCCCTCTAAATTTTGAGTTCACATTACCATGTCATGTAGGTACACAACCTCAACTAGCTTCTGCCAAGCGAGTTTGTCAAAGAGATATATTAGAACGATCATGAGGCAGATTTGCAGCAGAAATCAAGGATCCCATAAAGAAATGTCGTGTGTGGCTAAATATAATTGCAAGAATCTTGCTGCCACCTGCCACAAACTAGCCCGAATATGGAAATCACATGTTGTGTAGTTTGAGCATGAACCAAAATCGGGTGTCCAGAAAATAACGTTATTTGCTGCTGGGCTATCGCCCCTCCTACTAGTGTTGTGACGATATATATTGTTGGAGTGTCAAATAGCATTTTTGTTATGGAAACATTGGGTTTGGCGAAAATGGAAGAATGAGGAGAGACAAACAACGAACGAGGATTCGGAAGGTGAGCAAAAATGAGATGGAGGAATAAAAAAATGCCTGCACCCTAATACCAATGCCAGTCCAGACAACTGGACTGCAAAATGAATTAGAAAATTGAATAGGTGCAAAAACCAAAATGGTACTGACCAAAATGAAATGCAAGGTACATATTTAACAATGAGAAATCGCAGTTCAGTTCATCTCCAAAATGACTATTCACTTCATCTTCAGGATGGTTGTTGAGATTATACAAGAGGACAAATATTGCACCTAGGATTATGTACATAACATTACAGTCTTTTTGCATCTTTCAGCTCTACTAGGTCATTATATTCATTTCACAGTTGTTGGCGATTGATAGTGACTTCCATCGGGTTTAGAAGGATTTTTACTAAGTAAAGGTCATGCTTTAGTTTTTGTTGAACATGTTTTGAATTTTGTCCATTTTATATGACCTATGCTAGATTTTTTTGTTTTGATTTACTGTTTTATTAGATTAAATCATTTCATAGACATTAGTAGAATATGGATTTAATCAAAAACGTTTTTTGGTTTTTATAGGGTTTCTATTGTGTACGTTTACAAGAATGGTAACAGCATCCAATTCAGCCGTATTAAGTAAGCCTAAGTCTAATGACCCTTTTTGGAAGCATTGTGAACAAACTCTAGAGGAAAATTGTGTCATATGCAATTATTGTGGGTTGAAGATGAGTGGAGGCGTCAATCGCCTCAAATACGGGCAAAGATGTGCAATTGTGCAAGCAAGTGCCTCCTAAGGCTCAAAGAGAGATGGATGTTTATCTTGTGCGTTATAAGAAAAGAAAAGAGAAAGTAATTCTCAGCCCTAGAGAATAGGAGGGCAGCAAGGGATGATTTCGATGACTGTGAGTATGACACGGAGCCTCTTCTAATGCCCCGACACCAAGGAGATAGGGACAAGGACGGGCACGAGGCCCGTCTACTAGAGATAGTTCGAGTGCACATAGAGCTGGACAAAGTTTCTTTGTTCATCGAATAGTCCTTGGTCACCTTCACTCCATGGTACTAGTTGGAATTGGAAATTACACAATGAAGCAAGGGTAGTCGTACGAAACTTTTGGTATTACAACAACATTCCATTCAATATGGCAAAAATCCTATATTAGAATAATATGGTAAATGCATTAACCAATGCCGGTAAGGGGTTCAAGGCTCCTACTCATGATCCGAGTGGCGCAATCTTGGAGGATGTCATTTAATGTACACAAGTTATAGTTGATGAATAAAAAGAAATAAGGAGTAAAACAAGTTGTAGCATTTTGTCTAATGGGTGGAAAGATGGGAAAAGTCGTACTTTGATTAATTTTCTAGCGGCTTCAAGTGGGCAATTGGTGTTCTTGAAGTCGGTTGATGTCTCCCACCAAATGAACAATGCAAATATAAGTTGGAGGAGGTGGTGATGGAAGTGGGTGTGGAAAATACCATCCAAGTTGTGACAGAAAATGCAGCGGTGTATGTAACAGCAAAAGAACTTCTTGAGGAGAGGTAACCTACACTTTTTTGGACCTCGTGTCAACCCATTACATTGCTCTCCTAGTTGAAAACATAAGGAAAATGACATGGGTAAAAATGTGGTTAAAGAAACAAGAAATACACCAAATTCATCTACAACCACACTTGAGTGCTAAACTTGATGAGAGAGCACACCAATGGAAAGGAGCTTATGCAAGCAGGAGTCACGCGATTCACCACAAACTTCATTGGACATTACAAAGCAAAGCGATGTAGCGTCACTAACATATCTCAAAAAAAAATTGTGAATACACAATGGTTCAAATCTCCTATCCTAGGAAGGTCGAAAGGAAAGGGTCGTGAAAATCACTTTTGATGATATGTTCATGAAGCACACAAATGAAATTCTTAAGGTAACCATAAACTTAACTATGTTTTTTTAGAATTTTTTTGGTTCAAATTTCCCTTAATTTTGATTTTCTAACACGCATTATTTTGTTTTAGGGGTGTAAGATCCTTTTTTCAAAATTAATAAATAATAATTAATAATTTAATAAAGTGCAAAATAAATTATTTTACGCACTTAGAATTATTATTAATTTAATTTGTAAAAGAAAGGGGGAAAAGAAATAAATTAGCCCATTTAAAAAAAAAATAAAGTAAATTTTACTTTATTTTAGTGTGGTGGAACTCCTCAAAGGAGGTCGTCCCACTTAAGTGGGTGGAAAAAGTAAATAACATCAAATTAGAAAATAAAGTTACTTTATTAATCCCACATGGAGTGCCCCACTTGGAAAATAAAGAGGAAAAGGTATAAAAGGAGGTGTGGGGGTTCATTTCAAGCATTCTTTTGGCCATTTGATAATTTCTAATTTGAGAGTTGGAGCAATTTTGCTTCCTCTTCATCCATTGAGGACAAAAACCCTCCATGGAGGTCTATTAAGACAAAATCCTCAATAACAATCAGATTTGAGGATGAAAACCCTCCAAATCTGCATGGGTGGTCTCATTTTAGAGATCACATTGGGCTACAATCAGATTTCCTTCATGCATTTTCAGTTTTCATGCATTTTCAGCTAGGGTTTCTACTGCAGATCTGATTTTTAGCAATTCTGAGTGTGGAACAACCACAAGGGTCAGTGTTTGGATCAGCCAAGGGTTTGTGATCAGAAATTCATCCATTTTCAAAGGTAGTGCCAAGCATTTGAGGGTTTATTGATCAATTTCTGCCCTCTCCTAGGGTAGTGACCCCTCCTTGGGAGGAGTTCATTGGTTTCTAGGGCACAACAACTCACTTTCCTTCCATATTTGGATTCTTCATATTTTGGAGGCTGATTGTACTTTCCAGAATTGTATTTGGGCCTTGGAATCATTATTTCCGGCCATATTTGTAAGTGTGCTCGTTCTTATCATAAATTTAATCAAATAAAATCAGATAGTGGCTTGGATGACCATTTCCTTGTTCCTAAGTGTTCTGAAAATATTTGTAAAGCTTTGGAACCATCTGGGAATATTTGTATTTGAGTATTTTGGGATGAATTTGCAAAAATCTGATAGCTGTTATAAATAAATCAGTTTGTTGTGCTTGTTGTCATACATTTTCAGTTCATTATCTATTGGGATTTGTGCAATATCCATTTATTTCAATTTTGTGCCCGAAAGAGACATTATAGTGGTATCAGAGCATAGATCTTGCCACCTGTTGGGAGTCATGGAGTTAATGAATAAAGGTGAATTGGGAACAAAGTTTTGCAGAGCAAGGAGGAAACTGGAGCAACCATCTTATTCAAAGAATGTTCTACTTGGTTTTTTGGAGGAAGTGGCAAATTGTTTGTCTATGAAAAATTTCTAAATTTTGGGGACGACGGGGGGACGGCTGATTAAAAAATATATAAATATTTAAAATAAAAAGATATAGTGACTAAATTATATAAATAAGCTGAAATAAAACCATTTGAGATTTAAATAAGGTGAAACTTGAACTCATAAACATCAAATACATTCCTTAATACTATAATATCAATATGTTAATGTCATAAATTGAAAATTCATAATACATATTTGAATTTTGAATATGAGACAATTTGAAATTTGAAATATATTATAAAATATAAAAGTAAAACCATTCTAAAAGACTAAATCTGAGTAGTAAATTACGATTGATCAAGTGACAATAGCTAATATTCATATCATTAATCTCATAGCCAAATACACCAACAATTGTCTATTGTCAATATTACAAAAAAAGAGGACAACTACAAGTATCAGCCTAAAAATCAGAATCTCCATCTGAAGCAATATCCATGAACTCCTCCTCGTTGGTACTAGTATCCTCGTCCTCAAAGGTAAGCCCAATCAATCCTCGCTGCACAGTGTTGTCCTCTTCAACCTGCCTCGGCTCCTCGGGATCTACATCCCACCGTAATGTTGGAGTCTGTTTGTACTCAGGTGTCTTGCGATCTATAAGACGCAAAGCACTGTGTACAGCTACAAGCTTCTCCGCTCTCGCAGAGGTAAGCCTATTCCTCTTAACAGAGTGTATCCAACCATACGTAGACCAGTTCCTCTCAGAGGCAGAGGAGCTAGAAACCTGGGAAAGGAGGCGAATGGCAAGTGGTCGCAGCAATCCTGGAAGCCCATACAGTCGCCACCAACTCACTGGTTTCTCCTGTGCTAATGCTACCCTGTCTGTCTTTGCTGATGTTTTGTACCCATCGAGTTCAGTGAAGTCGAGCCACTCCATTCTGATCTGTGAAGCCTCTTGTGGAGTGTACATTTTTTAAAAGCCTTCATAAGGCCCCTCTTCACCTCATTATCATCCAATGGGATAACTCTACTTGGCCTCTCCACATACCATTTGGGATTTAGTGCATACGCAGCCATATGAAGAGGAGTGTTCAACTTCTCCCATCTCCGCTGAATAATGGGTTATATATGTTCATTATAGAACTCCAAAGTGGGGTCCCTCACCCGAATAGCTACCTTCATTTGCCCAAGCATGCTGTCAATGCACTCGTAGATCTCACCAAGATTGGGGCTAGAATCCCCATATTTGATGACACTAAAAACTGGAGCTATAATTGATATGATGTATTTCATATCAACCCAAAATGTTTCCCGCAACACCACTTCCTTCACTCTTTTCCCTTGATCCATGTCTTGGACTCACGCCACCTAGTCCAATCCCGTGTCATAATCATAATTTGCAGGGCTCCTGCAGAATCCGGACATCCTCTCCAACAAAATAAAATAGATGCAAAGTGGGTGTCAATTGGTTTCAAAAATTCCTTCTTCGAAAAATTTCAAAAAGTGTCAATGATGTGTGGTGATTACATATGAACTTCGCACATCTCTGCATCATCACTATCCGATTAACCCACCGAATCTTCCCTATGTCTTTCAAAGGCATTGTTCATGGCATGCACACAACATGGAGTCCAATAAATATGCCTATATTCCCGCTCCACTAGCTTGCCTGCTTCTCTGCACACATAAGCTACATCTGTGACAACCTGTACAACATTTGAAGGTCCAACCTCCTCAATGGCATCCTTCAAAATCTAATATTGAAACTCAACATCTTTCCGCTTCCCGTGCACAATCAATCGCTTCTCTAAGAAGTACGGTCCATCTTTGCAAGAGACAATGATATTGATGAGAGGACGGTGTCTAATATCCGTCCACCCATCCATGATAATGCTACATCCATGTGACACCCATGTCACCTTCATCTCCTCCATCAATAGATTAACCTTGGAATAGTTTCTATCCAAGATTGTTGTCTTGAGTTTTGTGTCTCCAGGAGGCACATAACTTGTACTGCTTTACAGCTGACCTTAGCCATAGCCTCCTCAGTAATAAGGAGAGCGAGCGATTAAATGGAATCCTAGCGGAAGATAGAAAATTTCCCAATAGCATCATCTGCCTCTTCCCTTGCCTTTGAATCAAACATGTCAACAACTGAATTTGGGGCTGCCCCCACGGCCTTTCTCTTCCCTCTGCTTTCCACTTCTGACACTCCAAAACTAGAACCAGCCAGAGTATTAGTATGTTTGCCAGCCAGAGTAGAACCACGAACTTCTGGCACATTGTCTGTAGTATTTCCATTGAAGATTCTCACCATCTCAACTCTCTGCTCTAGTGAAAGGCCCTTACAAGTGCCAACCCCCTTCCTGTAAGGTGCAACAAGTGTGCATTGGTCCTAGTGATACTGCCATGCCAAGTCAGTGCACATATGTTGCACTTCCATACTTTGCTCCCCCCTCGATACTTGGAGGTGGGGTTATCAACAATTTGGGCAAATTGTTGCAATGGCTTCTTCTTATCAAATGGTCCAATGGCAAATTTGGACAATATTGGAGAGGGGCAATGGTAAAGACTACCACCGAACTACCATTTTGCATGCCACGACATTTTGTGTCCCTTCTCCACTCCCCCCATTGTGGCATCACCAACTCTTCCACGGCCACCTATCTCAACTTCCCATTCAACCCTCTCTCCCGCTCTGATTCATGCTCATACTTAGATTCATACTCATACTGATGATGATTTCATGAAAAGAACTCATGGTGATGATTGATTAATTTAATTAAAAACAACCAAACTATAAACTATATGCGATTGATTATATAATGAATGTAATTTTAAAAAACGTAGCCCCTATTTAAATTTTAAACTAAATTTCATTAAAACCAAACCTAACCATCAAATTTTACAACGAAACCCTATGCAAGATGCATTTTTTTAAATCCCACAAACTATATGCCTAATGTAGATGCAAATGCTAAAAAACAACCCCTAAAAAATGCAAATATAATATAAAATTTAAAATAGAAATAAAAATAAAATTAAAAAAAACCATGTAACCATTTACATATGCAGTTTTAAAACCAAACCCTATGCATGATTACATTGCAATAGATGCATTTTTAAAAAATCCTAAAAATATGGCATATAAGCATGATTACATTAGAAATGTAGATGCAAATGCTAAAAAAAAAACAGCCCCAAACCCTAACAAATGCAAATATAATCTAGATTCTAAATGATTTTGTGAAAAAAAAAAACTTTAAAACATGTATCTAAATTAAGCAAATAAAATTATAAATACCTCTTTACCTCTTGCTCTTAAAATTTGCTATTACTCTTGCTTGCTTCCTCTTTCTCTCTCTTGCCTTGCTCTTGCTCTTGCTCTCCCTCTTGCTCTTGCTCTTGCTCTTGCTCTCACTCACTTGCTCTTGCTCTTGCTTGGTGTGAATATGAAATGAGCCCATATTGTTAATTTATAACATAAAATAACACTTTTAGGGTTAGGGTTAGGTTAGTAATGTCACTTTTCTGTTATTAGACATACAATTAAAAAAAAAAAGGTTTTAATCTCTAAAAGTTGTTTTTTTTTAAAACACGTAGAAGCTTGCCAAACACGTGGGGACGTCCGATGTCTCCCAAGTTCCCCAGGGACATCCAATGTCCCTTCCGTCCCGCCCCCAAACGTCCCCTCCAACGCTTCTTCCCGGCGTCCCCAGGCGTTTTTCCCACTCCCGCTAAAAAATAGGAAATGTGGGAGAAACGCTTTCCCCGTCCCCGTCCCAGGGACGTCCGACATCCCACGTTTGAAAGGGGGACGCGTCCTCGCGTAACAATGCCATTGAAATAAAACCATTTTAATTTACATTTAAATAAGGTGGAACTTGAACTCATAAACATCAAATATATTCCTTAATACTATAATATCAATATGTTAATGTCATAAATTGAAAATTCATAATACATATTTGAATTTTGAATTTGAGATATTTGAAATTTCAATATATTATAAAATATAAAAGTAAAACCATTCTAAATTACTATTGATCAAGTGACAATAGTTGATATTCATATCATTAATCTAATTGCCAAATACAATGACATCTCTCTCTCTCTCTCTCTCTATTACAAAAATACACAGGACAACTACAAGTATCAACCTAAAAATCATAATCAACATCTTAAGTTATCCATGAACTCCTCCTCATCGGGTACTAGCATCCTCGTCCTCAAAGGTAAGCCCACTCAATCCCCGCATGCACGATTGTCCTCTTCAACCCTGTCTCGGCGGCCCCTGGGATCTACATCCCACCGTAATGCTAGGGTCTATTTGACTTGGTGTCTGAAACAATCCATAAACGCAAAGCATTGTGTACAACACAAAGTTTCTCATGCTCTCGCAGATAAGCCTATTCCTCTTAACAAAGTATAGCAAGTACTATGTATAGTGTATCCTCTGAAGGCAGAGCACTAAAATGCTTAAAGGAGGCTTTAATGGAAATTTGTCATCAAGTTTCAGGCATGCTGTAAAGGGTTTATGATGTAATTGGCTTCTCATGTGTTATTCTTTTTCACTTTTCTTAATGTTTTGCCATATAAATACCTGAAATGTCTCTTGTTTTTCCATTTCCATACTCTTGCTTTCGCTCTTGCTCTAACGGACAGACTACATTTTCAATGCATTTGCCTCTGGTCTCACTTTGCAGTGGAATATGAAATGAGCCCATAATGAAAATTTATAACATAAAATTGCACTTTTGGGGTTAGGGTTCCGTTAGTTACATGTTTTTATATTATAAGTGATTTACAATTAACAAAAATAGTTAAATGTTGCTTTTTTTACATTGAAAAATGCGTTAGGGATTTTGGAAATGGGGGCGATTGATGGTGGATAATCTTCCCGTTTAAAACGCACTTGTAGAAAAACCCTCTGGAAACATAGCAAATGTTTTATAACAATGATTAATTATCAAAATTGGGGGACACGCCCTCGGAATTGTGTAATTATCACCTCAAACTAAATTACAAGATACTAAATGAACATTTACAATGACAACACCGTGGATAAGGTTTTTGACTTTCATGGTGGAAAGTTTTGAGGGTCTAGATGACACTATCAAAAGCCATGTTCTGATGAGGTCACTATTACTGGAAACAATGGCAAAATTAAATCTTGTGTTATGTTAGATCTAGAATGTGAGGATCTTATTCTCCAAATCTTTGAATATTTCTTTGCTAACTTTATATAAAAATCATACAAAAATATAATAACCTCAATGTAGACCATTATGACTTTAATCTTAATGAGAGTAATGATACTTCACAATCAGTTTTATATGTACTAATGGTTGGTTTTGAGCTAAAGAAGTTTTCTAGTTCATTTTCAGCATACAATAAGCTAAAAATGTTTAGTGAATCGCTGTAGTTGAAAGTCTTGTAAAAATATGTGACAATCAAGGACATGAATTGAAGTGTTTTAATGAAGAACAAAATGTTATAGATCCACTGAATTTCCTTTTGAAGGGAAGATATTTTGATGGTGGAGCATGAAGAAAAAGAGCAATGCCTAGAGCTCTCCCAAAGGCTTTGAGTGGAGATCCAAGAAGACCATGTTGAGGGGCATGGACATGAGAAAAAAAAAGAGTTTTATCGGTTGTTATTGTTGATTTTCAGTTTGCTGAAATTTTCAGAACAGCAACCTATGGAAAGCAAATTGATTGTGTTCATGACTTTAGCAAGAATCATGAAGATGTTTTATTGACTTCTAATGTTTGCATGTGTCAACAAGATTCACTTGTTGAATGTGAAGAGTTCAAGGTGAAGGAGAATGTTGATCCTAACCCGAAATTCTGAGTCACAAGGTTGGGGATGTTGAGGATATCTCAACACATTGCAATTCGGCAAAGGAAGGTGAACACTTTGAGGACAACCAAAGATATGAAAGTGTTTCAGATTTATTGCTTCCTACTATGTCATTGCATGAAGCTTGTCATCATGGGCAGCATGCTAAAAATGGTGATAAGATGAAGGACACATGGAGTAGCAAAGAGCACATAGATCCTTTCGTATAAGTTCAAAATTGTTTGTACATAAAAATATGGGATCTGGGTGATCTTTGGAGATACAAGAAAGGTCGCTCCTTAGGACCAAGCCCTACATTTGAAGACAAGGTCGTGGAGATAGTCACCATTGTCGAGGCAACAAGATGCTTGATGTGGAAAGGTGGTAAGCATAATAGATGTTTTGTTGTTGTTCAAGGTTTTAGCATGATTTTGATGGAGTCAAGATACATACAAGGTAACCACCATTGGATGTGTGAAGGAGAACTCAAAGAGGATCTGTTTCTTCAAGTAGGCTTCACTATTCTGAGTTGTAGAGCTTCTGGTAGTCATCCACATTTCCAGCTACCCAACAGTTTGTATGCAGCCATACAAGTAGTTCCAGTCATACACTCGAGTAATTATCAGTTTGATGTGGTTGTCGAAATACATTCAATCAGGATATGGTTGATTCCAGCCATTGTATTATTGTCACACACAATGCTACAAGAATTTTAAAAGGGTTTATAGTATGAAGTTGTTGTACTATTGTTTTTTTGCTGTTTGCAACAGATCCAGCCCCTTTTACACTTTTATGATAGTCATAAAAGAGTGTACAATCACCTAGTGGAAGAATTTTCAGCCTACTATCAATGTTGAATTGTTTACAGCTGTTATAAAAGAATTTCCAGCCACTAAAATTCTGTTTGTGAGTGAGAAAAGGCAGCATGAATGGACCTTTGGAAGTCCTTCACATGAAGGGAAATTATGAGGAAGATGCAAGCATTGGAAGAGAGTTGAATGACATGTCTATGAGGCATGATAAGGCAGTGGACTGAAGTGTTTGTGGGAGCTCTTGATTTTATTGATATGTTTGTTCTATGTGCAGGTCCAGAAATGGAGAAGATAGGAAGGAAAAGACATAAGTGTGGTTTAGTCCAGCATGTTCATATGTATGAGAAGCAAAGTGAAGAAGTGAGCATAATGGTTGGCATGCATATGAGGAGAACAAGTGATGATGTGATCCTCCAACCCAAAAACAGAAGCAACACTATTGGGACAGCCATGCACCAAATTCCCAACTTCAATGCTGCTGTCATAAGCATTATCAGCCCCTACGGTACTTCAATTTCATTGATGCACTTACTCCCAATAGCATTTTCAGCTCCTACATGGTTCACACCCTTGATTGGGGCAAAAGGATATCAATTTTGCTGCTGTTATGACATTTTAAAAATGCTAGGACAGTTGTTATCAGTCATGTACAACTGCAAGTTGACACAATTTAGGGAATATTCTGATGGAAGAAGTTGGGAAGAGGTTTCAATTTAAAAGGATAATCATGGCAGCACCTTGCACGTGTGGGAACAGCCCATATAAGTGTTGGTGTGGAGACTCTTATGAGTCAAGGAATGCATAGTTTTCATATGACCAAGGAGAGTGCAAGGTTCCTAGCAGTTGACAAGCATGAGAGGAGCAACTGAGTTTGTTATCAGCCCAAGCAAATGAGGAAGAGTTGCTTGACATATCAATGAGGACAACAAGAGATGAGGAAGGGAAGACTATCCTAGAGGTAGTATTAGAAGCTTGGGGTGATCATTTGGAGGCTCAAAGGTATGTTGAGCTTATAGGCATGATAGTGATGATGAAGAGAAGAGTGGAAGAGGTTGCTGAAGTTTTTCCACACTAAGATTTGGGCAATATATTCACACCAATTCCCAAGGACAATTTGTGATCCCGAGGTTCAACACAAAGCATGGTTGTGAAGTTCCCGAGGTTAATTTGGGATCTTGATATTTGTAACAAGGTAGAAGGAGATGAAGAATGGAGCTTGCAATTGCTCGAGGGCAAGCAATTTTGGGAAGGGAGGACTGTAATGTCCCCTTTTTCAAAATTAATAAATAATAAATTAATAATTTGATAAAGTGCAAAATAAATTATTTTAACTTAGAATTATTATTAATTTAATTTGTAAAAAAAAGGAAAAGAAATAAATTAGCCCATTTAAAAAAAAGAATAAAGTAAATTTTACTTTATTTTAGTGTGGTGGAACTCCTCAAAGGAGGTCGTCCCACTTAAGTGGGTGGAAAAAAATAAGTAACATCAAATTAGAAAATAAAGTTACTTTATTAATCCCACATGGAGCGCCCCACTTGGAAAATAAAGAGGAAATAAAAAGAGGTGTGGGGGTTCATTTCAAGCGATCTTTTGGCCATTTGATAATTTCTAATTTGAGAGTTGGAGCAATTTTGCTTCCTCTTCATCCATTGAGGACGAAAACCCTCCATGGAGGTCTATTGAGGACGAAATCCCTCAATAGCAATCAGATTTGAGGATGAAAACCCTCCAAATCTGCATGGGTGGTCTCATTTCAAAGATCACATTGGGCTACAATCAGATTTTCTTCATGCATTTTCAGCTAGAGTTTATACTGCAGATCTGATTTTTAGCTATTCTAAGTGTGGAACAGCCACAACAGTCGGTGTTTGGATCAGCTAAGGGTTTGTGATCAGAAATTCATCCATTTTCAGATGTAGCGCCAAACATTTGAGGGTTTATTGATCCCAGAGTAGTCCCTCCTTGGAGGAGTTCATTGGCTTTTATGGCACGGCAACTCACTTTCCTTCCATATTTGGATTCTTCATATTTTTGGAGGCTGATTGTACTTTCCAAAATTGTATTTGGGCCTTGGAATCATTATTTCTAGCCATATCTGTGAGTGTACTCACTGCTGTCATAAATTTAATTAAATAAAATCAGTTGGTGGCTTGGATGATCATTTCCTTGTTCCTAAGTGTTCTAAAAATATTTCTAAAGCTTTGGAACCATCTAGGTATATTTGTATTTGAGTATTTTGGGATGAAATTGCAAAAATCTGATTGCTGTTATAAATAAATCAGTTTGTTGTACTTTTGTCATATATTTTCAGTTCATTATTTATTGGGGTTTGTGCAATATCCATTTATTTCAGTTTTGAGCCCAACACATGCATAGAGAGCCTTGTCCTAACATAGACACCAGAGATGCAATTTTTATGAGCTCCAAATTTATTACAATGTAGAGGGGAGCATCTTTTCTTCACAAGGATACAATAGGAGGAACACCCAACAACCAAGTAAAAACAAATTGAGATATTTGTTTCGAGTCCCATTACTCGTAGACTTCTTTCATTAAATCGAGCCTAATTGGCTTACAAAAATATAAATGTTTTAAAGTCCTCGTTTGCATATTTGCAAAGGAAAATTTTGGTGCAAGTACACAAAATCTTCGACAACTAGCCATCCGCATTTTGTGCCAGCTGTGTAACTTTTCTAGGTGTGAAAATAATTGGAGCATGTTTAAAGTTGTTCACACAAAGAAGCGCAACAAGTTGACAAGAGAACACCTCAATGACCTTTTTTGTGGTACAATCTTCTTAGTGAGAGACAAGTGGAGGGTCAAGAAGGTCATGATGCAATTGACTTGGTTGATATTGATCCATCTGACGAATAGATTGTTGAGCATGAACGTATTGATGAGCAACCCATGTTTACATCACGATTTGGAGAGGGAAGCAAAGGAAGTGATAGTGTTAAGGGCAATAGAGGCATAAAGAGCCGGAGGGTCGGTGAGAATGCAAATGATATATTTGCGGATGATGTCATTGTAAAAAAAGAATCTTTCTCTTCCACCTCCAAGAAGCAACAAACTTATACTAGGTGCTAGAAATAATTTGATATTTCATATTAGTATATTTTGGTGCATTGATGACTCTATGAGGCTATGAGCATTGAGTTTGTAATTTGAACTCTTTTAATGGCCGAAAAATAATGGAAAATATATTTAAATGTTTTGTAGATGCATTTCTTATGTCATTAAAGAGAGTTTTAAATGTTATCAAACCTTATTTTATGAATTTATATATTTTTTAAAGTAGAACTAAAGTTACCGAGTAATGTCGATAGTTGAACTTTTGGGCTACTGAGTCATTGCGAGTTTGAGTTTTTGAAGTATGAATGAAAGCTTTGGAGAGTCGGATTCATGTTAGCTATTTAGTTTTTTCTATTACAATCAGTACGTAGTTTGCGAAACAGCATACGGAGGGATTACATTGGGAGCTATTTATACACTGCGGAAATTAGATGAGGGAGCAGTTAATAGTATTTAAAAATCTAAAAATCTCTTTCCGAATCTTGAAGATTACTGAATTCTGATTTTTGGTTGGTGTTTAGTACATCCCCTAGTAAATAGGGGTTGCCCTTGCGTTTTGGCTAAGTAAATAGCCATCCCAGTGTCCGCCGTTTCTTAATTCCATAAAAATTATGAAACTAAATAAATGTTGAAAAGCAATGTTTGATACTGTTTTGCGGGTATGTGCCTGTTTTCCTACATAAATCATTCCCAATAATTTATTCAAGATTTTAATAATAGTTGAAGTTGAGAAGAAAGAAAACTCACTTTGGAATGAGGTTCGAGTGGTTCAAGCGGCAGATTTTCTCGCCTGCTCTCCGTTCGATGAAAAACGTTGAGAATCTGCTGAATCCTCCGCGGACTTTCTTCCAACTTAGCGGCAAGCCATACACAACTAGCCGCAACCCTCTACGAAAACCCCAAATTCCTCATTCAAACCCTAACCAAAATCTCAAAAAGAATAGCCTTAGGATTAATTCTGGAAAACAAAAAGGCAATAAAAGCATACCTTGACGTTAAAGCGTGCAAAGGATTTTTTGAAGTAGAATCGGTGGAAGAGAACCTGCGCAGTGGCCATGACCGCTTGCGGCAGCCTGAGGAGAATGCCGGTCTCCTGAATCAGTTCGCAGCCGTAGAGTCGTAGCGTCATCTCCGTCTGCTCGTCGATCCCATCTTTCCTTGACGGAGACTTTGCAATTTGCTCGTCCGTCACATAGAAAGTGTCTATGGCTGTGTATATCATGGCTTCTTTTCGTCTGGCCCTTCCCCTTTCTTGTGTTTATGATCAAATTCCTCACTGCTTTCGCCTTTCACATATCTTACAAACCTCTACAGGACTGCACAAATCAAATAGAGAGAGAGAATACAATAACTTAAGTTTTTAACCAATCAAATTTTAATATTTTCTTTTTCCTTTTTTAACGTTAAAAAGAATACACTTATTTCCCAATATTTTATTATGTCAAAAATTTATAAAACAAACATGCGAATAAAGTAATATTATTATGATTAACTACTAGCGATAGCACTTAAAGGTGCTCAATTGGGATGCAAGTGCAATTTTTCTATGGAAATGCACTTTGATTTAATAGGTGACATGAAACTCTATGGATAATGTCATCATTTGTTTGTTCATGCAATGGAGTTGTATGAAGATCGATGAGAAAGGGATGATACAACAGAGTTATCAAAAACTAAGAGAAAGCGAGATCGGTATATGCATGTATTTTAGCATGCTTGATAATGAATAAAACTTCAAGTTTAAGCCTTGTTTGGTTGTGAATCACTAGACATGAAAGATAAGTCTAAATATCCACATTTACATAAAATATATCCACAACTAGAGGAACTTAAATAGATCCATGGGATGTTGCGGATCGGGAAGCCAATGCAAATAATATAGCAGCTTGGCCACCCAAAGGAGAACAATGAAGAGTCTAGCAAGAGGAGAATGCAAAACAGATCATCACACCCAAAACCGGACTCTATCCTCTACCACCCTCCCTATGTTTCTACACATCTAAGGTTCCATGAGTCCCTTTTTTCTAGTATGTGTTATTTATTATTGTTATCTTTGCTTACTTGTTGGTATGGAGAAAGGAAAAAATGAGCTCTATTGTATTTGAAGGACTTTTGTGAAGAGAATGCACTTGTGATACCCCAAGGAAGGATCAATCATGTATAACAGAGTTGAGGAGACTAGTTCAAAAATCTAATATTGTTGATCAAGAAGCGATCTTTAATGGTTTGAATATTCATCCATCCATTCCCCGTGAAACCCATTACCCCTACTCGCGAAGGCTAGGAAAATGGATGTTTTTGTGGTTAGAGTTGGGTTAAACTTCAATAAAGGTCAGGTAAGACATCAAGTATTTTCAACAAAGAATTTGGGTGCACCAGAATATAAGTGTTACAGGTTTTTACACCATTTTTAGATTAGGACTAATGTTAATCTAAATTTGATTTAGTGAGGTCAGATTTACACTAAATGGATGTAGAGTAGAAATATACAACTATTTTGATTAAATAACTTCCAACATTAATTACACAATATCAAAGCATTATTAAGCATGCAATACAAGATATAAACTTGGAAACACAAGGGAATGAGTGCACTTAGCTTGTTACACAAGGTTCTAGAAGAAGTTATGGACTCGTGTGATGTCAAATAGGAGACTTGAACTGAAGTGCTTCGAAATGATACTAAAACTACAAATTGTCTTGAGGTAGGACCGTATTATAAGGTATCACCCTTCTATATAGTCATGGACCTACTTTGTTTCTACCCCTACAACTTTATGTGGTGGTTGTCTTCCTAGATTTATATGGCATCGCAAACCCTATTTGTCGAAACTCTCTCGAACCAATCAATGTCATCTCAAACCCTAGCTATCGGTGAAGAGTCATGCAAAATAAATGTTAGTTGGGTCGTGGGCACCGCCAACATTATCACTACTCTTAAGAGGCTTCAAACCGTGCATCGTTCTTCACCTCGCATGTGATATCTAGATAGTCAATCGATTTGGCAACTTCTTTAACAATGTTTGCTTGACTTTGGCTTTTGTTAAAATACTTAAAGGAGGGATGTTTGAGTGCTTGCATGAAAAAGTAAATGATGTCTTGACTTGGTAAGAATCTTCAAACCCGATATGGGTGCCGCCCTCATGACTCTAGATGTGAAATTGCTAGATTTAGGGAGTTAACGATTATTTCAAGAACTGACATATTCCAGTGAATCTAAACTCCAATATTACAAATTTTAGTAGAAATTTATCACTTTTTTGTATAATGGAATCCAATTTTGTGACTATTAGATTCCATTATTACCTTTATTGGATTTCATTAGTAGTACTATTGAATTCTAATATTGTTGTTATTGGAAGCAATGGAGTTCCAATATCGCTATTTTTAGATTCTAATATTGTTATTATTGGACGCAATGGAGTTCCAATTTTGCCATTTTTGGATTTCAATTTTGTTATTTTTGGATTAGAATTTCACTATTATCGATTTCAATTTCGCTTATTTTTGGATTCCAATTTCGCTAAGTGACATAAGGTCGGGTGGTTAGGCAATAGTAATGCTTAAGCTATATAAGGCTAGTGGTCATTTAGTTACATAAGGTTAGTGATTATTAAGGAAATTTATTACTGAAAAGGTGGGCATTTTAAACGATTTCACCCATATTTAAGTATAATGGGTTCCAATATTTTAATTTTTGGATTCCAATATTCCAATTTCGTTATTATTGGATTCCAATTTTACTATTTTTGGATTTCAATGTCACTAAGTTACATAAGGCTAGTGATCACTAAGTTACATAAGGATAGCAACCACTAAGCTACATAAGGTTAGCTGACCATTAAGTTACATACGATATTATTGGATTCTAATATTTCAATTTTTGGATTCCAATATTTCAATTTTCGGAGTCCAATATTTCAATTTTGGATTCGGCTGACGATCATCCTTGACGGATCGGACCATCAAAGTCGTGGGAATCTTTAGGTTAGTGGGATATGCGCCCTAAGGAGACCTCCAAATTTTAAAGAAGTTGGCTCTTCTCTAGAAACGTGAGATGAGGGTTAGAAAACGAAACCAAAACATGAATTTAAAGGGGGGCGATGCACCAAATGAGCCTTCCAAGAGATCAATCAAGACCACAACTGTCTGAAAAAGGGAAATGATGAATGACTGAAAAGGGTGGTCGAAATGCACCACAGGTCAAAAAATATTCACACAGAACACTACTTCAAACTACTTAAGCACAGCTTCAAAGATAGCAACAACATTGGAAGATGCACAATTTCTACGTGAAAATAAAGGTGATCAGAGTCAATAAAGATATGCAAATGATGAACAAAAAGCACCACAGACATATATATTACTCCAACAATTATGCACAGTATTACATTAGAAAAGAGGCAAGATTGTTGTTACAAAACCTAGGAAGAAGGCTAGAGCTTCAGACCCCTGTCTTTTACAAAAGAGGGACTTGAGACAAAGAAGAAAAACAACTGACTTTCAGATCTATATCTAACTCTATCTATGTCTCTAACTATACATCTATATATCCTAACTTGTTTGCGTACAATATACATAGGAAGAGGAAGAGAAGATAAGAAGCCCTCCTACACTCCTTTCCAACTACTTTTAATTATGATAAATGGAGTGAAGTGATAGGAACAAATTTCTCGAGATTTGTCTCACACTTTCCGATTATCTATCTTCCTCTAAAGGGGTGAGAGCCATGTTTATTTAATGCATCTTTAACTATCCTGCAACCAACCTCTTTGAGATGGACTCACCTTTTGAGAAACATCCCTTCGGCTCTTTATTACATAACCAGATGTTTCGATCCTCAGGTATCGCTTCCTAGCCTCATGACTCAAACAACGCGTATTTTGTCACTATACCTTGAAACGAACCTTTGAATGCAGATGAATAACTCAAGTCTTCACAGTCGGCATTCTTTACATGGGGTCAGTGCATTAATTCACTTATGAAATGACAAGCTAGATGACCCTTCACCTACGACCTTTTGAAAAATCCTTAGTAATTAAAACTTACATATAAGTCTCACAAGCACTCATACGTGATACATAACTCTTGTCACCTTTTATGGCCTCGCTTCAAACCTCGGAGTCGATTTCTTACAAGATCCACGTGGAGGCCCGCGCATCCTTAAGATTTCTACTACCCTTCAAGGTTTTGGAGATGCGTTGATCGACACTTGGCACCGTCCGCGAGCACATTGCTTTGTTCCTTTGGGCGAGTAAAAAGGTTCCAACGGTGTGCCAGAAAAAATTGTTGATGATCATCCTTGGCGGATTCAACCATCAAAGTCATGGGAATCCTTAGGTTAGTGGGACATGTGCCCTAAGGAGACCTCCATATTTTAAAGAAGTTGGCTCTTATCTGAAATGCGAGATGAGGGTTAGAAAAACGAAACCAAATTATGAATTTAAAGGGTGGCGATGTGTTAAACGAGCCCTCCAAAAGATCAATCAAGACCACAACTGTCTGAAAAAGGGAAACGGTGAATGACTAAAAAGGGTGGTCGAAATGCACCACATGTCAGAAAATATTCACACGAACACTACTTCAAACTACTTAAGCACAACTTTAAAGATAGCAATAACATCGAAGATGCACTTTATGAGAGTAAAGGCGATCAGAGTCAATAAAGATATGCAAATGATGAACAAAAAGCACCATAGGACATATATATTACTCCAACAATTGTGCATAGTATTACATTAGAAAAGAGGCAAGATTGTTGTTACAAAACCTAAGAAGAAGGCTAGAGCTTTAGACCCCTGTCTTTTACAAAAGAGGGACTTGAGACAGAGAAGAAAATTGACTGACTCTCAGATCTATATCTAACTCTATCTATGTCTCTAACTATATATCTATATATCCTAACTCTTTTGCATACAATATATATAGGAGGAGGAAGAGAAGATAAGAAGCCCTCCTACACTCCTTTCCAACTACTTTTAATTATGATAAATGGAGTGAAGTGACAGGAACAGATTTCTCAAGATCTTTCTCACACTTTCCCATTATTTGTCTCCTTCTAAAGGGGTGAGAGCCATGTCTATTTAATGCATCTTTAACTATCCTACAACCGACCCCTTTGAGATGGACTCACCTTTTGAGAAACATCCCTTCGGCTCTTTATTACATAACCAGATATTTCGATCCCTTGTGCATTGCTCCCGACCTCATGACTCAAACAACGCGTATTTTGTCACTATACTGAAACGAACCTTTGAATGCAGATGAATAACTCAAGTCTTCACAGGTTGGCATTCTTTACACGGGGTTGTGCATTAATTCACTTATGAAATGACAAGCTAGATGACCCTTCACCTACGACCTTTTGAAAAAATCCTCGAATTAAAACTTACAGATAAGTCTCACAAGCACTCATACGTGATACATAACTTGTCACCTTTTATGACCTGCTCAAACCCGAAGTCGATTTCTTGCAAGATCCACATGGGAGGCCCACACATCCTTAAGATTTTTGCTGCCCTTCAAGGTTTTGGAGATGCATTATGCCGACACTTGGCACCGTCCGCGAGCACACTGCTTTGTTCCTTTGGGCGAGTAAAAGGGCCCCACTGTATATAATGTCAAAACTCCTTTTGGGTGGGACCTTTGTAGTTAGCTCCATGTGGAAACCCTGCGGGATTCCAAGACTTTACACCCTCCTTTGAATTTTGAAGTTATGACAGTTGGACACTTGGCATCGTCCGCGAGCCTACTCTACTTTCTTTGTGCTTTGGCTAAGTCCCTTTGTTTGGCGAAGATTCGACTCCGAATAGGCTTTGAAAACACATGAATCTTTCTCGGTCATGGAATTTATATAACAAATTCCAATATTTCAATTTTCAAATTCCAATATTTCAATTTTCGGAGTCCAATATTTGAATTTTCATATTCTAATATTTCAATTTTCAGATTCCAATATCTATACTTTTATAGTATAGCAAATTCCAATATTTAATGTTTTGGACTCCAAAATCAGTAATATTGGATTCCAATGAGAGTTGTATTTTTTAGTTGCTTAGACTAGAATATGTAGAGATTTACTAAAATAAGTGTTGGTTGTGAGTGTCTTTTGTTAGTGTAGGAAGTGAGTGTATCAATGCATTCCCATAAGATTTCTAGGTTAGCAAATGAGGTAATATTTACTTTCTTATATAAGGTTCCTAGATGATTTATCTAAGAAATGATGACCTAGATGATGTATGAGACCCACCAAAAGATATCAATTTAAAAACAAATTTGGAGGACATGTCAATCCAAGACTAGATACAAATTCTAGACCAAGTTGTATGGCTCCTCGATCGGGGATAGAAAACATGCAAAACGAAGTTTAGAACTTGTTAACTGATGTTTTTCTATGGATTTTGTGCATTGTATTCTCAAAGTTTGTCAACATGTTAGTGTGTAAGGATAAACAAGAGACCTCGAAGAAAGTGTTAAGTGGTAATGGAAAGATGGTTTTTATCATGACAAAATTGTATTGTTAAATTAAATGTTGTCAAAGTGTAAATTTTTGAATTTGATTGTTTTCATTCACCTCCTTCAACTATGAGATGAAAATTGTATTTTAAAAGGAAAATATACCTAAGCGCGTAAACACACCTTGCCTTTGCTTGAATGTTTGTTCTCATTTGCCCGTGTTGTGATTAGTGTTGGCATGCTTCATGATAAAACCTACAACACAAAGTGTATTTAATGTCCATGATAATAAATTTAACTTTAACTCAAATATAACTTGTAATGTGAACGATTTGCATTTGCATAAAAGTGAAATGAAGAGATGTAAACAGGGAAGAAATACACATGTTTTCTTTGTGGAAGAAGGAACATTATGTTTTGTTTGTGCTTGAGATTTGTATTATTGAAATTTATCAAAGAATTGGGGTGACTTGTCCCCAATTTGTGCCAAGGGGAAACCAAGTGTTAGGTACATGCTACCAACACATAAATGTAAAGAAAATAGAAGAAGAAAGAGGCAAGTACACTCCCGCAAAGGAAGAAAACTATGCATTGAAGTTATTCAATAACTCGATATGTGCCCATTTCATTGTAAGAGGAGAGGAAATTCTACCTTCAAAGACCTTAGTTGCTTCGATACCTTCCACAACACCATGGATCACACCGAGGTAGATAAATCTAGACCAAAATTTGTACATAAGAACATACAATAAGAGAGAATATGTGCCCCCAAACTCCTTTCATATGTTAACTAATAACAATTGAATAAGAGCTTGGTAAAAATTAAAATGTGTTAAAATGTCGATAAAGGAGGGGGAATCATGCCCCAATATCCCTATAACTATAAAAGTACATACTAAAATGCCATGACGAAGGATCAAGTATTTCATGCGCCCTCAGTACTAGTTCAACTAAGTGAATTGAGTCCGAAAATGTGTCAAAACCTAAGAATGAGGTTGAAAATATGAAATTGATGATAAAACCGATGTTTTTCCCTTTGGGTAAAAACATATGGGAAGTTCAGACCGTACCATACGGTTTTGAACTAACTGTGTGGTTTTGACCTAACTGCATTTGCTTCAACATGTGAATATTTAGCTAAATTTATGTGTTTGGTTGTGTTTCTGAGTGCATGTATCATGTTTGTACATGCGTGCACCCCCAAAAATGTGTATGTGCTTGTTGTAAATTTACAAATGAACTGGATAGATGCCCTTTCTTTTAAGGCATGTGTGAAAATGATGTTGAGCATATGGCTCAAAAGAAATAGATATGTGTTAATGAAGGAGATGTATGAGAAACTATAGTAAAGTGTAGAATTCTTGAAGCGGTGGCCACTTGGAATAACATGTACTTACAAAAACGAAGGTGTTTACGCATGGTGGAAACCATTGTGCGTAAGAAAAACAATGATAGAAATAGATAAAAACAATGATAGAAATAGATAACAAAAGTAGTCTAAATGTTTGTAAAATATAGCAATAGTGTATTCAATTGCAATAAATATATAAATAATGGCACACAAAAGGCATAAAGCCTACAAACGCGGGACACCGAAGGTGTCACGAGACAATCAAGTCCCATAAGACCACAAACAAGATCAAGAAATAACAAACAAAATAGGCATGATGCTACAAACATGGGACACCCATGATGTCACAAGACAATCAAGACACGTATGCCACAAACAAAGCAATAATATACACCCCAAAGCAAGTGTCCTTGAAATAAGAGTGTTAAAACATGCTAACATAGTATAATAATCAATATAGGTGAAAATATGTGAAACAAGAGAGGCCAAAACTACAAAAGACACAAGTGTTAGTCCAGAAGAATAATAAGTAGACAATATATGTAATTGAGCATAAATGAGGATTCAAATATAATGAAACTATAATAAAACAATATCACTTGTAGGAGAAGGATGATTTCCCCACGAGAAGAATGTAAGGAGTGATGTGTGCTCCTATAAGCATGTATCAATCTATGTGCCTTACATCCATCTCAATATACCAAGTGAATGCATGTGTTTAAAAGAATAAGACATGTTATTTTATCAAATCAAAGTGATATGCAACATGCATAATGTAAGGTGCTAACAACTCAAGTAAAATACATAGGTCCTGGTTTTGTATTTTTGCAAATATTTGAATGTTTTTGTATTATTGTAATGCATGGCTATGTACAAGAAGTATAAAGTGCGTGAAAACTACCCAACGAGAACCTCCTAAAGAGGTTGAGCAACTATCGGGGAAGATGGAGACTTAGGCCTCAATTGTGATCAAAATGTTAGTGATATTCTAGTGGTTATATGTACCAAAGAAGGCCAAGGAGATAAAGTAAGTCTTCTAGTACTCGACACACTCATTATTCTAGTCCACCATATCAGCTCCAGCTTCCAATGCACTAGAGAAGTTGTGCAGGCAGTAGTATGTGTACTAGAAGATCGATGCGCAGAACCTGGGGGAATATAGACTGTGAAAAGTATGACATGGGGCTACTAGCCCATGAGAAGACCTAGAGCCGTGAGATGTAATGTATACAACCAAAGACATATTTGGGGACCTAGGAGAATCAAAGTAACCAAGGTTATGATGGGTTATGGGCCTAGAAAGGATTATAACACCTTTAGAGTCATGAGGAGCAACATGTGAAACCAAAGACCTATCCATAGATACATTAGGACTAGGTGAGTTAGTAGGATGATATTCAAGGGGAACACCTCTAATTGTAATAACATGTTGATTATAAATGAACTTGACACACTAGTGGAGTATTAAGGAATAGCCCCAAGAGAATGTAACCAAGGGAGATCTAACCGCAAGGCACCAAAACTAAGAGTAGAAGTAATGAAGAATGAAATTGATGTAGTGATAGCACCAATAGTGATAGGTAAAGTGATGTGTCGGTAACATGGAAGAGATTAGAATAGTGTGAGGAGAAGACATTGTCCTTGTTATGTAGATTGACCAATACCCAATATATAGGCACTTCGTTAATAGAGACAGGAATGGATAACGTGTATGTTTTCACCCTTTTAGATCAAATCCAAGATTTGCACATAGTAAACACAGAATGAAATAGAAGCTACATGGGGTTATTTAGATTAATTAACTTCCAACATTAACCATTCAATATCGAAGAATGCATTAATACTGCAACAAATGTACATGACACTGTAGACACTAAATCACACACTTGGGTACATTTCTAGGTCCTAAAAGCATACTAGCATTTATATGATTCCTAAGCAAGAAAACTAGTGGTTGACAACTATCTTTAGCCTCTTTTCTTTGTTTCTTGTTTTCTCTTTGGTCTTCCACACCCTACAACCTAGTTGGAATTTCACTTGTTTATATTTCATGGCTTCAAACACCAACACAGCATAACAAAAGCGTCTAGGCACCCCTAACTCTTTCTCACCTCACTCACTTATTTTGGGTCTCTTTTATCTTTTGGGCATCTTTTACACTTATGGGTTGGCCTTTCAGCTGTCAATTACAAAATGCAAACAAGGGAATCATACAAATACATAGTAATGTGTTCAAAATAAATGACCAAGCACTAAGTAATAAATTTGAACTAGTTTGACATAGTCGAATAACAAATAAAATTCTCACTTTTTATATTTTATAATGAATTAGGCTAATTTATAGTCAATACAATAGGATAACCACTTCTTATGAAATAGAAGTAATTCAAACAACTTACCTATTTATAATTTTATGGGTACAACAATATTCTATATAATAAAACAATATAACCAAAACATTTATCATATGTTAAATATGTGAGAACTAAATAGAATATTTCCTGACATTCTCCCCCTTAGTATGAACATGGGGAAAACATGCCTCAGACTTTATGCAACGTGTCGCCACGTAGCTTGCTCATGATTTGATGGTTTCAAGGACAATATCAACAACCTCTGGATGGTTTTCCAAGTGGTTAACCAACTACCACACAACGAATGGTTTTTGAGAACAGAACCAACAACCTCTCGGATAGTTTTTCCAAAGGTTAACTAACAACCACAATATCATGATGTTGCAGTAGTATTGTCACTCTCATCAATATCTCAATGTAGGGAATAACATAGGAAAATCATTGAATTTTGATGCTCATACACATAAAATGAATATTGGAAATGGAACATTGGATCATGTTCCCCCCCTCAATGTGATATTTCCATGTATTCTTCAAACCAAGCAACCAGGAACACCACATGCACGAACACCGAAATCTAAAGCACACCACACTCAACTGAAAGCACACTACCCAAATTGAAAGAAAACACACACACCAAAAATGCCACCAAAACTTTGTGTGACACTGTCATAGGTGACTGACGAGAGGTCATTGATTAACCTCCAACCTCTGTCCTCCTCCTAAGGTGACATGCTACTAACTTAAATTGAATTTGGCTTGGATGTTCAATAGTCTCCACATTGTGATTATTCTTTTCTCTCCCCCAGCAATATGAAACATTTTATTTTCCGGACGTTGGGTAACACCGAAAGTGCATCCACGTGGCATTTTGGTCAAAATTTTGACTACAATAACAAATAATGACTTTATGAAATTTGACTCTAGGACATAATACTACAAATGTCACTATGACATAACAACTTTGACTTACAATGACATTACGACGTAATGACAATTTAAACTTAATACTTCACAATAAAGACTTAAATATAAATAAACGACTAGATATTTGACTCTTATATTAAACAACTATTGCACATGATTGACATACTTTGACTAAAATAAAACATAAAGATCTTACAAATAAAGATCTTAATAATCACCAAACTAGATTAAAGACACTAAATATACAACTTTGGAACAACCACGTGACACACTATTGACCACATTATAAAGATCACAATGGAGAATCAATAATAAAATAGATGTAGTCTATACTTTGCATACCCGATAATGGGGTTGAGCATTTAACGTTTTGACCATGATGTGTGTTGATGTGGCTTGGATAAGACTGATAAAGACTCCCTTTGCATGATACGACTTATAGAGGTAATTTACAATGAACATAACATAAACTCTCACACCTTTCCTTTGTCTTGTCTCCACGGGGTGGAGATGCACATAGTCGTTGATAACTGCAAACGTAATAGACAGATTGCACCATGCATACAACACAAAATGAAAGATTTTGGATGGTCAACTCAATGAACTCGACAATTTGGATGGATCTCTGGCTAATATTTAGTGGATCAGATGTAACCCGTTGCCTCTGTAATGAAAGCTATATATTTGCAATCAATTCCATGTTGGAGGCGAGTGAATGACTATCTCTAAGCGTGAAGCTAAGCTAAATGCTTGGATCGAATCCCAAATGATGGAGAAAAATACTACCTGAAATGGAATTTGATCTCCATAGATCTGTAATATATCTCTCATCGAATTACACAATAAGAAATAAAAATATGTTTGGTAAGCAAGTCACCACGTAAAATGGATATCAAACTCCAATTGGCAAGACTGCTCAACAAATCCAACTAATAGTTTGAGCCGCTAGTTTTGACTTTGATAAGAGTGATGTGGCTAGTGATCCTCCCGCCAATCACGAATGAAGCCGAGCAGTCAGATGAGCATTGGATGCTTCAGTTTGTCTTTCCTATATAAGTTGTACTGTCAACAATCCTTAGCTCAATATAGATGTGCACGCAGAGACTAAAAAATTGAAAGGATTACCATCACTTTAACACAGAAGCATACAAATTCTTGAAGGGACTCTCATTTTATCCTACTCTGATACCAAATAATAAATTTTAATAAGTTTGACACAGTCGAATAATAAATAAAACTCTCACTTTATATATTGCATAATGAATTAGGCTAATTTATAGCCAATACAATAGGATAACCACTTCCTATGAAATAGGAAGTGCTTCAAACAACTTACCTGTCATAATTTTATGGGTACAAAAATATTCTATATAATAAAACAATATAACCAAAACATTTATCATATGCTAAATATGTGAGCACTAAATTTAATATTTCCTAACACTAAGCACTACTATCATCACCTAAGCTTGCATTCAAAAGGCACCCAAAGCACTCAAAGGAATCCATCTAGCATCCATTCAAGGGACAAGGGACTACATATTCTACATACACATCATAGGAAGGGGAAGTTCATTCTATTCCATCCACACATTCTACTACATTGCTACATTCTATCTACATCTCGTTATCAAGTGTAACTTGCACAAGGGCATCATAGGGCACAATTTCTACACACACTCACAAAGAACTACATAGATTCTAAGATGTAGTGCAACACTCAATTGTAATTTCACTCTCGGGGTGACTGTCTTGGGTCAATCCAACTTCCCATTTTACATTTTTCTTTTAGGTTTGATGTGGTTTGTGGGCTTATGCAGTGAACATCTCTTTTGCAGGTTACATGTACCTTTGACAATCATAGTGTAAATATCAGGTGATCAACATGGAACAATAGCAAAGACCTTGTAACACACCAGAAAGTAGATCCTGAGCTCCTGTGCAATCACCAACACCCATAAGGGATATCTAGTGCCCAGACACCCTTGACCTATCCTAAGTGCTTGTGTCTAGCCTCATCCTTGCATTTTAGAATTTACAGTAAGAAGTAACGACACTCTTCCTAGTTTATTCATCATTTCTCCTTGTCCAAATCAATTTCGATTGTGTGGATATCAATTAAGTCATCTTTTCTCTCTCTTGCTCGGGGTTTTATACTTTAAATCTTAATTTGCTTGTGTCATTTCTATATTTAAGCATTTATACATAATTTATTTCAAGTAGTGACTCGTAATTAAATTTAATTCAAATGAAATCAAATTAAATCAAATCATTTGGTGAGCCCCACTCATGATCATATACTTGGATCCTCATTTTTCTCATTTTATCCAATCTTCTTTCATTGGTCCTAAAATTCCTTGAATCTCTTTACATGACCTACTTCGAATGCATCCAATTTTCAAGGTTGTTCTCCAAAATCCCTAAACACTATATGTCTCCCTTGCAATATGCCACCCGCTTAAGTGTCATCTTTAGTCGTTTATCTGATGACTCTATCGGTCCTAATCCTCCATCCAATCAACCCATATTAGAGTTAATTCAAGCTTTACATTGTTTATTTCAAGACAAAATTCAAGCTATGGAAATAACGATTACATCTCTTAAATCTGAAATCCAACATCTCAAAGATTCTTCTAATTCTACTTCTATGACTTCTACATGTGCTCATATCACTGAACCCCAAGTCTTACCTCTACCAGAACTTCTCAAGTTTGATTCAAATGCTATGCAACATGATATTATTCCTGATCTCCTCAATCACCAATTGATCAACTTGTCATCTACTCATTGTTACCCTCCTTATCAACTTGCAAAATAACAAGGTCTACCCTTTTACAATTATCACAGACTTAATGGACATCATGACAATGGTTTTTATGCTTTAAAACAAAGAATCAAACACCTTGAGCATTAGGATTTTTGTTTCATCCGATGCACAACATTTTTCTTTAGACTCATCTTTAATTGCTAAATCCCAATGGGCTCCTAAATCCAATCCTTCCATGTCTAATGAGCATCATTCTATAGTTACTAATGTTCCTCCTTTGGTCAGTAAAGAGTCACCTATCCAACCCATTCCAACTAAGCAACCTCCTCTAAAAATCAAACCCACCCCTCCTCTCAAGTCTTCTACAACATTATCAATCCAAAATAAGCTACCACCATTCAAGATCCCTCCCCACCCTACTCCATTTCAAATCCAATTCTCTTTGTCAAACAAACTAATCCTTACATTGATGGACGAGACACATTTCAAACTCCACCACCATGGCATGGTCGTTCTCACATCACCACATAGATCTCCATCATTGGCACATGTGGGGCGTTACACTTCTCCCCCTTCTAAAGACTAGAAATTTTCTCTATCATCTACTATCACACTTAACGCTTCATGCTTCATGTCTCATATTTTTAAGCACTTGCATACCCTTTGATACACGCATTATATTTTCATTACCCTATGACACACTCTAGTTCCATGGTTCATACTTGACTGCTAAGGGTCTAAATCTAAATGAACCTCACCACATTCACTTTTCACGCTCTATGCTTCATGATCTATCTTTCTAGCACATATTCTCAAACCATTTCTCGATGATGTACTCTTGTTCTATGGTTCATTCTTGATTGTTGAGGGTCTTTTATAAATGAACCTCATCTCATACACATCCACTGGGGGCACATTGCTCCTATCACATTCACACATTGCATACCATTCCATCACACTCATTCACTGCATTTGCATATCTTGGTTGCACTTACTCTTGCTTGCTTATACTACTTATATGACACACTTTTCTTACTATGATAGTGAGATACTCGATGTCATTATCTTTCTATATACATGTTGGAGCTCAAAATTGCACCCGTCCCAGATTAGGATGAACTGGGAGTTTGAGGAAATATGGGGTTGTCTCCAAGTTATGGGACTTGCACTTAAGACAGACCTTCGAGAGAAGGTCAACTTCCTCTACCTACTTCTACTATTGCTAAAACTACTCCTACGAAGGGAAATGAAACTACCTATCACTACTCTATGATTCCAAGGGATCAGGGTGAGAAGGAGATGCATGAAATAAAACCTAAGCTAAGGGGAGGTGATAACACCAGAAAGAGGGGGATGAATACTCTCATTTGAGAGAAAATGAGGGAAAATACACATAGGGAGGGCAACAACCGTGCCACAAGGTCTCAAACAACACTCACGTACCCATTTCCACGAAGCACAACATAAAAGAAAGTTAAGGGACGTAAAACATGCACAATAAGCAAGAAAATATAAAGGAAAGGTAAGAAGATACAAAAATGCAAACTAGGGCGTAGAATAGCCACAAAGTAAGCTCTTATTGCTTCCAAGAGATGAATAGTCGATTACAATGGTGAAAGAGGCGGGAATCCACATGTAATGAACTAGATCTGAGGCCTTTAACTCAAAATTCCAAGAAACAATGCTTTGAACAATACACTTAGCAAACCAATAGGGTCCAACCTTTTACAATGAGCATTGTTCATGAATATATAGAGAAAGAAGGAGAGAAGAGGAGGGGAAATGAGGGAAACTCGATTTTCAAATCCAACCACCAACAACCAATAATAAATGCTTGTAAATCCACCTATAGCATTGTCAGATCTACCTTCCCATGCCATCTTAGCTTGTGGAAGAAGGAAGGAGGCAAGATCTAATCAAATATGGGTGGTTGAGTCGAATAGATGTGTGCATTAATGACCTGAATCACATTTCCCTATTTTCACTAACCAAATCCCATCAAAATCTTATTTTGAATAGCCTAGAGTGTGATCCACATCGGTAGTTTTCCAACAAGTCCAGTGCACTGAATTCAAGATCTATAGCAAGTTATGGTTATTTAAAGTCTATAGTGCAAGATGAACATGCAAGACACATGTTGCACTTTGATCGATCAAGGATTCACTGATTTATTGCCTATTTGTTTTGCTTTTCTACCACATGTTATGTACTCACTGATGGAGAGATTTGACACGCAAATGACATGTTCTAATAGGTTGTGTGTTATGCGCTTGATTTGATAGGCTATCAATGGTACAAAAGATTACACTTGACGCTTATACAAAAATAAGAGGCACGGGAAGAAAGAATGTAGAGGTTTGCAAGCACAAATAAGAGGGTACGTGAGGAGTGAGAAGAAAATGTGTATAGCTATAAAAGGGACATAAGCACGCGAGAAGGTGCAAGAATCGATCAAATGAGCACACGTCGACAAGAAGGAAGAGGCGTGAGGAGAAAATATGAGTGCACGGGAAGGCGAGCAAAAAGGTGTAATGCGCAAAGGAAGAATGCGAAGGGAAATGACTATACATGAGGAAATTCATGGAGCCTAGGAGAAATTCATGTGCTAAAGGAGCATGTCAGGGGACTTAGCAAAATATGATGCAAGTTAGTAGGTGTGTGTAAAACTGTTGGAATGAAAGTGGATGCGCAAGAATTACGTGCGGAGGGAAAATGGAAAGAGATAGGGAATAAAGGAGAAGGGTGAGAGAGTGTACGAAAGATGTGTAGAAGGAAGCAAAGGAAAAAGGATCAAAAAGAAAAAAGAGCGTGTGAGGAATCGCAAATCAACAATCGCACCAAGGAAGATCACCAGGACGCAAGTAACTTTGTGAACTCCGATGTCGAGCCAAAATTGAATTGTAAATTATCTCAATAACTAGGGTGGTTATTTTGGACAACAGTTTGGTGACTTTTGGGGTCATCTTCCTTATAGATGAAAGGGATCGGTAGCCTTAGAAGCATCCATTGGGCATGGACTCAACCTTAAAAGTATGTTCTGATCAGAATCAAGAAACACCCCGAAGTCACTTAAAGCACTTATCTGGATTCTAAAGAACTACTGCTATCATATGAAGATGTTCTTATTTGAAATTTTATGAGAATGGAAAACTATGCATAAAAATATTAGATGTTGCTTGACTGTTGGAAGACCCTCAACTAAACTACCATCTTGGAAGTAACAAAAGAGCACACGTAGGAAAGTGTGTGAAAGAAAATAACTATATACAAACAAAACAATGTGCGTAGAGTGCACTTGGAGGAATTGAATTTATTATAATATGTACATGATGCATAAGAAACTTAATTGAAGTGTTGAGATAAATCCCATTGATTGGGATTGATAGTGCATCTCCATCAAGAGTTAGCCTCTTTACAAGAATTGATGATATATGGGCCACTCCAAAGTGCATCAAACTTTGAATGGTGCCGGTGTCCCTAAGATTTCACCCTAAAATATGGGACTACCCTTTTTAAAATTTTCATTCTTTTTAAGTAACGAGTTGTGTTTTGTTTTTCCTGTGGTTGCTCGCATTACTCAAAGGTATCCCTAGGGAGTTATTAATCCAAGTTCATCAAATACCCACATGTAAAAGCTCACTCAATTCCTTCACCAGACTTTGTCTGAAAGTGTTTTATTTATTTTTATATTAAATAAATAAATTTTAGAGAATTTTGGTTATACACCACTTCACCGCATCATTGTTAGCACACCAATATTACTTTCACCTCAAAGTGGAACATTCACCTAGGGGAAGAGTTTTACATATTAGCTAATTGGAGAATTCTTTTTGAGCAATTTCCCGCAGCTTCTATTAGGTATTTTTGTTTTTGTTTATTTCTTTTGTGTTTTGTTTTTGTTTTTCTCTGTGTTCCATTTGGCAATTCTCCGTGGCCTTTTCTTTCTTCTTATCGATCTAGTCCAATTGCATAGGGTTTTGAGAAGTCATCCTTTGCCTCAGACAAGGGGAAAATTAATTAATTACGTTGGTTTTCAAGCTATTTTCAACGCAGCCCTAGGGAAAAGAATGCAGTGTTTTTGCAAAGGAAAGTCTTATGGTCTTGTCTGCCAAATTGTAAGGAATCCAATTGCTTCAAAATCCACGCAACTACCCTCTTCAAATTTCCATGCAAATACCTAGTGCAAGTCATGGTTTTTGGGAAGCAAATAACTAGTGCAAGTCGTTGATTTTGACCTGCCCTTCCACTTGATTTTCCATGCAGGTTTAAGGCAAAAATCTCAAGTGCAAAGCATAAATTTCAGCTACCTTCCAACTCTAATTTTTACGCTTCCTTGACTTATGAATTTCCATACAAATGTTAGGAGAATAAGTTTGCATGCAAATCATGATTTTAAGAGCTGCCCTCGCACTTGAATTTTCACGCCCTTCCACTCCAACTTCCACGCAAGTTTAAGTGCAAATCATGATTTTAAGAGCTGCCCTCCATGTCTTATTTAAAGGTTACATTCATCTTCAGGATTCTACACAAATATAAAGCAAATTCACTTAAGCAAGTCGTTGCTTTAGCTTCCTTTCATCTCTGTTTTTCACGCTGCCCTTCCTTTATATTTTCCATGCAAAAATTAGAAGGAGTTTGCAAAAGCTAAAGCGTGAATGTTAGCTTCCCTTCCATTCTATTTTCTACGTTGCCTTCCCTTTCTATTTTTCACACAACTCTCCTATTGCAAGTTATGGAAATGATAGTTGCATTCCTCCTGAATTTTCACACAATTTTAAAGAGTCAAGGCAAAACGTTTTAATGCAAATCGTGGAAATGTTAGCTGCCCTCCACCTTTAATTTTCACGCAAGTCTTTTAAGTGAAAATCAACACAACCTTGTGTAATTCAAAGCAAAACTTAAAGTTTATCATGAATAATAACTACATTTCCACTTAAAAATTCACACTGCTTTCCTCCTTCAATTTCCACACAACCCTTTTTCTATAAGTGAAAATTCATTTAAGTTTTCTCGGGAAATTTTAAAAGCTTGCCTCTTATATTCCAAATGCAACCTATGTGAAAAATATTCATAAAATGCATGCTAAATCCATTTCAAAGCCCATGCATGTTATTCCCAATCTCATAGTTAAGCCCACATTGAGCCTACTTCTCTTTACTTGCACCCCGATCAATTCCTAGAATTTACGACTGCTTATATATATATGTGATGAATTACATTTTTGTCTGAATTGTTTACAGGAGTATTTCACTTGTGCACATACTTGTGAAAATTAAGCTGAGGTTAATGTCAAATACATGGGATATATCTTCAAAATCAAGGGAAGCCATTGCAGCTTCTGCACAAATAGATCCAACTTTCACAATTGCAAAAGCTTCTAGTAAAAGTGGAAAAAGGAGATCTCAGACAAAAGTTGGTTCAAGCAAAATGAAGGGTGATGACAAAGATAATCCAATAGAATCATGCATAGTGTCTAGGCTTGCTGAAGTGAGTGATACAAACATGGGGCACATGTCTATCAACGAATTAATTGACAGATCAAGGGAAAGTATGAAGTATTGCAGCTGGAATGACTTCTTTCTTCTCCTTCTTATTTTCTCGGACAAAAAATTGTAAAACTAAAGTAATTGGTTAAAATTGATTACTTTAAGTTATTTGAAAATGTAATTTTAATTAATAATAGGTGGCAAACATACATGCAAGGCATTTATTTATTTTTCAATAAATCATGCATGTCATGCAAAGAGGAATTCTAGGAGGAAGATTGCCAACTGTTCCCTTTTTATAGCTGCCACATGTGGGAAATCATTAAGATTTTCCTATTTGTAATTTACCTCTGTGCATTATAATTAGAGGAATATCCTATGGGTTAATGATCATAATTTTTCATTAGAATTTGTTTATTAGAGGCTTTTGTAACTAGAGCATTCTTGAGTTTTCAAAATTTGTGCTAGAACCCTTGATGCGATTTCTGTGAAAGGTGGGGACTGAATAAAATGTGGATTTTTGAAGAATTTTTGGTCTATAGTGATTTTCTTATCGCTCTATTCAAGGTTCTAGATAAACTTTGTGTTATCTTAGATCTAGGTTAGAAGTTATTTCTTTCCCTCTTTGTTGAATGTTGTGATTTATTTGTTTATTTAATTTGTGTGGATGAGACCAACTCTGATAACTATTGGTTGATTCAACACATCTTCCTTTCTTCTTTCCCTACTTCTTTTTCCCCCTTCTCGCAAATATCCCATCACGCCGCTTACTTGTTGCCAAATTACCCAGTTGTGGTTCACGAGCTAAGGGAATTAAAGTAAAACCCCTGAAAGTAGTTATTAGGATTCACCCATGCGAAATAGATAAACATCTTACACAGGAGCCTCAATGTTAAATGAGGGAGATTTATCTCATGACTACCTAGGTTTTACGTTGTCCATAAAATCTAGCCAACACACGCCTGTGTTTAGGTTATCAACATCCCACTTTAAGACCAAATCACCCACTTTGAAAGGTTGAGGTTTAGCCTTTCTCGCCAAACCACTATTTGGTTGATTGTTGATGTTGTTGCAACTCGATCATTTTAAAGTTTCTTAGTTCTTCAAGTTCAACCAAATTTGCCATTCTAATTTCCCTTTGGCTTGCGCCCTCAAACTCTAGTTATTGGGCTAGTTCTAATGAAGGAAATTCAAGTGATAAAGGAACTCTAGCCTCATTACCATAGATAAGTTTGTAAGATGAAATACCTTTTCCCTTTTCACCATTATTTTGTCTACCCGAGCACATACAAGACCTTTGTGTTGCATTGCCTCTCGGTTGATATCCATTGTTCACTTCATGATTCTAATCAAATTATTTTTAGTATACTCGCTAAGCCATTGCCTCGAGGGTAGTAGTTGGAAGAAGTCTTCAAATAGATACCAAGACTAAGATCTCAATCAAAAAATTTTACAAGTAAGGAAGGCCTTTGTATTATTAGAGATAATATTTTGAGGAACACGAACCTCATACAATACCTTAGAGGAAGCTTCGAGAATGACTAAATTTGTTGACTCTTTGAGCACGACAACTTTTTCTATCTCGGTGAAGTAATCAGTAGTTGTCAACACCCACTTATGACAAGTGCTCAAAGGAGGGTTCATCATGCCAATGAAGTCCAAATTTCCACATTGAGTAAAATTTTGATTCGCTTGGATTGGGTGGAGGAAATGCAGACACCTAAATTCCACTTTTGCAATCTTATTGTTAAAAGCACACTAATCACTCTCATTCTTACCATTTCCATTATAATTAGTGATTTCCGCTAATTAACTAACATTTCTTACCATTTTGGTCAATTAACAACGTTTTGTTGATTACCTATCCTCTTTTGCATTTAGGATGCCACTTTATGACAAATCGTAAGTCAAAATCCTCTTCCAAACAGTAGATTATTAGCGATTATTAGCTAATGAAGCCTGCTTTACCTTTATTTTGGTCAATAAACCATATTATTGGCTCAAACCCCTCTTCCAACCACTTAAAATCACCCCACTTCCCTCCACAACATCCTAAGTAAGCTTCAAAAAATTAGCATAGCTTCCTAATTGACCCTAAATGGTTTATTAAGGCTCTTCACATCTTAATCACTTGTTAATTCACTAATTGTGATTAGCAAACCTTAATCATGATTAACAATTCTTTATTTACTTTGTGTTTTTATTCCCACATGCACCAAGATGCTAGTTTTCCTCAAAGTAAAAACCATAAAAAGGACTAACCACATACCTTTAAAATTTACACCATGCTTTGATTTGCATATCATATAAGAAATATGATTAATAGCCAAACTCAATCCTTGCCTCAAGTCTTTAATGGGGTTAGTAGATGAGTATCTAATATGATCTTGTATTCATTGTTAGAGAGACCATCTCACCTTCCTCGAGTAGCAATAAACCCCTTTTTCGATTGCTCCTAGATCTATTTAGGTCTAAGTTAGTTACAAATCAATGTTAAGTAGGCATGCTTTAGCTAAGATAGATTGATATATCATGTTAGTTCTTTCAAACATTCCATTAAGCTTTAATCATTGATGTAAATATTGTTAGATTCAATAAGCATTTATTAATTAGACTATGTGGTGTAAGTCTTGTTAGTTTAGCTTTACTCGAAACTTTTAGTAGTCTTCATTTGGCATGGCATGCGGTGGGACATATTTTTTAGTGCATAAGGGTTTATAAGGTCCGAATAAACCCAAAGAAGCATGTCTTCAGTGTATCATCTAGAAAATTACTAGGATTAATTGTTTCAAGTAGATGAATAGAAGTAGATTCGACAAAGGTTTCCGCTATAACAAAAATGCCTCCTACCAATATCAAACAACAAGGGAGCTTACAAGGAAATATTCAGGCCATTAGAAGGTTTATCTCTTAGCTTACAGACAAGTGCCATACATTCACACATCTTCTCAAGAAAGATGTTAGTTTCACAGAGGGACCAGAGCAAAGAACAAGCATTTGCTTTTCTCAAAATCTATTTGGCTAAACCCCCTATTCTAATGCCGCCACTAGTAGAACCCTTGTTACTCTACATCTCTGTCACACACTTGCAATTGGGGCACTTTGTTGGCCCAGTATGATAAAGAGTAGAGAGAAAAATTTATGTACTACTTAAGTAAAATGTTGATAGCTTACGAGCTCAACTATCCACATATCGTAAAGGCTTGCTTGGCCATAGTTTTTCCTTTCAGAAACTATGTCATTATCTACTCAACAATAAGGTCAAGTGTATTTCAAAGGTAGATCCATTAAAATACTTATTGTCAAAGCTTGCACTCATAGGAAGGATGGCTAATTGGATCATCTTACTCAACGAGGCCGACATTAAGTATGTACATCAAAAGTTAGTAAAAGGACAAGTTCTAACAGATCAACTAGCAGAAGCTTCACTACTAGGTACCAAACCTTTGAGTTTGGAGCTCCCAGATCCATCTACGATGTACCTCGATGAATCAATCGTATGACGACTATACTTTGATGGCTCTTTTACCTTTCATGGTTCACGTGCCAGAGTTGTGTTGATCACTCCTACAAGAGACTTGATCCCCCAGGCCTTTCGACTTTGATTCCCATGCACAAATAATATAATAGAGTATGAGGCCCTTATTGCAAGGATGAAGCTAGCTATTAAGTGGGACATCAAGCGAGTAAATATAATCAATGATTCCATATTGATTATAAAACATGTGACAGATGAATACAAAGTAAAAGATGAGAAACTTCTTCCATACAAAAGAATGGTTGATTCTTTGAAGGAGTTATTCAAGAAGATAACATTCAAACAAATTCCAAGAGCCTAGAATAGAGCAATGGATGTTATGGCTACAATATGATCCATGTTAAGTATTCCACTTGCAAACAATAATATGTCATTTTTGTGGAGCACTTACGAATGCCAACATATGACATGTCAGAGGCCTATTTGGTGTGTGAAGTTGTTGGTCCCTTTTCCCCATGGTACTATGAAATATTTAATTACCTCCACGATGGAACCTTTCTTGAAAACATTTCCCATACCAAAAATGAAACCTCATCCAGTATATAGCCCGCTATACCCTACTTGGGGCACCTTCTTCCACCGAGGCTATGACAGAATTTGGTGAGTTGTCTAAATTCAAACGAGTCCATCCAAAAAATCAAAGAGGTGCACGAAGGTATATACGAGGCTCATACTAATGGGATCATATTGGCAAAGAAAATACTCATAGTAGGTTACTATTAGGCTGCCATGGAAAATGATTGTTGCAAACATGTGAAGAAATTATTGGATTGTCAGAAGTATGATAATTTGATACATGCATCGATGTAATCCTTGCAACCTATCACGACACCTTGGCTTCTCTCAAAGTGGGGTCTCGATCTAATAAGAAAGATTAACCCTATATCCTCATATGGTCATAAGTTCATCATCACTACTACTGAATAATTTAAAAAATGGGTAGAGGTTGTTCCTCTTACCTATGTTGAAGGTGCCCAAATATCTAAATTTATAATGAACCATATCATCTGTCGATATGGTATCCCCTCTACCATTATCACTGATAATGGTAAGCCATTTAAAAACAAAACTGTGAAAGCATTATGCAAACGTTTTCAAATATCTCTCAAGTTCTCAACCCCCTATTATCCTCAAGGTAATGGGCAAGCTGAAGCTTCTAATAAAACCCTCATCCATATTATGGAGAAGATGGTGAATATAATAGGTCAGAATCGAATTTACAGATTCCCCTACCCTTTGGGCAATCAGAACATCTATTTGCACTCCTACAGGTGTCACTCCATACTCATTAGTAGTCGACACGTAAGCCATGCTACCCATAGAGATTGAGATCCCCTCTTTACGTATCAAGCTAAGGGACTACCCGAACAAAGAAGAGGACTAAAAGTAGCTTGACTAATAGAGTTGGAGATATCATATGAGAAACTACTTCACACCCTTAATCGCCTTAAAGTGTATTAGGATAGAGTGTGATGAAGCTACAATAAAAGAGCAATACCTCGTCGGTTTGAGGTAGGAGACTCGTGTTAAAATAAAATCAATTCAACACCACAAAGGACCGAGAAAAGAATGGAAAATTTGATCCTAATTGGCTAGGGCCATATGTTTTGGTTGTCAAGTTTGGTTCAGGTGCCTATAAGCTTGCCTTTTCAAATGGCCAAGAGCTTCGGGAACCCATGAATGCAATGCATCTTAAGCATATCTATGCTTAGATACAGGTCCCTAAAATATCAAAAATGAAAAAATGTATAAAAATAGAAAAAAAGAGAAATAAATAGGTGTGTCCAATAGTGAAAACCACGCACTGGTGGCACTTTGACAATTCTTTTGGTGGAAACTAGTTTCCAGCACCATTGGAGGGTCCGTTGTTCACAAGAATTTTAGGTTTAGGAGTATGATAGCTTTGTTCTAAGATGATCTTTGCCTTCGTCTGAGTCCCTTGTGAGCCGCCATTTTTTGCCCCGATTCGGTTGATCCTACTTTTGAAATGTGGAAAGTTTAAATTTGAAAATTCCCATCTCACATTGGGGGAAACTTCACATCATCACCTTTTGCACATAGCATGTGGCATTATGCCCTTGTACATCCCATCTAACACTGGGGCATCCATGTTTCTTCGTTTCCTTACACGTTCGCTTCAGAAAACTTCTTAGAAAACATAAAAACATTCGTATAACTTTGAAAAACTCAAAACATTTAAATACATTTCGTAGAAAACTATAAAAAATAGAAAATTATCTTGAGATAATACCAAAACAACGAAAAACATTCCAAAACCTGTCACACAAAAATTTAGTTGTTGTTTTGTTTGGTTTTAGTTGCATTACTTTTTCGTATTGTGTGCTTTAAATTGATTCACTTGCTTACTTAGATTGAATGTTACTTTAATATGTGGTGCATTTATTGAGTTCGTTTTTATCTTGCATACTTGTAAATAGTTGTGTTGCTTTGGTTATATTTATTTAGCTTGTGCTTGTTATTTTACTTATACTTTTGTTATCATTTCATCATCATATCAAATAAACCATCACATCTATACATCATATATCAATAAAAGATAAGTCTACATCACACATGTATGCTAAAGCTAATCATCAATACCGTATCATCAATGGGGAAAGAGGGGTTACACATGATCAAAATCTATCCCCCACACCAATATCAAAAATAAAAAAACATGTTTTACTCAAAGTATCTCATCAACATGCAATATGACATCATCTAAGGCTATCTCATAAATCTAACAACATGTGATACAAACATAAACATATAGGTTAAGTATGATATCTCATAAACAAAATATGATACATCGGTAGTCCATCAATCATCATACATCATCGTAAATATCAAATGTTCATGTACAACATCAATGTGTCTCAATACATATCAGATACAAAAATCCATCATGGGCATGGATAAAAATGTGCATTCATCACGAGGCATAATAAAAAATAATAAATAATGTATGTCAAGATAAAAATGTGCCTTCACCACAAGGCATGATAAAAAATAATACATAGACATCCATATCAAAGTATGCCTTCATATCGAGGAGATGCACCAAAAATATGCATCTAATATATCAAATAAGAGAGTCACTAATGACTCTCACCCTCTTTGGGACTGCCGCTAGGTGGGGTCATTTGAGGTGATAGATGTGTAGAAGGTAATGTTGAAACATAATGATTAAGTGGGTTGGCCACCCTTAATTAAATGGATCCATCACTATTATATAGGTTAATAGTTAATAATATGAAATATTTTTATTTCGATTATTAAATATGCTAACCTAGGTATATACTTTAGGTTAAATATTTAATATCATGAAATGATTATATTTCTAATATTAAATATTATAAACCTAAGTGTATATGTCAACCTTTTAGGTTGAAAAGATGGGTCAAGAGACATACCCGATCACCTTGTATGAAAAGGACATTAAGGTCCTCATTTGATATGTTCATGAAAATATATCAAAGGTGAAAAATATTTACCCTTGTGATTAGGTTTGAAAGGAGGAGGTGAAAGTTACTGTCTGTAAGTTTGGTTCTCTGATAATAAAAGGTTATTTGAAGTGGTTTTTACCATATTAGATTTTTCCACTATACATACTATGTCACATGTGTATTTATCTTTGGTATGTATTTACTTGCTTCATTATGTAATGTTTATTTTATTATATTTCATAATGTATTAATGTTTAAATGTTAATATGAATGTTGATTAAATCCATACTAGCCTGAATCCTCAATTTAATGCACAGTGACCGCACCATGTTGTGTTGGCCGATCTTTGCTCTGAAGCTTGTTATCCTAAAGGACTCTATACGATCGTGTTGATCACAATAACCTCTTTCCTCTAGATCAAGATATACTACCATCTATCCGACCGTACTCGAGATCTCTCTCGCTCACGGTGGGATGACCGCATGATACTTTCAGCATCCTATAACATATAGCCTCAAATTACTAGAGAAACACTCGACCAATCAACAAGTGTACTCCTAAATCCGCATCTTCCCGCCGGCGTGTCATGCTCCGCCCTCACACTAGATAACTCTATCCGTAATCGGGCTATGTCTACTACTACTGAACCTAGTCCCTCTCCGCCTGTAGTCAGAACCTCTATGCAATCACCCGATCTCGCTCTGTTATGAGATATACTCTCTTTATCCTCATTTGATCTCACTCTGTCATGAGCTGATCCCTCTCTACGATAACTTGGTCTCTCGAGTAATGGCCCGATCCTCTCACCGCAACCCGAAGCTATAGGGTTGTAATCTGATGTAGTTGTTGTTGCAGAAGGCAACCACTTGCCAACCAACCTATACATCCTCCTCCATATCCTCTCTACCCCCACCATCTCCTCCATCTCTTAGTGGACTATGTGGTGGACTCATGTGAGGAGGTGATGGAGGTGCCTGTAATGGTGCCCATAATGGAACTTGTAGGGGCATCCGTGGTGCTAATACCTGTGGTTGTACCACTACCTGTTCTGCACTAAAACTCGTTACTAAACTAGGACATGTTGTCTTCTGGAACCCCTATCTGTGGACCTTCCCGTGCCTATGTCCTAGGATTTGGACCCCGTAACCCCTATGGTGTTGTGTCTAGTACCTCCTGTGGAATGGTCAAACGTCAAGGCAACATTTTCACATACCACCCTACATAATTTGGGGTCGCCCCACTATTTGCACTAATGCTGTACCCAAGGCCGTGGAACCACCTGTAAGAGAAGATAGTACGAGCTTGACCTAGCCTTATCTGGGGCCCCATGTGAAAGGTATCTCTGTATTTGTGCCCGTACCACATCTCATCGTCAAGAATCCTCTGAATGAGATCAAAATGCCGCTAGACCCTATCTACTCTATACCACTCCATGATATGACTCCTGCTACCAAGGATAAAATGATCTATCGCAACAATGCTTAACTCAATTACATCCTAAGGCCATTAGTATAACTTCAGTATGATCACCATGTAATCATGTGGGGTCAGAGCTTGTCGAAAGTGCATATGTAATAATTTGTATCCCCATGCGACCACGAATATCATCTCCATTTGGAACCCAACCCATGATAAATGGCTCTCCAAGAAGCCGAGCTCTCAATGCTCATGCAGGTGTTTAATCACAATGTGGTCCTAAGCCCATATCTGTAACAAAGTGGCATGACCCACAAACCTCTCTCCGCGGTAGGATATCAAATGTAAATATGCGTATAGGTGGGCTAGAATGCACTATCCCCAACAATAAACCTCTCCCTGGAGGATGCCATGAATCACTCTAATAAGACCTAGAGGAAATCATGCACCGCTTTTCGACAACAATATGCCGTTGAAAAGAGATAACAAAAATACAAGGACCCATCCCAACCGTTGATCGGACATACACCTGCTAATGTTAGTAGTCATACCTCGACGGGTATGTCTACCACTCCAAACATCTCAACTATGCATCACTGAATATGCTCCTGGTGACCATCATAGGTAATTAGCCGACCCTAGATGGGTACTTGTAGAATCCGCCACACATCCTCTAAAGTGATGCTCATCTTGCTGATAGGAAGCCAAAACATCTAACTCTCATTATACCATCTCTCAGCTAAGGCTATAAGCAGGATGTGATCTAGGGTAATCTGTGGCATGTGAGCCACGTGTGATAAACCAATCACCTCCAATGTAATCTTTAGAAAAATATGGTCCCATTTCCTAAATGACGCCTCATAGGCCTAGAGCCGCCCATGTCGCTCCCACGTCTCTAATCACTCTAAATCCATCTACAAGGTTAATCAGGTCATTTATTATGATCTTATTCTTCTATTCTACCATGTTATTATTCTATTCTACCATGTTATTATTTTATTCTATCATATCATTCATATCATTCATATATTCTACCATCTATATTTTTCTAAAAACCTCTTTTTCCTTCTTAAGTCACTCGAAAATGACTTCTGCGCGCCACCGCCCTCGACAGCGCCAACGCACCCCCTACGGTATGAGCGCCCTCGGTGCACAGTGCCCCTTCTATGCGTTAGTGCCCCCATCCGCGCACTCCCGCACCCTAATTCCCCCCAACCCTCTTGTAGGCATGAGTGTGCCTCCCATGGTGCAGGGCATTTTCTCACAGATTGCAGTGCAAAGGCATATATGCCTAATGACCTTGCGTGCATGAGCACACCCTCTTTTGGTGTTAGCATAGTACACCCATGCCTCTCTGTAAATTTTGCTTGAGTGCCCCCTCTTTGGTGCTAACACAGACACGTCCTTGCCAACTTTGGCACTGGTGCAACCCCGTGAGCATAGGCGCGTCCCAAGGGCCGTGCTGACGCATTCACATGGGTTTTCTAGGCTATCTAATGCCCTAATAAATGCATTTAAACCAAAATTAATTGCAACAAAAGTACAAAGGTGAAAATTTCAAGCTTTGTGTACCTATGGGCCATCCTTGAGGAGTCTCATGTAGTCTCTCACATGATCCACATGGTGTTTCTAGTTCTGCACCCTCGTCATCTTCTCCCGTAGGTCAGAGCTCAATCAACAGTAAAAAGGTAAGTGAATGTGGTAAATGAACTTGCTGCGATGGTTTATATACCCATTTTTACCCCCCACGATGTGTTTCTCACCCCGAGGTGCCCAGAGCCATCATGGTTCTTCTAAATTCTTATAACACTTGTCGTGATGATTATTTTTAAAAAATAATTATTTCGTGCTTGTTTTTGCTATGCTAGGGCATGTTTTTGCTTCCCGGTGGCCTTTTCTACTACATAGGGCATATTCTTGCCTCACGGTGACTTTTGGCGATGTCCCATGACTTCGTTATTTATTCTATAATATTTTCTTCCTAAAAATTTAAAAATTCAAAATAGTATAAATTTTTTTCAAAAAAACCCAAAAATTTGTAAAATAATTAAAAATCCAAAAATTGCAAAAATTCATCAAAAATTGGTAAACGACATGCATGCAAATAAGCCTCAGATCAAATGCATTATCCTCGAACATCGAAATTTGTCCTACAAAAACATATTTCTTAGGTTCTTGCTTGTTCTTGTCTCAAACGACTTGCGGATCATTGTGATCTACCTCCATTAACAAAGTTGGCTTGCTTACTATGTTAGTACTCCCGTGCAATAGTGAGTTGTCAGAGATTGTGTCATAGTGCACGAATGCTTTCCATGGGACTACTTGTGTCCTCCGTTATTCCCCTTGCATGTATCCTTGCTTGGGAACCATTTTTAACCCTTGTCATTATAACATGAATATTCAGAACTGAAGCTTGATATCAAAAACATTGGTGCAAATGTTTTGAGCATTGTTTTTTTGAGTATGTGTGATTGTACTTATTTCTCTGTTAGGTTGCTTGGTTTACTTTCATGTATTGCATTGCATTATGTATGTTGCATGGAGTTAAGCATCGCTTTACTTTCTCGTATTACATTGCATTATGTATGATCGCATGGAGTTACATATTTTTAGCAATGAACAAATGTTAGCAATATAACTTTTAATGTTATTTTACACTTTTGTTTATTTTAATAAAGGACAATGATGTAGATCATAGAAGCTGGGCAACATGATGAAACAAAATTTGTTTTTTGAAGATTAGATGCAAAGCGCTATTCCTATTCTCCACTTTCGTGTTTGATCACTATTAATTTTTCTTCCAAAACACCCAGGGGCAATAAACAATCACATTTATCCCTATCCTTATTTCCTCTATCCGTTTCTATCATTGATTGACTTCTTCTATCACCCCATCAACACTCGAGGGGGAGTCCTTCATCCTACTAATTTTTATTCAAAAATTTACTTGTTTATGCTTGTCTACTATATTTGAAGTGAAGTTACTTACATCACCTCAAACAAGGGCAAATGTAGATACAATTCCGCTTTAGCAATCTTATTGCTAAAAGCATGCTAATCACTCTCATTCTTACCATTTCCATTATAATTAGTGATTTCCGCTAATTAACTAATGTTTCTTACCATTTTTGTCAATTAACAACGCTTTGTTGATTGCTTATCCTCTTTTGCATTCAAGATGCCACTTTACGACAAATCGGAAGTCAAAACCCTCTTCCAAACATACAATTAGCAATTATTAGCTAATTAAGCCCATTTTACCTTTGTTTTGGTCAAGAAACCCTCTTATTGGCTCAAACCCCTCGTCCAACCACTCAAAATCACCCCACTTCCCTCCACAACATCTCAACAAGCTTTAAAAGCTTATCCTAGCCTCCTAATTAACCCTAAGTGGTTGATTAAGGCTCCTCAAATCTTAATCACTCGTTAATTCACTAATTGTGATTAGCAAACCTTAATCATGATTAACAATTCTTAATTTACTTTGTGTTTTTAGTCCCACATGCACCAAGATGCTAGTTTTCCTCAAAGTAAAAACTATAAGAAGGACTAACCACATACCTTTAAAATTTACACCATGCTTTGATTTGCATATCATATAAGAAATATGATTAATAGCCAAACTCAATCCTTGCCTCAAGTCTTCAATGGGGTTAGTAGATGGGTATCTAATATGATCTTGTAGTAATTTTTGAGATACCATCTCACCTTCCTTAGAGTAATGATAAACCCCTTATTTGATTGCTCCTAGATCTATTTAGGTCTAAGTTAGATAGAAATTGAATGTTAAGTAGGCATGCTTTAGCTAAGATAGATTAATATATCATGTTAGTTCTTTCAAACATTCTATTAAACTTTAATCATTGATGTAACTATTGTTAGATTCAATAAGCATTTGTTAATTAGACTATGTGGTGTTAGTCTTGTTAGTTTAGCTTTACTTGGAACTTTTACTAGTCTTTAGGAAGCACAACCAATTTCTTCTTTCCTACAAAGAAAGCACATTCTTTGCATTTTCTAACCCACTTGTGCGCATCTGCAAAGAGGGTAGGCCAAAAGTATCCTACCTTAATGATTTTCATTGTTGTTGCCATGGATAAGTGTCACAAAAAATCCATCCCGAAATTCTACTAACACTTTGTTGACTGCGTGCCATCAATACTTCTCAAAGAACACAACATCCACATTTATTTTGAAGAGAACGACATGAATCAACACATATGTAATAAATTACAACCTTAGATGTAATCTCTTTGCTTTATTTAAAAAAATATTGTATCAGATGCACTAAAAAAGAGGAATGTCGTCATATCTTTCAACCATTTACGTGTGCTATATTTTTCATTTTGTTCGGGTTTAGCACATGAAGGGTCTTCATCTAGAAATAACAAAGTCTCTCGATCATTCGCACATCTTCAACAATCTTCTTTTAGAGCGTATTGCCTCTTATGAGCTTAGTGACTTTGATATTTACATCAAGCTCTATGATTTTGGTCACCCATCTAGCTCTTTTCTCACTAATTTCTTCTCCCATGATGAAGTCTCTTACACCAGAGTGTGAAACTAGCACCTTGACATGATTTTTGGCAAGCATACTCTTGAATTTCTTAAGAGTACACATGATGGCGAAGACCTATTTCTCCATGTGACTATATTTTAATTCATAATCCTTCAGTGTTTGAATGAAGAAAGCCATTGGCTACTCCAGTCCTTATTCATTTTATTGTGTCAAGACAACAACAACAATAACATCAACTCCATATGCAAAAAGGAAAAATCCTTGGAGTAATTTGGATTGATGTGTGTTGGGGCACAAGAAATCTATTGCTTGATTTTATTGAAGCTTTCTTTTCTTTATGCCCCACCTAAGACCGTGTCTTTCTTGAGCATGAGGGTGATGGGCCTTACCAATCCTACAGAGTTAGGAATAAATCTCCTAACGAAACTGATTGTGCATAGGAATGATTGTAAGGCCTTCTTGTGCATCAGAAAAGAGAGATAGAGAGGATGGCTAAGATCCACACAAGATCAATAGTAATGTCATCCTTAGAGACCACATGGCCCAAAAATTTTTCTTGCGCAATAGTAAAGTTATACTTCTTGGGGTTAAGAGACACCCCAAATTCTTTGCATCTCTCAAAGACTTTTTCCAGATGACTGATATGATTTGCACTCTGCTTTGAGAAGAAAATTATGTCATCCAAGTAAACTAGGATGAACTCATTGATATATCCTTTGAAGGCAATGTCCATTGCTCTCTGGAATGTTACACTTGTATTTGACAAAAAAAAACGACGTATTTTTGATAAGTGTTTTTCCCATTTGGTTGTAAATGTTATTTTAAATTAATTCTCTTCCTTGAACATGATCTGATTTAAGCCAAAATAATTGTCCATCATGGAAAATATTTACACGTCAACCACCGTCTCGTAGAATTTGCTCCATAGAAGGAAAAGCGTAATGATCCTCTAGAGATGCCTTGTTCATATCTCAAATCAACACAAAGTGTGATCTCACCATTGTTCTTACGCACTGGAACAAGATTTTCCACCCAGGTAGAGTATTTTATAGGAAAGATAATCTTTGCCTCAATAAGTTTGGATAACTCCTTCCTCATAAGGGGATCTATCTTGGGATTGACGGACATTTGCTTTTGTCTGATGGGTTTGATGCTAGGATTAAGGTCAATGGAGTGTTGAGCAACACTTGGATCAAATCCTTTGATATCTTCATACTCCCATGAGAAGATGTTACTATAATTTTGACATAGAGAGATGAAGGCCTACTTTTCATCTTGCACACAATCTTTTCCAAACAACTCTTTGCCACGCTCAATAATGAATGGGAGGTAGTCTTCTTGCATGCACAGTGCATGTACTTTTCTTCACCCTTAAACTCATCATCAAAACTGAATATGTGCTCTAAGGTGACCAACTCTTTAGGCAACTTATTTGTCTTTAATTGAATCACTTGGTCACCATAGTTATCATGTAAGTTTTCTTGCATGCTTGAAGAGAACTCAACTTCATTTTGAATGAATTAGACAATCTGTATCATTTGTTAAACAATTTCCCCTTGGTTTCATTATCTAGAATGGAAGGCCTAACCACCATCTTGATGTGTTGCACATTCCTTTGACAAATTCCTTAGCTAGGTGAGAATTTTGAACCAAGGGTATGCCATCTGATCCGCTTCTTTGTTTAATTTCCTTAACACCACCTGCATATTAAGAGCTTTAAAACTCTCCAAGAGGTCCCCAAACTCTATGTTTATAAGATTTCAAAATATTATTCTTTATTGCACACTTGTTTGTGACTTGGTGGATGACCAATTCAATGTCCCCAAAGATCTGTAATGCCTTGATCTATCTCTTCTCAACAATAAGAAGACCATGCACCAACGCTTCATATTTTGCTATATTGTTGGAGCATGCAAACTGCAACTTTTACATGAAGAAGAATTTCTCATCCTTGGGAGAGATGAGAAAAACACCTGCACATGTGCCATTTATGCTTCTAGAGCCATCAAAATACATTTTCCATAGTCCATAATTTTCATCATTTTGCTTTGAGCGCGTAGGAGGTAACAACTTCTTCTTCGAGGATGCAATATGTTCCAAGACTAGTTTCAATAGATGTATCATAGGGATCAAATTCATAGTGTTCTTTTGCCCATTCATCTAATAATAGATTGAGTATGGAAGGAGGAATAGGCTACTCTTCTAAAACTGAATCTTGTTCTTGGCCTTCTTGGATGAGGTAATTAGCTTGAAGAGGGGATAGGTCATATGAATCAACATGATAGGAAAATATAGGCTCAACTTGTATGGTAAACCTGGTACCATACCTTGTTCTTACAATATGAGACTTGAATCAGGCAAGTAACCACCCACCTTGGCAGTGAAATCTCTTGATAGGAAAATGAAAACAATGGAGGTACGTTAATAATTGACACATCTTGAGTTATTGTTAGGATTGGACATGCATGAAGGGTTAACTCAAGATCCTTGATGACTCCTAAAGTGGTAACAATTGATCCATCAAGTTTCAAGACTCCTTTAGACATGGGTTATACTTAAGACCTAGGACATCAACAATTTTATCAGGGAATAATGAAGTACTAGCCCTTGAATCAATCATACAATTGTGAACAAGATGTTTGCCTACTATTAAGGACATATAGAAGGGTGAAGTTTTGACAACTTTTCTTACTTGCTTCTCCTCTCTTTGACATAAGATAACAACAAATAACTTGAGGTCTTTGGATAACTGAATTAACATGCAGGAGTTGTTCCAGAGCCTCATGCAAAGGTCATGCGCTAAGATGGAATGGCCAGGGAATCCCACATTATGACATTTACATATGTATTTTTCATCCGATCAACAATGTTGAATGAAAGCCTAGGGACTTATGCATTTATGGCACAACAACATCTTTTATCGATTTCTCAATTGTTGGAGAGGGCGTCTTCGGCTACACACATGCTTGACTTACCAAAGGAGGATCACACACCACTTATGTTGGAACATTACGTGGAACCTCGTGCATGGGGACATATGCGCTAGAACTATTGGATGCATTAGCATCCTTTGATGCTTTGAGGAACTTGATTGACATAGGTATAAGGCTAAGTGTTGGCTTCCAACATTCTCTTTTTGTACCTTATGTTGTCGTAAAACCCGCACGCATTGTCTACTTGAGCTGTCCATAGATTGGTTGATTGCACAAAAAGTCTTTAACCCTAAAAACATAACATTGGTTTTAGGAACAAATTTTGGCACTTCTTCATTTTTTGGTTCATGTGCATTAGTGGAAGGCTCATAACTTGAAAAATCATTGAATCATGTAGGCTTGCACATGCAAGGCATTTTTATAATTTTACTATGTGGTAAATTGCAAGGAAAACACCATTATGTCTATTGAACCATGTTATTTTGTACTAAACTAGTGCTTTTCTTATGCTTAAAGCGCATGGAAGGGGTTACGCAGGGAAACTATCTAAAGAGGAAGGTGCGCATTAGCATGTCATCTATCATTTTGTTGATTCTACCCATATCTCTAATTTAGATATTGATTTCTAAAGGGTTGATGGCTTTGGTTAAATCCTTAATTAGAATTATTTCTAAAGGCTTGCGCCTACTTGTTTATCTAAGGATATAACTTTATTAGACAAATTTCTAATTAAGGACTTCATTTATTCATCCTCTTTTTGTTGCGTGAGAGATTAGGATGTGGAGGCAATGGGCTGGGAGTTATACTAAAGAATGAGAGCAAAAAAAGAGTGAGGTGCTTGAGGAAATTTAGGAAACAAGGGCATGGGTGGTCTAAGGGATATTTTTCCAGCTTGGTTTAAACAATTTTCTACCCTAATGGCTATAGGATAGGCATCAAGAATATGTGCAACACCCATAGACTATATCATCACTACAATGTCAGAATTCAGAGCTCTTAATAAGTAAAAAAAAAACTTGAGGGGTTGGTGTTAAGAGGGATAGAATTTTATCCCATGTCTTCTAAACCTGAAGTTGATATCAACCATGAGTTCATTGGGAGCTCTCTTGATCATTGTGAGTTATTCTAACAAGGAGATATTGTTAACTTTCTCCTCGAATTGATTGCAAAGTGTAGTTCTAAGTCCATCCTAGTTGGTAATAGAGGTAGGTCTTAAGATTTTGTACCATCAAGTGATTTTCACTTTTAGTGAAGATGCAAATAACTTACATCATCTTCTTCGTGACTAGGTGAATAGAGCATACATTTGCATTGTCTTGAATTTTTCTCAACAGGGGTAACTTGATTCTCACCAGTGAAAAATGGATTACTCTTAAGTGTAACCACTAGTATGTCATGTTACGTGGGAAGATCCAAAGGAATTCCGTCGTTTAAGCTGACAAAGGGTAGATTTCTCTGTGCTATGGCTAGAAAGGGTTCTGAGTACCCTGGTAGAGTGCATGAAAGGTCTACCAAGAGGAGGGGTGGACTATGCCCTACACATAGAAGATGGGGATGCGCGCACGGTGGTTACTGATACTTCTTCTTCTTGGAGACAATGAAGGTATTTGAAATATTCTTCAACTACAATGCTCTGTCTAGTATGTATTCTTCTCATGAATAGGGTGCATTGACTGTTGAAATCAATAGATATAGATGTTGGGAGTCGCCAAATGTGTTGAAATGAGCCTCCAAAGGCTAGAAATCACTAAGTCACACACCAAAAATTAGCAATGATGAAATCAAAGCTTTCAATACTCATCGCACCGGACATGCCAAAAACTGTTGGAGCTTAAAATTGCACCCATCCCAGATCAGGATGAACTGGGGCTTTAAGGCAACATGGGATTGTCTCCAAGTTGTGGGACTTACGCTTGAGATAGACCTTCGGAGAAGGCCAACTTCCTCTACCTACTTCTACTGCTAAAACTACTCCTACAAAAGGAAATGCATCTACCTATCACTACTCTATGATTACAAGGGACAAGGGTGAGATGGAGATGCATGAAATGAAACTTAAGCTAAGGGGAGGTGATAACGCCAAAAAGAGGGGGATTAACACTCTCAGTTGAGAGAAAATGAGGGAAAATGCACACAAGGAGGGTAGAAAACCATGCCACAATATAAAACAACACTCACACACCCATTTCTATGGAGCACAATAGAAAAGAAACCTACAAGGGACATAAAACATGCATAAAAACAAACAATGTAAAGGAAAGGAAAGAAGATGCAAAAAAATGTGAACTAGGGTAGAGAATAGCCACAAAGTAAGATTTTATTGCTTCCAAGGGATGCACAATCGATTACAATGGTGAACGAGGCATGAATCCATATGCAACGAACCAGATCTAAGGCCTACAACTTAAAATTCCAAGAAGCAATGCTCTAAACAATGCACTTAGCAAACCAAAAGGATCCAACCTTTTGTAATGAGCATTGTTCATGAATATATAAAGAAATAAGGAGAGAAGAGGAGGGAAACTTGGATTTTCAAATCTAACCACCAAAAACTAACAATAAATGCCTACAAATTCATCAACAACACTTTTAGATCCACCTCCCCATGTCATCTTATCTTGTGGAAGAAGGAAGGAGGAGAGATCTAATCAATTATGGGTGGTTGAGCGACTAGATGTATATATTAATGACCTGATTCTTGTTTCCTAGTATTCTACCTATCAAATCTTATCAAAATCTGATTCTGAATAGCCTAGAGTATAGCTCACGTTAGCGATTTCTAACAAGTCTAGGTGTGCCATAATCTTATATCTATAGTAGAGGTTATGGCAATTTTAAGTCTACAATGCAAGATTAACACGCAAAGCACATGTCACACTTTGCTTGGTGAAGGATTCGTTTGGTCATCCATTTGTTTTTCTTTTTTACACATTTCATACACTCACTTAGTGGAGAGATTTGGTGTGCAACTAGCATGTTCGATAGGTTGTTTGTTGTGTACTTGATATGATAGGATGCCACGTAGCACTCAATGATAGGTATAAAAGATTACACTTGGCATGTGCACAAGATCAAGAGGCGTGAGAAGGAAGAATGCAAACATCTGCTTGCACATGCGAGGGTGTACAAAGAGTGATAAGAAAATGTGCATATGTACAAGGTACACAAGCATGTAGAAGGTGTAGGCATCTCGATCAAAGGAGCGCATGTCAAAAAAAAGGAAGAGGCACGTGGAGAAAACATGAGTATGTAGGAAGGTGAGCACAAAAGGTGCAATACACAAAGGAAGAATGCAGAAGGGGAATGTGTGTGCGCAAGGAAATGCACGGAGCTTGGGAGAAATTCATGCGATAAAGGAGCATGTCGGGGACTTAGCAAAATATTATGCAAGTTAGTAGGTGTGCTCGAGAGGGGTGCATAAAAATGTTGGAATGAAATCCGATGCGTAAGAATTACGTGCGGAGGGAAAATAGAATGAGATAGGGAATAAAGGAGAAGGGAGAGAGATTGTGCGAAAGTTACACATAAGGAAGCGAAGGAAATAGAAGGCTCAAGAAACAAGAAGGGCATGCAAGGGCGCGGACAAAGAACTACACCCAAACAACTACACCAAGGAAGAACACCAGGACGTGTGCAACTTGAAAACTAATGTCGACTCATAATGGAACCTAAGTTTTCTAAATGACCAGTTTGTTATTTTGGACAATAATACACACATGCACATTCACTTGGTCTTTTGGAGTGAATGCAGATCTATTATAGATTTTCACACACTTTGCAATGATGCTTGGCATTGTATCCTTTTCCAGTCCACCAAGGCTCTTGGGGGAATCTATCTTTCCTACTCTCACACATTACATGTGCTATTATTTCATCATATACTACTTCCTATTCTTATTAGCACATTAATTTCCATTGATACATACATGTCTTGACATAATTTTTATCTTTCTAACATGCTAATAGGTGCTTCATGTGCAACATTTTCCTTACAAGACTATATTCCACCATGGTTATCTGATACATTTTGCTTGTCATTATTTTTTATTGTATGCCATTGTTTACGGGATATGCCCTATGTCTTGTTTGATCACTGTTTGTATGTTTTTTCCGCTTCGGACTGATTGTCTTGTGACATTGTGAGTAATGTCCCATGTTTGAAACCCACTTTTTGTGGTATACTTGTCTTGCACACTTGCTTGTTACATTATTTTTCTATTACATGATTTGCTTGCACTAACACATATTTCTAGCCATCTTATTTTCATGTGCCTTGGTTTCTACCATGCACATCCCCTACCCCCTACAGTATCCACTTCAACACAACATCAGTCCTCTCTTTTGGGTTGCATACTCCTATAATCATTGCATGCACCCAAAATGAGGGGGAATATATTGGGTGAACAAATCACCCCTATAGTAGTCCAGAGTTATAGTACAAATCGAAACAATATAAAAAATATATAAATATAGTCACAAAATTACCTAGAACCCGACTTGGGTCAGAATCACAACACAAACACTATTTCCCGGACTCAAATAGTAGCGCTTGGGCACTTATGTCCTCCCCTAGGAACTAATGTCTTGGGGGCACACATAATCATCTTCTCGAACAACACATTCATGAAGCCTTGAGAATAGTTCTACGATTCTGGCTTAAGCATAATCCTTTAGTTACAACATGCATGCAATCTCCTATAATCCATTTCAATATGAATAATCAAAGTGCATTAACAAATCAAGAAAGTAAGAATAAATTAGGGACACACCATATGCAATGGTGCTTATCGGGCGAGTCATGGAAGGAGACTAACATTAGACCTCTCTCGCAACACTTGCTCGTTGGCATGAGATCACCCAAAAAACTCGCATTTGGTGTGAGATCACCCAAAAACTCACACTTTGTGTGAGATCACCCAAAAAAATCATTATTGGCGTGAGATTGCCCAAAAAAATCTCTTCACAACATTTTCAAGACATTTTCTACCCTTTTACACTCTTTTACATCAAGTGCACACTTTCCTTTACTACTACTTTTACACACTTTTACATATTTTTGCATACTTTGATTAGGTTTTTCATAAACAAGAATTTGACTACATTCTTGCTTTTCTTTTCAGTAGGCCTTTCCTTATTAGAAGCAACAACGACAAGCCATAACAACATGGTATAACACATTCGCTTCACCCATAGGGTCACTTTCCTTTCCTAGTCTCCATGCTTCACTTTATATCATTTCATGCTTCACTTGTCCACTCGACACACATTTTGCCGCACACTCTACATGATTATAAGCTACACATCTCTTATATACTTTATGTTATTGAGTATTCACTCAACAAGATAAAGTGGGGGAAAATGTAGACACTAAATCACACAATTGGGTACATTTCTAGGTCCTAAAAACATACTAACATTCATATAATTCCTAAGCAAGAAAACTAGTGGTTGCAACTATCTTTGACCTCTTTTCTTTGTTTCTTGTTTTCTCTTTGGTCTTCCACACCCTACAGCCCAATAAAAATTTCATTTATTTATCTTTTTGGCTTTAAACACCAAAGCCAAGGTGCCCATGTCCCCTCTGGGTGCCCCTAATCCTTTCTTACCTTACTCACTTCTTTCGGGTCTATTTTATCTTTTGGGCATCTTTTTCACTTATGGGTCAGCCTTCCAGTTGTCAATTACAAAATTCAAACAAGGGAATCATATAAATACATAGTTATGTGTTCAAAATAAAGGACCAAGCACTAAACATTACTATCATCACCTAAGCTTGCATTCAAAAGGCACCTAAAACACTCCAAGGCATCCATCTAGCATCCATTCAAGGGACAAGGGACTACATATTATGCATACACAACATAGGAAGGGGAAGTTCATTCTATTCCATCCACACATTCTACTACATTGCTACATTTTATCTACAACCCACTATTAAGTGCAACTTGCACAAGGGCATCCTAGGGCACAATTTCTACACACACTCATAAGAAGTACATAGAGTCTGAGATGTAGTGTTGCGCTTGGTTGTAAGTTCACTCTTGGGTTGATCGTCGAGGTCATTACGAATCCATATTCTACATTTTCCTATTTAGGTTTGATGTGGTTTGTGGGCTTGTGTAGGCAAGCATCTCTTTTATAGGTTACAAGTACATTCAACGATCATAGTGTGAATATTAGGCAATCAACAAGGAACAAAAACAAAGATCTTACGACACACGCTAGAAAGTAAATCCTAAGCTCCTGTGTAGTCACCAACACCCAGAAGAAGTCTCCAATGCCTAAGGGCCCTTGACCTATCCTAGGCACTTGTGTCGACATCATCCCTACATTTCATCACTTCTCCCTGTCTAGATCTATTCCAAATTATGTGGATATCAACTACATCATAGTTTCTCTCTCTCTCTCTCTCTCTTGCTTAGGGTATTATACTTTAAATCTTAGTTTTCTTGTGTCATTTATATATTTCATAATTTATACATCATTTATTTCACTAGCGAATCTACAATTAGATTTAATTCAAATTAAATTAAAGCGAGACACAATACGAGTTCATAAGTACATGTGAATGAGTGCACTTAGTTGACTACAAATGATTCTAGGCAAGTATGGATGATCTAAATGATGGAAGATGGGTATTTAGACTTGAAAATGTTTTGAAACTGAAACCATGGCCTAAAGATACTCCTAGGAAGGGCCATATAGTAGGGTCATAAACATATGTATGGTCTTGACCATGTTCACAACTAGGATCTACAACTTTTTGGGTTTTTCACTTGTCTAAATATCTTTATCGCTTTGTCTATTTGTCACACCACAAGGGTCTCTCGAATGTTCTCGATCAACCTTTCAAACCCTAACCATAGATAGATAGTATTGAAAAACAAAAATTAGTTGGGTTGTGGGCACCCTCGTGCACCACCAACATTGACACTACTCTGAAGTTGGCTCAAACCGCATGTCATTCTCCACCTAGCATGTGATATCTAGTTATAGTGCAATCAAATTTAGCATTCTTTCTTTGACAAATCTTGACTTGAGTTTATCTCTTACAAATCTACTTGAGTGAGTGAATTTGGATTCTTGCAAATGTGAGGAGTAGACCTCTATACCTAATAAGAAGCTTTAGACTTGTAAATAGTGTTTCCCTAATGAATGTGCACAGATATTTGTGATGTGTAGGGAACTTTAGGTGTCGTTTGTGCTAACTTTTGTAATAGGATTCCATAATAGTGTTAGGTTCTAAATGAGGCGAGTTTCACTTACTTATATATGATTTTGAAGATGATTTGAGTTAAAAAGGCCAACTTAGGAGGATTAAATGGCCCAAATAATAATGTGTAATTGAAATTTCAGGATCAAAACGAGTAAGGGAAAAACCATACACTAGAGTCAAGACTATATAACACAAACTAACCCTAATATACATTTTTACCCTTGTGAAGAGATATGATGTATGACGTTTGGAAGCTGACAAGTGGATTTCCTAAATAGATTTCATGCATTCAATTCTCAAAATTTGTTGACAAATGGTTATGTATGATCAAGCAAACTAAAAAAGAGACCTAGATATGTATCAGATGAGAATGGGTAAAGTGCACTTGTTTGAGCAAGAAAGCAATTTCAAAACCAATAATGTTAAAGAGTATAATTACTAAAATTGAGTGTCTACATTTCCCCACTTGAAGTATGTAATACACTTACATATTTAAAGGAAAAGATACCTAAGCATGTAGACACACTTTATCTTTGCTCGATGTTTGTTCTACAAGATATTGTTGTGTTGGTGTTGGCATGCTCCATGATGAAACCTACAAGATAGTGTAGTCAATGTCCATGATAAAGAATTGAACTATAACTCAAATGTAAATGAAATCTAAAATTATAAATAGTGAAATAAAGAGATGCAAAACGTGGAAGGAATACACCTTGTTTGTTTTGTGGAGGAAGAGTTTCTTATTCTTTTCTTGTACTTGGAGATTTGGATTACTAAACTTTGTCGATGAATTGGGGTGATCAATCCCTAATTGTGCTAAGGAGATACTAGAGTATCAGGTGTATGGAGCCCAACACATGAATTCCAAAGAGAGAAAATGATGAGGTTTCAAGCACACCATGAAGGAAGAAGACTATGTATCAAAGTCATTTAATAACTCTAATATCTTTCCTATAAGTAATGAAAATTATAGTGAATGAAAGATAAGATAAAACACAACAATATACCTCTCTTGTAAATATCTTTGCAAACCTCAAAGAAGATTGTAGAAGTTCTTAGACTTGTATAATCTTGTTGATGTTTGAATTTTTGATGCTCTTGATCAATTCTCCAAAGGATGAATGCAAATGCTACGAGCTTCAGAACACAAGGATGTGAATGTCAAATTGGTAGAAGTTGGCTACAATTTTCTCAAAGCTTCTAGGGATGGAGTTACAAAGGAATGACCTATATTTTATAGCTAAGGGTGAGGCCATGAGAAGTGGATCATAGTTTGAATGGGCTCCAGGGTAATAATTATCTTTGAATTCATTTGAGAAGTGGTTGCACGAGCATTATTGCTGCCCCACCATTGTAGGCTTCTAGAAGTGGAGTGGAGTGGAGTAGATAAATCAGGTTATTTTAATAACTAATTTAATTATATTAGCTAAGGGGTGAGATTTAGGAGTTAATTTAATTAAAAATAATTTAAAAGGGGTAGAAATATGTAGCTAGAATTAATTTAATTAATTCTAAAGGGGGATAAGAATATAACTTAAGTAATAAAATTAATTTAATTAATTCTAAAAGGGTGTATTATAACAACATAAAATTAATTTAAGTAGTTCTAATAGGACAGAATTAGGTATGAAATTTTGGGGTGTCTACATTTTCCCCTCTTTAAAGTGTTATTATGAAGTAATAACATTTTAAAGATAATAGACATATGCAGATTAATGAGCAAAAGACAAAGAAAGTGAGGTAGAAGTTCGATTTTCCCGGTGAAGCATTTGAATGCCCCATCGAATAGGAGTGGTAAGGGAATGCCACCTCAAGTGGGTGGCTGACGTGAAAAAGTGGTGCACAAATGCTTGATACAAAGAAAGTAAGGAATTGGAATGAGGATAGGAGGGAGAGTGCTCGTAGCATGAGAGTCATTTAGAGAGTAAAAGTTAGAGAAACCTTATTTTGTTATTGTATGCAATGAGAGTTGTCACCATGATCATGTAGGAATCAAGATGTTTAACTTAGATGCACGTAAACAAACACACACGTACTCAAAGAAAATATAAAAAGTAAAAAAACCCAATATACATCATAAACACATGCATAATGATTGTGAAGAAGTCAAGATGACAAAAAATATGGGTAATTGGTCCAAAAAGTAAATATCAACAATGCAATAAAACTTCAATAAGAAGATAGTTAACTATGCCTCTAATGTATTCCACATTGATGATTAAGTAGATATAAATGCCTCCAAGCACTAAACTTATGAAATGAATTGGGATAGGATCAAAATGAAGAGTGGAGTGATGCTTATATACTCTTAATGAAACTCTTGTTGGATCCACATTGAAGAGCGATCGAAAGTTGAAAAGGTATTATGGACACGAAGGTTGCATTGTCGTAAGTGTCCAAACTTGTTGTGGTTGTGTTTTTGAAACAAGGCTAGAGATGTTAGGAATAAGAATGAGCATTTAAAGAATAGAATCAAGCTCAACAATGTGCTTGATGATGGACCCTCTTCCTTAGAGTATTCATTTATGTCAAGGTTTGAAAGGGAGTCTTGAAGTAAGTTTAAGCTCTTGTTTGATGTTGGAAGGTTGTTGTCTAAAATAGGTTCAATGTCTGTTTGAACTAACAAAAGAAAATATGGAGAAGATATTGATTGGTTTTGAGTTAGAGATACTTGACCCTTGTCATCATGATCTCGTTGAGTTGTATTATGTACAAGATTTGGGACAACATTCAACTCTTCATTAGAAGTTGTGGTAGTTGACATGTTTTCAGTTTTTCTAGCTTCGTGCCGATCTTTATAAAAAGACTTCATTGTTGATTAAATCTTGAACGCAATGATAGAGAGACTTAAACAATTATCAGTAGAATGTCCTTCAATGTGTAGTATTAACAATATTTTGATTTGTTATACCACTTAGGCTTGGGTTCCCTGTTATAAAAGGGTCTTGTTATTGGATATTTGATCATGTTATCCTTTGCTAATTGTTGAAAGGCACTAGAGAGACTTTCTTTGAGAGGTGTAAACTTACATTCAATTGTGCATAGAGTATTGTCTACGATAAATGATATGATGGAGTTAAAATTGATGTTGTTCGAGGATTCATCATGTTTGAGAGATTTTCCCTTTGTACTAGGTTTAGGTTTATTTGGTGTTAGGTCTTTGACCACAATATTTTCATTGTTAAGGAGGTCTTGGATGTAATCATGAAGTTGTCAAGATCTGTTTGTTTGATGACCATCAATGCAATGAAAATCACAATATGTATTAGGTTGATACCAAGCTAGCTTAGGTTCCCCTTCAGGAAAGGGTTGTGTGATAGGGTAAGTGACCATATTGGCACTTGTCAGTTGTTGTAAAATGCTTGAAAGAGACTCTCCCAATGTTGTATATTGTCTTCATTTGTAATCACGAGGAGGAGGAATTCTCTTCTTGAAATAATGATGGTTAGTTTAGACTTAGTATGTTTTGAGTGGTTGTTATGTATATTGTGCACGTTGTGATTATTTGTGATAGCATTATGGTTGGGATTGATGTACCTAGATTTATCGTAATGAGTGCTAATGTTGTTATTATTATTGTTGTTCCCACTATATTTAGAAAGAGGCTTGATCAATACTTTAACAATAAGGTCCTTTTCAACCTAGGTTCCCTTTTCGATAACTTCCTCAAAACCGTTGAAGCGGACACCCGCATGTGAAATGACAAATCATTGTTAAGGTTTGGTATGAAGATACTAACCATGTTTTTTTCATGGATTGAACATGGGAACCAACTTGTGTTTCCTCTCCATCATTGTAAATATTGTGCAGAGCTCTCATCCGGTCATTATTTTGCATCACAAAAATCCATCATTGTGATTTCAGATTTGAGGTTGAAAGAAAATGTTTAATGAACTTCTCTAAGATGTCTATGAATGTAGTGATAGACCCCTTTAAAATGTGCAAGAACCAGTATAAATATTTTCCTCCTAAATTTGTAGGAAAGAGGCGCAAGAGAAAGATATCATTATATGCCACTTCTTAACATGCCATGAAAAATTCCTTGATATGCTCTCTTGGATCAGTTTTTCCCTTGTATTTATCAAATTTGAGCATCTTAAAATATGTGGGAAGGGTATGTGTAAGATGTCCTTATCAAAAGGGTAAGGACACAATTCATAAAATTTGAATTGTTTGCATTGGTGTTGCATACCCAAAATTGTGTCTTTCATCATTTTCCATTCTCAAGCAAATGGTGAATTATTTTGTGGGATAAAGGAAGTATTATCATTCTTTAGATTATTGTTTTCTTTATTTGTTGTAGTATGGGTTTTAAATGGATTTTCATTGTTATTATTTGATTCTCTGTCAATTGTGTCACTGATGACTTTGGAAGATATAAGAGCCATTTTTTTTGGTAATGCATTAGTTTGATCAATTAGGGCTTGCTTTGGATTGGAGGCTAAAGCACTAGATTTACCTTTATCATTGGAATTTTTTTCTTGCTATGGAGCCATCGTTGTTATTTGATTTGGGTAGTGTACCCTTAGGTGATTTGGGTTGACCTCATAAGTTTTTTAAAATGTCCTCATTAATCTTTGGAGGTAGTTTTTCTCCCATTTTGAGGAGACAAAGTAAAAATTGGTCTTTATCTTTTCGCAAAAGATGTTTGAATTGTGTTTGTTCTTTGAAAGAGACATTATTTTGTTGCTCTTAAATTTGATCTTCGTCCTCATCTTCAGAACTAAAATAGAAAATATTTTTGTCTTGTCTTTGTATGGGATTGTGATCATGGTGTCTTATTCCCACCATTTTTAAAAGAGGGAAGGAATAAATAAAATCATGATAGAAAAATCAACCCTTAGCAAAGTGAATGCTATGATGGACGAGGGAAAATATGTTATAATACTTGACGCTAACAAAAGGAGTGTTAAGAGGGAGGAGGTGAAAAGGTTAGTTGATTGCCCAAATTTTAACAAAATGAGTGTTAAGAAAGAGTAAAAGGTTTGAAAGGTCAACTCTTAATACGATGAGTGTTAAGAGAAGCAAAAGGATATGAATTCTCAACCCTTAGCAAAAATGAGTAGTGTTAAAGTAGAAGAGGGAATTTAAAGTTTAGAAGACTCTTAAAAAATGAGTATTAAGAGAGATAAAAAGGTTGGAAAGGTTCCTCGACTCTTTACAAAATGAATGTAAAGATGGAAGAGGTGAAAGAGGTTGGCTTGCTCAACTCGTAACAAAATGAGTGTTAAAAGAGGAGACTTGAAAATATGATGAATATGCTCGACTCTTAACAAGATTAGTGTTAAGAAGGAAGAGACTTAGAAAGATGATGAGGGTGATCAAATCTTAACAAAATGAGTGTTAAGAGAGGAGACTAAACAATGGAAGGGGAGCACTCAAATAACAAAAATGTGAATGTTGAAACAAGAAGTGAAGAAATGATGATGAAAAGGTCCAAATATCACAAAAGTGAAGATAAGAGATGAAGGGAAAGTGATTGATTAAGGATCTCAAATTATAGAAAAGTGAATGATTTAAAAGAGAGGAGTGAAGAAATGTGAAGATGTTGAAAATTCAACAAAGTGAATGTTAAATGTGATGACGTAAGATGGTGGAATGCTTAAAGTTTAACAATGTAAATGTTAAACTTAATACTTAGGAAAATGATAGATCAAGGTGATCATGATGGTGCTTGACTAGTGATAAAGTGAGTATCATGATGTCAAGACTTAGATAGAGGGATGATTGTGCTTAAGTTCATATACGGATGTCCACAACTCAAGACTTAGTTTTCAAAGGGAAAGAGAGTGCTTAAAATTTGGAAAAGTGATCCAAAATTTAAGACTAAGGTAAGATAGGAAGAAACTCAAGATGAGAAAAACCCAAAGATAGAGATTTGACAATTTTTAAAAAAAAGTAGGACTTGTATAGAAAGTTTGAAAAGAGAGGATGAAAAATCCAAATAAAATATGCAAGATCCAAATAAAGTAGATGAAAGAAAGATCCAAATAAAGAATATTTGGAAGGGGGTGAAAAGAAATGATAAAAAATCCAAATAAGGGGTATATGGATGATTTCGAGAAGAGATGAAAGAAGGGTTCAAATAATGAATATTTGGGGGAAGTGAAGAGAGACGATGATCAATCCAAATAAGGAGTATTTGGAAACTTTGAAAAGAGAGAAAGAACGATTCCAAATGAAGGATATTTGGAAAGGATTGAAAAGAGATGAAAGATCCAAAAGAAAATTTGGAAAGGTTTGAAAAAGAGATAATGTAAGATCCAAATGAAAGAGATTTGGAATGGATCAAAAAGATACAAAAGTGGGGAATGAAAGAAAGAGTGTGGAACACAAACTTTACTAACATGACAAAAAGAAAGAGAAGAGAAAATAATGTTTGTTTATGGAAGGTGGGCCTCTACCTTAGATTGGTTTGGACAAGGCATGACTTCCTATAATAAGTTCTCTCCCTAGGTGTCAACAGTATATTCGAGAAAGCACAATATTATTTCTAGTTGTTGGCTTTACTTTACCCCCTGATATGATAATTTAAATTTTACTTCGCTCAAAGAATAAAGTCAGGGGTCATATCCTTTCATAAAGGCATACTAGTTAGTTAGGTGTGGGTACCCGTTTCATCAACCAGTTCACTCAAGGCATCGAATACTTTGGGGTTCCTGTAGTTCTCCTCATAGTGAGTTTCTAGCCCCTAGCCATACACTTCCCATAGTTATAGTCAAAAGAAGGGAATAATCCCAACTCTGAAAAAATTAAGTAAATTTAATTTTATGAAATTAAAAAAAGTTGATAAAAGGGGTTGCTTAATCCTTGAACAATGAAAACCAGTAGTTAATAGTTTGAATGTTTTAAAAACCTTATTTAGAGATGGTCCTACAAAAAATGGTTAGAAAGTTTTCCTACAGTGAAAATATATGAGAAAAACAAAAAAAAGCAAATAAACACACGTTTTGATTTTCAAGATCGCTTGTATAAGCACGAGAAAAGAGCATACATGTGGTCTATTGTGATTAGCTTCATAAAAATGATTAATGAAATGGAAGTAAAACCCTCCAAAAAGTGTTATTTAGGTTGCAAAAATGGTTAGACGTTTGCAAAATCCCCTAAAAATTAATTATGCATGTAATTTTATGGTGTTTACATTTCCCTTTAAGTGTAAGAGGAGAGGAAGGACTATAACAAAGAGCTTAGCCACTTTGATACCTTCCATGACCCCACGGATCACACCGCTGCAAATGGATCTAGGTCCAATTTTGTAAATTAGGACATGGAATATAAAAGATAATAAGTTACCCCCATACTCTCCTCATGTTACTCGCATAACTAAGTAGAAACTGAATAGAGGTGAAATGTTGAAATGTAGCCAGAAAAAGGAGATACATGCCCCAATATCCCAAATCGAAACTAATTGTTGTAGAGAAGAGTAAACTAAATACTTCATGCCCTTGAAATGAATTTAAACTGAGTTATTTTTGAGACCCATGAACAACCTAGGTTCGATTAGCTTTGAAAGAGGAGTAATTTTTTATTAAAATATCACAAGCATAGTCTAAGAGAGACACACGTTTGAGTCTACCACAAGAGGAAATCAAAGTTATGATTTTACATATATTTAGTTTTATATGTTCATTAAGATCTAATATACTTATTTACTTTGGTGAATCTTGTCTCTTGTGCATACGAGATGTTTCGATGTCTCAATGTAAAATATAAGCTTCCATAAGCTTTTGAAGTAGTAGGCCCCAACCCGTAGCAACTCGGAGGTGTTCCTCGATAGTTGTAGTCCTACAACATGTGCAAGAATACACATTTGTCTCCTACAGTCCTCCTAGATGTCCTCATGAGCTCGTAGCTTTGTACTCCTACAACATCCCATAACAATTGGTTGTATGCCTACAATAGCTTATATCAACTACAAACCTTCATGTAGAAACTCTTTGTATGCCTACAACAGCCCGTAGCAACTGAAACCTACTCAGTAACAACTCGTTGTATGCCTACAACACTCATAACAACTCTAGGCTTTCCCATAGTAACTCTCTGGGCCTGCACCTACAACCGCAACTCCAGTAGTAGAAACTATAGGCATGCCCGTAGCAACTCAAACTTTGTGCACCTACATCCACCTGCAGCAGCAACTCCGGTTGCCTACCTACGTGCCCATAGCAACTCTGGTTATGCACCTACAACAACCCATAGCATCTTCCAGAACTACCTACAACAAGAACTTCAAAATGCTATAACTTTTGACTGGGAACTCAGTTTTTGATAAAATTGGACTTTTTGGAAAGGTGACGATGTCTACTTTACATAGAAATCATAAAACTTAGGATTGGATGAGGTTTAGATAGTAATTTTGCAAAACATTCCTGCAGGCTCCTACAATCAAGACTGGCAATTTTCTGAGTGAATCCTTTTGTTAAATTTGTTTGATTGAAAGCTTCTAAGGTAAATTCCTTGAGTGTGCAGGTCTGTCTTGGGTTTGTTTTGGTCTTGCAAGGCTTAGTTGGTTCACTTCATTCATTACTTAACGGTTTGAGGGGTTGTTTGGTTCATTCGTTGGTTGATTAAGCATACATGCAAAGTGAAGTAAGGGAAGATCATATTACTACGTTCTAACTAACTAAAAACAACTCTTAAGTATGTAAGAACATCATTTAAAGTCATTTCATGCTAGCTTAAAACAAACTTCTTTCTTCAACGATTGATAACAAGATCTAAATGAAGTCCTTATTATTTATAGATTGAATGTTTCCCAACAAGACAAGTAACAAGAATAACATAATTCCCTTATGCAAGATTTTCTTCCAACATTCCAAAATAGAGAATTACATGCATTTGAATGATTCTTACTTACACCAACTCATACCAATAGATGCAACAAAGTAATTCTTTTAATCATTTCAAATGTAATATACAAAACACAACTCGATCCCTTTACATTCTTTCAAGCATGAAGTTACATTACGATTGAGCAATCAACTTGGACAAATGCAATCCAATGGAGGTAGCAACATATCTCTTTTTTTTTATTATGCCATGAATGCACAAATACAATACCATAACAGTTCTCTCAACAACAAGAAGACAAGATTGTTTCCCTTTCTCAAATCAAAATACATCTTGCATGGTCAATACAACATCTTTACAATATAATGAAAGTTACAGTCCATCCACAAAGAGTGGGTAAAGGAAATTACAGCAAGAAGTAAACTAACAATGATGGATGTTAACTCTACACCATGACTGATTTCAAAACAACAACATGCTTTAGATGTTTCCTTCGATTGATCACAACAAGAAGAGAGGGGGAAAGGCAACGCTCTCCGCCCAACCAAGATATCCAATGAAGAGATGAAGCCTCTCTCGTCATTGGCCCTCGAGCCCCAACCACAACACAATGAAAGATGGGGTTCAACACATGAAAACATCCACAGGCTTCCACAACACACACACAAAAGATTTTTAACAACAAAACAAGCCAAGACACACATATAGATTTCTACTATATTTCACAATCAAACAACACATAGGCTCTATTTAATCAAGCCAAAGGAGCAAGGACTATGGGGGAAGCTTCTTATGCCTCCCAATTGGGAATTGGGCATCCACCTATAATCATACCACCAATATAACATATCATATCCCGTAAACCTTATGCCTCCCAACCCCTCCTTATGCCCCCACAAATTTTCCCTTATGCCCCCACAAGTTTTCCCTTATGCCCCCCCACAAGTAAGAAATGCAAGCTATTTATTTTCCATGGTGGATCCCAAACCAAAAATCCCCTCCATAAAACTCTGATGCCCATGGCATTCCCTTATGCCCCCCATAATGATTCCCCATAGCCTTCTCCTACACCATCCCTAGGCAGTCTACCTAACTAGACAAATGGAGAAGAGACACACATTTACATTCCATAATAACATGCAAGAAAATGACAATAGTATAAAGATGAACAAGCTCTTACCTTGCCATAACAATGACAACACCTTTGCAAGTAAGAAAAAGACAGCCCCAAATATTAATTTGAATGTCCACAAAATAGTCTTCAAAACAACAACAGAATGCCCAACTCACAGTTTAGAAACAACAAAGTCTTCAAATACAAGAATGCAGCCCCAACAGTCACTTGAATGTCCACCAAAACAATCCTCAAAACAACAACAAGAATGCCCAAATCACAGTTCAAAAACAGTAGCTTCAAATGCCAAGAATGCAGCCCCAACAGTCACTTGAATGTCCACCAAAACAATCCTCAAAACAACAACAAGAATTCCCAAATCACAGTTCAAAAACAACAGCTTCAAATGTCAAGAATGCAGCCCCAACAGTCACTTGAATGTCCACCAAAACAGTCCTCAAAACAACAACAAGAATGCCCAAAAAGACAGTCCAACAACAAGCTTGAATGGAGGTGAAATGACAGTCCAAAAAAAAGCAGCTTCAATGCCAAAATACAATCCAACAACAAGCTTGAATGATGATGAAATGATAGTCTAAAAATAGCAGCCTCAAATGCCAAGAGGCAGGTCAATAATAGCAAGCTTGAATGGAGGCAAAATGATAGTCCAATAACAAAAAAATAGTAGCTTCAATGCCAAAATATAGTCCAACAACAAGCTTGAATGATGATGAAATGATAGTCTAAAATTAACAAATGCCAAAAGGATAGTCAAATGCAAGCTTGAATGAGGATAGTCCAAAAAATAACAAGCTTCTCTAATGGAGGTGAAATGATAGTCAACAACATTCCAAAAGAACTCCCATGGCTTCCAAAACAACAAAAAAAAAATGAAGAAGAAGAAAAAATGTGACTCTTTCCCAACTCTCTCCAAAATGCAAGTGGAAAATAATCCTCCCCAAAAATGAAAACCCAAAAAAAAGGAATGTAATCTCCTCATGCCAATCAAATTGACTTTACTTGCAAGCCTCCACTTACACCTCAAGGATAGCCAATTAAATTTTTGTAAGAAAGTACACTTACACAAGCAAGATTGACAAGCAAAAATGCATTTAAGAGGCAAAAGTAAACACTCCAATCAAGATAAAGTTGGTATGAAGCTTTTAATGGGTGTGGGACAAGTTTAGCTTGTCCCACAAGCTTCCAAAAATACCCTCCAAGTACAAATCCGAGTTTCAAGATGGTGAAGTGTTTTATACTCCAAAGATCAACTCTCTTACACACATTAAATGCAAGGATCAACACATTAATAACTATATTTAAGCAAGTCTCATTTAAATTTATCTTTCACATTCTATTTAAATAAAGGAATGGACACATTCACAAATAAAACACATGCAAGATAACAATAAAATAAGGACCACATACAACACACACAAACCCCCATGGTCACATATAAAGGTGATCCCCCCATGGGAACCCCCAACAACAAACAACACGCAAACGACTAGTTGTCATGGTGACCATGTTGAATCCATCCAAAATTCCGTTGTGGTTAGTCTCCAATCCCCCGATGTCTGTTGTGATATAAAATAGCCTGCAAAATACAAATACCTCCTTTGGCCTTGTGGCCATATCAGAACGCTAAAAATAATATAATATAAATCTAAGCATCGTAAGTATAATTGCATAACACAACATCAAAATAACGACTATATCATTTTATAAATTAAATCAACCATTCTATCATCATTTAAAATTTTCATTTTCTATATATAATCAAATGATTAAACATCACATATCCGGATAGCATCAATGATATAACTATGTCAAATAAAGCATCAACATCTATATATAATGTTTATAATAATCATCATGCATCCTGTATAAGTCCAATCAGCAATGAAGTCCATAATCCAACATCATACTAAATCAAAACATAATAGTGTCTAATAATAATCAATAGTATCAAGATCGGTATCTAAAGGTGTCAAAGGGAAGTGGGCACTACATCCCCCTCCCCTTAGACTCGACTTCCTCCTTGAAGTCACAGGAAAGAGATATGGAAAAATGCAATAGAAAAGGATCACTCCCATTATGGGATTGTTTGCTTCAAACAAGTGTGGGTCTACAGAACTCCAGTTTGGTCCAATATAATTTAGTAGAAGAAGGGAGATTGCAAGGGATGAGTTCTAAACTTTCAGCATGCAAGGCTACAAACATAAGAATCTAAGGAGTAACTTTACGCTATCAAACAAGATACAACACATAACAATATAACAAGAAGAGTTCTCAAAAGATCATCAAGAGTAACCACCAAGGAAGGGAATTACAGGGAAAATTTCCATAAACTTGAGATGACCACATAGTTTCCCACTGATACACATACCACATTAATAAAAGTTAAGGTTTCTACACATTTAAGCCATGATTTCAAGGTTCATTGTCCATACAAGGCTAGAAAAATCAACTATGACCAATTTTGCACGAGAAACAAGTCTACACAAGGTCCCACAAATTGAGATCACACAAGATGAGGTTAATCAACAAGGACACCTAAATCAACAAAACATTTACAATCAAGGAACTATTCAAGGAAAGCACTTCTATAACTCGAGAGGGCACAATTAACTTTTCATGGTAATGCAAGCGAAGTCAAGACCACAAGGTTTTCCTATAGTCTAATTTTACACTTTTGTTTTAAGAATCGAACACACCAAACAACCAAACTAAAGAAGTCAACCATTTAGCAAAGGAAAATATATACATATACATTTATATCTCCCCTAACAACTAACATAACAATACAAGTACCATACCTTATATCATAATGATATTTATTTATCTTATTTCCTACTCAAGCTCGGAATAACCATAAAGAGAGCACAAGAAACATCAAGGACCACTCAAGGTCACCGGGGAGAAGATCAAGTAACATGGGGTCCAATCAAATCCAAGGGTGAATAACATCATCTTGCACTTCCATCCTAATGGGAAAAAGGGCTACAACAACAAGGTGACCCAAGAAGATATGAAGAAAAGAAGACTTCCCAAATTATCTTATATCCTTAACATATGTTGCCTTAAAATTACAACTTAGGTTTCCAAGGACAAGACAACACGCACGGAGGTTGCTTCTCAAACAACAGATAAGTCTCAATAAAAAGGACCACAACTCACATCCATCAAGCTATGGGACGATAAGGGTGTGATGACCCAAAACTCCCACAAGAAAGGCACATACATCCATGGACAAGAAGTAATAAACAACTAGAACACATTACTATCCACTGGGGTTTCACAATTTCAGGTAGATGACAGAACTACAGGTTCAACTACACATCAAACTCAATACACATAAATCTTACCTATTTTATAAATCAACTTATTAAGTCAAAAGTTATAGCTTTGCTTGTTAAGAACATTCCTTTCATGCTTCCTTAGTTACAAACTTCCTTCTATTATGACATTATCAGTTTACATTATAAAGAGCACCACTAAGGTGGGCATGATGTCTCACCATTCTGTATAGGTAGAGAGCATTTAGTTTACTTGCAAGGAAGGTGGATGGACAAGATTCCCTTTCTATTCTTCTACATGGTTTTTTTTTTTTAAAAGGAGGAAGTACAATATAAGCACCATCGAGATTAACTATTAAGATCTACCAAACTAACATCTCTAAGAGAAGGGTCCAAAAGACCCAAAACATCCATAAGTGTTTCCAAGTAACCCAAAGATTAATAGGTCATAGAATGTTATTCATAGTAAAGGAAATTTAAGGTAAGGGTAAACTTATTTATAAGTCAAGAGAGTAAAACAAGTACACTTAAATAAACACACTTGCCTAAAAGGCTTAAATCTATCCATAATTACCAAGATGCATACATTCCATGAGTCAAAACTTTCTATGATGCAACCAGGAACCCAAGATACAATTTAACATGCCATCAATGAAAAGTCACTATCAAAACAAACACTTTTCCAGTAACATTTTACAGTCAACCAAAGGCAATCCAATCCTAACAAAATCTAAAATCCCATAAATAAACACTCCTACTCCGACGAGGGTCAAGCTCTTACCAGATTGAAATAGAATCACCACTACCATTGTCAGACTGCCCTCTAGTCCACCCTACACAACAAACTTTCTTTCTAGCAAGGTCAAACAACAAAAGGGTCACTCTAAGACCTTAGACACAATCAAGGTTCTATGCAATCATAACCAAGGCATGACTTTAAGAACCTAAAAAGACATTCAAGACACCTGGGTGTACCCCATACGACAATTGTCACCATACATGAAGCATAGAACCAACTCAACAACATGCAAGAAGGAAACCACGTAACGTTTAGCCAAGTAGCCAACAACATCATGAGCTCCGAGTCATCAATCAAATAAAGTCCAAGAAATATCGACAATCAATAAAAGTGGCTAAGTAGCCACATTGCAAAGTTTGAAAATTCTTGCAGAAATCATAAATAAATAAAAGATTCTCAGAGCTTCTCAATCCAATCATAAAATAAGATGCTGGTCCTTGATAAAATACACAAGATTACGAATGTAAAACACAAAAGTTAACACCACATTCACTCATGACCTTTCATGGCTGCCAATAGGGGTACTCTGCCTCGAGGTTAGTTCCAAGAACACATACATAGGATTGGGTCCTAAACGACACCCAAACTTAGTGTCCACTCTCTCATATGGGTAACAACATGGAAAACTAACAACCAGATCCTCTTTCCTAACCCTCGAAGGAAGGAAGATCTAAATAGCTCCTAATTAACTCTTCCCGACCCAAAACACAACCACTACTATCCAACCACAAAAATCACATCATACAACTCATCATTCCAACAAATCCAAAAGGAAGGGTCTCAACAAAGGGCTTAATGCATCATATAATTAAATCAAGTTTTAGGACTTGTAAAATCAACACATTTTCAAAGAGGGAAACCAAGTTTCTACTATACTAGAAGTTCACCAAAATCAATTTAATCTGACATCCTTAGTTACCCGGTTTAGACCAAATGCCACTAAACAATTCAACAACTCAAACAACTTATTATTTTATTATCATTTTAATTCTGGAAGTTCAAATGAACAGAGTACGGTAATATTTCTTCATACTTATTTCCTTTTCAATTTTCAAACAAGTTTGTTTTCTTAGATTCAAAGGTGTGTCAGGTTTACAGTCCATGTCTCAAGTTTTCTAGTGTGCCCAATGGTCCAAGCTTTTGAACCATCGCTTTGATACCAAAATGTAACACAAGCTTAAACAACCCACTTGAGACCCATGAACAACCTAGGTTCAGTTAGCTGAAAGAGGAATAATTTTTTTTAAATACTATCACAAGCATAGTCTAAGACACACACACGTTTGAGTCTACCACAAGAGGAAATCAAAGTTATGATTTTGCATACATTTAGTTTTATATGTTCATTAAGATCTAATATACTTATTTACTTTGGTGAATCTTGTCTCTTGTGCAAACTAATGTTTCTGATGTCTCCATGTACAAAATACAAGGTGCCATAAGCTTTTGAAGTAGTAGGCCCTAGCCATAGCAACTCTCGGTTGTGCTCCTACAAAGAGCATCAGTAGCAATTAGCAACTTCTATTGTGCTCTATACACCTACACCTACATTGTAGAAACTAGCTTGTCCTCCTACAAAGTAGCCCATAGCAATCGTGGTCAGTACTTCTACAAAAAACAGACCCATAGCGACTAGCTGTATGCCTACAACAGCCCATAGCAACTGCAAACCTTCTCATAACAACTCTTTGTATACCTCTACAACAACCTCGTAAACTCGCAAACCTACCAACGTAAGCTCTCGTTGTATGCCTACAAAGCTCATAGCAACTCCGGGCTTGCCCATAGAAACTCTGGTGTGCACCTATAGCCACCCGTAGCAACTCCAGCCTTCACGTAGCAATTTGGATGTCCACCTACACCACCGTAACAACTCCAGCCTACCCATGCAACTCTTTGTGCACCTCCGTCGTAGCAACTCTAGGCCTACCCGTAGCAACTCTAGGCACCTACAAAGCCCCTCGATAGCATCTTCCAACTACCTGTAACAAGAACTTCAAAATGCTATAAATTTTGACTGGGAACTCATTTTTTGATAAAATTGGACTTTTTGGAAAGGTGACAATGTCTACTTTGCATAGAAATCATAAAACTTAGGATTGGATGAGGTTTAGATAGTAATTTTTGCAAAACAGTCCTGCAGGCTCCTATAGTCAAGACTGACAATTTCTGAGTGAATCCTTTTGTTAAATTTGTTTGATTGAAAGCTTCTAAGGTAAATTCCTTGAGTGTGTAGGTCTATCTTGGGTCTGTTTTGGTCTTACAAGGCTTAGTTGGTTCACTTCATTCATTACTTAACGGTTTGAGGGGTTGTTTGGTTCATTCGTTGGTTGATTAAGCATACATGCAAAGTGAAGTAAGGGAAGATCATATTACTACGTTCTAACTGACTGAAACAACAACTCTTAAGTATGTAAGAACATCATTTAAATTCATTTCATGCTAGCTTAAAACAAACTTCTTTCTTCAATGATTGATAACAAGATCTAAACGAAGTCCTTCTTATTCTTTATAGATTGAACATTTCCCAACAAGACAAGTAACAAGAATAACATAATTCCCTTATGCAAGATTTGCTTCCAACATTCCAAAATAGAGAATTACATGCATTTGAATGATTCTTACTTACACCAACTCATACCAATGGATGCAACAAAGTAATTCTTTTAATCATTTCAAATGTAATATACAAAACACAACTCGATCCCTTTACATTCTTTCAAGCATGAAGTTACATTACGATTGAGCAATCAACTTGGACAAATGCAATCCAATGGAGGTAGAAACATATCTCTTTTTTCATTATGCCATGAATGCACAAATACAATACCATAACAGTTCTCTCAATAACAAGAAGACAAGATTGTTTCCCTTTCTCAAATCAAAATACATCTTGCATGGTCAATACAACATATTTACAATATAATGAAAGTTACAATCCATCCACAAAGAGTGGGTAAAGGAAATTACAGCAAGAAGTAAACTAACAATGATGGATGTTAACTCTGCACCATGACTGATTTCAAAATAGTAGCATGCTTTAGATGTTTCCTTCGATTGATCATAGCAAGAAGAGAGGGGGAAAGGCAACGCTCTCCGCCCAACCAAGATATCCAATGAAGAGATGAAGCCTCTCTCATCATTGGCCCCCGAGCCCCAACCACAACATAATGAAATATGGGGTTCAACGCATGGCAACATCCACAGGCTTCCACAACACACACAAGCATATTTTTAACAACAAAACAACCAAGACACACATATAGATTTCCACTATATTTCACAATCAAACAACACATAGGCTATATTTAATCAAGCCAAAGGAGCAAGGACTATGGGGAAGCTTCTTATGCCTCCCAATTGGGAATTAGACATCCACCTATAATCATACCGCCAATATAACATATCATATCCCATAAACCTTATGCCTCCCAACCCCTCCTTATGCCCCCACAAAATTTCCCTTATGCCCCCACAAGTTTTCCCTTATGCCCCCACAAGTAAGAAATGCAAGCTATTTCTTTTCCATGGTGGATCCCAAACCCAAAACTCCCTCCACAAAACTCTGATGCCCATGGCATTCCCTTATGCCCCCATAATGATTCCCCATAGCCTTCTCCTACACCATCCCTAGGTAGTCTACCCAACCAAACAAATGGAGAAGAGACACACATTTACATTCCATAATAACATGTAAGAAAACAACAGTATAAAGATGAACAAGCTCTTACCTTGCCATAGCAATGACAACACCTTTGCAAGTAAGAAAAGACAGCCCCAAATATTAATTTGAATGTCCACAAAATAGTCTTCAAAATAACAATAGGAATGCCCAACTCACAGTTTAGAAACAACAGTCTTCAAATACAAGAATGCAGCCCCAACGGTCACTTGAATGTCCACCAAAATAGTCCTCAAAACAGCAACAAGAATGCCCAAATCACAGTTCAAAAACAACAGCTTCAAATGCCAAGAATGCAGCCCCAACAGTCACTTGAATGTCCACCAAAACAGTCCTCAAAACAACAACAAGAATGCCCAAATCATAGTTCAAAAATAGCAGCTTCAAATGCCAAGAATGCAGCCCCAACAGTCACTTGAATGTCCACCAAAATAGTCCTCAAAATAGCAACAAGAAAAATCCCAAAAACACAGCTTCAAATGCAAGATTGAATGGAAGTGAAATGTCCACCAAAATGAGTCCTCAAAAAAAATGCCCAAATTCAACCAAAAAATATAGTCCAACAACAAGCTTGAATGATGATGAAATGATAGTCTAAAAACAACAGCCTCAAATGCCAAGAGGACAATCCAATAGCAAGCTTGAATGGAGGTGAAATGATAGTCCAAAAAATAGCAACTTCAACACCAAAATACAGTCCAACAACAAGCTTGAATGATGATGAAATGATAGTCTAAAAACAACAACCTCAAATGCCAAGAGGATAGTCCAATAACAAGCTTCCAATGGAGGAAGAACTCCCATGGCTCCAAAAAAACATGCAGCTCCAAAACAACAAAAAGATGAAGAAGAGAAAAAATGCGACTCTTTCCCAACTCTCTCCAAAAATGCAAGTGGAAAATAATCCTCCCCCAAAAATGAAAACCCAAAAAAAGGAATGTAATCTCCTCATGCCAATCAAATTGACTTTACTTGCAAGCCTCCACTTACACCTCAAGGACAACCAATTAAATTTTTGTAAGAAAGTACACTTACACAAGCAAGATTGACAAGCAAAAATGCATTTAAGAGGCAAAAGTAAACACTCCAATCAAGATAAAGTTGGTATGAAGCTTTTAATGGGTGTGGGACAAGTTTAGCTTGTCCCACAAGCTTCCAAAAATACCCTCCAAGTACAAATCCAAGTTTCAAGATGGTGAGGTGTTTTACACTCCAAAGATCAACTCTCTTACACACATTAAATGCAAGGATCAACACATTAATAACTATATTCAAGAAAGTCTCATTTAAATTTATCTTTCACATTCTATTTAAATAAAGGAATGGACACATTCACAAATAAAACACATGCAAGATAACAATAAAATAAGGACCACATACTAACACACACAAACCCCCATGGTCACATATAAAGGTGATCCCCCCAAAAACAAACAACACGCAAATGACTAGTTGCCATGGTGACCATGTTGAATCCATCCAAAATTCCATTGTGGTTAGTCTCCAATCCCCCTGATGTCTGCTATGATATAAAATAGCCTGCAAAATAAAAATACCTCCTTCGGCCTCGTGGCCATATCAGAACGCTAAAAAATAATATAATATAAATCTAAGCATCATAAGTATAACTGCATAACACAACATCAAAATAACGACTATATCATTTTATAAATTAAATCAACCATTCTATCATCATTGAAAATTTTCATTTTCTATATATAATCAAATGATTAAACATCACATATCCGGATAACATCAATGATATAACTATGTCAAATAAAGCATCAACATCTATATATATAATGTTTATAATAATCATCATGCATCCTGTATAAGTCCAATCAGCAATGAAGTCCATAGCCCAACATCATACTAAATCAAAACATAATAGTGTCCATAATAAGATCAACCGTATCAAGATCAGTATCTAAAGGTGTCAAAGGGAAGTGGGCACTACAATAGTAGGTGTAGAATATACCCAAATGAATGCCCCCTCTTTTGAGGTGTGTGTGATAAATAATTTGAGTTAACGACTCAAAAGAATAGACATGTAACCATGTTTGATAAGTCTAATAATATTCATAGAAAAAACATAATGGGGATGATGTGGTGTCCACCAAGAAGGACTCGTTCTTGCAAAGAAGATGTGCATGGTGGAGACCATAACGTGAAATGAGAGAAATAATAGTAATAAGAATAATATTAACAACAACGTCAACAAGAGAACTAGGAGCAACAATAATAGTAGTGCATATGTAAGTAAAAACAAGTAAAAAGATATCAATGCAAATAGTGTCACATAAAAGGCTTAGTACCTAAAAACATGGGACACCCACAAAGGTGTTGCTATGTAATAAAGGCCCTTGATTCCACAATTAAGCAATGTCATATAAGAAGGCATGATGCCACAAACATAGGACACCCGTAGTTCCATAAGACAAACAAATCCCTTAGGCTACAATAAGAGTAACAAACAAGTAACTACACACACAAGTAGCAAACATGTATAGAAAACAAGAGTCTCATTCATATTAGGTTCACCAAATGTTTTCACCTTTTTTAGATTTGATTAAGATTTACACATAACCAAAAAGGAATGAAATAAAAGCTACATGGGGTTATTCTGATTAATTAACTTCCAACATTAACCATTAATATCATAATAATGCATTAATACTTACAAAAAATGTACACGATACAATACAAGTTCATAAATACATGGGATTGAGTGCATTTAGTTGATTATAGATGATTTTGGGCAAGTTTGGGTGATTTGAATGATGGAACAATGGTATCTGGACTTGAGAATGCCTTGAAACTAGAATTGTGACCTAAATATACTCTTGGGTAGGACCATACAATAGGCTCAAGAATGTCTATACAATATTGATCTATTTATACGGTGATGACTCTCTGAGATCCAATATCTACAACTTTACGGGTTTGTTACTTGTCTAAATATATTTGTCACTCTTTGTCATCCAATTGTGAGGGTATTTAAATGTTCTACTCAACCTTTCAAATCCTAACCATGGATAAAGAGTCCTGCAAAACAAACATTAGTTGGGTTTTGGGTGCCCCTATACACCGCCAATGTTGACACTACTCCGAAGAGGTCTCAAACCACATCTCATTCTCCACCTAGCATGTGATATCTAGCTATAGTGCAAGCAGATTTGGAATTCTTTCTTTGACAAAGCTTTAATTGAGTTTCTCTCTTACAAATATACTTGAGTGAGTGACTTTGAGTGCTTGCAAATGTGGAAGTAGTCCCCTAGACCTAGTGGGAAACTTCAAACTTGTAAATAGTGTTACCCTAATGAATGTGCAAAGTTATTTGTGAAGTGTAGGGAGCTTTGGGTTCCTTTTATGCTAGCTTTTGCAATAGGAGTCCATAAGAGTGTTAGGTTCTAAATGAGGCGAGTTTTTATATATGTTTCTGAAGGTGATTTAAGTTACAAAGACTGGATGAGGAGTAAATGACCCAAAGAATAATGTGCAACTAAAATTTTAAGATCAAAGTGAACAAGGGAAAAATCATACACTAGGGTCAAGACTGTATGGCACAAACTGACCCTACAATATGTTTTTGACCCTGGAGGAGAAATATGAAGTATGAGGTTTGAAAGCTGACAGGTGGAGGTTCTAAATGGATTCCATACATTTAATTATTAAAAATCATTGTGAGAATGAGTGTGTATGATCAAGCAAGATAGATAAGAGACCTAGAGATGTACTAGATGAGAATGGGTAAAGTGCACTTGTTTGAGCAAGAGAGCAATGCCAAAGAGTATAATTACCAAATTTGAGTGTTTACATTCCCCCAAGTATGAAATGAAATTACATGGTTAAAAGAGAAGATACCTGAGAGTGTAGACATACTTTTTCTTCGTTTGATGTTTGTTTTATAGATCTTGCTTTGTGTTGGTGTTGGCACACTCCATGATGAAACCTGTAACACAAAGTGTAGTCAATGTCCATGATAAATAATTGAACTTTAACTCAAATGTAAAGATGTAATGTAAATGAAATATGAAATAAAGAGATGCAAAATGTGGAAGGAATACACCTTTTTTGTTTTACAGATGGAAAAGTTTATATTTTTTTCTTGCACTTGGAGATTTGGATTGTTGAACTTTGTCAATCAATTAGGGGTGATCAGCCCCTAATTGTGCTAAGGCGATGCCATAGTATTAGATGTATGGAACCAAACACACAAATTGAGAAGAGAGAAAAATAATGAGGATCCAAATTACCCAATGAAGGAAGAAGACCGTGTATCAAAGTTATTCAACAACTTTGATATCTTCCCTTTAACTGTAAGAAAAGAGGAATTGCTGCTTACAAAGAACTTAGTCACTTCGATACCTTCCATGACCCCATGGACCACACTATTGCAGATAAATCTTAGCCCAATTTTGTAAATTAGGACACACAATATAAAATAGAATAATTTTCCCCATACTCTCCCCATGTACCACACAAATAAGTAGAAACAAAATAGAAGTGAAATATGTTAAAATGTATCCGGAAAAAGGAGACCCATGCCCCCAATATCCCTAAAACTAAAATTGAAACTAAGTGTTATAGAGAAGAAGGAATGAAATAATTCATGCCCCCTGAAACTAATATGAACTAAGTCATCTGAGTCTAAAACTGTGCCAAAAGATGTGTATGTAGGTGAAAATTTGAAATTGCTTTGAGAAAAAAATTAACCTCGGGGAAAAACTATAGAAATGGGTTAGGAATGTTTTTATGGTCTTGATCAGTATCTTTACATTTTTACCTTATGCTTGCTTTAATAAATTTCTATATGTGATGTTGTTTCTGAGTGATTTTGTCTTGTGCATGCCTGTGTTTGAGCCCAAAATTATTTCTATCTATTATAGGTATAGAATATACCTAGATGAATGCCCCCTCTTTTGAGGCACATGTGATAAAGAGTTTGAGTGTGTGGCTCAAAAGAATATATGTGTAACCATGTCTGATAAGTCTAATAATTTGCATAGAAAACACATGAAGGGATGATGTGGTGGCCACTATCAAGGACCTATTCCTATAAAGAGGACATGCATGGTGAAGACCATTATCACGCAACAAGAGAAATAATAACAACAAGAATAATAGTAGTAAAAATGTCAACAAGATAATTACTAACAACAATATTAGTGTATATATAAGTATAAAACAAGTGTAAAGATAATAGTAAAAACAATATCACACAAAAGGCTTAGCACCTACAAACATGGGACACCCATGGTGTCACAAGACAATCAAGGCCCTTGAGCTTGCAATCAAGCAATGTCATAAAAGAAAGCATGAAGCCACAAACATGGGAAACCTATGGTGTCACAAGACAAACAAGGCCATTCTAGGCCACAATCGAGTGATAAAAAGTAACTACACACACACAACTAACAAACATGTATAAAAAAAAAGTATCATTCATGTTGCGTTCACCAAATGTTTTCAACCTTTTTTAGATTTGACAAATATTTACACATAACCAAAAAGGAATGAAATAGAAGGTACAAGGGTTTATTTTGATTAATTAACTTCTAGCATTAACCATTCAATATCAGAATAACACATTAATACTTGCAACAAATGTACATGATGTAATAAAAGTTCATAAATACATGAGATTTCACACATTAACGATTACGATGATTTTGGGCAAGTTCGGGTGATCTGAATGATGGAAGAAGAGTATTTAGACATGAGAATGATATGAAATTAGAACTGTGACTTGAAGATACTCCTAGGTAGGACCATATAGTAGGGGTAGGAACATTTATACTATCTTGATCTATTTGTGTAACAATATTGACTCTTCCGAAACCAAGATCTATAACTTTATGGTTTTTTCACTTGTCCGAATATCTTTGTCATTCTTTTCTCGATCACTTTGTTGGTCACACTATGAGGGTTTTCGAATGTTCTACTCAACCTTTTCAAACTTGGTGGAATTTTTTTGTCGGGGGAAAAATGTGCAATTTCATCAATGCTCGTGGGACAAAGTCCCTCCTCTTGGGAATGGAGAGGCTCCCATTTATTGAAAGATGGAAAACTATGTACACTAGACTAATATCCACGATGGCTAGAGGTCAAAGAATATGCATAAACACCCTTGTTGTGACTACAACAATAAATAAGAGAGAGTGAAACTTGTAGATAGGTGAGGAGAGAGAAATGAGAAGGTGAATTTTATTAACTAGATGAAGAAAAAATTCATCAACTAAAATTTAGAGGTGATTCAAGTTTCAATTAAAGGAAACATGCAAGCAAAACATAACATCATGACAATATAGTGAAATAGACAATACAAGATAAATACAAATACTCATCGATATACATTCATTCCAAAAATAGGCATAAAGTCCTTGACTTATTACAAAACCCATCATGTGCTTGGATGGGTGACAAGATGAGAATGAAGGAAAATTGCTTAGGTAGGAAATAGAAGTATACAACTTACTAGAGAGGGAAAAAATTGATCCTTTTTAGAGAGAGTATTACAATTTTTATCCAAAGTCGGTGAATCTTCACAATTCCATGTGGATTTTCAACTTAAAGTGCAATCTCAAAAAAAGAAATAGAAACTTTAAGTGACTTTTACAAAAGTTTTTCACAATAGAGAAATAAAATGTTGGAGAGAAAAAGAGAGAAGTTGTGATAAGAAGGCAATACGCATGAAATATTTTATCGGGTGATAAAAGGTAGAATTTCATCAAAAATCATGGGATAAAGTCCTTCCTTTTGGGAAATTTATCTCACAAGTGTTGTAGAATTTAGTCCTCTACATGGTTGTAAAATCAGATCAATCTCAAACTCCATGAATTTTTCTAGGCGCTCATTCTTTTTCAAGAACATCAAAGCGGTCCCGAGAAAAAGGAGGTTTTGAGAGGGTTTTATGTAGAATACAGTCATGAGATCCATCCCATTCTTCTGAAAAGGGCATTTCGGTAAAATTCATTTAAAGAAGTGCAGAAACGCCATTTGGGAGCTCAAGTTATGATCGTTTCAAGTTCACCGCTTGAGTTAGCCATCCAACAGTTAGTCAATTTCAGAGAGGGACACATGGTAACATGAGGCTGAGGTGCACTTTTGTGCACCCATTGTCCCTTTCAAAGGGGACAATAGGGAGAAAAAATGTTCCCTTCCCCCTTAGGCTCTATGGTCACCCCATGTGACCTCGACAACTTAACTAAGCCTTTTTGACTAGTTTGCCCAACCCCTCACCTCTTTGTTGCATGTGTGACAAGTGTCATTGTGAGATTAGGGTGCCATTTTTGTACCCATTATACCTTTCCAAGGGGAAAATGGGGACAAAAAAATGTGCCCCACCCTTTTAGGCTCCATGGTTCCTCATATGACCCTTCCAATGCCTCCAGTGCTTATTTCTAGCCCCCTCCTCCATTCCTCTCATTGAATGCATACGTGAAAATTATAGACATAGGGCTAGGACATATTTTTGTGCACCTATTATCCCTTTACAAAGGGAAAATTGGGATAAAAATGTGCCCCACCCCCTCCTCTTGGCCCTTCACACTATATATTCAACACTTGTCATTTTTTCCTCCATTCACACCCGAAACTCGCAATTTTTTCCAAAATTCCTTCACCATTTTTCTCATTATCCTTCATTCCACCATCTCCCTTGGATCTCAGCACCATTATTTTGATTTCTTTTTCAAATAATCCATGGTCAAAACCCCATTTTATCTAGAATGAAGTGGTGCACGGAAAATGAAAAAATGCAATATCTAAAAACTAGTTCACTGATCAAAATAAAACTTGTTGCATTCTCCTCCATTCTCAGAGGCCGAAAAAACCTAGGTGTCATAATTTACATGCAAGACAAATAATTTTTTTCCATGATCAAACCCTAGTTTCCTTGCATAAAAAAATTGAAATGTAATATCTCCATTTCGAGATCTTGGGTTGGGCTGAAAATTTAGAGGTACAATAAACGTAAAAACCCATATCAGAAAACCACTTTCATCAAAATATGACACCCAGAAACATAGTTTCTAAAAATAGTAATCCTCCTACATGGGCACTTATTATTTTTAGTAATGTTTCCTAAGAAAGCGGTTCCCAATGAAGGTGATGTGCACGATGATCAACTAGAAGGAGAAATAGAGTGACCAAAGTCTGAAGGGGAAAGAAATTATAATTTACCAAAAATAGTAAATCCCCCTTTCTGGTGTAGAAAGTGTTCTAAAAGCCATGAATTTCAAGATTCATAGGTCATCTAGAATTTGCATCAGGAAATCTCAATATTGTTTTTCAACAGTCATTTTATGGTCTAGATTGTTTGTGTATCACTTACAAGGAAGAGTCTGCGATCATCATCGTTAAATTGTGCAGGGTGTGCTTCATCAAAAATTTCAAATCAACATAACATGATTTTCATGGTTTCATCTTCTAAGTAATTATTCTAGTTTCTCACTCAGGCATGTAACCAGAAGAATAAAGAAGTGGTGACACTTCATGGCCTAGATTGGTTGTTTCATGTTTGTAGAACATGAATTATTCATTGTTGTCAATTTTGTTCTCACCAATGTTCATTACTTACTTTCTTGATGTGTATGAAAAAATGCACCATTCCCAGATTAATATTTTTAGTAATAACATGATGGGGTCGGTTTCAACATTCATCTTATTGGAAGTGGATCTTCATGAGAAAAACTTGTAGTCATCGAGGTGATCATTCAATAGTGTTTCTAAACACTAAGATCAAAGTGTTTGTGTATCATCCGAAAGAGGGTTCTCATGGTGTAAAAATTTCAAAGATCCAAAGTTCATTGTATTAGAGAATTTCATCAAATCAATCAGGCGGCGAGTTGAAATTGGCGAGAGGAATCATCTTCGTCGACATAGTTCTCTCTCTCTCTCTTCCTTCTCTCTTCTACCCCTATTCTCTCTCTTCTCCATGTTCTATTTCTTCGTTGGGGGTTGCAATTTTTCATTATGTATTATTTATGTAAAATGTGACTTTAATTTTTAATGTAATAAGTCACCCTTAATTCATAAAAGGGGCTTAATCTTTATTATCCAAATTTCTTGTTTGTAATGAAGTTAATGTACTAGCTACTAAAGAAATTATAAACTCAAAAATGATGGAGGGTTTATGTTACCTCGGATGTGATACAGGTGCTAGATGGATGATTCTCGCTGAAATTTGATATACCTACAAAATTGGAACAAAGATGGATTAGATAGATATATGTGAGGGTTGTCGACAATGCAATTCCAAGAAGTGATTAGCTTCCTTTCATGGATGTCAACCCCTATTTTAATAAAAGCAATGTAAAATATGAAATTATAGAAACATAAATATTGCTTGAATCTAAGAAGATTACATAAATTGATCTAAAAGCTAATTAGATGACAATAATTGTAAATTAATTATTACCTAGTTTGGGTTGATGGTGACCCAAACTATGTAGAGGTAGGTCGACGATGACTTGGGAGCAAAGATCTGGACTGCAAGATGAATATGTAGACTTGAAAGGTTTAAATGCCAGCTTGAGTGATGAGTGTCATTGATACTCTTCATTAATAATTCCAATCCAGGGCTCGTGTCCAATGGTTTGTATCTATAGGGGAAAGAGATATTCGAAAACAACTCCTTCAAACAAAATCCAAACTTACATAAATTGAAAATCACACTTGCTGAAATGGAAAGCACACTTGCAAAAATTAAAATCACACTTGCATAAAAGAAATCACACTTGCATAAATGAAATCACACTTGCATAAAGGAAATTTCTGAATTGGAAATAAATATAATCAAATGAAACACCTGCAAGTTCACAACAAACTGAAATGAAAATGAATATTACAATACAAGGAGAAAAACAATACAACAAAATGATAATCATAGAAAAGGAATAAACATAAACATAAATTATTACAATAAAAAAACATAAATACATAGATCCATCTTCCTTGGAATGAGTGGCCAACTCATTCCTTGGAAGAGGATTTAAATCATGCTTCTAAGATCTTAATTCAAAACTTCAGAATATTGGAGAGAAAAGAACAATTTTTTCATTGCTTAGTAAGATATTCATATAAGAGTGTGGCCAACTCATTCCTTGGAAGATGATTTAAATCATGCTTCTAAGATATTAATTCAAAACTACTGAATATTGGAGAGAAAAGAACAAATTTTTCATTGCTTAGTAAGATATTCATATAAGAGTGTGGAAGATTACATTTATAGTTCATGAATCCAACCAACTCCTTATTTTGGGGAATACAATATGATCTTCTCTTTATTCTAATTTACTTAGTCCACACACCAAGAACTAACTACCTATTCTTGGGTGGATTTATTCAAAGTAATAAATCCTAACAAACTTGACTACAACAGTCCACTTATCATGGAGAATATTTCTACAACTCATCCCTTCAATCTAGGAACACAAAGTGAGAGAGTAATTATTCAACATTCCTAATACTATTCCACTATTTTCTCATCCTTAAAACATGGAGAGAAAATGAAGGAGTGTTAAGTTCTGTAATGCCCATTTAAACAACCACTTGAGACCAAAGAAATAACCTAGGGTTAGCATTGGAAAAATTATGGGATAATTTTTTTTTATTAGAAGTATCTACAACTAGGTTACAAGACACCCGATCTGCCATTGGCGAGTTCCGAACAATTCCTATTACCAAAACACAAGTTTCCATTATTAACCTATATCAAGTTCACTAGGTTCAAATTTTGGGGTTATATGTTTTAGTTAGGTTTAGGAGAAATTTACCCCCATGCCTGCTCTAACAGGTTTAGAACTTCAACTGGATTTTTTCTCCTACTAAACACTTCCAAAATTTCCCTAAACCATTTCCATTGGATAAGAAATTTTCTCACCTTTCCAGTGATATAAAGAAGTCCTTCTAACTCCTTACAGAACTCAAGTTATGAGTGGGCGGAGTTCCTAGGGCAATTTTTCCCTAGAGGGACACGTGGCAAGAGAAGGGGGAATGCGCCTTGGGTGGATTGGCGGGTCGTGGGGCAGCATTGTGAAATTTTCCAAACGCAGGCTCAACGGCACAAAACACTCAAGCGTCCTCATGGGTCCCTAGGTGGACATGTGTCGCCCTGGCGTTAAGCGAAAAGAGGGAAGAAAGGGAAGGGTGGAGCGGTGGGTGGAACTAGCACTTTGCACCAAACGAAGAAGAAAAGGGGAAAGAAGGTGTGCGGATCACAGCTCTGCGGAAGGAAAAAGCCGAGAAGGAAGGCGGGATTTTGGGCGCGGGGAGGAGTTAGGAATTTCTCCCAACGCCCAAACTAAAATTTTCAAAGGGTCCCGCTCTACCCGTCGCCACCCCCAGGTGCCACGTGGCACGTTCTTACTGGCCGCGGGTCGTGGGGGGTCAAAATGGGAATTTTTCCCAATTTTTTTGAAAAGGTTAAGTTTAAAAAGAAAATGCACCTCCGTCATAGCCACAAGGGGACACGTGGTGCCCTATGATTGGTTACAGGCCGGTGGAGGGAAAATGAATTTTTTTCCAAGCAAATTTTTTCAAAAGCATAAGTTTTTATTTTCGGTCCGCCCTTCCATTGTGCCACGTGGCAAAGTGTGATTGGCTACACAATGACGAGTTTGGAGTAAAATGGGAAAATTTTCCCAAGGTGAATTTTCAAAAGGATAAGTTTAAAGGTTAGTCTGCCCCTCCTAGGGTGCCACGTGGTAGGCCCCGATTGGTGTGGGATAGCGGGGGCTGCGGACCCTTCTGGGAAATTTTTCCAAAGTTAAATTTTAAATTTTTAATAGTTAGATTTTTTTTTGAATGTCAATTTGAAGTAAAACTTCAAATGGCCATAACTTGAGATAGGAAGCTTGGTTTTGGGAAAATGAGGACTTTTTGGAAATCTATTGATACCCTATTTGCACAGAGATCATCAATTTTGGAAATTGATGAAGTTTGAGAGGTCAATTTAATGAAAACAATCTGCAGGATTTTGATTTGTGAACTGGCAGTTTTTCCAACTTCATATTTTGGTTAATTTAGAACTCCTCCTTCACTCAACATGTCAAAAAGACATGGAGGATCAATATAGGGAGAGTTTAGAGTGTTTTTCGTGAAATCAATTTGTTCATTTTATTCAATGTTGCATTTTTCTCGGCAATAGATAAGAAACGATTATGTAAGTTCCCAATTTGATTTTATACAGTTTTGAAGGTTCTTTCTTGATTGTTATAGTGAATTTGAGTTCCTTAGGTATTAATAAGTCTGAATTTCAATGTTTAATAACTTGTTGCTTGGTGTAAGTATGAACTGTTCATTTTTAATAAAATGTAAATTGCCAGAATGAAGTTTTAAATCAGTGAACTATTTCTTTTAAGTCTGCATGCCAATTTATCATTTAAAAGTGTGTATAGTTTCTAATTGGTCTCATATATTTTCTTATTAAATCTTCTATTCAATTCTAAGTTAGATTACAGTTCAGATTTCAATTCAAATATGCATTTTGCAAAGAATACAACACTGTCTTTCATTTCCACGCATTCTTTCTTTTCCAAACAGAGATCAAACTTCAATAATAATCCAAATCTAATATGCAATACACTTTTGAGAAAGGAATGCAATCTTTTAATGATAAAAATTACATCCTTTCAACTTATCAATTTCCATTTGTTTTCAAATACAGTACATAAAGTATACAACATTGTTTCTTATTCCTTTCCAAAACAGAAATCTCATTCTCTTGACAGCAATTTCAAATCCAGTATACATTACAATTTTGAAAACTAATTCCATCCTTTATTCATATTTCAATAACAATTTTACAACTTATCACTCTTCCAATTTGATTACAAAATACAAAATACAATGCTTATAATATCCTTTACATTTCCTTTCCAAAAACAGAGAACAAGTATAATTCTTCTTTACATTTCTCAATTCAAATTCAACTTCCATCTACAATGCAATAACTTCACATTACAATTACTATACATCTCATCCACTCAAGGTGGGAAAGGTTACATTGAATTTGCTCAAAAGAAAGGGACTGTCAAACTGTAAATTTCTTCTTTCTCCAAACAACAGACATGCTAGTTTCTCCATCATTTATTTTTTTTGATCACAACAAGGAAGGGGGAAAGGCAACACTCTCCACCCAACCAAGACATCCAATGAGAAGGGAGAAGCCATCCTTCCTCATTGGCCCCGAGCCCCAACCATATTGAAATAAAGAATGAGAGACAACTCATGGCAATAAAGGCTTCCACAACAAACATACAACATTCTTCACATTGCATTCAACAATAAGGAAATACAATCCAAGCAAGAACAACAGTTCACAACTACATTTGAAATCATTCACACAACACATAGGCTTGATCAAGCAAGCCAACAAGAGAAAGAACTATGGGGAACTCCTTATGCCTCCCAATTTGGAATTGGGCATCCACCAAAATCATACCGCCATTAACCACATCAAAACCCATAAACCTTATATCTCCCAACCCCTCCTTATGCCCCCAAAGTTTATCCCTTATGCCCCCAAAAGTAAGAAATGCAAGCAGTTTCTTTTCCAAGGTGGATCCCAAACCAAAACTCCCTCCACAATAAAAACAGTGCCATTGGCAATCCCTTATGCCCCCCATATGAAATCCCCATAGCCTTCTCCTACACCATGCCCTAAGCAATCTACCCAACCAACCAAGAATACAAACACAAACACCATTTAAACATGCATGCAAGAGAAGGAAAACATTTAAAACACAACTCAAGATGCCTACCTCTCCATAATGGAGTTTGTTCCAAGCTCACAAGCTTTCCACAATGTCAAAGTGTAGTCCAAAACCAGCAAAGTATAAGCATGCAAAAAGACTCCAAGCTTCCTCCACAACAAGCTCCAAAACAACAACAAAAATGTGCCCCAAGAGGAAAATAACAAAGTTTCAACAACCTCAAATGAGCAAGAAGCTTTGAATTTAAAGGAGAGGGAAGAGGAGAGGATGATGTGGATCCATGTGGGATGCCACATCATTCTTCCTCAACCCCAAGAGGAAAGTCAACATCCTCACCAAATCACAATAAATAAAATGACAAAATGACTTACACACTCCAAAATGACCCATACTCCAAAAGGACTGAATTAAAAATATGTAAGGGAAGTGCAATTAAAACTTACAAGTTGTCACTTCAAAAAGCATTATAAATGCCTAAATTTAACCTCCAAACCATAGGCATGGTTGGTGGATCATTTTAAGAGGTGTGGGACAAGTTTAACTTGTCCCACAAGCCTCCAAATTTGGCCTCCAAGGACAAATTCGAATTCCTAAGGAGATGAAGTGTTTATCACTCCAAAAATCTTTCTTACATGCTCTTACATATTTCTTACACATTCTTACATATTAACTTACACACTCTTCCAACATTATTATTTAAAATCAACAACTTTATTAATTACATTCCATGTCCCAATTAAATTTAATAAAAGTTTAACTATAGGATTTCACACATTGATCTTCCACATTTAAATTTATTACAAGAAGGAACACATTACTAATAAAACACATACAACAATAATTAAAAGGAACACATAAATAAAACACATATCCCATGGTCACATATAATGGAAATCCCCCCATGGGAAGTCCTAACATAACTCAACACACAAACACATAACACAGTTGCCATGGTGACCTTGTTGAATTCACTCGAATTCCAATATGGTTAGTCTCCAGTCCCCCGACATTGTTGTGATTTTTAACCTGCAAAAATGCAAATACCTCCTTCCTCGTCATTTCCGTATCGAACATCCAAAATGATATAAGCGACATCTCAAGATCATCTAAACATATGAATCACAACAATATCAAGAATTCAACATTATCATTTTTAATTAAATAATCAACTATATCATTATCAATAATCTACCATACTAGGTCTACTCAAAATATCCAATGTCACAAGTCGAAATCAACATCCATAATATGTCCATGTCAAACAGTATATCATCAACCACGTATAAAAATGTCTCTAGTAATCATCATGCATAGTAACTGAATCCAGATCAATAATAATCCATGATCTAACATCTAACCATCATACTGAAATAAAACATAATAGTGTCCATAATACAATCAATAGTATCAAAATCAGTATCTAAAAGTGTCAAAGGGAAGTGGGCACTACAAGTTCATGAATTTGAATTCTTCTTAGAATGCCACATGCATACATGACTTTAGATTGCCACATGTTTGGATTTGTATTCTGGTTGATGATGGTGGAACTAAAGAGTGGGCTGAATAGTTCTGTGCTCCTTTATATTACTTTGGAACAAACCAAAAGACTTTCACTTGCAGGCGCGATTCCGTAGCTGCATGAAGACTTTCGATAGATGGGCATTTCGTAGATGCATGAAGGCTTTCATACTGGGTATTTCAAGTAGCTACGTGAAGACTTTCAGTAGTTACAATCTATGAACTTGGAGTAGAGATGCTTATGACCTATTTTCTATACACTATTACATTCCAACTTTAGATGAAATATCAAGAAATAAAAATAATTAGATTACAAATTGATTTCTAAAGAGATGATACAACAAATCTTATATTCTACCTTAAATATGCTATATGTTATTAAAACTACATCTAAATTCACTTGAAAGCTTGATTTTAAGAGAGAGAATAAGAGTTTTATTTGGTGATATAACGAGACATATTTTGGTCTCATCATTGAGGGTGAAAGAAGCCTGTGTATGATGTGAGTAGTATGCGAGGACGAGATCGGGGTAGAAAACTTGAGGAAATGATTGAAAATAATAATAAAAGATATTTTTTGAAAAGCTTGACCTAGGTCGATGGTGATCTCGACTTGGTCGGTGAAGATTATAGTAGAATTGGATAAAGCCGAGGATAAATGGATGAGAAAGACAACATGTAAGGAAAAATGCTAAAGGGGAAGGTTGTTGAAGAAGCTCTAAGTGTCTGCTGTTGATGGTCCAAACCTAAAGAGATTAGATACTAGAAACACCCAGATAATATGATAAAAGTTGAATAAAGCAACATGATAAACCTCACGATGGATGATCGTGAGCGATGCAAACATGCTGAAATGATGTCTGGAAGATCTGTGTATGTTTCAGGGATGTTCCAGCATGGGGAAGGATGCTCACTTGTAATAAAGCTTGACATTGCATGCATCTGATGGGGAATAGAAAGAAAGTAGCTAGTTTTATAGGGTTGACAACGACCAGGCTGGGTCGCCGCCAATTACAGGAAAGTTTCCCCAATGGGCATGCTTTTTGATTTTGGTCAGGATTTGATGCTTTTAAAGATTAGGCAAGTGCTTTAAAGCATTAGGCGAGAAAGGGATGAGATATGGGTAGTTAGGGCATAAAAATAGATAGGATAAAATCTATAAAAGCAAGGGGATTTATGTGTAGGATAAAAGCATCCTAATTAGAAGGTTGGTTAGGGCAATGAGAATTTAAATGATTAATTAATTAATTAATGGGGGTTAATTAATTAATGGGACTTAGGTGGGCATTTGATTAAATAAGGAGGGATAAATTAAATTAACAATTAAATATGCGCATGTGGGTGAATGAAGGTATAAATACCGATTTTAGGTGTTTAAATTTTGCCCTTTTTGTTGAGTGGTTTGGGTTAGCAAGTCATGAGACAAAAACAATGAGAGTTGGATTAGGATAAAAGAATTGCTGATGATGAGCTCCCCCTCAAACGGGGGGATCAATGACACCAAGGAATTTGATGACGTATTTGAAAAGGTAGATGAAAAAGGGCGGTGGGTGAAGAAAAGATGGGTATAATGATTACCAAGGCAAGATGCCCCAGGAAAAAAGGATCATAATACTGATGGGGAGGTATGGCGGTGACTCCAATATCACATCGGTAGGGGACAATTGCGGTCTCAACGGAGACAAACAAAAATGTTCTACGGACCAAAGGTGGGTGAAGATCATTTGCACTATGGATGCATCTTTGGGATGACCAATGGGTCATAGGAAAGTCATCAAAGTATGCACAACTATATGCAAAAAAGTATGTGAAATCCTTCATACATGAGGAATCGAGCGAAAAGGTATGTGTCCACAAGGAATGAGGATGAATGATATGGTGCCTAATGGGACACAAAAAAATGGCCAAGAAGGAAAAATGAAAAAGTGAGTGATGAAGTAATATGCCCCAAAGGGGGAAAGCATGGTCATAAAGGTGAAAAAAGAAAAGTCAAATATGCCCCAAGTGGGGAAAAGGTATGGCCATAAAGGAAAAAAGGAAAAGGTATGCCCCAAGAGGGGAAAAACATGGCCAAAAAGGTGGAATTTGATGAAAAATAATGGTGCCCCAAGGACGAGTACGAATATGGCCACAAGAGTGGACTTGATATAATGAATGTAATGCCCAAAGGAGGACTTTGTGTGCATATTAGATAGGATTATAAAATAAAATTCCCAAAAGAGGAGTGATTATGGCCACATGTGTGAACTTAGGGAATAAATATGATTAACATGCCTAAAGGAAAAATAAATGGCCAAAAATGTGGACTTAAAGAGTTACATATGCCCAAAGGAAGAGTGATTATGGCCATGAGTGTGGACTTAGAGAGTACAATAGGATTAAAATTCCCAACAGAAGAATAAATATGGCCATGTGTGTGGACTTAGAGAGTAAAATAGGATTAAAATGCCCAATGGAAGAATAAATATGGCCACACTGAGTGTGGACTTAGAGAGTATGTATGCCCAGAGGAAGAAATAGTTGAAAATGTTGTATGAAAAATGTCCGAGAGGGAAAATAGAGATGACCACAAGTGCAGACTTAATGGTCAACAATAAATGATGCCCTAGAAAGGGATGCAAGAAAGAGGGAGAAAGCCCAAAATGGTTATTGCTAAGGCCAATCGATGGTGATTGAGGATAATCGACAATAACCTAAGGGGTCGATGACAATCGGGTTTGAGTGGGCTATATAACCCTGCTTGAGGGGTCGACCGACAATGCTCATTTTCATGCGCAAAATTAACGAGAGAGAACAAAGTGAGAAAAGAGATATTGAGGAAACGAAGGCCGCGGAGCTCAGCTGGAAATGCCAGAGGGTGTGGAGGATGGTGAGTAACAAAACTCACGCTGGTTTTTGATTTAGTTTCATGTTTTATTTTTATTTTTTTCCTTTTATTTGTAGAAAAATGGATGGCACTAGGGGTGGTTAGAGGAGACCCGGATGTGTCGACATTGATTGGGCCCTAAGGAAAGTTGATTGACCTAAAATGAGTCAACTCGACATGGGTCGGTGTCGACTAGGGTTAGATTGGATAAATTAGGGTTTAGATTGAAATTTGGATGAAACTTTGGATGTATTTTTGGATCAGAGGTCTAATGTATGCATGTTTTGCTTGTGATTGTAGGCTAGAGAGACCTTATATCTGAGATATCAGGTGCCAAATATATATGAGGGGATCAGAGGGGATGTGACAGATGTCGAGTGGGATCATCTTTCTACATTTGGACTAGGAGGATTTAGACATTATTAGAGGATCCCATGGGATGTGGGGCTTATGATTGCTTTGGTTAAGAGGTGGGATAGGAAGACATGTACATTTTGGTTCAGGATAGGGAGATGACTATCACCCTGAGGATGTGTATCAAATTCTCAGGCTATCGATACAATGGGAAAAAATAGTTTTGATTACTATTGTTGATAGATTGGTAGTTTTGACGATTCTATTTAGAGCCGATGTGCTTTATACAAGGTTTTCTGCAGGGGATTTTTCCTATGAGAAGAGATATGAGGCTAGGGTGGAACGCAACTAGTTGATTTGCATGGTGATGATGACAGATGATCGAGTTATGATTTTCTCGGACTTAGCAGGAGCTCGGTTTCATGGGCACTAGTGGCATAGTGGTCAATATTGTTGATCATGAGACTATATTCTCTTTTAGGAGCACACTGTTAGCTCAGGTTTATCATGAGATATCTAGATATAGGGCGGGTAGCACGTGAGGGTTTGATGTAGGATTATTGCTACACTGTTGGGCTTATGAGCATATTGATGTGATTAGGACTGGGATTCCAAGGGTCGCAGGAGACCATATTTAGTTAGAGGTGGGATTTTTGAGATGGAGGGCCGATCAGGACTTCAAAGACATGGGCGAGAGAGGGGTGGATTGGTATGTAGATCAGCTTACAAAGTTGGACATTGATCACGTTAGGTGGAGTACATATCAAGATTTCCCTACCTAGCCTGGTGTGTATGTGGAGCTAGCGGGGATAAGGAGGATGAGATGGGTGTAGGGGAGAGGACTGCAGCAGATCATGAGGCTATCCAAATTTGACAAAGGTAAGATGACAATTTGGAGTCTTTTAGTTAGTACCTAATGATCTAATTTTGTACAGGAGGGAGGAGCTAGATAGAGAGCTACCGAGTCCTAATATGGCAAACCTATTGGAGGAGGAGGCTACACTATGGGATGATGATGATGATGTTGGAGTAGGAGTGTGTATTCTTATTAGCATATGATAACATGGGTAGATCGGGTGGTTGAGGAGGAGGAGAGAGGAGGAGATGGAGGTTGAGGTCAAGGCGGCTCTAGGAGGTGGTGGAGACGAGAGCAGGAGAGAGGCTGCATAGGTGGCACACTTACTTGCCGAGCTAGATAAGATGAGAATAGAGAGAGATACAACCTTACAGTAGTGGGATGCGGTCACTTAGGAGAGAGAATGAGCTATTCAGGAGAGAGACCACTATCATAGGTACAAGAGGCCTACAAGGCCCATTTTTGAGATTTGGCTACTATTGTAATGACAGAGTCATCCAACGGTGTTCGACAACACCAAAAGGATCAAGATAGATGACACCCCCTGGCATGATTGGGATGGATAGGTACTTAGTGTTAGTTGACGAGGCTAAATATTATGAGGATATTATGATCTATAAGCTACCTCGAGATGCTTTGATATCTGGGAAAATATCCGAGAGGCAAATGATAGTTAGAGCTAGGCCGTCAAGGAGTATAATGAGTGTAGCTCAACCACGATGAGAGGAGGGAGGCTAAGAGGGTGGAAATGGTGTGTAAGGTTCAAGTGTTGTACCTACCCTAGAGGGAGAGGAATTGAGAGCCTTAGATATTCACTTCATATATTTTGATAGCATTTCTGCTTTGAGGGAGCCCCTAGAGGGTCGTGATGTACTGATATACATTTTTATATATGATATATGGTTTTGTCATGGATTATTATGTGTTCATTATGTGATGTGATGGATTTAATTTTGATGTGATGATGATTTTAGATTATATGTTGTGATGATGATTTTAGATTATATGTCATGATGATAGATTTTAGATTAGATGTGATGGTGATTTTAGATTGTATGTTTGTTTTATACTTGATGATGATGGTGAAATAGATGTATGATTATATTGTTTATTTGGATGTGCATGTGTATGGATGATGATATAAATGTGTGATGTGGTAACATGTTTTGTGTTTAAATTTGATCATGATGATTAGAATGTATATGGGTAAGATGTGATGGAAATAAATTAATAATGAATGTGATTAATGATGGATGTAAGTTTAAATAAATGTGTTGTAAGATAGATAGATAACATATAGGTGATTGAGATGAAGAAAGATGTGCTGAAAGAAAATGCAATAGGATTAAGATAAAAATGCGTCGTAATGGTGGCAACCTATAGGTGCAAACAACAATACATTATATCAAGGAATATACGAGGAAAATATTCCTCCAACCACATTAGAGGTAAACAAAAAGGGGATCCAAGTAATGCAAGGCACATGCGACAAAAAAATGCTAACAAATAACCAACGATAATTAGTCATTTCAAATATCACAAGGAAATAATGGATGAGATGATCTCATAAACCTAATGTTGTCATGACAAAGAGGTTTGAGATGAAACTTGTGCAAGGGAAGAGAGGGTTCTCTAAATGTGGCATTCCCTAAATTATGCACCAACTCTTGGAAGGGGAAAGAGAAAGTTGATCAATGTGGGAAACTTTATTAGGATATTGATAAAATGGAAGGTGATCAATGTGAGAAGCCTTCAAATGCCATAAGGAGTAGTCATCCTTTGAGGGTATGGTCTATTTTATACAATATATAAATGGTAAGAAAAATAATAGTTTGTCCTTGAGGATCGGTCTATTTGTTTGATTTCCCTTTTTTTTCTCTCTTTTTTCTTGCATGAATAGATGTCCTTCTAGGGATCAATTAGTTTTTGATAATTTTGATTTAAGAATCCATGAATTTTGTTTTTACATGGGGAGAGCGGGACTAGTGGAGTAGACCACTTAAGAGGGGATAATGATGTACAAGAGAAACCCTTAGACCCTTTGCATGGTTCAAATAGGTTAATAAGAGGGTGATGGATGTAATGATCGTGAAGTTATCACCAAAGGAGAGAACCTATCCGTAAGGAATATGCTACGGGCAGATCCGCGGTGCCCATATTTAAGGTCACATGTAGGAAGTGATGGAAGACCACATAATTCCAAATCATCATGATGAGATATCGAAGAGGATAAGATGGGGGAATGATTTGAAGACATGACTAAGGGTATATTGATAAATATGCTAACAATAGAATGGTTGCAAGTGTAATGCGTTAAGTGGTTCTACTTCGATTTCTTTCAAGGGAAGCAAAATGATATGCTCCTGACCCATACCTACGTGTAATAACGTCGATCCCGATCCAGTTAGGGGAAAACTTTCTGCATTGGCTCTTTTCTAGAGTATTGACATTCTGATAATGTTATGAGGTAGCCAACATTTAACGCATGTTAGTAAGAGGGACAAGATCAATAAGTAAAAATAAGAGCAAGTGATTCCTATTAGGGAAGCGAATGGTATGCGTTTAAGATGAATAAATGGCCCCCTAGAGGGACAAGATAAATTAGTATCAGATCAGATGAGTTAAATAAAGATTATGAAATAAGCTCACGTAATGGTAGGTTTTAGATAAAGCCATGGTGCTTTGGAAGGGAAGCACAAATATGGCCACAAAAGTGGTTGTAGGAGGAGAGAGATAGAAGGTGTGATTGGATGAATCGAGTCGAAAAAGATAAGATGATGCCGATGTGGAGAAGAAATAATGCTGAATAAACAAGTCCTAGAAAGAAGTCCCTAGCGTAGGAGGATGAATCGATGAAGGCGAGAAGAAAGACACTAAAGGATCAATAACGGGGGAAGATGTTCCCCCAATAAAAGGGATGTGGATAAGATAGTGGATGTTAAAGGATATGGATGTCAAGAAGATGGTGTATCAAGGTGAATAATATCGATGAACAAGGGAGGACCCTCATTAAGAGGAGTGATAGGAGATGATGTAGATGGGTGAAGAGACCCATGAAGGCTGATCGAGATGGAGATGTGGTAAAAGGGATCATATGGGATATGGATGAAGCAGTAGATGGAGAAGGGGACTCATCGAGGAGGTCCTCTCACTCAATAAGATCATGGAAAATAGTTTGAAGGGCCTTACAATGCTTAGTGTCATGGCCCAGAGTGCGATGATAAACACAAATGTAATAAGGATCAAACCATGAGGGCTTCAGATGGTTCGGGTCAAAGGCCCTGATAGGTGGGAGTGTGATGGCAAAAGTTTGAAGTAAATGTTGGAGGACCTCCACATATGATTCGATATGGGCACCAAGGAAGGTCCTATGAGATGGTGTGGATGGGGAGGATGAAGGTGGATTGTGTTGGGGTCTAGGTGGTCTAGAAGAAGAAATAACAATGGATGATTTAGGATTGGATGGCTAGACAACTGGAGGTATTTTTGATGAGGGGGCTAACTCGAGGAGGGAATTAGACTATTTGGATTTGGATTGGTTAATCGGTCGTGATGGAGGAGGGGTCCTAAAATGGATAGATGCGGCCCTAAGATAAAGGATGTAGATTTGGTCTTAATTGGAGGAATGTCGATCTTCTTATGAGGACGCTTAAGGGATCATTGTGGAAGGATGCCAAGGGTTTTGGATTTGGATTGTTGAGGAGTGCCCTTGGTAGGGATAACAATGATTTCGATAGGTGGATCAGAAGGTGATGTAGTGGTAGAAGGAGGAAGTAATTTTTACATGATTTTTTCTAGGAGGATGGGGATTGGTTCGATGTGGGAACATTTGGTCATGTGGATGAGACGAGAGGATCACCTATGGTAGCTGCAAGTTGAAGTGCTCTCCAATATTTCTCAAATGATGTAGGTGGTGTAGAAGAAGAAGGAGATAATGGGGATGTGGTCACGATAGTCGATGCGGTAGGTGTGGGCAGAAGCATAAAAAGAGGAACTGTATGGAATCTAAGGATGGTACGATAGGAAAAGGTGAAAGAGATGTGGATGGGGAATAAGGTCTAATGTAGTGGATTGAGTAGATTCAGGTGTGGAATCAATAGCAGGAATAGATGTGGATATGGATTTTTGAAAGGGGTGTTTGGATCATGTGGTTAATAATGTTTATGTGAGATGACATAGATAATGGATGGGTTAGGGTAGGGATGGAAGAGGCATGAGTGTCAACTATGTTTATTTTGGGTGTCTCAAGAGACATATAGGTGGATTGAGGAGATGTGATGGGTGTGATAACAAATGTGGATGTGGGAATGGTAGATGTTTGGACACTAGGTGCGGATGGGGGAGACGAGGTAAGTAGGGTAGTCATAAGCGAGGAGATAGGTGGTAGAGATGTCAGGGTTAGTACAATGTTAAGTGATATGGGCATGGGTAGAGAAATATGTGATAATGATGTCAATGTAAGTGTAGTGACAGTGTAGATGTAGAGGTAGGTGTGGATAAGGCTAATGCAGATGTGGTAAGAGTAGGACTAGTTGTAGATGAAAGAGAAGCAATGGAGGTTAAGGTGGTAGGTAGTGGGATCATGGATATAGTGGATGTGAGGATAGCCCTGAAGGGAGGATTGGAACAATATCTAAGATAGGGGTAGATGATGAAGATGGTAAAATAGATGTGGGAGAAGATGTCTGATGTATGGTGTTGATTGAGAATGGGTTAAATTGATGTGATGTAGAAGGTGAAGATGAACTTGCTAGTGGGGGATTAGGAAATGGTTGTCTAAAGATATCACAAGATAAAGATGGGATTGCTTGGGGATATAGGAGCATGGTGATAAGTAAGATCATGGTAAGATGACAAGGATGGGGAAAGAACGGGAAGGTCTGATACATAAGGCTCATAAGGGACGTCCTTATGTGAGACAGGTATGTCAGATGAAAGGGAGATACCATAAGGTGAAACATGATTTACTTGATTGATATCTATGTAGGAGCAAGTCATGGATGGGGTTCTCATGGGATTATCCATTATTAAAATGGGGTTGACATCCACGAAAGGAATCTAATCACTTCTTAAAACCACATTTTCAGAAACCCCGCATATATCTATCTAATCCATCTTTGTTCCAGCTTTGTAGGCATATATCTATCACACCATTTCTACTTCTACCCCATGATCTTTGTTCTAGTGATGTCGATGACTCGAGAAGGGAATGAGGTAATGGAGACAAAGATGGTGGGGTAGAAGTAGAAATGGTGTGAGGTGATGGGGATAAAGGTGATGGGGATAAAAACGCAGACTCTTGGTCGATGCGATCGAGAAGTAGAAGGCCTATGGTAGAGATAATCATAGATGGGACTGGAAGAAGGTCTAGAAGCAACCAATGGTTTGGATGGGGTCATGGTGGACTACTGAGAACTGCTCAAGGAAATGTTTGGTTCCATTATTAAATAAACAAGTCAAGAAAACAATTCCTTTTATGTTTTGATTAAGAATGTGAAAAAGAAAAGGGAGATGGATAACAAAGTACCTAGAAGAAGGTGAAATATGTTTGGTTTCAAGTTTGTTGTGGCTAGGGAATGTCTCAGGTGGCTTCCTGTTGGGTGATCAAATCCCAATCAAAAAACCATGTAGGGGGATGTTTTGATGTGTTAATTGATTTGTGAGGTTTAAGGTTGTGTGTGATAAAGTGTGGGATGCGAGAAGATAAAACCCTATTTAAGCTATGTGGGAAATCATGATGCAAAAGGAATTTTCATTTTAAGCCCAAAAGAAAGTATGATATTTGATGAGGAAACAATTATGAATGGGAAAGTATGATGTAAAAAGGAGTAAATAGGGAAAAATGGAATACCTGGATAACACTTTTCCTATTTATATGCACTTCTCGGTGAAATGAGTGATTGAACCCAACACAAACAAGAAATAAAGCGGAGCCTCATGCTGCAGTGTTAGTAGAAAAAAGTAGAATATAGAAAAGAAAGATACCACCTAAAGGGGGTCCCACCAGATTTCTGGAATGTTGTCCAAATTTCTTGTTCGTAATGAAGTTAATGCACTAGCTACTAAATAAATTAGCAACTTAGAAATGATGGAGGGTTTATGTTACCTCGGATGTGATACGGGCGCTAGATGGCTAATTCTCACTATAACTTGATATACCTACAAAACTGGAACAAAGATGGATTAGATAGATATATGCGGGGGTTTCTGACAATGTGGTTCCAAGAATTGATTAACTTCCTTTCATTGATGTCAACCCCTGTTTTAATAAAAATGATGTAAAAGATGAAATTGCAAAAAAATGCACAAACATAAATATTTTTGAATTTAAGAAGATGACTGAAATTGATCTAAAAGATAATTAGATTACAATAATTGTAAATTTATCTGTTACTTGGTTTGGGTTGACGATGACCCAAACTATGTAGAGATAGGTTGACAGTGACTTGGGAGGGAAGATCTGGATTGTAAGATGAATATCTGACCTAAAAGGTCCGAATTCCAACCGAGGATGAAAAAATCTTGTGTATGTTGTGAGTAGTATGTAGGGAGGGACCAGGGGTAGAAAACTTGAGGAATGAATGAAAATAACAATATAAGAAATGTATTTGATAAGCTAGACTGGTCGATGGTGATCTGACAGGGTCGGCGGTGATTGTAGTAGAATTGGATAGAGCCAAAGATAAATAGGTGAGAAAGATAACTTGCAAGCAAAAATTCTAAAGGGGAAGGTTACTTGAAGAAGCTCTAAGTGTTGTTGTTGATGGTCTAAACCTATAAGAGATTAGATACTAGAAACACCTAGATAATATGATAAAAGCTAAATAAAGCAACACGATAATAACGATAAACCTCACGATGGATGATCGTGAGCAATTCAAGCATGCTGAAAAGATGTCCTGAAGATCTGTGAGTGTTTCAGGGATGTTCTAACATGGGGAAGGATGATCAACTTGCAAGAAATCCCAAAGTTACATGCATCGATGGGAATATAAAAAAAGTAGCTAGTTTTATAGGTTGACGACGACCAGGCTAGGTCACCGCCGATTGCGGGGAAAGTTTCCCCAATGGGCATGATTTCTTGAATTTTGTCGGGATTTTATGATTTTAAAGATTAGGTGAGTGCTTTAAAGCATTAAGCAGGAAAGGGATGAGATATGGGTAGTTAGGGCATAAAAATAGATAGGATAAAAGCTAGAAAATCAAGGGGATTTATGTGTAGGATAAAAACATCCTAATTAGAAGGTTGGTTAGGAAATGAGAATTTAAATGATTAATTAATTAATTGATGGGGTTAATTAATTAACGGGAGTTAGGTGGGAATTTTATTAAATAAGGAGGGATAAATTAAATTAACAATTAAATATGCGCACATGGGTGAATGAAGGCATAGATACCGATTTTAGGTGTCTACAATCTTATTCCTAGGAATGAGAAAAGTTATAGGTTGTGTGAGAAATGAAAAGTCATGTGGGGGTAGGAGAAGAGTCTTCCAAGGTTATATAAATTGTAATGACACCCTCATTCCAAGGGGTTTTCAATTATGTGTGTTCATGAGAAAGTATCACTTGTGAAGAAGGAAAAATATAACATTTCCTCCATTTTCTCATCTCTGCATTCTTCTCACTCTCACTATGTACAATTTTTCTCAAGCATCAATGAAGAAATAAGGAGTTTGTTGTCTTTTTTTGATTAGGATATCTCTTGAGATTTTGTATTCAAAATCTTAACTTTTCTTGTTACCACTTGCAAAATTGTGTTTCTTCTAATCTATGTGTGTTGGAATTTTCCGGTTAACTATTATAGGAATATGATTTTCTACCTATAACGTTAATCCATCTCTCCTTTCTCACTCTCTTAGAAAATTCCTCTCTTGTAAGTGATTGCAAGCTTTTACGTAGGGTCGGTGGAGTGCCCTTGTTTAATCCCCATTGCGAGACCACCACGAAGCAAATTTCACATGCACCTAATAATATGGTGCTGCACCATTCAAGTAGATGGAATTATATTCCTAGAGTGTTGGTAAGATAACCACATATTTTCCACCTGAAAAATTTCCTCGCCAACATTAGTGAAACAAATAATACAAGATAAATACAAATCCTTATGAATATATATTCATTCCAAAAATAAGGCACAAAGTCCTTAAACTTCTTACAAATGTCAACATGTACTCGACTGAGTGACAATATGAGAATGGAGGAAAATTTCTTAGGTAGGAAATAGAAGAATACAACTTGCTAAAGAGGGAAAAATTGATTCTTTGGAATGGAGAGAGTATTACAATTTATATCCAAAGCAAGTGACTCTTCACATTCCCATGTGACTTTTCAACTTAAAGTGTAATCTCAACAAAGAAATAAAAACTTTAAGTGACTTAAGTCACTTTTACAAAGTTGTTTCAAAATGAAGAAATAGAATGTTAGAGAGAGAAAAGAAGAGAGAGAAGGTGTGATTAGAAGAAGATGTTATAGGATGAAGTTATGTTCTTCCTTCATTGTGGAGATGAATGTTACAACTGGATAGGATCTTCCTTGGTTTCTTCTCTAATTAGAGCATGTCTTTTGTTGGCCTGAAATGATGCTCCACACCTTATCTTGATTGATCATCTTTGGTCATGCTTTGAAAACTCTATTTCAACTCTTCATCTCTATAAGCAATGGTATGTTGAACAAATCAACTCTTTGTCATAAACGCGATATATTATTTCTCACATGAGAAAACAATTATCTTACAATCATCATGAATAATGCACTCACACCACGTATACCCCAAACTCGATAATCCCGACCTATATTGGATTTAACGGTGTGAGAGATTCTTGAGAATCCTTAACGGTAACATAGAAATCCTTTGAATGGAAATACATCCTCTTTGTGAGATGGAATCAAATACTGAATGAATGGAAAATGTATTCTTGAAGAATATGAGCACTCCTTGTCATATCTCTTGAATGGAGAATGGTGAGGAGATTGAGAATACACCAATACCATGGTTCCCATCATGAAATCCTTCAATTAATTCAACTATATGTTTTATGCTCAAAAATCCTCATGTGCACTCTGACTCAAGTTAGAAAATGAGTTTTCCTTCTTATCCAGGTGTCTTCAATGGTCTTCAAAATCCATGTGTTCAACATCATTGTCTCCAATATCTAGGTATTCGAAACCAAGATCGAGACAGGCTCATATCTAGAGTAATGGAATTTCATTTTGTGAGTTTGTGGTATCACAAACTTGAGAATGATGGTGGAGTTCAAAGGAACAAGTGAAATGGGATTCTAAGTTAATTTATGAGAATTCAAGATTTTTAATGGTTTTACAAGTTGAATTCTTGTTTAGGCCATTGTGGGGAAAAAAATCCAAATTGGATGAGACTCAATTTGTGAAAAAGGTATTTCTATTACAAAGAGATGCTCTGATTTGGTGATGATCTCTCATTAGAAATGACAAAAATGAGGAAACAATCTCTGGTTGCAAGGTGAGCTTGGAAAATGGGTTTTAATGGAGTGTGGGCTGAAAATTCAATTCTTCTTTATGGGAGAAATACACAATAAAATGAATTTATTATTGATTTTTAGAGAGGTATGGTGGAGGGGAACAATTTCTCCAAATTTGAGGAATATCTCTCACATGTTTTTGAAGGAAATAGCAAAACAATTTTTAATGCAAAGAGGGTTTTGAGTGGTTTTGCAAGCCAAAGATGGATTTACTCATGTCACATTAATAATTCCACCTTAAGACATGAATGATAGATTCAAATGAATGTTTTTTTCAAGGAAATATCATTGGAAAATTTTCAAGGGTTTCCTCCATGTGGTTTTTGAGAAATGATTGAATCAAGTTTTGGTTGTGGTTTTAAAAAAACATGGTTTTAACAACTGCAATCTTCAAGTGATCATAGAAAATAACCCACTCCCCCATATTAAATTATATTCACATAAAATTTAAGGAGTTTTAAGGGAATGGTGTGCTCAAAATATTAGAGTGTTTTGACCAAGGGATCATAAGATATGAACAAAACAAGGTATGGAAGAGCTAGGGCACACAAGTGGTTTATGGACATGGGAGGAAAAAATCAAGATTTTGAGTGGTTTCATGAGCCACATTCTACCCTTTTGTGGCTTTGGGATTTTGGAGGGAAGATGAGTTAAAAAACCACTTTAAATGATGGTATGTTTTGGGTTTTGTGAATACAAAGTGGAAAATGCACCCACTTTGCAATCTATACCTCCAAAGGCACCCAATTAGGCTTGGGTGCACTTTTGAGGTGTAGGTGCACCACCAAAATGCACCAGGTATAATGGGGCTTCTAAAGTGCACCAAGGAGGAGGGGTAGGACCCAAAACATGCACAAACTTTCCAATTTTCCTCCATTCTCATCTTGTCACTCAACCGAGCACATGTTGACATTTGTAAGAAGTTGAAGGACTTTGTGCCTTCTTTGTGGAATGAATATATATTGATGAGGATTTGTATTTATCTTATATTATTTATTTCACTATCTTGCCATGATGTTGTGTTGTGCTTGCATGTTTCCTCCAATTGAAACTAGAATCACCTCTAAATTGTAGTTGATGAAATTTGTCTTCAACTCATCAATACAATTCCCCTTCTCATTTCTCTCTCCTCACCTATCTACAAGTTTCTCTCTCTCAACTATTGTTGCGGTTAAAAAGTGTGTTTCTACACATTCCTCAACTTTTAGCCACCGATAATATTAGTCTAGTGTACAAATTTTTCCTGATTTCAATCAATGGGGGCCTCCCCATTCCTAAGAGGAGAGACTTTGTTTAGTGAGAGTTGATGAAACCGCACATTTTGTCCCATGACAAAAATTTCACCGAGAAAACCCTAACTATGGATAGAGATTCCTAAAAAAAATATTATTCAAGTTGTGGGAATCCCTATACACCAAAACATTGGCACCACACCCAATATTCCTCAAACCATATTTCTCCACCTAACACGTGATATATAGCTATAGTGTAATTAGATTTGGCATTCTTTCTTTTGACAAAGCTTGACTTGAGTTTCTTGCTTGCAAATCTACTTGAGTGAGTGACTTTTGATGCTTGGAAATGTAGGAAGTAGTACCTAGAACTTCATTAGGTCCATGTATAAATGACTCGATGGTTAAAGATAGGGCCAAGCAATGTGGTTATTTGTTGGATGCGCTAAACATAACATGTAAGTTGGTAGCTTGTGGCTATGATGAGATGGTCATATCGACTTGTCGAGTTGGCTCCAATGCAATATTACAGATCTTGGTAAATGATCCCACATTCATCCCTTAGATGCACATAATGACATATATATATATATATATAAAAAAATCATTACAATTATATAATGAATAAATGGTGGCAAAGACACCCCTCCAATAAAAAAGTGTGTTGGCCCTGGTTGAGGGCCCCCCACCAGCAAAAAGTAGGACCCTTTTGTCTAAACACAAGTGTTGAAAACTCGACATCTAAAAACCAAATTTTTCTCAAATATTCATGTGCCACTTGTCACTCTGTGATTGGTCCACTTTGTGGTCGTGCATGCGTCCATGTACCTCGAGACCTATGCGTAGACCCATTTTTTGCCAGTTGGCCACAAATTTCAGCAGATGATATCTTCTACGTACGAGCTCTATTTTCCGTGTTCTTTACACCATCGAAAGCTATCGAGAATGATCTTATCTACTGTAATGATTTTAGGGAGAATTTGGTAACATATGAACTCAAAAATGTCCTCTAGATCACACCTCCCCTGTAAGACCCTTTTGGTCCCCAAAAGTCAACTTATCCAACTAAACTGCTAATAGGTCCTCTACATATCACAAACATATAGAACCCAGTTTATAACATGGTAAGTTTAAAAATTGTAATGTATATTGAAAAGCCATCATAGAAATGGATTAGTCCAAATAGACAAAAAAATGTCAACACCAAAAAAGATGTCCAACTAAATCCATGAGCAATACTCAAATTGATATGACAACTAGAATTCCAATAATAATCTATTGTTCATTGATATTGCACCAGCGTAATCGACTTTGAAAAATCACCAAGTGTAACTTGCAAATATTTTTTTGTGCAGGATGAATGTACATACTATTTGTAACCATGTTTGACAGTTACAAATATTAAAGCCCAAAATAATAGACTTATAAATGTGTAAAAATCATGCATGGCTACAAAAAGTTTGTATAATCATTACAATTACAAACAATGCTCGTTAAGGGTCTTATAAGCCACTGATACATTTGAAAAACTTAAACAACAACATCATACTCTGAACAAAATTTTCCCAAAATAGACATACTTGATCAATTGACCATGCCCCATAAGAAACACCTATATATGTTATTGTCAAGATTCAAAATGAAGTTTTTCCAAAAACCATAAACAAGAGAAAGTCATCCAAGTATGATAAACCTATCACCCAGATTTCCTCTTCAGGTTACTTCATGAAAACCAAAGCTTAAAATATATGGGAGATTTTCCTTGTAAAAAATCATCGAAATGGATCCCACAAATTGATATGAAAGAATGGATGTTATTCATTAATTATAGCTATGCAAACATGAAATTAAGAAATTGTTTACCCACCAATTTAATCAAATTTTCCTTTTTAGGTGGTTTAATTTCTTCAATATATTCTTGAACAATTACAGGGGTCATATTTAAGATTTTTGGTTTTTCAATGCTTTCCTTATTAACAATTTTCCAATTTTGTCTAGGATGAAGCTACCAACATTTGTCATTCTCATGACCTTTCTTGTTACAATGAGAACAAAATCTTTGTCCACATTTTTAGGAAACTTACCCAAACTGCCATTCTATGAACCCTGTCTAGGAGAGTGGTCTTTCAAAATATTTCCCAACAAAGATTTTTGTTTCCTACAATTGGATACACAGTGGTTAGACATTCCACAAAAAGTGCATGGATAACTATACCACATTTTTTGAATATCATTGCCAAATTTCTTATATTGAAATAGTGGATCAAAAGTTTTACCATTTTCTTTATGTTTATGGTAATAAAGAGGAGGAGGAATCTCAATACCTCTCTTGGTGATTTCTTACCAAATCCTTCTTCAGAAGATGATTCACCAAATGCTAAGGGGGAAGACACTTTGTTGTTAGAAGCTTGTCTTCTTTCAATGGTTTTGGAGCCTTCTCCAACTTCCATTTTCCCACCATTAGTGTAACCCAAACCTGCAAAACAAGGACGATCCTCGACCTATATTGGGTTAGATATACCTTGGTTATTCTTACCAAGGCCATTCCCATTAAATCCCATTTTAATTAACAATTTAGATCTAATGCCCTTAGTGTGTTTTTCAAAATCACCAAAAACATTTTAACTTGAATTTGAATCTAAATGGGAGGAGGAATCATGTTGTGAAAAACTTACAGTGCACTCATCTATCATGGTTCCTACATCTGAAGTGGAAGGAATATCCTTCTTTAACTCACCACATTACAAGACCATCAAGAGCTCATCCTTGGATTCAAGCTTTGATTTCAAACATGCAATTTGTTCCTCAAGGGAATAAAGCTTGCACCTCAGGAAACCATTCTCTTCCTGAATTTGCATGTTCATGCTTTCAAGATCTTTTATCCTCTATCTTTTGAAGGCTTTCCCCATGGCTACCTATAAAAAAATTCCTTCAAAACTTTGCATGTTGCGAAATAGAAGATCAACAACCCCAAATTGCAAAACCAAATTGAAATCAAATTCAACTGAAATTAAACACTAAACTTATAATCCTCTTACACCAAAATATGATCCGTAAACAATTTTCACCCCTAGGAACTATTTTAAATTTTATTCTGGATACTTTAAAATCTGATCAAGATATGTTATGGATTCAATTTTAAGTGTTTTCAAATCCACTATTTTCAATTATTCTCTTATTTGATCAATTTTATTTTCAATATCAACTTTCCATGATTCAAGTGGATCAATTAAAAACCATTAAAAATTGATCTTATAATTTCAAAAATTGATCACAAGATGATTTAATAATGCATTTCAATCTGATTTGATAATCCAAAATTGATTTGTACAAAAATTTCTGATTGGTGAAATTTATATAAAAAATTTAACTTGTTAAAGTGAATTTCTGTTAATTTTTCTTATTTAATCATTCATTCCCTTATAATGAAATTGAAATATGATAATAAACAACGAATGAAATCACTAAACTCCAAAAATTGATAACATAGTTCACTCGGTTGGGCTAAGTCTCTGGATTGTCTTTAAATGTGAATTGATCAATTAGTTTATAGCGTGAAGTACAAAATTATACCAATTCCAAATGAATGATATCATGTCACATGCATTTAGATATTTTCACATGATTTTTAGAATTTGTCTCCAAGTTCATCTATGGCTCCATGAAGTCTTCCAAGTGCATTCTCCATGAAACTGAGCCATAAAAACTCTTCCATTAGGAAAATTATAAAAATTCATGGAAAAATGAAGAAAAAATTTTCTTCGTCTCTTAATTTGGAACAAATTTCCAGTTCTGGCTGAATCTTGAAAATGTCTCTAAGTGGCTCAAAAACATTGTTTTAAAAAAAATTCCTTTTATGGTCCAATACACATCTGTAGGAAAAAATGTTTAAATAAAAATGATCTCATATTATAACTTACTGAGTTCATATGGCTCAATGGTGAGGCTATTTTTAATACGGGGTTAGTAAAGGGTTTAATCCCCTTATCCCAATATGTCGGTATTATTTTCTTTTGTGGGTAATAATCCCACATTCACCGTAGGTTAGGTGTAAGACCTATTTAAATATAGGTGACTACTTAGTTATTTGTGGTTGCGGTCACATTTTTCTTGCCACATAGTGGTAGGTGGCATGGTTGGTTATTCCATGTTGTGGTTGTGGCAAGGTTTAGAAGCCACATATGTTGGTCGGTCTTGGTAGCCTTTGTATTACAAGTGGGATGACCATTGGTGTTTTTGGAATGACCAAGAATTTTTGGCATGCCACTTAGATAGAGCCTATGTATAAACGACTTGGTGGTTGAAGACGGGGCTGAAAGCAATGTGGTTGTTTGTTAGATATGCTAAACATAACATGTAAGTTGGTAGCTCCTAGTTGTGGCGAGTTGGTCATATCGACTCACCAAGTTAGCTCCAATGCAATATTACAATGCTTGGTAAATAATCCCACATTCATCCCTCGATTCACATAGTGGTATAGATATAATAAATAATTACAATGATATAATGAAGAAATTGCAACAAAGACACCCCTCTAATAAAAAGTGTGTCGAAATTGGCGAGAGGGATTCCAACCAAGAAATAGCGCGGTCCACCTTTACGAGCATGAGTATCGAAGATTGACGTTTAAAAACCAAAATTCTCCCAAATCTTCATGTGACACTTTTCACTCTATGATTAGTCCACTTGGTGGTCGTGTATGCGTCCATGTTAGCTTAGACTTGCGTGGAAACCCATATTTTTTCTAGTTGATCACAAATTTCAGCAAACAATATCTTACGCATACGAGCTTTATTTTACGTGTTATTTATATCATCGGAAATATAAGAATGATCTTCCATATTGTAATGGTTTTAGGGAGAATTTGGGAACATTTGAACTTCAAAATGTCCTTTGGATCAAAAGCAATCTTAACATCATTAGTCTTACTTTTGAATGTTGTTTTTCTAGAAAAATTGAAATTAGATGCGGTGGGAGTGTTAGCAGCGTACTTAAGTTTGTTCATGTGTAACAACCTAGCTTCATGCTCTTTCAAAGTGTGACATAGATGGTTAAAAATTGAAACTTTAAAAAAATGATTGAGTCTTTCAAAGGGGAAAGAAAAATCTATGTAAATAAGTTTTGCAACTCATTGTCAACAAAAACATTGTTCATTTTGGTGAGCATAGTTTTGTAGTGTAGCACATAATTTTGATAAGTTCGTTATACCCTCATCGTAGTTTATCCATTTGTACATAATATATTTTTTCCTCAATATTGACAAAAATTGTGTTAAAAATAGATTTTCCAAATTCGTAAATGACCGTACAAAATGGGTGGGGAGAGCATAAAACCATTACATTGTGAAGTCTTGAAGGTTTCGAGGAAAAGCAAACTGAGAAATATGTCATTATAAGTATAATAAAAAAAAGCCATATGAAATAAGTGGATATGCTTAGCAAGATCCCCTTTTCCGTCATAGATTGGAAGCTTAGGGGCAAAAAAGCAATAGACAAATGCTAAGAAACTAATTAGGTACGAATGAATTGTGAAGTAATTGTGTAGAATCCATGGTGTAAGAAGAAGTAGATGCACCTTATTGTAATTATAATATTTATGCTTGTAAATTATGAACAATGGATTAAAGGGCTTGTGTCTTTAGAAGACGATACATGCAAACGAGAGGAGTATATGTGGGTTGCATAGTGACCACTTTGTGGTTACAAGAATATGTATAGAAACATTAGATTATGATTTACGAGGTTCCCCCGAAGGGATAGGAACCATAGATGTAACAATAATAGATATCATAATATGTGTTAATGAAACATGTTGAAGCTGATTACGGGTAGATATAGTAAAAATTGATGTTAGCCAGGTTATCTTGTAGGAATTGGCCAAGTTGTTGGGCATCATCATTGAGAAGACCTTGATCATGGTGGTTAGGGTGAGAATTAGAACCTTCACCTTGGGAATTATTAGTGTGAAAAGTGTAAACAACATTAGAGAGGTCATCAATAACATTAATTGATGGTGGAGTGGGAGTTATATTGATGATAGGTTGGGGTGAGGGTGCAATAGGAGGATTAATGAGATTGGGATTAGTTGTTGGGAGGACAGATTGAAGATAAACAAGGGATGGGTTAGGATTAAATTGAAGAAGGGAAATGAAAACAACTTCACATTCAGGGTGATGCTCAAGATATTTAAGGAAGATATGACTTCATCTTGAAGAGAAGCCAATATAAAAAGGCATAGAGAAGATCAAATAAATAGGCATAATATACAAGGAACTAATAAGATCTTAGATTAGGTAAAGGGTTCAATCAAAAGCGGGTTCATTAAAATGTTTACATCCTTTTGATTAATACTAATTTTAATATAAATTTGATTTAGCAAGGTCAAATTTAAACTAAATGGATGTAAGTTAGATACAAATGGCTATTTTGATTAATTAACTTCCAACATTAATCACACAATATAAAAATAGATTTTGAAGCATGAAATTTAATATATGAAATTATAAACACAAGGGAATATGTTAAGTTAACTTATTACGAAAGGTTATAGGAATTTTTGGGACTATGTGATGCTAAAATATGGAGACATGAACCTAGAAGTGCTTCATATTTGAGATTGCAACTACAAATTGTCATGGGACATGATCGTACTAATCTAAGCCAATAAATGATAATATCAAATCACAAATATTTTATGATGCACTTCCTGAGTATAAAAATGACAAATATACTTGAAAAGTGCATAATAATTATCATGTGGTACCTACACCACTGGCCTCTTATGGCCACCCTTTGAATGTATGATTGGTAAAGTTACTCACACGTCATCTCCTACACCAATTATCACTTTTGACGAATCTGATATAGATGACACATTATTTTTGATGATATATCCATTCATGTCTCTATTAATCAAGCATATATATGTGGTGTTTTGGTTGTTCTACATAACAAGGAGAATGTCTACTCTTTGAAATTACTTCATTGTCTTCAAATTTTTACAATGAAACTTGTACATGATTCTAATGCTCAATATTAACGTATTACTTTACCTATTACGATTAGTTCTGTCATCACACCAATTTCATTCTTGGTTTCTGCTACTAATAGTTTTGGTACATTGTGTTTACATCTCCCTTGGCTACATGATCTTAGGTATATTCCATCAGTCATTCACCATTGTGTCAAGTTTACTCATAATCAAAATGTTCACAATTCAAGCTATTCCCTTTGAGGTTATTCCTCCAAAAGTTCCTAGTCATTCTTCCACAATTTATATCCATACCCCTAATGCATCTATGGATAGGTATTTGGTTTTATACATTATTTTATCTAGTCCTCCCATGTATCCTCATAGGCCTTTGGTTGCATACACTATCTCTAGCAACTCTAGTCCTCCTAGGTCTCCTTATAGGCCTTTGATTGCACACACTATCTCTAGTTTCTCTAGTCTTGCTAGGCCATGTGATGGGACTTTTGTTGCACACACTACCTCTCTCATATCTAGTCCCATTATGTCTCTAGATAGGCCTTTCACTTCACATAATGTCTCCGGTGGCTCTCATAAGATCCCACAATAGTCCTCTAGTTAACATGTTCTCTCTACAATTTCTCATAGGTCTTCTAGTACACATGTTATGTCTAAGAGTGCTTCCTCTTCTAGTCCTTTGAGTAGTCTTCTACTTCATGTACTACTCATGGATCTAATTCAACTTATTATTATATTATCCCTTCTTTGGCATACATCACTATTACTATACCACTTGCATTCAAGTCATATTATTTGGCATAATTATGGCCCAAGCCTCCATCTTCTTTTCCAATTGCTTCACATCTTCAGGGGATTCTCATTAGGTAGATCAATACTATCCTTCTCCCTATACACAACTTAACATTCAAAAATAAAAAAGAAAAAACATAATTAGAAAATATGAAAACATTCATATATTTGTAAAAATACAAAACCAAGTCCTCGACACATAGCTTGCATTGCCAACATTTTACATTATACATATTTTTTGTCACTTTGGTTTGATAGATCACATATCACTTTACTCTTGACACACATATGTTAATGCAATATATTGAGCTTGATGCAAGACATACATAGAGTGACACACAATGACAAGTGCTACTGAACCTTAACCCAAACTTTCTATACATTTGGGGGCATCTATTATACACTATATATAGGTTCTATTATTTCCTCATTACACTTGATTACATATATTATGTACATGCTATCTTTTGAGATAACATGACTAACACATGTGTCTTGTACATCATTGATACCTCTAGCTTAACATGTTTCTATCTATATCTATTGCTATCTTATTTCATCGTATTTTGACATTCTTGTTTTCTATACATGCTTGCTAGTTGTATGTGTTATTACTTGTTTGCTTCACTTTGATTGTGACCTACGTACCTTGTTTTTGTGACACTATGGGTATCTCATGATTGTGGTTATATGCCTATCTTATGTGATTTTTCTTCTCATGTTTGCAGGCCTAAGGGAATTGATTATCTTGTGACACCATGGGTGTCTCGTGTTTGTGGCTCTATGCCTTTGTGTGACACTTTTTGCATAATTTTGACTTTGACTTTATTTTTGTTATGTCTCTATACTTGTTATCTTATGCATGAATTATTATTAATGTTTCTACTATTTTTATTATTTATTTTGTTGTGCACCATGATTTCTACCATGTGTATACCCTTTACAAGTTTATGATCTTATCATCAATGGCCAACTACAGCTTTCTATGTGTTTTTATGTAGATTATTAGACTTATCAAACATGGTTACACATCTATTCTTTTGAACCACACACTTTGAAATGATTTATCACATGTGCCATAAAAGATGGGGTATTCATCTAGGTATATTCTACACATACAACTTAAGCACAAACAAAATTTTGGGCTAAGATATAAGTTGTACACACAAGTTACTGTACTCAAAAACAACATCAAACAAATAAATTCATAAAATCATTCACAAGTTAATTAAACATGTAGCTTGGTCAAGACCATAGGGATGGTTTTGACCTCTTCACATGGTTTTGACTAGAAGGAAATTATGCCAACTTTCTCAGAAATTTTATAACTTCACATTCAGGTACAATTTCTTGATATAGTTTCAGATTCATTTCACTTATTTGAGATTAATTATAAGGGCACGAAGTACTTCCCTCTTTTTCACCACGACACTCAATTTCAGATTCTGATTTGAGGATCTTGGGGGCATGGGTATCCTCTTTTCATCTACATTTCAGTAAATTATGGTTTTATACGATTTTATTTAGTTGTGTGGCACATGGGAAGGACATGGGGACACTCATTTTATTTTATATCATGTGTCCTTATTTATAAAATTGAGTCTAGATATGTTTGTTGTGGTGTGGTTTGCAAGATTACAAAAGGTATTGAAGTGACTAAGTTCTTCAAAGGAATTCCTTCCTTTCCTCTTATATTCAAAGGGAAAATATTAGAGTTGTTGCATGACTTTATTTCATAGTCTTCTTTCTTCATGGGGCACTTTGGTATCCCACCCTTCTTCCCTATTTGTATCTTTGGGTCACATGCACCTAACACTTCAATTTATCCTCAACACAATTGGGGATCGATCACCCTTAAACCTTTAAAATTCTCAAAATCCAAATCTCTAATTGCAAACAAAGAATGTGAACTTCTCCCTCTACAAAAAAGTGTATTCCTTCCATGTTTTACATATATTTATGAAAATGCATAATTTTACATACTACACTTCACATTTTTGTTAAATTTTAATTTTTTTACTATGGACATCGACTACACTCGTGTTGTAGGTTTCACCATGGAGCGTGCCAACACTAACAAAATAGGACACTACAAAAAATATTTGAGTGAGGACAAGGTGTGTTTATATACTTAGGTATATTTTCCTTAGGAATCTTACTTTCATTTCATACTTAAAAGGGGAGAAAATATAGACACTTAATTTTGTCAACCCTTTGAAACTATTGGTTTTGATAGTGCACTCTTACGAAGATAAACACACTCTTCTATCCCCACTTAATACATCCCATGTTCTCTTGTCTAATTAGTTTATTCATACACACCGATATTCCGACAAGTTCTCGAGAATTAAATGCATAAAATCCATAGAAAAACTTCACATGAAAAGATGTAACCTTGAGTTTTCATATTTTTCAACCGTACTTAAACAACATCTACTTTGGTCAGCTTGTGGAATCCGTTCCTAACCAACTTATACAATTTTGGACCAAAATATCTTGCATTTGGTATTTCAATTTCATATTCTTCATTGGGTCATTTAATCCCTCTAAGTTAACCTTTCCATGATAGTTTACCTCTATAACCCTATATAAGTAAGTTAAACTCACTTCATATGCAAACTTGGCACACTTGGCATTCTTATGAACTCATATTGAAAAATATAGTACTAAAGGCACCTAAGGCTCCCTAAATATCTCTAAAGCTCATGTTGCACACACTCAAATTTGGTAATTTACTCTTTGACACTACTGGTTTTGACAATGCATTCTTACTAAGATAAACACAATCTTTCCATTCCTTCTTAGCACATTCCAAGGTCTCTTTTCTAGCTTGTTTATCCTTACACATTGATATGCTGACACATTCTAAGAATACAATATAGAAAATCTAGAAACTAAGTTAGCCAACATGATGTAAACTTCATTTGACATGTTTTTTTATCCTTGGTCAAGGTTGTACAGTTTGGTTAAGAATTTATATCCGGTCCTGACTTATCTGTAAAATTTACACCTGCATATCGTCCATCTTTTCTCTCAATTTCAAATTCTCTAATGGGTCCTTTAATCCCTCTGGGTCGGCATTTCTTTGATAATTCATCAATTTAAATGCAATTGAATGGGATGATCCCACTGAATCTTCTAACCCAAATAATGATAATTTCAAATTGAAAATATTTAATGATCCACTTCCTAAGCATGAAACTAACAAATCTACTTCAAATTACACAACACTTATCATGTGGTACCACCGTCACCCTTTTATGATCACCCTTTGGATGCAATGATTGAAATTTTCATTCACACATCGTCTCCTCTACCACTTATCTCTTTCAATGACTTTGATATATATGACACACTTTTTTCAAATACTCTTTCCATCCATATCTCTATTAATCAAATCACTATATGTGGTGTATTAGTTGATCCACATAACAAGGATAATGTCTACTCTTTTGTGCTAATTCAATCTCTTGGCACTTATAAAACAAATATACCATTTGATACCAATCCTTGTTATTAACATATTACCCTACATATAACTTTTGATTTTATCACTATATCGCCATTCTTGGTTGTTGTTTCTCTTAGCTCAAGTGTATTACACTTGGGTCTCTCTTAGCTAGGTTCTCTTAGCGATATTCCATCAATCATTCACAAATGTGTCAAGTTAATTCATGACCAAAAGACTACCATAATTAAAGGTGTTACCTTTGAGGATACTTCTCCTAGTTTGCCTAGCCCTTCCTCTACGCTTCTTATTCCTACTCCTAGTGCTTCTACAGAGATAGGTCTTTGGTTTCACACACTTTGGCCCTAATAGTCCTAACACTTCTAGCTTATTTCTTAGGCCCATAATTCTACACACTATATCTAGTCATCCTAGCCCTCCTAGGTCTTCCGATAGGCCTTTAGTTACATACCCTAGCTCTCACACCTCTATCCCTTCTAGGTCTTGTTATCTAATTTCACTACCCTTGTGAAATTAGACAACATACAAGCTTACAATTTAAAGTAAACACTTGATAAGGTAAGGCCCAATGCTTTATCCAGGGGCATCTCTAATCATTATACTAACCTCCCAGAGAACAAGTCTTGATAGTGGGCTGAAGGAGGTGAAAAGAATGGAATTACATGCTTAAAGCCAAACACTGAGCTACTTCCTATCTCACCGAGTTCACGAAAATGTGCATTAAGCTAATTATGGGTGATCAAACTCATCTAATTTTCACTGGGTTACTTTTACTCTAAATTCCCACCAAGCTAAGTCCTGAGATCTTGACTTGAGCTATGTAAGTGTGGCCGAACTCAAAAGGGAGGGACCAAGCTATTTGGTTGCATACCGAGCTTGTATGGTGTTCATAGATCTGATAGGAAAACTGAGTTATGTCTTTAGGGAGTTTGATTGTAAGTTTTAGCTGCTCCATAAGAAGGATGGTGAGTTATCTACGCCAAGCTACATTGGTTGATTCACCGATCTTGTGCATTATCTTCACCGAGTTACCACATTTTCATGGTCATTGAGTTTCTTAGAGTATGGGAACCAAGCTAAAATGTGCATCGAGTTATTCATGGGGTCATCAAGCTAATTATACGGTGAGTTTGAGTTTGTGAAAATGTAGAGCCGAGATAGTTTACAACCCGAGCTCTAGCCACCGTGTAACCTAGACTTCATAGCTACCCACCAAATTGTGCATTGAGATCATGACTCGAGTTGTCTAGAAGATTTGGTGGATCATATGACGTATTTCGGGAGGTCTCTTAGTGGCCAAATTGAGTTGCTACCAAAGGACCAAACTGCTTTACGATAATGAAATAAGATGCATCCACCGACTAACTTGAGATCTAAATGTGAGTTCTGTATACAAACTGAGCTCACTTATCTCGAAGCACGAACCAAAGAAGTAACACCAAACAAGTATTCACAAGGCATCGAGTTATCTTTAGTTCCCTAAGATCATAAAGAAATCCACCAAGATAGTTTAATGAGACCATACATGCGGTGAGGGAGCCGAGCTATACATTGCAAAGATATCCCACTCATCCAACAAAATGAGCTTTTTGAACTCGGACCATTTTAGGAAAGAGGTACTCTAAAGGTTTGTGTGGGTGGTGCGAGGCCAACGAGGTGTAAAGGATGCAACCAAGTAGGGAGTTATGGTGAATCACCATTCCCAGAGGTCAGAGCCCGATGGAACACTATCCAGTTAAGTGGGATACTCTTTAGAACCTAGGCAAAGTAAAGCTCGTCCTAGGTTGAATGAAATTTTTACGGTCATACGAGGGAGTCAAGTCACTTCTATGAAATATCGAGCTATAAAAACTCAACGAGACCATGAGAGCGACAATCGAGCTATGACATTAGAGTAGAGAGATTCAACAACAATATTGGTGAGCTAGTTTGAACAAGATGATTAAGTTGTAAAGTGCACATTTCCACGGTCTCGACTTGGCAAATCAGTAAAGGCCTCGACAAACTATCTGCAGTATGCTAGGTCAAGATGACCCTCACGGCCCATGAAACAAGTGTGTCTCACAAGCCCAAAATCCCTACATAGCACAGAGCTCGGTGATATATGGTGATGATAGAAGTCTGAGGCCTAAATGGCCCATGGGCCATGGATGCATAAGAAAGTTGAAATGGCCGCGAGGTTGCATTGTGCAGTAAATGTAAAAATTAGGAGCTCGGATGTCCCAAAGTGGGTTGGGACATGTGGAATGTCAAGATCTGAAATCCTTGCAAGGCATGGACAAGGAGTAGTGTAGGGATGATGGGCATAAGAAGCTCGGGAAGCCCGGGTGGGTCGGGAAAAAATTCCACTGAATCACCGCGGTTGACTTGGACTTGTGATACATTGCACTCCGATCTTGTAATGAGGTGATATGCGATGGATGAGTTGGAAAGTTGATGGGTACCTCCACATGGTGAATGGGAACTAAAAGGAATTTCTAGTGATATAGGGAGGTTTTCCATAGAGATAAGTGGTTGGTAGTCCGGAAAAATATCCGGTTTAGTCGAGTTGGCTCGTCCATGTCAAACATAAAACATCAAACCCCTTCCCTATACAAATCAATGAAGATAAATGAAGAGGCCCTACAAATGCTGATAATTTTAAAAGGATGATGGAAAACATTAGAAAAGGGAAAAATAATTAAAATGATGATTTCTAATTACCAAGTTTTAATTTTCAGTCATGTAAACGGTGAAGAAGAGCATGTGCAACTCAAACAGATGTAGTCACGTTAGGAAGCCATATCTTGAGAAATTCTCAATGGAATCACACAAAATTGGTGTCGTTGGAATTGTGGCTCCAAGCCTAATGCACAAAAACAAGAAATCCAAATTTTAATGAAGATTTGATGGTGATTTGTAAGGAAAACGTGTCGGTTTAGAACAATTATTTTATTGGTGGTTGGAAGTGTAATTAAGAGGGATGAGCGGACATTTTTCAACTGCTTTGCAAGTTATGGGACGACATGGGAACATCTTACAAGAAACATACCATCATTTCACTTCATTTATTATCAATTGAAAATTGTTGAAAGATGGATTTTGGTATTTTAATCCCCCTCTCTCTCTCTCAAAGTTCTATAAATTGAAGTGTTGGGCTCAATCTATGGGGGACAATTTGAGTAAGAAAACTCTGTCATTTTGATTTTATGAAGTCAATGTGCTGCAGGCCTTTGTAGTGGACTCCTTGCATGGTGATATAGGCCTTTACTTTTTAATATCTTAAATTGTGCATATTATGAAGTAATAGGTACAGGTTGTGGATATATTTTCCCTTGTTGTGTTTGTTGCATTTCTTCTTGCCTCTTCAAACTTATTGCAAATCTATTATGTCTATTCTATGCCCTTGTAGGTTTCATCATCATTGTGTATGCATGGAAATGTACTGTGAATGATTTTATTAGACTGTGGAGAAATGTTATCACCCTCTCTAATCTACATTTTCCTTTCATTTTCACATATTGGGGGATTATTCTCTTACCCTTCTTTTGGTGCATCACCTCTGTAGTGTAGTTTTCCTTCATTTGCATGTTATTTCTCTCTCCTTGGTCCCTTGGAAATTGTAGGATAGAGATACTTAGTAGCTTCATTTCAGTAGAGTTAGTTTGCACTAGAGTGGGAAGAAGAACCAAGTTTCTTTGGAGGTCTATCTCAAGTAACAAGTACCACACTTGGAGATAGTGCCCATGTTACCCAGATCATCTCGTGTGGTCAAGCACACACATTGTGCAAATCGAGAGGATGTTATGTTATGGTGATAACATGTCTCCTAATAGGCCTTTGGTTACACACATGGAATTTCATGTATCTATCTATCCTAGGTCTCCTCATAGGCATTTGGTTTCACATAGTATTTATCACACTTCTCATTTCCATAAGATCCTACTTTGGTCCTCCAAAGTGCATATGCTCCCTACATAATTTCTCATTGGTCTTCTCACACGCTAATATATATCAACATACTCATTATTCCAAGCGTCCATACATGTCTTCTAATTCAAATACTACATATGTATTTAATCCATCTCCCATGCATTATTTGGCAAAAATTACTACTAGCATACCACTTGCATTTGAGTCACAATGGAGGATTGAGCTTACATCTTTCTCGTTAGTTACTTGACCTCTTTAGGTGGTTCTCATTGGATAGATTTGGTGCCACCCCTATTTTTGTACATAAATACATGATTCAAAAGTATAAAAACATTAACACCATTTCTAAATACAAAACCATTAATATATTTGTAAAAATACAAACCTAAGACATGTACACTTAGATTGAGTTAGCACTTTACATTACACATGTTGTTTTTCACTATGGATTTGATAGACAATGTACATATTTACTCTTTACACACATACATTCACATACGATATTGAGCTTGATGTAGGAAACATATAGCACAACACACGGAGATGAAACATGTTGTCCAACCCTTTACCCATGCTTATTATACATCTAGGGGTATCTATTATATACTACACACTTATGTTATTGTTCTACTATAATTCTTTTCTATTTCCTCATCATGCTTGATTACATATACTGTGTACATGTTATATTTTAAGCTAACATGACTAACACACATGTCTTGTGAAATATTGAATTCTCGTGTTTCAAATGTATCTGTTCATATTGGTTGTTGTATCATTTCATCACGTTCAAACTATTATTTTTCATATATATGCTTGTTGTGTGTGTTGCTACTAGCTTGTTCCACTAATTGTGGCGAGTGCCTTTTTTATCTTGTGATAAAATGGGTGTCCCTTGTTTATGGATCTATGATTAATTTTTGCTCTTTTTTTTGGCCTATGAGCCTTGATTATCTTATGACATCATGGGTGTCCCATGTTTACTGAGACACTATGCCTTTTATTTGACATTGTTTACATACTATTGACTTTGACTTCATGATTTTTGTAATTGTTTTCTTATACACGCATCATTACTAATATTGATCGTTCTATTTCTATTTATTGATATCATTTTTCTTGTTTTGTGACATGGTTGCCACCATGCACAAACACCTTCCTTTTTACAGTACAATTTCTTCAAGGTGTTAATCTCCTTAACATTCTATGCTCTTCTATAATTTCTTAGACATCTAGTGCATATGCACACATCTATTCTTTTGAGCCAAGTTATCAACATGGTTTTTACACATGCCTCAAAATAGGGGAATTCATCTAGGTATATTCTACACCTACAATAGGAGACAAAATTTTGGGGTAACATACAAGTAAAAACATGGTACAAGTACTTAAAAATATAGTCAAGCACATAGATCCAATAAAAATGGAATAAGTTCAAAATCTTACTTTTTGGTCAAGATTGTATGCATAGTCCTTTCTCTTTTACACATTTCTACCTAGGGGAAGTTACATCAAATTTCTCGACAGTTTCATATTTCCACCAACTTCAAGTTTCTAGTATAGTTGTAGATCTATTTCTCTTAGCTCAAATCGATTCACAGGGGGCATGAATATTTCAATCCTTCACTACAACACTCAATTTCTACTACAATTTTAGGAATCTTGGGGTTATGGGTATCCTTGTTCATCTACATTTAAATACATTATAATTTACGCTCAGTTATGTGGCACATGGGAAGGGCATAGGGACACTCATTCTCTTTTCTATTGTGTGTCCTAATTTATGAAATTGGGCAGCGATGTGGTTTGTGGGGTTACAGAAGATATAAAAGTGGCTAAGTTATTCATAGGTAATTATTTCTCTCCTCTTAAATTTAAAGGGGAAGATATCTAAGTTGCTGAATAAATATGATACATGGTCTTTTTACTTCATGAGGTGTTTTGGTACTTCACTCTTATTCTATCTTTCCTTTTTCTCGTGTTGGGTTGGATACACCTAAACCTCTGGTTCTACTTAACACAATTGGGAGCTTATCACCCCTAATATTTTAACAATATCAACAATGCAATTTTTAATTACAAGAAAAGCATATGAATTCTCCTTTGTAAAATAAATAGGTGTATTCCTTTTTTATATATTTTCATTTTATTTTTTATGCATGTGAAAATATTTTGTCTTACACTTTAAATTTGGGTTAAATTTCAATTTCTTACTATGGAAATTGAATACACTTTGTGTTGCAAGTTTCATTCTGAAGCATGCCCAAACGAAACACAATAGGACTTTGCTAAACAAACTCGAGTGAATATATAATGTGTCTACAAACTCATGTATCTTTTCCTTTAAGCATGTAATTTCCATTTCATACTTAAAGGGGGAAATGTAGACACTCAAATTTGGTAATTTACTCTTTGACATTGTTGGTTTTGAAAATGCACTCTTGCTAAGATAAACACACCTTTTCCATTCCCACTTAGTACATTCTAAGGTCTCTTTTCTAGCTTGTTTATCCTTGCACACTAATATGTTGATACATTCTAAGAATACAACACTAAAAATCAATATACTAAGTTAGGAAAATAGGGTGTAAACTTCATTTGACATGTTTTCATCCTTGATCAAGGCTAGATGATTTGTTCAGAATTTATATCCAATCCCGACCTATTTGTATAATTTTACATCAGCATATCCCCCATCTTTGCATTCAATTCCAAATTATTGGATGGGTCCTTTACTCCCTATGGGTTAGAATTTCTTTGATAATTCATCTTTAGAACCCTATATAAGAAAGCTAACACTACCTCATTTGATAACCTAGAAATCCTATGGCACTACATTGAGATACTCACTTCTAAATTTTTAAAAGGTACCCAAGGCTCCCTAAATCTTGTAAAAGCACATCTACAATCATTAGGGAAGAAATATCTATAGGTTTGAAGCTTCTTACTAGGTCAAGATATTAGGCTCTTTCATCCATAAGCACTCAAATAACCCCTCTCCAAGTATTTTAGCAAGATCCAAACTCAACTCAAGTATTGTCAAAGGGGTTTCCAAATCTAGTTGCATTCATTCAGATATCTCATGTTAAGTGGAGAATGATGTGAAGTTTAAGGCCTCTTTGGAGTAGTGCCAATGTAGGTGGTACATGAAGATGCACTCAACTCAACTAATGTTTATTTTTCAGAGTTTCCTATCACTATAGGTCAAGGTCTTTTTATAGCCACAATTTCAATAATGAAACACTCTTAGGTTCATATCTCATAGTTCAACCACTCTGCATACCCATAACTTCCTAGATACATCTATAGTTAGATAAGTGCACTCATCCCCTCATGATTTCAAGATTATACTATATCATATACATTATTTTTAAGAAAAAATGTGATGTTTTGAAATTACATTATTAATGTTGGAATATAATTAATTTGAATAAATTCTTGTAGCTCCCATTTACATCCTTTTAATGCACTTAACTCACTAAACTATTATAGTTATAAAAAGGGTGTAATTTTTTTTTTCCTCATATCATTTTACTCGAGGCTCTAATCGACATGAGACTAGTATCATTCAAAGTGTAATTCAGAGGGCTTCATTTTGAGATATAATTTAGAGGAAGAGAGACCTGCAATATTTTCATGAGAGAAGTTTGAGGTGGTTTCAACTATTTTTATCAGTCTAATGGCACCCAAATCACTTGTTGGTTATTTTAGGTCATTTTGATCTCTTTTAAAAGATGCCTTTGAGTTGAATATACCTTGTGGATCCACTAAATTGTAGTTAGAGGAATTGAATGAGTTGTTAAGAAAAATATGCCCTATTACAATGGTCTAAAAGGTTATAATCATGATTAATTGAGGAAAATGATTGTTTAAACTTCATCTTTTCTTCTTGATCTCATGGGTAGTCCTTGATTTATTTCTCAAAGTTACCCTCAAACAAAATACTCATTTTCTCCTTACTAGTAAAGGCATTAATAACAAAGTTGGCTACTCCATAAGGGTTTATGGAAAAATATCTCTCAAGTTGTGTATTCATGGATTTATATCATCATTATCACTTGTAAAGATCCCTTGGAATATGCCAAAGAGTGCTATTGGGAGGATCATTTTAGTTGAACAACCTTACAGACCTCTAGAAGCTAAATGGAAGTGATAAACGTGGGAAAAGAGATATTTTGAAGCATATTTTGATTCCCTTATCTCTCTCTCTCTCTCTCTCTCTCTCTCTCTCTCCTTTTCTTCTATATAGTTAGATGATTTATTATTATAATGGATCCTCTTCTGAATGTAAGGTTACTCTACCCAATTGGGTGGTAAAACATTCCAATTTATAGACATTTGAATTGAGCTTATACAACACACTCAATGCATTTTTAATGGATGGAATATACTATGCATAATTCTAGGTAGTAATACGATGTTTATCATGGCTCTTTTCTACCCTTTAGCTTATGTTCTTGTCATATTGCATCTTTATTTTATCATTTCATGTTGTGTGTGAGTTATACTTGCAAAGTTCTATCTCATTTTTTCCTAATTGCTATGAGTAAGAGTTTGATTTAAATTCAATGTTGATTTTGGTTATGTTCTTCCCTTTTGGCATTGTGTTTATCCTCGGCTCTTATCTCGGGGAGAGAGTCCCATTTCTATTTGATGCATCACAATGTTTTCTTTCATACTTTCTTTCTTCCTCTTTTCTATGTCAATTCTAGTAATGTGTAGGTTAGGGTAACATTAGAGTAGTTAGGTGATGAAGTTGGCCTTATCCATAGGTATGTCCCAAGGAGCCAAGGTCACACAACTTAGGGAAATTCCCAAGTTTTTATTGAGATACCAAAGATATCTAAACTTTTGATCTTTTCAAGGGTGCACACATTTTAGTGATAACAATGATTGACACACTTGGTGGGACAAATTTTTTTGGACACTTTGTTTAGAGTTTGTTTTTATTTGTCAAGTATTCCATTACATATATTTACATGTTCCTATTAAAGATTGTAATATTTTTAGAAAAAAATGCATGTTTTTATGATTTTACATCTAATATTTGGCGTGTTCTTAGCTCATTTGGTTTATGGACCTTAAGTTCAAGCATCCGATGACTCTATTGGTTTATATATAGCCCATTTTCTCATTTGTAAACTACCTTTCCACCCCTTTTCATATCTTCATGTTTCGAAATTGCCATGGGTCTTCATAGAGCTCTTTATTTCCCTGTTTTCAACTCTAGGACCCTCCATTTGCAGCAAAGCACTGGGTTGCAATCGTGCCACATCAACCCTAAACAATCATACCACTCTTTCATAAAAATGGTGATTTAAGCCTTGTTAACCATATCTAATATGTAGCCAACCATTATGAAATCCAAAATATTATATAAGAGAATGTATGTCTCAAAATAGATATGAAGGTGTTCTAACACATGTGCACATTTAGAATCAAACATTTCCAAATTGTGTAATATTTTTTCCTAAGAATAATTATCTTTGATGATGTATTTTAATGATACATAAACTTAAGGGATTTATAATTCTAAGGATAAAATAAATTCGGTCTTGTTTGCATGTAATTTTTTCAATCATTTTACTTGTCAACCCTATTGAATTTTTTTCTCCTTTTCAGTCAAACATGTCAAAATTGGTCAAAATTGTCAAATTTCCTATTTTCAAAAGTCAACTCTTCGAACCGAGTGGGAGCGGGAACAAGAGAACTAAGTAGGAGATTAATTTTGAAACCTATAATGGAGTGCAAGGAAGGGGATGGAGATGGAGACAGAGACAATGGGAAATGGAGATGGAAAGTAAAAGAGTGGTGAGGGTCCTAAGACAATGTGGGCAACTATGGTATCTATTCAAAACCAAACTTTGAAAAGAAATCGGAAAAGACTAAAGTCAAACAACACATCTCGGAAAAGGTCATCACTTTATTATACCAAATGTGGTCATTGAGAAAGCAATGCAAAGGAATAAGCTAGCCATGATAGGAAAGTTTCATGGGCCAAGACCAAATGTAGATATTATAAGAAGATGGGCTTTTAGAAAATGGAATCCTTGAGGAAATATGGAAATATCCCTAATGTATAAAGGATTTTTATTATTGAATTCAACATATTGGAATATTGCACCCATGTACTAGTTGATGGACCATGGTTCCTAGGAAATATGGGTCTCTTTTTAAAGAGATGGTCTCCAACATTCGACCCTGATAAAGAAAACATAAATGTGATGTTGTTATAGATCAGACTACATGGGTTTCCTCTAGAATGGGATGAGGATGTTTTGATAGGTATAGCTAGATATTTTGGTTCTCTAGTGGCTTTTGATGGTGCTACTAAGGCAAGAAAAAGATTGACTTATGCAAGAATTTGTGTTAATGTGGATCTAGAAAGAGACTTACTAGATATAATCAATATGCATTCTAAGTTGGGTACTTGGAAATAAATATTGGAATGAAACTAACATTGCAAGATGTATGAAATTCAATAAAATTAGGCATGGATTCAAAGATTTCCTTAAAAATAATAACAATGGAAACACAAAGGAGTAAAAAAATGGAGTGGTAAGAAAAATCGATAGAGATTGGAGCAAGGAAAGGAGGTCAAAAATAAAGGGAACAAGAAGCCATGGAAAAACTACGAGTAAACTAGTGGAAATAAAAGAACACTCTATTTTAGGAATCTTTGAAAATCAAGAACAAGTTTTTTTAGAGGAAGGGAGATTTCAACAAACTCAACTAGAGGAATTACTCATACCATACATAGAATTGGAAGGAAAAGAGATTGAGAATGAAATGGCAGAAGAGTAAAATATTGTCGGGAAGAATATAAGGAAGATGAAACCCATAATAAAAATGAAGAGTCAAAAGAAGTGACCCAAGAAGAAATAAAATAATTACTAGAGTAGAGCAAAGAAGGAATACATCAAGAGAAAAAAAGTCTCAACGGAGACCAAGGAGGAGCAAATGTAGACACCTAAAATCTGCTTCCATTGTTTAATGCTAAAGAGGTACTCATTATCCTCTATCTCACAATTTCCTTTATAATTAGTGATTTTAACTAATTAACTAACGTTTCCCTCAATTTTTGTCAATTAATGACACTTCATTAATTATTTAGTCTTCTATCATATTCTAGATGCCAATTAATGACACTTAGTTATAATCCTCTTAAAATCAATTAATTAGCTAAAAATATCTAATTAAGTCTTTTTAACATGTATTTAATCAAGAAACTCTCTTATTGGCTAAATCCCACTTTCAAATGCTTCCAATCTTATCAAATTCCTCTCAAATCACCTCCAAATAGCCTATAAAGCTGATTCTAGCTTATTAATTAATCCTAATTGATTAATTAAAGCACCCCCAACTCCCATGAGTTGCTAACTCACTAGTTAAATCATCTAATCATGGTTAATTAGCCTAAAGTTACTTTATCAATTATCCCACATTCATTGTGATTCAAGCTTCTCTCCAAATAGAAAGCTATAAAAAGGACCAAGCTCCTACCTTCACACCTTACACCATACTTTGAATAGTATTTCATATAAAACATATGATTTAAAAGCCTTCTCCATTGAATTTGGAATAGCTTGATCATTCATTTGCATCCATTCTTCATGCTTGGTTAGTAAAGGAAGATCTAACATGGCCTTGTAGCCATTGTTTAGAGAGATCCTTTCACCATCTTGAAACAACATCTAATTTGATTGCTCATAGATCTAATTAGGTCCATTTATTTAGCAATCATTCATTCTAGTAGGAATAGTTGGAAATTAGATGATGTTCTTCATTTATTAAGCTAGATTCCATTAAGCTTTAATCATGATGGTTCATTGATGAATTTATTAGCTTAGCTCTAAACTACTTGGTGTTAGTTTAGGTTTAAATTTCTTTGCTTAAGTTTAGCATGTTCATATTCGGCACACCGGTGGGATTGATCCTTAGTCCTATGGATTTAATTTCAAACTTTTTAGATTAGTTTCAATTTTGTTGGTTTACTAACCCTCTTATGCATTTTTGATAAATATGAGGCTTCTTAATTAGTTTAGTTAGGATTGCTTTCTTTTTGCGCTCTATGCAGATTAAATAAGGTGAGCTACTCACAAAATTGATCCAAATTGAAAAAGTTTCAAAATTTTTGAGAAGGTTTTCCAAAATTCCCATGTTTTGGTGATCTACATAACTACCTTGCATAATTACTTCTCTAGCCGCGCTAGTGCGACACTTACTTGTTTTCTAACATAGATTCACGCTATCTGCTTTATTTTGGGTGCGCTACCACTATTATGTCCACACATGCGTAACACTCGAATTTTTCTACTCTGTGTATGGAACGTATTAGCGCGATCCTGTGAGTGCTAATGCAAACCGAGTGCTAGTTTAAGCCTATGAGCGCTAGTGCAAGCCTTTTGTTTGCATACATAAGGATCTTCCAGAGGCCATAAATGTTTCTCCCGAACTCAAACGAATTTGTTTTTTTAATGTTGGAAATGTATTGAAGTGAAATACACAATGGAAACATAAATTTGGGGTTTAAAGTTACCAAAAATTTAGGGTTTTCAATTTGTAGAAAACTATTCATTTTTAAAAATGTCTAATGCTTTGATGAATGTTGTTTTTCCATGCTTTAGTTGATGTAGACCAAATCTTGTGTATGCTATTCTCTTGTACCTTTTGGTCATCTTGAGAATCAAAAATAAATTTTATATCTATCTTTTAAATATTTGTATTAACTTGGAAATTTCATTATTCATTTTTCTTAAGGGAATGAACCTTTTACAAAGAACTTTTATAGTCCTTTGATTTGAAGCTTTCCATTTCTATCTAGTTAGGCTAAAGTTTGTGTATGCTCTTCTCTTGCACCTTTTAGTGATCTTGAGAATCAAAAAAACTTTGGTCTTCTTTTCTAACATTTGGTTAAATTGGAAACTTCATCATTTTAATTGTTTAAGGGAAGGGATAATTTATCAAGCGTTGTTTAAAGTTCATTTGGTTTAAATTTTTCCTTTACATTTATCTAGTTGGATCAAATTATTGTGTATGCTCTTCTCTTACGTCCTTGGATGATCTTGAGAATCAAAAGAAACTTTGGTTCACTTTCTATTGGAAATTACTAAAATCATTTGTGCGCATGACCTAACACTTGTCAAAGACTTGGGATCTAAACAAACTCTAACTACACGTGTGTTGTAGGTTTCTAATGGTGTTCTAAACCTCATTTCTTAATCCAAAAGATAAAAAACACACCAAAATATTCAACACAATGTATTTTTAGATTTATATTAAGAGCTACAACTCGTTCACTTTAAAATAGGAGAAGTGCCTTGGCATAAATGACAAAACCCGTAAGGATGCTCCTAGTAGTTCACACCTTGAGAGAACTGGTGAACGAAATGGGAAGTGCTCCGTTACCCAACTGATTAGTTTGCCTTTGTGAGATTAGCATCAAAATTATCTTCATATGACCCCAGTGAGATACAACTGAATGCAATTTATTGCTCATTGTATTGAAGGGGGTAAAGTAAAGCTGGGATACTCCAAGATTTAGTCAGTGTGAATTTCTTGGAAAACCATGCTCATAGAGATAGTTTGTGGCACCTAGAGAGTGAAACAATAGGAAGCTTGTGGCTTAGAGCCAACTAGACTTTATCTATCACATTCTACGATATCTCACGAAACAATAAATTTTTTAGATTCGTAACCTTGTTATTCAAACAAGGGGAGATTCTATTGAAGTTAGGGCCTAGTGTTACTCATCATGAGACTTATGACATGTTACTTTGTCCTAGTGTTTGAATTGTCTTAAGATAATGCAAAACTCTGCCAAATTTATGCCAAGTACATTTCATCACCACTTGGTCTATTGCTTTATTTTCTTGATTTCCATTTGGGAAAAAAAAAACACATGTACGTAACACTATCAATTGATTGTGTCCACCACTTTTCATCTGTTTACATTTGTCCTTGCTTGAGACCTTGATATAAGAATTGAAAGTGTGTTAGTATGTACTTTTATCTTGGTAACCATTATCTTGATAACCATGTTAAGATTATCATTGTAGTTAGGTTATCTCACCATTTAATTCCTTAGAGTTGTTAGTCTTCCCGCATTATAGCCATATAATTTTGATACTTACATCTTATTTCCTTTGTGAAACTTGATCTAAGTCTCTAAGTTATATTGTTACGCTGCTCACATAAATAATAACTTCTTGCTATACTTAGACTTGGTTTTGATCCTAACATTGCCTTGAGTTTTGAAAAGCATCGTTACTTTGCTCGCATTGTGGTGACATCATTTTGATACTAAAATATTGCTTTTTCCATAAAGCTTGATTAACGTGTCCAAATAGTGTTGTTGCACTTTGCTCACATTTGTAGCCTCCTTTTTCATAACTTGGACTTTGTTTGTTTCTAAAAACTTGTTTTAGTATACCTTGTTGGGAGATTGCGTCAACACCTTCTTAGTATTTAGGTCTTGTTTATTTTAAACTTGACCTAAATAGTGATATTGTGTTGTCACTATTTTCACTAAACCTATCTTGGAGAAACGTAGGGAGTAAATTTTCTTGTGGATAAGATCATAGTATTGATTATTGAGTCCTAGATGCTTCTTGCTACACATACCTTTTTTAGTGTGTCATTATTTATTCATTGGTGTACTTAAGTGCACATTGCCTTTTAGACTTGTTACCATTATTTGTAACAATTTGACATCGTTATGCTGCTTGGTTTATCCTAGGGTCCATTTGAAATCAACCTTAGAGAAAACCCATTCTATTATGCCTCCTATCACAAGGATGGGGAATCGAAATTAGGGTCCAATCCCTTTGTTTTTTCCTAGGTTCATTGTAGTACTTGTACACATTTGTCAAAACCTTAGCAAAAACATGTCTTATCAAGCAACTCTTGAATCGAATTAAACATTGGAAAAGTTTCCTTTGTATCATTTATGTTGCTAAATGTCTAGTTGGTTTCCATTGTGTTGCTCGAATTGACATAAAACTTTCTTCACCATAAATAATTTCAATCACACTATCTAGGTCTAGAAACTTATAATTAACAATGCCAACAATGAGTGATTATCGTAGGGTTCCCTATATATATGAAAATAGGGAATAAAAGTTTTGACATTACCATAAAAATATGCCCATCATGGCTAAGTATTATTTGGTTCTTTGTGCTAGAGAAACCGTCCAGTTACCCCTTTCCCCATCTTCATTTCATAGTCGGTGGTGTGATTCTGAGTATACCTATCCAAATTGTTCTTCACATTCCCCTCGGTCTTCTAAATATTCTAATATGAACTATTCCTCTAATTCAACTCCTAAGTCATGGTCCTCCCTTTATTCATAGGACCCCATTTATCAGTTGCCTCAATGATGTATTCTCCCTTTAAATATCCATGTGACTCCAATTTCCTCCAATCAAACATCTAATGTGATTCTTGAGTCATGGTCCTCCCTTTCTTTACAGGACCACCTTTATCAATTACCTCGAAAAAGTCTTCCTTATTTAAAGATTCGGGTGACTCAAAGTCCCTCTAGTCAATCATCTAAGTCAACTCATACGTGGCAATCTACAGACTTTATACAAAATTATCTTTATTTCCCGACACTATGTCATCTTCTAGGAAAGCCAATACCAACCAATTTCAAATCTACATCTTCTTCTACTCATGAGACACCTAGGTCCAAATGTTCTTCATCTCTTGAGTCATATTTTATCAATTAGTCTTCCACACCAGTTGGAACTCTTTCTTCTAATCAACCTATTGTGGTGAAGAAAAACAACATATACCGATCGATTTATTTCAGAATAAAGAAGTGATCAATGAATTCATGGGGTTACGTGATGACGTACCTGGAGGACCATGAGTAAATATTCTCTTTAGACCTCGATGTGTTAATGTATTATGGGGAAGAGGTTGATTCCTTTTGTCAGAAAATAGAGGAAGACCTAGGATCATCAAAATTGATCCTTCTCTTATTCTTCCATCTTCACATTCTTCATTGCATGACGAAATTCCTGGTTGTAGCATTGATCCATGACCTATCTTTTCATCACCCAATTAGTCTTTATCTATCACAATTCTTTAATCATAATCACACCTTGGGTCACCGCAAAGTAGCCCATCGTCTTCTTCTATATATGGGCCACCTCCAGGTAGTCCATCATCATCTATTTGTGGGTCACCTCTTGATACCCCATTACCTTCTATTATGGGGCCACATCCAAGTATCCCTTCATCTTCTATTGGTGGGTCTCCTCCGGGTATCCCTTTATCCTATATTCTTGGGATATGTCATATTATCCCTTCATCAACTTCCATTTATGGGACACCTCTGGTAGCCCATCATCTTCTATACTTGGGCCACATCCTAGTAGCCCTTCATCTTCAATATATGGGTCACCTCCTGGTACCCCATCTTCTTCAATTCTTGGTCCATATCCTTCTCATCCATCACACTATTATTCTAACAATGATTGTGGCAAGCCCATCATCATTTCTCAAATCAATCCTCTTCATCCAATTTATTCTCCCACTTCTTGGGATCAGACAAGTCATTTATTAGCTTATAAGAAACCCAAACAATTTCTTCATCAAACTAAGATCACAAATTTTGAGAGCTCCAAAGTTTCCAACAATGTAAAAATCATAGAGTTTAGAATCAAACGTGATTAAATAATGCACACCAACGCAACCATCAAGTATAGTGTAAAGTGCATAAACATATGGATAGGGAACTCAACCTCCCACATACGAAATCCATGTTTCAAGATAAGTCATAGTCATTTATTGAGTTTTAGCTCACCATGATCATTGAGATTGGAGATAATATGAATCTTGACAAACAAACATGCCTAGTCTCCTTATCAAGGAAATTACAAAAATTGTTTTTGGATCTTATCACATCAAGTGACATTGTTGGTCCTACAATTTAAAAAAATACAAAAAGAGAAAACATTAAAAATAAAAGGTACAAATAATCAAACATTGCAATGAGGTATTACATACACATAGATATTCTTTCTTCCCTTTCTTACCGTGCCTTTGCAAGTCATACACCATTTTCATCCCTTTGATGATATTTTGGTTAGTCTATTCACACAAAATTTGTGACATTTGTCTCTATGGTATCCGTTTGACCTTGGTATTTTATCACCTTGGTAAATTAAATAATTACTTACCTCTTATAGATCTTATCACAATCTACATATAATAAACTTGTTGAAAATAAATTTTGGATATATTTGTTGACACTAGCCAATGTTGTCATCACAATCACTTCCACATCCTTTTATCAAGCCATAGGTGGTTCTTAACCCCCTGTCAAATAATCAAGAGAGATGAAATACGTTTTTAGAAAGTGAAAGAATCAATCAAAATTAAAAATCAAAAATCAAAAGGCAAAAAGCAAATTGATAAATAACTCTCTTGGGGTATTTCCAATATTTGTACTGTGGCTATGGACACCTAGATGACAGAGAGAAATGTTGTGATTAGAATCAAATACATCTCCATTAGGGATATGGATACATGGTTGGTAGCGGAGAAATGTATGACTCTCCTTCCACCCTTCATTCATGAATCAAGTTTTAAAATAAATCATTTCTACACATTGGCTAGGGTATATTCACTTATTTTATATCAAATATTCCATCCAAGAGATAATAAATATTCATGTGAACACACTTTGGATCTCGATGAGAAAACATGATTAGTATGTTACCAAGTGTCTTTTTTTGTACCTTGTTTAGAATCTTGCTTTAATCCATATCTTGTCTCACAATTTGTGCCTTTGGTAATCAAATTTTCGTACTAGTCCTCTAACAACAATTTCCATGTCCTTACATGACATTCACATTGTTCTTCTACTTTTCCAGAAAATCCATGTGTATAAGATTGCCTTTTACTATGTTTGAGGGAAACATTGTACCTTCTTTCAATAAACAATCTTGTACTTCTTTACATCATCGGCTTCTTGGCCAACTTACACTTGGGGCATGGCTTGCTCCTTCCTAATACGTCATTGGTTAAAGTTCATCATTATGTTAAAATTATCAATATTTACACTGATCCAAATTCTCTCGTGTGAATATTTTGCCTTTGTATATTTCCATCTAATGCTGAGGGCAACTTTGCATCTTCACCTTCTTACACACACGCTTGGCATTCTTCCTCAGTACATCAAATCTAATGTTAGGGCATCACCGTTTCTTATTTTTCTTCCACATAACCTCTCGAAAAATTATAGAAAATCCAAAAACATTCAAATATGTTTCATTGGAAAAATCAAAACATTCAAAAAACATTTAAAAAACCCAAAAAAATTGGTAAAACAATCATCAAAAATCCAAAAAAATTGTAAAATTCATTTTTTTCAAAAATTGGTAAATGACATGCACGAAGGTGAAGCCTTATCAAATTCATCTTCGTCGAACATTGAATTTTTTCCTACAAAACATCTTTCTTAGGTTCTCACTTGTTCTCACACAACGAATCATGATTCATTTTGATCTACCTTCATTTACAAAAACTAGTCTTCTTACTATGTCTATACTCTTTGTAACAACGAGTTGTTTGGTACTATTTCATAAGTACACAAATGCTTTTTCGTAGGACTAATTGTGTCCTCCATTATTCCTCTCACATGTATCCTTACTTGGGAACAATTTTTAAGCCTTGTCGTTAAACATGAACATTTGGGAACTGAAGCTTGATAACAAAAACATTTGTGCAACTGTCTTGAACGTTGTTTGTTTGAATATTTTTGGAGAGAAATTTTTTTAGGGGACAAATTTGTGGATTTCTTACCAACGCTTTGGGAATCTAAGTCCCTCTACTTGGGTGGTATAGCTCCACTTTATTGTGAATTGTTTTTGCCCTCAAAATCCCTCCCTCATTTTCTAAGTCAAATTAAAAATTTTGTGCTCACACCTCTGTAAGTGTTCAAGTAAAATTGGAAGTCTGAAAAGATAGAGAAATTCATGCTTTGAAGTTGTTTAAACTCTCCAGTCTGCATGTTTTGATAAATTTTCTGTTTTCCTGTCTGACACACAAAATGTTATTGTTGTCCTTATTTGAATGAAATTATCTATCTTTCTATGGCCATGGATCGTCGAACCTTGTATTGTTTTCAATTCCTTGGTTTGTGAAAGAAATTTGAAACTCGGGCATGAAATGGTGGATTTTTCTTCTTCTCTACATTTTTCCACAGTCGTGAATGATGGGCGTTTTCTTCCCACAAATATTGACTTCATTATCCATGGCTACGTGGACATATCTAATTAGAAGTGAGTCAAAGGAGAACTTTGAGGTTTTGAGAATTTTTTTAAAAAGGGATAAAATTCATAAAGTGACCCGCAACCCCGATCATGCCAAGAAGAAAAAATTCAAATGTTGAGCCCGCATCAAAAAAGTCAAAGTGGGGAAGCGGGTCACAGAGAAATTTGTGTATTTAGCCTTGTTTTGTAAAGGGGATTAAAGTTAAAAAGTGACCCACAACCCCACCAAACACAAAGGAAAAAGTCAAATACTAAGCCCACATTGAAGGTAAAAGTAGGAAGGCCATTTCTCCATTTCTCCAAAAGTCACAAAATGTAAAAGGCATCTTCTCGCCCACTTTAGTAATTTTCTCCCACTTGGATGGCTCTAGTTTAAAGTTTCAAAGGCAATATGAACAATTCAAATTGAAAGTTATTGTTAGTGCAAATTCACAACACCCCAAAATGACCCATGGATATGATTTTCTAAGGCAAGTCATTTGGTGTGAATGCACAACATTGAGTTTTCTCCAAGGTGTGGGACCTTGCAAGGTGAGAAAAATCTCCAGATTGAAGTTGGTTCTTACTCCTCTATTTAGGTGTATGCATGCAATTCTTGCAGAGGTTTTGATTCAAAATTCCTACTCTAAAACTACCAAGGAGACATGGTTGAGAGAAAACAAGGAAATGGAAACAAAACTAAGCAAAAAAAAGCAGAAGGTGATACACCAAAGGAGTGTTGAACTCCTTGATTTGAAAAATAGACATAGATCATGAGGATGCAACAACAAAACATGCACAAATTACCAGAATGCAATGAAGGATTAGAAGACAATAATAACTGCATGAGAGGATTGAAAATTGATCACAAAACATACATTATCATGCCCAAATTTGATACAATACGTTGCAATAAAAAGAGGAAAAAATGTTACAATCTCCATGGGAGGTTTGAAACTCCTTCAAATCCACCTGCTAAGGGAAAAGAAGAGCTTGCAAAAGCAAGAACATCCAACCTTTTACAAATGAGCCAAATCTGGCTTTTAATGGCGAAGCAGAAAGAAAGAAAGGTGAAAAATGCGGGAAAATTGATTTTGGAACTTCAACCACCGACAAGATTCATCTAATTGGCCTAAAAATGATGGGTTTCCATGAAAAAGCCCATACTTTGAAGTACATTGCTTTACAGAGCAAAACAGAGGCCCATACTTCATTAATTTTGGTGGTTGGAGTCATTTTCTGTGTTTTTACATGCCAGAGACGTTTTTCCATTTTTATTTCAAAAATATCCATCAAAAATCAAAATTAAAGATTCCATTATGTAGAGGATTTCAAAAAATTTCCATTGATATAAAGAACGTGAAAATCTGAGCTCGGGATCGAAAATTATGCCCCTTTGAAGATTTAGGGCAAAAATGACAATTTTAGGGAAAAAATCGGGTTGGCGGGCTGAAACTTGTAAATTTTCCTCTTTTTGAATTTGGGAAAATTCCCCAAAAATTTCCCATGCCCTGCTGCTTTGCTGCCACGTGTCACTCCCTAATTCGCTGATGGAATTGCGGGCTCAAAATTTGCCTTTTTCCTTTTGATTTTTCATTGGGAAAATTTCTCAAAATTAGTCCGCACTCCGCCACTCCGCTACCACGTGTCGGCTCCTGGTTGCTTGGTGGGGGCGCGCTTCAAATTTTTCCTTTGCACCTCTGTCATTTTGGCAAAAAACTGAAATTTCCTTTGCACCTTCAACTCCCACCACTGTCATGGACACATGGCGCCTTCACATTGCTCGGCGGACCTTCTAACTTTTCTCCATCCTCCTTCGCAAGCCCGCGGGGCTGATTTTTTCCTTTGCGCCTTCCACTAACTCCTTGGAAAATTTTCCAACTTACCTCTACCAGCCTGACCTCCACCACTACGTGGCATCATTTCATTGGCCGTGGGCCTATCAAGGATAATTTTTCGCAAAAACTCTATCGGGCCATAACTTGAAATTTAGAAGGAGTTAGGAGGATAAGTTTACCTTTCTAGAAAGGTGAGAAAATTCTCTATCTGATGGAGCCATTTACAAAAACCTTTGAGTGCCTGAAATGTGTAAAATTTTATATTGAAGCACAAGGAAGGAAAGAAAGAAGGTAAGTTAGCCAAAATAAGTAGGGGGCCCATTTTGGATAACAAAAGCTACAAAACGAGTGTAACGACCGCATTATGAAAAGTCTGGTTTTTTCCACCATTGGCATTTCTTCACGAATCAAGAATTAGAATGCAGACATGAAGGATTGAAGAAATTGTAACCGTTTCTTCTAAAGAAGAAGTTACAACCATTTCTTGGAGGAGATTTAATGGCTTCTTTATGCCATTGTACGAGGTTGTAATTGATCTTTTAAACTCACGAGTGCATTGTACTTAGAAAAGCAAAGGAGATAGCCATTTTCTTCTAATTTTCTCAATTCTCAAATTTCTTCCATTCTCTCATTATGTAAAACTTGTTTAAGCATCAATGCAAAAAGAAGGATTTTTAGCCTCTTTGATGAGGAGATTTACAAACTTTGAGTTCACAATCTTACCTCATCTTGTTGTCATTTATAGACTTGTTTCTTCTAATGATTGCATGTGTTGAAATTTCTAACTAGTGCATGTAGGAATATGATTTTCTACCTACAACATTAGTTTCCCTATCTCATTTCTCACTCCCTCTCCCACCTTCGACAAATTATTACCTAGCAAGAGATTGCTAAATTTTTCGGTCGGTGGAGTGCCCCTATTGGATCCCCGATCGAAAGGCCACCACAAAAATTCACCTTGTCATGTGCATGCATATACGGAAAATGCACCTGGTTAAGTAGAGGGACTTAGATTCCTAGAGCATTGGCAAGGAATTCAAAAATTTGTCCACCTGAAAAATTCCCTCGCCAATGGTTTTTGGTGCCCATCGTGGGGCAGATTTAGTAGCATTTGCACCTGAATGTGACCACAAGGTCAGAAAATTAAAAAAAAGAGAAAATTTCTATAATTCGAATGGCTATGTGAGTCACATGGATTCAAATCATGGCTATTTAAGGAAACCATCCTATTGAAAGACCTGAATTACTCTTCCACATCCAAGAAGATGTTGCTTTAGATTTGAAGGAAGCTATATGACATATTAGACAAAGTGCCAATCACTAGTTCATTACCACGAGAATTCTGGACCTTGAAGAAGAACGCGCTACTGAATTGAGAGGCAAAGAAAAATTCCAGCAGCACAAAGAAGAGCACAAATTTTCAAGATGGTGGATAGAATATTCACCCACCAACAGAGACAAGGAGGACACACTGATCCCATTTTTGAGGAACTTCAAAGGAGACAAGAGCCACTCAGAATCCAGATGCTTCCTTTTCAAGTAACCGATCACATTGGGAACCTGAGTGTTTCCAATCCTTTAGAAGGTGAATTCCCATACATCAACGAGAACCTTATAGACATCACCGACATGAAGATGGAAGAAGAAGCTAGAGAAAGAGAGGTGAGGGTGATGAAGAAATAAGATATCAACTTGAAGAAATCAAGAGACCTCAAGCCAAGGCAGACGAAAGAGCAACAACAGAAGCTGCAACCTTAGCAAGGTTTGAAGCTAGAAACATAAATAGAATGGGGGATCGTGATCATGAGCATGAAATTTTTCATGAGGCCCGTAGGCCTAATGTACCATGGGGAGGAAACACCGGTCCACTGGCTCTTGCTCAACCACTCCATGAGCTACCGAGAGGCTCAAGAAAATACTTCCCAAAATTTAGAGGGGATGGTTCTCAACTCCTTAAAGAACATGTAGTAGAATTTATCAATTATTGTGGTGTGTTGGGTGTTCGGGATGAAGATGTGTTAGTCAGTCCGATTCTTTATGGAGTCACTTCAAGAGAAAGTTCTTGAATGGTTCTACATCATACTACTACCGAGGTCTGTCACTGTTGGGAAGATATAAGAAATGCATTCGAACACAGGTTCAAGAGCATGGAAGATTGTTAGGATCTCTTGGTCCAATTGGTACAAATGAAAAAATAAGCTTCTGAGTGAATGAGAGACTTTGTAGTAGGATATGATATAGTGATAAGAAAGATCCTCAAGATGTGGTGCCTTCTAAAATAATTTGAAGAGGTTTTTCATCGCTGATTTACTATCGAAGTAGGTTTCTTCCTCAGAAGAACCCAACCAGGAACATTGAGGGAAGCCAAGGACTATGCAATAGAAATAAATGATGATCTAATCCTTTCCAGAAAGGTGAAAGGCCCTAATGAAAATAAAAAGGGTTAGAATTCAAACTCAGTCACCATAGGTCCGATGTTCCAAAAAATGGAAAATGACTTGGTTGCCTTGAAGAAGCATCTATCTCAGATCACAATGCAGAATGCTTCAAGGAGACCAAACCCTCTAGATAGGCCAAGGATTGCTCCACCTCCTCATCGACTTGCTCTTAAAGCACCACCAGTTAATGCCATCTGTGACTCCAAAGAGCTAGGAGGAAGCAAAAATTGATGAAATTGAAGAAGAAAATATGGAAGACTATAAAAACTATCTTGAGGTCGAGGTAGTTGATATGCACAATGGCCTAATTGATTATGTTGATGATGAAGATGAGGATGATGAAGAAGCACGGAGTTTCTCATGTGCTATTTTAACTCATGCACAATCCAGGAAAGGTGCTTCATCCTCAATGATTGCGGTAAAGGATAAGAAGAATAAATAAGATTCTCCCCGAAGTCACACAAAATAAAATCATCGTGAGGATCACCATTACCACCTTCTATGGAGTCAGCCAAAGAAAAACTAGACTCATTAGTTGTTAGGGATCATGCTACTATGCCAAGTAAGTCATCTAATTCTTCTCCCAGCTCAAAAGTCGCTAAGAATAATTCTCCTTTAAATTTTTTTCCTACAAAAACATGTAAGGTTCAATCAAGAGCTACACCCTCACCCCCTTCCAAGCCAATTTATACACCGAAAAGGAGAATTCAACACCCAAAGTAGCAAAGCTTTGTACCGAGGTAAATATTCCTCCATTCTCGGAACTTATTCCTCACTCACCATAACCCCATTTGACTTTGTGGAACATGCAAGCAAAACCAAAGTCCAGCTCTCAAAAATAGAATACCTACAAACACACCTGCCCAATTTGACAAGTTCATTAATGTAATTCATGGTGGTAACCCTGTATCCTCGAGTCCTAATTCTAAAGGCTTACTACCCACACCATCCACACCACCTTCCCAAAACATGCTAGCCCTCAGTGCCTCCAAAACCAATAGGGTTGAACCTTTCTACCTGTCACTCCTCATTAAAGGCTTCCAACTAAATAATTGTATCATAGATTCCAGAGCCTCAGACAATGTGATGCCAACCAAAGTTGCAAATTCTCTAGGCCTCACCTTGACCTAGGTAAATGACACCTACTACTCAATGGAATCCAAACAAGTTCCATTGGTAGGAAGAATCAAAGATGCACAGTAGCACTAGCTGATTTTCTAGACAAGAAGGTGCTCCTAACCATACTAGTAGCAGACATCCCAACATCCTTTGGTATGCTATTGAGTAGGAGTTTCTGTAAAGACCTGGGTGGGGAGATAAAAATGGATTGGTCATCTACAACTATCCCAGTAAAAGGAGAGATGAAGAATTTGCTACTAGTAAGAAAGATGAAGTTCATAGTACGAAAGTCTGATGATCCAAAAGCAAACATTCTCTTTCAAGATTGTGGGCTAGGAAACTACTTCCTCACATTAAAAAAGAGAAATTTCCACTTCTCATGGAGGAAGAGGAAGGTCAAATTTGGACAATGGAATTTGATGGTAGTCATTCCAAAGGTGGGCTCGGGAGCTGGTGTAGTATTGTACTCTCCTTCCAATGAGTTGTACCCATTTTCCTACAAGCTGCAATTTGATAATACAAATAACACTGCAGAGTATGAAGCACTACTCTTAGGCATGAGTGCAGCATAGGACATAGGAATCAATAAACTAAGATGCTGAGGTGATGCAAAGGTTGTAGTAAAGTAGGTCCACCAACAATATCAGGTGTAGAATCCAAGACTCCGGCATTACAAAACAGAGTGTGGGACTGCATTGAATCTTTTGATGCATTTTCCATTGAAGCTATTGCGAAGGAATAGAATGAAAAGTCTGGTTCTCTTGTAGTGTCACTTCCTAGTGACACCTCATCCTTCTTTTGGTAAAGACAAAGTGACCATTGAAATATTATTCAGGTCTAGTGTACCAGATAATGCAAATCATTGGCAAGTCTTCAATGATGATAACCAAATTCTATCCTTTTTAGAGAAAAGGGATAATTTCAATAATCTCTTCTTCAAAGGAGGTGAAAACCCACACCGAGAAGTAGTCCCCAAAGAAGAGAAAGAAGGAATTGAAGGGATTGATGATGAGGGAGTAATAAAATTGAAAGGGAACAAAATTCCCAAAGGCCTAGTCTCTTTAGAAGACCTCTTTGACAAACATGACAGATTCATTCAAGAGAAAGAAAAGCAATCTTCTCGGTGCCTAGCTGATTTTGATAAAGAAAACATTGGTACCCCAGAGGAGCCAAGGATGGTCAATATTGGAAAATGTTTCTCTCTGAAGAAAAAATAAGGTTTGTTGCATTACTCAAGAAATACTCAGATGTCTTGGCCTACTCTTATGATGAACTCAAATCCTTCCAGCCAAAGGAAATGCATCACTCAATTCCTTTAAAGCAGGGTGTTAAGCCCTTCAGGTAGAAACAAAGGCCATACAACCCAAAGATTGCTGATACCATCAAGGAGGAGGTAATGAAGATGCTTAATGTAAGGATCATCTTTCCCATCCACCATTCAACGTGGGTGGCTAACATTGTGCCAGTGCGGAAGAAGAATGGTGAAATAAGGATATGTGTAGATTTTTGCAACTTGAACCAAGCATCACTAAAGGACAATTATCCTCTTCCTATCATGGACCATATCCTACAAGTAGTCACTGGATTTGAAATTATTTCATTACTTGATGGATTCTCAGGATATAATCAAATCAAAGTGGTAGAGGAGGACCGCACCAAGACAACCTTTACAACACCTTGGGGCACTTTTGCCTACAACATAATACCTTTTGGCCTAATCAATGTAAGAGCTACATTCCAAAGGGTGATGGATTTGGCCTTCAAAGATCTGAAGAATTGCATTATCATATATCTTGATGATCTCACAATATTTTCAAAGAAGAGGGGAGATCATATCTATCACTTAGAGTAGGTACTTGCAAGGTGTAGGAAACATGACATATCACTAAATCCAAAAAAGTGCATTTTTAGAGTCACAAAAGGAAAGTTATTGGGGCACATTATGAAAAAACATGGAGCACACATTGATCCTGAGAGGATTAGATCCATTCAAGCATTATCCCTACCCACAAATAAGAAAGGAGTTCATTCATTCTTCGGAAAGGTGAAATTTCTTCATCGTTTTATGCTCGAGTTTGTTGAGTTGACGAAGCACATCACTTCCATGATGAAACCACAAGAAAAATTCAAATGGAACAATGAAGGGAAGGCAACATTCGAAGAAATCAAGAAATCCATTGCCAAGGCTCCGAATCTTGTATCTCCAGATTTTAACAAAGAATTCATCATGTATTTTTATGCATCAGAACATACACTCTCTGCCGTTCTCATTCGAAAATGATGAAAGTGTGGAAGCATCTATTGATTTCATGAGTTTTCCTTTGAAGAAACATGCGCTAAAATACAACCAATTGGAGAAGCATGCATATGCGGTGCTCAAGGCTGTAAAAAACTTTAGGTTTTACATCCTCAATTCCCACACGGTGGTGATGATCCTGGTAGTGAAATCAAGTCCATATTGACACGGTAGGATCTAGGAGCTAAAAGAGGAAATTGATTGCAAAGACTCAAGAATAAGACTTGGAGATTCAACCCTCCAATCTGACAAGGAGAAATGGATTGTGCAAGTTGATTGATGAGGATGAAACAATCAAAGTTCAACATGGCAAAGAAAACTGTGCTTGCTCAACTTGTTCAGAAGACAACCCACAGGTTCTCTTTGTCACCACTACTGATGAGTGGTATGTTGATATTCCCTATTACCCGACTTATGGAGAATTCCCTCCCCATCTTGATTACAAGCAAAGGAGAACACTCAAGCTGAAGGCAACTAAATTTTTAATATGGAATCATGTGCTTTACATAAGAGGCCTAGATGGTTGTTTCCTCAGGTGTGTAGATAAAGAGAAATAAGAAAAGTTTCTTAAAGCATACCATGACCAAGCGTGTGGAAGACATTTTAAAGCAATGGTCACTACACACAATATCCTCTGAGGAAGGTATTATTGGCCCACCATCTTTGCAGTCACTCAAGATTGGGTTTCTAAATGCAAAGCATGCCAACAGTCTGTTGGAAGACCACAAATCACTGCATTACCACTCAGGCCTGTGGGTTATTGAAGAACCATTTCAACAGTGGGGGCTGGACTTCATTGGTGTTTTGAACCCTCACTCAAGTGTAGGGCACACCTATGTACTCACAACAATAGACTACTTCACTAAATGGGTAGAAGCCATCCCGACCAAACAAGGCAACACTGAAACAATATGCAACTTCATCAAGGAGAATATCATAGTCCGTTTTGGAGTGCCATAGAAGATTGTAGCAGATAATGCTACCTATTTCTCTTCAAGAGAGCTAACCGAGTTTTTCTATGGCTACAAAATCTCCCTATCTCATTCTTTTGACTACTATCCATAAGGAAACAGATAGGCCGAATCAAGCATCAAGAGCATTATGACCATTTTCCATAAGCTTGTGAACAAGAATCAAAGGAATTGGCACAAAAGGTTCTATGACACATTGTGGGTGGATAGAATCACTCCCAAGAAGGAAATAGGTATGTCACCATTCCAACTATTACATGGAATCAAAGAAAAAATTCCTCTCATGATTGAGATGCCATCTCTCAAGCTGCTACATGCAATAGAAGATGGTTAGTAGAAGGATTCCATTGACAAGAAGATCCTATTTCTTGAGAAAATGGAAGAAATAGACTCCAAGTGGTGGATCACATTAAGGAGCACCAATTGAAAATAAAGAATATTTTTGATAAGAAGGCCAAGGTAAGAGAATTCAAAGTTGGAGACTTCATCCTGCTATGGGACAAGAGAAGAGAACCAAAAGGTGACAATGAAAATTTTGATTCATTATGGAGTGACCCATTCTAGATTCATGAAGTTTGCTACGAGAATGCTTTCCTTCTATCATATTTGGATGGAATGCTGATGGAATTGCCTCAGATAGGGCAATACTTAAAATTATATCATCAGTGAAAGTGGGTTGTCCCTCGCCTTGTACCATAGGTGATTGTTAGGTGTGTTTCCCTTTCCGTTGTGTGGTTTTGTTTCCCCTTTTGTTGTATGTCATGTGTTTCCTTCTCGTTGTGTGTTTCCTTCTTCTGATATTTCTTTCTCAAATTTATACATGACTCTACAAGGCCCAATGGATAAGGCACTGGTCAATGAATTATAGGGTCTAGAGATTGAGATTTTGGATTCCCATGTCATGTCTTCACTATGCTCAATCCATGTCATGTCCCCAAGCTAGAGCCACCTGTTGTCGCCCTCAAAATCCCCCTCATTTTCTAAGTCAAATTAAAAATTTTGAGCTCACGCCCTCCAGAAGTGTTCAAGTAAAATTAGAAGTCCGAAAAGATAGAGAAATTCATGCTTTGAAGTTGTTTAAATTCTTTAGTTTGCACGTTTTGATAATTTTTCCGTTTTCCTGTCTAGACACATGAAAATTTTATTGTTTTCCTCATTTGAATGAAATTTTCAATCTTTCTATGGCCATGGATTTTCAAATCTTGTACTTTTTCAATTCCTTGGTTCACAAAAAGAAATTTGAAAATCGGGCATGAAATGGTGGAGTTTTCTTCTTCTGCATTTTCCACAGATCGTGAAAGGTGGTGTTTTCTTCCCCATCAAATTTTGGCTTCATTATCCACGGGTACATGGACATATGTAATTGGAAGTGGGTCGGAGAGAAATTTGAGGTTTTCATCTTTTTGTCAAAAGGGCTTAAAGTCATAGAGTGACCCACAACCCCGATCATGCCAAGAAGAAAAAAGTCACAAGTTGAGCCCACATCAAAAAAGTCAAAGTGGGGAAGCGGGTTGGTAGAGCAATTTGTGTTTTTGAGCCTTGTTTTCATTAAAGGGGTTTAAATTTAAAAGTGACCCGTAGCCCCGCCAAACACAAAGGAAAAAGTCAAATACTAAGCTGCATTGAAGGTCAAAGCAGGAAGGCGGGCCGTGCAGAGCGATTTGTGTTTTTGAGCCTTTTTGTAAAAAGGATAAAAGTCATAAAGCGAGTCATGACTCCTTCACCAATCAAGTGAGACCATGTGTCAAGACCTTATCAAAAAGTAGGAGAGCAGGATAAAATGTTCCAAAACACAATTTCTGTAAAAGTCACAAAATGCAAAAGGCATCCTCTGCGCCAACTCTAGTAAATTTCTCCTAGGTGGATGGCTCTGGTTTAAAGTTTCAAAGGCAAGATGAATGGTTCAAATTCAAAGTTAAAAAATGAGTGTAATGAATGCATTATGAAAAGTCTGGTTTTTTCCTCCATTGGCGTTTCTTTGCGAATCAAGAATCTGAATGGATGTGAAGGATTGAAGAAGTTGTAACCGTTTCTTGCTAAAGAAGAAGTTGTAACCGTTTCTTAGAGGAGATTTAATGTCCTCTTCACACCATTGTATGGGGTTGACAATTGATCTTGTAAACTCACGAGTGCATTGTACTTAGAGAAAGCAAAGGAGATAGCCATTTTCTTCTAATTTCCTCCATTCTCAAATTTCGTCCATTCTCTCATTATGTACTTCTGTTTAAGAATCAATACAAAAAGAAGGATTTTGTAGCCTCTTTGATGAGGATATTTCTGAAAATTTGAGTTTGCAATATTATCTCGTCTTGTTTCTATTTGTAGAGTTGTTTCTTCTCATGAATGCATGTGTTGAAATTTCTAACTAGTGCGTGGAGGAATCTGATTTTCTACCTGCAAAATTAGTTTCCCTATCTCATTTCTCACTCCCTCTCCCACCTTCAGACAAATTATTCCCTAGCAAGAGATTGCTAACTTTACCACAGGGTCAGTGGAGTGCCCCTATTAGATCCCTGATTGAAAGGCCACCACAAAAATTCACCTTTTCATGTGCATGCATATATGATAGCTACACCGGTTAAGTAGAGGGACTTAGATTCCCAGAGCATTGGCAAGGAATTCACAAATTTGTCCACCCAAAAATTCCCTCGCTAACATGAATGAACATAAAATAAAAATCCTTGGTTGCCCAAGAGGTCGGGGATCCAACAGGTACACTCCAATATACCCGCAACAAATGCTTATAATGAATTGTAAGGGAAGTATTTGCTAAAGTGTGGGGAAAGGGGAGTGGGAAGTTAGAAAAGGAAAATCAACCCTGCAAGTAAAAAATCAGATTCTTGAATGAGCCAATTAGATGGTTCACATTCACAATTGATTAGAAAGAAACAACAAGATTATTATGCCAACGGTCAGAGGAAACCATGCACAAAATTTTTCACACATTCATGAGCCATGAAAAGGAACAATCCCTTTCTTTATTGCCATTTTTATCATGTTGTACAATGTAGGAAATGGAGGAAAATAGTTAAGGAAGTAGGAATAAAATGTTATCTCTCTTGCTTATCTCAAAAATATCTCTCTCTTGAGTACAAAATTGACAACCCTTAAGAATGAGGGTGTCATTACATTATATAGGATCAGAAAATACCTTTCATCTACCATCCACATGACCTTTCATTTCCCCATTCATCTCGTGACTTTTCATCTTCCTAGGACATATGAAATTAAGTTCCCTTTTTATAAAACAAAGGGAATTTTACAATTCAACCTTATAAAGCCACTTTAATGAATAAGAGGAAATTCCATGATTACATATAATGAAGAATTAGAAAAGTGAGAGAAGAAAGGTGATAAGTAGGAAGAAAAAAGAAGAGAGAGAGAGAGAGATCTATTAAAGATGACCACTCGCTACTAAAGAACTCTCGGGTCGTGTTGGAAAAATTTAAATACCCTTGAAATCCTTGCTGAATCTTGCCGCCACTTGGGATTACTGTCACTCCTGAGGGATTGGAATGAGACTAAGGGACTTGCTGCAATTCCATATAAGGGAGTTGATGTGTTTACACTCTATGTACCATGTTTGATACTTATCTGCAGTGGTGGAAATGATACCCATAGCTTGGCTAGAGATTCTTATGTATTTTTAGTGAATGAAAAGGGAACTCGGATTACTTCTTAACTTGGTCCTAGAACTATTTCAATAGATATTCTATTGAAATTTCTAGGTTCACTATCGAACCCCAAGTTTTATGATCTGGGCATCTACTTATTTCTACATCTTTTGGAAATATTCTTCATAAGTATACAGCTCATCAATGGCACACTTGATCAGTTCATACCTTGTGAACAACACTTGGGCCCAAACTTGAGACAAATCCTCTTCCTCCATTGAGAACACACCTTTAATCACCAAGAGGGGTGACTGAACTCTGCTCATGTCCATGACCAAGGAATACACTTGGTCCTAGTGATATTTCTCAACTTCAATTGATTCTCTAGTTGTGAGCACTTTCATCATTGTGCCATCCATGTATTTGTACAAGGTCATCACCTCTAAAAGCAACATATTTCCTTTCTAAAGGATCATATTCACCCATTTGTCATTGAATTTTCCTTGCATAGTGAATGCTTGGGTCTTCCTTATGGATTCATGGTTAATGCCATTAACCGGTGACATGTTTTACAGGAAGAGCATTTGCGGAACTAGGGTTCGGGAGTACTTGCACATAGGAGGTGAGAGTACAGATGTGATCTTCTACTTGATCTAACTTTTCTTTAAACTCCTTGATCCTCGCATCTAGATGATGGAAGATTCTTGATATAGGTGAAATTCACCTTCGTACCTTGTCGATCCTGAGGAAATGGTGCTAATCTCATAGTCAAATGGAGTCATCTCTTCAATGGGATTAACTACCTTCAGCTTGACTAACTCCACATACTGATTACCCAATACACCACTTTGTAGAATCTAGAAGCTTCTTGAGCTATTTTTCCCTTTTTGATTTGACCATTGAAGCAATGGTTGAGAAATTAGGAATGGTGGCTTGATGAATCATGCGGTTATTCATCATGATTGTCTCCCGCATCCAAGGGAAGATATCTCCTGAATCTAGATCGGTAGAATACATGATTGTAGCTTCTTATTCATCTTAAGAAGGTGATTCCAGTACAAGTGAAGTTGACGCAACAGTGGGGATTGAGAAATATGGAGGCTACTATGAAGTATAAGGCTTAGTTGGGTCAATCTCTCCTTGTTCAAGGTCCACTATAGGTATCTCTTCCATACTTACTTTCTTTCACAACCTCCTGTATCAAGTGGGCTCAGGTTCTTCTACTTATCTCTTTGAACTCTCTCCTAAGTGAGCTGAGCTGATGGCCTAATATTTTTCCTTGGAAGATGAGTGGTGTGATGATTTCCTCTTGAGAGATGGAAAATTTCTGAGGCGAGGAGATAAGATCTCTTCTTCTTGAACCATTCTTTTTATCTCTTGATAATGACCTTTGTGCACTCTTTGATATGACCGGTTCATGCATATTCCACTGCACTAGAGGGAGGGGGAGGCCTTGACCATAGGATACTTGGGGTCAAACATTTCTGAGCCATCTTCAGGAACACCATCTTCATACCACTTGAACTTGAATTTCTTCATCTGTTCCATAGTCATCCTCATATTATTGCGTTCATGGACCTCATACTCGTTGATGCAATTGGCCCAGAAGTCCTCAATTTGTGATACATCCTACAATTCCCGGAGGTGAAAGGTTTCTAGATTCTCTCTAAGGTCAAAGTATAATTTGGCCATATATGAATGCATATTGATGGGTGCCAAGGAAGCTTCAACATTGGCGGCATCATGATGACTCTTGCATGTGAAAATAACCAAAAAGAGGGGGAAGGAAACTTTCTTCTTTTTTTTGCTCTTCAGCTTGTCATTCACATGCAAAATTGTCTACACAACTCCATCAACACCATTTAATCACTTGAATAACAAGGAAACCTTAGTTGGGTGATGTCAAAGCTAGATACCCTTAGATAGGAGAATGTGTAGAATTGGATGAATCTAGACCCATACTTTTTGACAAAATAGGTAGCTTGAGATGACAATCTCAAGTGTTGGCTCCCTTCTAGTAGCTCGATTACACATATTATGAATGTTTCATTCACTCTAGTATAATGTTAATTTATTTCCTTTAGGGCCAATTGTGGATATCTCTCAAATGCGGGGAGCTCTCCGGGGATGCTTAGTGTTGGGATCGGGCTTGAAACAATCTCGTGCTTGCCAATATGTACACCATACATGACATCATGAAAAACCTCTGGGTAACATGTACTTGAAGTGACTGAAATGTAAGTGTCACCGATAAGCTTCCCCTAATTAATCATTTCCTTTCCCTCAAATATTATGGCGATGAAGAGTTCCATATATTCATGGAAGTACTTTATAATTTCTTCACCATGACCTAAATTAGGAGGACAATCATATCGAGAGAAGGCATTGTGAAAATCTTTACGGAAAGAACCTTCGAGCGTGACTAGGCTTCATCTTGTGTTTTAGCCAAGAGATGAGGGTAATACCTTAGAGATATGAATCCTTTTAAACCATTTAGAGGTTGCGAAATCTTTTGTGATGATTATCATCTCCTTCTCAATTGGGATTTGTAGACTCTGCAATATGGCTCTTGGATTGAGCACTTGCCATGATTGAGTTATCATTTGGTTTGATTGTTCTTATGTCTAGTTCATAGTGTTGAGCACATGAAAACACTAGCTTGATCTTTTAGAGGGACTGAGGATGGCCTCTGGCTACATAAAAACCATTGACGAATGTCTTCTCTTCTATTAGTTCTCTCGGCCCATAAAACATTGTGTACTTCATTTCTTCCAGGGTCCATGTGCATGAAATTTGTATCGAACACACTTAGGTACTTTGATCGAGAGAGCTGAGATGGTCTCAAGGCCAATAAACTTTATCTTCATGGTGACAAAAGGCAGAAATATAGGTCATTATAGGAGTGATAGAAAATTTCTTTAAGATACAAAAAATTGCTATTTTTAAAAATCGGGACCAGGACTACTACTTTGAGTTTGTTAATTTTTGGTCCACTTGTCTTCACCGAAATGCTTCTTTCACATTATGAATTCTCCTTGGATGATTTAGTGTCAATTCTAAGCACTTTCTATTTTTGGAAATTTGCTTTTTCACTTTTTGCTTTTTGCACTTTTTCACCTGCATGCCCTAGTTTTTGTTCCGTAGGATTTTCATTGCCTATTCTTCTGGAGGAGTTTGCTATTTCTAGAAAATTACTAAAAATGGAAAGTGTGAATAAAAAATACTTGCTATTTTTAGAATCCTAAAATGATGGCTTCATATTTATGAGAAAAATATGGATTCTTTCTGGGTTTTATCTTCTGATGATCTGTTCAAAACTTTAGGTCAGTTCACCGCACAATTTGATGGACAATGAGAAAAAGTGTCATAGGGATGAAATATTTGAATGATTTCTTTAAAACATTCATACCACCTTTGGGATTTTTGTTTTTTGCTTCTTTAAGGTTCTGGGTGAGGAAGATCTGTTCAAAATTTCACTAAGATCGGGCGTATGGATTTCCCTGAAAAACCCTCTATTTCTTGCTACAACAACATGGGAGGATGATCAAATGATGTATGATGTTTTAGAGAAGGTGTGGCTGTAGTAGAAATGGAATATTTGAGAGATAATCCAGCAGTGGAGGAAAACTAAGCATCCGTGAAGGAAGAAACTAGTGGTAACACGACAATTGAATGTGTCACACTTTCTTGCACCTATTGAACCAAATATTTGGTGCACTGGGTGTAAAGTAGTGTACCCCATCCCCATTGGGACACTTGTTATTGCATGATTGCTAGTTATGTTCGAGCGAGGGCTTAACAATAACACCTTTTTAGTCTGCTTGGGTCACATGATGAACTAAGGGCTAAGGAGGATGTGAGGTGCAATTTATTGAACCTATTGCACCAATATTTGGTGCAATTGGTGTAAAAATTTCTCCCTATGCTGATTGGGCCATGTGGCGAGCACGATTGGTCGGAGCGGAGGCTAGGAAATGGAGCCCTGGGGGGCTTATTTGGCAAACGGAGCTTAAACTTGGTCACATGAGGGTCCAGGAGTCCAAATTGGGTAGGGGAAAATTTTATTACACCTATTGCACCAAATATTTGGTGCAAAAAAGTGCTCCAAAATTTTATTGGATGGGTTTTTGACTACGAAATTAGCTAATTGGTGGAGACTGTGCATTGGAGAGCGACTTGTCAAGACCATAACTTGAGTTCCAAGAGGAGTTTTTTGATGAAATTTTATATTATATTGACTTAAAATGGAATTCTAAATACAATGGTGTGACTTTTGGACCTTGATTCCACCATTTACAACCAAAAATTTCTAATTTTTGTTTTCTCTCTCTGAGGATTTACATGAGAAAAACTGGATGGAGACATAGTGCACTAAAGTGTTGTAAAGAATATAATTCCACCATTTTGTAGAACTATGAATTTAATTTCCAACTATATCTTGTTTGAATCTTAAATCCTTCCAAAGCTCCCGGACTCACCTCTCGAAGCTCAGGGGTTTTTTTACACTATGCGCTGCTTAGGCCTCCAAGACTCACTTTTACTAAACTTGCTCCAAAACTTGCGAATCTTCTAAAAACCTTCAATAACAGATTACATGATGTAGTAAAATCTCTAATATGCCTCCTTGATGAATTTTGGATTTTTTTTGTGCTTTGGGGGGTGTGCACCAACTCTGAGAAGATTAGAAAGTGGTCTTTCCCAAGTTTTCCAAAAATACCTTTTTGATGAATCTTGCCCAGAAGCACTTGAAAAGACTGGGTACCCCTAAATCACCTATGGGAATACTGGCCATTTCCCCATACCAAATTGGAGGGATAGATATCCAAGTCATACTCTTGAGTCTTTACAACCCAATTTCCCCTTTTAGCTCCATGATCTTGTTGTGTCAAGATGGAATTGATTGCGCTACTCGGAACCATCATCACCGTATGAGATATGAGTATCTAAAACCTGAAACTTTTTGAGCCTTGACCACTACATAGGAATGTTTCTCCAATTGGTTATAGTTAAGCTCATGTTTCTTCAATGGGAAACTCATGAAAGCAATAGGTGCTTCCACACCATCATTCTTTTGAACAAGAATGGTAGAGAGGGTATGCTCTAATGCATAACAATACATAATGAATTCTTTACTAAAGTCCAGAGACACTAGAGTTGGGGCTTTAGCAATGGATTTATTGATTTCTTTGAAAGTGGTATTTCCATCATCATTCCACTTGAAGTTGGCTTGAGGTTTCATCATGGTTGTGATATGTTTCATCAATTACTTGTGAACTCCAGAACAAAGCGTTGAAGAAAATTGAATTTTTTAAAGAAGGAATGAACTCCCTTCTTACTCATGGGAAAGGATAAGGCTTGAATGGCCCTCACCCTTTCGGGGTCAATGTGAGATGCTTGCTTGTTTACAATGTGCTCGAGTAGCTTACCTTCTGTAACTCCGAAGATGCACTTTTTGGGATTTAGAGATATGTCGTGTTTCCTACAACTCATGAGAAATTTCTTCGGATGCTCGAAATGATCCATTCAACTCTTTGAAAATCTTGTCAAGTCATTGAGATAGATGACGATGCAATGTTTTAGATCTCTGAATGCTAAGTCCATTACTCTCTAGAATGTTGCCCCAACATTAATCAAACCAAAAGGCATTTTGTTGTATGTGAAGGTGCCCCATGGAGTAGTGAATAATGTCTTGCTCCTATCCTCTTCCACCACTTTGATCTAAGTGTATCTTGAAAGAGTAATGAAAGCATTTGTGATCCGGGTGACTACTTGCGAGAATGTGGTCCATGATTGGGAGTGGTTAATTGTCCTTAAGGGAAGCTTGCTTCAAATTTCGAAAGTCCAAACAAATACTTATCTCTCCTTTCTTCTTCCATACATGGACAATATTTTCTACCCACGTGGAGTGGTGGATAGTGTAAACACCTAAAATCCACTAATGAAGGATTTAATACTAAGACTACACTAACTATCCTCTTTTTCATCACTGACATAATAATTAGCATTTTTACGCTAATTATCTAACATTCATCTTCATATTTTTTAGTTAATGTGATGCTAGCTTCAACTACCACTTGAGACCAAGAAACAAACTAGGAAAAATTATGGAATAATTTTTCTTTTGTAAGAAGGGTCTACAAACAAGTAGCAAGATACTAGTTTGAAAACCAAATAGGTTCTAGAATAGATTAAGATTAACCAAACACAATATTTCCATCTTTATCTTATAACAAGTTTATAGGGTTCCAATTTGGAGGTTACGAGTTTTACTAAGGTTCAGGGAGAAATTTATCGCCAAGCCTGCTCTCTGTCAAGCCCTAAACTTCAACTAGATTTTTCACACACTTAGATTTATCAAAAATTTCCTAAATTAGGATAATTGGATAGGAAATTTCCTCACCTTTCCAACCATATAAAGAAGTCCTCCTAACTCCTTGTAAAACTCAAGTTATGGTCAGGCGGAGTTTTAGGGGAAAATTTTCCCTTGGAGGTCCGCGGGGTTAGGGAGAAAATTGGGAAAATTTTCCCAAGTACCACGTGTCATGACGTGATTAGTGCGGGCCAGCGGGTCATGGGGAAAAATTTGAAATTTTTCCCAAAACCAAAATCTCAATTTTCCAAAGGAAAATTTTCCTCCGTGCCTCTGCACTTGCTCAAATGGCCACGTGGCGCTTTGTGATTGGCCGCGGGCCGGCGGAGGAAATTTAGATTTTTGCCCTTAGGGTTTAAAGGATAAAAGAATTGCATGGACCCATGCATGCATGGGGACATGTGTCATCACCCCATTGGCTGTGGGGGTGTGGGCCACGAGAAAAAAGTGAAATTTTTCCAAAAGTGTAAAATGTTAAGTTTTCAATTCTAAATCATCATTCCTCCCCGCCATGTGTCAAAGACGTGATTGGTGCGGGGCTGAGGGTTGCGGGGATAAAAGTGAAAATTTTCCAAAAGCAAAAAAAAATGGTTAAGTTTTTCCATTTTGATCCGTGCACCCCCCCCTGCCACGTGTCAGCACGTGATTGGTTGGGGGCCGCGGGGTTGCGGGGAGAATAGGGAAATTTTTCCCAAGGCAAAATTTTCAAAATGTTAAGTTTTATTAAGGGTCCACCCCTCCAAAGTGCCACGTGGTGAATTCTGATAGGATGAGAGGGTGGCGGGGCCGCGGAACTTTTTGAGAAATTTTTCTAATGTTCAAAATTTAAATTTTTCTAAGGTCGAATTATTTCATTTTTGGTTTGGAATGGCTATTTTGAAGTAAAACTTCAAATGGCCATAACTTTTGATAGGAAGCTCTATTTTAGGAAAACGAGGACTTTCCGAGAAAGCTCTCGAGTCCTCTTTGCACAACAATCATAAATTTTAGAATTTGGTGAAGTTTAGAGGGTTAATTTTAAGAAATAGATCTGCAGGGTTTATAAAATTGAAAACTGGCAGTTTTTCAAACTTGCAATTTTTATAAAATTAAATCCCTTCCTCCACTCCGCATGCCAATCAGACATGGGGGATCAACTTAGGAAAGAATTCGAATTTTTAAGTATGTCAATTTTATCAATTTATTTAATTTGTGTTTTTCTCCATCAAGGGATAGAAAAATGACCTAGGAAGGGGATTGTTTCAAAATTTAAATTTTTTGGATTGTTTCCTCGAGTTTACTTTGTCAATTTGAGTTTGGTGTAGTCTTGGCATAGTAACATATGACATTTTAAAGTTAATTAAGAAGTATAAATATGGGCTATTCATTTACTCAAATGTATATTACCGCTTTAACTTTAAAATAGTGAGTTTATTCCTCTAAAATGATTTTGCAATTTTATCAATTGAATGTGCATATTGTTCTAATTCGATAAATTACAATGCTCCTTAGATTATAAATTCAATATGCAAGATTGATTTCTAGTTCAAAACTCATTTCAAAAATATAAATCTTCTATCATTTCTTTTATACGTACTCTCTTTTCTAAAATAGAATTTGTATAATATAACAGCCATGTGATTTCCAAAACAACAATGCAATTGGGAGAAGGATATATTTATTTCATTGATTTCAAACAACACATTACAATTTAACTCCCTTCCAGTTGATTGAATTTTCAATTTCCAAAAGGATACAAGTATATCATTTCAATTTCATTTCTTTACAAGTAAAACAGAGAATTACAATTCTTCTCTACATTCCTCAAATTTTATTACATCTTTCAATAACAAGGTAAACATCTCACATATCTATATCAATTACATTCATCCACTTGAAGTGGGTGGGGTTACATTAAAACTGCTCAAAGGAATGACTGTCAAACTGATTTCTCCAAGCTCCAAACAGCAACATGTTGATTTCTTCATCCTTTAGCTTTTAATCACAACAAGGAAGGGGGAAAGGCAACACTCTCCACCCAACCAAGACATCCAATGGGAAAAGAGAAGCTGTCTTTCCCCATTGGCCCCCGAGCCCCAACCATAATGGAATGGATCATGAACATCAACACATGGCAACAAGGCTTCTTCACATACAAGCATATATTTTCACAATTACAAAGAAACACAAACAATGAGGTGTAGTTCTCAACTACCACAAGCAATTTCAATCAAACTAAGGCTCCTTCTCCAAGCAAGCAAGCCAACAAGAGCAAGATCTATGGGGGTCTCCTTATGCCTCCCATGTTGAAATTGGGCATCCACCAAAAGCAAACCACCATAAACTCAATCAAATCCCATAAACCTTATATCTCCCAACCCCTCCTTATGCCCCCAAATTTATCCCTTATGCCCCCAAAGAAGTAGGAAATGCAAGCTATTTCCTTTCCTAGGTGGATCCCAAACCAACACTCCCTCCATAAAGAACAAATGCCAATGAAAATTTCCTTATGCCCCCCATTTGAAACCCCATAGTCTTCTCTTTTTACACCATGTCCTAGGCATTCTACCCATCCCTCAAAGAATGCAAACACAATACCATTCAATATTTTTCATGCAAGAAGGGGAAAACAACAATTTAAAAGAATTAGAGCCTACCTCTCCATAATGGAGATTTGCTTTCAAACAACATATTCTTGTTGCTCAAATCAGTCCCAAAACAACAAATGCAAAGCATGCAAATCAGTCCAAGCTCCTTCCACAAGAAAAAGCTCCCAATGCAAGAGAAAATTTGACCCCAAGAAGCAAATGGCAAGGTTTCAACAACCTCCAAATGAGGAAGAAATTCCATTTTAAAGGAGAGGATGGAGGAGGATGATGTGGATTCCAAGTGGGATGCCACATCATTTTTCCTCATCCCAAAATGAAATCACATCAAATGCAAATACATCATAATAAATGTGAATGACAAAATTACTTACATACACAAACTCAACCCATACCCAAAAGGAAAATGCATTTAAAATTTGTAAGGCAAGTGCAATCACTTCTTTCATAAAATCATGTCAAAACATAATAAAATAAGTTGCTTTTGACTCTAAAATTATAATCATGGTTGGTGGAGGTTTTTGAGAGGTGTGGGACAAGTTTAACTTGTCCCACAAGCCTCCAAATTTGTCCTTCAAGGCCAAATTCGAATTTCAAAGAGGAAGGAGTGTTTGACCTTCCAAAATCAGCCTTACAACCTCTTACAAATTCTCACACAACCCATACTTGGTAACTTACACACTCTTCTAAAATGCATTAACTTCTATGACATTTATTTATGACAAATTTTGACATAAAATTTATTTAATTACCATAAGGTTATAAAATATATAAATCAAATTTCATATTCAACCAAGGCAAAAAAATTTTAATTTCACATTCCACATCCCATTTAATTTAATTAAATTTTAACTATATGACTCCCACATAATACTATCATATTTAAATAATTACAATAAAAGCACATTACAAAATAAAACACACACAACAATAAATAAAAAGGAACACATAATAAACATACACACATATGCCCCATGGTCACAAAAGTGGAAATCCTAACACAACACAACACACAAATCAACACAGTTGCCATGGTGACCTTGTTGATTTCACACTGAATTCCAATATGGTTAGTCTCCAGTCCCCCGACATTGTTGTGATTTTTAACCTGCAAAATGCAAAATACCCCTTCGGCCTCGTGGCCATATCAGAACATCCAAATGATATAAGCAACATACAATTATTAAATCTAAATCACAACAATATCAAGAATTTAACATTTATCTTTTAAATTCAATATCATCATCCAATAGATCTCTATACTAGAGCTATTTAAAATCTCAATGTCACATGTCTAAAATTAAAAGCAATATGATATCCATGTCAACCAGTATATCCTCATCAATAAAATAACAATAATGTATCAATGATCATCAAGCAAAATATCTGCATCCAGATCAATACTAATCCAGGATCTAACATCTAACCATCATACTAATCAAAACATAATAGTGTCCATAATAATCCCTGATACATCATACTACATCAAAACATAATAATATCCAAAATATGATCAATAGTGTCAGGATCAGTTATCTAAACAGTGTCAAAGGAGAGTGGGCACTACGCTTAACAACCTTTCGTTAATTAATAACCTTCCTATCATTAAGGATGCTAATTAATGACATTTTGTTAATTAATATCCACTTATACTTGGGTTAATTAATTATTATTAATTAATTACACTCACAACTCTAAATCATTAAACCACCATTTATTGGATTAAATTCCTCTCTTACACCCCACAAATGATACTAATTTTCCTCTAATTAGCTTTTATAAGCTTACCTCTACCTATTAATTAATCACCTTTGATTAATTAAAACATCCCCAACTCCCATGAGATACTAATAACAAATTAAACTCTTCTAAATCAATATGACATTTTATAAAGCAACCTTATCCATTCCTAATATTATTTTAACTTTATCCCACATTCATCAATTTTCTAGCCTTTCCTCTTCAGGAAAGCTATACAAAGAACCCCATTCTTACCTTTCTTCACACACCATGCTTTGAATAGTGAAAACTATAGGCATTTTGATCTTGAGTCATTCTCCATTGTTGGAAATAGCCTTTTCATCTTGCATCCTTTCACTCAAATTTGAGTAATATGGGAATATCCAAAATGGACTTGTAGCCATTCTTGGTGAGATGCCATTCTCAATTTTGAGATCACCACTAACCACATTTGATTTCTCATGTTCTTCATAGGTTCATCATTTAAGTTAAAAATCATAGAGAGTAGCAAATAACTTAGTATGTAGTTTCATTTATGCATTGAAGAAGCATTTCCTTTAAGATCTTATCTTGATGGTTCATTGTTAATTATAATTTTCTTTTGAATATATGTAGATATTATTTTCAATTTATAGTTTAGTTAATTATACATGAACCTCTTCAGGAAAGCTATATGAAGAACCCTCCTTCTTACCTTTCTTCACACACCATGCTTTGAATAGTGAAAACTATAGGAATTTTGATCTTGAGTCATTCTCCATTGTTGGAAATAACTTCTCCATCTTACATCCTTTCACTCAAATTTGAGTAATATGGGAAGATCCAAAATGGCCTTGTAGCCATTCTTGGTGAGATTTCATTCTCAATTCTTGAGATCTCCACCATTCCATTTTGATTTCTTATGTTCTTCATAGGTGCATAGTTTATATTTTAGCAATCATAGAGAATAGAGATTTATCTTGTTAGCATGTTAGTTTGGTTTTATTCAAGTTTATATGCATGTTAATAATGTTTAGTCTCTTTAAGTTCTTATCATGATGGTTCATGTTTAGTTAATTTACTTTGGAACTAATGTAGATTGTTTTAGTTTCATTTCTCTAGCTTAGTTAAATAATCCATGTACAAATTTGGCATGCTCGGTGGGACTTACTCCATTGTCGTTTTCATTTAATTTCAAGTTTTTGTAGTTAAGTTTCAATTTTGGTTACTAACCCTCATTTGCACATATTGATCTAACTTATTTTTCTTAAATTTTTTTGTTGAGTTTACATGTGTTGAGTCTTCCTTATAGGTATAAATGAGGTGAAGTGCTATCAAAATTGGATCTTGATGGAAAAAATTCAATATTTCTCCATGTTTTCATGTTTAGAGCTTCATTTTTCAACATTCTACATGTTAGTTTTGTCAATTTCTTGAAAATCTTAAATTTTTGAGCATGTAGGTTAGTGTTTGATAGTGTTGAGTCTTATATTTACATATTAATGTGGTGGGTTTCTATCAAAATTGAATCGTGATGAGAAAAATTAAAATATTTCTCTTTGTTTTCATTTTTAGAGCTTAATTTTTCAACATTCTACATGCTAGTTTTGTCAATTTCTTGAAAATGTTAAGTTTTTGATCATGAATGTTAATGTTTGATAGTGTTGAGTCTTCTATTCATATATTAATGTGATGGGTTGTCAAAATTGAATCTTGGTTGGAAAAATTTGACCTTTTACAGATTAAGGGACATTGTTTTGACATTTTTTGAGTACATGTTAAGTGCATACCCGTGAGCATAAGAGCATATGCGTAACCCATCTTCTGAAGCCCATAAATTTTGCTCCCGAACTCAAAATGACTCTATTTTTTTTTACGTTGGGAAGTTATTGAAGTGACATATGCAATGAAAACACAAATTAGGGTTTTAGACCTACAAAAATGATAGGTTTTTCCTTTATTGTAAAAATGGTCATTTTCTAACATGTCTAATGTTATATTTCCATGCTTTACTTGATTTAGACAAAAGCTTGTGTATTCTCTTCTCTTGTACCTTTTGGTGATCTTGAGAATAAAAAAACTTTGATCTTTACCTTTTTAACATTTTTATTAACTTGGAAATTTGATTATTCATTATGCTTAAGGAATGAACATTTTTCAAAGCATTTTTGTTATGGTCATTTGATTTGAAGTTTTCCATTTCTATCTAGTTTGGATAAAGTTTTTGTACGCTCTTCTCTTCCACCTTAGGGTGATCTTGAGAATCAAAAGAAACTTTAGTCTTTATTTTCTAATATTTGGTTAATTAGAAACTTTGTATTTCATTTTTGGCTTAAGGGAATGAACATTTATAAAGATTTTTGTATGGATCATTAATTACAAAGCTTTCCTTTAATTTTTAGTTAGATTATTTGTTATGTATGATCTTCTCTCTCATCTTTGGATGATCTTGAGAATTAAAAACAACTCTTAATCCTCTTTCAAATAATGTGATTTTCTTGGAGAACTACTAATGTTTGAGTGCGGGATCTAATCACTTACCAACAAAAGGAGAATCGAAAAAAACTTTCTAATTACACGTGTTGCAGGTTGCTAAATGAAAAATGACTATACCACATTAAGTATAAAAGATAAAAAAATACACCACATTCATAACACTATATATGTAGGTTCAGATAAGGGTACGCTCCGTTCTCTTTAAACTAGGACATACCCCTTTGGCATAACTTAAGCTACAACAATGGGGGTGGTCCTAGGAACCCCAAAGTAGTCCACACAAGAGGGAACCTTGTGGATGAATCGGGAAGTGATCTCGAACACCTACTTGATTAGTTTACACATGAGATTTATCATCAAAGTTATCCATATCATGACCCTAGTGAGAACACATGATGAACGCATTAATTGATCACTATGTTTGAAGAGGGTAAAGTAAAGCTGAGATACTCTAAGACTAGTCAATGTAACTTTATTGGTAAATCGAGCTCGCATTAGATAACTTGTGACACCTAGTTGAGAGAACTACCTAGGAAGCTATCTTGACTTGGAGCTAACTTATTTGTGCCAATCATTTTTGAGAGCCTTCGTAAGAGAAAAATTTTTCTGAGTCAAAAATTTGTTTATCGAACAAAGGGAGAGTCTCATCAAAGTTCAAACTACATGTCATTCACCACAAAATTTGTGAAGCATTACTTTCACTTAGTTTTTCACTCACCATAAGGCGGGTGAAAAATTCATCAAAGTGAGGCCAAACACTTTTCAACCCCATTTTATCTACTTCCTTTGCTTTATTTTGATACTTTGTTGATCAAAAGGAGAGAAAACATACATGTGTTATCAATCGATTGTGTTCACCACTTTTATGTCTATTTACACTCATCCATGTTTGTGGCTGAGTTGTTAAACATCTAAAGTGTGTGGGTACATTTTTACATCTTGATAGCCATTTGATCTTGATACCCAAGTCAAGATCATCATTGTAGTTAGGCTTGATTCTTCACTAGATTCTCCTTTTAAGTATTACGTTGTTTGTATCGTATCGCCACAATTTTGATACTTACATCTTGTTTCTTGCAAACTCGACCTAAGTGTCTAGATTGTAACGTTACGCTACGTGCACCTTAATAATTCCTTGGTATACTTTAGCATAAGTTTTATTTCAAACATTACCTCAATTTTGAAGGGTGTTGTTATTAACTTTGTGCGCATTATAATAATATTATTTTGATACTAATACCTTAATTTTCTGTAAAGTTTTGTTAACGTATCTTGGTGGTATTGTTGCGTTGTTCATATTCATAACCCCCACTTTTTGAAATTTAGGTCTTACTTGGATTTGAACTTGCTTTAAGTATACTTTGTTTGGAAATCACATCAACCTCTTGTTATTACTTACACCTTGTTCACTTTTGAACTTGACATAAGTGGTGACATTTCATTGGTCACTTGACGTCAAAATACCATTTGGAAATAACATAGGAAGTACTTTATTGATTTATTGGTTTAGAAAAAACCTTGTGTGATTGTGTCTTGCAATTATTCGTCATTTTGACTTATCCATTTAGGAAAATCACTTTGATCCATTGATTCTTTATCATTCATTATTCTTTGGTCATTAATTTGGATTTGTGTTTTGAACTTGCATGATTGTTCCTTGTGTTTATCCATCTTATAAACTCATTTCTAGGACAATCCTTTGGGTCTTTGATCCTCTTGATCTTCTTGTTTTTGCCTAAGTTCATGGTCATTTTTGAACATATCTTTCAAACCTTGGCAAAAACATTTCCTATCAAGCAACTTTTGCATCAATCAAACATTGGAAATATTTCCTTTGTATCCTTTATGTTGCTAAAATTTTGATCAATCCTTTGACATTTACGCCTCCAAACTTTTTTTCTAAACCTTGTTGGATTATCAATCTTGAGTCATCATGATGTATGTTTTCCTTAGCTCCCTTTTAGAAAATCACACAAGCATCCCCATATTTACAAAAAGTCTAGTTGGTTATCGTTATGCTACCCAAATCAACATGAAAACTTCTTCACTTTTGAAGAAGTTTGATCATACAATCTAGGTCTATGCCTTTGAACCCGACAAACACCAAAAATGACTGATTATCACAAGTTCCCTATACATACGACAATAAGGAATCAAAGTTTCAACGTTCACATCAAAAGACGCCCATCATGACTAAACCTCATTTGGTTCTTCACGCTAGAGAACCCATCCGGCTATGCCTTTCCCCATATTTATCTCATAGTCGTGGTATGATTCTTCTGTTTCTAATCCAAAAATTCCTTTTGATTGAAGGTTTCTAATCAAAACTATTCATTTGATTCTTCTAATTCTCCCAATTATTTTGATCCAAACTATTATTCAGATTTTCCTTAGTCTCCTAAACTTCATCCAATCAACCTTCTCCTAAGGAATAATCAGTCACCTAAATGATGTTCTCCTCCTCTAAAGATTTGTGTCACCGTAAATTCTCCTCATCATCCATTTAATTCAACTCCTATGTCACCTGTCCTCCCTTTCTTTGTAGGGTTTATGCTATCAAACTTCTAATTAGATGAATTCATTCATCTAATGTGATTCATGAATCATGGTCCTCCCCTCCTTCACATGACCTTCTTTATCATTCATGTAATTCAATTATTGAGTCGTGGTCCTCCCCTTATTCACAGGACCTTCTTTATAAAACATCTAATGCAATTCTTCAATTACAGTCGTCCCCTTCTTTTCAAGACCTCTTTTATCAGTCACCTCAATGAACTCTTCCTCCTTTGAAGATTCGTGTGACTCAAATTCCTTCTAGGAAATTGTTTAAGTCAACTCCTACGTCGCAATCTATGGAATTATGGATACGAAATCGTCCTATTCTTCCTTCACGACTTCATATTATAGGAAAGCTATACCAACCAATTCCAAATATTCTTATGCTCATAAGAGATCTATTCATAATTATACTTCATCTCTTGAGTTATCTTCTTCTATCAATCATCATCAAACATATTCTAATTCTTCCACACTAATTGGAACTCTTTCTTCCAATCAACCCCTGGTGGTCGATCAAAAATTCATACCGATTGATCTCTTTTAGAATGAAGAAATAATTGGGACATTTATAGGGGCACATGAAGATATTCCTCTACAAGATTATGAACAAGGATTCTATTTAGAATTCGATGCATCCACATATTGTGAGAAAAAGGTTGATTCTTTTTATCAAGAAACAAAGGAAGAGCCTCGAGTTCATGCAACTTGATCCTCCTCTTATTATTCAATCTTCACATTCTTCATTACATTATGAAACTCTTGGGTCTTGCATTGATCTATGGCCTATCTTCTCATCACCCAATCAATATTTTTCTATCAAAATTCCTCAATCACAATCTCCTATGGTGTCAACACCAAGTAGCCCTTCATCTTCATCTAGGTGTGGGTCACCTTATAACACCCTCCTCTACTATTTGTGGGACATTTTTGAGTATTCCACTATTTTATATTCTTGGGGAATGTTCAACTAGCCCCTTTTCTTCTATGTATGGGTCACCCTTAGGTAGTTCATCATCTTCTATTCTTGGGATACATCCTAGTAGCCCATCATCTTACATCTATGGGTCACTTCCTAGCATCCCTTATTTTATTCTTAGGCTACATCCTAGTAGCCTTCATCTTCTATTCATGGCTCACCTTTTCGTAGCCCCTCTTCTTTAATTCTTGGACCATGTCCTTTTCATCCATCACATTATTCTTCCATCAATGATTGTGATAAGCCCACTATCATTCCTCACATTCCTCCCATAAATTCTAAATTTCCACATTCTTCTCCCACTTCTTAGGATTAGAAAAGTTACACATTAGCTTATAAAAACTCAGACAAGTTCTTTATCAAGCTAAGATCAAAATGCTGAAGATCTCCAAAGATCCCAACAACTCAAATGATCATAAAATCTAAAATCAAACACGATTCCAAAATGCACACCAACGCACCATCAAGTATGACACAAAGTGAAAAACCTATGGATATGGAACTCAAGCTCCCACATACAAAACCCATGTTTCAAAACAAATCACAATCATTTTTTGAGTGTGAGCTCACCACGATCATTGAGATCGGGATAATATTACACTTGATAAGAAAACGTGCTTAGTCTCTCTTATCAAGGAAATCATGAACATTGTTGTTGGATCCTATCACGCAGAGTGACATGTTTCATTCCGATAACCATCAAAAATAAAAAAATCATAAAACAGTTCAAAAATACAAAAATGAGAAAACATTAAAACATTACAAAAAAATCAAAGGTACAAAGATCAAACATTACAATCAGGTATTATGTACACATGGATGTTATTTCTTCCCTTTCTTTCATATTCCTCTACAATTCATCCACCATTTTCATCCCTTCGATGATATTTTGGTTAGCTTATTTTGTACACATTTTGTGACATTTATCTCTATGGTATCCATTTGACCTTGGTCTTTCATCACCTTGGTAAATTAAAGAATGACTTACCTCTTAGAGATCCTATCACAATTCTCATCTAATAAACTTGTTGTGAAGAACTTTTGGATGTATTTGTTGACACTAGCCAATGTCATCATCACAATCAATTCCACATCCTTCCATCAAGCCATTAGTGATTCTTAACCCCTTGTTAAACAAGAGAGTTGAAATAAGTTTTCAATAAACAAAACAAGAATCAAAATCAATCAATCAACGAAGAAAAATCTATAAAGCAAAAGAAAAATTGATATATAACTCTCTCTTGGGGTATTTCCAATAATATCTACCGGGGATATGGACACCTAATTGGCAGTATAGAAATGTTGTGATTAGAATCAAATGCATCTCCATAGGGGCTATGGATACTTGGTTGGAAGCGATGCAATGTATGACTCTCCTTCCACAATCCATTCACAAATCACCTTTCAAACTAAATCATTCCTACACATTGGCTAGTGTCTTCACTTACGTCTATAAAATCTTTCCTTCAAGAGGTAATTAATTTCCATGTGCACACGCAGGATCTCGATGAGTAAAAATGATTATTATGTTACCAAGTGTTACTTTTTGGAAAATTTTCAAACTCTTGCTTTAGTGCATGTCTTGTCTCATGATTTGTGCCTTGGGAAAATCAATTTTTCATCAACCGACTTCTAAATCTTTTCATATCATCCTATTTTCTTAAAAAATCATTTAGAACATTAATGTGTATAGGATGTCCTCTTCTCCATGTTTGCAAACACTTTTGTCCCCTTTTAATAAGACAATTTTCTACTTCCTTTCTCTCATGCGTTTCTTGGCCAACTTATGTTGGGGGTATCCTTTCTCCCTCATGATTGAACCTATTTTATAGTGGCTTTGATCCCCCTTCAGCTTGCTTGAAGATATTTCCTTTGAATAATCCCACCTAATTGTCGGGGTATTTTTGCATCTTCACTTCTGATGCATACACGTGGTATTCTACCCTTGTAAATCCCTTCTATTTCTAGGGGAATCCACGCTTCTTTGTCTTCCTGTACATAGTTTTAGAAAACTTTCAAAATAAAAAACATTTAAATATGTTTCTAAAAATAAAAAATAATAAAAATCATCCTACAAAATGTCGCTCTTTGGTTCTCACCTGTTCTTGTGCACAACTCATGGATCATCTTGATCTACCTCCATTAACAAAGCTAGTTTGCTTACTATGTCTATACTCTAGGGCATAATGAGTTATTTGGTACTTTGTTTCATAGTGCACTACTTTTCATAGGACCTAAGTGTCCTCCATTATTCCCCTTACATGTATCCTTTCTTGGGGCACCATATTTTAACCCTTATCATTAATTCACATAGGTCAAAATCAAATATTGATAACAAAAACATTGCATTATGTTTCTTTATTAGGTTAGCTTGTTTACTTTCTCGTATTGCATTGCATTATGTATGTTGTAGGGAGTTAGGAATCTTTTACTTTCTCGTATTGCATTGCATTTTGTATGTTGCATGGAGTTGGTGTTTTTAGCTATGGAAATTTGTTCGTATATGGCTTTTCATGTCATAATACAATTATTTTCATTATTTTTAATAAAAACTGATGACGTCAATCATAAGAAAAATGATGAAATAAAGTTGGTTTTTATGTCAAGAAGATGATAGCTATATCCATCTCTTTTCATCTTCATTTTTCTTCTATATCACTCTCCTTCTTTTAACACTTTTCTTCAAAAGAAACTTGGGCAATAGGAATTAATTATTCTATTTCTTCTATTATGTTCTTCCATCTTTTCAATCGTCGATCTCCCTCTTTCAGCACCCCATCGACACTCGAGGGGGCATCCTTCATTCTATTAAATTTTCTTCTATCTCTTCAAATTTTTTATTTGTTTGTACTTTTCTACTATCTTTGAAGTGACGTCACTCACGCCACCCCAAAGAGGGGAAAATGTAGACACCTAAAATCCACTTATGCATGCTTTAATGCTAAGACTGCATTAACTATCCTCTTTTCCATCACTGATGTAATAATTAGCGCTTTTCCGCTAATTATATAAAATTCTTCTTTATATTTGTTAGTTAATGACCTTTCATTAATTAATTAGCATTCCTATCATTAAGGATGCGATTAATAAAATTTCGTTAATTAATATCTCGCTTCTACTTGGGTTAATAAATTATTATTAATTATACACTCGAACTCTAAATCAATAAATTGCCATTTATTGGATTAATTTCCTCTCTTACATCCCGAAAATCATACTACTTTTCCTCTAATTAGCTTCTATAAGCTTACCTCTACCTATTAATTAATCACCTTTGATTAATTAAAACATACCCCAACTCCCAAGACTTACTAATGAAAAATAAAACTCTTCTAAATCAGAATTACTTTTTATAAAGAAAACTTATCCATTCCTAATCTTGTTTTACCTTTATCCCACATTCATAAATTTGTTAGCCTTGCCTCTTCAAGAAATTTATTTAAAGAACCCTCCTTCTTACCTTTCTTCGCACACCATGCTTTGAATAATGAAAACTATAGACATTTTGATCTTGAGTCATTCTCCATTGTTGGGAATAGATTCTCCATCTTGCATCCTTTCACTCAAAATTGAGTAATATGGGAAGATCCAAAATGGACTTGTAGCCATTCTTGGTGAGATTCCATTCTCAATTTTTGAGATGTCCACCATTCTATTTTGATTGCTTATGTTCTTCATAGGTTCGTAGTTTATATTTTAGAAATAATAGAGAATAGAGATTTAGCTTGTTAGCATGTTAGTTTGGTTTTATTCAAGTTTATATGCATGTTAATAATGTTTAGTCTCTTTAAGTTCTTATCATGATGGTTCATGTTTAGTTAATTTTCTTTGGAACTAATGTAGATTATTTTAGTTTCATTTCTCTATCTTAGTTAACTAATCCATGTACATAGATAGGGAATATTAATCTCGCATTCAAGATCTTCAAGACCTCTTCTTTGATGGTATCGACAATTTTCAGATTATATGACCTTTAATTTTGCCTAAAAGGTTTGGCATTTGTCTTTAAGAGATTGAGTGATGCATTTCCTTTAGTTGGAAAGACTTAAGCTCATCATAAGAATAAGCCAAAATGTTAGAATACCTTTTAACAAAGAAACAAACCTTCTCTTTTCCTCAGGAAAATAACACTTTCTCGATATTGACCATCCTTAAATGCTTTGTGGTGCCGATTTTTTCCTTCTCAAAATCAGATGGGCACTTTGAAGATTGATTTTCTTCCTCTTGGATGAATCTATCATGCTTATCAAACAAGTCTTCTAGAGAGACAAGACCTTTTGGAATTTTATTTCCTTTAAGCTTGATTACACCCTCTTCATCAATTCCTTCAATTCCTTCTTTTTCTTCCTCAAGAAATGAATCCCTATATGGGTTCTTGCTTCCCTCGAAGAAGAGGTTGTTGAACTCTATTCCAAGAAGGTGAAGAGTTAATTGTCATCATTGAAAACTTGCTAGTGGTTCACATTATCAGGCACGCTGGGCCTAAAACCATCTCTATGGTTACTTTATCTTTTCCAAAGGAAGGATGGGGTGTCACTAAGGAAGATGAAAGTACAAGGGAATTGTCATTTTCATTATGTTCTTATGGAACAAACTTAATGGAGAATGCATCGAAAGATTCAATGCAATCCCATACTCTATTTCTATAATGTCAAAATCTAGGATTTTTCACCTGGTATTGCTTCCGAACTTTCTTTACTATCACTTCCGCATCACCTTGGAAAATCAACTTCTTGATCCCCATATCTTCTACTATGCCCATGCTCAAGAGGAGGGCTTGATACTCCATCATGTTATTTGTGTTATCAAACTATAGCTTATAGATGAATGGGTACAATTCACTTGAAGGAGATCACAACACCACATCTACTCCCAACCCACGTTGAATGACTACCATCAAATTCAATTGTCCAAATTTGATCTTATTATTCCTCCATAAGAAGTGGAAATATCATATTTCTTTGATGTGAGGAAGTAGTTACCTAGCTTATTGTCCTAGAATAGGATGTTCACCCTTAGATCATCAGATTTTTGTACCATGTACTTCATCTTCCTTACTGGTAGCAATTTATTCATCTTTGATTTTGCTATAATAGTTGTAGATGAATAATCCATTTTGATCTCTCCACCCAAATATTTGCAGAAGATTTGACTCAGTAGAATCCCAAAATATGCTACAATGTCTACCACTAGGATGGTGAGAAGCACCTTCTTATTTGGAAAATCAGCTAGTGCCACTTGTGCATCTTTGATTCTTTCCACCAACAATAGTTATTTGGATTCCATAGAGTAATAGGAGATATTTTATTGAGTCAAGGTAAGGCCTAGATTATTTGTGACTTTGATTGGCATCACATTATCTGAGGCTCCAAAATCTATGCTGCAATTATTGAGTTGGAACCCTTTAAAGAGAAGTGATAGGTAAAAAGGTTCAACTTTTTTGGTTTTGGAGGCACTGAGGGCTAGCATGTTTTGTGAAGGTGGTGTGGAAGGTGTGGGAAGTATGCCTTTGGAAACTAAGTTTGATACTATAGGGCTACCACCACAGACTACATCAACAAACCTATCAAATTGGGTAGGGTGTGTTTGTAAATATTCAAGCTCTGTGATTTGGAATTTGGTTTTACTTGCATGTTCTACATAATCAAATGGAGTCATGGCGAACAAGTTTGAGGTTCTGGGGATGAAGAAAGATTTACATGGTGGAGGTTTTATTACTTTGGGAGTTGGATTTTCTTTCATGAGCGTAGTATCTGGCTTGGAAGAAGGTGAGGATGTGGGTTTCAATGAAACCTTAGATGATTTTATAGGAATAGTATTTGAAGAACTATTTTTAGCAACTTTAGGACTAAGATAAGAGCTAGGAGACTTACTTGGTGTAACAGTGTAATTATTTCTTACCAGTGGGTCTGGTTTTTTATTATTTGACTCTATTGAAGGTGGTAGAGGTGATCCTATGCGATAATTTTTTTTTGTGGAAATTCCATAGAAGGATGATCTTTCCTTTCTTTTCCCTTCACCACAACTATTGAGGATGACGCACCTTTCTAGGATTGTGCACAAGTGAAAACTACACATGAGAAGCTTGGAGCTTCTTCATCATCATCATCTTCATCTCCATCAATGTACTCAATTAGGCCATTGTGTGTATCACCATCAAATTCCTCAACTTCAAGATAGTTATCATCATTTCCTACATATTCTTCTTCAGGTTCTTCTATCTCCACTTCTTCCTTTGGTTCATCAGTGTCACAAGTGGCATTAACTAGTGGTGCTTCAAGAATGAGTCGATGAGGAGGTGAGGAAATCCTTGGCCTATTGGGTGGATTTGGCTTCTTTGGAGTATTCCGCATTGTGATATGAGACAATTATTTTTTCAAGGCAACCAACTCATTGGCTATTTTTTAAAACATCGAGTATATGTGGTAACTAGGCCTGAACTCTAAATTTTTTGCTTTCCATTCAGACCTTTCACTTTTCTAGAAAATATTAGATCATCTTCTTTCTCAATCACGAAGCCCTCGTGTGCTTCCCTCAAATTTCTAGGTTGGGCTCTTCTGAGGAAGAAACCAACTTCCATCGGAAAAACACTAATGAATGATCTTTTCAATTTTTTTGGGAGGCACAACATCTTCAGGAATTCTTCTTCTTATCCTATTATATTTGGCGATGAATTCTCGCATTGACTCAGAAGTATCTTTCTTCATTTTTACCAACTAGACCAAGATATCATGGTAGTCTTCCATAGATTTGAACCTTTTTTCAAATGCACTTCTTATATCTTCCTAGTAGGTGATAGACCTTGGTGGGCAATGTAGTACCATTTGATAATTTTTTTCTTGAAGTGATTCCACAAAGAGTCTGAACTAATACATCTTCATGCTCAATGCCCAACACACTACAAGTGGTGATAAAATTTGTTACATGTTCATCGAGAGTTGAGAAATGTCCCCTTTGAATTTTGGGAATTTTTTTCTTGAGCCCTTTGGTAAGATCTTGTGGAGTGGTTGAGTAAGGGAAAGTGGGTAGGTGTTTCCACCCCATTGTACATTCGGCACGCATTCTTCATGATCACGATATGCCATTCCATTTCTGATTTTATCTTATGACCTTTCTAAGGCTACGACTTTAGTTAATACTCTTATGTTTGCTTTGGCTTGAAATTTTTTAATCTCTTCAATTTAAGCTCTTATTTCGCTTCATTTGACTTCTCTTCTCTTTCCCTCTCTTCTTCTTCACTCTTTACGTCGGTGAAATATTCAATATTATCATCTCATGTATGGGAAATCAATGTCTAATGGATTGATAAAACTCAAACTCCCAATGGAACTAGTTACTTGATGAAAGGGAGACCTATGATTTCGAGCAGCTTCTTGTCTACTTTAAATCTCTTCAAAAATGGGATTGGTTTTCCTCTTTGTCTTTGTTTCTGGTGTACCTTCTATCTCTCCAACTTTGAAAATGTATGCTCTTCTTTTTGGTGCCTAATTTTTTCTTCGCCTTTCTTATTAAGTAACACACTCTTCTTCAAGATAAAATAATCTCATGGAAATGAAGTATTGATTGACGCTTTTCCTATTGTACCAAATAGCCTCTCTCAAATGGATAAATATCCTCTTGAATGTGGAAGAGTAAATTAGGTCTTTTAACAAGAGGATAAACTAGAATAGCCATGGATTACGGACATAAGACTCAGGTGGCTGTTAAAATTCTAGAATTTTTCTTTTTTAAATTTTTGGATTTTTTCATTTTTTTTTGTATTTTTGAAGGTCATTTTTTAGTACAGATGATTTCTAAATCGGCTCCATGGTGGGCTCTAAAATTTTTGGTGAGAAATTTTTTAGGAAAAAAATTTGTGGATTTCTAGCCAATGCTTTAGGAATTTAAGTCTTTCTACTTGGGAGGTGTAGCTCCACTTTATTGTAAATGAATAGAAAAAAAATCCATGGTTGGCCAAGAGGAAAAGGATCCAGTAGGTACACTCCACTGTACCTGCAGAAAATACTTACAAGGAATTGTAAGGGAAGAAATTGCTGAAGTGTGGAGAAAGGGGAGTGGGAAGTTAGAAAAGGAAAATTAACCATGCAAGTGGAAAATCAGATTATTACAAGAGCCAATTAGACGGTTCGCATTAATAATTAATTAGAAACAAAGAAACAAGATTATTATGCTAATGACAAGAGGAAATCATGCACAAAAAGTTGCACATTCATGAGCCATGAGCCATTTTTATCATGTTGTAAAATGCAAGAAATGGAGAAAAATAGTTAAAGAAGAAGGAAGAAAATGTTATCTCTCTTGCTTAGCTCAAAAAGATCTCTCTCTTGAGTACAAAATTGACAACCCTTAAGAATGAGGGTGTCATTACATTATATAGGATCAGAAAAGACCTTTCATTTACCCCCACATGACCTTTAATTTTCCCATTCATATCGTGACTTTTCATCTTCATAGGACTTAGAGAATTAAGTTCCCTTTTTATAAAACAAAGGGACTTCTACAATTCAACCTTATAAAGTCACTTTAATAAATAAGACAAAATGTCATGATTACATATAATGAATAATTAGAATAGGGAGAGAAGAAAGGTGAGGAGGAAAAAAGAAAAAGAGAAAGAGAGCTATTCAAGACGATCCTACTACTAAAGAACTCTTGGGAAGTGTCGGAAAAATTTCAATACCCTTAAAAATCCTCGCTGAATTTTACCATTGCTAGGATTACTTGCGCTCATGAGGGATTTGAATGAGACCGAGGGACTTGATGAAATTCCTGTAATGGAGTTAATGTGTTTACACTCGAATACCATGTTGATACTTCTCTTCAGGTGGTGGAAATTATTTCCGTATCTCAACAAGAGATTCTAATGTGTTTTTAGTGAATGAAAAGGGATCTCTGGCTTTGTTCTTTACTCAATCTCAAACGATTTCAACAATCTTCTATTGAAATGTCTAGGTTCACTGCTAGAAATCCAAGTTTTTGATCATGGCATATACCTCTTTGTACATCCTCTGGACATCTTCTTCATAAGTATACAACTCATCAATGGATTTCTTGATCAGTTCATACCTTATGAAAAACATTTGGGCCCAAACTTGAGACAAATCCTCTTACTCCATTGAGAACACACCTTTAATCACCAAGAGGTGTGACTAAACTCTTCTCATGTCCATGACCATGGAGTACACTTGGTCCTAATGATCCTTCTCAACTTCAATTCATTCTCTAGTTATGAGCACTTTCATCATTATGCCATCCATGTATTTATACAAGGTCATCATTTCGGAGGCGAGAGTATTTCCTTTCTAAAGGATCATAATCACACATTTGTCATTGGATTTTTTTATATAATGAATTATTGGGTCTTCCGATGGATTTAGGGTCAATGTAATTAAATGAAGTGACCTCTTATATAGGAAGAGCATTTACTTCAACTAGGGTTCGGGAGTACTTACATATAGGAGGTGAGAGTACAGATGTGATCTTTTGCTTGATCCAAAATTTTCTTGAACTCCTTGATCCTCACGACTAGATGAGTGGAAGATTATTGATATAGGTGTAGGTCACCTTCGTACATTTCTATCGTCATAAGGGAATGGTACTAATCTCATAGTTGATTAGAGTCATATCTTTAATGGGCTTAACTACCTTCAACTTGACTAACTACATGTACCGATTACTTACCCGATACATCACCGTAGAATCTGGAAGCTTCGCTGAGCCATTTTCCCTTTTGATTTGACCATTGAATTAATGGCTAAGAATTCAAGAATAGTTGGGCTTGAAAAGCTAATGTGAATTTTACATTGTGATTATATCTTGCATCAAAGGGAAGATATATCCCAACTCGCTTGATAGTAGGCATGATTGTAGCTTCTTGTACATCTTGAGAAGGTGGTTCTAGTACAAGTGAAGCTGATGTAGTAATGGGGATTGAGAAATCCATGGGTTACTATGAAGCAAAAGGCTTAGTTTAGATCAAATTTCTCCTTGTTCAACGCCCACTATAGGTATCTCCTCCATTATTACTTCCTTTCACAACATCCTTATCGAGTTGGTTCAAGTTCTTCTTTCTCTCTTTGAACTCTCTCTGAGTGAGCCGAGTTGACGACTCGATCTTTAGCCTTGGAAGATGAGTGGTATAATGATTGCCTTTGAGAGATGGAAATTTTCTCAAGGAAAGGAGCTCAACTCTCTTCTTCTTGAACCATTCTTTTGATCTCTTGATAATGACCTATATGCACTCTTTGATATCACTGAGTTCATATACATTCCATTGTACTAGAGGGAGGGGGAGGCCTTGACCAAAAGATACTCGGGGTCAAACATTTCTGAGCCATATTTAGGAACATCATCTTCATACTAATCAAACTTGAATTTATTTATCTATTCCACAGTCATCCTCATATTATCACATTCACGGACCTCATAATCATTGATGCAATTGGCCTAGAAGTCCTTAATTTGTGGTACGTGCTGCAAGTCTAGGAAGTGGAAGGATTCCAGATTCTCTCTAAGGTAAAAGTTTAATCTGGCCATATATGAATACATATTGATGGGTACTAGGGAAGCTTCAACATTGGTAGAATCATGATTAATCTTGCACATGAAAATACTTAGAGAGAGGGGAAGGAAACTTATTTTTTTTTGGATCTTTAGCTTGTCATTCACATCCACCAATTTTTTGCACAACTCCATCAACACCATTTTATCACTCAGATAATGAGGAAACCTCAGTGGCGTGAGGTCAAATCTAGACACCCTTAGATAGAATAATGTAGAGAATAGGATGAAGCTGGAACCATAATGTTTGACCAAAGATGTAGCCTAAACAACAATATCTAGTGTTGGCTCCCTTCTAGTAGCTTGATTACACACATTGTGAACATGTTGTTTACTCTGGCATAATGTTGATTGCTTTCCTTCAAGTCTATTTTTGGATCTCTCTCGAGTGTGGGAGCTCTCTAGGAACACTTGGTGTGGGAATCAAGCCTTAGAATGATCTCGTGCTTGATGGGGTGTACACCAGATATGATGTCATGAAAAAATATTGGTAGCATGCACCTGAAGTAACTTGAAATGTAATCCATCACTAATAAGTTGCTCCCAATCAATAATTTCCTTTCCCTTAAGTATTGTGGTGATGAAGAGTACCATCCATTCATGGAAGTCCTTGGTACTTTCTTCACCCATGACCCGACTCAGGAGGATGATCATATCAGAGAAGGCATTGTGAAATTCACTATGGGAAAGAACCTTTGGGATGTGACTAGGCTTCCTCACATATTTTAGCCAAAATACGAGGGTGAAAACCTTGCGATATATGATCCTTTTTGAACCATTCATAGGTTGCGAAATATTTTGTGATGATGACCATCTCCTTCTTGGTTGGGATCTGTAGACTCTGTGATATGGCTCTTGGATTGAGCACCACCATGATTGAGTTGTCATCATCCTTACCGATTGATTTTTTGATCTCGGTTCATAGTGTAGAGAACATGCCAACACTAGATCAATGTTTTGGAGATACTGAGAATGGCCTCTAGATGCATACAAAAAATTGGTGAATGTATTGTCTTCTATTAGTTCTCTCGACCCTGCCAAACATTCTGTACTTGAGTTCTTCCAAGTCCATGTGCATGACATTGCTATCGTCTATACTTAGGTAATATGATGTGAGAGATGAGAAATGCTCAGAAAATTAAAATTAATGTTCATGGTGACAAAATGCAGCTATATAGGTCATTACAGAAGTGATATCAAGTTTCTGCAACTGAGACAAAAAACTGCTATTTTTAGAAATTAGGACCCAAAGACTACTATTTCGGGTAGGTTGCTTTTTGGCCCACTATCTTCACCGAAATGCTTCCTTCATGTTCTAAATCTTCCATGGATGATTTAGTGTCAATTATAAACACTTTTATTTTTGGAAAGTTACTTTTTCACTTTTTGCTTTTTTGCACTTTTTTCGTGCGTTCCTAATTTTTTGTTACGTAGGATTTTCAATGTCTCTGTTCTTTTGGAGGAGTTTGCTATTTCTAGAAACTTACTAAAAATGGCAAGTGAGATCCAACATAACTTGCTATTTTTATAATCTTAAAATTATGGCATTGAATTGATGAGAAAAATATGGATTCTCTCTCGTTTTCTCTTCTAATGATCTGTTCAAAATTTTGTCATCCGCCGCACTGCTTGATGGCAAATGAGAAAAAAGTGTCCTGGGGATGAAATATTTGAATGATTTATGTAAAAAATCCTGACCACCTTTGGGATTTTTTTTTTTATTCTTCAAGCACTTGGGTGAGGAAGATCTGCTCAAAATTTCACTAAGATCGGGTGTATGGTTTGAGAGATATGAGTGTTTTCTTGTTTCCATGCCCTAGGGTTTCGATAGCTCTTGTCCATGGATTTACCTGAATTTTTTTTTTCTTGCTGAAGAAATGTGGGAGGATGATATAATGATGGAGGATGTGTGATAATAGTAGCAATGGAAGATTTGAGAGATAATCCGGTAGTGGAGGAAAACTGAGCGTCTGTGAAGGAAGAAACTAGTGGCCTCATGATAGTTATAAAATTTGCACAAATTTCAAGGTTTGGAATGCGTCGCAATTTATTGCACCTATTGATCCAAATATTTGGTACCCTTGGTGTAAAAAATTGTGCCCCATCCCCATTGGGCCACTTGTCATTGTATGATTGGTAGTTAGGTTCGAGTGAGGGGGTTTAGAAAGAACACCTTTTTAGTCTACTCCGGGCCACATGATGAATTGAGGTATAAAGAGAATGGGGGGTGTATTTTATTACACCTATTGCACTAATATTTGGTGAAATTGTTACATAAAAGTGCACCCTATGCTGATTGGGCCATGTGGTGGAGCGAGGGTTGGGAAATGGAGCATAGGGGGCTTATTTGGCAAGTAAGAGCTTAAGCTTGGTCACCTGAGGGTGCAAGAGTCCAAATTGGGTAGGGACACATTTTATTGCACCATATTGAACCAAATATTTGGTGAAATTAGTGTAAAAAATATCTCCACATTCTAATTGGATGGGTTTTTGACTTAGAAATTGGCTAACTGTTGGAGATTGTGCATTGGAGAGCGACTTGTTGGGACCATAACACAAGCTCAAGGAGGAGATTTTTTGATGAAATATTATACGATCTTGACTAAAAATGGAATTATGAATCTAGTGGTGGGAATTTTAGACCTTTTCTCCACCATTTAACCCCTGAAATTTTTTATTTTTGTTCTGGATCCTAGGATGTGCATGAGAAAAACTTGATGGGGACATAGTGCGCCAAGGTGTTGTGAAGAATATAATTCCAACATTTTGTAGAGATCTGAATTAAATTTCTAATTATATCTTGTTTGACTCTTAAATCCTTCTAGAGATCCTGGAATCACCTTCTCGAAGCTCAGTGGCTATTTTTGCACTATGCGCTGCTTAGGCCTCCAAGACTCACTTTTACTGAACTTGCTCCAAAACTTGCGAATCTTCCCAAAACCTTCCAAAACTGATTGAAAAATGTAAAATCTCTGATATGCCTCCCTGATGAATTTAGGCCTTTTGTTTTACTTCGAGGTGTGTGCACCAAACTAGAATATCGAAAGTGGTCTTTCCCAAGTTTGCCAAAAATCCCTTTTTGATGGATCTTACCTAGGAAGCACTTGAAAAGATTGGGTACCCATAAATAACCTATGGGAACACTAACTTGAGGATTAGGGTCATATGAAGGAGGGCTCAGGGTGACCTCTAGGTAAAATTTTTGAGTAGGGTGTGGTTGTCATGCTTGGAAATTATGGATTTCCTGTTACATTCGTATTATAAAAATAACTAGCTCCACTTGGGATATATTATAAGTTGAGTGTAATGAGGACATAATATGAGAAATCTATAATATCCATTCATAACATTGACCAATGCATTATCCATTGGTCCTTGCAGAACACTCAACTTGTAAGAGATAGCTAGAAAGGGACAACACACATAAAAATAAATGACTGAAGGGAAACACACCACACAACAAGGGAAAATAACACACAAACGGAAAAAGGGAAAAAACCTAGATCACCTATAATACAAAGTGTGGGTGAAAACCAACTTTCACCGATAATATTGTTTCAACTATTTCCCACTATAGATTAGTTCCAATGATGTTCCGTCCAAATATGATAAAGGAAAGCATTTTCTCCACACACTCACGAATCTGAATGGATCGAGACACAAAGAGCCAAAATTTCCATGGCTCCCTTTTAGTTCTATCCTTCATTCCCATAACAAAACAAGATCTCCAACTTTAAATTCCCTTTCCCTTGCTTTTTGTTAAAAATCTTATTTACCTTCATTGACACTCCACGATATGATCGACCACTCGAGCCTGTTCTCTTCCAACTTATTAAGAAACAAGATTATTTTGTTGATTGAATCCTTGTCTTATTCATCTTCTATTCCTGGAGCAACTTAAGAGATGGTATTTCAACTATAATGGGAATTTTTGCTTCAACTCCATATAATAGTGATATGCCGATTGATTTCTTTGAGTGATCCTATCCACCCATAATGCATAATACAACTTCTTGTGTCAATTCCTCTGATTTTCATCCATGAGCTTACAAAAATAGTCACATTGCTTTTGTTACTTGATTCGGCCTGACCATTCTCATGTGGGTAATAATCTGACAAGTGGGATAATTTTTTTTTGTAGCCATAGCTGAATTCCTTCAATTCCCTTAAAGAAAAATATGTGGCATTGTCACTACATATTCTCAAGGACTCCGAAATGGACTATGATGTTCTCCTTGATGAAATTGTAGACCATTTCAATGTTAGCTTTCTTCACAAGAATGAATTCCACCCACTTATTGAAATAATCTATCATTGTGAGCATATAGGTATGGCCCATGTTTGAGTGAGGATTTAGAGCACCGATGAAGTCCAGTTCCCACTTTGTTGAAATGATTCTTTAATGAAAACTCGGCCTGAGGAGAATTTCTGCAAGATGTGGCCTCCCAATAAACTATTTGCATGCCTCGCACTTGGAAACCCATTCTTGAGTGTCTACAAAAAGAGTAGGCTAGTAGTATCTTCCTTGTAAGATCTTGTGAGCGGTGACCTTTGCTGAAAAATGACCACCACATGCTTGATCTTGATATGATTTCAAGAGTTTCACTTGTTGTTCTTTATCTACACACATGAGAAAACATCCATCAAGACCTTTTTTATAGAGTTCATGGTTCCAAATCATGAACCTTGTTTCTTTTATATGAAGTGTTCTCCTTTTTTTTGTAGTCAAGATGGGGGCATTCTCCATAGGTTAGATAATAGGTGATGTCTATGTACCACTCATCGGTAGTAGTTACAAAGAGAACTTGCAGACTATCTTCAAAACAAGTGGAGCAAGAATAATTGTCTTCGCCATGTTGAGATTTGAGAGTTTCATTTTTAGTGATCAATCTACACATACCATTTCCCCATACCAAATTGGAGGGTTGGATCTCCAAGTCATACTCCTGAGTCTTTGTAACCCATTTCCCTCTTTGAGCTTTAGGATCTTGTTGTGTCAAGATGGACTTTATTGCGCTTCCTAGGACCATCGCCACCATTTGAGAGTTGAGTATGTAAAACCTGAAATTTTTTACAGCCTTGACCACCACATAGGCATGTTTCTCTAATTGGATATATTTTAGCTCATGTTTCTTCAACGTGCAACTCATGAAGGCAATAGGTGCTTCCACACCTTCATCATTCTTCTCGAACATGAATGACAAAGAGGGTATGCTCTAATAAATAAAAATACATAATGAATTGTTTACTTTGGTTGGAAAGACTTAAGATCATTGTAAGAATAAGACAAAATGTCGAATAATTTTTCAACAAAGATACACACCTTCACTTTTCCTCAGGTGAACAACACTTTCCAATATTGACCATCCTCATATGCTTTATGGTGCCAATATTTTCCTTCTCAAAATTAGTTGGGCACTTTGAAGACTTCTTTGATTTATCTTGGATGAATCTATTATGCTTATTAAACAAGTCTTACGAGATAGATAAGAAATTTTAGGATTTTATTTCCTTTAAGATTTATTACACCCTCTTCATCAATTGCTTCTTTGTCTTCCTTAGAACCGACTCCTGTGTGGGTTATTGATTCCCTTAAAGAAGAGGTTATTGAAATTATCTCTTTCTTCCATGAAGGCCAAGAGTTGGTTGTCATCATTGAAAACTTGATAGTGGTTAACATTATCGGGCACACGCTGGGCCTAAAACCATCTCTATGGTTAATTTATCTATTCAAAAGGAAGGACGAAGTGTCACTAGGGAAGGTGAAACTCATAGGGGAATCAAACTTTTCATTATGTTCTTTCGTAATAGACTCAATGGAGAATGCATCGAAAGATTAAATGTAATTCCATACTCTTTTTCTAGAAAGTTGAGTCTTGGATTTTTCTCCTGTATTGCTTCCAAAATTTCTTTACTATCGCTTCCATATCACCTTGACATCTTAACTTCTTTATCCCCATATCTTTTGCTATGCCCATGCCCAAGAGGAGGGCTTTATACTCCACCATGTTATTTTTGTTATCAAACTGTAGCTTGTAGGAGAACGGGTATAGTTCACCAAAAGGAGAGGACAACACCACACCGATCCCAAACTTGCGCTAGAATGACTACCATCAAATTCCATTGTCTAGATTTGATCCTCTTCCTCCTCCATAAGAAGTGGAAAATTCTCATCTTTCTTTGATGTGAGGAAGTAGTTTCCTAGCCCACTATCCTAGAATAGGATGTTTGCCCTTGGATCATTATATTTTTATACTATGTACTTCATCTTCCTTACTAGAAGATATTTATTCATCTCACCTTTTACTATAATGGTTACAGAGATAACCAATCCATTTTGATCTCTCCACCCAAATCTCTGGAGAAGGTTTGACTCAGTAGAATCCCAAAAGATGCTAGAATATCTACCACTAGGATCGTGAGAAGCACCTTCTTCTCTTGAAAATCAGCTAGTGCCACCTGTGCATCTTTGATTCTTCCCACCAACAAAACTTGTTTAGATTCCATTGAGTAACATGAGCCATTTTCCCAGTCAAGGTGAGGCCTAGAGAATTTTTAACTTTGATTGGCATCACATTATCTGAGGCTCCAAAATCTATGATGCAATTATTGAGTTGGAACCATTTAATGAGAAGTGATAGGTAAAAAGGTTCAACTTTGTTGGTTTTGGAGGCACTGAGGGCTATCATGTTTTGTGAAGGTGGTGTGGAAGGTGTGGGAAGCAGGCCTTTGGAAATTGAGCTTGATACTATAGGGCTACCACCATGGAGTACATCAATAAACCTATCAAATTGGGCATGATGTGTTTGTAAATATTCAATCTCTATGATTTGGAATTTGGTTTTACTTGCATGTTCTACATAATCACATGGAGTCGTGGTGAATAAGTTTGAGGCTCCCGGGACGATGGAAGATTTACATGGTAGAGGTTTTTCTACTATGAGAGTTAGATTTTATTTCACTGGACTAGTAGCTGGCTTGGAAGAAGGTGAGGATGTGGATTTTGGTGGAACCTTTGATGATTTTGTAGGAATAGTTTTAGAAGAAGAACTATTTTTATAACTTTAGGACTAGAAGAAGAGCTAGGGAACTTACTTGGTGCGGCATCATGATTCTTCCTAGCTACTTGGGTTTGGTTTTTCTTTAGACTACTCCATTGAAGGTGGTATCGGTGATCCTCTGCTAATAATTTTATTTTGTGGAACTTCCACGAAGGATTCTCTTTCTTTTCCTTTCCCTTCATTGCAAATGTTGAGGATGAGGTGCCTTTCTTGGATTGTGTATGAGGGAAAACTACACATGAGAATCTTAGGGCTCCTTCATCATCATCATCTTCATCTCCTTAATGTACTCAATTAGGCCATTGTGTGTATCACCATAAAATTTCTCAACTTCAAGATAGTTATTATCATCTCCTACATCTTCTTCTTCAAGTTCTTCTATCTTCACTTCTTCCTCTAGTTCATTAGAGTCACAAGTGACATTAATCGGTGGTGCTTCGAGAGAGAGTTGGTGAGGAGGTGGGGTAATCCTTAACCTATTGGGAGGATTTAGATTCCTTGGAGTGTTTCACATTGTGATCTAAGACAATTTTTTTGAAGGCAACCAAGTCATTGAAATTTTTTTAACATCGGTTCTATGGTAACTAAGCCTAAACTCGACCTTTTTGATTTCCATTCGACCTTTCACTTTTCTAGATAAGATTAGATCATCTTCCATCTCGATCCTAAAGTCTTGTGCTTCCCTCAAATTTCTAGGTTGGGCTCTTCTCGAGGAATAAATCAACTTCCATAGGAAAATCAGTGATGAGGAATCTTTTTAAACTATTTTCGGAGGCACAACATCTTCAGGAATTCTTCTTGTTATCTGTTATATTTAGAAATTAAGTCTTGCATTGAATCGAAGCATATTTCTTCATTTGTACCAACTGGACAAAGAAATCCTGATAGTATTTCATAGATTTGAATCTATGTTGAAATACACTTCTTATATCTTCCTAACAGGTGATAGACCTTGGTGGTAACATGTAGAACCATTCAAAAACTTCTTATTGAAGTGATTCAAAAAATATTTGAATATATATATCTCCGTGCTCAACATCCAACACACACATAAGTGGTGATGAACGCCGATACATGTTCATCAAGGAGTTGAGAACCTTCCCATCCTGAATTTTGGGAAGTTTTTTCTTGAGCCCTTCGGTAGCTTGTGGAGTGGTTAAACAAGGGAAAGTGGTAAGGTGTTTCCACCTCATGGTATATTTGGCTGCATTCTTCATGATCACGATCTGCCATTCCATTTCGATTCTAGCTTCCAAAATTTCTAAGGTTATGACTTTAGCTAGTTCTCTTGCATTTTCTTTGGCTTGAGCTCTTTCAATCTCTTCAATTTGAGCTCTTATTTCTTCTTCACTCTTGCTTCTCTCTTTCTCTATCTTCTTCTTTGGTCTCTCTATTAGTTAAATCTTCAAGATTATTATTGACGTATGGGAAATCAATGTCCAATGGATTGATAACACTCATACTCCAAATGGAACAGTTGCTTGACAAAAGGGAGACCTCTGATTTCTAAGCAACTCTTGTCTTCTTTGAAGCTCTTCAAAAATGGGATCAGTTTGTCCTCCTTGTCTTTATTGCTAGGTGTACCTTCTATCCACAAGCTTGAAAATCTATGCTCTTCTTTACGAAGTGCATAAATTTTTCATCGCCTTTCTAATTCAATAGTGCACTCTTCTTCAAGATCAAATACTCTCGTGGCAATGAAGTATTTATTAACACTTTTCTTGTTGGACCAAATAACCTCTCTCAAATTTGAAGAAATATCCTCTTGAATGTGGAAGAGTAACTTAGGTCTTTCAACTAGGAATAGCCATGGTTTGAAGACATAAGGCTCGGTGGTTATCCAAATTCTAGATTTTTTTCTTTTTTGATTTTTTTGGATTTTTCAATTTTTTTGTATTTTTGAAGGTCATTTTTTGGGTACGAGATGATACTAAATATTCCCCATGGTAGGTGCTACAAAATTTTGGTGAGAAAATTTGTTGGGGACAAATTTGTTAATTTTTAGCCAATTTTAGGGAATCTAAGTCCCTCTACTTGGGTGGTGTAGCTCCACTTTATTGTGAGCAAAAAGAAAATAAAAATCATGGTTTGCCAAGAGGTCGGGGAATAGGTACACTCCACTATATCTATGGAAAATGATTACAAGGAATTATAAGGGAAGAATTTGTTGAAGTGTGAGGAAAGGGGAGTGGGAAGTTAGAAAAGGAAAATTAACCACACAAGTAGAAAATCAGATTCTTGCAAGAGCCAATTAGATGGTTCACATTCAAAATTCATTAGAAATAAACAACAAGATTATTATGCCAATGGTAAGAGGAAACCATGCACAAAAAGTTGCACACATTCATGAGCCATGAAAAGAAACAATCCATTTCTTTGTTTCCATTTTTATCAAGTTGTACAATGTAGGAAATGGAGGAAAATAGTTAAGGAAGTAGGAAGAAAATTCTATCTCTCTTGCTTAGCTCAAAAGATATCTCTCTTGAGTACAAAATTGACAACCCTTAAGAATGAGGGAATCATTATATTATATAGGATCAGAAAATACCTTTCATCTACCCCCCACATGACCTGTAATTTCCCCATTCATCTCGTGACATTTCATCTTCCTAAGAACTAGGAAATTAAGTTCCCTTTTTATAAAACAAAGGGACTTTTACAATTCAACCTTATAAAGTCACTTTAATGAATAAGACAAAATTTCATGATTACATATAATGAAGAATTATAAGAGGAGGAGAAGAAAGGTGATAAGGGGAAAAAGAAAGATATATATATATATATATATATATATATATATATATATATTGAAGATGACCATGCTCTTTCTTGAAGAGCTCTCGAGTGTTGGAAAAATTTAAATATCCTGGAAATCCTTGCTGAATCTTTCTACTGCTAGGATTACCTAGAACTCTCGAGGGATTGGAATTAGACTGAGGAACTTGATGCAATTCCTTGCAAGGGAGTTTATGTGTTTACATTCTAAGTACCATGCTTGATACTTCTTTACAGTGGTGGAAAGGATTTCTAGTATCTCGGCTAGAGATTCCAATGTGTTTTCAATGAATGAAAAAGGATCTCTGGCTTCATTCTTAACTTGGACCTCAAATGATTTCAAAAAATATTTTGTTGAAATGTCTAGGTTCACTATTGGAACCCCCCAAGTTTTTGGATTTGGGAATCTACCAATTTCTAAATCCTCTGAACATATTCTTCACAAGTATACAACTCATCAATGATATGCTTGATCGGTTCCTACCTCGTAAAAAATACTTGGGCCCAAACTTGAGACAAATACTCTTCCTCCGTTGAGAACACACCTTTAATCACCAAGAGGGATGAATGAACTCTACTCATGTCCATGACCAAGGAGTATAATTGGTCCCCGTGATCCTTCTCGGCCTCAATTGATTCTTTAGTTGCGAGCACTTTCATCATTGTGTCATCCATGTATTTTTACAAGGTCATCATTTCTAGAAGTAGCGTATTTACTTTATCAAGGATCATATTCACCCATTTGTCATTGGATTTTCCCTGTATAGTGAATGATTGGGTCTTACCGATGGATTCGAGGTCAATTTAATTAACTAGAGTGAAATCTTATGTAGGAAGAGAATTTCCGTAACTAGGGTTTAGGAGTACTTACACATAGGAGTTGAGAGTACGGATGTGATATTTTTCTTGATCTAAATTTTTCTTGAACTCCTTGATCCTCATGACTAGACGGTGGAATATTCTTGAGATAGGGTAAAATAACCTTCATACGTTTCCGGTCCCAAGGGAATGGTGCTAATCTCGTAGTCAGCTAAAGTCATCTCTTCAATGGGATTAATCGCCTTCGGCTTGACTAACTCCACATATTGATTATCTGATACACCACCGTAGAATCTGAAGCTTCTTGAACCAATTTTCTCTTTTCGATTTGAAAATTGAAGTATTGGATAAGAAGTCGAAATAGAGAAATGAAGATATCTCTCGATTCTCGATTTGGTAGCGAGCATGATTATAGATTCTTGTTCAAGTTGAGAAGGTGGTTGTCAGAAGTCAGAGAAGAAGTGACACACATAGTAGGGATTGAAAAATCTAGAGGTTGTTGTGAAGCGAGAATACTTAGTTGGGTCAATCTCTCCTGTTCAAGGTCCACTATAGGTATCTCCTATATTCTTACTTTCTTTCGCAACCTCCTCTATCAAGTGGGCTCAGTTCTTCTCGATTCTCTCTTTGAAATCTCTCCTAAGTGAGATGATCCGATGACTTGATCTTTTCCTTAGAAGATGAGTGGTACAATGATTGCCTCTAGAGAGATGGAAAGTTCCCAGGTAAGGAGCTCAAATATCTTCTTCTTAAACCATTCTTTTGATCTCTTGATAATGACCTCTATGTGCTCTTTGATATCATTGGGTTCTTGCACATTCCACTACACTAGAGGGAGGGGAGGCCTGGACCACATGATACTCAAGGTCAAACATTTATGAACCATCTTTAGGAACATAATCTTAAAACCAATCAAACTTGAATTTATTCATCCGTTCCACAAGTAATCCTCATATTATCACATTCATGGATCTCATACTCATTAATGTAATCGGCCAAAGAAGTCCTCAATATGTGGTACATGCTGCAAGTTCGGGAAGTGGAAGGATTCTTGTTTCTCTCTAAGGTCAAAGATTCTCTCGCCATATATGAATACATATTGATGGGTGTCGGGAAGCTTCAACATTGGTGGCATCGTGATGACTCTTTCATGTGAAAATACCCGAGAGAGAGGAGAAGGAAACTTTCTTCTTTTTTGGTTGTTAAACTTGTCATTCATATGCACTAATTATCTGCACAACTCCATTAACACCATTTTATCACTCGGATAACAATGCAACATCAATGGGGTGATTTTAAAGCTAGCTACCCTTAGATAGGAGAATGTGGAGAATTGGATGAAGTTGGACCCATATTTTTGACCAAAGAGGTGGCCTGAGATGAAAATATCAAGTGTTGGCTCCCTTCTAGTAGCTTGATTACACACATTGTGAACATGTTGTTCACTCGGCATAATGTTGATTACTTTCCTTCAAGGCTAGTTGTGGATATCTATCAAATTCGGAGATCTCTAGGGAATTATTGGTGTGGGAATCGGGCCTTGGAATGATCTCATGATTGCTAGGGAATACACCAGATATGACATCATGAAAAATATCTTGGTAGCATGCACCTGAAGTAACTGGAAATGTAAGCCATCACTGATAAGCTTCCCCCAATCAATCATTTCATTTCCCTCAAGGATTGTGGTGATGAAGAGTGCCATCCATTCATGGAAGTCCTTGGTACTTTCTTCTCCCTTGACTTGACTCGGGAGGATGATCATATCGAGAGAGAATATGTTGTGAAATTTGCTACGGGAAAGAACCTTCGAGATGTGACTAGGCTTCCTCTCATGTTTTAGCAAAGAGACAAGGGAAAGACCCTAGAGATATGAATATTGTTTAAACCATTCAGAGGTTGTGAAATATTTTTTGATCACAACCATCTCCTTCTGGGTTGGGATTTGTAGACTCTGCGATATGGCTCTTAGATTGAGCACCACCATGTTTGAGTTGTCATCTACCTTGATTGTTCCTGTGTCTGGTTCATAGTGTTGAGCACATGATAACACTAGCTCAATGTTTTGGAGGGACTAAGGATGGCATCTAACTTCATATAAACCATTGGAAAATGTCTTCTCTTCTATTCATTCTCTCAACCCACCAAACATTCTATACTTGAGTTCTTCCATGTCCATGGGTGTGACATTGCTATCACCCACACTTAGGTACTCTGATGTGAGAGCCGATATAGGCTCAAGATCGTAAAATTGATCTTCATGGTGATAAAGGTGGCCATATAGGTTATTACGAAGTGATCGCAAGTTTCACGTAATCGAGACAAAAATTACTATTTTTAGAAATTAGGACCTAGGGACCGTTTATTTTGGGTAGGTTTCTTTTTGGTGCTTTCTTTGCAAAAATTCTTTCTTCACATTTTGAATCTTCCATCGATGATTTAGTGTCAATTCCAAGCACTTTATTTTGTTGGAAAGTTGCTTTTTTCACTTTTTCACCCACGTGCCTTAGTTTTTGTTATGTAGGATTTCTAATGTCTGTTCTTCGGAGGAGTTAATTTTTCTAGAAACTTACTAAAAATGGAAAGTGCAAACCAAAAACACTTGCTATTTTTAGAATATGAAAATGAAGGCGTCGATTAATGAGAAAAATATGGATTCTTTCTAGGTTTTTGATGGGTGTCATTATTCCCTTCATTTAATCAACTCTTTGTTGATGTCATATTCAAGCCAAGGGTGGTGTCCACACTATATGCAACAAGAAATCTTAGTGATCCAATAATTGAATGTAGTTATTTGTTTTCTTTTTTAATATTTTAAGGGCATTTTCTCAATGTCTTGAGGATTTCTTGGCCAAAACCTTATTGAAATCAAACTATGGAAACTTCTTTGAAGTAAACACTCTCTCTGAAATAAATTGCTGGAAATAAACACACATTTGCGAGAATGGAATAGATTTATGTAAGTAAACACACATTACGAAATAAACACACTTGCATTGAAATAAACACAATTGATAATGTTGAAAGATAATTGCAAAGAAATAAGAATCTAATCTAGAACACCTACAGAATAAGTATACAACATATTTCAACTTGAGTAATCAAAAACATTTACAAATTAATAGATCTATACTATTTTCTCTAGAAATATAAATACCAATAAAACGAAGATCCTGGTTCTTGGAAGAGTGGGCCCTTACTCCACCTTGAAATAGGATTTGACAACTTAATATAATATGAAAATAGAAATGGTTATTTATTGATAAAATGTTACGCATTACAAAAACATATTGTCTCTTTCTATCTCTCTGTGCCTTTATCTATGTATAAGTTTATCTCTCTCTATATCTAACTATAGGTTTACATATATATAATTCTTCCATAGATGCATTTACAACCATAAGCTGTCCCTCTTGATTCGGATAAAATTGAATCATGCCCAAAATAGATGCTGAGTTGGATCATGGATGGATGTATTGCTGTATGATAGTTATCCCTGGATTTGTGAGTATGAAGAATCGGAAATCTTCTAATCTACTCCTGATTGAAAGGATCATTGATTGTTAAATTACCAAACATTGTTAGAATAAAAAATTCTCACTAGCTCCGAACTTTAGAAGTTCTAAAACTAAAGGAAATCGTTCCAGGATCTAACTGTAAGGGTTCCGGAGCTACATGTAGGAGTCACGGAACTAAGTCCAAAGTTCCCGTAACTAATTACGAAAGTTATGAAACTAAGTGATAGAGCTCGTAATTACATAATGGAGTTCTAGAACTAAGTCTAGAAGTTTCGGAACTAGAGCCGTATTGAAACCAATGCTTCCAAAAACATGCTGACCACTTCATACTTTGTTCTTCCGACTGATTATGACCTGTTTTATTACAAAATTGAATTTCCAAAGAACTTTGTTAGGAATTACAAAGTTTTTAAACATTAGAACTACAATCAAAAAAAGATGGAAAATTACATCCTAACTTATATTAGATAAAACAAAAGTCACAAAATGTAGTCAAACTTGATAAAAAGGAGAGTAAAATAAGATCATTTATTGTACATTAATCGATATATTATGGCCTCATCATCTCACTCGTACTTACTTGTTTGTAAGTCCTCTTAAAAAATTTACTCTTGAAACTTTGGGTTATGTATTACGCATTCCGATTGATTTCCCGGTCAAATGGTGAAACTAAATATCCCAGTGTTTTAGTTCGAAAACACTATACCCCGATCCTGTTTCTAATTTCCTCTTCCATTCCTCAAACTGAGTGGGATCTTGAGGTTATTTGTTTTTCCATGGAGACAATGGGAGTGAGAAGAAGGGGACGCCTTGTCCTCATTCCCATCCATATGCCCTTGTTCTTTTCATTGATCGAGAGGATTAGTGTGTATAAATCCTTTTCTGTTTCTAGACTGCAGATCAATTTTATGGGAGATATTAATTCCCTTATCCTCAAGGCAATTGTAAGAAACTCCCATATTTTCAAACATCCATCATAAATCTCCTCAAAATTTTCCACCTCATAAAAGGTGAAGGCATCAATAATTTTACGTAAACTGGCAAGATATTGTGTCTTGATCCGTCTATTAAAGGCATGGGTTCCAAAATGCTTAACGAAAGTAGATGGTTTACCATAATGATCTCATGTAGAAAGTAGATAAGCTAGCTTTCAATAGATGCTCAGAATCCCTTTCCTTCCATGCAATATGATTTTGAAGAAAAAAATTAATGCATTAAGCTAGCTTTCTCCCACATACAAATTGATCATGAAGCATGTGTTCTTTTCTAGCATAAGATTACAGAGATAGAATTCATAGAGAATATTTTTATGCTCTACACTGGCTGAAGAATAGGTTGTCATGAACTCAAATTCATCTTTTATTTCATGTGGAAGGCCACATGCAATTATTGATAGCTTCCAACAAATGAATTGTTCTTCTAGAAACATGCTATATGCAGGAGAATGTCTCCTGCATGCAAGCAATTTTCACTCATTATGCAAACCATTTGTATTTTTACAAGACATTTAAATTTGTCTCCCTCTTCTTTATAAAATTTTTCTTCCCATTCCTTTCTTGCTTTCTTTTCATCTTCCATCTTACTTCTCAAATCCTCATTGGATGTTTTGATTTCACTGAGTTCCCTACAAGTATCATCCCATAACTGCTTGAGTGGCCAATAAGTTAATTCAGTCTATGTAGATATTATTGACATAGTACTTTATCTTCTGGAAATTTTACATTCTTCCTCTTTCTCCATCATCTACCATTTAACTCTTATCATTCCTCATTCCTTCATGAGCTAAGTTGTTAGTTCCCAATGAGCATATCTCTCTGTTCCAATTTGAGTTTGAGGAAGTTCAACTCCTCATCCTTTTCTTTGATAATGAGTTATGCTTTGGACAACAACAGAGCTGTCTAACTGCTATTTCTCTTCTTTCTCTGAAATTTCTTTGGGGATTAAACATTCCTCTTATACCAAAGGAAATTTCCCTTCGTACTCTCAAGATGCCAACTCTTATTCTTCATGTGATAGTGCTGCTGATTCACCCAACTCTTGAAAAACCTGTTTCTCAAATATCTCATCTTCTTTTTCCATCTTAGTTTGGCTCGGTCTAGGAGGAGTCATGGCCATGTTGCCTAGAATATCGTAGCTTCGTTTTCCAACTTGTCTTTTATTTCATCTCCTCTGGAATTTCTCTAGACCTCTTATGAATTCCTTTTTTTTTGAGTAGCTTCGGTATGTTTAGAAGTAGGTTTCCTCCTAGAGATTATTCTAATTTTCACTTCTTGTGATTACCTAGGTGAAATGTCACCGTTAGAGATAGATATTAGCTCTCCTGTAGCTCGCTGCCGCAGAGGAAGGAGTTTATTTTAAAGGTACAGATAGGTTCTGAGTTTTATTTATTCTTCTAGATCTTCTCCTTTTTGGTATAGTCTCCCACCTATTTCCTTATTTTCCTTTGTAGAGGCATCAATTTCCAAATTAGTTGCGGGATAAAAAGGAGTTGATATTACCCTACTACTAATATAAGGGTTTTACTTCAACTTGTTAAGAAATTTCTCCCATATTTCTTCTCCATTTTTCTTTACAAGAAAATGGTGTTGGTACACCAAATGAACTAACCCATGATGTCTGATTGTTCTAACACCCCAGAATACCTCTAGACCATTGTATGAATGGAGTCAAAAATAAACCCTTGAAGGTTTTGTTAGTGCAAAATCACAAGCACCCCTGGACACACATCGGGTTTCTAGGTTGATGTTTAGGCATCCAGTGTGATTGCACAAACATGGAAACCTCTCTCCAAGCATGGGACTTGTAAAGCCGAGAGAGGAATCTCCGAGAGAAGGTTGGTTCCCTCTTTGCTAAACTACCTGCCACAAGCTATTCCAGTGCGAGCAAGCTAATCTAATCCTAATCTAACCATGCCAAGGAGACAGAGAGAGAGAGAGAGAGGGAAAAAAAGCAAAAGCCTACACTAAAACAAAGTGATACACCGAGAGAAGGAGAATGTTGGACATCTATCAAAACTCGCCATGGGACAAAGAGAGGTGAGCAATGGGAAGGATGGACGAGATGCATCACGAGCCCAAGGATAGATTTCACACAGAAAATGTCCCAAAACTCCATGAACACACTCAAACCTACAATGAACATTCAAACATGCACTGAGACACCTCTGAATGAAGAGAGGCAAGAAGAAGACAAGCGAAAATGAGAGAGGATGGACGGATGCATCACGAGAACACATTTTGTTGCTCCGAGTTTGCAGAACATCATTCCATTAGTAAAAGGCAAAACGCCATTACAGAGCAAGGGAGGAGGTTCGAGCTCCATTTTCAACCCTAGAGAAGAAAAGAAGGGAGAGGGCAGCGGAAAGAATGAACCAAACTTTTTTAAAATGAGCCAAATCGCTTTTACATTGCATGGAGTCGAGCCTGGGGACGAAAAACATGGGAAAACGTGTAAGCCCATTCCTCATTAAATGCCAACGCATTAAAATAGCATAGGATACCTTACCAACCCATACCCTGCCATCTTTGACCGATTTGGAGGAGAATGCGACCCATTCTGCATTAATTTGGCCGCTGAAATGTCACTTCTGGCCATGCACACGCGTCAGAGCCGTTTCTCAATTTTCTCTCTTCAGACTGCACCAAAACTCGAGGTTGATCCTAGAATCATGTAGAGCATCTCAACAGCTTTCCGTTGATATAAAGAACATGGAAATCTGAGCTCTGGATCAAAAGATATGGCGATCTGAAGATTTAGGGCACGGAACAGACCAAGACAGATTTCGAAATATTTTCCCGCGCTTCACCACCTAGACGACACGTGGCAGGCTCTGATTGGTCGCGTAATTCTCTCTCCTCTACCTTTCGGTAGGCTATCTTTTGAATTTTCCTTGTGGGCCCTAGCTGGGACACGTGGCACTATCCCATTGGTTCGGATCGGTGCTCGAAAACTCGCCCCTTGACTTTTTGACTTTTCTCTTTGTGGCACGTGGCGATTTCTCATTGGTCCTCGGCCCCTTCGGCTCCTTCGCGTACTTCACCTCCATTTGTCCCGGATGTCCCATTTGATTTTGGGCCCTTTGTGCTCATTTCGGCCGGTTCGGGCATTTCGGTCTTTGGTTCGGGTATTTTGTTCCATCTGTCCCACTTTGTTTCGGACTGACTCGACCCTTTTCGCCCGTTCGGCCGGTTCGGGCCTTTTTGTCCCAACTGTCCCAATTGCTCCTAGGACTAGGACTTAGCCGATTTTCACCATTTTTTCTGGATCAACCTTCTTGCCTTCTGCAACCTTTTCCCGCATTTTCTCAGAGCTTGCTCCTTCCTTCCTGGACAGGAGAGTTAGAAAAATATCTGAGAGAACCTCAGAAACATGATGTTTGCTCTGAATCAATCAATGTGCCTGGGACTTGAATATTCTGATGCATGTTATCAAAATTACCGGGGGAAATTTTGACAACAGTTTGGCGACTCAGTGGGGTCATCTGCCTGCTAGATGAAAAGACCAGTAGCCTGAAGCAATCCATTGGGCATGGAGTCATAAGCAAGCCTGAAAACTGATCTGAACTTGAAAATCTCCCCTCTGAGCCACTTGGAAACCACCGGGCATGGAGTTGTTCTCACCAAAACCACTGAAATGAACTGTGCCAGAGCAAAACCAGCAACACCAAAACTATGTACAGAACTGAAAATCATACATGTCCCAAATGGAACATGCAGAGTGTGCACGAGCACTTCTTCTACTGAAAGCAAATCTACCTACTCTACTCTAGCTGGAAGCAAAGGGCAAGCTAAACAAACCTCCCAGAATTTGGTTGTGAGAAATAGCTTCCTTTCTTCAAAATTGGCAGCCATGCAATTGATTTGGCACTGATCATGGCTGTTTGGATGGATGGAAAATCAACAAGAAGCTGGTCTTCTATCCAAATCATCAAGGTATCAACTGAAAAATCCAATACCTCTTTTAGTTGCTCTGCATTTGGATTGGAGAGGTATGGCAGTTGATCCTTAGTACTTTGTAGCTCATCCTCATGCTCAGAAGCAAACATGACTGGTTGTGACTTCTCCTTTGGCTCCAATGAAGCCAAGTACCTGATTGGGCACGGTCTGATCCGTTTGATATGCCCATAGCTTTGATTTTCAACTCCAAGAATGGAGTCTTCTTGTAGACCCTCCTGAGTGGATGGTGTGGAAGAAATGGTGGGACTCTTCTGTCCTTTCTCTTCCTCCAATGAAGAACATGGAAGATTAAAATCTTCCAATTTTGATTCCAAAGGGCTGCTATAAGATGCAGGCTGCTGCAAATGAAAGTTCTCCTTCATGGCAGCAGGCTCTTGTGTTTGGAATGTGGATGATGAAAGAGAGAATGGTGAAAACTCAACCGGCTCTTCTCCATCAAAAGGTCAGCTCCAAATCGATGGTAAAAGCGCCTCATTGTTGTCTCACTGTTCGTATTCAACTTCCTCCGTGGTGTCCTCTTGATGTGCAACCTGACCACCATGGTTTCCTTCACTCTCCAATATTGAGTTTGAGAGATCAAACTCCTTTTCAGTAATAGAACTTGAGAGAGATGAAGTGGAAAGAAGAACTGAAGGTTCTTCTCAGAGCTGCTTTGTGCTCAAAGCCGTTGGATCTGCACTTTTCTCCTCCACAGCTAGAATGTGCTCCTCTTCTTTTGGATTTGGAGCAGCTTCTCCTTCCTCCAATGTTTGAAGAGAATCTTGCTCTTGATTGAACTCCTCCTCCAGCATGAAGTTTGTCAAGTCAAACTCTTCAATTTGTTGCTCTAGAGGACAAGTTGGGACTGCAAGATCTTCTTCTCCAACAAAATCAGTCCTCACCACCATTTGTTCAACCTCACCTCTTCTGTAGGCTTAACCATCAAGGGGATCTTTGTCATCCCAAATCTAAGAGCCCAACTCTTCAGACTGTCTGTCACTTCTTTTCTTTTTGGCTCTTCCTCTTGTTGTCCTTGATGACTAATTTTTTCAATTTCTTCTTTCCCACATGGAATTGGGGATGCAAGAGGAGGGATAGGTTGAAACTCAACTGATTTGACAATTTTGTGTGGTGGTGGAGGTGGTGAAACCTCTTGTTTCTTTGGAGGAGGGGTATTTCTGTTAGCTCTTGTGGAGGGGATGACTGTTTGGAAGGGAAAAGGAAAGAAGAATCGAGATGAGGTGGAAGACTGGGGGGTGGAGAAATGGATTCAACACTTGGGACAACAGATGGAGGGTTTGAAACTTGACACTGCTGAAATGAAATAGATTGGGAAAGAGGAAAAGGAAAGGCATGAGATGGTGTGCTTACCCGTTGACAAGGTTGCTGAATACTTCTCTCATACACCTCTATTTCTTCAATCCACTTTGCAAGCAAAGGCAGCGTTGCAATCATGAAGTCAAGCTTCTCTGAGGGTGTAATGCCTTGAAAAGGTCCCACCCATGGACAAAGTGCTCCATAACCGATTCCAAAAGCTTTCATCGTGCTGTGCTGCCACTGGATCTGCACTATGTTTACCTCCATCTTTTGGATTTTCTCCAACAAACCAGCATCTTGCATCGATTGTCTTCATTATATGCATACTCTTGCTCTTGAAAGCTCCATAGCCAAACCGACTTTGCACTGCTGTTCATATGAATATACATGCTTATCGGAGGATTTGTAAAACTGTTGGAGGTGGAATATCTTTGCTGTTGTTATATGAAATCCATGATGGAAATGAAGTCATGATTGCACAACCTCATGGAATGGGGAAGAATGAAAGAGATGGAAAGAAGGATGAATGGAAAATGAATGAAAATGAATGGAAAGGAAGGTCTGCAACTTCAGAGATGGTTGTTGACCAGATGGAGTCGCCAGATGTGTTTGCAAGTGCCTCCAAAGGCTGAAATCTTCACAGGAACACATCAACCTGCAAAAGATGAAGTGAAAGACCTCTAAGGTCCCACCGAGCGTGCCAAACTGTTAGTGCAAAATCACAGCACCCCTGGACGCACATCAGGCTTCTAGGTTGATGTTCAGGCATCCAGTGTGATTGCACAACATGGAAACCTCTCTCCAAGCGTGGGACTTGTAAAACCGAGAGAGGAATCTCCAGAGAAGGCTGGTTCCTACTCCTAAACTACCTGCCACAAGCTATTCCAGTGCAGGAAAGCTAATCTAATCCTAATCTAACCATGCCAAGGAGACAGAGAGAGAGAGAGAGAGAGAAGGGAAAAAACAGCAAAAGCCTACACTAAAACGGTGATACACCAGAGAAGGAGAATGTTGGACATCTATCAAAACTGCCATGGGACAAAGAGAGGTGAGCAATGGGAAGGATGGACAGATGCATCACAGGCCCAAGGATAGATTTCACACAGAAAATGTCCCAAAACTCCATGAACACAGCTCCAAACCTGCAATGAACATTCAAACATGCACAGACACCTGCAATGAAGAGAGGCAAGAAGAAGACAAGCAAAAACGAGAGAGGATGGACAGATGCATCACAAAACATGTTTTGTTGCTCCAGAAGTTTGCACAGAACATCATTCCATTAGTAAAAGGAAAAAATGCCATTACAGAGCAAGGGAGGAGGTTCGAGCTCCATTTTCAACCCTAGAGAAGAAAAGAAGGGAGGGCAGAGCAGAAAGAATGAACCAAACTTTTTAAAATGAGCCAAATCTGGCTTTTACATTACATGGGTCGAGCCCAGGGGACAGAAAACGTGGGAAAACATGTAAGCCCATTCCTCATTGAATGCCAACGCATTAAAACGGCATAGGATACCTTACCAACCCATACCCTACCATCTTTGACCGATTTGGAGGAGAATGCGACCCATTCTGCATTAATTTGGCCGCTGAAATGTCACTTCTGGCCGTGCACACGCGTCAGAGCCATTTCTCAATTTTCTCTCTTCATACTGCACCAAAACTCGAGGTTGATCCCAGAATCATGTAGAGCATCTCAACAGCTTTCCGTTGATATAAAGAACGTGGAAATCCGAGCTCTGGATCAAAAGATATGGCGATCTGAAGATTTAGGGCACGGAACAGACCAAGACAGATTTCGAAATATTTTCCCGCGCTTCGCCACCTAGACGACACGTGGCAGGCTCTGATTGGTCGCACAATTCTCTCTCCTCTACCTTTCGGTGGGCTGTCTTTTGAATTTTCCTTGTGGGCCCTAGCTGGGACACGTGGCACTATCCCATTGGTTCGGATCGGTGCTCGAAAACTCGCCCCTTGACTTTTTGACTTTTCTCTTTGTGGCACGTGGCAATTTCTCATTGGTCCTCGGCCCCTTCGGCTCCTTCACGTACTTCGCCTCCATTTGTCCCGGATGTCCCATTTGATTTTGGGCCCTTTGTGCTCATTTCGGCCGGTCTGGCCGGTTCGGGTATTTTTGTTCCATCTGTCCCACTTTGTTTCGGACTGACTCGACCCTTTTCACCCGGTTCGGCCGGTTCGGGCCTTTTTGTCCCAACTGTCCCAATTGCTCCTAGGACTAGGACTTAGCCGATTTTCACCATTTTTTCTGGATCAACCTTCTTGCCTTCTGCAACCTTTTCCCACATTTTCTCAGAGCTTGCTCCTTCCTTCCTAGACAGGAGAGTTAGAAAAATATCTGAGAGAACCTCAGAAACATGATGTTTGCTCTGAATCAATCAATGTGCCTGGGACTTGAATATTCTGATGCATGTTATCAAAATTACCTAGGGGGGGAAATTTTGACAACAGGTTTACTATATATTCTAGTTTTGTAGCTCCATATCTAAGATGTATGAGCCTCTTTAGGACTTCTCTTCCTACCGACCCAAATTGACCATCACAAGTTAAATACTTGACTATCCAAAATGCCACTTTATCAAAGGATTTGGGCAAGCTAGCCCTTCTAACCCCTTTTATGATTTTCTTAGTGTTGTAAATATATTGGGGTTCCATTTCCCCCTCTTGTAGCAGGGTTTCAACTAGTTCTTTTAAGGTCCCTTTGTTAGGATTTGGGACATGCATAATTGGCACACTAGATACATTGATTATTGTATTCACAAAAAAGGAATTACAATATTTATAAAATTTGTTTTGGATTGTTCTAAATTTATAACAAATTCTCTTACCAAGTCATTGTCATAATTTGAGAAATTTTTAGGAATTCCAACCACTCTTCCCGTTCAAAGACACAATGCCACTTCTTCGTCTACAAGAAAGTGGGTATCATCCTCCGCTTTGACTTATTTTTAATCCCCATGGTAAAGAGGGTGATTCAAATTCATTCTTGTTCAAATTATTTCTCTGCCCAAATTGGCTACAAAACTCTTTGCTTGACTTTGGAACAAATGGGTTTAGCTATGGAATTGTTGTGCTTAGTGTGGAACTTATTGTGTTTATCTCGTGGAATGCAAATTAAATTCTTACGCTTCTTCCTTGAAGTTTTTTTATTTTTCTACAATCGCTTCTTCACTTTTTTATTCTACACAAATGATATATCATTATAAACATGCCGCCACTTTTGTTCCACTGACATCATCCTCATGATTACTGTCTTTTAATCATAATGTACAATAGATGACTTATCTTATCACTTTTAAATCAAATCCAATCACACATGCAAACTTTTAATATAACCCTTTAATAAGTTAAAGACATAATTACTGTCCTTTATGATGTTATCCCTCTATCATAATAACTCATCATTCCTAAAAGTGAAACAAAAAGGGAAAACAATTAGAAAAGATAGCTAGAATTTCAAGGAAGTTCCTTTTATTTTGGATTATCCATTTATTTGAGGAGATCAACTTCCATTTACTGGTTTTCATTCCTTCCCTTTTTTATTTATTTTTCTCTTTTTTTCTTTTTTTGGGGAAGAGAGCGCCATTTACTGGTTTCATTCTCTTCCCTTTATTCTAGATTCATCCATATGATTATTTTATCATTTTGGAAGAACTGGGTTCTTCCATATGATCAATTTTTTTGTCTGCTTCAATACACCTCAAGAATTCATCCTTAGTAGGAGGCTTCCTATAAAGTTTTAGCCTATGTCCATTGACCAAAAGTGTCCTTCTGTTGCCATCAATGGGAAGTAACTGAATAGAACCATTGTCAAAGATCTGCTCAATCTGATAGGGTCCCAACCATCTGGTTCTCAACTTTCCCTTGAATTGTTGGTACTTAGAATCAAACAGTAATGCCCAAAATCCTACCCTGAATTACCTCTTCTTGATATGTGTGTCATGCCATTGATTTCTTTGATCTTGGATTATCTCTATCTCTTTGAAGTGCTTCCATAACTCATCCAATTCATCGAGTTAAATAATTCTCTCCTTTTGTGTTACATCCAACTCAATACCTATTTTAGCTGTTGTCCTCAATATTTGTACTTCAAATTCAATAGGTAACAAGAGTTTTTTCCCATAGACTAACTCATATGGTGAAAATCCTATTTTAGTTTTTCAAGTTGTATTATAGGCCCGAGAAGCTTCGGGTAGTCTATTTACCCAATCACTTCTTCCTAAGTCAACCTTTGGTAAGGATGTTTTCCAATTCTCTGTTTGTTACTTTAGCTTTTCCATTTGATTGTGGGTGATAGGGAGATGACTTCCTATGATTGATCTGATAATGCATTGTGAAGGTTTGGATCATATTAGACATGAATTATGGCCCCTGATTTGAAACTATACTTCTTGGAGCACCAAATTTTACCATAATTTTGTGCCAAAGGAAATAAAGCTTGCACTTCTTCCCACTTTGTCACATAATCAATACACACAAGAATGTACTCCTTTCCTTATGAAGGAGGACTAAAGGGACCAATAAAACCCAACCCCCACATTTCAAATGGTTCAATCACCACTTTAGGTTGTAGAGGCATTTCATTAGTAAAAGTTGGCTGTCTCATCCTTTGATAGGGATTACACTGCTTGGTATATCTCTTCACATCCTTAAGCAGAGATGGCCAATAATAGCTAGTGCCAAGTATCTTGTGAGTTTTTCTTTTCACTAAAAAGTGTCCTCCACTTGGTTCATCATGACGTTCCCTCAGTATGTCAAAGATTTCATCTTCTCTCACACACATGCGTAAAACCAAATCAAGACCACATTTAAACAACATTCCATTTAACCATTTAAATTGTGCACTAGTTTTGATCAAATTTTTCATTTGTTTCTTAGTAAAATAAGGAGGAAACTTCCTTGTTGCAAGATAAATTTCCATATCAGAAAACTATGGTGTATCAGCTGAAATAACAAACAATTGTTCATCTGGAAAATTTTCCTTAATTGGATCTTGATCCCTTGTAGAAGTCAGTCTTGAAAAGAAATCAGCTACCACATTAGATTTCCCTGGATTATCTACTATGGTAATATCAAATTCTTGTAAAAGTAATAACCATCTAATTATCCTACCTCCAACCATTGGTTTGTTCATTAAGTACGTAATTGCTGAGTGATTTGTATGTACAAATATTTTGTACCCTATGATATAATGTCTGAATTTATTAATTTCATAGATCACAACAAGAAATTATTTTTCAGTGGTAGTGTAATTTCTTTCAGTGGGAGTAAGATTTTTACTAAGGTAATAAATAGCATACATCTTCCCTTCTTCATATTTTTGTCCCAAAACTACACCATGGAGTTATTTGAAGCATATGTTTGATCGTGAAAAGGTTTTTCCAAATTAGGTCCTCTCAATATTGGGGCGAGTTAATTTTTCTTTGATTTCATCAAAAGCATGCTGACATCTTTCATCCCAAAGAAACCCACAGTCCTTGGTAAGAAAATCAAACATGGGGGCAACAATTTTACTAATCCTTGATAAAGCACATATAATATCCATCATGCCATAAAAATGACTTGATATCTCGTGGGGGTTTGGGGAATAGGGAAGTTTGAAATAATTCTAATTTTGTTTTGGTTAACTTGAATTCTTCTCTTTGAAATGTGGCGTCTTAATAAAATCCCCTCATCAACCATCATTAAACACTTCTCATGACTAAGAGACAGATGGTGTTACTCACATCTTGTTAATACTCATCCAAATTTCTCAAAGCATCATCAAATGTGTCTCCATGTATAGTGAAATCATCCATGTATACCTCTACACATCATTTGTTAGGTCTACAAAAATTACTAATACAACTCTTTGGAAAGTTACCGAGCATTACATAATCCAAACGGTAATACCCCAGTAGGAAAAGGTACACCATGGACATGTAAAGGTAGTTTTGTCTGATCCTCGTAGCAACTCGATTTGATTATATCCACAAATCCATCTAGGAAGGAAAATTACCGCTACTGCCGCAAGGTTGTCTAGGAATTGATCTATGAATGGTAAGGGAAAATAATCTCTCAGTGTGGCTTTGTTTAGTTCCCTATAGTCAACACAAATTCTCCATTTTCTATTCTTTTTAGGAACAATTACAAGAGGAGACACCCATTGACTATCTGAGATAGGGTAGATAAAACCTACTTGTAATAGTTTTTCAATTTCTTGCTTGACTATATCTCTTAAGGCTAGATTAATCCTTCTTTGAGGTTGCCTAATTGGTCTAATGTTTTCAGTATAGATGTGATGAGTGAAAATACTTGGATGGATTCCTTTCATATATTTTTAGTCCCAAGAAAAAGATCTAGTATGATTTTTCAGAACATCAAACAATTTAACTTCTTCATCATTCTTTAACCAACTGTTTATGTTCAAAATCTTACCCGACTCAATCTCAACATGTTTGGTTCCAATGTGTGATGAACTGATTTTTTGAAAGGGTTCCATTAAGGTATTTAGTGGACATGCATGTGGAAAAAACATATGATATGTAGCAACATATCCAAAAGTTCCTTGAGACAGAATATTGGAAAAAGGACAATAGGAAGAGTTATGATACTTATCTTGTTGTAGGTCGAACTCCTCGTCACTACTGCTTTCCAAAAATTCTTCACCATTTCTTGATATCTTAGAAACTGAAGCTACCGATTCTTCCTCCCCAAGAGAAATCTCATTCCTCCGAAAGAAATTATGTACAGTCACAGGGAATTGCTATTGGTGTGGTTCCGAACTAAATGTGATGGTTCCATAACTAAATCTGATGATTCCGGGATAGAGTCTGTAGGTTCCAGAACTAAGTTCGTAGGTTCCAGAACTATTCCCGATTGCTGTAAGGAAAATTGGTGTTCATTCAATGGTTGATTAATCATATCTTCTACCTTGTGTACGTGATCCTGTAACGTGATCATGGCAAAAGAAGATAGGTTTTTCTTATTAGTATCGGAGCATCAACCCACAATTGTTTTTGATTATCAATAAAAGGTCATACGTAAGGATATATAAGGAGATTTTCTTAGAATTCTTACCATTTGAGATAGTCATATCACCTAATCTGTGATAAATTAAAGCAACAATTGTAGCTAACCATGGTCTGCCCAAAATAATGGGATAACCAAGTGTTTTACCTTTTGGCTAAAATATAAGGAAATCAACTGGATATTCCCATGACTCCACCATAACCGCTACATCTTCAATAAATCCTTCGATTTTGCTACAAACTAATTTTCCATCTGCAATATGGTGTTAGTAGGTTGTATACCTATTAATGGTAATGTTTTCAAAGTGTCCACTATCATCACATTTATAGCCACTCCCAAATCAACCAAAACATTATGTATATCTTTATTCCCTATAGAGACAGAAATAATAGGACTTCCAGGATCTCCATATTTGGGAAGCAAAAGTTTTCCTGCTAATAAATTAACAAGTTTCCCATCTACCTTAATAGTCTTGGGTACTTCTTCCTTCTAGGTATTTTTAAACATAGCATTTTGATTAATTTGTTTAATTCTATAATGTCCTTAATTACTTGTAACAATGGTTTTTCAATATTTAATTTCCTTAGTTCCCGTACCAACTCGGATTCCCTAGTCTCTACGGCTTCTTTAAATCTCTCTCGAAATGGAGTCTCAAAAAGTTATTATTTGGCTCCTTATCTTTTTATTTTACATCCTTCTTGGGAACAACCATATTAGGGGTTTCCATTTCTTGATCATCGAATGATTATAATAGGTGGACGAATAATTATTTTTCTAGATCTAGTTTGAATATCCTTACAATCCATGGCATTTAGATCAACTAATTTTTTTGGTTCTGTTATGTAGACAAGAGTTATTTGTTTCTTGGGTTTGATATCGGTTGGTTGTCTTTGGTATTTGGGTTTGGACCACATTTTCATTTTGTGAATTTTGTGTTGGGGAACCCATTATGGCTTGTTGATTCTGATTGGGATATGTCTTCCTTGAACATAATTATTAGGGCTCCACCTAGGTTGTGACCAAGCATTTGGGTTTCCTTGACTAGACCATGGTTGTTGGTGTCCTTGGGTATACCAAGATTGACCTACCCAATCTTGAGGATTCCATGTTGGTTGAGGTGCCCAAGGTGGTTGTCCCCAATTTTGTGGCACTATCTAAGCTACCCATGACATCATCCAGGGGTTAGGAAATGACCTGGCATGAATTGCCCTTGGATAGGTTATCTTTGGAAAAAATTTACTTCTTATGAAGTGGATGGAATGCTACTTTGTTTAAGTTGATTTTTAATAAACGAGAAGAGAACAAGCATTAATCTCATGCTCCCTAGATTCGAGATAAGACACATTTCTATCTTGTCCAGGGGACAATCTCTTATTGCACGATTCTTCTTGCATCTAGGAAAATACATAGCTAATGGTTCAGTTTTAGCATTTTCTTTAGCTTACAATCCATCCATGATGGAGGTTAATTGAACTAAAATGTCTGTTTTGAAATTTACCAATTCATCCATCAGTTTGTTCATATTTAGGTTTAACTTTTTAACTATTTTTCCTTTTCTAAGTCCACCCCTTGTTTGTGAATAGATTATACAAATGTATTTAATATCATTCATTCTTATTTGATCAATGTTTCCACCTCCCATCAGATCAAGTGCCTCCCTCGATTCATCATCCAGACCTTTAAGAAAAATGGTTTTTCTTAACTCTTCTTGTAGTAAAAATCTACATATTTTGCTCACAAAGAGGAATCTATCTAAATAATATTCCATATTCTCATCCTCCTGCTTGATTTTGAAAAATTCTTCCTTCCTATTCCTCCCTCTATAGTAATCTTGATACTTGTCTAGGAAGGAAACTTCCATTTGTGCCCAAGTGGTAATAGAATTAGATGTTAATCCCATAAACCACCTCATTGCTGCATCCTTCAGGGTAGATGGAAACAACTTGAGTTTCGATTATCTATTTTGTAATCATAAGTTTGACACAATACTTTAAATTCAAACAGAAATTAGTTAGGGTCTTCAAATGACATCCCTCTAAATGTGGGTAAATGTGCAGGTGAAATATTTTTCATAGGTGTATCATCATCATCCAATTGAATTGGATAAGTGAAGGTCCTATCAGGTTCTCTTTCAGCTTCTCGTGCCATTTTTGTAGTACCTTATAGAATTTTCTCCCAATCAATATGGTATGTGATTTGTTTTGGGGAAGGTGAAAAGTTAGGAGTAGGAGGTTGAATACTCAATTATGAATCAAAAATTTCTCTAAATGGTTCTTGGGATATGATATTTTTTCTAAAGGTTCTACTTTCTTCTGGTGATTGATCTAAGAATTTCAAAGGTGGAAATTCTTCTTCGTGCCTAACAGGGGACAATGGTGCTTCTAATTCTTGATCAACTTCCTTATTTGATCAAGAAGATGGCGATTCTTGTTCAGATATCTTTGGGAGGAATCAACCCTTGGATTCTCTTGGTCTACTCATAAATTTTATGATGACGTAGGGAAGATCCTGCAATTACTAGATGTATGATTGCTTCTCTTTTTGACACCTAATTAGACAATTCTAACTATTGTGTCCCCAAAACGGCACCAAAAATGATGGGTGTCATTATTCCCTTCATTTAATGAACTCTTTGTTGATGTCATATTCAAACTAGGGGTGGTGTCCGAAGCTATATGCAACAAGAAATCTTAGTGATCCAAAGTAATTGATTTGTAGGTATTTGTTTTCTTTTTTTTATATATTTTCTGGGGATTTTCTCAATGTCTTGAGGATTTCTTGGCCAAAACCTTATTGAAATCAAACTATGAAAACTTGTTGGAAGTAAACACTCTCTGTAGAAATAAATTGCTAGAAATAAACACACATTTACAGAATGGAATAGATTTCTATAAGTAAACACATGTTACAAAAATAAACACACTTGCTTTGGAAATAAACACACAATTGAGAATGCTGAAATATGATTACAAAGAAATAAGAATCTAATCTAGAACACCTACAGGAACAAGTATACAACAGATTTCAACTTGAGTAATCAAAAGCATTTACAGAATTAATAGATCTATACTATTTTCTCTAGAAATATAAATACCAATAAAACAAAGATCCTAGTTCTTGGAAGAGTGGGCCCTTGCTCCACCTTGAAATAGGATTTGACAACTTAATATACTCTCAAAACAGAAATGGATATTTTATTGATAAAATTTTCTGCACTAAAAAAACATACTACCTCTTTCTATCTCTCTGTGCCTTTATCTATGTATACATTTATCTCTCTCTATATCTATCTATAGGTTTACATATATATACTTCTTCCACAGATGCATTTACAACCGTAACTGTCCTACCGATTCAGATAAAACTGAATCATGCCCAAAATAGATGCTGAATTGGATCATGGCTGGACATACTGCTGTATGATAGTTATCCCTGGATCTATGGGTATGAAGAGTAAAAAATATTCTAATCTACTCCTGATTGAAAGGATCATTGATTTCTAAATCACTGGACATTGTTGGAATAAACAAATTCTCACCAATTCCGGAACTATAGAGAAGTTATGGAACTAAAGGAAATCATTCCAGACCTAACTATGAGGGTTCCAGAGCTACATGCTAGAGTTCTAGAACTAACTCCAAAAGTTCCAGAACTAAGTGATGGAGTTCCAGAACTAAGTCTGAAAGTTACAAAACTAAGTGGTAGAGCTCGTAATTGCGTAATGGAGTTTCAGAACTAAGTATGGAAGTTCCAGAATCGAGGCAGATTGAAACCAATGCTTCCAAAAACATGCTGACTACTTCATACTTTGTTATTCCAACTGATTGTGACTTGTTTTATTACAAAAATGAATTTCCAAAGCACTTTGTTAGGAATTACAGAGTTTTTAAACGTTATAAATACAATCAACAAAAGATGGACAATTACATCCTAACTTATATTAGATCAAACAAAACTTACAAAATGCAGTCAAAGTTGATAAAAAGGAGAGTAAAATAAGATCATTTATCATACATTAGTGAGACATATTCTATCCTCTACAAGTTTCTCTTCGATGATCTATTCAAAATTTTGGACTAGTTTGCCGCATGGTTTGATGACAACTGAGAAAAAAGTGTCATAGGGCTGAAATATTTGAATGATTTTTGTACAAAATCCTAACCACATTTATGATTTTTTTTTTCTTCAAGGAATGTGGGTGAGGAATATATTCTCAAAATTTCATTGATATCGGGCATACGGTTTGGGAGATATGAGTATTTTCTTGTTTTTATGCCCTTGGGTTTCTGACAGCTCTTGTCCATGGATTTGCCTAAAAAAACATCTTGTTATTGCTTTAGAAATGTGGGAGGATGATTAAATGATGGAGGATGTGCTGGAGAAGGTGTGGCAGTAATATAAATGGAATATTTGAGAGATAACCTGGTAGTGGAGGAGAATTGAGTTCCTGTGAAGGAAGAAACTGGTGGCATAACATGACAATTAAAAATTTACAAAAAATTAAAAGTTTTAAAATGTGTCACACTTTATTTTGGATATTTCACAAAATATTTGGTGAAATTAGTGCAAAAATGTGTGCCCCATCCCAATTGGGCCATTTTCATTGCATGATTGGCAGTTAGGTTTGAGCGGAGGGCTTAGAAATAACACCTTTTTAATTTGATTGGGTCACATGATAAACGAGGTCTAAGGAGGTTGGGGGTGCATTTTCTTTCACATATTTCACCAATATTTTGTGCACTTGGTGTAGAAAAGTGTTCCCTATGATGATTGGGCCATGTGGAAGAGCACGATTGGTCGAGTGAAGGCTATGAAATGGAGCTTGGGGGGCTTATTTGGAAAGTAAGAGCTTAAACTTGGTCACCCGAGGGTCCAGAGTCAAAATTGGGTAGGGGAATTTTTTTGCACCTATTGAACCAAATATTTGGTGAACTTGGTACAAATAATTTCTCCACATTCTGATTGGCTGGGTTTTTGACTAAGAAATTGGCTATCTGTTGGAGACTGTGCATTGGAGAGCAACTTGTCGGGACCATAACTTGAGCTCGAGGAGGAGTTTTTGATCAAATTTTATATGATTTTGAATGATAATTTCTTTATGAATCCAATGGTGGGATATTTAGACATTGATTCCACCATTTCACCCCTAAAATTATTTATTTTTATTCTAGATCCGAGGCTATGCATGAAAAAAACTAGATAAAGACATTGTGCACCAAGGTATTGTGAAGAATATCATTCCACATTTTTTAGATCTCTACATTAAATTTCCAATGATATATTTTTCAAATCTTAATTCCTTCTAGAGCTCTCAAAATCAATTTATGAAGTTCAGGGATTGTTTTTGCACTATGCGCTGCTTAGGCCTGGAAGACTCACTTTTACTGAACTTACTCAAAAACTTGTGAATCTTCCCAAATCCTACAAAAAAATAGTTACAAAATGTAGTAAACTATATGATATGCCTCCAGGATGAATTTAGGGGTGTGTACCAGCTCTGAGAAGATCATAAAGTGGTCTTTCCCAAGTTTTCCAAAAAGCCTTTTTGATGGATCTTACTTGGGAAGCACTTGAAAAGACTAGGTACCCCTAAATCACCTATAGGGACACCGACTTGAGGATTAGAGTGATATGAAGGAGGGATCGAGTGACCTTTGGGTAATTTTTTTGAGTAGGGTGTGGTTTTCATGCTTGGAAATTATGAATTTCCCTATTGCACATTCGCATGACAACAACTAGCTCTAGCTTAGGGACATGTTATGGGTTGAGCGCAATGAGGACATAACATGAGAACTCTAGAATATCCATTCATAACATTGAACAGTTCCTTATCTATTGGGCATTTCAGAACACTCAACTTGTAAGAGATAGCTAGAAAGGGACAACACACACAAAAACACATAACAAAAGGGAAACATACCACACAAAAGGGGAAAAATGCACACAAATGGAAAAAGGAAAAAAATAAATAGAAAAACTATAATACAAAGGTGTGGAACAAACCAATTTCACTGATGATATTATTTCAAGTATTTCTTGCTAAGAGGAAATTCCAATGGCATTCCATCCAGGATACATAAAAAGAAAACATTTTCTCCGTACGCCTCACAAATATGGAATGGGTCGAGCCATAAAGATTCGAACTTGCCATGGCTCCTTTTTGGTTATCTATTCTTATCCCACAAAAAAACAAGGTATTTAACTTTAAATTCCTTGCCCTATTCTTTTTAGTCAAAAATATTCTTCACCTTCAGTTGATGTTCCTTGAAATGATTGACCACTTGGAGCCTGCTCTCTTCCAACTTCTCAAGAAACAAGATTCTTTTGTCGATTGAATCCTCGTTGTATTCATCTTCTATTCCTTGGAGAAACTTGAGATATGGTATTTAAACTATAATGGGAATTTTCTCTTCAACTCCATATACCAAGTTGAAATTTCGACATGCCAATTGTTTTCTTTGGAGTGATCATGTCTATCCATAATGTGTCGTCAACTTCTTGTGCAATTCCTTTGGTTTTCATTCATGAGCTTATGCACAATTGTCACGATGTTTTTGTTACTTGATTCAACCGACAATTCTAGTATGGGATATGGAAATTACATAGCAATATCTAAATTCCAACAATTCCCTTAAAGAAAAATAGGTGGCATTGTCTAGTACGATCTTCTCGTGGACTCCAAAATGCACTATTATGTTCTCCTTGATGAAACTACATACCATTTCGGTGTTAGCTTGCTTGACCGAACGACTTCCACCCAATTCATGAAATAATATATCACTATGAGAACATAGGTGTGGCCTACATTGGAGCAAGGATTTAGAGCACTAATGAAGTCTAGACCCCGAGTGCTGAAATGGCTCTTCAATGACAACCGACTCACGAGGAGAAGTGCTTTATGAGATGTGGCCTCCCAAAAACCGCTGTTGGCATGCCTCACACTTGGAAACCCATTCTTGAGTGTCTACAAAAAGAGTAGGCTAGTAGTATATTCCTCATAAGATATTTTGAGTGGTGACCATTGCTAAAAAATTCCCATTGTGATATGCTTTCAAGAGTTTCACTTGTTTTTTATCTTCACACATGAGAAAACATCCATCAAGACATCTTTTGTAGAGTGCGTGGTTCTAGATCTTGAACCTTATTTCTTTCAGTTGGAGTGTTCTCGTTTTCTTGTAGTCAAGATGGGGGGGTCATTCTCCATAGGTTATATAATAGGTGATGTCTTGTACCACTCATTAGTATTAGTTATGAAAAGAACTTGCAGACTATCTTAAAAACAAGTAGAATAAGAACAATCATCTTCACCATGTTGACCTTTGAGAGTTTCATCTTTGGTGATCAATCTACACAAACCATTTCCCGTACCAAATTGGAGGGTTGGATCTCCAAGTCATACTCTTGAGTCTTTGTAACCCATTTTCCTCTTTTAGCTCCATGTTATTGTTGTGTCAAGATGGAATTGATTGCTCTTCCTAGGACCATCACCACCGTATGAGAGTTGAGTATGTAAAACCTGATTTTTATAGCCTTGACCACCGCATAGGCATGTTTCTATAATTGGCTATAGTTTAGCTCATGTTTCTTCAATAGGAAACTCATGAAAGAAATAGGTGCTTCCACACCTTCATCATTATTTTGAACAAGAATGACAGAGAGGGTATGCTCGATGCATAACAATACATGATGAATTATTTACTAAGGTCCGAGACAACAAAGTTTGGGCTATAACAATGGATTTATTGATTTCTTGAAAGCAAGATTTCCATCATCATTCCACTTGAAGTTGGCTTGAGGTTTCATCATGGTTGTGATATGTTTCTTCAATTTTGTGAACTCTGGAACAAAGCGTCAAAGAAAATTGACTTTTCCAAAGAAGGAATGGACTCCCTTCTTACTTGTGGGCAAGGATAAGGCTTGAATAGCCCTCACCCTTTCACGATAAATGTGAGCTCCTTGCTTATTTATAATGTGCCTCATTAGCTTACCTTCTCGTAACTTTGAAGATGTAATTATTGGGATTTAGACATATGTTATGTTTTCTACACCTCATGATAACTTGCTCTAGATGCTCGAAATGATCCCTTTACCTCTTTGAAAATACTGCCAAATCATCAAGATAGATGATGATGCAATGTTTTAGATATTTTAATGCTAAGTCTATTTCTAGCCAGAATACTTCCCCAACATTAATCAAACCAAAAGGAATTTTGCTGTATGCAAAGGTACCCCATGGAGTAGTGAAGGATGCCTTTCTCCTATCCTCTTCCACCACTTTGATCTAATTGTATCCTGAAAAACCATCGAGAAATGAAATCATCTCTGATCTGGTGACTGCTTGCAGAATGCGTTGGGTAATTTTCCTTAAGGGAAACCTGGTTCAAATTTTGAAAGTCCACACAAATTATTATCTCTCCATTCTTCTTTTGTACAAGGACAATATTTACTACCCACGTGGAGTGGTGGATAGGGAAGACTATTCTTGTATGTAGCATCTTTAAGACCTCCTCTTTGATGGCATCGATAATTTTTGGATTATACGGACTTTTATTTTACCTAAAAGGTTTGACATTTGTCTTCAAAGGGATTGAGTGATGCATTTCCTTTGGTTGGAAGGACTTAAGCTCATCGTAAGAATAAGCCAAAACGTCAGAATATTTTTCAACAAAGAAACAAACCTTCTCTTTTCCTTAGGTGAAAAACACTTTCTAATATTGACCACCCTCAGATGCTATGTGGTGCTGATATTTTCCTTCTCAAAATAAGCTAGGCACTTTGAAGACTACTTTTCTTTCTCTTATATGAATCTATCATGCTTATCGAAAAATTCTTCCATAGAGACAAGAACTTTTGGGATTTTATTTCCTTTAAGCTTGATTACACCCTCTTCATCAATTCCTTCTTTTTCTTCCCCAGAATTGACTCTTTGTGTGGTTCTCACTTCCTCGAAGAATAAGTTGTTGAAATTATCTCTCTATTCTAAGAAGGCCAAGAGCTGGTTGTCATCATTGAAAAATTGCCGGTGGTTCACATTTTCTCGCACACTGGGCATGGAAACCATCTCTATGGTTACTTTATCTTTGTCAAAGGAAGGATGGAGTGTCACTAGGAAGCTAACACTACAAGGAACTCGCCTTTTCATCATGTTCTCCCGATGACTCAATGGAGAATGCATTGAAAGATTCAATGCATCTGTACTTTATTTCTATAATGTCGAGTCATGGATTTTTCACTTAGTATTGCTTCCAAAATTTCTTTACTTTCATTTCCACATCACCTTGGAATCTCAGCTTCTTTATCCCTATATCTTCTGCTACACCCATGCCCAAGAGGAGGGATTCATACTCCACCGTGTTATTTGTGTTATCAAAATGTATCTTGTAGGCGAATGGGTACAATTAACCAGAAGGAGAGCACAACACCACACCTACTCCCGAACTTGCACTAGAATGACTACCATCAAATTCCATTTTCTAGATTTCATACTCTTCCTCCTCCATAAAAAGTGTAAAATTCTCATCTTTCTCTGATGTGAGGAAGTAGTTACCTAGCCCACTATCCTAGAATAGGATGTTCACCCTTGGATCATTAGATTTTCATACCGTGTACTTAATCTTCATTACTGCAAAATTTCTTCATCTCACCTTTTACTAGAATAGTTGCAGATGACCAATCCATTTTGATCTCTCCACCCAAATCTCTATAGAAGCTTCATCCTAGTAGCATCCTGAAAGATGCCAAAATATTTTCCACTGAGATGGTGAGAAGCACCTTCTTCTCTGGAAAATCAGCTAGTTCCACATGCGCATCTTTGATTCTTCCCACCAATGACACTTTTTTGGATTCCATTGAGTAATAAAAGTAATTTTATCGGGTCAAGGTGAGGCCTAGAGCCTTTACAAATTTTATTGGGATCACATTATCTAAGGCCCTAGAACCTATGATACAATTATTGAGTTGGAATGCTTTAATGAGAAGTGACAGGTAAAAAGGTTCAATTTTTGGTTTTGGAGGTAATGAGGGCTAGCATGTTTAATGAAAGTGGTGTGGAAGGCATGGGAAGTAGGCCTTTGGAAATTGAGCTTGATACTATAGGGCTACCACCACAGACTACATCAACAAACCTATCAAATTAGGCGGGGTTTGTTTGTAAATATTCAATCTCTGTGATTTGGACTTTGGTTTTACTTGCATGTTCTACATAATCAAATAGAGTCATGGTGAGCAAGTTTGAGGTTCAGGGGATGACAAAATATTTACATGGTGAAGGTTTTGCTACTTTGGGAGTTGGATTTTATTTCACGGGCGTAGTAGCCGGTTTGGAAGAAGGCGAGGACATGGGTTTTGGTGGAACCTTATATGATTTTTTTGGAATAGTATTTGAAGATGAACTATGCTTAGAAAATTTAGGATTAAGAGAAGAGCTAGGAGACTTACTTGGTGTGGCAACGTGATTATTGCTAACTAATGTGTCTGGTTTTTCTTTATCGACTCCATTAAAGATGGTAGTAGTGATCCTCTCACTGATAATTTTGTTTTGTGGAACTTAAACAAAAGGATTCTCTTTATTTTACTTTCCCTTCACCGTAATTGTTGAGAATGAGGTTCCTTTCTTGGACTATGCACGTGTGAAAACCGTACATGAGAAGCTTGAAGTTTCTTCTTCATTATCATCTTCATCTCCATCAACATACTCAATTAGGACATTTTGCATATCACCATCAAATTAATCAAATTTAACATAGTTACTATCATCTCCTACATCTTCTTCTTCAGGTTCTTTTATCTCCACTTCTTCCTTTGGTTCATCAGTGTAAAAATGACATAAACCGGGTGGTGCTTCGAGAGTAAGCGAGGCAAGGAGGTGGGGTAATCCTTGGCCTATTGGGAGGATTTGGATTCCTTGGAGTATTCTTCATTGTGATATGATATTTTTTTCTACCATTTACCAATGGTGGGAATTTTATACCTTGATTCCACCATTTACTCCCTGAAATTTTGGATTTTAGTTCTAGCTCCAAGTGCATGAGAAAAATTGGATAGGAAATAGTGTACTAAGGTGTTGTGAAGAATATAATTCCACCATTTTTTATATCTCTTAATTATGTTTCCAAAAATATCTCGTTTGAATTTTAACTCCTTCTAGAGCTCCCGGAATCACCTCCCGAAGCTCAGGGGTTGTTTTTGCACTATGTCTTTGCTTAGGCCTCCAAGACTCACTTTTAATGAAATTCCTCCAAAACTTTGGAATCTTCCAAAACCTTCCAAAACATATTTAAATATGTATTAAAATCTCTTATATGCCTCCTTTATGAATTTAGTTATTTTGTTTTTCTTTGGGGGGTGTGCACTAGCTTTGAGAAGATCGAAAGTGGTCTTTCCCAAGTTTGCCAAAAACCCTTTTTGATGAATCTTTCTTGGTAAGAACTTGAAAATAATAGGTACCCATAAATAACCTATGGGAACACTAACTCAAGGATTAGGGTGATATGAAGGAGGGCTCGGGGTGACCTCGGGGTAAAATTTTTGAGTAGGGTGTGGTTGTCATGCTTGGAAATTATGGATTTCCCTATTGCACATTCACATGAAAACAAGTATGTGTATTTATACTTATTTCCTGTTAGGTTAGCTTATTTATTTTCTTGTATTGCATTTTATTGTGTATGTTGCATAATGTATGTTTCATGGAGTTAAGAATTTTTAGCAATAAACAAATGTTAGTATTATAGCTTTTCATGTTATTTTACACTTTTGTTATATGCGTTCATTTTAATAAGGGCCGATGATGTCGATCATATGAGAAAAGTGATGAAAAAAATTTGTTTATTGAATGAGTTGGATGCAAAGGCTATTTCCATATTCTTCATTATCAATTCTCATTACTATTCAAAGTTTCTTCCACCTGGATTCTTCTATCCATTTCCTTCCTATTTTCGATCGTCGATTGAATTCTTCTATCACCCCATCGACAATTGAGGGGGCATCCTCCATTCTACTAATTTTTCTTCAAAATTTATTTTTGTGTTTTTCTACTTTCTTTGCAGTGGCTTCACTTATGCCACCCCAAAGAGGGGCAAATGTAGACACCTAAAATCTGCTTCCATAGTTTTAATGCTAAAGTGGTACTCATTATCCTCTATTTCACCATTTCCATTATAATTAGTGATTTTCACTAATTAACTAATGTTTCCCTCTAATTTGGCCATTAGTGACACTTCGTTAATTAACTAGCCTTCTATAACATTCCGGATGCCAACTAACAACACTTCATTAGTTATAATCCTCTTCGAATCAATTAATTAGCTAATAATAGCTAATTAAGCATTTTCAACATGAATTTAATCAATAAACCCTCTTATTGGCTAAATCCCACTTTTAAATGCTTCCAATCTTATCAAATTCCTCTCAAATCACCTCCAAATAGTCTAAAAAGCTTATTTTAGCTTATTAATTAATCCCAATTGATTAATTAAAGCACCCCCAACTCCCATGAGTTTCTAACTCACTAGTTAAATCATCTACCATGGTTAATTAGCCTAGAGTTACTTTATCAATTGTCCCACATTCATTGTGATTCATGCTTCTCTTCAAATACAAAGCTATAAAAAGGACCAAGATCCTACCTTCACACCTTACCCCATACTTTGAATAGTATTTCATATTATAAATATGATTTAAAAGCCTTATCCATTTAATTTTGAATAACTTGATCATTCATTTGCATCCATTCTTTATTCTACGTTAGTAAAGGAAGATCTAACATGACCTTGTAGCCATTGTTTAGATATATCCTTTCACCATCTTGAAGCAACATATAATTTTATTTCTCATAGATCTAATTAGGTTCTTTTATTTAGCAATCATTCATTCTAGTAGGAATAGTTGGAAACTAGATGATGTTCTTCATTTATTAAGCTAGATTACATTAAGCTTTAATCATGATGGTTCATTGATGAATTTATTAACTTAGCTCTAAACTACTTGGTGTTATTTTAGGTTTAAATTACTTTCCTTAAGTTTAGCATGTTCACATTTTGCATGCCGGTGGGATGGATCCTTAGTCCTATGTCTTTAATTTCAAGCTTTTTAGATTAGTTTCAATTTTATTGGTTTACTAACCCTATTTTGCGCTTTTTGATAAATATGAGGTTTCTCAAATAGTTTAGTTAGGATTTATTTTCTTTTGTGCTCTTTGTAGGATTAATGGAGGTGAGGTGATGCCAAATTGATCCAAATTCATAAATTTTCAAAATTTTTGAGAAAATTTTCCAAAATTCTTGTGTTTTGGCAATCTACATAATTGCCTCACATTATTTCTTCTCTGGCCATGCTAGTGCGACACTTAATGTGTTTTTGACATAGATTCATGCTATTTCTATTCAGGTGCACTACCGCTATTCTTTCCATGCATGTGCAACACTTTGCATTTTACTACTCTATGTATGGGATGCACTAGCACAAGTTTGTGAGTGCTAACGTAAGTGAGCACTAGTGCAAGCCTATGAATGCTAGCACAAGCATGTTGTGTGCATACACAAGGATCTTCTGCAGCCATAAATTTTTCTATTGAACTTGAAACGAATCTTATTTTTGCATTGGAAAGGTATTTAAGTGAAATACACAATGGAAACATAAATTTGGGGTTTAGAGTTACCAAAAATTAAGGTTTTTCATTTTTAAAAAACTAGTAATTTTCTAACATGTCTAATGATTTGATGAATATTGTTTTTCCATGCTTTACTTGTGTAGAACAAAGCTTGTGTATGCTCTTCTCTTGCACCTTTTGGTGATGTTGAGAATCAAAATAACTTTGATCTCTATCTTTTAATATTTGGATTAACTTGGAAATTTCATTACTCATTTTGCTTAAGGAAATGAACATTTTACAAAGCACTTTTATGGTCCTTTGATTTGAAGCTTTCCATTTCTATCTAGTTAGGCTAAATTTTGTGTATGATCTTCTCTTGCACCTTTTGGTGATTTTGAGAATAAAAAAAAACTTTGGTCTTCTTTTCTAACATTTGGTTAAATTGAAAAATTCATCATTTTAATTATTTCAGGGAAGGAACAATTTATAAAGTTTTGTTTAAAGTTCATTTGGTTTAAAGTTTTCCTTTGCATTTATCTAGTTGGATAAAATTATTGTGTATGCTCTTCTCTTGCATCCTCGGATGATATTGAGAATCAAAATAAACTTTGGTTCACTTTCTATTAGAAATTACTAAAATCATTTGTGCACAGGACCTAACATTTGTCAAAGACTTGGGATCTAAAAAAACTCTAACTACACGTGTGTTGCAGGTTTCCAATGGTGTTCTAAACCTCATTTCTTAATCCAAAAGATAAAAACACACCACATTATTCAACACAATGTATTTTCAGTTTTCGGTTAAGAGCTATGTCTCGTTTTCTTTAAACTAGGAGAAGTGCCTTGGCATAAGTCACAAAACCTATAAGGATGCTCCTAGGAACCCAAAAGTAGTTCACACCTTGAGAGAACTGGTGAACAAAATGGGAAGTGGTTTGCTAGCCAGCTAACTAGTACACCTTTGTGAGAATAGCGTCAAAATTATCTTCAAGCAACCCTAATGAGATACAATCAAGACAATCTATTTCTCATTGTATTGAAGGGGGTAAAATAAATCCAGGATACTCCGAGATTTAGTCGGTGTGAATTTCTTGAAAAATTATGTTCGTAGAGATAGTTTGTGGCACATAGAGAGTGAAACAATAGGAAGCTTGTGCCTTGGAGCCAACTAGACTTTATCTATCATGTTCCATAGAGCTCTCACGAAGCAATAATTTTTTTGGAGTCATAACCTTGTTATTCAAACAAGGGCGAGTCCATTGAAGTTAGGGCCAAATAGTATGTCAAACACGGTGTTCACTTTAAGTAAGCTAAATCCATCTCTGGAAAACATTATTTCTACATTACTTGAAGAAGGAAATAAGAACAAAACTATGGAGTCGGAAAAAAGAAATTAATGGCTACAATGACAAATCCCAATACTTCTTACTAGAATCATAAATATGGAAAAACTAAAGGTACATGTTTTATTGTAAAAATTAAGGGCATGTGTTTCTAAATTGTAAAAAAAAAAGCACGATATCTGCTTGATGGAAAATAGAAAAATATGACAATAACTTGATTAAAGAATCAAATGAAAAGGATGACTATATCAAGAAAAATGACAATGACTTAGATGATCGTAGAGTGATAAAGATTTTCTCTATTAATATTCCCACTAAGTTCACACTAAGGGGGAGAATGTTATAAATATCCTAATTCTAGTGCTATTTTTAATTTGTTATGTGTGAATAATGAGTTGTTAAAAACAACTTACGTAGCGTGAGAATATAGGTTGTTAAAACAACCTATATTCATTAGTAATTAAACAAGTTAGTAGTTGAATTAAATCCTATTTATTAGGTATGTGAGTACTATATAATATTATATTAGATTATTCACTAATATAGTTTTTGATGATTTATTAAAACATGAGTAAAACTCTTAATTATTTCCTTGAATGTGTTAGAGGGCATGACCCTCATATCTCCATTGAATTTGCATAGGTCTAGAAAGATAGAACAATGTAATTTAAAGGTTAGAGACATCTTATCTATGAGGAACTCATTTCCCACGTCACCAGAATGAGTATGCAGGGTATGAAATTTTATAAAAACAAGTGCAACCAGGTGAAACAAGAAGCTTTTTTTGTGGGTGACGGTGAGAAGTTAAATCAGGTCCCTGGGGGTATTCACAGAGCCTCATTTCCTAGTCTATTTGATGAAGTTTCCAAGCTCATTATCATGTACCGATCTTTGGAGAGAGGACTGCACAAGATCAATACTTACAACTTGGTATTTCTCAACCACTTCAGAAGGAATATCTTGGTAAGTCCCTCGTTTACATCCTCATGTCTCTTGAAAGTTCCATAAAAGAGGTTTAGTGTGGCAAGAGAACATATCCCCTTCATCAAGCTATCATCTTTCTCATCTAATTCCATCTCAAATCCAAGATTCCAAGTAGAAACCCCTCCCCTACTCCTCCTTCCTCATCTAATCCCACCACTCATGTGCTTAGGACTAAATCAAATAGGAAATTTTATTGAGGGGCCTAGCACCAAACAGGAAGGCATGGAGGGGGGTTTGACTGTAAAATTCCTTCTCAGTCTAGGAAAGAAGAAAAAAGAGATAATAATGACCCTGGTAATCCTAATCTAGGTATACAAGAGGAAGCCTTATTGGGATCAAAAAATATATCACCAGATTGAAGGGAAGTATCAACAACCTCCTAAATGTCAAAATTGATAAGAAATTCTGGAGTGGGATGAATGAAAACCTGGAAAAACTGGAACACAAATGTAACCTAATGGCTGATGGGTATGTCATTCAAACTAGATTGCTAAAATATATTGTTAAATATCTCAAGAATATTAATAGCAAGAGGAAAGGAAAATAGGCTGACAAGAATAAGGAGATTGAGGAACGAGACAACCACATCAAGGAGCTTATCAATATATCTTCTCAAATTCTCAATCACTAATGAATGTTTCTTGTTGGTAGTTCTTTTCTATTTCTCTTTTTTTGTGTGGTGTGGACACTCTGTTTTGTATTTTGGATGGTTTTGGACTAGTTTTGGGATACTTTATGTTACTTTCTTCAACCCCTTTTGATATTCTTCCTTATTTTGTTTCATGAAATGTTTATGGATTTTTCTAGATTCTAGATCCTTTGCTTTGTAATAGGGTAGGGTCCCTGCCAAAACCCTCTTTTACCAAATATAAAAAAAAATCAACTCTTGGGAAATTCAAGAGCCTCGGATGGTTTTAGGAGTGTATATTACAATCAAAATAAGTGTATTATAATTTTCTCCATCACAATACTAGTTAGAAGCATCTTTGTGAGATTTGGAGTGGTCTTGGGAAAGATTTCTCTCCGGCATTTTTTTGGGAAAGTGAGCATGTGAGAATTATAGAAGGGTCAAATTATGGTAAAGGATTTAAGAACTTTAGGTTGTGTTGGGAGATCATATACCAATATTTAGAAATATTATAAGGTCTACAACATTATGGAGTAGGTAAGACAAAGTTTTGGGAGTATTTAAAGAAGAAACCTTCCTAAAATTGAAGCATGGTGGCCTTTTACGGACAAGGAATTTACATTGAAGATTTTAGGAACATAAAATAGAGTTGGGATCCTAAAAAAGGGACAAGTGGAAGCACATTGAAACCCCCTTCATGAATGACCAATGGATTGGTTCATATTTATTTCAATCTCTTTCGGCAGTCCAACTCATTAGCATGACTAATTTAACAAAAGTTAAATCTATGTAAGGACACTTCTGATCAAATAGATATAACGGTATTCAAGAAAAATATAGCTATATAAATATATGAAAGAATGAAATATATGAGATAAATATTACTTATATTTTAACTGTAGGTCTAGACCAATTTTGGACTAAAGAAATAATTGAAAAGGTAAATTCTAGACTTTGTAACCTCTATTTATGATTATGGAATGTGACAATCTCAAGGACAAAAGCACCTGGGAGAGGACACTACTTCACGATCACTATATTCTGTTATGGGAATTGGTGTCTGTGAATCAAATTTGGTCTTGGTTCTTTCTATGTCACTTATTTTTTTGTAGGTCATGTCTAGTTTGCTACAAGTTTGTTCACCATACCCATACCTACAAAGAAACCTTAACTACCTACACAATACTCAAGTGCACATTAGATGAATAAATAATGCATATGCTTGAGTTAGAATGACCTCAACAATCACCCCAATGTGATTTTCATCGATCACTACACTACATTTTTACCTCAATGTAGTTCTGTGTGTGTGTGTGTGTGTGTGTGTGTGTGTGTGTGTGTGTGTGTGTGTGTGTGTGTGTGTGTGTGTGTGTGTGTGTGTGTGTGTGTGTGTGATTGGAATAGTGTCCCTTGAGCTAGGTTTCCCTAGTGCCAGTGGCATAAAGAATAGTGGGATACAACTACTTTGTCCCAATGAAAAATGTGTTGTATGGAATTCGAATAGACCCTCCTATGTAGTGAAGTATGCAGTCTCAAAATGTAGTCCTTGATGTAGTAAGAAAATATTAGCTCTTTGTATATGTATATGACTATTAAATACGTGCCCCACTAACGAGGTTAAATAAGACATGTGTGAGTGTGTGTGTGTGTGTGATTCCTTCACTTAAGTTTCATCATTAACAAGTGGAATACTTGACCAAGGGTAGTAAACAAAGACATAAATATGTAATATCTAAAAATTTAGAAAAAGGAAGATGAAAGTTCCCAAAGGGAAGAGTAGTGATTGGGTTCTCCTATCCCTAATGAGCGATTATGTACAAAGGGCCGAAAGATAAAATAGTGGAATCAAAGCCAAATAGGATATAAGCTAGAGTGCAAAATTGTAATGTGTAAATCTAGAAAAGATAAGTAACAAATATAAGAAGGATAAAAGCAATATCAAAGAAAAACAAGTGTTATTAATAACTAATTCTCTTGCTTGGGAATCATTCATGTAAATGAAATATTTAGAGGCTAGATGTACATAGTAAGTACATAATTTAGTGACTAAATTTTCCACCAACTTATGTTGTTGAATAAGGATTCAATAACATAAAGTAGAAAAGAAAAGTTTACCTTAGGGGGTCAAAAGAATATCATGCCAAGTAGCAAGCCAAATGAGTCTTGTAGTGTACCAAATTAAATAATGCAAAATGTGTACCATGGAATTCTAAGAGAAGGGAAGGATAAGGATCCCAGGGTGACCTTTTCATGTATTAAGTGCTAATGATGTGTGTGTGTGTAGTCCCTTAGAATATCATATTTGATGGATAGTTCTTGAGATTTGTGTCATGGTTGACTATGTGCTTTGCATTCATTGGGATAAGATAGGACTTGTAAAAGAAAACAAGTGTAGTCAATGCTCTGGTTGATTTAATTTAGTTTGAATTAAACCTAAATATTGTAGAGTCACTGAAGTATAAATGCTGAAATATAGAAATGACACAAGAAAATTAAGATTTAAAATATGAATCCCTAAACAAATAAGAAAGAGAGAGGACTTAGCTAATTTCCTCGTTGTTTGGGACTGATATGAATTGGGAAAATTATGAACAAGCTATAAAGAGTGTCATTAATGCTCACAATAAATTATAGAATAAAATAATGAGGAAAAAATGGGCACCTACGGTAGGAAAGGGGCATCTGGGCGCTAAAAAAATCTTCTAGGCACATGTGACTATACAAATGATCAGAATCGGGTTTCACCGTGTTGTCTAGTTGTCGTTGTTGTTTCCTATTGATTTCCCAAGAGTCACTCCTTGAATGTTGAAGGTAATTATAACCTAAAAATAGAATTTCACCCGCACAAGCCCAAAACCTAATTAAACCTAAAATGAAAGATGCAATATGGGTAGTCCGATTGACCTTGATGGTCACCCCAAGAGTGAACTTACAACCAAGCGTTGCAGTACATATCAAACTCCATGAAGTTCTTGCGAGCATGTATAGAAATTGTGCTTTAGGATTCCCTTGTGTAAGTTGCACTTGATAACGAGCTATAACTAAATGTTACAATACAAGAGAACATGTGAATGGGATAAAGTGAACTTCCCCTTCCAATGCTATGTATACTGATTTACAACCCTTGTTCCTTGAATGGATACTAGATGGATGATTTTGAGTGATTTTAGGTGCCTTTTGAATGAAAAATTTGGTGATGATAATAGTGCGTAGTTCTTGGTCCCGATGGTTCCCATAATCATCATGCTATATTTCACTTCCGTTTCATTTGATGTGCTCTTATTTTTGTATAAATATTTCAGGGGTTTGTGGAAACAAATGAGGTAATAGGTACTTTAGCGTGTTGTGGAAACAATCGGTTTTTTTCAAAGTATGAGTATTGGGTTGACTAACCAAAATGTGGATATTCTAGTGTAATCTAATGCTATAGGAGAAAAAACAACTAAATAAATGAAGTAATAAAATATTGAAATAGTATCCAAATAATCTAAGTAATGAAATGTGAAACCCTAATGTGCAAAGAGGGTTAAGAAGGGCTTATTTTATTCATAAATGTCACGAGACTATGTCACAGTGTAGACTGGATGAGAAAGAGGAGAAAACCTTCACACATGATCCTGAAAACATGTAGATCAAGACTATCTGGCTAGACTGGGGTTCCTGGAGAGGGATAGGGGCGTTCGTGGGCACCCTGGTTTGAGATATGAGTGCCTTGGTTTATGGAAATGACTAGAAAAAATCCTCTAAGGTGTTGTTGAGTGTTCTCCTGTGTTCGATTCTTATCACGTGAATGTCATGGCACTTGACTAGATGTCGCCATAAACCTGCAATGAAGAATCACTTGCAAAACCCTAGACAAAGAACCAAAACCATAAATAAAGAAAGATGCATATGAAGGTGTCAGACTATCCTTAGCTGCCAAATTGATGGAATTATCACTGAGTGCCACAGTACATCTCAAACCCAATTTAGTTCTAGGTATGTGCTTGTGTAATTGTGCCCTAGGTTGATCTTGTGCCAGTCACACTTTGTGAAGTAGCGAGAAAATAACTAGATGTAGAATGTAATAAATGTGTGCATGGAAATAGTAAACTCCCTCCTATGAAGTGTGATGTAAATGAACCAGCCTTGTGATGGATCTAGATGAATGAAAAAGTAGCCATATATGCCTTTGATGGATGCAACCTTAGGTGGAGATAGCTAGTGCTTAGTGCTTGGTTACTTATTATGATCACATAACTTTATATTTATATGAATCCCTCATTTAAATTTTTTAATTAACCCCGAAAAGGCCGACTAACAAAAATATAAGAATCTAAAATGGTTAGAAAGGACCCACAAAGTGAGAATAAAGTACAAAGAGGATGGGCACCCAAAGGGGACAAGGGGCTCAGGTGCTATCCTGGATGGGCTCTCCAATGTAGAAAAGGTGAAATTGAAGCATGAAAATATAGACTTGGCCAATAAAGGTGTAATCCCTAAATTATAAATAAAAAGCAATGAAAGATGGCCAAAGACATGGGTCGATTACTACTTGTAATACTTAGGAATCATGCAAATAGTAGTTTAAGACTGAGACTAGATAATGACTCAAAGTTCTTGATTTTGTGTCTACATTTGCCCCCACTTTATGTTGGTGAGAAAAATTCTTAGTAACATAAAGTAGATAGAGATGCATACCTGATATCCATGTAGAGTGATGTAGAATGTGCATCGAAAGAATAAACAAAAGCATGGAGTGTGGAGACTAAAGATGTAAAAGTGTAAAAAGTGATGAAAGTGAACCTAGGGCAAAACCAAATGTGTAGATATCAATGTGTGTTTTGTACCTCCATGGTTAGTATTGTTTGTGTGATGTACCTACTATGTGTGTGATGTTGACTGGTTTCTTCCCATACAGACGGACCTACAAAAGAGAAGACAATCAAGTAGTCAAATACACATGTATATGTGTAATATATAGAAACACATGTATATATGTAAAAATCATGTAAAGAAAGTATGAAAATGAAAAAGGAACATGTGCACATGATCTGTGATGAGAAAAAGGGTGTAGAAAGGATCTTGTCAATGTCGTGTGAGTTTTTGGGCAATCTCATGCCACTAGCCAAAGAAGTGTAGGGAGGAAAGTCTAATTTATCCTCCAACTTGTAACTGCTTCCCGAGTGTGAAGATATCTCTGTATTGTCTGGTTTCTTGGGTGATCCAAAGCCATGGAAGTGTAGAGAGGAAGGTCCAGTTTATCCTCTATCCTTTAAAGGATCCCGAATGTGCTAAGGACACCCTATCCTATAAAAACCGTTGTGTATGGAGTTCTGTAGACTGGTTTGAACTCACTCACCATGTAACCCACTGTGTTATGGACAAAAAATGAAAACTGAACTATACTAGGTAATGTGTGTAAACCCAAATGATGTAGCACAAAATATGACCAACCACGAAATTGAAACCGTGCCTGCAGGGAGAGGGGATGTGCTTGGTAGAAACCAAGGCACCAATAAACAAGATAGCTAGAAAACAAGTGTTAGTATGAACATGCATGTAGAAAACAAGTGTAAGCCAAATAGAGAATGTAGGCCATATAAAGTGGGTTGCAAACATGGGTCATAAATCACGGTTTCAAAAGACACTCAAGGTCATAGTGGCAGCAAGAAAACAAGAACGCATACACACAAGAAAAAGGAAAAAACATGCAAACAAAATAAAAAATTAACAAATAATGTAATAAACAAGTATGGAGACAAGTATCCTACATAAAAATGTTGTACATTTAGTACTGTTAGCACGTTAGAAAGAAAAAACATATGTCAAAGCATGCATAAAATAAAGTAGTGTGCCATGAACAAAAATGAAACAATAACACCTATAACAGACGAATTTGGATGCCCCCAGGAGCCTTTGTGGGACTGGTAGTCAAACATCCATGTTATGTGTAGTATACCTATATGGTCTATGATCACAACTAGAAAGTACATGAACGCGCATGTGTGTATGATAAAGATAATGACATACAATATATTTGTCTAGCATGTGTAATAAGGTGAACATGTAAAAGCAAGTGCAAGAAATAATAAATGCAACCATACAATGCAGTATGCTGTGGATGGATGGAATGGAATTGAGAGTGAATGATGGGAGCTGCCTACCCCCTAGTGAATGGAATTTTATGCAGTAAGGTTCATTTAGTATTCCCCCTCAACAACCAAGAATGAACCATAAATGGGAGTGTGTCATCGGGAAATAATCGAACTATGTGTTATGTGCAATGCACTATGGTGAGTGTGTGGGGATGTTACATGACATAAATATGGATTGTGCATAACACTACAATCTAAGTGTATATAAATACAAGATGAATAGAAGGGATTGGTGATTTAGCCTAAAACATATACCACTAAATGATGCAAGTGAAAGTGATGATGTGGCATATCACAAGATGATACTAGAAGAAGTGAATTTATATCCTAAAGCATATATCACTTAATCTAGGTATGTCACATGAGAAAATATTGAATGATGCATGTGTAAGGGCGATGAAGTGAATTTGTGATGTATACCATCAATAGTCCAATATGGACCATGAGAATAGAGTGCGTTATTGGGTAGTGAGTGTACGTAGAAGAGAATGTGCAAAATGCGTAATGTGCATAGTATGGTGTATGATATATAATGAAAGATGCGTAGATGACCTAAGATGTGTAGATGCATAGTAGATGTAAGACACAAGATGTAATATGTAAGGTGTAGGATGTAAAATGTAAGATGACATGTATGATGTGTGAAAATGCACAATATGTAGTGGCTATGGTGTAGTATGTCAGATGTAAAGTGTATAATGTATGAAGACATGCAATGTCGATAGTACATTGTGTGAGGTTCATGTGTATAAGATGCCCTCAACAGTCAAGTGTGAACCAAAGCACAAGAGTGTGTCATCGGGTAATGATGATGTAGATGCGTATGCTAAGATGTATGTGTAAGTATGTGGAAAAAGTGATGAGAGAATAAGATGTCACATGATGTTAGGGGAAATATAGATGTCGTGCCCCCAAGTATGCTTATGAAGAAGAAGTCAATAATGTAATTTCATCTAGAAGGTCATCGATATCAGAGTCAAAGTCAAATGGGTAAGCATTAGAGACTTGGTAAGCAATAGTGTTGGGTTGATCACGTAACAAACCATTGAGGCATAAATTGTACATACCCATGGCATATTCCTCATCAGTAAAGAGTGGCAAGGGAGAACCATATGCATACCATCGAGTTAGATTCTGCATATATCCGAGAAAGGAACTATTACATATGAAGACATGACCAAAAGGCATGGGGAATGAGATGTCCATATGATCAGGATCTAAAGTACCCCCAATGTAATCAAGCCATGATTTTCCTAATGTAAGTGGTGAGGAGTGAGGATCATGTGCAAGAAATACTATGAGGTGAAAGACACATAGGCCATAGGCGATGTGATATGAAAAACCTTTGATAAATATTAGAAGCGTGCGGTGGAGGGTAGAGATCCTCAAAAGAAAACCCTAGGTGAGTCAAGCCCTCATGTGTATATATATCATCATCACAAGTAGGATCAAGTGGAATATAATCCCAATAAGAATCATTCATGAAAAGCGTACATGTAAATGGTGGGTGTGCCAATGAAGGAGGTACATGTGAAGGTGCAGGAAATAGATCAATGTCCATATGTTGGACATGCCCCCAATAAAGAATCATAGTAGTAGTAGTAGCAGGTGGAGGTGGTGGAGTGGAAGAAACTGTATCTATCACACAAATAACACCTTTAAGTGGTGGAAAATGAGATGGTTCTTCCATTGATTAAGGATCATCTATATATCAGTACGTGGAATAAGAAGAGTAGTATTAGGATCTCAGTCACAATATTTGTAGGTGTCACGGTCATGAAATAAAATATATTCAATACCTTCATGTATGAATTTGACACAATGATGTATAGTAGAAGCAACGGCTTACATGGCATGGAGCCATGGTCTACCAAGCAAACAGTTATAGGAGACTATAAAATCAATGAAAAAAACATAATAGTAATAGTTTTTGGCCATACGGTGATAGGTAATGTGATGTGACCAACACATGGATGAATATAACCATCATATGCACATAATGAAAGAAAATATGGATTAACATCACGAGTGAAAAGACCTAGCTTCTTAATGAATGACATGGGACATAAGTTGAGTTCAGATCCATTTTCAATTAAAGTGCGCTTGATACCAAATTTGTAAATGAAAATCATGATATGCAAGGGTGGTTCATTGTCGAAGGTATTGAGATCATCATGAGGATTAGAAGGAAAGCAATATGTTGAGAAAATTCATCCATGAATGTGTTATATACCGAGTTAGGATGCATATTAGCATAAATGCAAGTAGTATCAAGAAGTTAGAATTTATGCCTTAAATCAGGATTTGTAAACAAGTAATCATTGATTGAGATACTACTAATGACTAGACTCTATGAGAAATTAATGAGGATCCTAAAAGTGTGAATATAAGGTACAGGTTCACCAAAATGATTAAACTAAAATGGAATATTATAGTGTAATCTAATGCTATAGGAGCAATAAAATAACTAAATAAATGAAGTAATAAAATACTAAAATAATACCCAAGCAATCTAAGAAATGAAATGTGAAACCCTAATGTGCAAAGAGGGTTAAGAATGGCTTAGCTAATTGACATATGTTGTGGGACTATGTTGTAGTGTAGATTGGGTGAACATGAGGGAAAACCTTTGCATAGGAGCCTAAAAAAGTGCATATATGGACCGTATGGCTAATCTAGGAACTTGGAGAATGATAGGGGCACCCGTGGGTGCCCTAGCCTCGAGATCTATGTGCCCTAGTCTACGAAATGAACAAAAAACCTCTTCTAAGGTGTCGCTAAGTTTTCACCTGTGTTCACTTCCTATCACGTGAATGTTCCTGCACTTCTCTAGATGTCACTATAAACATGCAATGAAGAATCACCTGCAAAACCCCAAAAAAATAATCAAAACCCTAAAAAAATAAATATGCATATGAAGGGGTCGAGATCATCCTCAACTACCAAATTGAAGGACATATCATTTGAGCATTGCACTACATCTCAGACCCAATGTAGTTCTAGGTGTGTGTGTGTGTGTGTGTGTGTGTAATTGTGCCCTAGGTTTCTCTTGTGCCAGTCACACTTTGTGAATTAGTGAGAAAATAACTAGATGTATAATGTGATAAATGTGTGCATGGAAACAATATAATCCCCTCCTATGATGTGTCATGTAGATGAACTAGCCTTGTGTGCCTAGTGATAGAGCTAGATGACTACAAAATTATTTATAGATGCCTTTGATGGATATAATATTAGGTGGAGGTAGCTAGTGCTTAGTGCTTGGTCCCTTATTATGATCACATAAATTTATATTTATATGATTTCCTCACTTGAATTTCATAATTAACCCCGAAAGTACAACTACCAATAAGTTAAGAAGGTCAAATGGATATAAAGGACCCAAAAGTGAGAGTAAAGTACAAAGAGGACTAGGGCTCCTAGAGGAGATGAGGGTGCTTGGTGTTGGCATCTTGGATGGGTGCTCTAGTCTAGAAAAGGTGAAAATGAAGAGTGAAAATATAGATTGGGCCAATAAAGGTGTAAGCCTGAAAGTATCAATAGAAACCAATGAAAGATGGGAAAATACATGGGTCAATTACTAATTTTTATACTTAGGAACCATGCAAATAGTAGTGTGTGACCGAGACTAGTTAATAACTCAAAGTGTGTGATTTTGGGTCTATATGGGTGTGAAAGGCTATTTATCCCTGGTACCCAAGGTAGGGAAATGTTTTTGAAATCGTGAATACATCATGAGGTGTAATCCACTTCTCCTTGGCATTCATGCAAAGCACGCGTTAGGTTCTTAGACCCACATTGTGAGAGAAACATAAATGAATGCCTAGTGGAAGCTATACTAATGTCAAAGTTAGTTTTATGCTTGAGAATGTGACAAGTGATTATTTTACCTCGAGACTTGATAAGGTATGTTTGTTCATCTTACAATGTAATTGGCCTTTCACAGCCCAGAATCAAGTTTACACTCCACCTTGTTTAGAAATGTTCTAAGTTCCCACCATGGGCCCGGCTGCCCATTCTGCGTAATGGGTGGATGCTTGGTGTGTATTTTTGATTTATTTGGCATATATTAAAGGAGGGAAACTTAGTATTTTCCATTTGAAAAACCTAGGAGTAATTCAATAGTGAGCAGGTTGGTTTCCTCTTGCAAGATAGTGTGCAGTTATGTGAAGTGTATGCATACAATAATGGATATTGTGTGAAGGAATTAATTGAGTGGATTTGTATATGGTCCAAGTAAACATGAAATAAATGATATGTATAAATGATATTCAAATAGAGGAAAGAAGGATATATCATGCTTTGTTGGCGAGAAAATTTGTTGGGGACAAATTTGTGGGTTTCTTACCAACACTATGGGAGTCTAAGTCCCTCTACTTACAGCCTTGCAGCTGTTGTATATACACACACAAGTGAAAAAGGTGGATTTTCTGGTGGCCTTGTGGCCTCAGGGATCCAATAGGGGCACTCCAATGACCATGTAGAAAATCTAGCATTTGATTGCTAGAGAGGAATCTGTCTTGAAGTGAGAAAGGGAGTGAGAATATGAGGTAGGGAAGTAATGCTCGAGGTAGAAAATCAAATTCCCACACACACACTAGTTATAAAATTCATCACATCCACTAAATTAAGAGGAAATAACTCTTAAACTAATAATAAGGCCAAATATAATTTGATGAACACAAAGTATCATGAAATTACTTAGTCAAATAAAGCTAGAAACTCCTTCTTCTTGTATTGATTTCTCAAACCAAAGTCGCACATAGTGGGGAAATGGAAGAAATTTGAGATTGAGGGGAATGGAAGAATTCAGCTATCTCCTTTTCTCTCTCAATGCATTCTTGTGTTTAAAAATCAATCACCAACCCTTTGAAATGGGAATGAATTTACAATTTATAGAATGAGAAGTGACTCATCGTCTAACCCCCAATGCCTTTTCATATGTCCTCGCACAACTTAAAACTTTTCAACTTCCTAGGAAACTTTTAAGTCCCTTTTTATAACGTAAAAGTGAATTGTTACATTAGGAACATTAATAAAAATGAAAAAGTGCAACCCTAACGTAAAATTAGAACATTGAGAAGAGAGAGAAAGAGCGAGAGAAGAAGAAGAGGATATGTCATTCCCGATGAAGTCCATTGATCCTCATTGATGGAAAAATCAATGTGATGAAACTCTGAATCTCCAAAATTGTGTGAAAATCCTTCTAATTGGTTCATATATGATTTGTAATGAGTGTTTAAAATATTGTTGAATGGTTCTGTCGATGATCGTAACTTCCACCTTGCACAAGATACTCTTACAAATCGATCCACGAAGTGAGTGTCAGGAGACATTGTTAAATTCCTTTAGATGAGTCTCAAATTCCCTATGAGTAATACCCAAGGATGATATAGAATGATGGTGTTGACCTAAATGATCATCCCTCTATGTCCCATTGTGCCAAACTTTCCCTTTGAGAATGACCTACTATTTTTAGTAAGTACAGATGGGGCAACTTACTATTTTTAGTAAGTGTCATAGTTAGCTTTTCCCAACCTCAACCGGATATGGTAGCTTGAATTATTTATTCTTACTATGTTCCTCTTGCTTTTGGACCAATTAGCTATTTATAGCAGGGGCTTATGAAACCACTTACTATTTTTAGTAAGTGTCAATTGTGAGTTGAGATGACCTTTTTGATGACTTTGCCTACGATACTCCCTCTGTGTTCACTTCCTTCTTCATAACCTCTTCAAATGGTGGCTTACTTGAAGCAAAAAACCCCTATGTAGGAAGGCATGTTGTTTTAGTAAGTTCACTGTGGATGTCAGATTACGAAAAAATAGGTTTTGAAAATCTAGGTCTTATTCCTGGGATTCCATGCTCCACATTTTGAGTAATTCCTTCATCTGAACAAGTGGGAAAATGATATTTTCATCGGTGGGGGTAGAATACTGAAAAAAACACATCCCTCCATATCCCTAAAAAATAGGGACTTCATGGCATGAAAACTAGTTTACGTGAAACTAGATTTTTCAACGATCATTCCCTCCAATTTTTGCATGATTTCGCCCACTGGAACCCTGAGAAGTGAAGAGGTAGACCACTTCAGTTTTCACGAGATGTTATTTATGTGATAGGGAAGTGAAAACTCAGCCCTCCATATCCATAAAAAATAGGGACTTCATGGTGTAAAAACTATTTCATGCAAAACTAAATTTTTTAACAATCATTCCCTCTAATTTTTGTGTGATTTCACCAAGTACAACCCTAAGAAGTGGAGAGGTAGCTCGCTGATTTTTTCCTCTACTATATCATGAAGGCAATTAATGGAGCTTGAAATTCATAGGTATATTTTTTCTCCGTTTTCAACGAAATCAACTCCATTGTAATAGGTTTTTGCTTCTTGTCTCACTGGTGAAATTTCTATTCGATTTGGTTACCGGTTTGATGGGAAATTAAGCTTTATTCTTTGTGGAGCTGGAAGTGAAATTTATTCACTGTGATAATTCCTTACTATGAATGGGAGGTTTGAAGGTGATTTTTAATGGCCTTTGAGAGTGAAGAACTCAGCAACAAATAGTTCTTCGTTTCATGCATTAGCTTGCAAGATATGTTCGAATCTTTGTCTCACGACAATGGAGGTTTATGAAGAATTCCTTCACTCTTCTCTTTCATTCTTCATTCCTCTGGATATTTTGATCAATATTTTCTTTGAAACCTATGAATATTCATGGAGTGGAATGTTTTTTTGCTATGGTGGATCTAGTTTGGAGCAACAATGGTGGACTGAGGTGTTCTCTGTAACTTTTCTTTTGGTAGTGAGAAGCAAAAAAAGGCGACAAAGAGTTAGATTTTTTCAAATTTTGAGTTTGATTTCAGAGTAATTTAATGTCCTTGATATCCCTCACCTAAAATGGATGTGAGGGACATCAAATTCCATGGTTCTCTTGGTGATGACATGTGTCAGTGATTGAACGGTTGAGGATTTGAGCTCCTGTAAGCACTTGAGGGTTGAACTAGCGATCTTGGAGGTCGCATGAGGATCCAAAGGTCATATGGGGGCTAGGTGAATTTTTACATGGTTGATTTCCCTAACCTTGAGGGATGTGAGGGACACAAAATCCTATCAGGCTCCTGGAGTTGACACGTGTCCTTCCAAAATTTGACTAACTCCCGAACTTGCTCTAAGAGGACAACTTGAAACGATGATAACTTGAGCTCTCGATGGAATTTTAATGAAATTTTATATGATCCTAACTGGAAATGAAATTTTTAATCCAATGGTTTGGGTATCAGGTCTTTATTCATCCATTTGATCCTTGAAAAATTAGATTTTTTATTTGGTACTCCACCTATGCACGAGAAAAATTACTTATGGACCCAACATGCCAAAGTGTTGTGAAAAAATAATTTCACCATATTGTAGGGATTATAATTCCATTTCTGATGATGTTTTTTTTTCTCCTAAATCCATTCGGAGCTCCCAAAATCACCTTCGAAAGTTCAACAACTATTTTGGCCTGTGCACTCCCTAGGCCTGTGAACTTTAATTTTGGTGAAATTACCCCAACTTCTCTAAGTCCTTTTAGAATATTCCTAAATTTCTTCCATGATGTCCCAAGGAATTTGAATTGCATCCACATCTATTTTGGATTTTATTCTCTAATCCATGGGGTTGCTCTAGTCCTAGGAAGGCCAGTGATAGCCCTTCCCACAACTGCCTGAAGCTTGCAATTTTTAATGAACTCCTAAAATCACCTAGGGGGTTGATTTGAATTTCCTAAATCACCTAGGGGAATGAATTAACACCAATTGGGAGGTTATTAGACTGAATGGGTAGACATGAGGTGCCTCAGAATGATAAAACATGAAAATTTTGGTACATGGGTATCATTTTCATGCTTATAAATTGTCAATTTCCTTGTTGCACATTTGCATGACAACTAGCTCTAGCTTGGGGACATGACATGGAATGAATAGGGTGAAGACATGACATGGGGAATCCAAAATATTAACTTTAGACCATATGATCCATTGACCATTTCCTTATCCATTGGGCCCTACAGAGTCATGTACAACTTACAACAAGAGAGACATAGAGTAAAGAAGGAAACACACAAACACCAAGAAAAACAAAAGGAAACACACAACACACATGGAAAGGAAACGATCCATAATAGAAAGGGAAACACACCTAGCAATACACTATGGTATAAGGCGGGGGACAAACCACTTTCATTGAATCACTTTTCATTCCTCAAAATTTACCCTTGAGTGGGATACCTTGACTGATGTTGTTCTGTGAAGCCATTGAATGGTTCCAGAAAGTAGCCTCCTCTCCTTAACTATTTATGAAAGCTGGGTTCTTTCATGACCATCTATATTTTTTAAAGGAGTGATTCCACATGAGCTTCTTGATGCCCAAGTCTTTTCTTGGAAATTCCATTGTCTTCATGTTCTTTGAAATTGATTTGATAGTGCCGATTGCCTTACTTCTCGTGTTTATCCACATAGCTGATTTTTCATTGAGCATCTCATCGCTTCCCCAAAGCTTATTTTCATTCAAATTTCTTGAATATTCCGAGTTACTTTCTTTCCCGGGTCTATGCTCATTGACATATTCTCCATGAGAAACCTTAGATTCATCCTTTATCAGTAGTCCACTGTGAGGTGTTTGAGTACTAACGTGAGGATCAAAGGAAAACTCATAATTTTCTTATATGGCCATGACACAAGTTAAGAGATCGAGGATTAGCTCGGGGTCTTCTACAACTTCTACTACATCCAATAGATCTTGCACATAGATCTCTTTTGTTACTTCATGCAGCTCATCTTTGTATGCCTTCAAAGGATGCTTATTTTTCAGCTCAAGGTAACTATCTAGAGGGATTACTCCATCATCTCGGGAATTGTTGTATTCTATCACTCCTTTGTCTAGAGGGGCTTCAACTTCAAAGGCCTAAAAGTCCTTGCTTCAATTTATTCACCATGGAAATATTCTTCCTCTTCAAATGATAAATAAAATACCTTGATTACATCATTGCATCCATCAACCATTGAAGCGGGAGGGGCATCAAATTTATCATTTTAATTTGTTTCAACATGGAAAACCTTCACACCCATTAAGGATTTCAAATCAGATTCGTGCTTGTCTTGAAGATTCATGGCTTGCATCAAGAGTTTGAGATTGAGCTTAGGGTCTTATGTTTCTTCCACGAGATATTAGCAATTCTTATACGATGGTTCTTTCCCACTATTTGAGGGCTTATTGTAGACTGGATTGGTCTCTTCTTGGGTGACATGATCAAGGGATTCCTCATCTTCGAATGGGAATGAGAATATCTCCTCATCACGGATAAGCACATAAGCTGATTTTTTTCTTAAAGATCATCAAGAACCATTTCCTCTTCTTCATGGTTTACATCATCTAGTAATTTAGGGCTGCCCTCTTATAACTCAAATATCCTCAATACTTCTTCAAGGTCCATGCCTCTCTAGGAAGGCATGTCGACCCTATCAAGATGGGAATATCCTCTTCCTCCTTAGTTTTCACAAAGTGATTCATCCGCTTGGTATCTTGATACAAGATGTTGGTTTCTAGGCTTCCAGATTTTCACACTATGTACCTCATCTTCTTCTCTAGAAGTAATTTCTCCATGTCTCCCTTCATTGGTATGGTTGTAGATGAACAATTCATCTCAATTTTTTAAGGCACTAGAATTTATTATGCAATTATTCTTTACACATTATCCAACAAGAAGGGAGATGTAGAAAGGATAAACCTTGTCAGTCTTAGATGTTCTCAAGGAAAGCATTTTCTATGAGGGAGGAACAGGTGGGTTTGGTAGTACTCCTTTAAAATAGGGTGTTACAACATTGGGTGTCAAACTTCCATTCCTGATATATCGGATGAATCTCTCAAATTATTTAGGGTGAGTCCACAAATATTTAGTTTCAGTAATCTACACTTTGGCTTTGTTCACATATTCTATGAAGTCAAAATGAGTAGATGCGGGAAAGGATGATGAAGGGATTGCTTTTGGATTTAGGACATGTTTGGAAGTAGGAGTAGATTTTTGGGGAATAGAGAGGATCTTGAAAGGTACATTGAGAGCTTTCAAAGTACTAGATTTTATAGGAGTAGATTTAGATTTAGAACTAGAAGAGGCATCAGAATACTTACTTGGAAATGCTTTGGAGACTTTTTATTTGCTACGAGAATCGAGGCTTCAACAATGTGGACTCCATGAAGGGTAGGAGTGGAGATCCTTGACTGATTATTTTGTTTTGCAGAGTCACCATAGGAGGATCTTCAGTCTTATTTTTCTTTGGAATAGTGGAGGAAGAGCCCTCTTTCTCGGGCCGATAATGAGTGAATACTTGCACATGAGAAGCTAGGGTCTTCTTCTTCTTCATATTCATCACCTCCAGAATATTCACAGAATCTGATTTGTGTATTGTTATCAAACTCATCACTTTCAAGGAAATCACCACCTTCCCTTTCTTGTTCAAGATCCTTTTCATTTTCCTTACTCCTACAACTTACAATGATAGGTGGGACCTCCAAGGAAAGCCTTCGAGGTGCTCTTGCAATTCGATTTCCATTGCTTCTTTGAGAAGAAACTCTTTAAAATATTTCTCTCCTCAATGATGCCATTTAATTTACCAATTTTTACAGCAATGGATTATTTCTCTCGTCTCTAGGACATTAGGATTTTCCATTTGATGGATTCTTTATCTTCCTTGATAGGATGAGATCATCATCGAGTTCAATGGCTAATATTTTTGTTTCTGTAATATCCCTCGGTTGAAATCTTCATATAAAAAGTCCCACATCTAGTGATCAATCATTAATGAAGAACATCTTGATGTTGTTTTTAGATAGAGAATCCTCCTCTGGTATCCTATGGAGCAATCGGTTGAAATGAGCCACGAAATATTTCATAGTTTCATTTTCTCCTTTCTTTATTTGTGCCAATTGAACAAGGAGGTCTTGAAAGTCCTTAGTAAATATGAATCTTTCCTTGAACTTCCTTTTGATGTCATTCCAACAAGTGATGGATTGGGTAGGTAGGAGGTAGAACCATTCTGCTACTTTTTCTTGGAGAGACTCCACAAACAATCTCACAACATCTTCATGTTCAAATCCAAGAATCCCACATGATGTGGTGAAAGTGGCGATGTGTTCTTTAGGTATCTATGTGTCATCACCTTTAAACTTTGGAAATTTCTCTCACAAACCTATTGGTAGATCATGAAGAGGTGGTTCAGGAGCAAGTGGTCTTGTATTTCTTCCCCATAGGACAATGGGTTGAGGTATTTTTGCTTCATCTTCTATTGTCATTTATGATCCTACTTCAGCTCTTGCTTCTATAAATTCTTCTTCAAATTATTCTTCTTCCAGGGAACTCAATGCTCAATGGTGGTTGAAAAATGGGAGAATTTGAATGGGGAGTATCAACAGGAGTTTGGATAGGATTTTTAGGTGAAATTCTTGAAGAGCCAAATGGAGAGGAGTCTTGGGAGAAGATGTATGGTTATCTCTAATTCATTCTTGTTGATTTTTCAAAGCCTCAAAATTGGAATTAAAAACCTCTCAACCTAGTCAACATGGTGTATCTTCCTTCAGCCAGCTTTTGGAAACTCTTGTAGTGGGAATATGAAAATAAATGATGGAATATGAATGGTCACGTGTAGGAATTGAAAGTATATCTTTAAGTAATGGATTTTCATGATTTTTTTGTTTTAAAAATATTTTATTTTTTGTATTTTGGGAACTTGCGGTCAAATTTTGGGTGCAGATGCTACTAAATATACCCTACATTGGGCACTAAAAGCTGTTGGTGAGAAAATTTGGCGAGGAAAAATTTGTGGGTTTCTTGCCAACGATTTAGGAGTCTCAGTCCCTCTACTTAACCGGTGCAATTTCAGTATATGCATACATGAGTGAAAAATGTGGATTTCTCCCCGTGGCCTTACGAAAAATATGTGAAAAATATAGCAATTGCTTGCTAGAGAGGACTTTGTCTTAGAGTGAGAAAGGGAGTGAGAATATAAGGTAGGGGAAGTAATGCTCTAGGTAGAAAATAAAATTCGTACACACACACTAGTTAGAAACTTCATCACATGCACTAAATTAAGAGGAAACAACTCTGAAAGTAGTAATAAGACCAAATAGAATTTGATGAGCACAAAGCATTATGAAATCCCTTAGTTAAAGAAAGCTAGAAACTTGTTCTTCTTATATTGATTGCTCAAACTTAAGTTGTACATAGTGGGGAAATGGAAGAAATTTGAGAATGAGGGGAATGGAAGAATTCGGCTATCTCCTTTGTTATATCAATACACTCTTGAGTTTACAAAATCAATCACCAACCCTTTGAAATGGGAATGGCTTTACAATTTATAGAATGAGAGGTGACTCATTGTCTCCCCCCCCAATGCCTTTTCATATGTCCTCGCACAACTTAAATTTTTTAACTTCGAGGAAACTTTTAAGTCCCTTTTTATAACATAAAGGTGACTTATTACATTAGGAACATTAATACATATGAAAAAGTGCAACCCCAATGCAAAAATTAGAACATTGAGAAGAGAGAGAAAGTTGGGGGAAGAGGAGAGAAAGAGCAAGAGAAGAAGAAGAGGAGATGTCATTCTGATGAAGTCCATTGATCCTTGTTGATGGAAAGCTCAATGCAATGAAACTTTGAATCTTCAAACTTGTGTGAAAATCCTTCCAATTGGCTCACAAATGCTTTGGAATGAGTGTTTAAAAACACTATTGAATGGTTTTGCCGATGACCGTAACTTTCACCCTGCATAAGATACTCGTGTAACTAACAAAGTGAGTGTTAGGAGACAATATTTAATATCCTTAGATGAGTCTCGAATTCCCTATGAGTAATTCCCATGGATGATCCAGAATTATGGTGTTGACCTGAATGATCATCCCTCTATATTCCATTGTGCCAAACTTGGCCTTTGAGAGTGACCTATTATTTTTAGTAAGTACATATGGGGTAAATTATTATTTTTAGTAAGTGTCATAGTTAGCTTTTTCCAACCTCAAATGGATATGGTAGCTTGAACTATTTAGTCTTACTATGTTCCTCTCACTTTTTGGACTAGCTGGCTATTTATAGCAAGGGCTTGTGGAACCACTTACTATTTTTAGTAAGTGTCAATTGTGAGCCGAGATGACCTTTTTGATGAATTTTCCTACGATACTCCCTCTATGTTCATTACCTTATTCATAGCCTCTTCAAATGGTGGATTACCCAAAGCAACATACCCCTATGTAGGAAGGCATGCTATTTTTAGTAAGTGCACTGCATATGTTAGATTGCGACAAAAACAAGTTTTGAAAATCTAGGTCTTATTCCAGATTCCATGCTCTGCATTTTGAGTAATTCCTTCGTTTGAACAAGTGGGAAAATGATATTTTCATCGGTGGGGGAAGAATACTGAAAAAATCCCTCAATATCCCTAAAAAATAGGGACTTCATGGCATGAAAACTAGTTTATGTGAAACTAGATTTTTCAACGATCATTCCCTCTAATTTTTGCATGATTTCACCCACTGGAACCCTGAGAAGTGAAGAGGCGGATCACAACCTTATTTATAGATGTTCTTCATGTGACAAGACAAAAATTTGATGAAAAATCAGTCCTCCATATCCCTAAAAATAGGGACTTCATGGTGCAAAAACTATTTCATGTAAAACTAGATTTTTCAACGATCATTCCCTCCAATGTTTACACAATTTCATCCACTAAAACCCTGAGAAGTGGAGAGGTAGCTCACTGATTTTTTCCACTACTATGTCTTGGCATCCATTAATGGAGATTGAAATTTTTAGGTCTGGTTTTTTTCTCTGTTTATGATGAAATCAAATCCATTGTGATAGGTTTTGATTTTTGTCTTACTGGTGAAATTTCTCTTTGACCGATTCTTGGTTTGTGAGGAAATTGAGATTTGTTCTTCGTGGAGCCAGAAGTGAAATTTCTTCACTGTGATAATTCCTTTCTATTAATGGGAGGTTTGAATGTGAGTTTTTAATGATCTTTGAGAGTGAAGAACTTAGCAGTGACGGTTCCTCGTTTTGTGCAATCGGCTTGTAAGATATGTTCGAATCTTCATCTCACGACAATGGAGGTTTATGAAGAATTCCTTCACTCTTATCTTTCATTCTTCATTCCTCTGGATCTTTCAATCAATATTTTATTTGAAAACTATGCATATTCATGGAGTGTAAGGTTTGGTTTTTATCGAGGATGCGGTTTAAAGAAACAATGGTGGATTGAGGTGTTCTCTACAACTTTTCTTTTGACAGTGAGAAGCAACAAGAAGCACCAAGAATAAACAAAGAGTTAGAATTTTTTTCAAAATTTTGAGTTTGAGTTGGACACACTTTCATTTCCTAACATCCCTCACCTCAAAGGGATGTGAGGGAAATCAAATTCCATGGCACTCCTAGTGATAACACGTGACAGTGATCGAACGGTTGAGGCTTTGAGCTCCCGCAAGCACCTAGGGGCTAAACTAACAATCTTGGAGGTTGCATGAGGATCTAGAGGTCATATGGGGGATAGGAAAAATTTTACATGGTTGATGTCCCTGACCTTGAGGGATGTGAGGGAAACAATCTTGCCAGGCTCCTAGAGCTGACACGTGTCCTCCCAAAATTTGACTAACTTCCGAACTCACTCTAAGAGGACAACTTGAAACGACGATAACTTGAGATCCCAATGGAATTTTTAAATGAAATTTTATATGATCATGATTGAAAATGACCTTTTAAATCTAATGGTGGAAGATCATGTCTTTATTCCTCCATTTGATCCCTAAAAATTGGATTTTTGATTTGGTATTCCACACGTGCATGAGAAAACTACTTGTAGACCTAATGCACTAAAGTGTTGTGAAAGAAATAATTTCACCATATTTTAGGGATTAGAATTCCATATCTGATGATGTTTTCTTTTTCTCCTAACTCCATCCAAAGATCCTAGAATCACCTTGAAGTTTAACAACTGTTTTTGGCCTATGCACTGCCTAGGCATGTGAACCCTAATTTTGGTGAAACTAACCCAACTTTTCCAAGTCCTGTCAGAATATTCTTGAATTTATTCAAAAATTTCCCAAGGAATTTTAATTTCCTCTACATCCATTTTGGATTTTCTACTCCACTCCATGGGGTTGCTCTAGTCCTAGGAAGGCCAGTGATAGCCCTTATCACAACTGCCTGAAGCTTGCAATTTTTAATGAACTCCTAAAATCACCTAGGGGTTGATTTGAATTTCCTAAATCACCTAAGAGAATGAATTATCAAAAATTGGGAGGTTACTAGACTGACTGGGTAGACTCGAGGTTCTGTGGAATGATAAAACTTGAAATTTTTTGTATGGGGTATCGTTATAATGCTTAGAAATAGTCAATTTCCATGTTGCACATTTGGACGAAAAAACATGCAATCACAAAGAAAATTGACAATTCGGGGTGATATGTGTTAAAAAAATATGGGGGTTCTATTATAGGGGCACTTGCCTAAAAATATACATATACGCACGAAAGATGAAAATATAAGGAACTATATTGCAATAAAGAAATTAATGTTCAACAATTATTTTCTCACCAAGAAGGGCTGACACACACTTCAACAAATGGTCCCTGCGATGAATAAAATATTCTTGGGCCATGACACTAAAAACAAACTAAATGTTTCTCGCTAGGCCCGTGACATCCCCTTCTCCGTAAGCTAATGAATTTCCACCCAAGGCTCATTCAGGATCTGGGTGAACTCCCTTTTCTTCTCGAGTGATTTCACCCACTTAGAAAGGGACATTTCCCCTCTTATGTATGCTTTGGTCCTCCAACCAATGGAAGTCTGAGCTATGAGAAATTGAGTTGCTCTGCTAAGAGGATCATATGTGACAACTCTTCTCTTCTTTTGAGGAGAGGCTTGTGAATCTATCACAACTTGGATTTCAGCAAGGAAATTTTTGAGGGATGATAGTCACCTCTCCATATCATTTCCATGTAGGCTTGGAGGCTATTCTTATTATTTTAATGCATGTGGTGGTCTTGACATAGGGAGATTTGTGTTTAACGAGAAGAAAATAATAATAGGATTTGAACATATGCCAATGCTCATCATGCACACGAGGACAATGTTGAAACCATCATTCTTTCGGGCACCTCGTATTCACATGATGCTTTGGGAAAATTCAATGGAAATGAAAGATTTGAAAAAGAGGGAATAAAGCAAACATTTTAGTGAGCCTTTTTAGGAAGGATAAAATTAAGGTGTTCTAGGATGAGCTATCGGGAAATTTTCCCGGGAATTGGGCACACTGAAAACATGCATGATGAAGGCTTTGTTAAGACCAGATCGGTTGGAAGAATTTTCCCAAGTTGGTGAGTTCTGCCTCGGTGGGATTTTCTCTTAGAGATGAAGAGTTCATAATGGAGGGATTATTGATGGAACTAGGATGCGGGAGTCTCTAAGATAATTTAATGGTAAGTTTGTGGTCCGTTAAACCATGTTTAAATAGGTATGTCTCCCACGATGATGTGTCTAGAGAAATCATATCGCCATAAATGTCATATCCATCCCGGATCGGTAGGCATGAGTGGAAGTTAAATAAAGATTAAATATTTATATAAAGTGTGTCACCGGAGGGTGAATAAATGTTCACTCTTTCAAGGAGGGTCTTGTCAATTTAAATATTTTTCCATGTCACATAAATTATCATGTGGAAAAAATGATATTAAATCAATGTAATATGGAAAATATTTCTCTTTCCCATGTTGATGTGATAGTGACAAGTAAAGTTGAAGTTCATCTTGGGGGAATATTCTCTTTTATTCCATGGTTTCCCCGAAGAGTGGATTCATTGTGAGTTAGATGGAATTTGGATGGATATTCTCTAAAACCCTAAAGTGGATAAGGTTGTATAAGAGGAAAAAGGGGTTTTAAAAAAAGGATGTGCGGGGGTGAAGAAAGGACTCTTTGGAGGAGCTCTAGGATGGTTTAAGGTGCATGAATCGACTGTCGAAATTCACACTTTCTTGATGTAGGCACTATTCTATTTACCGTTTTCTTAGAATTCATGTTAAAGTGATTACCTCTGTATAGTCTTTAATAGGCTTTAAGTGTGTGTGTGTGTGTGTGTATATATATATATATATATATATATATATATATATATATATATATATGTTCCCCTTATTTTTCCAAGTCTAATGGATTTGTTTCAAATAACCTACTATAATTATTTTGGTCATTTTTTCTCATGGAATGATTTTGTTTTGGGGTGGGATGATGCATGTTCCTTGCGAATGATTCTCATGAAAAGTCCATTTTATACTACTCCGCTTTTATAGAATGATAAGGGTGTTGTGACTAGATGGTTGGCATGTTTCCTGATCTTCCCAATTCCCTTTAACATATGAGTCCTTATTTGTAACCCCCATCTCCATCTCATAAATATTCAATAATTACTTTGAGTACCACAAGTGTTTTTTGGCAGATTCTACCTCACTTGCTTATTTTATACAAGATCCACTCGTGAAATACATTTTCAACACACATACCTTAAGTGTATTCACTCATCATTTAAAAATCCTCGACATTAACTTAGAACGTATCATATGGAATCTTGGGAGTTAATTTTTAGAGTGTGTCAAACTTGTCTTTAGCGGCTGTATCGGAGCTCTGGGTGATTGAAGTGCTTCATGACCACTCTTTCGAGTGAGAACTGGATTATGTGGCTACATCCAACCTTGATCTATCTCCACTACCAAACTCGGGATGCCTTCCCAATACCTTCCCTATTTTAACCCTTTGGGTCGCATCTTGGGTTTCTCACAATGACTTAGGTAGAGTCAAAAGAAGCGAGGGGAAATATGCCATTCCCTTTGTTAAGATGCCTCCCCATCAATCCCTCAGAGAGAGTGGATGGGCGGGCGAAAAGAGGACCCCATCCTGGCTATAAAAAAAAAAAAACTCGTGTGATCCCCCTCTATCACGCCATCCCCCATGCATCCGCACCTTGATCTCCCAGGGGTGTAAATTTGGGAGCCAACACTTGTTTAGTTCCGTTCTTAGGGAACTTAAAATCATTGATTACTACGATTTTTTGTTTGATTTTCTTATCTTGTTTTATGTAATCTTAGGAATTTTGTATTGGAGTAGTATACCTTTGGTGCTTCATGTAAATTAATTTTCTAGAATTATGAATCTAGTGGTGAATCTGTTATCCTTTTGGTCATAGTAGACCAATGTTATTCATTAATGTGTTGTAATTGGTTGTTTTGTCATATTTGGATCAGTATTCAGATTAGATCATTGCGTTTTCCAAATGTTAAGGGGTAAGTTTTCTTGGTAATAATTTTAACCATGTGAATATATCCATGGGTATATATGATGGCGCCTGTGTGCGTATCCTTCTCTTAGGGCCCCTTTTAGATAAAATGTTTTCGGGCCTATAAAATTTAGGGGAATGCTTGGATACCCACATTAGATCCCGAATGGAATCAAGCTCGGGCTACCTATTTTTTCAGGGATATGGCAATATATATGTTGAACAACATCTTGGTTTATTTGAGAAGGTGATGCATGAATCAAAGATAAGACACGATAATGTTTTCATGAAGTTATTTGTGCATACATTGCAGGAAGATGCTAGGGATTGGTTTAATTCCTTATCCTTGGTTTAATTCCTTATCCTTGGGTTCATTACATTTGTGGAATGAAATGATGGTAGTATTTAGAGATCAATTCAATGATGACCTTGTTTTTATTTTTCTTGATCATGAAAAAAATTGGTGAAGGCCTGGTTGAAGAAAGGAATATCATGAGTTTGCGAGATGAAAAAGATGGGATTACGAGAAAAGTATTTTTATAGAACAATTGGTAGAGGGTAATGATGAAACAAATCATAAAGTTGATAATCTGGTTAGTCAAATTCCAATATCTTTTAAAAAAGAATGATTATGTAGATGGGGTATCTTCTACTCGATATTTTTTATACAAAAACAATAAATGACTTCTAGGATACCCTTGTAAGAGTATGTTGTGTTGTTATTTAAATTAGTTCTCCTTTTCAAGCTAAGCGAAACATAGATTTGACAGGGAGCTTAGACACAAATAGGTCATAGTGTATGTCATTTTGTATATGGGGATGAGATCTAACTGACCCTTTGTCACTCAGATTTATGGAGAGATGGATAACACCTTTATGAGGATTTGACCTGTCCTCACTACTTTAGGCCGTGCCTCTTGAACAGGTGAGAGGACCCTTAGTGTAACCTCTGTTTGATGAAAGAGATGGAGATATACTTCTTTTGGACAAATTTCATGAAGAAAACCTTGGGAAAATATGGTCAATACTCCATAATTTAACTCTTAAGAGTTGTCACTTCTAAAAGATGGAGATACTTTCAACATAAGGCTAAGGTTACTAAAGACATTAAGAAATCCTATGTGTTATGCATATTTTAGTAAGTAGATTTTGTTCCTTTGTTGATACACAAGGCAAACAGGGGTAGTTCAGGGTGGATTCATGGTTTTTGAATAATTTTGGTGGGAGATGAAGTAGGATAAAGTTGATTATACCAAATCTTCAAAGGGACTTCACAACAATGAACAACTAAAAATAGAAAACTTCAAAATAGTTAAGACATTCCTTCAACCAAGGCATGCTTCAATGGAGCGCTAGGTCAACATGTTTTCACATAATCTTTGATACTCTAACAAGAAGGTTTGAATTGAAAGACTCAATTAAACACCAAAGCCTTTGATCAATCACACCTAAGGTACACCTGAAGACTTACAGACAATATTTATCAACAAATGACAATGAATTGATTTTAATTTTTTTTATCTCATCTAAGATGAAGGATCTTCTTGAAATGAAATTGAAAATACCATTAAACTATCATAGGGATGAGATCTTGTGTGATTTCACAAATATTTCAATGTAATATTGCAATAGGAATGAAAGAAACTATTTGCAGACATTCTAAAACAAAGCAGACAAAAATTGCTAGAGATTGGACACAAATTAATTTCAAAATTACTTAGATTCATCAACGGGGAAAGCTTCTAGAGAAATATCAGTGCTCGTCAATGGCTATACATCTACAACCAACTTGACATGATAGAAAATCTAACATAGAAGAAAATAATAGGTTATCTCGGCTTGGTCTCTCAGGAAGATGACTTTCTCAAATTTTTCTCTTAAGAATTCAACCTCCCGACCTTTTGCAAGAGTATTCTCATTGCATTTATACATTTTTCTCACTCAATTTCCCCCAAAAGAGAAGAATATTCAAGGGACCTTTTCTTATTACCAATTTTTTTAGACAACGATGTTTAACAAATTCAGATCCAAAAGCTACCTAGCGGACCAATTGTGAACAGATCATGTTTCTTGGGCCCTTGACTAATGACTAGGATGCCATGCCACAAATTTTTGGAAATCCTTCTAATCATTATGATTCTTTCATGTGAGAAATCCCATTTTTAATCATTTTCTAGAGGCTCTACATAGCTGGATCCAACAAGTAATCCTTTTTACTCTCGAGGCAACACATTTTCATCTCTTGCACCAACATTTTTGTAACACCCTCGACAATGGTTATATTCCTCCTTTGCATTTCAAGTGTTGACATGTGATTTTCTTGATAAAGGTGTGTTCTTTTGACTACTGAAGATCATGCTTGAAATGGATAAATCAATTATGCTCTTTGATTGGAGGGTTGGTATGTTGTTGCTTGCAATAATCTATTTCACTCTCTTTGGATAAGCTGTAATCTGGTTTTAAGAGTTGTAACTTACCTTTCACTATTGGACTCATCCTTGGATCAATTCCATTGATCCAAGGTATGTTTTAAATCTTCTTATTATAACTGAATGAAAAATTGACATTCATCATTTGTGTGGCTTACGGACTGAACTTGTGTTTGTGGAAAATTCTTTATTATCTTGGAAACAGTGCTTGCATTCTATTTTGTGTTGAGCTCAGCTCTTCTTGGTCGACCCTTGCAGGGCACTTATGGCGTCAAGGGAATTAGGAACCCTGCTTCGGATTCTTGAGTTAAATAGATGGTTGTGTACCCTAATAAACACGGGATTTAGGTAAGTTACCTAACTACTATTACTATACCCCTTTACGAGGGATGACATTCTAACCTAAGTTGTTAGCTTGTAATAAAGTGACCTAGGGGGATGCTAAGTTATTTTTGAACCTATAGTTTCTGGTTAAAACTACATCCTAACCTAAGGTGGCAAACTATAATTGGGGGTTATATCCTAAGGTTATTTATTTAAACTAACCTAAGATCTAACCTAAGAAAATTCTAACTATCCTAACTATTGGGATATGAAAGGGGACCTAGGGGCCATTTGCAATGGGAACTAAGTGGCGGTTCCAAGGATTTTTATTGGGATTTGTTTTGGATTTGGTTTTTAATACATGAAAGGACTGCCAGTGTGGTAGGGGTTAGTGAAAGTTAGAGGAATCTATGTGGAGGCATCTCTAAGTTTGGAAATGCATTACGAATTGCAATTGGATCTCGCCAAATATGAATGGTGGTGGCAAGGAAAGATAAGCGGGAAAATTGGTTTTAATGGCATTAATGTGCCTCGGGTTTGGTGAGCAAGCCGTCTTGGAAGGCATGTTGGCGGATTCGTTGGGGGTTGTTTAGCTTTGCATGCTTCACAATTTTTACTCCACATGGAGCTATTTGGTTCTTCGAACCAGCAGTTTGATCTCCACTTTGTAGCTATTTTTGAACTCTCTGAGCTATTTCGGTTTGAGGAATGTATAAGTGGGATTGTGGAAAAAGAATATGGTTGTTTGATCTTGTTTGGAGAAGAAGAGGTCTTGGAAACTCGACAGAAGTCTTCTTCAAATTGGTAGAGGCACTATCAGGCATGATAGGCTCTACCCATTAAGATTTCTTGCTTTCTTCTAAATGATTCATTAAAACAATTCTGCTCACTGGAAATTTTATATTTTCTTGATGTATGTGGTTATTTACTTACATGTAAGCTTGGAAAATTTATGGGTTTTCTGGAATATAAATCCTTGGCATTATTGACAATTATTTTTTAGAAGATGTTTTATGTTTACATGTAATTGTAGGAAATTTTACAATCTGTACTAGAAGCTCTTTTGACCTCTATAGCTTGAACTAGTAGTTATGTATTGTATTTAAGCTTGTAGCTTGTTTTTGAAGCTTGTTTTCTTGCATTTGAAGATAAGGTGAAAAGTGTTGGCTTATTACTTGTTGGGTTTTGAATACGTTATTGTGTTGTCACATTTTGATCTGTACTTAAGCTCGTTGAGCTTGAATTAGGAACTCCTTGGCCATTTTTAACTTGAACTGACAGTGTTGTTGGGATGGTCTTGTATCTCTGTTTATGGTTGTGTTTAGGTAGTTGTTATAGCACTCCATGAATACTCTGAACTAGTATTGAAGCCATGATTGGTTATAAGCTTTATTTGGACCAAGTGGTTGTTGAACTGTGCCAAACTTATGGAGGTTTTGAACCTTGATACTTGTATACAGATCTTATGAACTTTGTACTCGTTGTTGAGTTATTGCGTCGTGCTTTGTACTTGAGTTATGTACTGAGATTTTATTCTTCCTTATGAAAACAGAAGGCCTGAACCCGTAATAGGGTGTTGGTATTATTTTGAGCTTTTACAAAAGCCATGTTATTCCATTTTATATTCATGTTTGAACTTGAGTTGTTTTGAACTTGTGATCTATGCACGAATTCATCGTGACACAAGAATTCTTGTTGGTCATTATGATTCTGTAGGAAGGAGATTGATGAGTTGTTTACTTACTGGTATTCTTGAATTGAAACTGTAGTTTCCTTTAGTACCGTTGATGAAGGAGTCTTGTGAGTTGTTGGTCGAATTTGACCGTGTAACTTCCTTACCTCCTTTGTTTTGACGATTGAAGGAATGGTTGTTTACTTTTTCCTTTAGACTGCATTGTGTTTCAAACTTAACGGGCATGTGAATCTTAGAGTGTATTGTATACATATCTGCTCTAAGTGTATTCTTGTCTTGTGGGAAATCTTGACTGCTTTGTTCTTGAAATAATTAGGACAGGAACTTTTTTTCTATTATGGAACCGACGTATCAGTTGTAAGAGGTTCATGGAAGAGTTGCTTCTTCCTTTCTACCTTTTATTTGGATCAAACCCTACCTATCGTATGATGTTTGAGGAAATAGAGAGGTCTATGGTTATCTTGTTCAGACAAGTTGGAAGAAGGAAGGACAAAAGTAGTCTTGTCGAGTCTCTTAAGTATTTACTTCCATATGTATAATAGGATTTGGTTGAATGCTAAGTTCTAATATGACATTCTGTTTGTAGTCTGAAATTTTTAGTACTAATTATATGTATGTTAACAATGTGAATTTGGGCTGTATTCTCATTAATAGTTTGTGTTAATGTTTATAATGGTGATTTAATCTTCATTTGTAGTGAAATTCAAATATTTTCTTTTGGAGGAATCTTTATCAACTGTTATACTCTGTTGAACCACCTTGTATTAAGGAGAGAGAGAGTTATACTCTCTTGGGAGGGGGTAGTCTACAGTTTGAGACTGTACCATGTTCTCTTCTTTGAAATGTTTGAATTTGAGCTAAGTGATGAGGTTAGGTCTTCCTGGGAAGGTTGCCTAGAAAATTGGAGGTATTCGGGATTGACTGTGCATTTGGTTTTGAGCTCTCTTTTGGAAACTAACTTAAGAGTTTCTAAGTTTTGGATGTTGGATTTCATTTCATAGTATAAATGAAATGAAATATGGTTTAGATCCTTGTGTGTATGTGATCCTTTTCTGTTGACTAATAAGTTTATGGATTGAAATTTTCTTTATTCATTCTCTTCTTTGTCTTTATTTAGGGATAGAACTTACTGATATCATTATGTTGTAACTAACCCTTTTTAGATTGGGAAAAGTTAAATGTGCTCTTCTATCCTTGAGAATTTGTGTTTCACCTTTTTCTTAGATTGTTGGCCAAGCGAATAGGGTAACAGGCGTAGGAGGAATACTGTTCAAATGTCGATTGATGGGTTGTTGCAAGCGTATGACATCCAAATACAAAACTGACCATGTGAGCTTCCTTTTGGCTAAGAGGAACTACCTGTAATGAAAGCAAGACCACCAGAGAGAATTAAACAATATGGGTAGTGAATTGCATAGAGTGAGCTAGATCCGGGAAGCATGGTACTTCCTAGATGGCTTTCAGTCCATTGTTTTAAACAAATAAATGCTGTAAAAAAAGTAAATCCTATTGTTATTTCAAAATGATTTAGGTATCTCACTTAAAAACACATTACTAAATATATCTAATCTAACACGCTAAGCTATAATAGAATGTAAGGTCAAGGGATAGGTTTTGGGTCTCTGCAGGTTTGATAAAGGTCTTGGGTAGGTCACATGTGAGTGAGGGTGAGGTAAAATGAGGTGGGTAGGTCTCTATTTAAGACTGTGTAGGAAAACACAGACCGACTTTGGTTAGGGGTGACCACCCGCGGTTAGGTATAATCGGCGCCGATTCTTGTGAAATCTAGAAATGTCACGAAAGGAGTTTTTATTTCCTTTATGGTTGTACAAAGGATTTGGTTGGTTAGGACGAGGTATTGGGTGACTATAATAGGATTTTGTAAGGTTTTAATGAGTCTATGGAGGTGAAAATGTTGGAGAAGGTCAATAGGGAGCAAAATAAACAATGTATGATAAAATAATGATGAAATGAAATAAGCCAATGAAGTATGACATTATACTTACTTGGATTTCATTCCTGGTGGTCTGTGTGTGAAGGATGGAGGTGTTGATGATGGGTTTGAAGGCTGCAAGTGATCACCAACTAAAGAAATTTTTTTGCATGGGCTGCATGCACACTCCTCTTTGCTTGGATAGATCAGAACGTGGTTAGGTTGGCTGTGCAAGAGAAGATGCTCAATCTCCTTCCTTGGATGTGAGTTCTTCTTTGTGATTAGATCTCTCGAAGATGTGTTATCTCTCTGAGATTTGTTCTTTTCTCGTCAACTTTACTACTTCCAAATTCCAACTTCCAAGTTCCAACCTTGAGAATAAGGTTGTTTTGGGTTAAAAGGGGTAACCGATGGTGGTCCGGCTTAACCGGCGACGGTTAGGGGTAACCGACGTCGGTCAAGGTGAGATTTCCTAGGTTTACTAAACTTAGGGAGATCCTCCTAATTTTCTCGGATCTCATGTCGTTATCCCATGGATTAGATTGGGAGCTTCTTGTGAGCATGCGGGAATGTGGTTAGAGGGAATGTAGGCATTGATTTTTAGGGTTTGGGTAAGTCTTAGTTAGTTATGGTAACTTGCTAAGAATAGGTATTAGGTTGAGTTAGCTTGGTGAGGTGTCTAAGTGAATTGTATGTGTAGATATTATTTAAATAAGATATTTAAATAATAAATATAGTGAGGATAATGCATTCATTTAATTAAATTAATTAAGTTAATATTAGTGGGGTGAAGGGGTCATGGCTAGGTAAATGTAATAAACGGAGGCTTATATGTCAAGGGACGAAAGGGGAGTGTGACCTAATTTTAGTGTCTACATTTTGCCACTTTTTGTTGCATAGCTTGTATTGGTAAGTGATGCCAACAAAAATAAGACGTGGTTGCCCCATGGGAGGGTGAAGGTGATCTCTCTCAAACCGAAACTTACGAGGCAACAGGATGAGGCATTGAGTGGTTTGATAAAAGGTAAATATGAGGAAAAGGAAAGTGAGTGCAGGGGAAAAGGGTGAAAGGTCTACTCGGGTGATCTAGGTAATGGGTCAGGGTCAAAGGTAGCAACAATCAAACACACGCACACATATAAACTGCAACATGCTCGCAGTTGAAGAGTAGGCAAACTCTACATCGTCTAAGGTCAATAGGTTTATCCAAACAAGGTTGAAGTGAATCCGGTATCCAATGTATAAGATAAGGTCAGGAAGCACAACATAGGTTAGGTGCAGGAACATGTAGGTATGTTCTGGTACACCAAAGGTAGGGTCAGGATAAACGATCGCGACAATAGGCTAGGTAAGGTCATTAGGTCAAACAACACATGGAATGGTGTCGCAAGGTATAACAAGCATATTGGTTCAAAGGTCACAAAAAGTTTTCCGGTCTAGGTAGATAGGTCACAGGCGGACGAGGTGAAATTGAAGAAGGTGGAGGGCTAGAGGTGAAGGTAAAGTGGTCCAGGTAGGTGTAGGGGAGGAAAAAGAAAGAGGAGGTAAGGAAAATGAGGTCAATGTGAGGGAATTGAGTATGCAAGGTAATCGATAGTGGTCTGGATGAACCGATGATGGTCTATTGGGCCGACATTGGTGAACGAGGGCATATGACCGATGTCGGTCAAGGGGAAACCGATGTCGGTCGAGTCGGGTAGGGTATAAAAAGTGGAAAACCCATGTTTTGAAAATTCATTTGTGCATTGTGAAAAGTAGAAAAGGACAAGAAGAGAGAAAAGAGGAAGAGGAAAAAGAGAACATCAGAGAGCTTGGTTGGCGAGCCACATAGGTGAGGTTGATTGGGCGAGAGGTGGGGCCGTGAGATTGGATCGAGCGAGGTGATTGGTTGGGAGAGTGAGAGGTCATTCGAGGATGGCGGAGGATGGAGAGGGATCAAGAGGAGCAGCACGGAGGTGAAGGTTCCACCACGATGGTGGCAGTGGGATGCGGTAAGTTCCAAACATTTTAATTCATTGTTTGGTGAATTTGATGTAAAATATAGAAAGTATGGAAAATGGTGGGGGTTTGGGGGAAAGAATTTCAAAACAAGAAAATGAGAAGGAAAAGGGAATGGGGAAGGGTAGTGTGTAGAGCAACAGGGGTAATAGAGGGATATTGAGGGGTGTAAGTAGTGAGTTAGGTGGGTAGAATGAGTAGGGAGAGAAAAAGTAGGGTTGGGAAGTTGTGGTGAGTGACAATAGTGACCGACATCGGTCGACTTGTGGCCGATGTCGGTGGATAGTGATCGTTATCGGTCACAAGAATAGTGACTGATGCTGGTCAAGGGGAGACCGTGGTCGACTCGGGAAAACCGGGTCAATCATATGAGAGGAAAAGGGTTAAGGGAGATGGGAAGGGTTGAGGGTGGCTTGGGTGAGGGGTAGGGTAGATAGTTTCATGTGGATGGGTTTGGGTGAGGGTTAGGGTAGATAGGTAGGGTAGATGGGTTTAGGTAGGGTGGATTAGAGATTAGGTCGGGATGTGGGGTGAAATAGGTTAAGTTGGGAAGGTGTACTAATACATTGTTCTTGTGGGATGTAGGCCCGAGACAAGCTATGGATGAGGGCCCAAGTGCCACCCTTATTATTGATAGTACGGGTGAGCACGATGCGGAGGAAGGAGTGGCAGCATGTTGCAGAGGTGGGGTTGATAGGGGTGAGGTGTTATCGACATGTAGTCCAAGAGGCGAGTCGAGATGGTTGTCCTTATCGACAGATGGGACTCAAAGCAACCAATACCTTCCACATGCCGATGGGTGAGATGACAATCACCCTGGAGGACGTCTACAGGATCCTACGGTTGCCCATATTGGGGCCCAAGTTTATTCTATCTCCTCAGAGGTGTCTGAGGAGCTACTAGCACCCATTTTTGGTGAGGGTGTAGTAAACTTGACATTCCATAGCGCTAGCATGAGGTATGGAGTGATGTATAGAGCTCATCCAGAGGAGATGACGTTAGTGGTATTGTTGATGGAGGTAGTGTGCTGCTACGCACTGTCGGATGCAGAGGGTGGGAGATTCTCAAGGTCATTGATGGGAGTCCTTCATGACATGGTGATACATCAGACATGGATCACATGGGCACCTGGATTGTTGATGTAGGTATATAAAGAGCTATGGGCCTACGGGTGACTGCGGAGGTTCAGTATCTGCCTTATCGTACTATTGCATTGCTGTGCGTACGAGCACATTATTTGTGTTCGACCAGTGGGGATGCCATGGGTAGATGCATTCCCATAGAGAGTTTTGAGAGTTGGGTACAACCGGTGGGTACTGGCCATTGGAGAGGCCCGAGGTGCTAGAGCTACTCATGATGTAGCTTACTACAGGAGAGAGGTTTTTGGAGGGGTTGTCAGGGTGGACATCATTTGGAGGCCATATGTGGGCTTCCCTCATACAAATAGATGGCCACGGAGCTAGATGGGCTACAACTTTATCTGTGGATAGAGGGGAGGAGATCGGGAGAGAATGAGCAGATACCCGTAGAGTGGGTTAGGTGCCAGTTAGGGTTAGTCCAAGATGTACCACCACCATTCCCATAGTATAGGAGAGATGACGTGGAGATACCTATGTCTCCACCATGACCCACGCATCACTAGGCAGGGGGAGGAGTAGCTAGTAGATACATAGATTGATGATGTTAGGGTTATAGATGGATACAAGCAGTGGTGGGCAGCATGGGAGAGTCATACCACCGAGGCCAGGGCATCTAGACTTAGCCACCATCACAGTTTAGAGAGATGCCCTATAGGGGTAGGTGGCTACTTTGGTGATGTAGCTTGGGATTATGCAGGGGCAGCTTACAGGTTCAGAGGCACAGGTTGCCATCCGGATAGCAATCTTTGCAGCAGCTCAAGCAGGGCATGGATAGGTACCCGCATAAGTGGAGGCAGGGGAGATGGAGATGGAGAGGAGGTAGGTGGAGGGGGAGGGTAGGTATCCGCCCCATAGTCATAGGTACATGATCTACAGGGCTGGTTGGCCACAACGCAGGTCGGGTTATGGGTTTGTAGGGCCAGCTGATAGCAACATAGGCACAAATTACTACCCTACAAGCCTAGATATAGGCACAGGCATAGATTCCAAGGCCGACTCAAGCTCTAGTACCAGCACATATCTCAGTGCAGGTTCAGGGATAGGGTCCCCTTGTACAGGTATTGTACGTACCCAAAATTGTAAGGTGCTGTCTTGCGCGAATGCAAGTAACAAGTGCCCCAATGATGATACAGGTCTCCTCGCAAGGTGTTCGGGATCCGAAAAAGCCTTCGGAGTATGCGTTAACATCCCACATGCCCCACTTAGCCCCCGTGCCCTTTGTTTTCCCTTTTTTTCCCTCTTTCCTTGGCCTCTTAACCTTCAGTGACGAAACCGCCACCCTGCAGGGCGGCGGTCTCGTAACCGCCACCCTGAACAGGGCGGCGGTCCTGTAACCGCCGCCCTGCTCAGAGCGGCGGTCCTGTGCGTGTTTTCTAGAATGCTCTTTTGACGTGACCCGCGTGAAATATCACATTTCACCAGCTTTTCTTTGCCGACTTGAGCATGCATTTATGTTTTTGGTCCCCTGGAATAGTGTTTTTCCTTTGTTTATTGTTTAGGAGTTCAATTTGGTTTTGGTTTATGAGAGTTGGAATTCCTATAAATGCATGGTTTGTGTACATGCAAATAGTCATAATTTGGTTTGATTTTGGTGAAGAATTTGGTGAAGAATTTGGTCTGGAGTTTTTGGTCTGAAGCTTGGCTGGATTTTGAAGTTTGATCTTTGCTCTCATTCCCTCATTTTAGTGCTTTAGTTAGTTAGCTTGTTTAGAAGCCATAGCTTGAATTCACTTGCATCTTTTGTTAAATTGCTCAGCTGTTGGTAAGCCACAGACCCATCTTGTGCAGGAAGTGCTGTCATTTCATCCAATCCAGTTAGAAGCTTGCCTCTGAATTTCTCTTTGCTGTAGATTTACTTTCGTTGTGTCTTAGAGTTCTTAGTTTAATTCATTATTTGCCTGGTTAGTTTTTATTCAGCTGTTGGTAAGCCACATATCCAACTTGTGCAAACAGTGTTGTTGTTTTATCCAAACCATTGGAACAGGATAGCTTAGGAAGCCATTAAAGTTGCAGGTTTTGCTCTTCGTATAGGATAGTTACAGGTTCTGGTCGCTTCATGTTGCATGACTTGCAGTAAAATCCCGCTAGGAATCGCATAAGCCAAGCTCTGTACTCTTGCGCTATCCCTCTCCTACTCGCATTCTCGGTCTGCATTCTGAGCTGTCCTTATCCCAAAATCTACTCCTATCGGTGCTAGCATCACACGCTTTTCTGGATCCACGTGAACACGAAAGAACGAAGAGACCATACTGAGGGGACGAGATCACACACACACCATCGGATTCGCCACTGTTCTGCGGAATCCAGGTTTTAAATTTCAAAGTTCTAGTCAGAATCATATCAAATAGAGTAGTTAATCGCTTTATTTCATTTCATTCTATTCTTGATATTGCTAGGGAAGCTATGGGGATTGATAGTTTCTGAGAAACTGTGATTCACTCCTCACTTCTGAGGTAGGATCGAGAATCTTGCAGATAGATTAGACGAGCTATTTTACTTATTTAGAATTCTACCAAATCACACAGGCAAATAACTACACTCGGTTATCTTGTCTGTTTTAATTACTGTTTAGTTATTATTTCTAGATACGTTTAAAATAGTTTGCTTTCCTTAAAATTATTAAATATTTCATAGAAAAATAAAATTTATATGTAGTTAGATTTATTTCACTTAGTTAGAATTTGTTTCATCACAGTTAGATTGCATTTTGTTTCGTATGACAATCACGGGACCTCAAGAGCCCAGGAATATATATTTGAGCTAATCGTGCCTCAAACTGCGAGACCTTGTCACAATGGGAGATAGTTGACATAGACCAAAATCTCGGGATATAAGTATTCGAACAACCGCAGATTTACAACCGATCGATGTTCACGCTTAAGAGGACTAAACATAGAAGACGACCAAGCACATACGTTTTGGTCAAGTCACCAAACTACGATTACCCTAGAAAACATCCACATGATTGTAGAAGGGCTCGAAAGAGAACAAACATTCGGTGCGATCCTCTAGTTCCACAAATGACCCAGGCCTGGAGACACCCTCGTAGATATAGATACCAGCTTAAGAATCCAGGTTGCGAGAACACCTGTAAGGTATTCTGAGAAGATCACACAACTATTGGTTCTAAACATAGAAGCTGAGAAAGCATACGATTACTGGATACTAGGGATTAGAACTTGATCTCACGTATGACCATAACAGGACCGCAACAACCGAGAGTCTACGGTTGTGATCCACAGACCCCACAGCCCAACGAGTCCACAGGTCAATCCGATATAGACGCTAGCCTACGTACTTTGGTATTCAGGTCCACTCCACTTCCACCTATCATCATCGAACAACTGTCCTTACTAGATATAGCGGCTAACGAAGCTAGGGAATTCTGGACTAGGCCAGAAAATCGTCCATAGAGTCAATTATATTCATCATCCACTATATGACCTTATCAGGAGATATACACGAAACAATCCCAGGTCATTTTCCATGTATTCCAACCCATAGATTGAATCACACCAGAGCTCGATATTGATTGGAGCCTTCGAGCAGTCATCCTCGCTGATCGATCTGTCACACCAGTCCAAGTTAGAAGGGCCTTCTTTGCCTTAGATTCGCAAATTCCACTAGTGCATGTCAAAGACATTAGACTGCCTAACTAGTTTGTCTCGCATATTCTACCCCCACCGGCTGTCTCGGCATGACCTCGAGAGGTCGGGTACGCGGAAGAGTCACTTGTAGATTCTCACGCTCGCTTGTCGCTTTTCCGGCGTACAAAATTGGTGAACCCGACGTGAAACAAACAACTGTTTCACCTTCTATACCTCATCACATCAGTTTCACCAACAAAATTGGTGAACCTGACGTGAAACAAACAACTGTTTCACCTTCTCTTTGAGAAGTTTCATCTTCTCTCATTCGCCTTCGCTCCTTCCCATTATTCTGTGGGTATTCATATACCCCCCGAATATGTCGGGATTCGACGCATATGGCAGACCCCTCCTGGGTCTTGAGGCATACTACACCCAACAAAATAGGCAATCATCACCTTCGCTCTTAGTATGGGGTGACAACTATTCAACTAATCAGTTGTCAACACAAACCCCAAGAATCAGATATAGTTCGTCTTTTCAAACTGAAGAGTTAGATCAACCCCCTCGAACCCAACAAACAGAACCTTTAGGTTCAAACAATATGACGTTTACCGGAGAATCCGTTTCATCTCCTCAGATGTTACTCAGACCACAAATTAGTAGGCAATCAGATCCATACCTGGTCTTAGATGATGGACAGTCAACACGTTATCCTAGGAGTGAACAACGCTCCCGGGGAATGTACCCATCTATAGGAGGTTTACAAATACAACCCGAAATCTCTCTTCAAGAAAATACCTCTATGCCACTGCATACAGGAAATATTCTGGGAGAAACTTGGCAAGATAGCGATCAATTTATGACAGGATATCATGTACCTTTACAACACCAAGGTATACAACAAACGCCGCTCAGGCAAAGTACCGTGACTTCACCAAATGAAGTCATTTCAACGTTAGTAGAAAGAGTGAGAGGGTTAGAACTGGCTCAAGCAAGTCAAAATTCTCCGTTCATACAAACAGGAAGTTCCAATCCTCCATACCACTCTGGTCAAGTAGATCTCCTTACGGGAGTAGGCACGTTAGGCATGCCTCCTCAATATCCACAGCAAATGCCAACAAGGCCTATCATCTCTAACACTATTCCTCCCGGTCTAGTGTCGAACAGTCCGTTCCTCGACAATGCCCCGTCCTACTTAAACATATACTCTAAATCACCACAAGGAGATATGTTCTCCTCTCCCGGCATGTTTGCTCAAACGCAGGGACCTCCCTATGCCCCTGCCAATGCGTACGTTGCACCGTATCAACAACCTATCCCACCACCACTCCCTCACCAAACACCATCAATGGTCGAAAGCTATGCAATAGGGACTTATTCAGAATATCTAAAGGAACCCTTAGACTTCACCATACGAAGTGTCATGCTTCCAAGACCTCTTCCCGATTTACCCAAGTTCAAGGGTGAGGGAGATCCAAACGCACATATCAAAGCTTACGCTATAGCAATACGAGAATTACTCCCTTGTGATGGGGTTGTTGCTAAAATATTCCCAAAACACTTGGAGGGCATTGCTCTCGATTGGTATTATAGAATACCCGAGGCTTCCATACATTCATTTAAACAACTCGTGTCGAGTTCATCAAAGCCTTCAACATGAACAAACTACTAAGAACAGGAGTCAGGGAATTCTTGCACATCAAACAAGAACACAATGAATTTGTTGCCCATTTCATCCAGAGGTGGCGTACAGTTCTTTACTCTTCAGCAAGTGCTCCAAACATGGATCAGATGGAACTATGTGATTTATTCCTTCATTCTCTCAGCAGAGAAGTGAAAGAAGAAGTCCAGAAGTTCCCACTAAGGACTTATGATGAAGTACTTGAGAGCGCTCTACGAATAGACCAGGCAGCAATAGATAGTGGTCGTAAGACATATGGAGAAAATGGGAGGTTAATCACCTCCACTCAAAATACTACAACTACCACAAATGTCAATCAAGGACCCAAAATCCTTAACAAAAATCATGGGGTAACAACGGATGGGGTAACCGACCAGCCCAAGAGGGTAAATGTCGTTAATACTCCGTCACAAACAAACAACCAGCGAAACAACAACTTTACCCCAACGGTCAATACAGTGGATTTTAACCATCCACAACAACAACAAAAACAACGGAGAAATCCCATACAAGGGCCAAGCCAAAACTCATTTGGTTACCAAAACCAAAGTCAAAACCAAAAACAACAATTCCAAAACTTTGGTCCTAATAGGCAACAGTTTGATCGGAATTTTAGGCCACAATACACACCAAACCAACAAAATGGGAATTATAATCCCAATTCTTATTTTGGTTTCCATAAAATTCATGGTCACAACACTAGAACGTGCCGTGACTACAATAAATTTATGCAACGTTTGCCAGAAGAACAAAGACAGTTCTTCACAGACTTGTTTTTGGCAGATCCCGTCTCACCACAACCAAATACGCTCGCAGGGGCAGTTTCCCCCCAGAATGCTCCCCTTAAGATCTTTAATGATCCACTCCCAAATCATGACAGCAATAGGCTGAATCCAACTGGAACAAGCAAGGGTGCAATAACGGGAAACAATGATCATGAAGCTTCGACTTCATTAAATCCATCAGTTGCTCCACAATTGGGAGCTCAACCAAGACCTAAGATAGTTAGTTTGGTAGAATTAGACGCTGAACTACCTATCGAAGCTATAACAAGAACACGAGAGTATTTCTCTCAACCGAGCCCAAGTCATCTGCCAGAGACAGATAAGAGTCAGCAAATAGTTGAAAAACCCATCGGTGCCTATGATTTAATTAGTGACCTAACAAAGACCTTCTCACACATTTCATTTTTGGACTTACTAAAGAACTCTCCCCCTCACAGAGCTGCTCTTTTAGAAGCATTAGGTCTAGGCCATCTAATTAACATCACTCCACCTCCCGAAACACAAGTAAATCACATAGATTTTGATATCCACCCTCCGGGGCAGCCGGACAAGGATGTCAAATTCATTTTCGAAATAAGTAAAATGCCCATAGATGCTGAGATCGCACACCAAGGTGACCCAGCCTTGCACTTACAAGTATGGGTTTATAATAACTATGTAAAATGTGCAATGGTTGACGATGGGGCTGCAGTTAACATAGTCCCTTTCTCTTTCCTCCAAAAACTTGGATATGGAGAAACAAACTATTCCACTACACGAAATACCTTGAGAGGCTATGATAGCCTTAAAGCCACTTCGATAGGAACTATAATACTGCCGGTCACCTTAGGGCCCAAAACCATCTTGACTAAGTTTTATATTATAGATCGGGAAACTAACTATAATATGATCCTCGGCCGACCTTGGATACATCGAATGAAGGCAATCCCTTCCACGCTATTTCAAGAAGTAAGATTCTTGCATCTGGGAAAGGTATTTGTAGCCAAAGGTGATCCAAAACCTTTCGATTTGCACCTAGCTAATTTAAAGAAAAGACCAGGGGTGCACTCAGAATTTGAGCTGCCAACAAACCAACTTAATAAACCCTCTGACCCAAAGCCAGAGGAAAAGTTGATACCTACACAGATCTTGAAACTACCAAAGATAGCCAAAAAAACTCCAACCCCTAAAGGTAAAACTAAAGAAACAGATCATTAGGGACTACTTTGAGAAAATCGTTGAATTGATAGAACAAGATTCACCAATGTTCTTACCATTCGATTCAAAAGAGAGGCATAGGATTTTCCCTAGGTGTTGGTTCCTTACCTAGCAGAGGATCTCTGTATGATAGAAGTAGAGTGTGTGCAAACGCGTGCAGATGCCCCAAAGCATCTACACTCCCGGCTAAGTATTGGACTCTCCATTTCGATGGAGCTAAATGTCGTTATGGAGCGGGGCGGTATAATTCTTACTTCGCCCGAGGAGAAGGTCCTCCCATTCTCATTTAAGTTAAACTTTGAATGCACAAACAATGGCGCTAAGTACGAAGCCCTCCTCCTTGGCCTCACCTTAGCCAGAAGAATTGGTATTAATAACATCAGAGTCCTCAGAGACTCGCAATTAGTAACAAACCAAGTTTCTGAAGTATATGAAACTAAAGCCGAACATTTACAACTCTACAAAAACGCTGTATTAGATTTAAGCAAGGCGTTTAACTTCATATCCATTGAAGCGATCCCGTGAGAGAAAAATCTTCTCGCCGATTCAATAGCAACCTCAACATCACGTTTTACTCCAAGCATTGAGCTAGAAGATACTCACTTCACAGTATCCATTCATGACGAACCATTAATAAAAACAATGACAAATCCTCTTTAAATGATGGAAATGATGCGGCTACTTTGGATTATTTAAATGCCTATGCAGCATTACATCTCTCCTATCACATGCTAGATTTATCCCTGATCCCACATTCATCCTCCTACTTCGGAAATCCCGTAACGGATCTTCCGTCACAAAGGGAACCTAACATATACGCAATAGAAAATGGGGATGATTTAGATTTACCTCCAGCACCACCTAAGTTCGAAGAGGGTAACACCTCTTTAATCGAAGAAACAATCGATGTCAACATTGGGACAAAAGATGAACCAAGAATATTGAAACTAGGTTCTTCGTTGACACCAAAAGAAGTGGAAATACATACTCAGGTTCTCAAAGAACATCAGAAGGCGTTTGCATTTAATTACAAGGAGATGACAGGAGTCGCACCCCACATTACGGTACACAACCTCATCACTAGGTCAGATGCAAAGCCAATTAAACAAAAATCAAGACCCATGAAGCCCAAAGTAGCTCTCATGGTAAAAGAGGAAGTAATAAAACTCCTTCAGGTAGGATTCATCAAGCCAGTAGACTACTCCCAATGGGTATCTAATATCGTTCCAGCTTCTCAAGAAGAACGGAAAGATACGCATTTGCATAGATTTCCAAGACATCAACAAAGCATGTCCTAAAGACGATTTCCCATTACCATCCATAGACATTATTGTTGATGCAACAACTGGTTTTGAACTCTTGTCTCTCATGGATGGATTCTTGGGATACAACCAAATCAGAATATCCGAGCAAGATCAAGCTAAAACCACGTTCATAACTCCTTGGGGAACCTATTGCTATCTTTGTCATGCCTTTCGGTCTCAAAACGCTGGTGTTACATACCAATGGCTATGACTTATATATTTCACGATTTAATTCATAAAATCGTGGAATCCTACGTAGATGACTTGTTGGCTAAGGCCAAGAAGCATTGTGACCATCCCGAAGTACTCCGCATCATTCTTTCACGTTTAATAGAATATGGAGTTACGCTAAATCAAGAAATGCGTCTTTGGTGTAACAGGAGGAAAGCTCCTAGGTTACATCATATCGTCACGAGGGATCGATGTTGATCCAACCAAAATTCGGGCTGTCCTCGAAATGGTCCCACCTTCGAGTGAATCTGGAATCAGATCATTTCTTGGGAAGCTGGGTGCAATCCGGAGATTCATCCTGACTTAAGCTTCGCTATTCATCCAATCAACAATTTACTCAAGAAAGACTATAGCATTGATTGGACCGAAGACTGCAACGAAGCTTTCAACGCAGTTAAATGTTTCTTGCTGTCACCACCTACGCTAATGCCACCTAAGCTGGATCACCCGTTAATCCTATATTCGCGAGCTACCAATGTCTCGCTGGCCTGTATGTTGGCCCAAGAAGATGATGACAAGAGAGAACGTGTGATTTATTTCATTAGCCGAACACTGCTCGACTATGAAACACGCTATACACAAGCAGAGCGAGAATGTCTTGCCATAGTCTTTGCTACTAAACGTCTAAGACATTACATGCTGAATCAAGAAACAAAGGTCATGGTAAAGATGGACCATTTACGGACTTTTCTCACACAAGGGTCCTTGTCCAAAAAAGCTGGACGTTTTATAACCCTAATGGGAGAGTTTGAATTAACATTTGTGAATCAGAAGTCGGTAAAAGGACAAATCATCACAGATTGGTTAGCTGATAACCCACTAGACGGAGGCGATTTAGTAGATTTAGACTTTCCAGATGAATGCGTATACTACATCGAAACTCGACTTTCTATCTCTGAGTGCCCTTGGTACATTGATATCATTAATTATATCATGGACCATACGTACCCTGCGGATGCGCTACACCGCAACAAAGAAGGTGATTACGCATAATCATAGCCAAATATGTCATTATAGAGCAGTGCTCTATCAAAAAGCATTTGATGGAATGCTCTTAAGGTGTGTCGACACGAAGAGTCCAAGAGGATTCTCCATGAATCCCACAATGCGGTATATGTGGAGGCCACTTCGGTGGCCATGCCACTTTAGCTCAAAAATACATTGAATGGGCTATTTCTGGCCCACTCTAGAACATGACGCGATAGAGTTTGCACGCAGGTGTCATAAGTGCCAGGAATTCTCCCACGAGATCCACATGCCAGCACAAGCTCTACAACCAATCGCAACTCCATGGCCCTTTTCTACATGGGGCCTGGACTTGATAGGGAAGTTCTCTCCCTCATCCACAGATGGCCATAATTTTATAATCACGGCCACTGAATATTTTACCAAATGGGTGGAGGCCATGCCTCTTACTACTGTACCTGGTTCTGTAATCGCTAAGTTCATTTTGAACCAAATCATTTGTAGGTACGGTATCCCACAAATCATTATCTCAGATAATGGAACTTCTTTCAAGAATGAAGAAGTTCGTGAACTATGCAACAAATTTAAAATAAGCCATCATACGGCTTCCTTGTATTATCCCCAAGCCAATGGGCAGGCTGAAGCAACAAACAAAACGCTGAAAGCCATTCTCCTTAAAATGGTGAAAGAAAACAAGCGAGATTGGCATTTGAAGTTATATCCGGCCTTGTGGGCCCACCGAACCTCAATAAGAACACTAACAGAGCAACTCCTTTCTCGCTAGTATTTAGGGCGGCAGGGTTCTCCCGCTTGAGGTCGAAATACCCGGTCTCCGCATATTCACTACAAGGGATTACGGATGAAGACGCTTACGAGAAGCACATCTTTCCCAACTAGAAATCCTAGATGAAACTAGCTTAGATGTTTGAACAACGGCATAGAGCTTATCTTTGACCGAATGTGCCGCAATATAACAAGAAGGTTTATGAATGCGATATATATGAAGGTGATCTAGTTCTAAGACTAGACAATCGGATCAACAAGAAGACCGGCGAAGGAAGGAAATTCCGGCCTAGATGGTTGGGCCCATACCGAGTCATGAAGGACTACGGAAATGGCGCTTATCTCTTATGTATGTTAGAAGGTGAGGAGTTTGGCGAAACAGTCAATTCCCTGCACCTCAAGCGTTTCTACGCATAAGCAGCTAACGCTACCTATATAACTATCTACATTGCATCTTCATATAGATTAGGATCATTTTGTCCACTTGTTCTTACATAAATTGTGATCAAGGAATCTATTCTCAAAGTAATTCATTACAAACTCATGATGTTGTTGGCACAAAACTTTCTAATCATATCTCTCCATTTTCGCGATATCATCAATCACTTCAGAATCTTTTATCAAATAAAATCAAACATGACGAAGTCTTAATGGTAACCATACCAAGATCTGCAAGTTTGTTCTCGCTTTGATTTCTTCTTAGGATTGGTGTCTTGCCTATGGTCTATTCTAGAAGCTTCATGGTGTCACATCTATCCCATATACACATCTCTTTGGAAACAAGCATATACTGACATTTTACTCAAAAAGACAAGTCAAAAAGTGATTAAACAGAAAATTTTATTTTTACACATTTCCTTGCCCTACAAACTTCGGTGATGAGCTTGCGTCTCTTACTAGTGACGTAGGGTTGGGAAAGGATGGAAATGCCCTTACTCACCTATGCCTTGCCCAAGGCGATAAACCCATGCTTCTTACAGGTAGCATGGGGCAAGGTGTAAGGGGTCCTCTAAACAATGCAAACGTTAAAAGGTCATAAACAAACTATTCAAACTTTGAGTAAAAAATGAATGAATCAGATGTTCAAAATTCCAAGAGAGTTAAAAATCCTAAAAACCAGATTTTGTCTACTATGTGGCCATCTACGGGTCTAAGTCTGGATAAACCGCAAAGCAAGTTGCACCCAAAACTATGAAGTCATTCGGGTGGAGTAAGCTTGTAGTTTTCAATTTGGTTCCACCAAAGCTTTGTCTGTCTTTCATCACTATCGTTTCACCATATTTCATACACTTGCGCCCTTCTTGGCTCTTGGTGATGAGCCCTCGCATCCTACTAGTTGCGTGGAGTTAGGAGTGGGGCAAGTTAACTGTTCATCATAATCGGTTATTTTCATCACTTTGCCAAAACAAACATGAGGTATCCAAATTGCTCACAGAAGCTAAGATTTAAGATCACAATATATCTACAATATCATGTATCAGCATCATGAAACACAAAAAGAAAGAAAGCATTTGCATCATTTGTTCTCCATTGCATACATTCTAGAAAGCATATAAAACATACATCGTAGTATACACAAAGCAGTTGGAAACAGAAAGGGAAAACACAAGTGACAAAGTTTTGATCCAAAAACGAATGCATATATATAAATAATCAATGTTTATATACAATGCCATCATGCTCTAGGCATGGTCAAAATGCTCAAAGAGCCCGTGATATACAAAAGAATCTATAGTACAAAATACACAGGGCCAAGTCGCCTCTCAACCCCTACGCGACCCCTCCGAGGGTGCGCGCCTCTCACTAGGACTACGGCTACGCCGCGCGCTCTCCGAATGCACGGAGGGCTCGGGGTCTCGAGGAGCAGCCACGCGGTCTCACCATGAGAATGACTCCTCATAAGACGCCGGCTGTCCTATAGCCTTGCCAACTCTCGTGACGGAGAGTCGACAATATCCTGGCCATATGACAAACAGGAGCGAAGATGTCAGTATGCCTACCGGCTGCTGAGGGCTCCCCGACATCTACAGATAGCTCCACACGGGTCTTATCCATAGGGATCATCAGAGAATCAGTGCATACCCTGCGGATTAGATCCCGCCACTCGTCAACAGTCTCTGTAAAACAAAGAAGAAAAATGAATTAGAAGCTAGGCAAGAGACTAAAATATACAAGATACAAACACAAGGAGAGACAGCAATTAAAACAAATCCTAAATTAGACAAACATTGAAAGGAGGAGAGGATAACTTACTCAGATCACCGGGCCTCCAAGATGGATCGCTAGGGCCGGCACCCGCTGCGGATGCTGCTGCTGACTGTGGAGCTACTCCTGTGGCAGGAGCAACATGACGCCCCGCAACTGACTCATCCTCTCCACCATGGCCCTGGGAGAGTGGCTCCTTTGAAGCTAGAGTCTCTCTCTGCACTCTGCTCAGCCCTCTCTGCCTGCAAAATATCCTGAGTGTCATGCCACTCAGGATCACTATCATCCGTCTCTCCTCCTCTCGACCTCCCTCCGTAAACTCCTCGAAATCGAGTCAATATCTATGGGGTCATCGCCGTTGTGAGTAGGACCCTTGCAATGAAGCAAAGGTGCCCGGGTGCACCAGCTCTCCCTCTGGCCCGAACAATCCCCCTGGCTACAATAGGAATACCAGGAGTGACCACTGTCCAACCACGGCCTCTAGGCCCCCCTCTAGCCTCGCGGACTGATCTATAAACCGGTGCCACTGGAGGAAGCATGCCCACATATGGGAGGCCAAACTGCTGAGGAACCCTGCCGAAAGGATGTACCTCTACTCGTCCCACACGGTCAATAAGCTGCCCTATGGTGGAGCAAGAGATCAGTGTAAGAGTCTCCTCTCCCCATATACCAGCCATAAGCTGGTACGGTGTGGCCTCCATGTCTGCTGTAGTAAGCGAGGCAACTGGCTAGTGAGGTGCTCTAAGCACCGACATATCTGACCATCTAGCTGCCCTCACAGCCCCTGGGTCTGCCACCTCTACCCCTCTGTCGTAAGGAATAAAATGATCATACACCCAACTCATGACTAGAGTCGGGTGGCTCAATGACTGTCCTTGCAAACGGACCACCCTGTATAAGTCATGGTAGGTGGTCCCCAGAATATCTGCGCCCCAAGCATATATCCGGCCATGCCCCTCTATCTGAGAAATGATGGGGGCCCAACAGTATAGTAAAGTATCTCCTCCCTTGTCCCCGATAAGCCTTGAGGCAAGGATCCCCATGATAGCCTGTCAAAATACGGGGATGGGCAGAGAAGGAATGGATCGAACTCTCACTCCCTTCTTCGACCCCGTGGAGATGGCTGCATCCCCCATGTAGCCTGCCCACTGTGCAATCTGTGCTCGAGACCCTGCCATCTCCAGTGTGAGTCTCCTCCCGATGATCGGGACCCCTAGGATACGGTAAACATCCTCCAAAGTGATGGTCCACTCACCGCGGACCCCTGGCAATCGGAAAGTGTTCCGATCTGCATCCCAATATGAGAATAAGTCACAAAGAATGTGACTAGATGGCGTGACATGGGGCACGCGTGATATACGCAATATGCTTGGCCCTCTCGTAATGTATCCTCCTCATCCCGAGAAAGGGCATCCAATACCCCGAAAGCCAATCACACACTCTCTCTCTGCTCCATCGATATACTCTTCCCTCACCCATGCACCCAAAAACACACAAAATAGGGCAAGTTAGTATCCAATCAATATCGAGAGAGTCATAAAAGCGTATAGAAATGATAAAAATACAAGTGAAATCTCAAAAGTTAAGCTCTTTTGCATTACGTAAAACCGCCACCACCGAGCAGGGGGCGGTTTTATGTAACGCTTAAGGGCAGCGATCGTGTAACAGAATCGCACACCCCCGAATAGGGCGGCGGTCATGTAACCACCGCCCGGCCAGGCGCGGTGGTCGCGATCCGAAACCCGTGCGGGTTGTTAACCCCAAAAAGCCCAAAAGCATAAAAAATAGACCATTTTAACTAAAAACAAAGCCTACCCAAGGCGCCCCCTAGATGGACCTTTTGAACCTAACATTTTCAAAAATAATCCCCCAATTGCAAAGCATTTGCCATTTCAAATTTGAAGAGGGAAAAACACAAAATGGAAGAAAACCGACTGTGATCTCGTGGGTGGCGTTTCGCATGTGGGGCATGATCACTATCTCACTCCGGACATTTTGACTCTATTCACGCAAGAAACCGTCACCATGGGTCCCAGAGCTCAAAATCAATCAATCGACTCGACTCAAAATGAATAGGAAAATATGCCCACTTTCATATATATATATCACTCTGTTTCATTTTAAAAGACTTTTCACGAGTTTGGAGCGCTGATGGAGGTAAGTTTCTATCCCCACACGAATGGTACGTTCTCCTTCCCTATTATTTTAGTGTTTGTTTTCCAAATTATTGTATCTATCTGCACTTGAGTTCTCTTTTCATTTTGCAGGTAGCGGGAATTTTGGAATGGCGTCATTTCAACACACGGACGTGTAAGGTATAACTTCTAACTCCCCATTTCGGGACGGCCATACTCGGACCCACCGTTTTATGCCTCTTCATGGCTAAAACGCTTCTCCGAGGGGGCAATATGTACGTACCCAAAATTGTAAGGTACTGTGCCAGAACAGTGTAACAAGTGCCCCAATGATGATACAGGTCTCCTCACAAGGTGTTCGGGATCCGAAAAGCCTTCGGAGTATGTGTTAACATCCCGCATGCCCCGCTTAGCCCCCGTGCCCTTTGTTTTCCCTTTTTCCCTCTTTCCTTGGCCTCTTAACCTTCAGTGACGAAACCGCCGCCTGCGGCAGCTGGCGGTCTAGTAACCGCCGCCCTGCTCAGAGCGGCGGTCCTGTGCACATTTTCCAGAACACTCTTTTGACGCGACCCGCGTGAAATATCACATTTCACCAGCTTTTCTTTGCCGACTTGAGCATGCATTTATGTTTTTGGTCCCCTGGAATAGTGTTTTTCCTTTGTTTATTGTTTAGGAGTTCAATTTGGTTTTGGTTTTTGAGAGTTGGAATTCCTATAAATGCATGGTTTGTGTACATGCAAATGGTCGAATTTGGTCAAGATTTTGGTGAAGAATTTGGTCTGGAGTTTTTGGTCTGAAGCTTGGCTGGATTTTGAAGTTTGATCTTTGCTCTCATTCCCTCATTTTAGTGCTTTAGTTAGTTAGCTTGTTTAGAAGCCATAGCTTGAATTCACTTGCATCTTTTGTTAAATTGCTCAGCTGTTGGTAAGCCACAGACCCATCTTGTGCAAGCAGTGCTGTCATTTCATCCAATCCAGTTAGAAGCTTGCCTCTGAATTTCTCTTTGCTGTAGATTTACTTTCGTTGTGTCTTGGAGTTCTTAGTTTAATTCATTATTTGCCTGGTTAGTTTTTATTCAGCTGTTGGTAAGCCACATATCCAACTTGTGCAAACAGTGTTGTTGTTTTATCCAAACCATTGGAACAGGATAGCTTAGGAAGCCATTAAAGTTGCAGGTTTTGCTCTTCGTATAGGATAGTTACAGGTTCTGGTCGCTTCATGTTGCATGACTTGCAGTAAAATCCCGCTAGGAATCGCATAAGCCAAGCTCTGTACTCTTGCGCTATCCCTCTCCTACTCGCATTCTCGGTCTGCATTCTGAGCTGTCCTTATCCCAAAATCTACTCCTATCGGTGCTAGCATCACACGCTTTTCTGGATCCACGTGAACATGAAAGAACGAAGAGACCATACTGAGGGGACGAGATCACACACACCATCGGATTCGCCACTGTTCTGCGGAATCCAAGTTTTAAATTTCAAAGTTCTAGTCAGAATCATATCAAATAGAGTAGTTAATCGCTTTATTTCATTTCATTCTATTCTCGATATTGCCAGGGAAGCTGTGGGGATTGATAGTTTCTGAGAAACTGTGATTCACTCCTCACTTCTGAGGTAGGATCGAGAATCTTGCAGATAGATTAGATGAGCTATTTTACTTATTTAGAATTCTACCAAATTGCACAGGCAAATAACTACACTCGGTTATCTTGTCTGTTTTAATTACTATTTAGTTATTATTTCTAGATACATTTAAAATAGTTTGCTTTCCTTAAAATTATTAAATATTTCATAGAAAAATAAAAGTTATATGTAGTTAGATTTATTTCACTTAGTTAGAATTTGTTTCATCACAGTTAGATTGCATTTTGTTTCGTATGACAATCACGGGACCTCAAGAGCCCAGGGAATATATATTTGAGCCAATCGTGCCTCAACCAAACCTCGTCACAGTGATAGTTGACATAGACCAAAATCTCAGGATACAAGTATTCCAAACAACCACAGATTTACAACTGATCAGTTCACAGTTAAGAGGACTAAACATAGAAGACGACCAAGCACATACGTTTTGGTCAAGTCAGCCAAACTACAGATTACCCTAGAAAACATCCACATGACTGTAGAAGGGCTCGAAAGAGAACAAACATTCGGGTGCGATCCTCTAGTTCCACCCCGATTACTGAGACACTCTCGTAGATATAGATACCAGCTTAAGAATCCAAGTTGCGAGAACACCCGTAAGGTATTCGAGAAGATCACACAACTATTGGTTCTAAACATAAAATCGAGAAAGCATACGATTACTGATACTAGGGATTTGAACTTGATCGCGTATGACCATAACAGACCGCAACAACCGAAAGTCTACGGTTGCTGATCCACAGACGCTACACCCAACGAGTCCACAGTCAATCGATATAGACGCTAGCCTACGTACTTTGGTATTCGTGTCCACTCCACTTCCACCTATCATCATCGAACAATTTTCCTTACTAGATATAGCGGCTAACTAAGCTAGGGAATTGTAGACTAGGCCGAAAAATTGTCCATAGAGTCAATTATATTCATCATCCACTATATGACCTTATCAGAGATATACACGAAAATGCAGTCCCAGTCATTTTCCACGTATTCTCAACCCATAGATCGAATCACGCCGAGCTCGATATTGATTGGAGCCTTCGAGCAGTCATCCTCGCTAATCGATCTGTCACACCACCACAAGTTAGAAAGGCCTTCTTTTCCTTAGATTCGCAAATTCCACTAGTGCGTGTCGAAGACATTAGACCGCCTAACTAGTTTGTCTACATATTCTACCCCCACCGGCTATCTCGGCACGACCTTGAGAGGTCGGGTGCGCGGAAGAGTCACTTGTATATTCTCACGCTACTTTGTCATTTTTCCGGCGTACGGTACCCACGCAGTAGTGAGAGCCATGGATCCTCCACAGATAGTGACCATGGCTAGATTTATGGATGCCCTAGCAGAGGCATGATATTATCAGGATCATTTGTTAGTTGCTGGGATAGATGTTCCCTCCTATGTCGAGTACAAAACACATCAGGCATCCAATGAGTGGACTAGATCCCGCACTTAGAGTGTGGAGAGTACAGGGGGCCAACGAGCCCAGGGACAGGGTCGTGGTGAGGCCACTAGTGTGCAGAGGCCAGCCCCAGGTGAGGGGCCATCAGCAGGAGGTGAGGTAGGTCTGGGCACCAGACAGGTGTGGCAGAGGGGTCAGGAGAGACACAGTCACATGGAGCATTCCTCGACATTAGATGGGGAGATGATTGACTTACTATGGACTGGCCTGCGCTTCAGTCATTTTTGTATGGATTATATATGAGACCGACCTACGTGCCAAGAGATTTTTATTTAGTATGAGTTGTTTTTGTACTTGATACCACCTTTGTGAGCCAAAGATATTTTTGTATTGGATAGCGGCCTACGAGCCGATGATGTATGAGAGACACATGTATTTTGAGATGAGTGTACATTATTGTGATACACAGGTATTTATATGATGAGATGTATGAGGTTCAAATGATTATGTGTTGTGATGTGTATTTTATTTTACTTTCATTATGATATGAATGGATTAGGTGAGTTAGGCATGACAGAGTCAGGTCGGTTTAGGCATGGATTGAGTTAGGTTAGTTTAGGCATGGATCGAGTGGGTTATAGGCATGGGTCGAGTCAGGGTTGGTGTAGGCATGGATCGGGAGTTAGGTTATAGGCATGGGTTGAGTTAGGTTGGTGTAGGCATGGATCGAGTCAGGTTATAGGAATGGATCAAGTTAGGTTAGTTTAGGCATGGATCGAGTCAGGTTATAGGCATGGATCGAGTCAGGTTGGTTTAGGCATGGATCGAGTCAGGTTGGTTTAGGCATGGATCGAGTCAGGTTGGTTTTAGGCATGATTCATTATGGTTTGCAATGAATGATACTATGGGTCATATGTGAAATGTTGTATAATCTATGCATAGTGATGATAGAGAGATGGTAGGTGTAATAAATGTATGCTCTGGTAAACAACTTGTTATGTATGTGGCTTAGTTTCCAATTTTGTTAGAAAATGGGAACTAAGTGAAATGTGGGGTAAATGGTGAGTTAGGCATGGTTAATGAATTGTTTAGGGTAGAGAGTGGCCGAGCTATCCTCTAAGGGCCCCATGCCCTCGGAGTGCTGCCTACATAGTCTTGGCGAAAAGGGACCTTAGGCCGATGTAGTTCTCCCATGAGCTAGGGAAGAAGATGAAAATGAGTTGGTAGGTTTGTGGGCATGTAGTGGGTTTAGGTTTAATAGGTGTGGGTAGATGAAAGGGGAGGATGACCCCGCAAAGGTAAGCATCGAGGACCAAGTCCTGTATAAGGTAATCAAAATGTAAACAAATATGGTTAAAAGATAAGAGGGGGAATAAAGGTACCTGATTGGGTAGAATCATACCGAGTAGATCATACCTTAAAAAGGGGTGATGAACACAAGATCCGAAAGGCATTGCACGATTAACTGTTCTATAGTGAAAGTTGTCACAATATCACCAAATGTTGAAATTCCAAGATGTCCCTTGAGGTAATTTAGGAAAGGAGAATGGAAATGGTAAGGTGGGTGAAGGGTAGTTAATGGTATATGTTTTGAGTGATAGGTCTTTTGGGTAAGAGGTCTGAGGTCACAATGGGAAAGTCCATGACTAAAAGATTGTTTTTGTTTTGATAGACTGATCGATGTGGGAAGTCTATATGGGATAAATAACATGGTACTCCTTGAGGTCTTCGTGAAGCTGATCGATTCGGGAAGCTTCAGTTTCTCTTATTTTTTTGTTCACATAGCTGTTCTTCGAGGGAGTAGTCTATTATAGTAGCAATTTGTTGGAGAAGAAGATGTCCTTTTGAGGGAGTCATCCTTTTATTAGAAGCTTGACTCAAGGAGTATGGTCCCATTGTAGGTCTTTTAAATCACAAACAAGACCAAGGTGAAGGATAGGACTCTTGTTCAAAAGGTGAGTTGGAATGACCATGGGATCTCATCTAAAGGTAGATGAAAAGTATCCATGAGAATCATGCTATGTGTAGTGCCGCGGTACACATATTCAAGAGAAGATAACAAGTGATGGGTACTCACATGATTCTTGTTTAATTGTTAGGGAGATGGATGGAGTGGATAGCACTCAAGGGACAAGCATGGAGAGAGATGAAGGGTGAGGTAGGACAATGAGTCAACAATAGAATGCTTGAAGATGCAATGTATTAAGGGGATCAAGTTCAGGTTTACCCTCAAGTGAGGACAAACGATAATCACTTGATCCATAGATATGAGTTACGATGTATGGTCCAAGCCAATTAGGAGAAAATTTTCCCGTTTACTTTTTTTTGCTTTGGTTACGTGTTGATTTTATTTTAATACAAGGTCACCGACTTGGAAGGTTCGTTCATGAACACGTTTTTCATAAGCATGTTTGATACATTGTTGGTAAACTTGAAGGTGATGAAGAGCGTTAAGACAACATTCGTCTAATAACTCTAGTTGTGCTAAGTAATCCTGAAAAAATTCATCATCAGTAAGCATGTCATGGAGAGAAATGTAGAGTGAGGGGATTTGGACTTCGAGAGGCAGAATAGCCTCTGTACCGTAGACCAGTGAAAAGGGTGTAGCCGTAATGGAAGTGTGAATACTAGTGCGGTATGCCCATAGGGAAAAAGGAATGTGCGTATGCTAATCCTTCCCAATATCATCAACCACTTTCATGAGAATTTTATTGAGGGTTTTGTTAGTGGATTCGGCTTGGCCGTTGGTTTGTGGGTAATAAGGTGAGGAGAAACTAAGCTGAATGCCAAAGGTGTCGTAAAGTTTTTGCAGTGTTTTGTTTTTGAATTGTTTTCCATTGTCAGTGATGAGGCGATGAGGGACACCAAAGTGACAAATGATGTGATGGTTAATGAACTCACATATTTTCTCAACTTTCATGGAGATGAGTGGTATGGCTTCCACCCATTTTGTGTAGTATTTAGTAGCGGTTATGATCCATTGATGGCATTGGGAAGAATGAGGATTGATTTCTCTGATAAGATCCAAACCCCATTGAGAGAAGGGCCAAAGGTCACGAGTGACCTATAAGGCATGACTAGGTGTATGATGAAGGTTAGAATGTTGTTGAAATTTCACACAACATTTGACATAGTTGTAACAATCATGGTTAAGGGTCAGCCAGTAATAGCCTAGGAGAAAAATACGCTTAGCAACAGCAAGGCCACTAAAGTGACCTCCACATATGCCATCATGAACCTCCTTAATGGTATAAGGAACTTCAGAACTTATGAGGCATCATAAGAGAATACTATAAAAGACACACTTATAGAGGAGTCCCCTTAGGATAACGAAACGAGATACCTTTTTGAGGAAGGTGTGTTGTCCGTTACGGGTGAGATTAGGAGGTAAGATGGAGAGGGAAAGGTAGTTGGAGTATTTTTTATACCAAAGGTCACTCGGGTCAGGGGTGTCATTTCTGATTGAGTAAACATCATGAGGAAAATAAGAAGGTGAATGGAGCGTTGCATGGTGAAAAATCTTTTGGAATCGACAGGGAAGCGGTATTTGGGAAGCTAAGTAGGCCATGGTATCTACAAATTTGTTGGTTGAATGTGGGATGGTTTGAAGGGTGTAATGACAAAAGGTGGTCAACGGTATGTCTACATGATGTTTATACTTTTGAAGTATCTCGTTATGACATTGGTACATACCATTGACTTGGTTTATGACCAATTGTGAACCACCATAGATGTGAATGGATTTGACATCTAGGGCATAGGTGGTCCGGAGACCTAAATACGAGTGCTTCGTATTTGGAAATATTGTTGGTGTATTCAAAGTCTAGCTTGAAAGATAAAGGCATGGTTTCTCCATCCAGAGGAATGAGGATAACACCAGCCCCATCCTTGCGCTAACACTTGGAACCGTCGAAGAACAGTGTCATTAGGTAAGGGGGTTCATCTAGGGAAAGGATAGTAATGTATTCATCGGGAAATTCAAAATTAGAGGGTTAGTCCCAACAATAGGTGCGTCAGCCAGTTGGTTGGCGATAGCCTAGCCCTTAATGGAATTTTGGTGAATGAATTCGAGGTCAAGATCAGCTAAAAGCATAAGCCATTGTGCAACATGCTGATTTTGATAAGGTTTGGCATACACGAAGTGTAAAGGGTCGGTGTTGGTCACAACATAGGTTTTTTGATTGAGTAGGTAATGGTGGAGTTTGGTGGCAATGAAAACTAAGGCTAGGCAAAGCTTTTCTGGATGGTTGTATCAGGTTTCATAGTCCAAAAGAGTACGTCTTATGTAATAAACTGCCTGCTCCCTATGTTGTTCATCATGATGAGTGAGCATGGCTCCCAAGGAATGATCAGTAGCTGATATGTATAGGTAAAAAGGTTGATCATCTTTTGGTGGAATGAGTATGGGTGGTTGGAGAAGGTATTGTTGTAGGGCCTCAAAAGCTTTGTGACAATCAACATCCCATTTAAAAGAGACATCCTTCCTAAGCAGATGATGAAATGGTTGAAACCGATCAAATAATTGTGAAATAAAATGGTGAATGGAATGCAATTTACCTTGCAGGATATGGAGTTGTTTGAGGTTAGTGGGTGGAGGCATTTCCAGAATGGCCTTGACTTTAGCAGGGTCAACTTCTATACCACGAGGGAAACAATAAATCCTAGGAGTTTTCCTGAGAGAACCATGAAGACACACTTTTTAGGTTGAAGGCGGACACAATATTTAATGAGGCGGTCAAAGATGGTTTTGAGGATAACGAGGTTTTGGGTGCGACATTTAGATTTGGCCAAGAGATCATCCACGTAATCTTCCAATATGTGATGCATGATATCATGGAAGATGTAAGTCATAGCATGTTGATATGCAGCACCAACATTTTTAAGGCCAAAAGGCATGCCTCGGTAACAAAAAGGTTCCCAAGGGTAACGAATGTGGTCTTGTGCTGATCTTTTGGGGTAAGAAAAATTTGGTTATAACTCGAGAAACCATCCATGAGTGAGAGCATCTTGTGACCAGCGGTAAGGTCAAATAATTAATCAATACCAAGCAAGGTAAAGTATTCTTTTGGGTAGGCGAGGTTGAGGTCATGGAAGTCTGTGTAAATGCAGAGTCCCCCGCGCTTTGCATAGTAACTTAGAGACAATGTTAGAAATCCAATGAGGATAATCAATGGGTAAGATGAAGGAAATGGAAAGAATGTGCTAAAGTTATTATTTGATGAGAAGAGCAATGCGAGGATGCATTTTCCTCAACTTTTGTTTGATAGGTTTGGCATCGGGAATGGTTATGATATTGTGGACCACTATGGTGGGGTCAATACGGGCATGTCTGCATAAGACCAAGCGAAAGTGTGGTTATGATCTTGGAGAAAAGAAGTGATGGCTTCTGTTCAACAACATCTAAAGATTGTCCGATCTTTAGGATGTGCGGGTTGTCCTGAGTATGAATGTTGATCTCGATAGTTGATTCATTCAACATGGTTTGCGTCTCAGAGGGTAACGACCGATGAATATATGAGTCTTCTACACCAAGGTAGGTGAGTATGGATTCATCATCTTGACATTGAATGATGTTAATGGTAGGTGTGTCATTGTCGATCATCTCAGGATACAGGAATGGGAGAGTGGAAGGGGCCTCGCCTTCGTGTTGATAAGTCAAAGGCCCCAAGGAAATGGTGTTTATGAATTTTTTTTTAGGAGGGATAGATTTAGGATCCATCGACTCCGTCGGTGAGGGTGGTGATGAAGGTGGAGAAGGGCTAGGGTCCTCAATGAGTTCAATGTGGGCCTATTTGGTAGGAGGTTTGGGGAAGCCGATACCACTGGTCATTATGTTTGCGGGTGGTACATGGAATAATGGTATGGTGGCCTTGTTTGTAAAATCCAAAACCAAAACCCTTCCATGCATAGCGGTGTAAAAAGGTGTGGAAAAAAATGGTGATTGGTAAGTGATTGGAAGTCAACAGAAAATGGGCGGGGTTGTGATGGTGGTTCAGGTGTGTAGGTGTTAGTATCAAGTCCCCCATAGGTGATACTATTGTGAAGATGAGGAGAACCATAAAGGAGGCATTCTCCTATACAAGTGATCATAGCGAGGGTGTTGGTGGAGGCTTCCATACTTGTGGGGAGTAAGGAATGTGTTGTTACTTATATAGGCAAGACTCCCCGAGTGAGGCATTGAAAAACACCTTCCAAGGGATTAGTGGTCGGTATGTGGGTAGCTGGTATGGATGATGTGTCGAGGTTGATGCGGAGGTGGAATTAATAGATTGGGCAGCTAATGGGTCAACCGTGGAGGTTATAGCAGTGGTATTCATAGAGGAGGTATGTGCGGTGAAATCAGCAATCAGTGTACTTGGTAGGTGGGGGTGTAGGTGAAGTTGTATTGGTTATGGAGGTAGATGGCTTGACAGTATGAGCACATCATTGGGTCGGTAAAGCATGTTTCATGTTTTGAAAGGTGATGGGTCAATTGGAATGGTACAAGTGTCTCCTTCATGTTCAAAATTTACACAATGATGCAAAGTGGAGGGAACACAACCCATGACATGGATCCGTGGTCTACCAAGAAACAAGTTATATTGGAATTCCCCTCCAAAACATAAAACAATTATGGAATAGTGCAGGGCCCCACACGAACGTGAAGGATGACAATTACTTAGTATGGAGGTAATAGCATCATTGAATGAACACAACATGACAAGATGTTTATGCATGTAATTGTAAGGTATGTGCATTTGAGTAAATGCATGGGATGAAATGATGTTAATGCTAGCACCTCTATCAATCATCACACGGCATACCCGTATGTAATCAATGTGGATAGAGATGAAGAGGGTTGGGTCCGGGTCATCATTTTGGTATGATGCGATCTCTACCTCTCGAGAATCTAATGGAGGCTACTTGGTAAAAAAGGTGAGGTGAGGATGAAGGTGGTAATTTGGTGAGAGAGGCTACATGATGGGGTGTGATAATGGAGGCTACGGGTGTAGGGTCATTGGGTAAAACCTCGATAGATTGAAGAACCTCCATGAGGGCTTGACGATGGGATTCTCGAGGTTTGGATGAGGTTGTATAAGGACATTTTGAGGGGAGATTGGTGTAGTTGTTTGAGCATGGTGCGATGTGTGATACCATTAGAAATGGGGTATGTGGGGCCACGAGATAGTTATCTTAGGTATGGGTGTAGATGGTATGTTGGGTATAGGATTGGTTGGTGGGTTAGCTACCTTTTCTTTACCCTTTTGCGCACGTGTAGTGACGTGTACCATGTTGATTTGAGGGAATTTGTCAAATGGAGAAGGTGTAGGGTAAGTGGTATAACGACATGAAGGGAAAAACCTACTGGAGGAGAAAATCCTTGTGAGGTCAGTTGGGCAAAATGACATTGGGTTGTGGCGTGGCAAGTTATCTAATGCAAACCATGTTAATTTCAAATTTTGTGTGTGGTTTTGGGAGTTGTGAGGGTGGAGGTTGTGGCTATTGAGTGGGCAGTGTGGGAATGGGTGTTGGTGAAGCAAGATCCTCGTCAAGAAGGTCATCATCATCAAAGTTGATTTCAGGTGGACACAATTGGATAAGGACAGTTTTCAAGGCCTTGTAGTTCTCCACATCATGCCCTGGCACATGATGGTATGTGAAAATTTTGGTATCATCAAACCCATTTGGCTTGGGTTTGAGGGGTCGTAAGGTCGAGTGGCAGTAATGTGATAATAGACGTCTCAAGGAGGTTGGTTAAAATTTTGGCATAGGACCACTGCTAGTGGATCACAATGGGAAGTGAATGTGGGTTTGGGTGTAGGTGTGGTTGGTTGTCAGGGAATTGTTTTGGAAGAGTAGGAATAGGTCGAGTGATGGGTTAAGGTGTTGGTGTGGTTTGAGGTATCGGTCGGGTTTGTTTGGGTAGGGGTACAGTAGATGGACGGGTAGGAGGGTGTGGGGTTGTTTGGAATACCTTGTTGTGGGGTCGTGGGGCTTTGTTTTTGGGTTGCACATTCTTGGGTAAAGGTGATGTGGGTGTATGAGGCCTAGAAGGAAAAGAAGATGGAGGAAGAGGGCGAGTTATACACGGGGATAATGGGGTGCTATGAAGGTAGATGATGCAGGTTGTGCTTGGGGTGTGAGGGAAATGAATGAAGTGTAGTGGGTAGTGAAGCAATGGCTAAAGGTATAAGAGGTATTGGTGGTAAAGAGACTGTAGGTATAGGTATGAGTCGTGTTGTGTGCCCGGTAGGTTAGAGATTTTGAGGAAGGAATGGGTTTTTGTGTTATTGGTTTATGGATGGGTGAAGGGTGCTTGACCATGTTGGAAAGCTGAGGTCTAAAGGTGGATGAGACAAGTGTGGGTGTGATTGGTGTGGTCGGGGTGTGAGGCCGATGAGTTTGTTTCTTTGGTTTGGGTGTCGGGTAGGTGTGGTATTAACGTTGGAGGATGTAGCTAAATCCATTTTAATAGGTGGATGAGTAAGGCTGGTGGTTGGGGTGACCCCTAAAGTGGTAATAGGTTTAATGGAGGTAAATGTTGTGGGTATGGGTTTGGGTTTAGGCATAGGTCGGGTTATGGGTAAGGGTGTGGTGTGAGTGCTAATAGGTATCGTGGAAGGGGTTGCAACAGTGGTTGTATGTGGTTTGATGGGTGGAAATGTGTTTGGGTAGATAGTGGAGGTGTCATCGAGGGATCTCTCGCATCCGTGTGAGATTGGGAGTAAGAGGTGCCCCCACAATAAAGCCCTATCCACATAATCCAGTGATCACCAAACATGAGAATGGCATGTTTGTTGGCGAAGTGGGTGAGGACCTAATGGGAATTCCCATAAAATGCATATTAGAGACGGGAATCGGCTAGCTTCAACTTCCATGGGTAAGAGAGCTGAAAGTAGGTCCATTGGATGTTCGGTGGCTCATGGAGAATGCTCGCAAAGAGGCAAAGGTATCTCCACTAGGTCTATGATGAGTGGAAGAGATGATTGGAGTTCCGATATGAGTGTTGGAATGGATAGGTTCTCCTCTGTGGGTGGAGGAGGTAATGGGAGCTCCTCTATGGGTTAAGGAGGTATGGTAGGTAAATTTTATCTAAGTGGAGAAGCTAGGGGTGAGATGGTCTCAATATTAGTAGAAGACTCCTCTCGTAGGTGATGTAGGAGATTAAAGGCGTTCTTATTAGTGAAGGAACAAATGATGGTTGGTTCCTATGTGGAAGGAGGATATCGGGCTAGGATTTCCTCTATGGAAGGGATGTGAGGTAATTGAGAGGTGACAAGTACCTCGTTAAAGATTGTGTGAACTTCACGGGTATGGGTATCGTGAGTGGATGTCTCACCGGGTTTGATTGGATGAAGGGGCATGATTGGGAAATGGTTTTGAAGATTTGTAGATTTTGGTTGGGGGTGGTGTTGGGATTATCCACAGCTTAACTCACCTTTCTTGGAAAATATTCTTAAAAGTGATGCAGTTTCCGTCACTATGACCCTTCACTCAGGTGATAGTTATAGAAATATTGTTCTTTATACCACGCGGGCATGGGGCGAGCAGGGTCAAAAATAGTGTGTGGTTTTATGGGTGGAAGGGTGATGGTGCCAGCTTTGATAAGATTTTCTAAGATAGAAGAGTAAGGTTCCCCAATTGGGGTATATTTTCACTGCTCTTGTCTGAATCGAAAAGCCTGGATGGGTGATAGATTAGATGAGGGTGTAGCTTGATTAGATGGATGAGCTAGGCTGGCCTTGAGTACCACTGCATTAGTGGTACCTTTAGCCTTTGAATAATTGGTTGGTGGTTTGGAAGAAGAAGAGGTTTCATTTGACTTGAATTCTGAATTCTTATTTCATAATTGGATTTTCTTCTCTTCGATGGCCCAAATCTCTAACTTTCGTGCCATAGTGAATGCCTCATCGAATGTTCAGAAAGTTTGGACCTGCAAGGTCGGGAGATATGTCTGGCACAAGCTTGGGTGAAGAGCTTGATGAGTTCATTTTGTGGCAGTTGAAAGGTAAGTTGATTGATCAGGTTGTGCCAGCGAGTGACAAAATCTATGATATATTCATCCTCGTACTGATGTGTGGAATATAGATCGATCATGGAAACTTTCTTAGCAATATTGATAGAGAAATGATCCAAAAAAGCTTGGGCTACCTGATTGGATGAAACTATAGAGTGTTTGGGTAACCCACTATACCACTAATGTAGGTCCAATGAGGGACATGGGAAAAGTTCTCAAAAGTAAGGCATCATCATAAGCAATTAGATAACACCCATGTTTGAATGAGTGCAAATGCTATTGTGGGTATTCCTTACTATTGAAGTGGTTGAATTTAGGCATTTCCCAATGCACAGGTATGAACAGATAGGAATGGATGGGTGAATAGGCTTGTTGCAAATATCTTCATAGGTGAGAGTGTTGCGGGAGCTGGAAACTGATGCCTCCAATGTCTGCATCTTATCCATCATCAATTTAATTAGGTCATTAGTGGGTTGTGATGATTGGATGCCTCCTATAGCATGAGGAGGTTGGTTTTGGGTATATAATAGGGGTGACATTCCAGTGTATGGGGCTGCCATGTAAGGTGGTGGAGAAGAAGGTAGTGAAATAAAGGGTACATACACATAATGGATAATAGATGAAACAGGCGGTATTTGGTAGTATGTATATGGGGGTGGAAGCGTCATGGTAACCCTAGTGGTAATAGTGGCTAATGATTGTGGAAAGGAAAGAACTACATTCTTAAATGGGGTAAGGGTCACCGACATTAGAGGTGGGAACGTAGCTACGGTATGTGTGAGACATGAGAGGTGGATGATGTTGTGTTTGGGGTAATCGTCGAGGGTATGGTGGATGAAATGGGTGCCATAAAGATAACAAACGTGGCGATCATGGCGGGTATAGAACCTAATCTGCAAACGATTTGGGGGTAAGGTGGATGTGGGTAGTATGGAGCCGATGGGGATGATGCGGAAGTGGGTGTAAGATTCGGGGATAGATATGGGCATGACGTATATCAACTAACCCGAGGCGTCTCGAGTGGACAAGTGGGAGAGGTAAAACCGCAAGTCAACTGGGTTACCGGGTTGCGAGGAGTTGTGCAAACTCCTCATCTCTGGTAGCGATATTAGTAGGTGGATAGGATCCATGGCTCATGATAAAATATAAGGTGGTGAAGGACTAGGTGGGAGCGGTTGGCAACTGGCGTGGAACACGAGGGCATTCACTTGTTTGTAGGTTAGTACCATGTGAACCAGTATTGATCAAGTAGGGCTACTTCCCTATAAATGATACAGAGAACAACAAGAACAGGTGAATCTGGTGATAAATAAAAATGGATGAAGTAAAAAATGGTGGGTGGAATGTGAAACAGGCGTCTTAATGCTGGTTAGGAAAAATCGACGTCGGTCAAATGGTAATCTACGCCGTTCACTTTGTAGAAAATAGACAGTGAGTAAACAATGAGGCAGAGGACAAGATCTGACAAGAATGCCAAATTTGGGGACGGGTAAAATGTCAATGGGAAAAAAATGACAGTGACAGAGATTTTGGAAAGTGGAAAAAAAGTGAAGTGAGAATGTCCTTTTGAGTAGGTTAGCAAAAGGACACAGGCGAACCGATGTTGGTTGGGTTTAACCAATGGCGGTCGAGGTAACCGATGATGATTCTTGTGAAATTGAAACAATGATCGAGAAAAGTGGTTGTGAATTAGAATTTGATGTGGAATTAGACCCAAGAATTCTTGGAATGATGGTGATATGGTCTAGGAACACTCAGGTAAAGCCGAAATACACCAGCTATGATGAGGAGGATGCAAGGATGAACAAAAAAAGTGATGAACATGATCTTCCACCTCAAAACACAAGCCAAGCAGAAACACTAAGAAAATGTGATCCTAAGAGTGACATTTTCTATTATGTTTGTTTAGCTTATGCTATTTAGGGACTGACACATGAATTGTGAAATAGAGTTTTTGGTGAGGATGGCTTCCTACAAAGAAGGATATCTAAAGGGTGAGGTTTCAGGTATGTTATGGTGGGGGTGGGCTTCGCTCTGAAGTATGAATCAATAGAGAAACGAGCTGGGTGCCCACTGTGTCATGATCATGTGATCACCTACAGCTTCTTCCAGGTAAGATGTTGTTTAAGAATGTATGTATTTGAATTTTTGTGTGGTTTGGTAAGACTTAGAGAAAGAGAAAAGGATAGAAGTGCTTTTCTATGATTTGTTTGTCAACCATCAGCTGGTCATGACCTCCAACATATAGGTTGCCCTCATTTAATGTGAGCTAATGCAGAAAATTAGAATGAAATGTAATGATTTTAAAACCCAAATCGAAAATGTGAAATTGGATGACACAATAAGATGAAGAGGAAGAGGGATGCTCTTTCACTATAATGCAAAAAACATGAAGGAATGATTCCTTTTAAATACACCAAAAGAAAAGTTTCCTTTAGAGAAAATAGAAAGAAGAAGTGGATTACCAGGGAAGAAAATTAGTGTGTATGCTCTTAGAAGGGAAACAAACACACAATTTTTTCCTAGGAATGAATGAAATGCAAGGAACCTCGGATGGGTCCTACAGGCATGCCAAAATGTTTCACCTTTTTCTTAGATTGTTGACGAAACAAATAGGGTAACGGGCATAGGAGGAATACCTATTCAAATGTCGGTTGATGGGTTGTTGCACGCGTATGACTTCCGAATCCACAACAACCGTGAGAGCTTCCTTTTGGCTAGGAGGAACTACCTGTAATGAAAGAAAGACCACTAGAAAGAATTAAACAATATGGGCAGTGAACTTCCTAGCGTGAGCTAGATCCGGAAGCATGGTACTTCCTAGATGGCTGTCAGTCCATTGTTTTAAACAAATTAATGCTGTAAACAAAGTAAATCCTATTGTTATTTCAAAATGATTTAGGTATCTCACTTAAAAACACAATAAGAAATAGATCTAATCTAACAGCTAAGCTAGAATAGAATCAAAGGTCAAGGGATAGGTTTTGGGTCTTTGCAGGTCTGATAAAGGTCTCGGGTAGGTCACAGGTGAGTGAGGGTGAGGTAAAATTAGGTGGGTAGGTCTCTATTTAAGACTGTGTAGGAAAACACAGAGACCGACGTTGGTTAGGGGTGACCGACCGCGGTTAGGTATAACCGGTGCCAATTCTTCGTGAAAATCTAGAAATGTCACAGAAAGGAGTTTTTATTTCCTTTATGGTTGCACAAAGGATTTGGTTGGTTGGGACGAGGTATTGGGTGACTAGAATAGGATTTTGTAAGGTTTTAATGAGTCTATGGAGGTGAAAATGTTGGAGAAGGTCAATAGGGAGCAAAATAAACAATGGATGATGAAATAATGATGAAATGAAATAAGCCAATGAAGTATGACATTATACTTACTTGGATTTCATTCCTGGTGGTCTGTGTGTGAAGGATGGAGGTGTTGATGATGGGTTTGAAGGCTGCAAGTGATCACCAACTGAAGAAAATCTTCTACATGGGCTACATGCACACTCCTCTTTTCTTGGATAGATCAGAACGTGGCTAGGATGGTTATGCAGGAGAAGATGCTCAATCTCCTTCCTTGGATGTGAGTTCTTGCTAGAATTGGCTCTCTGAAGATGTGTTATCTCTCTAAGATTTGTTCTTTGCTCGTCAACTTTCTTGCTTCCAACTTCCAAGTTCCAAGTTCCAACCTTGAGAATAAGGTTGTTTTGGGTTAAAAGGGGTAACGATGGCGGTCCGACTTAACCGGTGACAGTTAGGGGTAACCGACGTCGGTCAAGGTGAGATTTCCTAGGTTTACTAAACTTAGGGAGATCCTCCTAATTTTCTAGGATCTCGTGTCATTATCTTATGGATTAGACTAGGAGCTTCTTGTGAGCATGCAATAATGTGGTTAGAGGGAATGTAGGCATTTATTTTTAGGGTTTGGGTAAGTCTTAGTTATTTATGATAACTTGCTAAGAATAGGTCTTAGGTTGAGTTAGCTTGGTGAGGTGTCTAAGTGAATCAGTATTTGTAGATATGATTTAAATAAGATATTTAAATAATAAATATAGTGAGGATAATGTATTAATTTAATTAAATTAATTAAGTTAATATTAGTGGGGTGAAGGGGGTCATGGCTAGGTAAATGTAATAAAGGGGGCTTATATGCTGAGGGATGAAGGGGGAGTGTGACCTAATTTTAGTGTCTACATTATGAGATAAATTAATGACAAGGCTTCATATTGATCCAAAACTAAATTGATAGGATATATTAAGTATTGTGGTATAATTTTGAAGTTGCAGATTATAAAATGTTACTATCTTAGAAGTAGACCAGATTTCTTAATTGTACTTCTTACTTGATGTTATTTCTTATGATTACTTGCTTGATGTTTACAATTGATTCATGAAAGCAAAGTTGTTTAATGAAGCAATTAGTGGAATGCACTTTACTTTAATGCTTAGTGCTTATCATGCTCAGTTCATTGAACTGACCCATGCTAGCAATTTTACAGATGGACATCATAAGTGATTAAAGAAGACAAGAAATTTCATGTTGTATTGGGTTATTTGATTTTGAACCTTATGTAAAGAGTTTTGATTCATTCCTTAATTGTATTGAAAAATAAAAGTTGTATTCTTTTTGGTTTGAAGGTTGTTTGTCATACAACATGCCTAAAATACTTATTCTTGTAAATGAAAAGTTTTAAATGAGGAATTTGAATGTTGGAGATTTACTTGTATTGGCTGTGTAATCTATCTTATATTTATGAAGAATATGGAATATCTATCTTGATAACATTATTCATATCTATTATATGTATAATACGGATAAACTTGATAAGTTAGATAAAAAAGGGATTAGTTTAATCTCTCTTAGTAGGTTGCAGCTGGTTATGATTGCATAAGTTATCAATCTTATCTAAACAATTCTATTATAGTATTTAAATGCGTAATGAATATGTGATGGAATGTTAGAGTTTGTGAAAATAAGAAGGGTTTGACAAACCCTAACACTTAATCAAATAGAGGAAGGTTCTTCCTCACTAAATGATACATAACCCAAAGAAGGGTGACATGATCATTAAACGTAGACTTCATTTCTTATAAAGTCTACCATGGTTGAACCTATTTGGTGACTACACCTTCTATGAATGATTATGATGTATGTAATGGAACTTATGCTATTGTTGTTATTTTTTGATTAATTGTTGTTAAACTAATTGAATGAACAATAAAAGCAATCATGAGTTAGAGGAAGTTCTTTAATGCTTAATTGAACCAAGTATAGAACAAGGACTTGAGGAGTGTTGGATTAGGGTTTTACACGAACACTAAAATATGTTTTATAATCCAAATTAACTTAACCTTAATAACCTCCTTGGTGTATGTACATCATGATGAGGTAGTTTCTGTAGGATGTTGGCACATGCCAACTGCAAGAATGTACCTTCGAGAAGACTTGGGTCTTCCCGAGGATACAACATTGCAGTTGACATGTGGCAACACCCTTTAATTTGATCATCTAGATCTACAAACAATAGGGACTTGAACTTAGTTTTCCTCTAGGTCAAGTTAGCAACATGTTTTAGGATAGGGAGTAAATTTCTATAACTTAGGGTACTTTGGCACATTTGGTTGACTTAGGTCAACCGAGTATGCCCTTTTACCCTAAGTCATCGAAAGTGTCTTCCTATAATAGACTATGTTCCTAACCCGGGCTAGGGTTAAACCTTGACAAGTGGACTGACGGTAGTTAGTAAAGACCTTTCACGATAACAGAGGAGTGAGGTGAAGGACGTATTCCAAAATGATGAGTATGCCATCTAGGAATAATGACATACACAAGTATGTTGTAAAATCTTTGGCCAAAGTATCGCAAGCTGTTGGTTGCATTGTCCTATGTCACCTAGTTTAAAGCTACATGATACCAAATGAATATTGGTAACAAATATTCAGGTATGTTCTTTAAACAAGATCACTCAGTACCCGGATTAGGGTGAAAACCAAGTATATGAAGTATACGATAAGTATTCAATACTTAAAGTGAAGCATGAATAGATTGGTAGATAACCGAGTCATGGAATGAATAGATCGGTGTATTACCAAGTCATTACAACTGCATATGGTTATCTATTTATGAAATTGACTGGCATTGAATGTGTGTTCTAAATTAAGTTTTCTTTAGAACAATGAACATTATTTAATTTTTCCCTTGTTTCTCAAGTCTTAAAATGGGAATGTTACATCTTAGTATCGAAGAGGCTGAGGTTGTAGCTCTTGGACCTTTGTGTCCATAATATGATGAAACTTAAATCTTGTTGTAATAGAAAATGCTTTGAAAAAGAGGAAATTTTACAAATAACCCTCGGCCTAAGGAAGGAGCGAAACTACCTAGAAACTCGATGAGATCCTTGCTACCCTGGTGGACACAAGATATTATCCGCAGTTGTACTTGAACAACAAGTAATGGGTAATGAGGAGGAAGATGATGTTGTTAACAATAATCAACCACCTTCCTGGGGACAACGCTAATGTAGGTGTTGATAATAACAATGCGAACATACATTGGCTGAAAATAAAAAAGCTAGGTGGCATTTGAACTCATTAATGATATAAAAAGGATAAGTCCACTCAAGTTTGATGGCACCACATTAGGGGATAGAGCTGAGAACTAGCTCAATGAAATGGAAAAATACTTTGCAATAAGGAATTTCTCGGAGAGGAAATAAAGGTGCTATGGGGATCTTATCGGCTTTCTCACGAAGCATATTCATGGTGGGATAGTCGGAAAATGTGAGTTAAACATTGATGAAACTAGCATCACTTGGGATCAATTTAAGGGTTACTTTAGGAAATGTTGGCTGCCTCAACTTTACTATGATCAGAAAATGACTGAAATTTCGAACTTGGTTTAGGGGAAACTAACTGTAACTGAGTACTAGGAATGATTTACAAAACTCCTTAAGTATGTGCCTCACTACCAAACAGAGGAGAAGTTTAGGATACAAAAATTCAAGGGATTGAATCCCATTATAGGAGGAAAAGTTGATGTTCACAGCCCAACCACGATGGAAGGGGTTGTTGAAAAGGCCATAAGGTAGGAACATAAATTAAAGGCAATTTCTACTCACAAGGAGGAAGTAAGGAAGAAAAATCCAAACTCCTCTTCATCATCTCTTGCACCTAAGAAAGGACCATGGAAGAAATTCAGAATGAAAAGTAAGTTTTCATCTAATACTAATAAGAAAGCAAGCAACAAACAAGTTTTCTAGTAATGCACAGAACAACTTTGCTAAGAATAATAATAATGGACAAAAGTCCTATGGGGGTCAGAATGATAACTCTAAGGCTGGAATTAAACTCGAGCCTAGGAAGGGACCTATAGGAGGTTGTTATAACTGATGGAAAAGATCATTATGTGAATCAATTTCCTTTGAAGAAGGATGATTATAATCAGCAACACAAGATACATGTTGCGATGGTAAGAGCAAAGCAGTTGAGAAATAGGCCACGCCTATAGAAGTTTCGGGTAAGTTATTTGGTTTACTCCAGAACTATTATTTTTGATAATCTTGGAGCTACTAAATGTTTTATTTCTAGTAAATTAGCATCAAAACTAAAAAGAAAAGCTGGAAACATGGATAAAACATGGAATGTATAGTATGGGAACAATGCTGTTCATACGGTTAGTATGTGTCTTTTTGGATCGAGTCCTCGATTTACCTATTTTTTTCCACAAAAGTAGATATTTATGTGGCACATTTGGGGTCTTATTATGTAATCATAGGTGTTAATTGGTTATTTGAATATAAATAAGGCTAAAGTGGATTGTTTTAAAAAACACATTAGTTGTGTAGATGACCTACAAAAATAACAGAGATTCAGGTGTCAAACGTGAAATTTCTTTAGAAAATTGTCACTATGCAACTTAATAAGGCCAAAAATAAGGGATGTACCTTATATGCAGTGAAAATTTATGAAACAATTGAAGAGAACAACGATGTTATGGAATGATATGTGTTGTTACGAGACTTCAATGATGTATTTCTTGAAGAATTTCTAGGTCTTCCACCCAAAAGGGAGTTTGATTTCATGATTGAGATCAAACCTGGAACTAAACCTATTTCTAAAGCACCATATTGAATGACTACTATAGAATTAGTGGAGCTTAAGGCTCAGTTGCAAGAACTATTGTCTAAAGGTTTGATCAGACCAAGTTTTTCACCTTGGGGAGCACTTGTAATTTTTGTGAAAAAGAAAGATGAAATGCTTAGATTGTGCATTGATTACAGAATGTTAAACAAGGCAACAATCAAAAATAGATACCCACTCCCTAGGATTGATGATTTATTTGATCAGATGCATGGAGCATCGGTATATTCTAAGATATATCTTCAATCTAGATATCATCAATTGCATATTATGGATGAGGATATCCATAAAACAACTTTTAGGACAAGGTATGGACATTATGAATTCATGGTTTTACCTTTTGGATTAACAAATGCACCTGTAGCATTTATGAATTTAATGAATAATATCTTTCAAGAATACTTGAAAAAATTTATGCTCGTATTCTTGGATGACATTATCATATATTCCAAAAGTATTGAGGAACACCATAAACATTTGAAGATATTTTTGGAAATATTAAGAAAGAGATGGTTATTCGGTAAGTTTTCTAAATGTTCTTTCTATGACACATAAGTATAGTATTTGGGACACATAATAAGTAAGAATATAATTTTTTAGATCCTTCAAAAGTTGTAGCTATAATCGAGTGGCTCGCACCAAAGAATGTACATGAAGTTAGAAGTTTCATGGGACTTGCTGGCTACTATAGAAAATTTGTAAAAGACTTCTCTAAGGTGGTTGCACCAATAACTTCTTTACAGAAGAAGGATAAAAAGTTTGTTTGGAATGAGAAATGTGAAATTACATTCAAAAATTTGAAGGAACAGTTAACTTCAACACCTACTCTTGTAGTACTAGATCCTAATGGAGATTTTATGGTGGTAATTGATGCATCTGGTGAAGGTTTAGAAGGCATTTTGTTACAAAATGGTCATGTCATTGCTTACGAAAGTAGAAAACTTAATTTACATGAGTTGAATTATGCTTCACATGATTTAGATCTTGCTGCCATTGTTCATGCATTGAAAGTTTGGAGACATTACCTACGCTTGGTAAAACTGATCATCTTGGGCTGAAATATATCTTCACTCAGCCAAATCTTAATGCAAGGCAATGAAGGTGGTTAGAGTTTTTGTCTCAATATAATTTTGACATCAATTATATCAAAGGTAAAGAAAATAGAGTGGCTGATGCTCTAAGTTGTAGGAAGCACATTTCTGCTCTTATACCATTGAGAACTCAATTTAAGGATGAAATAAAAAGTGTTATGGAGTCTGATTCTTATTTTCAGCAAGTAAAGGTAGCACTTACCGTAGATTCTAGTGATTTGAGATATAAATGTTTTCATTTAGATAAGGAAGGAATCTTACGATTTGAAAACAGAGTATATGTACCTTTGCTAAATGATTTGAGAAAGAAATTACTATCAAAATTTCACAATTCACCTTTTTCTGGACACCCTGGTATTATAAAAATGCTTGCTGATATAAAACAACAATATTTCTGGAAGGGAATGAAAAAGGATGTAATAGACTTTGTGACACATTGCCTTGAATGTCAACGTGTTAAATCGGAACATATGCACCTAGCCGGTTTGTTATATCCTCATAGCATACCACAATACAAATGGAAAGTGATAAGCATGGAATTTGTACAAGGGTTGCCTATGTCAAGAAATAAACATGACGTTATTTTAGTAGTTGTGGATAAACTAAGGTAGCACATTTTATCACTGGAAATATAAAGAATGATTCTCATGTGTTGGCTAAAATATTTGTACATGAAATTTTTAGATTACATGGAGTACCTGAATTAATCATTTCAGATAGAGATCCTAGAATGACGTCAATATTTTGGCAAACACTTAATGCAACTTTAGGAACTAAGCTAAATTTTAGTTCTGCGTATCATCCAAAAACAGATGGACAGACTGAAAGAGTTAATCAAGTTTTAGAGGATATGTTACGAATATATTGTATGGATCAGCAATACAAGTGGGAATAATACCTTCCACTAGTTTAGTTTGCATATAATAATACATATCATGCCTCTCTTAAGATGGCACCTTTTGAAGCATTATACGGAAGAAAATGTAGAGCCCCTGTTAGTTGGGACAACATGGAAGATAGAGAGGTAATTGGACCTGAAATCCTTACTTTGAAATGGAACAACAAGTTAAATTGATTAGGGAACGCTTGAAAGAAGCAAGAGAGATAGAGAAAAGAATTATGTTGATTTGAAGTGGGTGGATAGGAAGTTTGAACTTGGAGAGAAAGTATTTCTTTGGGTCAAACCAAAAAGAGCTCTATAACTTTTGACAAGACTGCCAAGTTATCACCTTGTTATGTGAGACCTTTTGAGATAGTTGAAGTAATAAACCACCGTAGCTTACCACTTAGCATTACCTCCACCTTTATTATGAATGCATGATGTTTTGATATTTCTTTGCTTAAGAAATACGTTTCAGATTTATCACATGTGTTAAATTGGAATTCCTTGTAGGTCTAAGATCCAGGAATAATTGTGGTTAAACCCATATAAGTATTGGGAACTCACCAGTTGCATTTGAGAAATCATGAGATAAGTCAATGCAAGGTCCAATGGGACTAGTTTAATGAAGAAAGTGCAACCTGGGAAAACCTGGACAATATGAAATCGCTTTTCCATATCTTTTTGAATAGAATTGATTCTGTTGACTGATTTTTGTGATTTTATCTTTATAATACAATAAGTATGCCAGTTTGGGCAGATATTTATTTGTTTGAATAAACAACTAATTAATGCTGATTTCTGGAATTTAAAATTCTGATACTGTTGCAAACATATGTTAAGAAAGTGAATGAAAAATTGATTATCCTAAATGCAATGATTAAAATGAGGTAATCATTGAGATGATGATTCTTTTTAGGAGGGAAGCATGTAACACCCTCGAAAATGGTTATATTCCTCCTTTGCATTTCAAGTGTTGACATGTGATTTTCTTGATAAAGGTATGTTCTTTTGACTGCTGAAGATCACACTTGAAATGGATAAATCAATTATGCTCTTTGATTGGAGGGCTGGTATGTTGTTGCTTGCAATAATCTATTTCACTCTCTTCGAGATAAGCTGCAATCTAGTTTTTAAGAGTTGCAACTTACCTTTCACTATTGGACTCATCCTTGGATCAATTCCATTGATCCAAGGTATGTTTTAAATCTTCTTATTATAACTGAATGAAAAATTGACATTCATCGTTTGTGTGACTTAACAGACTGAACTTGTGTTTGTGGAAAATTATTTGTTATCTTGGAAACAAGTGCTTGCATTCTATTTTGTGTTGAGCTTGGCTCTTCTTGGTCAACCCTTACAGGGCACTTATGGCGTCAAGGGAATTAGGAACCCTACTTCTGGATTCTAGTGTTAAATAGATGGTTGTGTACCTTAATAAACACGGGATTCAGGTAAGCTACCTAACTACTATTACTATACCCCTTTATGAGGGATGGAATTATAATCTAAGTTTTTAGCGTGTAATAAAGTGACTTAGGGGGATGCTAAGTTATTTTTACTATAATTAGGGGTTATATCCTAAGGTTATTTATTTAAACTAACCTAAGATCTAACCTAAGCAAATTATAACTATCCTAACTATTGGGATATGAAAGGGGACCTAGGGGCCATTTACAATGGGAACTAAGTGGCGGTTCCAAGGCTTTTTATTGGGATTTGTTTTGGATTTGGTTTTTAATACATGAAAGGAATGCCAGTGTGGCAGGGGTTAGTGAAAGTTAGAGGAATCTATGTGGAGGCATCTCTAAGTTTGGAAATACATTACGAATTGCAATTGGATCTTGCCAAATATGAATGGTGGTGGCAAGGAAAGATAAGTGGGAAAATTGGTTTTAATGGCATTAATGTGCCTCGGTTTGGTGAGCAAGCCATCTTGGAAGGCATGTTGGCGGATTCGTTGGGGGTTGTTTAGCTTTGCATGCTTCACAATTTTCGCTCTGCATGGAGCTATCTGGTTCTTCGAACTAGCAGTTTGATCTCCACTTTGTAGCTATTTTTGAACTCTCTGAGCTATTTTCGGTCCGAGGAATGTATAAGTGGGATTGTGGAAAAAGAATATGGTTGTTTGATCTTGTTTGGAGAAGAAGAGGTCTTGGAAACTCAGCTGGAAGTCTTCTTCAAATCGGCAGAGGCACTATCAGGCATGATAGGCTCTACCCATTAATATTTCTTACTTTCTTCTAAATGATTCATTAAAACAATTCTGCTCACTGGAAATTTTATATTTTCTTGATGTATGTGGTTATTTACTTGCATGTAAGCTTGGAAAATTTGTGGGTTTTTGGAATATGAATCCTTGGTTGTTATTGACATTTTTGGAAAAATTCTCTATTCTGGTTGTTAGATGGTTGCATGTAATTGTGAGAAACTCTGCAATCTATACTAGAAGCTCTTTTGACCTTTGTAGCTTGAACTAGTAGTTTTGTATTGTATTTAAGCTTGTAGCTTGTTTCAAAGCTTGTTTTATTACATTTGAAGATAAGGTGAAAAGTGTTGGCTTATTACTTGTTGGGTTCGAATACATTATTGTATTGTCACATTTTGATCTGTACTTAAGCTCGTTGAGCTTGAATTAGGAACTCCTTGGCTGTTTTTAACTTGAACTGATAGTGTTGTCGGGATGGTCTTGTATCTCTGTTTATGGTTGTGTTCGGGTAGTTGTTATAGCACTCCATGAATACTCTGAACTAGTATTGAAGCCATGATTGGTTATAAGCTTTATTTGGACCAAGTGGTTGTTGAAATGTGCTTGAACTTATGGAGGTTCTGAACCTTGATACTTGTATACAGATCGTATGAACTCTATATTCATTCTTATGAAAATGAGTATAGAGTTATATACTCGAGGTTTTATTCTTCCTTATGAAAATGGAAGGCTTGAACCCGTAATAGGGTGTTGGTATTATTTTAAGCTTTTACAAAATCCATGTTATTCCATTTTAGATTCGTGTTTGAACTTGAGTTGTGTTGAACTTGTGATCTATGCACGAATTCAACACGGCATAGGAATTATTGTTGGTCATTATGATTCTATAGGAAGGAAATCGACAAGTTGTTTACTTATTGGTATTCTTGAATTGAAACTATAGTTTCCTTTAGTACCGTTGATGAAGGAGTAGTGAGTTGTTGGTCGAATTTGACCGTGTAACTTCTTTACCTCCTTTTTTTGATGATTGAAGGAACGGTTGTTTACTTTTGCCTTTAAGCTACAATGTGTTTCAACTTAACGAGGCATGTGAATCTTAGAGTGTATTGTATACATATATTCTCTGAGCGTATTCTTGTCTTGTGGGAAATCTTGACTACTTTGTTCTTGAAATAATTAGGACTGGAACTTTGTTCTATTATGGAACCGATGTATCAGTTGTAAGAGGTTCATGGAAGAGTTACTTCTTCCTTTCTGCATTTTTAATTGGATCAAACCCTACCTGTCATATGATGTTTGAGGAACTAGAGAGGTCTGTGGTTATCTTGTTTAGACGAGTTGGAAGAAGGAAGGACAAAACTAGTCTTGTCGAGTCTCTTAAATATTTACTTCCATATGTGTAGTAGGATTTGGTTGAATGCTAAGTTCTAATATGATATTCTATTTGTAGTCCGAAAGTTTTAGTACCATTTATATGGATGTTAACAATGTGAATTCAGGTTGTATTCTCATTAGCAGTTTGTGTTAATGTTTGTAATGGTGATTCAGTCTTCATTTGTAGTGACTTTCCAATCTTTTCTATTGGAGGACTTTTTCTCAACTGTTATACTTTGTTGAACCACCTTGTATTAAGGAGAGAGAGAGTTATACTCTCTTGGGAGGGGTCGGTCTACGCTTTTGAGTCATGCCATGTTCTATTCTTTGAAATGTTTCGAATTTGAGTTAAGTGATGAGGTTAGGTCTTCCTAGGGAAGGTTGCATGGAAAATTGGAGGTATTCAGGCTTGACTGTGCATTTGGTTTTGAGCTCTCTTTTGGAAACTAACTTAAGAGTTTCTAAGTTGTTTTGGATGTTGGATTTCATTTCATAGTATAAATGAAATGAAATATGGTTTGGATCCTTGTGGGTATGTGATCCTTTTCTGTTGACTGATAAGTTTATGGATTGAACTTTTCTTTATTCGTTCTCTTCTTGTCTTTATTTAGGGATAGAACTTACGATATCATTATGTTGTAACTAACCCTTTTACAAATTGGGAAAAGTTAAACGTGCTCTTCTATCCTTGTGAATTTAAGAGATAAATTAATGACAAGGCTTGTTATTGATCCAAAACTAAATTGATAGGATCTATTAAGTATTGTGGTATAATTTTGAAGTTGCAGATTATAAAATGTTACTATCTTAGAAGTAGACCAGATTTCTTAATTGTACTTCTTACTTGATGTTATTTCTTATGATTACTTTCTTGATGTTTTACAATTGATTCATGAAAGAAAAGTTGTTTAATGAAGCAATTAGTGGAATGCACTTTACTTTAATGCTTAGTGTTTATCATGCTCAGTTCATTGAATCACCGTGCTAGCAATTTTTTAGATAGACATCGTAAGTGATTAAAGAAGACATGAAATTTCATGTTGTATTGGGTTATTTGATTTTGAACCTTATGTAAAGAGTTTCGATTCATTCCTTATTTGTATTGAAAAATAAGAGTTGTATTCTTTTTGGGTTTGAAGGCTCATTGTCATACAACATGCTTGAAATACTTATTCTTGTAAATGAAAAGTTTTAAATGAGGAATTCAAATGTTGGAGATTTACTTGTATTGACTATGTAATCTATCTTATATTTATGAAGAATATGGAATATCTATCTTGATAACAATATCTATATCTCATTATATGTATACTACGGATAAACTTGAAAAGTTAGATAAAAAAGGGATTATTTTAATCTCTCTTAGTAGGTTGCATCTGGTTATGATTGCATAAGTTATCAATCTTATCTAAACAATTCTATTATAGTATTTAAATACGTAATGAATATGTGATGGAACATTAGAGTTTGTGAAAATAAGAAGGGTTTGACAAACCCTAACACTTAATCAAATAGAGGAAGGTTCTTCCTCGCTAAATGATACATAACCCAAAGAAGGGTGACATGATCATTAGATGTAGACTTCATTTCTTATAAAGTCTACCATGGTTGAACCTATTTGGTGACTACACCTTCTATGAATGATTATGATGTATGTAATGGATCTTATGTTATTGCTGTTCTATTTTTGATTAATTGTTGTTAAATTAATTGAATGAACAATAAAAGAAATCATGAGCTAAGGGAATTCCTTTAATTCTTAATTAAACCAAGTATAGAACAAGGACTTGAGGAGTGTTGGATTAGGGTTTTACACAGATGCTGAAATCTATTTTATAATCCAAATTAACTTAACTTTAATAACCTCCTTGGTGTATGTACATCATGATGAGGTAGTTTTTGTAGGATGTTGGCACACACCAACTACAAGAATGTACCTTCAAGAAGACTTGGGTCTTCCCAAGGATATAACACTGTAGTTGACATGTGGTAACACCCTTATGCTTTGATCATCTAGATATACACACAATAGGGTCTTGAACTTAGTTTTCCTCTAGGTCAAGTTAACAACATGTTTTAAGATAGGGGGTAACTTTCTATAACTTAGGGTACTTTGACACATCCGGTTGACTTAGGTCAACCGAGTATGCCCTTTTACCCTAAGTCATCGAAAGTGTCTTCCTATAATAGACTATGTTCCTAACCTAGGCTAGGGTTAAACCTTGGAAAAGTGGACTAACAGTAGTCAGTAAAGACCTTTCATGATAACAAGAGGAGTGAGGTGAAGGACGTATTCCAAAATGACAAGTATGTCGTCTAGGAATAACGACATACACAGTATGTTGTAAAATCTTTGGCCAAAGTATTGCAAGCTGCTGGTTGCATTGTCCTATGTCACCTAGTTTAAAGCTACATGATACCAGATGAATATTGGTAATAAATATTCAGGTATGTTCTTTAAACAAGATCACTCAGTACTTGGATTAGGGTGAAAACCAAGTATATGAAGTATACGATAAGTATTCAATACTTAAAGTGAAGCATGAATAGATCGGTAGATAATCGAGTCATGGAATGAATAGATCGGGGTATTACCAAGTCATTACAGCTGCATATGGTTATCTGTAATGAAATTGACTGGCATTGAATGTATGTTCTAACTTAAGTTTTCTTTAGAACAGTGAACATTATGTAATTTTTTTCCCTTGTTTCTAAAGTCTTAAAATAGGAATGTTACAACTTTCATCATTTCATTCTTTTCCATTTCTTTCCTCTGCAATTCTACCCCACATCCATATTTTCTAGTAATTCCTATTTTTGCAAGTTCCTGAGCAATTCCAACTTCAAAATATTGACCTTACAATCCTTGGACTCAAAAATTAAGTTCTAAATCCATCAAATGGAACTTTACAAACATAGATGACAAGGAGTTTCTTTAAAGAACGATGAAAAAGTGCGTATTCACGTCTTTAGGAGTCTTGGAGAAAAATGGCGTAAAAATAGACGCAATACACAAAGAATCATTGATTCTACCCTTTTTTCACTTTATATCATAGCCATCCACATGTTTTCTTGGTTTAATTGCAAAGGAGAAGTACAAGGGCAATTTTCCAAATAAGCGTAGGCCTTCCATGTGCCCTAGGCCCAAGAAAAATACCTTTTGGCCTTTAAAAAGTCTCAATATAAAAGGAGCTAGTGAAAACCTCCACATGTATTCATGGCACTCTTTTGATATGGTGCCCAAAAATAGAGACCGAAATGAGAGCGGGCTCACCACGTGTCTCGATCAATAAAAGTTGTTGTAAAAGTTGAAATATCAGTGGAAGGCACCATGTGTCTAGGGTTCGAGACAATTTTCCTTGGCTGTTGAAGAGTCCAAGCAAGGGCAGAGTGGGCGGAAGCCTCCAAGTGTCCTCCTAATGATTCTTGAAAATAAAAATTAGGGGCCAGTCCCCAAATAGGCACGGTCCCTCCATGTGTCCCAGGCCTTTAAAAATTTCTTTGAAAAATTTAAGTATAAAGCAGAGACAGCAGAATCCTCCACACGTCTCTCTGTCACAATTGTTAAGGTGGGACCCTGAGGTGGATCCTTCAAATGAGCACCAACCCTCCACGTGGAAAAGTTTTAGGTTGAAGTGAGCCTTATAATTTTTAAAGAGCCTCGTCAAGCCATATCCAACCAGAAAGGGCCACATTTCCATTGATGTTGAGAAGTAAATTTGACAGGAAACATACACCACAAACCGTAAAATGCGAGTCAATCACCATTTGAGCCTAGAAATGAATCTTTCTTCATGGAAAGAGAGTTTGGAAATGATATAAGGCCCAAATGTGATCCTCTAAGCTGCATCCAATCATGTTTCCACAAATATTTGGGACAAAAATGATAGGGACAACAAAATGTGACTGTGGAAAATGGAAGGAAAGGAAAAACTTGAGTTTTACGCCCAAGTTACAGACTCTTTCACACAGAAAGAGGAACGAAAAACAAATTCTGGACTTTTAAGTGATCCTCGACCAAGGAAGGGATTGATCATGGCAACCAAATGGAGGACAAATTTTTTATGCATCAATACGGGAGATAGAAAATATGATAGAGGCCGGAACCGAGGAATTTCAATGAAAAACAGGGTGAGACTAATTTAAGCACCAACATCAGCTCCGACTTGGGGATGGGCACTCCTACGAGTGCCACAAGAACATATAGAAAACTAAGTTCCGATATAGACCATTGGGAAATGAAGTCAAGGAATAAACTTACAGAGCGAGAGAAACCATAACCATCCTGTAAAAATGAACCGAGAAACCAACAAAACTAGGTCACCAAGGACTAGAACGAATAAAAACACAAAATTAGAATGAAAAAAGGAAACTAGACACTACACAATGGAGTATACCTTAATTATGAGAAATCAATCAAGGAAATTCATCAAATGCCTACCATTAACATACAATTCAAGAAGTTCCCTGTCTAAGTCTTTTAGGAAGAAGGTATTTTCACCAATTCGAATATCAATGGAATAAGGGCCAATCCACAATGAATCAAATTTACCATACTTTCCCTTATCTTCATGCCTGTTATCCCATAAAAGCACAAAATCCCCAATGCTGAAAGCTCTTGGAATCACCTTCTTGTCAAATAACTTCTTCAACTTTTCTTTGAACATTACATGCCACTGATGGGATGCCTTTCTTTCTTCATCTAATTCGATAATCTAATTGATTTGAGCATCATATGGACTAACTTCTTGATCTTCAATTTTTTGAAAAAAATGAAATGAAAATAATTGCAAATGAAGGGGTAGCAAAGCTTGAGTTCCATATACCAACTTAAATGGGCTCTTACTAGTAGATATTTGGAAAGTGATTCTGTTAGCCCAAACAACAAAATTCAGTTTCTCACCCCACTTCTTTTTGTTCAACTCCAAGGTTCTTCTAATGATCTTCAACAAGTTTTTATTGCTGGACTCAGTTTGTCCATTTCCTTGGGGATTGTAGTTAGAAGCATATGTCAAATTGATTCCATACTCTTTGCATATTACCACCAAAGGTTTGGCTCTAAAACTCATGGCATTATCAGCAAAAATTTTAGTTGGCACTCCAAATCTATATATGATTTGATTCAACATGAAGTCCATGATAACTTGGTGTGTTTCTTTCTTGGTGGGGATTACTTCCACCCACTTAGTGAAATAATCAGTGGCTACAAGAATCCATTTATGACCAGCACTGGAAGGATTAGAAATTTTTCCAATGAAATCCATTCCCCATTGTTTAAATGGGGCTTCAACTGACACATGCTACAAAGGAAGGGAGCTTGAAGCTTTCATTCTTCCAGAAAAATGCTGGCAACTTTCACATTTCCTAACCAATAGAGTTGTATCCTTAAAGAGAGTTGGCCACCAATAACCAACCCTCAAGATTTTATGTGTTGTAACTCTTCCAAAAAATGTCCCCCACAAACTCCTCCATGGAGATCAACAATTACCTTTGGGGCTTCATCCTCAGCAATGCATCTTAAGAGCACTCCCTTCGGGTTCTTCCAAGCTAACCCAAAATAAGTAATGACATATTTTTGAGAGGCTAACTTAAGAGCTATTTTCTTATTTTTACTCAAATATTCAGGGCAGCATAGATGTCTGAGATAAAAGATTATATCCTTGTACCATTCAGAGCTTACCAAATTTTTAATTACATCCACCCTTTCTCCTTCTACTTCATTCACCTCAATAGTCTGCAAGTTTCTCTCAGCCATAAGCTTAGCTAGGCCTAAACCTCTTACCAATTTTGTGGTTTGGATATCCATGTCATATTCCTGTAACTTTTTCACCCATCTGCATCTTTTTCTTGAGACCTCCATCTCTGATAAGATGTATTTTAGTATGGTGTGGGGAACATAAGAAACAACTTTAGAGCTCAAGATATAGGGGCTGAAAACCATTGTTTCTTTCACCAAGGAAAATGTTTTCTTCTCCATGATGGTGTACTTAAACTCAGCTCCTTGCAATGCCTTACTAAAAAGGCAATTGGTTTCTCAGCCTCTTCATCATCCTTCTGTAACAAAATAGAGGCAATGGTCTTTTATGAAGTAAAAGAGAACACTTGAAAATACTTCTTGTATTGGAGCTACAAAATAGGGGCATGTTTTAGTGCTTCCTTGATCCCATTGAAAGCTTGAATGGAATCTTCTTACCATTTGATAACTTGGTCCTTTTTTATCATGCTAGTAATGGGGATGGTTAGCTCAACAAAGTTAGACACAAATCTTCTGATAAAGTTTATTTGTCCAAAGAAGGATTGAAATCCCTTCTTAGTTCTTGGAATTGGAACCTTGCTGATGGCCTCTACTCTCTAGGATCAATCATGACCCCTTCTTTTGATACAATATGACCAAGTAGTTTTTCCTTTTACACTCCAAAGTGGCACTTCTTGGGATTCAATGATATGCCATACTCTCTACACCTTATCAACATTATCTCCAAGTGTTACAAGTGATCATTTCTATTTTTGGAAAACATAGTTACATCATCTTGATAAACAACAATGAAGTCATTAATATAACTAGAAAATCCTACATCCATTTCTCTTTGGAAAGTTTCTTCAGCATTCATTAAGCCAAAAGACATCTTGACATAGACATAAGTTCCCCAAGGAGTAGTAAAGGTAGTCTTTATTATTTTTGACTCCTTCACAACAACTTGATTATAGCCAAAGAAACCATCCAGAGTGGATAATAATTCAAAACCAATTACCAATTGTAGCATATTCTCCATGTTTGGAAGAGGGTAATTATCTTTCAATGATGCTTTATTTAGGTTCCTAAAGTCTACACACAACCTTATATCACCATTATTTTTCTAACAGGTACTAAATTTGTAACCCAAGAAGAGTACCTTGTGGGCTGAATGATCCCTCCATCCCTCAACTTCTTCAGTTCTTCTTACATCTTCAAAGAAAGGAGTAGATTGATGGGCCTCTGTTTTTTCCTAAAAGGCTTGACATTAGATTCAAGAGGAATTTCATGTTGGAACAAATCTTCCCTGTATGCCTTCAACTCAGAGTAAGACCAAGCTAGGCAGTCTTGATATTTTTCAACAATTGAACATAGGACTGCTTCTCTTCCTTGCTTAGATTGCTTCCTAACTAGATTTTACATGGTTTTTCCTTTATTCCTAGGTCATGTTCTTCCACATCTCTTGAAACTGACATAATTCTTTTAATAATGCAATCAACATTATCAAATTTTGATTCAAGAGCCACCAAACCTCTGGGAATCGTGTTTGTCTTCATTTGGATGATGTCTTTGCCAAATAAAGTTTCCTTTCCTTCAAAGAACACACACCATTGGTTCCCAATCTATATTTTGGTTAGAAAACTCACCTTGGTTCTGTAGAAACCGTTTCACCTGGGCATCATCATCAAACACTTGCCAATTTTTAACATTATCAGGGACATATGGCCTTGTTAGTATTTCAACATCATACTCACAAAATGGAGACACTGTATAATTCCCAAATCTGGATCCTAGCACTGCTAACTTGTCTACAACAACATTAAACTTTCTATCATGGTGCATAATATTAAAAGAGTCAAAAATTTCAATCAAATCCCAGACTGCATGCTTGTATTGTTTCATTCTCTCGATTTTTAGTAGCATACAATTTTCTAATTTTCTTGACAATCAGTTCTGAATCCCCTTTGACAATGATATCATTTATACCATATTTCCATGCAATTCTCAAGCCTAATAACAATGCTTCATATTCAAAAATGTTATTAGTGCATTCAAAGTTGAGTTTGAAAGAAAAAACAAACTCTTCTTGGCCTGGAGAAATCAAACAATGCCAACACCATTTCCAAACTTGGAACAAGCTCCATCAAATAATAAGGTCCAAGGTAAACCTACTTGTTCAAGAAATTTACATTGATCAATCTTATGTTCTTTGCCATCAGAAAACCCAACAAAGTTATCAACATCTACATCAGCATACAACACTTCATAAGAGGCATTATTGGGATCTTCAATAAGGTGCAACATATTTTTCTCTCCATACAACTTTACAAGGCTACCTTCAATTGGAATAGTGGAAAAAGACATCCATTTGAACACTTCCACCAACACTTGAATCCCACTTTCTTGATAACAACATGCCCCATTTGGCAGGGCAATCAATAATGACAACATCAAGTTTCAAGTTCTTACTTGGATAAGCTGCAAGTTGTACCACCAAACCTTTTACACATCCTACAACAGAACCTCTCTAGAATCCATTGTAGTACACTTGCCATAGGCTGCTATCACTTTAATGTTCAATTCATTCATGACTTCTAGAGGCATAACATTGCATGATGCTCTGAATCAAACATACAATTGTGCAGCAGTTTGTCTTTAATAATCAGTGTTGTAAAAATGGATCAACATTTAATTGAGACTCAACCAAAGATGTTCCCAAGTAAACTTCAAGTGGTTCACCTATCTCCTCCAATGCTAGTGGTTTTTCTAGGTCTGTAATGGTTGGAGGAGGAGTGTTTACATTATTTATATTTCTACCTTGGGCACTCCTATCTTCCTCCAATCCCAAATACTCAAAATCCCTCTTCTTGTGCTTAGGAATCCTAAGCAGTTCCAAAATTGGGACAAAATTTTTGATCTGACTCAAGACTTGGGCAATATCATAGGGAATGTATTTAGGCAAAGCAACATTTGGAGAAAGATTGACAAACTCATTAGATGGCACAAGATTTTTCACATTTTGGGCATGGGTGGGAACACCAGTTCTACTTGAGACAACAAGGCCTTTTCCAGATGCATCTTTCTTTGGAGTCTCTTTTGGGACATTAGTGAGAACTGGGGTCTTTGGTTTGGCTTGAGGCCCTGCCCCTTTGAAAAATTTACTTCTTGTGTTATACTCTTTTTCTTGGGCCACAACAACATTCATTAACAATTTTCTATCCTCTTTTGATGGGATTCCTCCATCATAATTCTTAATCATTAGAGCTCTTAGGTACTCAAAATCATTATTAGGAAGTTCAAATGCTTGTACCATATCTATTTCTAAAGAATGTGAGGGAGGAAGAAGAGGTACTCGGTGAATGCAGTCCCAAAAACTTATAATATTACTTGCACCTATTACCTTAGTCAAAGTTTCTCCTTGCTTTGTGAGCTTGTAGAGTAGTCCACCATGCATGCATCATCATCAGTGTTATCATCATCATCAGCTTCTTCAACTTTCTGATCTATTTCACATGGCGGGTGGGGTAAGAAGAATTTTCACACCAATCCATTTGATTTGTCTCTTCAACAACAACTCTGGCATTTAGAGGATCATGCACTACTCTATTCTCCATAGTCTAGGGTTGTCTAGATCCCATGGGTCCTTTACCTCTGTCATCAGACCTCTAATCATTTCTAGGATGATTTACAATTCTGTCTTATCCTTGTTGCCTATGCTGACCCTGAGAACCTTGTCCAATTCCTTTCTCTTCCCTGACTAGCTTGTAAGATATTTCTTTGACAACCCCGACCAAAGTATTTACAACTTCCTCAAGATCCACAACCTTACTTGATTGAGGCTTCTCAGGGTTGATCAATTTAACACCCTCCCTCTTAGGAGGTTTTCCAACTTCTTTAATGTTGTTCTCAATTTGCAGAGCCATGGTAAAGGCCTGCCTCAAAGTCCTAAGGTTATTATCCCTCAAATAGTAAGCAACTTTCTTATCAAATGCATCTGAATACTTTATCAGACATGATTCATCACATGGCCTCAAATTAATAGGAAGTCTTCTCAATGTTTTGTTAAATCTAGTATTGAAATCATGCACTGATTCATTAGGATTCTTTTTTATATTTTCAAACTCTGATAAAAGAAACCTAGGGTCTATTTTATCACCATACTGCATTCTAAAAGAATTCTTCATCTCTATCCAGGAGTCAATGGAATTATCTGGTAGAGATTTATACCATTCCCTTGCATCTTCTTCTAGAGTATGGATAAATAATTTAATGTATACATCCTCAAACTCTATTTCAAAGTCCTCCATCATATTGACAAAGAGTTTCAAGTGTTGATCACCAGTTATTGCATTATTTCCTTGAAACTTAGGCAATCTGTTTCTTACATCTTGTGGCACAACATTTGGATAGCCAACCATACCTCTAAAACTGATGGGACCAAAAGTATTAACAAAAATGGAGGTCTGGGTGGAGGTTGAGCCATATTATTTTGAGGAGGTGATCTTACAGGAGAGACAAAATGATGAGGAGTGAGGAGTCTGTGTGGTATAGGGATGTAATTTTTAGAATGACTGCCCTCTAAAGGCTCTATCTCTTGGAAAATCCTATCAGCTTTGGAGAATATAGGGACAAAATGAGATGCAAATATTTCAAATAAAAAAGAAGGACCCTCTCTAGTTGGAGAATTTGGATTTACAAAGAGACTACCTGATTCAAAAGCACTTGAGGAAGTATTGTAATCTTCAATCATAGGTTGATAAGTTTCACCAATGAATATCTCTTTTCTTGATGCTTGATCTCCAATAACCTTCCAAATCCTTCTTCCTTCTAAATTTGAATTTCCAAACTCTTGAAACAACCTTCTACTAGGGTCCCTGATGAAGATAGATCTTCTTCCTTCCAAATTTTCAGATATCAGTGACAAATCTTACTTGATATATGTTAAGACACTGGTATTTATAAATAATTTAGCCAACACGAAGTCGCTACTAAGGGTTTTCACCTTAGTTTGTGTAAATGCACTATGAAAGACCTATCAAATGTCTGTCAATACTAGATTCATGTAAAGATTACAAGATCTACTCTTCTTCTACCCAAATTTATCAATGATGATACAAAATTTAGTGCAATAACTATATAAGCTGGAAATATTGCACTTAGAACTCACAACTTTGAACAATTCTTACAGATCTGAACAGATAATGATGTTTCAACAATGTATTTGCACTTTAAAATCTATAAAAAAATTACTGTGGTCTGTACATGTACACCTTTGTTCAAATAGTTCAAAGATTCCTCGGCAACGACACCATGAGTGTTGGTATCCAAATTTTTTCTCCTTTTCAAGCTGAGTAGTAATATGATTCGACAGGAGATTAGAGACACATAGATCATAGTGTATGTCATTTTATATCTAGGGATGAGATCTAACTGGCCCTTTATCACTTAGATTTGTGGAGAGATGGATAACACCTTTAAGAGTATTTGACCTATCCTCACTACTTTAGGCTCGCGCCTTTTGACTGAGGTGAGAGGACCCTTAGTGTAACCTCTGTTTGATGAAGGAGATGGAGATATCCTTCTTTTGGAAAAATTTCATGAAGAAAACCTTGGAAAAATATGGTCAATACTCCATAATTTAACTCTTAAGAGTTGTCACTTCTAAAATATGGAGATACTTTCAACACAAGGCTAAGGTTACTGAAGACATTAAGAAATCCTGACTGTTCTGCATATTTTAGTAAGTAGATTTTTTTCCTTTGTTGATACACATGGCAAATAGGGGTAGTTTAGGGTGGATTCATGGTTTTTGAATAATTTTGGTGGGAGATGAAGCAGGATAAAGTTGATTATACTAGATCTTTGAAGGGAATTCACAACAATGAACAACTCAACAATAGAAAGCTTTAGAATAGTTAAGACGTTCCTTCAACTAGAAGGTGTGCTTCAATGGAGGCCCAGATCAGCACATTTTCACATAATATTTGAGACTCTAACACGAAGGCTTGAATTGAAAGACTCAATTAAACACCAAATTCTCTGATCAATCACACCTAAGGTACACCCAAAGACTTATAGACAATATTTATCAACAAATGATAGTGAATTGATTTTAAATTTGTTTATCTCATCCAAGATGAAGGATCTTCTTGAAATGAAATTGCAAATACCATTAAACTATCATAGGGATGAGATCCTGTGTGATTTCACAAATATTTCAATGTAAGATTGTAATAGGAATGAAAGAAACTATTTGTAAACATTCTGAAACAAAGCAAACACAAATTACTAGAGATTGGACACAAATTAATTTCAAAATTGCTTAAATTCATCAACAAGGGAAAGCTTCCAGATAAATCTTAGTGCTCTTTAATGGCTATACATCTACAACCAAACTTGACATGATAGAAAATCTAACACAGAAGAAAATAACAGTTATCTCAGCTTGGTCTCTCATGAAGACAACTTTCTCAAATTTTTATCTTAAGAATTCAACCTCCCGACCTTTTGCAAGAGTATTCTCATTGCATTTATACATTTTTCTCACTCAATTTTCCCCCAAAAGAGAAGAATATTTGAGGGACATTTTCTTGTTACCAATTTGTTTTAGATAGCAACGTTTAAAAAATTCAAATCCGAATATTGCTAGGTGGACCAATTGTGAACTGATCACATTTCTTGGGCCCTCGACTAATGACTAGGATGCTATGCCACAATTTTTTGGGAGTACTTATAATCATTCTGATTCTGTCATGCGAGAAATCCCATTTTTAATCATTTTCTAGAGGCTCTGCATAGTTGGATCTGATAGGTATTCATTTTTGCTCTAGAGGTAACACCTTTTTCATCTTTTGTGCCAATAACTTTCATCATTTCATTCTTTTCCATCTCTTTCCTATACAATTTTGCCCCACATTCATATTTTCTGGTAATTCCCATTTTTGTAAGTGCTTGAGCAATTTCAACTTCAAAATATCGACCTTACAATCCTTGGAATCACAAATTAATTTTTGAATCCATCAAATGGCACTTTAGAGATAGAGACGATAAGGAGTTTCATCAAATAACGATGAAAACCAAGTGCGTATTCGTGTCACCAGAGTCTTGGAGAAAAAATGGTAAAAAATAGATGTAATACACAACAACCATTGATTCTACCCTTTTTCCACTCTATATCATAGCCGTCCATGTGTTTCCTTAGCGCAACTGCAAAGGAGAAGTACAAGGGAAAATTTCCAAACAAGCGCGGGCCTTCAATGTGCCCTGGGCCCAAGAAAAATGCCTTTTGGCTTTAAAAAGTCTCAATATAAAAGGAGTCAGTGGAAACCTCCATGTGTCTTCATGGCACTATTTTGATATGGTGCCCAAAAATAGAGACTCTAAACGAGCATGAGCTCACCATGTGTCTTAGTCAGGCAGAGTTGTTGCAAAAGTTAAAATATCAGCGGAAGGTACCATGTGTCTAAGGTCCGAGACAATTTTCCCTTACCGTTGAAAAGTCCAAGTAAGGGTAGAATGAGCGGAAGCCTCCAAGTGTCCTCCTGGCGCTTCTTCAAAATAAAAATTAGGGGCCAGTCCCCAAACAGTGCAGGTCCCTCCACATGTCCCAGGCCTTTGAAAATTTCTTTGAAAAGTTTAAGTATAAAGCGGAGCCGCGGAAGCCTCCACATGTCTCTTTGTCGCAATTGTTAAGGTGGGACCCTGACGCGGATCCTTCAAATGAGTACTAGCCCTCCACGTGGAAAATTTTTGGGTTGAAGTGAGCCTTAGATTTTTAAAGTGCCCCATTGAGCCACATCCAACTAGAAAGGGCCACATTTCCATTGATGCTAAGAAGTAAATTTGACCGGGAAAAATACACCCATCAAACCGTAAAATGTAGGAAAATCACCATTTGAGCCCGGAAATGAATTTTTCTTCACGAATGAGAGTTTAGAAATTATATAAGGCCCAAATGTGATCCTCTAAGCCACATCCAATCATGTTTCCATAGATATTTGGGACACAAATGATAGGGACAACAAAATGTGACTGTGGAAAATAGAAGGAAAGGAAAAACTCGAGTTTTACGCCCAAGTTACAGACTCTTTCACATGGACAGAGGAACAAAAAAATTCTATACTTTTAAGTGATCCTTGACCAAGGAAGGGATTGATCATGGCAACCAAATGGAGGATAGAGTTTTTATGCATCAATACATGAGATAGAAAACATGAAAGAGGTCAGCAAATCGAGGGAATTTCAATGACAAATGGGGTGAGACTAATTTGAGCACCAACATGTTGTTTTATTTTAAAAGGAAATGATACAATAGGGTTGGAATCTAGTTGTGATCCTCTCAAATAAGATTTTATTTAGTTAAAGGATGCAATGATTAATAAATACGAAGGGGGTGTTCCTCGGTGGAAGATAGATGCCTATTTTTGACACAATGGTCGAGTAGGAGAAGAGGTTTAGATTAGGTGTAAGTTTTCAAGTAGACCTGTAATGAGGCATTTATGGATAGATCAGGAGTGTTATGCTTCCCTGGAAGTATGTGACTCGGTTCCTTGATCTGATCCGGAGATTGATATGGTGGCCCTTGATACTTTGGAGAGGTTTGTTTGGATGACGCTTGCATTGAAAATTTTGTATCAAATGGAAAAAGACAAGAAAGTGGTTGTATAGTTTTGTTTGCAAAGATATATGTGTTGAATATCCTATGAGCCCAAACTTGAACATTTGTGTCCCCTTGTTTTTGGATCAGGTGATTGAGCATCGTTCATCATTCAAACCTTTAGAGGTGTTGTGATTTGTTTTATGTACCGGTAGTTGTGTTTAGTTGTAGGAAGGTTCTATTTCTTTGAGATAGGAGACAAAAGTGTGTTTAGGAGCTCATGTTTGTCCTTTTCTTGTTAAGTAGGGTACATAAGGAACAAATGGATTCCCTTCAAACATGGATGTGGTGAATCCAAACAAAATTGGGCATATAGATTTTTGTCTTAATACATAATTTGAAATTGAAAGGGATTATTTAAATGGAGATTTGTCTGAAAATTAAGAGCAAGAATATGTCGTGCATCGCAGGTATACCTAAAGTTCTTAAGATTTTTATATTATAGGGTATGTGGAGAAGAGGAAAATGTCCATAGACATGTATTTTTGGGTGCACAAATCCTATTGGTTGATTTGAACTACGGTTTATTTTCCTTGCTACAAGATGGGTTGTGTATTAATAGAGATAGATGGTTGGTGATCCGTGTTTCAAGAGAAACAACTAAGTTCATCACCCACAATTTGTCTTATTAATTTGTGCTACTTGATTTAGAATAATAGTACGCATTGTGTGGGATCCATGTAGTCTTTAGTGGAAATTTTTAGGGTCCTCCGGCCTCAAAGTGATTCAAATTGTATAGTGTATAGTTTCTTTCTTTCTTTTCTCCGGTTCTTTTTTGTTTTTTTGGTGTTTTTAGTTGTTGGTGTTGTTTGCTCTCTTTTTGATGTGTTGCAGGTGGTGATCATTTGTTAGACACCATTTCCCAATGGATAGGTATCTGACCTTCTTATCCCATGGTTAATTGGTGTGCTTTGACACTCGGGCTGGGGAGTCCATCCCTAAAATGGATCCGATGTTATTTCCCATAATCATCATACTATATTTCACTTCCATTTCATTGATGTGCTCATGTTTTTGTATCAAAGTTTTAGGGTATTTGTGAAAATAAATGGGGCGGAGGTACTTTCGCGTGATGTGGAAACAATCAATGGTTTTTGTGAAGTCTAAGTATTAGGTGTGAAGGATTATTTCTCCTCGATACCTAAGATAGGTAAATGCTTTGGAAACTCGTGAATGTATCATGAGGTATATTATGCTTCTTCTCAACATTTGTGTGAATCACGGGTTAGGTTCTTGGACCCATGTTGTAAGAGAAAACATAAATAAATTCTTGGGGAAGCTATAACAATGTCAAATTTTTTTATGCCCAAGAACATGTAAAGTGGTCATTTGACCCCGAGACCCAATAAGGTATGTGTGTTCAACTTATAATGTAATCAGCCTTTCAAGCCCATAATTCAGGTTTACACTCCACATTTTATGGAAATTTTCTAAGTTCTTGCCACAAGCTTGGGTGCCTAGTTGTGTAATGAGTGGATGCTTGGTGTGTATTTGTGATTTATCCGACATATATTAAAGGAGGGAAATGTTACTTATTATTTTCTTCAAAACCTCGGGAGTAATTCAATAGTGAGCAGTTGGTTTCTTCTTGCAAGTTAGTGCCCATTTGTGTAAAGTGTATGTATACAATAATGAATATTGTGTGAAGGAATTAATTGAGTGAATTTTTATATGGCACAAATAAACATGAAAACTAATATGTATCAGTGATGTTAAAACAAAGGAAAAAGGATATATCATACAATAATGAAGAAAATGTTCAGGGTGATATGTGTTGAAAAAAACATATACACACAAAAAGATAAAAATAAAAGGAAATATATTGCAACAGAGAAATTAATGTTCAATGGTTACTATCTTGTTAGGAAGGCCTCGACACATGCTTCAACAATCGTCCCTATGATGAATAAAAGATTCATAGGCCACAATGCTAAAAATGAATCGAATGTTCCTCGCTAGGCTCCGTGACATCCCCTTATCCAAAACTCAAGGATTTGCATCCGAGGCCCATTCAAGATCTGGCTAAATAGCCTTTTCTTCTTGAGTGAGTTCACCCACTCAAAAAGGGAGTGTATCCCTCTTATGTATGCTTTGGTCCTTCGACTGGTGGAAGGCCGAGCCGTGAGAAATTGAGTTACTCTGTTGGGAGGATAATTTGTGATAGATATTATCTACTTTGGAGGATAGGCTTGAAGAATCTATCACGACTAATATTTCAACAAGGAAATTTATGAGGGTTGATAGTTACCTCGCTGTCTCATTTGTATGCAGTCCCAGAGGCTGTCCTTCTTCTTTTAATGTGCGTGGTGGGCTTGACATAGGGATATCTACGTTTAATAGAAGCAGATCATAATATTCTTTGAACATATGCCAATGATCATCATACACATGAGGATAACAATGAAACCAACATTGTTAAAGGCACCTTGTATTCAAATTATGCTTAGGGATGATTAAATGGAAAAAAGTATTTGGAAAAAAGGGAATGAGGCACACATTTCGGTCACCTATTCAGAAGGATAAAATCGGGTGTTCTCGGATGAGCTATTAGGGGATTTTCTTAGGCATTAGGCACACTAAAAACATGCATGATGAAGGATTTGTTAAGACCAGTCAGTTGGAATAATTCACCCAAATTGGTGAGTTCTTCCTTGGTGGGATTTTCTCCTAGGGATGAAGAGGCCATGACAGAGAGATTATTGATGGAAGAAGGATGCAGGGAGGCTCTGTGAAAATTGAATGGTAATTTTTGGTCTAGTAAACCACATTTAAATAGGCATGTCTCCCTTGATGACGTGTCTGGAGAAATCATATCACCATAAATGTCATATCCAACCCGGATCGGTAGGCATGAGTGGAAGTTAAATAAAGATTAAGTATTTATATAAAGCATGTCACCAAAAGGTGAATAAATATTTTCAATTTCAAGGAGGGTCTTATCAATTTAAATATTTTTCCACATCACATATATTCTCATGTGGAAAATATGATATTAAATTAATGTGACATGGAAAATATTTTGCTTTGCCATGCTTGACGTGATGGTGATGGGATGACAACAAGTAAATTTGAAGTTCGTCTTGGGGGAATATTCTCTATTATTCCATGGTTTCCTCAAGAGTGGCCTGAATGTGAATTAGTTGGAATATGGATGGATATTATTTAAAACCCTAAAGTGGATAAGGTTGTATAAGAGGAAAATGGGGTTTTTAAAAAAGGAGGTTGGGGGTGAAGAGAGGACTCTTCAAAGGAGCTCTGTGATAGATTAAGGTGCATGAATCGACTATGGAAATTCACACTTTCTTGATGTAGGAACTGTTGTATTCCCCATTTTCTTGGAATTCATGTTAAGGTGATTACCTTTGTATAGTCATTAACAAGATTTGAGAGCATATATATATGTTTCCCTTATTTTTTCCAAGTCTAATGGATTTTTTTCAAATAACCTATTGTAATTATTTTGGTTGTGATTTTCTCATGGAATGATTTTATTTTAAAGTGGGATGATGCATTTTTTTCCTTCAAGATATTGTGTGGGTTATGGTTATAGTTTTATATGGAGATACCCTGTTAGTGTTTAAGTTTTGTTAAGGTGGTGTGAAAGAGAAATGTACTTTGGGGGTACTTTAGGATGTCATATTTGGGACATGTAAAATTCCTTATTGACTAAACAAGAATTGGTAATATGTTTATTTGTCTTGGGGGTCCCTTATTATCAGAAAAATCACAATAATTTGCACATGGTCTCAGGGGTATTGAGCTGAATTATCAAGGATCGAGGTTATTTTTTTTCTTAGAGGTTCCTTGCTACTTTGATTCCCGTGAAAATCCTATTTTATACTACTCCACCTTCATGAAACCATAAGGGTGTTGCGACTAGATGGTTGGAATGTTTCTTAATCTTCCTATTTACCTTTAACATATGAGTCCTTCTTCTTTATAAGCCCCATATTCATCTCATGAATATTCAATAATTACTTTGAGTACCACAAGTGTTCTTTCATGGATTCTACCTCACTTGCTTATTTTATATAGGATCTGCTTGTGAAATACATTTTCAATGCACATAACTTAAGTGTATTAACTCATAATTTACAAATCCTTGACATTAACCTAGAACACATCATATGGACTCTTGGGAGTTAATGTTTAAACCGTGTCAAACTTGTCTTTAATGACTCGTATTGAGTTCCCGTGTTCTTACAGCTTCTTTGTGACCACTCTTTCGAGTGAGCACTACATTTTGTGGTTTCATCCGAACTTCGATCTATTTTCAATACCAAACTTGGGATGATTTCCCAATCCCTTCCCCTATTTATATCCATTCGGGGCATATCTCAGTTCTCTCACCCTGACTTAGGCAGAGTCAAAATTAGCAGGGAAATCAGCCACGCCCTTTGTTAAGGTGCTTCCCCATCAACTCCTCAAAGAGAGTGGATGGGTAGGAAGAAGAGGACCCCATCCGTGGATATGAAACAAAAACTTTTGCAATCCCCCTCCTCTTGCCTCGTCCCCGTGCATCCCCACTCCACTCTTCCCCCGGGTGTAAATCTAGGAGCCAACATGTCCCTAATTTTGAACACATAACTATGTATTTATATGATTCTCTTGTTTGAATTTTTTCATTGATAACTAGAAGGCCATACCATAAGTGAGAAAGACACCCAAAATATTAAAGATAACCAAAATAAGTGAGTAAGGTGAGAAAGGTTTAGGGCACCTAGAGGAGACATGAGCGCATAGGCGTTGTTTTCCTAGGCTGAACCGGTGTCCTGCGGAGCCATATAAGATAAATAAGTAAAATTTTGACTAGGCTATAGGGTTTGCAAGACCATATAGAAAACAAGAAACACGAAAAAGATGCCAAATATAGTTGTTAATTACTAGTTTTCTTTCTTAGGAATTATATGAATGCTAGTACGTGTTTAAGACCTAGAAAGGTACCCACATGTGTGATTTTGTGTATACATTTTCCCCCATTTTATGATTTTGAGTGAATAATTGATAGCATAAAGTAGATAAGAGATGTGTACCTGATAAACATGTAGAGCTTACAACAAAATGCATTCCAGTTGACAAGTGAAGCGTGGAATGATACAAAGTGAAGCGTCAAGACTAGGAAGAGAAAGTTAACATAGGGATAAAGCGTATGCATTACATCAGACACGCTATTGTGCTTGTTGTAGGCTACTTCTTGTTATGTATCAAGAATGAACCTGCAAAAGAAGCGAAAAAGAGTAGTCAAAGTTATGTATATGAAAAATTACATAAGTATGTAAAAGTGTGTAAAAGGAAAGTGTGCACCTAATTTAGAAGAGTGTAAAATGATAGAATAAGTGTCCTAAACTACTGTGAAGATTGATTTTTTTGGGTGATCTCATGCCGAGAGATAGTTTTGGGAAATCTCATGCCAAATGAGATTTTTTTGGGCAATATCATGCCAAGAGTGATTTTTTTGAGCGATCTCAAGCCAAAGAGCAAGTGTTGAGGAGAGAGATTTAGTGTTACTCTCCATCCACGACTCTTCTCTATAAACACCACTTGTAGATGGTGTGTTCTTGTTATCTTGAATTAGTTCTAACTGCACTAATTTTTTTGATTGAAGGATATTGTAGGAGATTTCATGTATTATATATTTTGAGGCCGAAAGCTTGGTACTATAAAAAAATTTGAAGGATTTTCTGACACGTGCTAATTGATAAGTTGATTGTGTGTGCCCCTAGGAAATTAGTGACCAGGGAGGCAAACATGCACCCATGAGATTTTGTTTGATTTTGGGTGTTGGTGTCTATGCTATGATTCTGACCTAAGTATGAGTATGAGTGAGTGTTGTAACTATAACCTTTTCCAATTATGTTATATACTATAGCTCGAGCTACTGTATGGTGTGATTTTTTCACGCAATGTATGCCCCACCCTGTTTAGGGTGAATGCAACATCAGTGGGATAATGTGTCCCAAATGAGAGGTCCTGATGCTATTCTAAAATAGATACCTACAAAGGGTAGGGTATATGCATGGTATAAATCAAGGCACATGTAAACAAAGTGGCTAGATACATGTGTTAGTAGAAAAATAAGTAAACATGTCATAGAAAAACCATGTAATACACAAATGTGCATATAAGATATACCATGAAAAGTAGGTTTGAAACATGGAGAATCACTCACAATGTCACAAGACAATAAAGGCCAAAGCAGTGAAAGCATACAAACAATGATAAAAAGGACATAGGGCTTATCCCACAAACAATAACATACAATAATAAACAATCACAAGAAAACATGTATCGAACAACCATGGTGGTATATAGTCTTGCAAAGAAAATTCTACACATGAAGCACCTGTTAGCATGCTAGAAAGATAAAAATTATGTGAAAACATGTATGTATCAATGTAAAGTAGTGTGCTAGTAAGAATAAGAAGTAGTATATGATGAAATGATAACACTTGTAATGTGTGAGAAAGTAGATGCCCTAGGAGCCTCAGTGGGACTGGTAAGAGGTATAGTGCCAAGCATCATTGCAGCATGTACAAAACTATAAGAGATATGGGTTCACAACTAGAGACCAAGTGAACATGCACGTGTATATGATAAATATAATGACATTTTGAGTATTTGACTAGCATAATAATAAAAGGTTATCATTTAAATCGTATAAGCAATAAAAGTAAAGGCAACCAAGATATGCAATATATTATGAGTGTGAATAGGATGGTATGCAATATGTGAAGATGGATAGGAGTAACGTGCCCCCTAGAATATGTGTATGAGATGAGGTTCATTTATAAAATACCCCTTAATAATCAAGAATGAACCATATAACAAGAGTGCATCATCGGGAAATGGTTTGAAAATGTGTACTAGAAAGATAGATCATGAAGCATAAAGCATGAAGAGTGTGAGTGTAGTGAGGTTCATTTCAGATTCAGACCCTCATTAGTTGAGTATGAACCATGGAAATAGAGTGCATCATAGGGTAATGATGATACAATACATGTATCAAGATGTATAAGAGAGATTAGATGTGAAGAACAAAGCGTAATGTGTATGCATAGAGATTAGAAAGAATTGATAATGATTGAAGGGGGAAGAAATCATGATGCCCCCAAGTGTGAGGAGGATAGAAGGTTATCCAATGATAGTGAAGGGAAATATCCCTCCCCTTGATGTTTGTGAAGATAAATGCACGTGACAATGTTATAATATTAGTGGAGTATGAGAGTAATGATGTATATGTGAAGGAGACCTATGTGGTGAAGGAGGGATTGAACACCTATGTGAAGGGGCTGCCCGAGTAGGGGAATTATGCCGATAAGATGGACTAGTGGACCTATGAGGAAGAAAACATTGTGAAGTAGGATGTGTGCGAATGGGATAATTAGGTGCTAAATGTGCCTTATATTTGAGAGGTCCTAAAGGCCTATATACTATAGTTGGTGGAAGGATATCATCAAGACTAGGTTTAGGCAATGGTGTGCATGGTGGAATGCCTTTGATAGTGATAAATTGTTTATTATGAATGAACTTAAGACACAAATGATTCATGGAGGGAATATCTTGAGTGACGCGGAGCCAAGGGAGACCTAAGAACATGTAAAACACTTCTATTGAAGATGCCACAACGAATGACACAAGAATAGTAAGAGGCCTAACTGTAATGGGAAACCTAATGTAGCCAAAAGAATTAGGAATTGGATAGGTGATAGTAGATATTGGACATTTGATAGCCATAAGAAGTGTAATAGAGCATACACTAATAGGAGTCACTAGATAGATCATAATGTTATTGATAGTATATGAACCAATAGAAGCGTTGATGTGTAATGAATCAAAAGAGAATGTTGTATTATAATCTTGATTTGAGAATGAAATGGATGATGGTGATGCATCAAAAAAATGACAAGGAAATCAAGAGGCGCTGATGAAGGAGAGATGATATATCACAATATGTATGATTAGAAGAATAATTAGAAGCTTGTGTGTCATACTTAGGCAAAGGGTCATTAAAGATTTTTATATTTTTATTATCGTTGACCGGCTTAGAAGAAGATGGATTAGGAAATCAAGTGAATTATTGTCAATAAGATCCTGAATGAGATGCATGAGTTTGAAACAATGATCGATGGAATGCCCAATACATTGATGATAGTCACATTTAGCATTTTCATCATAATTATGGCCATGAGGGTGAGATGGATCAAGATTGAGTGGCAGTGGAAGGGTGATTATATTTCTTTCGATAAGTTGAGGTAATAAAAATCAAAGTGCATAGGGTAACTTAGTGAAAGTATTCTTTGGAGGTTGCCATTAAATATTTTTAGGAGGAGAGATGACATTAACAATTGCCTTTGCTTTAATAGGATTAGGATATGGTTTGAATGTTGATTTAGCTTGAAATCTATTAGAAGATGATGAATGAGTATCTTGATATTTTAATTTTCCCATAGAGAGAAGTTTGACTTCACACATTTTAAGTGTATGGCATAATTGAAAAAATTAAAGAGGGGTCTAAATGATAACACTCTCCAAGTAGTGGTAATAAGATTTGAATAAATAGATCTTGTGATTCTAAATCAATATGCGCATTGATAATCTTAGCTAGATTCTTCTTGTAATGTAACATATAGTCGAGTGAGATGTTCATTAGATATTTATTTTATTTGAGTGAGTTTTAAAAAATATATCTTAGTGCTGATATTGATTGAAAATTGAGGAAGAAAAGCATCAAATAGATGCATAAAAAGTTGAGGAGTGAATATGTAGATCATAAAACCAACCCATGTCATAATCCTAAAGACTCCTAGGAAATAAGTTAGCTAGTAATGTATGATAATTAACAAAATCTATACATGCCACATGAAAATATCGAGATGATCTTCGGGTCACGATAGCCATTGAAAGTGGGTATCTTAGGGGTGATAAAGTGTAGAGGAAGTGAATAAGTAGAAATGACAGGTGAAAAAGGAGTATGAAGAAGTGAGGAGGAATCAAGAGATGGAGATGCACACAAAGTAGTTTGCTAAAGTTGAAGGATTTTAATTTATAGGTCATGGTTTAAGGAAGCTAGGTTTTGAGTTTCAAAGAAGAGACTTTCCGGTGTGAGAAATAAGAGGTGGAGTGAAATAGTTATTAAGAATAGGAATGAACATGGGAACAATAGAAGTAGGTAGAAGGGTAGAAGGAGGTTTTGTTGCAATAGGAATGGAATTAGTATTAGAGGTGGGAGGGTTAAGCTTAGCTAGATTGGTGGCCTCCTCACGAGAAATGAATAAAAGTAGATCTAGGTCTTGTGGATGTTCAACAAGATGAGCTTGGAGATCATGAAGGTGTTCATCAATAAAGGGTGGATAAATTTCAGCCATGTTAAGAAGATGATAAAATTCCTATAGACAAGGTGGGGTTTAAGTGACAGGTTCATTAAATGATCTAATTTAATTTAAATTAAACCTAAATATTGCAAATTCACTAAAGTATAAATTCTAAAATATAAAAACAATGCAAGAAAACTAATATTTTAAATATGAAACCATAAGCAAAGAAGGAGAGAGGACTCGGATGATTCTTCATTGTTTGGGACTGATCTGAATTGGGAAAAGTGTTGAACAGGATGGGTAGAGTGTCATTATTTCTCACAATAAATTCTAGAATACAAGAATGATGCTAGAATTGGGCACCCATGATAGGACATGGACGAATGGGTGATAAAGATCCCTTTTGGGTGCCTGTGACTATGCAAATGATTAAAATATGGTTTTTTGTTTCTAAGTTATTGCTATTACTTCTGTTGATCACCTCGAGTCACTTCTTGAATTCCTAAGGTACCTATAACCTACAAAATATAAGTTCACCTACAAAATCCCATAAACCACATCAAACCTAAAAAGAAATATGCAATATGGGGATTCAGACTGACCCCAATGGTCACCCCGAGAGTGAACTTATGACCGAGTGTTGCACTACATCTCAGACTCCATGTAGTTCTTGTGAGTGTGTGTAGAAATTGTTCCCTAGGATGCCCTTGTGCAAGTTGCACTTGATAACGGGCTATAGCTAAATGTAGAAATGTAGTAGAATGTGTGGATGGAATAGAATGAACTTCCCCTTCCTATGTTGTGTATGTAGAGTTAGTAGCCCTTGTTCCTTGAATGGATGCTAGATGAATGATTTTGAGTTATTTAGGTGCCTTTTGGATGTAAGCTTACGTGATGATAATAATGCTTAGTGCTTGGTCCCTAATTTTGAACACATAACTATGTATTTATTTGACTCCCTTATTTGAATTTCATAATTGAAAAATGGAAAGCCAACCCATAAGTGAAAAATATGCCCAAAAGATAAAAGATACCCCAAAAAAGTGAATAAGGTGAGAAAGAGCCAGGGGCACCCACAAGGACATAAGCTCCTGGGCATTTTTGTCCTAGCCGAGTGCTAGTGTCTGGAGCCATAAAAGATAAATGAGTAAAATTCCAACTGGGTTGTAGGGTGTGTATGACCAAATAAAAACAAGAAACATAGAAAAGAGACCAAAGACAGTCATCAATTACTAGTTTTGTTGCTTAGGAATCATATGAATGCTAGTACATGTTTAGGGCCTATAAATGTACACAAGTACATGATTTTTTGTCTACAATGGTAAATGAAATTGAAATTTAACTTTAAAAATATGTAAAATTGGAAATGTGTATTGGAAAAGCTAAACCAAGGGGTTAGAGTACACTTGAAATTCTGAAAGAGAAAGGGGTAGAAATTTGTTCTTGCTTGTAGATTAGTTACTTAGGATATGGTTGGGATAATATGAAGGATTTAGGTGTCCTGTTTCCAAAATAGGGATTTGAGTGTCTCACCACTAAACTTCAGATTTAGGCATCCTATCCTTCATAAGGGAAAGTTTATTAAGAGAGTTCACAGACTCTTCTCTCCAATTGTTAATGCTTCCCCATGGATAAGTGCCACTACAGATGATCACAAACTAAATTTGTAAATTACCTTGAGCAACACATTATTCCGAGCATATTTCCGTCCTACATATTCCTTAGGTGTCACTTCCTTATTTATTCCTTCTTTGGTTATGGAGTAAGTAGTTAGCTCCTTATTTAGTTACTATAAGTAACTAATTAAAATCTATAATTGACTATGTAACTACTAAAACTGGAGAATAATTTAGCTGTGCAACTATTGTAACCACTATGTAACTATTTTTTCGCTAGGAAAGGAGCATCTAGGTAGGAAACTAGTGCCCATAACTTCTAGGTGGTTCTGTCGGGTTGTGAATTTTGGCCAAGTCTATTTTTGGCCCGGTTCTATAATTGATTACTATTCAGTTCTTTTTTGGCCATGATTCTGTAATTGCTATCTATAACTAATGGGAGTGTGAAAACATTCACCCAATGTTTTACCCCACTTTTTATGGTGCATGAGATGAACAAGAGTGAATGAATCCTAAAAAGGAAGGATGAAAATGATATACATATATGATATCATAGCAATTTTAGGCTATTTTAACATTTTTGACATTTTGAGAATTTTGGCATTTCTGTCCAAGATAGAGCCAATCGGCTCAATTTTTTTCCTTTGAGTGGTAGTGTCCAGTTTTGGGTGCTACTATCTAGGTATTAGGTGGTAGTGTCCAAGATTTTGGGAATTTCCATCCTGTAGTCTATACGAGCTTTGTATGATATGTTTGTGTGATCAAACACTAACTTAGGGTTTTTGTGTCTGTGTTTATGTTTTGAAAATAGATATACATTCATGGGAGTTTTGTGCAGGCATAATTTTTCTAATTTGTTGGCATTGGCCTTAAAGGAGGATGAGTGGGACATATTAGATGCGGTGATGAGATGTGACACATCATGAGATTGGGGGACGTGTCCCATAACATACATTTGATTACTACACTTTACAAGAGATGTGGAAATACATGTACATTTTGATTACCCATTAGAGAGATGACTATGAATTTATAGGATGTGTATAGGATATTACAGCTTACCATTTTGGAATATCGGGTTTAGGTTATGCCCCTAGGTGATACACGATGGTAGCAGAGAGCTGCAAGGTAGTATTTTACAGGTCTCAAACACAAGAAAAGTCATCGATTACCCTAGATGACGTAGTGATATAAAATGTTCCACATTTATGGAAGTATATTGTAGTTGTATTGGTCTCATGTGTAGTTATTAAAAAAGGAGGGGTTTCCATGTCATATATGATGTATGAGATTTGTATGAGTATAGAGAAACATAGGACACAATATGTTTGAAACTATTATCAGGTTGGCACATTTGTATAGATTTACCTAGGAGGATCATAGTGGAGGGATTGGTGCTACAACACTTTTTCATGTATGGACATATGAACATATAACAATAGTGAGGTTGTTGAGTGGGTTCTAGTGGATTGGGTGTGACCACAATTTTTGTGGCTAGATGGGTTAGACTTAAGGGTCATGGGTTTGATACCATGACATACATATCTATTTTAGAGAGGATGGGGCATAGTGAAATGATTTACAGATTGTACATGAATTATGATAGAAATAGGTCAAGGAGCGTGTGGATCTACAATGCATTCAATGCACTATGTCATTGGAGGAAAAATTTCCGTGTTTGGTCGAGATCTTTTAATATGAGTGTGGGTCATGATAGTTTAGGATATACCAAGATGTGCATCTAGAGTCGTATGTATGACATAGATCATTTTATACCGTGAGGAGATTAGGGGAGGATATGTCACATAGGAGTATAGATGCGCCTTCTTGGTGAAGTTGAGGCTGATGTGGAGATAATATCGATTCAAGTGGATGATGTGGGGTATACCTAACCTATACATAGTTTTAGATGGAGTACAAATGGGTGCTATTGATCCAGTATAGTGGTGTATCTAGTGGGAGATCCACCAAGTGTGCAAAGAGGAGGAGGAGGGATAGTAGGAAGTTAGGAACCCACCCTCAAGGATGACATGGTGGCGAAAACAATTGCATGATGTAAGTAGGATATATTGCAATTTATATTTGATAGTATGATTTCTATTATGTAATGGGGTGATGAGGTAGTAATATTGTTTGGGCCTTCTAGGTGATGAATATTGAAGCATGATTATGGATAAATTAGTATGTATGTTGACACAAAACATTCCCCAAGATTTTTCATAGGAGGAGGGCTCTTGGAGAGAGTAGATCACATTGTCGGGATCATGCTCATTTATTTGATCCTGTAGTGGTAGTGATGATCAAGTGCATAGTTTTTCGCTTAGAGTGAGATGAGTCGAGGTGGAGATAGTATGGGTGAGAGAAGAAGTTAGAGGAGATGGCCTAGTGTAGAGTATGTTTGAGAGATATGTGGAGCTCCAGGGGATGGTATGTAGAGGCGGTGGACAATACAACATCAATATGGACTTGGTTAGAGGATCAATGGTATCGAGCATAGAGGCAAAGATATACTAGTGAGAATTTGAGTTCTAGAGATCCTATAGTGGCCTTCAATAGTAGTGAGGAGGATGTATGATATGTGAGATATTGGGCATTGTCCCATGATGTTGTATCATGAAACTTTTGAGAGATGTATATATACTATGAGATCATTTTTGATGTGTACTTGTGTTGTTATATGAGTTATTGAGTAGTTGATTTGATTTTATTTGATGAATATGTGATGATATAGTGGTATATATTGGGATGATGTTGTAGAGCAGAATATACATGCTGATATTGTAGAAATTTTTTTAATGATAAATATGAGAATGATGATGGGCATATATAGAACATGATTTTCGAATTGAACTTATAATAGTAATGATAAAGAGGATGAAGATAACTAGAAAATAATAAGTAACACAATATATAGTGGCATACAATTATAGAATAAACATGAAATTATGTAGCACTAAGGAACAAATAACATCTATCGGGAAATAAGATGACAACTACACATAAGTGGCTCAAATGATGTAGTTTCATGAGCATAGGTGCTAAATGATAAGCCCAAAGTGATCATAACAACACTAGAATTATGGAATGGCAAGTGGTTCTCCTTCAGGACCCATGTGGGTTGGGGTTAAATAAGAAGTGGGGAAATGCCTCATGCATAGTCAAATTTGAGGGAGGAGGAGACAAAATTACCTTAGGAGGACGAGAGGTAGTCAAAGTAATAGATGTTGTTGTGTGGTGTCATAGTATGGGAAAAGGTGATCTATCAACATAGTGTGTACAAAAAGCAATGATACCCTTATACTCAAGAAACTAAATCCTATCATTGAGTGCATAAAAATCATTATCTCTATGACCTTTAATCCTACGGAAATTATAAAATGGCTGGTTACAATTATGTTGTAATCGATGAGGAAGATGATGCTCATTATAAATAATATGAATCAAATTCTCATCAAGAAATGTGAGAAAATATCATGAGGCCTACAAAAATGTGAGAATTATAATGGTGCTCATTTGCATGAGGGGAGTGGAACATGGTAGAGGTTTATGAAAATGAGATGAATGATCATGAGTATGTTTAGTAGGATATAGGGAGTCTCGAGGTTGGCGTAATACGAGGAAAAGAGGATGTACTAGGTGGGGGATTGGTAGAATAACTAGGATAATGTGTAACAAGATGTTCATATATCATTTTTGTACTAAAGATATATACTTAATGTGAAGAAGTGTAAAAGATTCACATGTATCATATAATAATTTTTCTTTCAAAGGAAGAATCAAGCCATGAAAAAGATATATTGCATTTCTAGATCAATAGGATGATAAAGTAAATGATGCATGCAAGGTTTAAAACATAATATATAATCATTAAGAGGGTCATTCTTTCCTTGGTGCAAAGAAGGAAAAAACTCAATTGTAATTTTAAGACTATTGTTATAAATAAAACATCTAAGAAATGATTCTTCCATATCAAGATAAGTACTAATAGATTCATTAGGAAAATGATGAAACCAATGAGAAGCAATATCAATATGACTACTAGGAAATTCTTTGAGAAGTAACCTATCATTATAATTTGAATCCATAGTTAATCTAAAAGCCTTAAGATGCATATAAGGATTACCCATTCCATCAAAAAGTGTAAAAGTAGGCAAATTAAAACCCTTAGGAAAAGTTGAATTATAAATATTTTTAAGAATAAGATTGACATGAAGAGAATTATTATCAATGTTATCATAATAGGCCCTTCTTTCAAAGTTAAGGGTATGTATCTTATTTTTTAAATCACCTATAACATGCATAAAATCCACAAGTTCTTGGAGAGGAATGACATAAAAATTAAGGGTTCATCAATGGGTGAATTTTTTTCATTGTAAGTAGCCATAGGGAAACTATTGGGTTGAAAATCAATCTTAAGATAAATAAGTGGAAAAATAGGAATAGGAACATGGGATGTAGAATCAATAGGAAAATATTTTTGCAAAATTTTATCAAAAAGATCAATAGAATAAGGAATACAAGCAATATGTACACTATCTTAGTTATCACAATTTTCCGCACTATCTTTGGAAATATCAAGAGTAAAACACACACATCACTAATTTTTGTATATTTTAACACATTATGAGAATAAAAATGATTAATAACACTAGGATTTCCTCCGTACGGTGGATGACCTAAGGCTCATGCACCTCCCGAGCCTCCATTCTGACCTATGATCTTGTGGATGAACTTCCTTGTGTCCCAAACAGTGTTGAACCCGGACACCCACCGTCTGTGATATACTAGCACCTATAGGATTTCTTCCAATGGTCTATGAAACAACACTCTATCATGATGACGTGCTTGTAAATATACCTCAAAAAGTACTCCCAAATAGTGGTGCTTGTTATGTTTCCATGTCTACGTCCTTGATCCGTCACACTTCCTAAGTGGTAACTAAAATGTGTCTACTTGTGTCTCCTACCCAACATGGAGATCCTCCTTTCTTACCTTCACTATGATTTTATTAAACAAATAAATATAAATTTTGAACACCTTGCGCAAGGGCTATGTAGCTAGACTAGGTCGAGATGTGCACATGTGGTTCTCTCTTTATCCTTAGAATAACTCTCATCGAGGCTGATGGGATCTCTCTACTATGCTTTCCCAATGTCGGGAGGACATAATACTATGGTCCCTCTCCTTCTACAGGGGTTCTAATCACTTCCTCCAGTCATCATTCCTTTCGACCTCGGTGCATTATCAACTTCCCTCTATCACGCTTTGTTATACTTGAATAATCTTTCTTCTCTTTGTCTTATTTGCGCTAGGGATGCTGCCATCCTTACCGAACCTACTCCTTCCCCTATGCATGACAGGGTTTTAGTTTTCCATAGGTAATTTCTCCATTCCTAGTTCCACCATCAAGATCTTGATAGCTAAGGGTATTGCACATGTGAGACAATAAAAATACAATGATAACAAGAAATTAAAGAAACTAACTAGATACCTTCTCCTTCATGATTCCTTCACAAACCTTAGAATGGGTGATAGAATGTGGATGGGCCTAGATTGCTTGAAATGTAGGTGCTTCCTTTGAATTGTAACAAGACCTTCACCGCAAAAATATCAACTCAAGATTTGCACCAATGGATAAGGGGATAGCAGATTTGAGATGAACAAAGTGGGACTATTCGAAAATTAGGACGAGGTGGAGGGGATGCTTTGTGCTGAAAGAATGCAAGAGCTCTGATAAGATTTTCAAGCTTGTTCTAAAAGAGGGGTAAGGCTCTATTTATATCCTAAAAGTGGGATTAATTTAGGGGTTTTGGGTAATCACGATTTGGAAAAGTAAACATGATTAAGTGAGTGGGAGACATGAGGAATGGACAAGAATTAAACTTGAATATTTAATTCACAAGTGGGGGGACATGGGGAATATTTGGCATGTGAGGAAGATTAGGTTTAATTTAGGGATTAAAATGGATTAATTAATCAATTAACATTGATTAATTCAATGTGTATTTTTGTGGGAAATGAATTGGGAAATTAATTGATTTAGGAGAGGTGTGAAATTGGGGTGTCTACATTTGCCCCTCTTTGGAAGGGTACTATGAAAGTAGTGTCCTTTCAAAGAAAGTAGATGAGATGGATGAATATGCCCCAAGTGGTAGGATTGAAAGTTTTGAAGAGATTCTTCTTAAGGAAGGTGTTCCTTCGATAATAAGTTATTAGAGGAAGAAAAGAGAAGGAATTCTCTAAACAAAAAGTAGAACATACTTTTTCTTGTGAGAATGGGGAAAGAATTCAATCTACTTTTCCTAATAAAAAAGTAGAGCAAATGTTTTTTAGGGAGAATAAAAGGTGGTAGGTGATGGATGCTATGGTATCTTTGAAGAAAAAAAAATCCATAGGAAGATGTGATTAGGGATAGATGTTATGATGCCCCATTGAGAGGGCTGAAGAGAATGGAAGAGATGACAGAGCTCTCAAAAAGAGGAGAGATCAACTATGCAAAGAGGAGGATGAGAATGGGATATAAGAGAATGAAAATAATACAGAGCACAAATGAGGAAAGGATTCAATCGGAATTGCATGCTAAGTGTGAATATGTGTTGTGTAGTCACAAAATCAACCACTTACTATTACATTTATACTGCCAAGTATGTTATTTTATATATGGATCTCGCATAAGAAAGGTATTCACTAATGGCTTATCCCCTAGTCATGTCATCAATTAGTTGGTCATCATTGTAAATTTTATTACACAATCATCAATTGTTTGTGCGATTATGGTCATCTCTCGAAATTCTTATTTGTCATTATTTTGTCATCTCTTATATCTAGTCTCTAACTAGGGCACCTAGAAAGGTACAGGGGCACCCATTCACACCCTGGTACTAGTTGCACTTTATTCTCATTTATATTTTCAAGGTTGGTCTTGATGGGTTTTGGTATCATCCCCTTAGTTGAAAATTTGAGCAAAAGATCCCTATATAAACATAACATACTCAATATTCTATGTGAGGACTATCTACTATCAAAATCTAGCTATCTAATAAGGCAAAGGATTGCATTTGGGCATCATTTACATCTGCATCACACAAGCATTGGTGGAAAGGGTTGTATTCATTCTATTCCATCCACCATTTTCATCTTACATCTAGTTCTTTCCCATACTTTTGTGTCATTAACACTAGGGCACCCTAGGTACACAATTGCACACATAAACAAACATAACTACATTAGGTCTGGAATGTAGTGCATCGCTTAGTCATAAGTCCACCATTATGGTAGCTAAGGTCAGTTTGACTCCTTCATATGAATTTTTTTAGGGATTTGATTATTTTATATGGGGTTTTGTAGATAGATCCTTGAAACTAATTTACAATGACATAAGTGAAGCCACTGCAATAACCACATGAAAAAGATGAAGATATTGCGAAGACCTAGAGACACTTTTAGTTTCAGATCCTAAGCTTTTGTACAAACTAGAGTGCCCAAAATACAATCTAGTGTGCCTGTGGGTGCCGTAATCCTCTCCTGTGTGCCCTAGTATAGTTTGATATTTAACTACTACAATTTCTTGGGTAACTCCTTTATACTCTGTCTTATCTCGCACATCATCCTATTCAAGTCTAGCACATAATGAGGTAAGTCATCTTTAGGTTAGTATCTTATCCATTCTATTTTCATTATTTCCATTCATTTAATTATCAGAATAAAATATTTATACCCAATATTTCAGCTTGCATTATTTATTGCATTTTTGTTTCTATTTAGATTAACTTAGAATATAGAATCCTAATTTGATATTTTAGTTAATCATTTTGGTGAACCCGTATTTTTGAATAGATTTCCCTTGGATCTGCTATTACCTTAATGGCTAAGGATAGTTCATAATATTCACCCATCATGTCTCATTTCAATGTCAGCCCTATCTATGATGAGGTTGCCATAGTTGAGCTTAAAGCTCTATATAGTACCCCTGTTACTACACCCAATCATATCAAACAACAGTTTCTAGAGGGATAAAAACATGTGACTACTCATTTTGAGGATTCCCCTATAGGTATTAGTATTTTTGAGGATCCAATAGCCTTTACTCGTTGTACACCATGCTATATGACTACTTGTGATCCTCCTTCTGATATTTCACAAGATATTTTAGATGATTCTCTTATTGATTACTTGCCTAGTATTGAAAACCGTTCACCTATGCATAGTGCTTCCTCTTCTACTCTAGTCATTGATATTCTTCCTTCTCATGGTTCTACCCCTTTTGACATTACTTCTTATGACACATCTCATGCACCAACTAAGGTCCCCGCCTCTGCACTCAAACAACCAAGAAAAGATGCAACTATTCCTCAAATGCATAAGTCACTTGGTATTCCATTCAAAATTGTGGAATAGATGAAGAAAAAAAAACATAAATGTTACAATGTGGGATGCCCCGACCATTACTTCTCATCATAACCTACTGCATGAAGATTTGGCTCAACTTTCGTGCACTAACCCAACTATCCAAAATCTACCCACTTCTCAACATCTACCAAGAAGAGGAGAAAAATTAAGTAAGGTTGTCAAAAACCCACCATTCTATATGTCCTTAATCATAGATGAACATCTCATTCATAATTTCATGATTGATTCAGTGCTAGTACTTCTATCATGCCTAATAATATTATCAAGTTTTAGGTCTTAAGTGTAACCCCTTGAAAAAAGGATTCCTACAACTTTATGGTTCAACTTTCACTACTCGGGAATCATCAAGGATTTTGAGTTAACCATTCATGCATGCCCAAGACTCACAATAACACAATATGTGTCAATCATTGGCCCGCCTCCTTTCTTTTCCTTATGTTTGTCAAGATATTTTACTACTAAAATGGGTGGTTACTTGTCTTCTGATTGGACCCATATGTTACTCAAGACAGGTATGGTACCCAATTTACCATACAAGATGAGCCAATATTTTCTTATCATGTAGATTCATATGTACCATCCCTTCTCCAAGCCAACTGTTTAATCCAAGAAGAACAAGTTTCAGTTTATGAAGAGTAGCCTCTTATACCTTATATTCTTGATCAAGTACTTGATGACTAGGCAGAGAGGCACCATAATATTGATCCATATGCTAAAGAGTTGGAATCTTATAAAAATGGGCTTGGTATGTACTTGTATACTTGAATAAGAATATATGCCATCGCGCGCACTCAAGAAGAATGAAGATAACTATGGTTTGTGGAAGTTATACTTTGATGGATCCAGAAGTAGAAATGGTGTGGGCATAGGTGTTGTCCTCATTTCTCCTAAGGATGAGAAATTATTTTTCACACACATATTACAAATCAAATGTCCTAACAATGTGGAGTATGAAGTTCTAGTGCATGGTCTAATTATTGTTGAAAAGAACAAGATTAAGGATATGAAGATCTTTGGGGACACAAAATTGGTTATCCATTAGGTCACCAAAAATGCATGACAAATAATAAGCTTACTAAATATTATAAACACAGAGTTTGGGACCTCATTGAGAGATTTGATGCTCTAAATTTTTAGGTGGTGCCACAATAAATGAATAAGGAAGCTGATCGATGTTCGCTCTTTGTTCGTAGTTCTTTCCTTCCGAGGACTTTGTTAAAGGAAACACTCAGCACATCAAGATGGTGATTATACCATCCATTCCAGATAACATCATCATCGATAAGTTTTTGACAATGATGTGTAGATCATCCAGATTCATATAGAATGAAGTCCGAGTTCTCATAAATCATGGAAGCTGAATTACATGATAGTTATGGTTACTAAGTGATTCAACTAAAGACAAACAAGTTGCCTAAAGGGCTGGTCACCTTAGAGAAAATGTTTAACCCTAATGATGAGTTTAAGGGTGAATAAAATTATATGTGTGTCACACAAGAAGAAAGTTCCTCAATCAATATTGCATGTGGAAAAAATTTACTTCTCAAGAAATCTTGTGCACATGATGAAAAGTAGGTCTTCATCTCTCTCTACCAAAAATACAGTGATATCTTCTCATGTTAGTATGAAGATCTCAAAGGTTTTGATCCCAAGTGTTTCTCATCACTCCATTGACCTTGATTTTAGTATCAAACATGTCAGGAAAAAGTAGAGGCCATTCAATCCAAAGATAGAGCCCCTCATAAGGAAGGATTTATCCAAACTCATTGAGGCTAAGATAATATTTTTATTAGGTATTCTACTTGGGTCACGATTCTAGTTTCAAAGGTGTGCAAGAATAACGTTGAACTCAAACTCGTGTTAATTTCAAAGATTTGAATAAGGCATATCTAAAGGATCATTATCCTTTGCCTTCTATGGAACATATTATACAAATTGTGGCTAGTGCGTAAAGGTTCTATATGCTTTGGATGGATATTCGTGCTATAATCAAATTCTAGTCAAGGAAGAGGATCAATTCAAAAAAGTGTTTACAACCAAGTGGGGAATATATGCATATTAGAAGATGCCCTTTGTCCTGTCAAATGAAAGCACAACATTTTAGAATTCCATGGATATTACATTCAAATGATATATCAATGAGTTCATCTTGATCTATCTTGATGAAATCATAGTCTTCTCAAAGCAAAGTGTGGATCACATGGTGCATCTGGAAAAAGTATTTGAGAGATGCAGAAAGTTTGGGGTATCTCTTAGCCACAAGAAGTGTAATTTTTGGTGGTGGAATAAGGTAATATTATAGGCCATCCATTTTCAAAATATGGCATATCAATTGATCCTGAGTGCATATCAGCCATCCCGGCCCTCTCCTTGCCCAGTGCACAAGAAATATTTACAGATCCTTCCTTAGCAAGCTCAACTTTGTTAGATGATTTATTCCTAACTTCATAGGATTTGTAAGGCCAATCACTCTCATGCTCAAGAAAGACATAAATTTTAGATGGAAAGAATAAGGAAAGTAAATCTTTAATAAGATCAAGCAAGAAATTTCTTGTGCGCCAAGACTCATCAACTCGGATTATTTAAAAGATTTCATCCTTTATGCTTATGGTATTGATGTAAGTATTTTTGATGTCCTAACACAAGAAAATGATCAAGGATTGGAAAAACCAATGGATTTATTTAGCCGTACATTGAAGGATTATGAATTAAGATATAATCAAATGGAGAAACAGTCTACGCCATCATGTGCAGGCTTAAGAAATTCAAGATCATGCTAGCTACAAATCATACCAATGTGTTAGTCTCCCACTCTTCTGTTAGAGAATTCATAATGGGAGAAAAAATTAGCAAGAAAAGAATGTGATGGGTAACCAAAATCATGGAGTATGATGTGAAAATCAAATCCACAAAGTTGGTAAGAGGTAGCACACTTTTCAAGAAGCTTTCCCATGATTCAAAGAATGAACCTAAGACTTCCTTGTTTCTAGATGGGGATCTCCCGTGCACATAACTTGAACAGAATATAAATCCTGTCACACACAACTGGATGAAGGACATGATCACATTCCTTTCCAAGGGTGTATACCCTCCTAGTTTAAACAAAGTAAAGAGAAGGCATCTAAGATTACAATCCATCCTTTATATGTTGATTGATGGTCTTCTCTTCAAAACGAATCTCAATGGCATGTTGTTAAGGTGTGTTGATGACACACAAATTGAAAAGGTGTTAGCATAATTTCACGGTGGATTCTCTGGTGGAAAATTCTCTACCAAGACTACAATAATGAAAATCATAATGGCAGGTATCTTTTGGCCTACTTTGTTTACAGATGCACACAAGTGGGTCATACAATGAAAAGAATGTGCTTTCTTTACAGACTAAGAAAATATTGGCGTGCTTCCTCTCCGACCAAACCAAGTAGATCAAACTTTTGCGCAATGGGGTATTGACTTCATAGGCATGATAAATCCTCCTTCGAGTGCTGGACACAAGTGGGTGTTGACAGCTACATATTACTTCACCAGATGGACAGAAGCTGTCATTCTCAAGGAATCAACCGAATCAGACATCCTTGATTTTTTGAAGGTATCGTGACAATGTTTGGCATTCCTCAAACCATTATCTATGATAATGCAAAAGCCTTCCTTGGCACTAAAATCACTGATTGGGATCTAAATTTGGGCATCTATCTGAAGACTTCTTCCAACTATTACCCTCAAGGAAATGGTTTAGTAGAGTCAATAAATAAGAACCTGATCAGGATCATGAAGTGCACAATGAATATCAACCAAAGAAAGTGGCATACAAAGGTCTCATGCGTACTCTGGGTAGATAAAATCACAGTTAAAAAGGCAATAATAACTTCTCCTTATAAGCTTGTCTATGGAAAGGAGGTTACTCTTCCTTTGACACTTGAGTTGAACTCATTAGTGCTTGCCCAACACCTAGAAATGAAAGAGAAATTAGAATGAAAGAATTGATTAGTCTAGAAGAATCAAGGAACTCTTCCATGATCAAGCTAGAACGACATCAACAAATAACAAAGAAATGGTTTGGCTGAAAGACTAGGCCTCAAGATTTTAAAGTTAGGGATTTGTTCTTGAAATGGGATGATGATAGAGCTAAATTGGGGAACCATTTAAAGTTTGATGCACTTTGTAGTGGCCCATACATCATCAATTCATGCAAGGAGGTTAAATATTTCAAGCTAGCTCATTTTGATGGAGGTGTGCTAAAAATCCTAGTAAATGGGATCTATCTCAAACCCTTCCATTGAATTTGTTGCATCATTTTGTATATATTAGAGTAGTTTCAATTCCTCCAAGTGCATTATGTGCACATTATTTGTTTGTACATAGTTATTTCTTCTTACATGCGCTCTTCTTTTACTTTCATGATGTCGGTTATCTTTCAATAGTTTTGTAGGATTCAGAACGAGTTAAGAAATGATTCTTCAAGTGAATTTAAAGGGAAGTTCTTCAAATTTGAAGATCATAATTTCATGATTACATAGCAGACTCCATGCCCAATAAATGCTACATGCTACTAATCTCCTTCATCTAATAGGAAGATGGCCCCAAAAGTCACCAAAACTCAAGTATCCAAATAACCCTCCTAGTTATTTGGAAAACTTAAATTCATATTCGCTCAAATATTCATTACGAGTTACACATACCCCGTATATCTACTTAACACATCTCCTTAGCTGCAGCCTTCCTTACACGCATTGTGTGCTTTGTTCCTTCACTTCACCCCCTTCCATTTTCCTTTTCCTTTTGTTCCACTCTTCCTTGTGCGCACCTTTTGCACATTCACCTTCTTTCCCAACTATTATTCATCCTACGCACGTAACTTGCACTTGCTTCAATCCGCTAAGTCCTCAGCCCTCTTGCATGCCCCACATATTACTTTGTAATAAATGCACCTTGACCATACATTTCCCGCTCAACATTTTTCCCCATTTCCTTTGTGCATGTTACGATTTCATGTGACTTCATTTGGTATTTATCCTACGCCTCATTCTTCCATGCACATATTTTTGTGCCCTCCTCTATGCCATCCTATACCATGTCATTCTATGACACGCTTGAGTGTGTTACATGCAACCAATTAAAGCACACTTGATGGGCACCAAATACTTGCAACAAATCAATGAGTGACACATGGCAGAAATGACAAAACATTTGGGCGACATTTCAGGTCAATTAGTGCATGCCACGTGTTTTGCGTGCCTAGCCACTCTCTAACAAATTTCTTATAGTCATAAATTTTGTGTCAGTACTCATATTCTTGCATGCCTTGTCTCAATCGATAGCTGCTGACGTAGGCTATAGTGCTAGATATTCAAATTCAAATTCTTGGTGGATCTAGTAGTTGAAAAATTGGAAAATGTCTTTATGGGCATTGACTTGAGCAGATCTAATTGCTTTAACCACTTGAATTGATCTGATTTTCCTTCCTTCCTTCTCCAACATGCCAAACAGACTTAAGGAAGCACATTTGACAGATTTGTAGGCATTTCATGCTTCTTTTTGGTGGTTGTATTTCAAATTTGGGTTTTCCCTCCTCCTTCTTCTTCCATCGATTCATCTATAAATATAAGAGCTGGGATCATTGTTAATGTTGGACATTTTTGGATCCTTACGCTTTTTCTAAGGAATTCATATTTTTGTATTATGAGTCACAGACCTCTAGATTTGGCTCGTGCATGTGGATATCAACCAATTTCACCATTGTAACAAGTTCTCAGTATATTTATGTTGTTTTGTGACTATTCTCTATCCTAAGTGTGTTTATGTTCCTTCTTCTTACCTTTCTTTCGTATTGCATGCTTCATGTGTCACTTTACATCCCGAACTCTATTTTTAGTTGTGTTCCATGAAACTGATCTAGAAAATGTGTTTTAGTTTGTGCTACGCATGCCTAGCCTTCTTCTACGCCTTTTCCTTTCATTTTCACTCAGAATAGATGGTGTTCATCCCTCTTTTTCTGGTGCTATCACCTTCCTTAGTTTAGTTTTCCATTATTTTATCCTTCTATCCTGTTCCCTTGACATTGTTAGCTTGGTATTTCCCTTTCAGCATTATGAGTAATAATATAAATAAAAATAGATAGAGGAATTGACCTTCTCCAGGATATTTGTCTCAAGTGTGCAAGGTCCCACAAATTGGAGACGGTTCTATTATTGTCTCAAATATATGGGTTGTTCTAGATCCAAGACGCAAGTGCATGCTTGAATGACCAAAAATTACCAAGAAGAAGATGGATACTGGGAAGAATGAGAAAAGAGGAAATGTTGTGTGTGAGACTGGAATGAGAGGTGCGAGGTGGTGATAACAAGGAAAGAAGGAAACAAAGGAGTGTAATATGAATGGATGGAGGAAGATATGTAGTGTAGAATGGAAATTGCAAGGGGAATCCTTAATTGGGATGCCCATGTAGTGAGAGTGATGAGGCAAGAATGATAAGTGGAAGAGGTAGAGTGAAAAGATGTTTGTGGTGGTGATTGTCATTTGATGAAAGAGGAGATGGTGGAGAAGTTTATACAAAGTGGGAAGATCTTAGGAAGAGGGTATACCTCAACTAAGATTCCCACATTGAAGGGGTGATTAAGTAAGATTGTCAAGCTGAAAGTGGAAGAGTGAAAGGGAAGAACACAAAGTGGTGAGAGGGGACATGAATGGTGAGAAGGGTAATGTGGGGATAAGTGGTGGACAAGTGGAAATGAGGAGAGAGGACCAATGGATCAAAGATAGGTTGATCATGGTGGGGGATGAGGAGTTGCAGGATAGCGAATGCTACTTGAGAAATATCCTCAAGTAGGATTCACAAATTGCAATAGTGATCAAGTAGGATTCCAAAAATAGAGAATTTAGTAAAAGTGAATGGATGGGGTGCAAAGTAAGTTTTTGATCATGCAGGAAGATACTCACGGGATGAAAGCATATTAATTTTAATATAGCATATAACATGATGCATCATGATATAAAAGACCAGGATGACTAGACTGTAATATGCATGAGAGCATAGAAAAGGGCCATCATAAATGTATGATGCCTCAAAGGTGCAATATGCAAGTGTAAGAGAGCATAGACATGGACCATAAAAAGATATGATTCCATTGTATGATATGCAATCATAGAACATAAGTATATTAGAGGGAACATTAGGATACATAAAATCAAGATGCCCCCTATAATATATCAAGATACCAGATAGAAAAAATAAACTTGTAACTAGTAATGCAACATAAGAACCTTTAAACATGTCCCTAATGTGTTCGAAAATGATGATTGATTGGATGGGCCTCTAGCGGGGGTATGCAAATGCATAATGGATTATGTATTTTCCTCAAACAAGGAAATAATGAAAGATGGATTCACGAGAGGGGAAATGGTTTGAATTGGATAGTCGTAAGGTGTTTGGAACATTTTTTGGGAACAATACTTCAAAGTGTGAATTGTGTTGACTATTGAGTTTTTGGGTTTTTTGATGTTTTGTGAATTTTTAGGATTTTTTGAATGTTTTTGGGTTTTTTTTGGAATTTTATACTGTTTTGGGGTCTTTTGGAATTTTATACTATTTTTGGAGATTTTTGAATTTATACTATTTTTGGGGCTTTTTAAAAATTTATGCTATTTTTGGGGATTTTGAAATTCTAGAATGCAAACTTCTTATGAGAGGTGATAAACCAGGGTATCATCCATTTGTACCTTATTCCTCATGGTAAATCATGCTTCAAATAATACAAAAATTCTCACTCCATTGGTAGGATATGTTGGTGATGACATGATGAAAATAAGTCCAGCTCCGTTCTTAACTCTCCACAACTAGTAAGATGTGAGGGCTCATCACCAAGAATCAAGAAAGATGTAGGATGACAATAATGAATACAAAGACAAGTGCTAGCAACAATCCATTTGGGAAATTGTAACTCAATTCCTCTTAAGGTTACTAAACTAGTTTCGAAATGAATTTCACTTTATAGGTCATGTCCTAGACTTAGATAGGCCTACTTGATTGGTAAAATATGAGGTGAAGGGATAGTTCTCTCTTCACTTAGGCATCTAAATTAATTCTTTGGGAATTTAAAATTGTAAGCACTTTCAAATTTATAAGTTTTTATTTTTATTTTTGTAACAAATCCCTATGTTTTTCCCCATGCTACCAGTAAGAAGTAAGGGCTCATCACCGAAGGCAAAACATAGGCAAGTAATTTTTTTATTTTTGATATATTTTTTTGATTTTGAGATTTTTTTGAATTTTTTTATGACATTTTTATGCTTTGTGTATGAATGACCCTCTACAATTTGCCTCATGCCCCTAGTAAGAGGCAAGAGTTTATTAAAAAAGACATGACACGATGAGTAAGGGTACCTCCCTTCATTCCCAGTATCACACTACTAGCAAGAAGTGTGGGCTCAACACCAAAGACTGTGAAGGATGAAAGGTGTAATAGTGAATTATTCATAAGTTATTTGATTTATTAACTTGTATAATAGTGCTTTTTATTAAAGAAGGAACATTTATCCTTACTCTTAGCCCCACACGACTAGTAGTATGCGAGGGTTCAACACCGAAGACTAAGATGGGCGATAAAACGAACCGTGTAAAGAAGTTTAGAGCTTTTTTGTGAAAGGGATAATTTTTTTAAGGGGAATAGGTTATCATTAATAAGCTTCTAAGTATGACCATAAATGAAAACAACCCAAAATGGGAGACATTATAAGAAGTATGAGACTCAAAAAACTTAATAGGATCAATATTAACACTTGTCTCATGATGATGAATATGAAGATGTGATTTTGATAATGAGAATATCTACTAATGGAATGAATAATTTTTAATTATTTGGAGATGAGTAAGATAGGAGGAATGTACAAGTGGTTGTCTCCCAAAATAGAGAGCGCCTCAAGAATAGAATTTTTAAAAATGTATTACATTCATCAGTTTATCAAGTTTCTAACCATTTTTAGTGGCCAATTTATAGGCCCCATAGCCAAATTTAACTGTAATTACATAGGGTCCTAACCAATTAGGTTCAAATTTTCCTTATTTTTCTTGTTCTTTAGTGGTATTATTTGATTTTATTTGAGAACAACATCACCAACCTCAAACTCTATAGGTTTTACTTTCTTATAATAACTCCTTTGCATCAGTTTTGATAGAATTGAAGATGATTGAGAGCGTTAAGTCATCTTTCATCAAGAAGTTCAAGTTCATTAAGCCATGATTGTCGATATTCATCTTCATTAATTACATATTTAAGGGATATTCTTAAGGATGGGATTTCAACCTCAACAGATAAAATGGCTTCGCAACCATAGACAAGGGAGAACAAGGTGTCTCCCATAGGTGTGCGATAAGCCCAAAGAGTAGGGTAAATTTGAGTGTGCCAATTTCTTCCATGTGTATCAATTTTTTTTTCCATGATGGATTTTAAAGTTTTATTAGTTGCTTCTGCTTGGCTGTTACCTTGGGGGTAGTATGGTGTAGACCATTTAAGTTTGATGTGGAAACATTTTGTGAGGTCTTTGAATGTCTAGGTTTTTAAATTATTTTCCATTGTCAGTGATAATAGAGGATGGAATGCCAAAATAACATATGAGGTTATTGAAAATGAACTTTGATATTTGGCTTCCGGTAACATAGGTGAGAGGCATAGCCTCTACCCACTTGGTGAAGTAATTGGTAGTAGTAATGATGAACTTATGTCCATCAAACGATGTTGGTCTAATTTTACCGATGAGATCAAGCCCCCATTGAGAGAAGGGCCAAGGTGTGGTGATTGATTGTAATGATTGAGAAGGTGTGCATATAAGTTTTTGTGTTTTTGAAAAGCCTCACATAATTTGGAAAAAGGAATGTTCCATTCTCCATGGTGGGCCAATAACACCCAACACAGATCTTCTTAGCTAGATCCATACCATTCGTGTGCACTCCACGTAAAGTAGAGTGGACTTCATTAGAACTCTAGAAGCCTCCTCCTAATTAAGACATCAGATTAGGGTGCCATCGTAACCTCATTTATAGAGAGTTTCTGCTAAAATAGTGTACTCGACATGTTGTGCTAAAGTGCATTTTTTAATTTGTTTCATGTTGGTAGGGAATTTTTTTCATGGATGAAAGTGTAAATATCATGACATCAAGGGTTGTTAGGACCCACGATTTCACATACCATAGTATTTTTAGGTAGATTATAAGTAGGAATTAAGAGGTGTTCTACGATAAAATGTGCCTGGGTTGATTGGATGTGATTTCTAACAAAGATCCAATAGTTTCCATAACATCTACAAATTTGTTACGAATTCTAGGGATTTGGTCAAAACTAATCAATTGAAAATAGCTTCAGAGGCTATCTACCATGTGCTTATATGGAATAAGTTTTTGTCCTTGACTTGGTATTCATTGGTAACCTATTTAATGATAAGTAAAGAGTCACCAAATACAGCCAACTCTTTAAGGTTCCATGATATAGCGAGTTTTAATCCTACTATGAGAGCTTCATACTCTATGATATTATTGGTACATGGGAATGTTAATCAAAATGACTTAGGGATAACATGTCCATTAGGTGTGATAAGAAAAATACCAGCTCCTTGATCCATGGAGGTTACAAGATCCATCAAAGAATAAATTCCAGGATGGTGTGATGTCTACATACAAAATATCTTCATCAAGAAATGTAAAATGAAGTGGTTCTGTTCCAGGAAGAGGTTCCTCAACAAGTTGATCAACGAGGGCTTGTCCTTTAATTTATTTATGAGGATTGAAATTGATGTAAAATTCACTAAGTAGGATGACCCAACTAGACATTCTACCTATGAGAATGGGTTGAGACAAGAGATACTTGAGGGGATTGACCTTAGCGATCAATTTAGTTGTGTGATTGAGCAAGTAATGACATAGTTTATGGAACAAGGAAGTGATTTCTAAGCACACTTTTTTAATTTAGGAGTACCTTACCACATGATAAATAAGTGTTAAACTAAGGTAATAAACAATATGCTTTTTTTCTTGATCATTTTGTTGTGCTAGTAAAGCTCTTATGACATGTTAAGTGGAAAATGTATAAAGAAGGATGGGTTTATCTCCAACTGGTGACATGAGGATAGGTGAACTAGAGAGATATTCCTTTAGTTTGGCAAAAGATTCTTAGAATTCTTGATTCCATTGGAATTGTGCATCTTTCTTAAGAAATTGATTAAAATGATGACACTTATCATCTAACTATGAGAAAATGTTGAATGGATTGAATTTTTCCCCTGAGACTATGTAATTGTTTAAGATTTTGGGGAGGAGGCATTTCCATGATGTATTTTACCTTTTGGGATCAATTTATATACCTCTTCGTGAGACAATGAATCCTAATAACTTTCCAGAAGTCACTCCGAATACACATTTATTTAGATTAAGGTGAACTTTATACTCACACAACCTTTCAAAGATGTGTCTCAACACACCTGATGACCTATCCGTGTTTTATATTTTGCTAATATGTTGTCAACATAATCTTCCATGATATCATGCAACATATCATGAAAGATAATTATCATGGCTTATTGATATGTGACACCTGTATTTTTCAATCCGAAAGGCATGACCTTATAATAGAAGGTGCCCCATGGTGTAGTAAATGTTGTTTTGTGCTGATCTTCTTCAATGATGTGTATTTGATTATATCCAGAAAATCCATCCATTAGGGAGAGAATTTCATGGCCTACCATAGAGTCGACAATCATGTCTATATTTGGCAGGGGAAATTCATAATTTAGACAAGCTTATTTGATATTGCATAAATCTGCATACCCTAATGCTAGGATTTTTCTTGGCTACAAGAAATATGTTAGATATCCATTCAAAGTAGTCGATAGGTCTTATAAAGTCTTCCTCTAATAGTTTCTGGAGTTCATATTTTACAAGAAATGATACTTTGGGATGCATTTTACATAATTTTTATTTTACATGATTTACATCCGGATGCACTACAAGGTGATGTACTATGAGAGATGGATCTAAGCTTGACATATCTTTGTAGGTCCATGTGAAAATGTCTTAAAATTTGATGAGGAGTGTTGTGAACTCTACGCATTCTTGGTTGATAAATTGATGCCGAGTTGTAAAATTTTTGGTTGTTCAGGGTACCGATGTTAATATATTTGGTTTCCTCAACCAACATTTTGATGTGTTTTTTTGAAAAAATGCTACTGGTTGATGTAAGTCATCATTTTTAGTGATTCAGGGATTTAGCACATGGTTTTTGTTTGTGATGTTGGCTCCTTTTAGTGATTTGATTTTGGGATAGTATGAAAATGAGACTTTTACTATGAGAAATTTTGTTTTTTCACTTCTTATCTAAGGCTTCCCAAGGTAGAGGATCTGAATATTCTATTTCTTTGCCAAAGTAGGAAAATTCATCAAGGTTAATCTCAAATCCTTTTTATGGTCAGAGAGAATTTGATTGTGAGTTCCAAGGAACTCTTCAATGGCCTCATCATTTTGAAACATGTCCATGGCCACATGATGTAATTGGTCATGGTCAATGAGAGTTGGGTGAAGAAGCTTGAAATAAATGAAATTAATGGATAGATGTTCAAAGTGGAGATTTGTTTTGGCAATATTTTTAAAGAGGTTGTACATAGACCCTGCATCACTGTTATAATTAGTGTCATCGTTGCTACTTGAGATTAATATGGGAGTTGCATTAAGTATCTTGAAACCAAGGCTGTGTTTACCATGATTTTTGGTGTAAGTGATCGGATCTAAGAGACCTTGTTCATTTGGACCAAGTCCTTTACCCTTCCATCGCATGTTTTTCATCATTCGATGAGATTTAGTAAATTGAGGGGACTCATAACAAGAAGTGAGTTTGTCATCGTATAACCAAGATCCTAAAGAACTTGGAATATGTTCATTGTCTAGATAACCAAACTTCTTCCAAACTGATCGACCCAAGTTATAAGTGGGATGGATTCTAAGATGAGGAGCATTGGGTTTGCCATAGTTTTGTGGGGATTTACTGATGTAAAAATAATTTGCAATGTCTTGGAATTGGTATTCATCATGGCCTTTATCTATTATTTTAAAAGTATGCACTCGAGGAACTCATGATGTACATCGCACAACATAATAAATAGTTTGGTGGTATTAAAATATAGAGATAATGGGTTATAAGAAGAGGAGGGTGGATTAGAGGATGAAGCTTGATTAATCAAGGGGATGGTACCTTAACAGAAGAGGTGTTGTTAGATGAAGAAGGTTGACTAGGTGAAGAAGATGATTGTTTAAGAGAAGAAGATGGTTGTTTAGATGAAGAGGGTTGATTGAGTAAGAGGATGGATTGGGAAATGTTGGTTGATTAGTAGATGATGGTTGATTAGAAGATGATGGTTTTGGAGTATGTTTGGGAAGCATATCTGGATCGACATGTGTTTTGTTAGAGAAAGGGATTATGTGTGGTGAATCATATTTTTTGCCGAAAAACAACAATTAGTATTTTTATACCGTCCTTCGAGGAATTTGCAATACTCAAAGGGTTGGATATCAACACACAATGTAAATTCCTTATCCAAGTGGGGGAATTTAATACACTGGTGGAATGTGGATGGGATAAATTTCATGGCATGAATCCATGGTCAATCGAGGAGAATATTGTATGAGACTTCTACATCTACCACATGACATAACGTGTCTAAAGTGATTGGTCCAACCATAAGTGGCAACATGATTATGCCTGCAGACTGTCTTTCATTACCATCATACCCACGAATGGTTATGATATCATTTTGTAAGTCTTCTTCAGTGTAACCAAGACATCATAGTAGTTTCATGGAGAAAATATTCAATGTTGCTCCATTGTTGACTAATACACATTTAATCTTGTGATGGGTGATAAAATCTTCAACGTATAAGGACTGATTGTTAGTAAGGTTGGGGTTAAGAAGGTTAGCAGGGGCCGAATGATAGAATGGGATTGGGTGTTGAAATATTTGTGATCAAAGCTTGGAATTGTTGTGAGTTGATGTCATGTGGGACACGAGATTCATTCAATGTTTGTGTAAGAATACATTGTAATGCGGGAGAAGACTTAAGTAATTCCATGATGGAAATATATGTTGTGGTATTTTCCAATTGTTTGACGATGTTGAATGAAGGTGTAGGTTGGGAAGTGGAAGTGGTGGTGGAATTAGATGTTGGATGAGGAGGTGGTATGGGAGAAGTAGTAGAATGTTTTGTAGTAGGGACCCATACTTTTTCTATCTAGTGGTAACTATATAGTCGGCTTTGATCTTTATCGTAGCCACTAGATCTTGGTCATAGTCTATGGTTGAGATGATTGAGTCATACTCAACATTGTTTGATGATTGACCCTTATCCTTTGAATTATCATCATGTTTAGGAAAGGGGTTTTTGAACATGTTTAGTTTTTCATTGGGGGTTTTTGTATCAAAGGTATTTTCAACCTCTATATCTCCGCGTTCGATCAAGTCTTGTACATAATGGTGGAGTTTCATGCATTGATCTGTAGAGTGCCCTTTGATGTGATGGTATTCAAAATATTCATTGTATTTATACCAGTTTAGGTTTGGGTTTCCCTTCTTTGAAGGGTTTAATGATGGGATATGAGATCATATTGGCATTTTCCAAGTGGCGGAAGACACTAGATAAGATTTCTCCAAGTGGAGTGAACTGTCTTCTCCTGAGGTCTTGAGGAGAAGCCTCCTTTCTAGATATGAAAATTAGTTGTTTATTGGATTTAGTTGTGTGGGATGGATTATTTTGAATGTTTAAAATGTACCGAGAATTGGTGTTACCATCATTTACTACATTGATGTTCCGATTAAAGAATTTACATTTGTCTTGACTTTGAGGGGCGTCCCTAGGAGGTTGGTCCCTAAAGGGAATTTTAAGTAAGCCCTTAAAAATGAGGGCTTTCTTGACTTGTGTCACTTTTTCAATGACTTCCTCAAGAGTGTTTAAATAGTTTATCTCGCATAAGAAATTATAACTCTATAATGAGGTTTGGGATTAAGAAGTCGGCAAATTTTAATTTCGGTATCGACTAAGGGAATCTTCTTACAATCCCTCGCCAACGTTGTAAAAATGATACGAAGTTCTCATTAGGCCTTTGCTTGGTGTTGCAAAGATGCATGGTTACCTTAGAGTCTAGGTTGAAGGAAAATTTTGTAAAAAAATTTTCCGATAGGTCTATGAAAGTTTTGGTTGACCCTTTTGGAAGATGAAAGAGCTAGTCTAAGGCCCGCCATCCTAAAATATTAGGAAATAGTCATAAACAATATACATTATGGTCGAATAATTCCCCGACATTACATGAAATTTTTTTGACATGTTCGAGGGGTCACCTTTTCCTTTGTATTTGTCAAATTTAGGAGTTTCAAAGGATGACGGAAATGGTAATCATAACATTTCCTTATCAAATGGGTAGGGGCACAGTTCTTCAAAATTGAACTATTTTGATTGTTTTTGTAGCCCCTGAATGGTTTATTTCATATTTTTCCATTCTTGTGTGAATGGAGAGTCATGTGACAGGGTATCAAAGACTTCATGAATGGATTGTTCTAGAGTGTGATATTGTAACTTTTCATCTCTAGAATTTGTTTTTTCAAGTTTCCTTGTCAAGTCTTAGAGTTTGGTAAATAACTCATCGTTTGGAGAGTTATGTGAGTTATTTGTTGTTGCATTGTGGTGACTTGATTCACCATTTTCTATAAGTTTGGTTAGGTTTTCAGTCCCAAAATTAGGAGGTATTTTTTCTCCCATGACTAGGATACATAATAGGTATTCATTCTTGTTTTATTCTAATAACTTATCTATTTGCTCATGTTATTCTTGTTTGACTTACGGTTGTGTCAAATCGCCATCATCATTTTCATGGTTTAGAGGATATATATGGCTATGTTACAATAACATGATTAGATAGGTGTAAGATAGCATGATTTTTTTAAGATATAGATTGGATAAGTTCTTAAGTGTTGATGGGAAGAGTAAAATCAAACAAGTTAACTCAATGCAGTTGTGATATAGCTCAAAATGAGCTATGAGGGATTTTTCTAGATGTAGTTTAAATAAAGTTGATAGCTAATGACATATGGAGTGAGATCAAACAATCCAATCAATATAAGTTAGATATAGCTCAAACAAGATATGAGGGATTCATGTTGTAGTTTAAATAAACATGATTGATGATATATGGAGTGAGCTCAAACAAGTCACTCAATACAAGTTGGATATAGTTAAAATAAGATATGTGGGATTGTAGACAACAAATTTGGGTCACACTCCCTTGTGTCCTCTTTCGAATAGTCATCCTGACGTGTTAACCTAACCATGACCCATTGACCACATATTCATATTAATTTAGTTACTTAAATTGAATTAATACCCATCCTCAAATAATTTATTAATTTAATTAATTTAATTAAATTAATGTACACCTCACCTATACACCTCACCATGGACTTGTTCTTAGCCTATTAATTAACTAAGACTCAGTCTCCACTTATCCTAACCACCTGAGACTTAGTCTAACCCTAACATTAAATTCATATTCTTTCTCCAATAGCATGCCCACTTATCTAAGCATTAACCACCACTTTAGACCTGGACCAATAGGGAGAGCTCACCAAAAATAGCCAAGATCTGCTATTTTTGGTAAACCTAGGATATCTCACCTTAACTAATGTCGGTTAACCCTCAATCGACACCAATCACCTTGACCATCGCCACCACCATATATACAATTTGGCAACCTTTTTCCCAGGTTGGTCACTTCGAGTTTTGGGAGAGAGATATCTGAATTCAAGCACAAACCAAAGTTTTCTCAACATCAAGACAACATAATACATCCAGCCAGAGGTCCAAGCAAGTACCATGGCTGATCTAAAAGCACTAGCATTCACGGTGACACTCCGAGAAGCACTGCTATGACACTAGACCACCAGGTTCACAGATCGACCATCACCTTCCTTCACTCACCAATCTTACAGAACAAGTAAGTGCATCTAATTTTGTATCATTCATGTACTTATTCATTAAGTTCTTTATCCCTTGGTTATTGGAACTTGTTATTCCCTGTATTTCACCATCTCCATTTTCTATCCCATACCCTTATCTAGCCACCATAACCTTTGGATCTTTATTCCTAACCTTTTACACACTTCTGAGTTTTTATCACCTTATCATGAACCCAACTAGTTTCCCTTTATTCTCTATGCAATCACAGAGAATCCCAAAACCACATGTTAATCAACTTTCACCAAATTTCCCTACCAACACCGGTTACCTTAATTGTGGCGGTTTCCCCTTCACTGGCATCGGTCACTGAATGACATCGGTTCGTATCTCTTGCCAATTTTTCTAAATTGACCTCAACACCCCAAAGGCCTCACAAAAATCTCACCCAAGCCAGATACCCTACTTGAAGCCTCTCCAAAACCTCCAAATATCTCTGTGAAGACACAAAGAAAACTCGAACACTTATTTTTGATATTTTTTACCATTCTCACATAAATTGATATCTATTATCCATAATCGGTATCGGTCAGCATAGCTAAACCTTGATGGGTCACACCTGACCGACATCGGTCTCTGTGTCTAGTAAACTACCTCATACTAAAGCAAGCACCCCAATCACCCAAATCAGCTCAAAATTATACCAAGCCTTACCTAGACCTTGTCTATGACTTCCAAATCACCTGCCCAGCCTGTGACCTAACTCGTGACCTATGAAAATTTAATATCAAAGCATTTAAGTGGATCAAAGTTGATAAGTAATCTGAGATACCTAAATCGGACTACTAGCACTAGCTTTGTTTATAGGCATGTTCATTTGTTTTATATTAATATATATATATATATATATATATATATATATATATAGTGGATTGACAACCATCTAAGAAGTTTTGTACTTCCTAGATCTAGCTCGCGCTAGGAAATCCACTAGCCTTTTGATATTAACTATATTTTGTGGTCTTACTTTGCATTTCAGGTAGTTCCTCCTAGACAAAAGGGAGTTCTTGTAGTCAACTTGGATCAAGAAATCAAAATGCACACAAAACCTTCAATTGACATCACAACAAGTATTCCTCCTTGGCCTATCACCCTTTATCTATTTCATTAATTTTCTAACAATCCGGTGAAAATTTTTGGCACACTCGGTGGGATCCATCTGGGGTTCCTTGCATTCATTCATTCTTAGGGAACTGTTGTATGTTTGTTTCTTTTAAAATGGAAGTTAACATTAAATTCTATCCCTAGGAATCTTCTCTTTCTTCTATTTTTCTAAGTGACATTTGTATTTTGGGACTAAAAAGAATCATTATTTTTCTTCTTGCATCCACATTAGTGAAAGTAATTCTCTTTCCTATTCACTCTCTATTTACATCAAATATCACATTTCAATTTGGGTTCTAAAATACTTGCATTTCATACTTTTATGCTTGCATTTTTATCTCACATTAAAACTGAGGGCAACCTATACGTTAGAAGTCATGCCCAACTAATGGTTGACATAATTGAATCATAGAGCACTTTCTTCTCTCTCTCTCTCCAAACTACACAAATATAAATTCACACATCTTCTTAAACAACACCTTACCTGGAAGAAGATGTCAATGATCACACGATCAAAGGATTGATAGTGGGCACCCAATGGTTTCTTTGTCCAATCATTAACTCAGAGAAAGGACCGCCCCCACAAAAACATAACCTAAAACCACCCTTAGATCTTACCTCTTCATAGGACACCTTTCCAACCAAAAAAATCTATTCTGATTCACAAATTCATTCTAAAATAACATAAGCTAAAACATAAAATTCACTTATAGGATTACGTGTTTTTCTTAAGTTGTGTTTTGAGTTGTGAGGTTACGTTCTTCATTTTCTTCTTCCTTTCACACCCACCATCATAGTTGGTGTATTCTGATTGTTTCTGAGTGTGTCAAGATCCATTATTATCATACTCAATTTTCTAGGTTGATATTTCATCTGACTTAATTCACAAAAATAAATTTTTTTCACTTTTTCAAATTTCACAGTGACCAACATTGGTCCAACTACCATCATCAGGTTACATCTGATCATCATTGGTTTACCTAACCATTTTCAGTTCCATCTCTTTTTGGTCATTCTACCAAAAATAACATTCATCACATCTTCTGTTCTTTTTTAAGTTCTTAGGACATCATCATACCCCAAAATTTTAAAATCACAGTCAAATACAACTTCTTTATTTCATTTTCATTAGTTTTGCCTCATTTGTAAAACTGTTGATTTCCCACAATAACTGGTATTAGTTTCCCTAACCATCATCGGTCACCCTATAACCGTCATTGGTTAACCTAACCATTGTTGGTTCCTTTGTTTTAATTTTAATTAAACCACCGTAATCTATTATCCTCCATTTTTGCTATTTTTCTGTGTTATTTACAGAGAATAATTTACGTAGTCTACGCTAATTCACATGGTTTTGACTTGCAGCCAAACCAATGCCCTTGTGTTTCATGTTAACCTTAAGATACTCCCACCTAGCCCATCACCACCTTCCATCCTATCACCTATGGATCCAAATCATTCCATCACCATTAGTACTAGTGATGAGGAGTTTGCAAACACTCCTTGATTACAATCTGTTTCCCTACAATATTATCTCACAAAATCATCTACCCGAGAATCCTTGACACGGTCGGTATATGGCATGCCTATGTCTATCCCTCCCACCCTCTCCCTCACTTCCGCATCAGCTACCACTATCTCAACATTACCTTAATCCACCTTACCACCTTGGTGTCTCAACTGGACCCTACATCCTCTATAACTGCTGCACCTATGGCATCTGTCACACCCATGGTGTCAACTATTCCTTCATTATATTCCTTAAACTTAGCCCCATCTAGCACCCTTTACCTCATATGTACTAGTTGCATCGCAACCACCCATGGTGTTGGCAACCCATACCCCATTCCAAAACCTTGTCCTTTCCATCCCACAGTCTCTACCCCCAATTACCACAAGAGTCGTTATGACTACCCCACCTACTTATACATATCACCAACAACCCCCAATCTCATCTATCACCTATTTAGGATACCTTTCCCGTATCTATTCCCCTTCATAGTTCTCATACTTGGAACCACCATATACTGGGATGCCATCCACATCATACATCCATCATCAACCTCCTTATACTGTAGGGGGTGCCCAATCATCACAACCCACCAACGACCTTATAAAGATGATGATGGAAAAGATGCAAACATTAGAAGCATCGTATCTATATCTCACAAATCCTTAACCTATGATGAAATCTGTAATGATCCCATCCATTCATCTATTCCCATTCTCCCATACCCTATGCATTAGGAAATGCCTAAATTTAACTAGTTCAATAGTAAATAAGACCCACAACAACACTTGCAGTCTTTTAAACATGGGTGTTATCTGATTACCCATGATGATGCTTTACTCCTATGAACATTCCCATGTCCTTAATGGGACCCACATTAGACTAGTATAGTGGTTTACCTCGACATTCCATTTACTCATTTAATCAAGTGGCTCAAGCCTTCTTGGACCATTTTTTAATTAATATCATCAAGAAGGTCACTATGACCAACTTGTACTCAACTTGACAATACGACGATGAGTCTATCACTAATTTTGTCTCTCGTTCATGAGCCTCATCAACCAACTAATGTTCCAGTTTCCTTAAACCGAGCTTATAGAAATTTCCACTAGAGCTTATGCTAGGCACATCTCACCAACTCTACAAGTACAAACCTTCTGTACCTTTGATGAAGCATTTACCATGGCACGAAAATTGGAAATTTGTGCCATTGAAGAGAAGAAAATTCAATTGTGAAACAAAATGCCACACTTAAAATCAAATGACGCCTCTTCATCTTCAAAGCCCCAAAAAATTATTCAAAAGCCAAAGGATCTACCAATGCGGTAGTTCTCAAATCTGGCCAATATCACCCATCTAACCAAGAAAACACTTCTTCTAATATTTCTCCCATTCAAAATTTTTAGTTTAGACGGGAACAACGAAAGTACACTCCAATTGGAGAGCCCTATTCTTCAGTCTTAGAAAATCTTCTTAAATTCGGAGTCATTGCACTTCCACCTATATTACCACATAATGGTTTCGACCCCACTCGTCCTATGTTTTCATGGTATAAGGAACATGATTATTGTAACTATCATTGCATCAAAGGCCATAGCAATGGTAATTGCATAACGTTCAAAAACATTGTCCAGAAAATGTAAGATAAAGGAGATCTCATCCTGGACAACCTGAATGCACCAGAAAATCAAAAATTACATATCTTTAAGAAGTCGCTCCCTAACCATAGACCATCATCTAATCAAAATGGTGAACCTTCAACGTCATACCAACCATTCCTCAATTTCCTCCCATCCCCTCTATCGAGGAGATTCTAGCATGATATCCTCTACCCATGGATGAACCAACCTCATCTACTCCTTCACCCATAGAGGATCCCCTTCATCTCCCTCTTCACCCATGGAGGAGTCCATAATTTTTGCCGATGCCATTTCACCATCTACCTCACAACCTAACGAAAAATCAACGGTATTAATTCTCCGACCCATGGGAGAATCATCCTCACTTTCTTCTCCACCAAAAGAAGAATCTACCTCACCCCACCTGCCATCTCTCCTACCCATGGGGATCCTTTAGATACATCATTTCCTATTGGTGACAATTCCCCATTAGCATTCTAGGATCCCATTGATCTTCTCTTGGCTCTTTTACCTACAGAGTCCGAGGCTAACTAGTTCCTTATCTCACAAACATATTTTATAGGGATTTCCACTAAACCAATGACATCTCCTCTTACAGTGGTACCATTTTCATGCCCCGGCCAACCGCTTGGATTACGTTGATAATTCCATGCTTTGGGGACACCTTCGGTTACCCTTTTCAACCCAAATGTAAATGTCACTTACTAATACCTCCACAATCTATCTGAAGGTATTTCAAGTGACCAAATAAACCATGACCATTCCTGTTGAAACGGCTTCTTCTTCATCACCCTTTCCTACATCTAAACCTTTAACCATAACCAAACCCATTCCTATGCCTAAGAACCTACCTGCACCTAAATCTTCTCCCATATCTAGACCTATCACTACCCTAGGTGTCATGCCGACATCAAGCCTTGTCCATCCACCCGTCAAATTGGACTTAGCCACATCCTCCCAAGCTTGCATAAAAACCAATCCTCCACCTAAAAATAAGACCCAAATTTTTAGGCCACACACACCAGTTTCACCCACCACACCTTTGTCACCTTCACCCTTCCATCTATCCTAGGGCCTCACCCATCGACCTTGGCCAAACAACCACCTATCCAAGGAAAATAAAAAGTGCCACAACATGCCTCTTCATCACAATCCTTTATTACACCCAACCTATCAGCACAACATACACCTTCGCCATTACCTACATCTTTCTTACCACCTATACCCCCACCAACTACAATAACCTCATCACTACCTATGAGACTTTCTTCTCTTCAACTTGTACCTTTTAAATTTTATCCACCAATAACCTTTACCACACATCCATTATCACCATGGCTAACCCATCCTATTCCATTATTCGATTTTCCTTTGGCATCACGTACTCCTCCTTCACCTTTACCCAAGAAGGTGTAACTAAAATTGAAAAACCCACTACCCTCCAAGAGGTAGTCGAGCCTACAATGCCTTCCATCGCTAGTTCATCTACCACACCCTTACCCAGGAAGGTATAACCCAAGCCTAAAATAATACCACCTACCAAATCGGTGGTCAAACCTATCCCATCTCTAATTCCACCTCTTGTAGTACCTCACACATCACAATCACCTACACTTCAATCTAGACCAACACTCACCTCACATTGCAATCCATTGGCAGGTTCTTACGCTAAAATTCTAGCCAAAATTTTAGAGATCATTGTCATCACATTACCCCCTTAAACCTTACGACCCACTCAAGCCCAAACCAAAAGGGTTTGACGATACTAAAATTTGCGCCTACCATCATGTGCTAGGACATGATGTAGAAAATTGTAAGGCTCTAAAACCATTCTTCTCCAACTTTGTCCTCTTGAAAAAAACTTTGATGACAATGATCTCCTAGATAAGGACCCATTTCCACCTCCACCTATCACCACACATCCTCACCCACTACCTATTTAGCGACTTGCATCACCACCTCCACAACCCTTTTATCCACCTCCAAAATTCAAGATCAACATGGTCCACATAAGAGAGCTCGCCAAAACCCCACCAAAATGCCAGTGCGCCCTACTCATTTCACAAGGTTCTTACCCCACATTAGGTTTTTTTCCATCATGTCATTATACTACTCATGACATACCTTCTCCATCCACCTCTCTTCCTTAGATTAACATGATCCAAGTTGCCACTCGTGCCCAAAAAGAAAAAGGAAAAGAGAAAGCAATTATCTCATCCGCTAATCCTATACCCAACATACCATCTAGCACCCGCACCAAAAATCACCATTAGGGGACCCATATACCCCATTTCCGATGGGGTCACCCATCATACAATGATAAAAAATTACACCAATCCCCCTTGAAAATGTCTTTGTACGATCTCATCCAAACCTCTAAATCTCATCAACAGGACCTCATGGAGGTTCTCGATCATCGAGGTTGTACCCAATGACACTATACCTATGGCATACATTATTACCCCTCAGCAAGTGGCCTCTTTCACCAATTCATCACTTTCCTCTACACCTTCTACCACTCATCAAGTCATACCCTTAGTTTCTATGAAGACGATATTATACCTCTTCAATCAGATGATCCTGATCCCGCCCTTTTCATTTCCATTTATATTGATAATATTTGCATTCAAAACTTTATGATTGATGGCAATGCTAGCATCAACATCATCTCCTCCCACGCATACAATCAAATGCGCATCCCTTAAAATTACATGCATAATAACCTAGTTATGCTACATTCATTCAATGACACCATCACTTCCACTCTTGACACCATCATCCTCCATGTTTGTGTGGGCCTCCGTATCTGTTCCAAAAATATTCTATGTCTTAGAGGGGGAGTTCCAATACAACCTATTTCTTGACTAACCTTGGATCCGTGTCATGGGTTGTGTTCCTTCAACCTTACATCATTGTGTAAAATTTGAACATGAAGGACATAACTATACCATCCTCACTGACCCTTTGCCATTCAAAACCTGTAACATGTTATACCAACCTAATGATGTCCTTATACCAGTTAAGGCATCTACCAATGTTTCCACTTCTTCTTCACCCATAACCCCATCCACTGATGCTACTACTACCTTTTCCACACCTACCTCCTCCATTCCCACTACTACCATAGCTTCTATAGCTGACCCATCCGCTAATCCTTCTACTTCTCAACTGACCAATGCTTCTTCCTCCCAATTGCCTAGTGATTCATCTATTCCTACCACCCATATACCAACTACTGATCCCTTAGCAGGTGTTTTTCAACATCTCACTCTAGGGGAGTACCTCCTGTATACAACATCAACACATTCCTTACTCCTCAAGAGTATGGTAACCTTCGTAAAACTTAACCTATATGGGGACTTGATACTTCTATATAATTTCCTGAGCCACGTTCCCAAACATGACCATTTTCTTCTAACCTTTAATCCCTCACCAACCATCACTTCACCCACACTTTCCTCCACCACTATGCATGGAAAGGATTTGGTTTTATGTTCTATGAACAAGGCTGTCATACTGTCATCTTGTGTACTACACATAAACATAACAACCACAGTGGTATTGGCTTTTCCGAACCACCTTTCAAGAAATCCCGCATTGAACTCATTGAGGATGAAAAACCTTCTTTACCCCATCTACTAACTTCCCCACCTTGACCCATGGAATCTATGGATCTAGAATCCATTTATTCTAACTTTGTTTTCGTAAACACCATTTCCCTAGGACCTCTAACTTATCAATGCGATGGCGAGGCTCCCTCTTCCCTTCCCTTCCTGTATCCTGACATGATTGATGATGATACACCTTCTATTAACATTGTTCAATGTCATGACGATGAGTTTATTCTCACCTACCTTGGTATAGAAGATTCTTATATTCACTAATCATTGCCTTCTGAGATGTAAACTATGATAAATGAATTGACCATAGAAATCAATATTAACACTCAGGATGACCCGTACATTCTAAAGATAGGCCAATATTTAGATGTTGCTGAACAAGAAGCTTTTATCTCATTCCTCCGAGATCATAGCAATGTTTTTGCTTTTTCCTACGTTGATATGCCCCATATTGACCATAACATTGTGGTTCACAATATCGTAATCGTTCTCGAAGCCAAACCCATAAAATAGAAGCTATGAAAAATGCATCCTCGTATTTCCTTCTTCTCGGTCAAAGAAGAACTTCAACGCATTCTCTCGGTTTCTTTCATCCTACCCATTGATTATCCCTAATGGATCTCTAACATCGTTCATGTCACAAAAGTAATAGGAGGACTCCGCATATGCATAGATTTCCACGACCTTAATTTAGCTTTCCCTAAAGATGACTTCCCTCTACCTAGTATAGACCAACTAGTTGATCTCACCGTTAGCCATGAGATGTTATCACTCATGGATGGATTCTTGGGTTATAACCAAATATTACTCACCCTAGAAGATCAACACAAAACCTCCTTCATCACTCCCTAGGGAACTTTTACTATTAATTCATGCCCTTTGGCCTTAAAAACACTAGTGCCACATATCAGTGGGCTATGAATTATATATTTCATGACATCATGCATCACATATTGGAATATTATGTAGATGACCTTCTTGCCAAATCCAAACATCAAGCCGAACACCTTACAGTCCTTAAGGTCATTTTTGACCATCTCATCAAGTATTGTGTTCACCTTCAACCTAAGAAATGTGTCTTTGTTGTCCTCTCAAGAAAAATCCTTGGTTTTATTGTTTCTTTGTGTGGCATAGAAGTCAATCTTGCTAAAATAAAGGATATTTTAGAAATACCTTCACCTACTAACATTCACCAACTGCGTAGTTTGCAAGGCAAGTTGAAGTCTATATGTTGTTTTATTTCAGATATTTCTGACCACTGCCACCCCCTTTCATCATCTCCTAAAAAGGATGTCTCCTTCAAATAGGATGATGAATGCCACAAATCCTTTGAGGCCTTAAAATAGTACCTCCTCTAACCACCTGTACTCATTCCTCCTAAAGATGACCAACCATTTTACCTTTAAATTTCTAATACGGATCATTCCTTAGGAGTCATGCTCACTCATAGAGATGAGAAACACATGGAGCAAGCAGTTTATTATATAAGTTGTGCACTTTTGAATTATGAAACCCGATACACCCACACCGAAAAATATGCCTACCCTTAGTTTTTTTCACTACTAAACTTCGTCATTACCTACTTAACCTTAAAAATTTGTTTTCACTAATACAGCACCCCTTACATTACATGTAAGCTAAGCCCTACCAACATCAATGTGCTACACATTAGCTCATGCTTCTTACAGACCTAGACCTTTAATTCATTCATAAAAATATCTCAAAGGCCAAGCTATCGCTAACCAACTTGCAGATGCACCTATCTCTGAAATCAACCTCTAACTTTGATTTCCCGATGAATCCATTCTTTACCATTTCATTGGATGATACCATTTACCCGATGAAATTATTCTTTGATGGTTCTAAATTTCGTGTGTGAGGTGGTGCTAGAGTTATCATTATTCCTCTTGATGGTGAACCTATGTCGTTATGTTTCAAACTAGATTTTGTATGCACTAACAATATCACCGAATATGAAGCACTTGTATTAGGCCTTCAAACTGCCACCACCTTAGATGTCAAATCAATTAATATCTTTGGTGACTATCAACTAGTTGTAAATCAAGTCAATGGTATATACCAGTGTCGTAATGAAATACTTCAAAAGTATAAGCATCATGTACACTACCTTTGATTTTTATGAACTTTAAAACTCTCCACGTTCCACTAACAAATTCATGAGTACCATGGCCTACCTTGCTTCTTAGATAACCTCCTCGCCCTCTAAATAAAAAAATATTTATCATAGTACAAAGGTTATAATCACCTTATTATCTATTTCGAGACGTGAACCTCATCAGAATTGTTCAACTTGATCCATGTGACCTTTAGTACAAGTATTTTGTTGACTACCTTTCCCTTTCAGTTCTACCTTTAGACCTTACTCACAATAGACAACACTTCTTTCTCAAAAGTGTCTCTCGTTATGTCATCATGGGAGGCCTTCTTTATAAATGTGGTTTTGATGATATCCTCTTGTGATGCCTTACAAGTTTTGAAATTACCTACACCATCAAGTAAGTTCATGATGAAACTTGTGGAGGACACTTAAATTGTTTAGTTTTCACTAAATTCATTCTTCACCTAGGCTATTATTAGCCAAAATTTTCATGTGATTATGTCAAACACTATGTGAAGTGCCAAAACATGTTAATCTTCATCAAACACCTAGTTATGCCTTACAGATCACATGAGACCTTTGGCCTTTCTCTCAATGGGGTTTGGATCTTGTTGGAGAAATCAATCCCCATTCTTCATAGTGCCATCAATGGATTATTACTACTACTGAATACTACACTAAATGGGTAGAATCCATACCTCTTATTTCAACAAAATATGAGAAAATATGTGAATTCATCAATCATCATATCATTTTTCACTTTGGTGTTCCCCATCGTCTAATCACTGATAATGGAAAACAATTCAAAAACAAAACTCTACGGAAGCTTTGTGATGCCTTTGGCATTCAACTTAGTTTTTCTTCACCCTAATACCCTTAAACAAATGGCCAAGCTGAATCCACCAACAAAACCTTAAAAAAAATTCTTATGAAATTTGTGGATGATACTGGAAAGGATTGGCACACACACATTCCTTTTGCCTTATGGGCTTACCGTACTAGTATTCATACCTCAATTGTGGCTATACCTTTCTCTATGGTCTATGACACAGAGGTTGTCTTGCCTCTTGAAGTCCATATTCCATTTCTTCATATCTCACACAAAGATATGCTCAATGATGATGACTTTCACCAGAATGTTTGGCACAACTCAAGTTATTAGATGAACGTCATCTTAATGCTCTTGATCACCTTCAAATCTACCAAAAATGTATCAAATGTGCCTATGAAAAATGCATCCATGAACGAACCTTCCAAGTTGGTGACCTCATCCTTAAAGAAAATAAACATGTAACAAAAGAGGAAAAAAAGTAAACAAGGCAAATTTTATCCTAATTGGCTTAGACCTTATATCGTTACTCATACCTATAGATTGGGTGCTTATCATTTGTCTTCACTCAAAGGTAAACCCAAACCTGAACCCCTCAATTCCTTGCATCTTTGACCATTCTACTATTGAATTAAGTCATATATCACCTCTTGTTTATTCAATGCCCATTCCTTGAGCACCGTTCACCTTTGATTCTACCTATTTTAAGGATCAATAACTAAACCAGGATCATGTGATTACCCATTACCTCTCAACCTTATCTTCAATATGAGTACCATGGATCTACTCATGACATGATTCTCATGGATAATTTTCATCTATTTCAAGATGGAATCCCATGGTCATTCATCACTTAAAACCTCTCCATCATAATTAACCTCTGTGTTCTATAGTTTTGTCTTCAAACACCAAAGCCTATTTTCCTCTATAGTCTTATCCATGACTTAAAAGGCCAAAATAAAAACAATTTCAAAAGTAAAATGGGATTCCACTCCTTGATTCAAACTTCCAGCAAAAATATGACTCCCTCAAAAAGGAAATCTATGCTTTTTATCTCGTGGCTATAAATAGACTGCTCCTCGAAGGACAACTATACGAAGCTAGCTGTATTTTTACTTAGTCTATCATCAAAAGAGGACTATTCTTACAAAAATAAAATAAAAATATTTTGAAGCTTCCCACATTGATCAACTTCACGAAGACCTCAAGGAGATAATATACTCATCCCACATAGACTTCCCACATCGATCAATCTATCAAAAATAAAAGCAAAAGAAAAAAATTTAAATTTTTCATCATGGACTTGCCTATTGTGATCTTGGGTCTCTTGCCAAGTCAACATACTATCTCACACTAGGTTATGCTAAAACCAACCTGCTTTCACCTTATCACCTTTTCACCCTAATTTCCCACCCGCTCAAGGGATGTTCCGCAAATGTGAAATTTTGTAATCATGAGACTTTCTTCACCCTTAGAATAGTAAATCATGCAAACACCTTTAGGGTCTTATGTTCATAAGCCCATATTTGGTATGGTATATTTTTTTTGGTTCTTACCAATTAGGCAGCTCTCCTGTCACCTCTTACCACTCACCTTCTTCATTACTTGTTGATTATCCTATATAAGACCAAGCCCTCGACACCTCAAATTAACCACACCTCAATAACCTCAATTCACTCATGCCTAAGTGACCTAACCTCAATCATACCCAAATAACCTCGACTCAACCACGCCTAAAACCTACTCACCCATTTCTCTACCTCATCATATTCTTCCCTAGCTTATGGGAGAACTACATCGGCCTGAGGCCCCTTTTTCCGGGGATATGTAGGCAGCACTCTGAGGGCATGGGGCCCTTGGAGGTTAGCTCGACACTCTTTACCCTAACAAATTCCCCCATGTCCCCATGTTTTCAATTAACATTTCACCTTACTTAGTTTCCATTTTTCACAACACTTGGAAATTAAACAATTAACAAACATAAATACCTACCATTTTCTTACAACATCATATCATACATCCATCATTTCACATTTCCATGATATCAAATATTTTTGAAATCTACACCATAACATACATATACATCATCATTTATTTCCCATGTTACCAATAACTTGGAAATTAAATCAAAACCAACAAACCTTAACTCCACCATGCCTAACTCACCTAGACTCAATCATGCCTATACTTGACTCAACCATGCCTAATTGACCTAAAATCAACCATGCATAACTGACCTAAAATCAACCATGCCTAACAAACCTAAAACTCCACCATGCCTAACCGACCTAACTCAACCATGCCTACATGACCTCGACTCAAACATGCCTAATTCACCTAGTTTCCATCACATACACAATAACAATGGAAATTAAAACCAAGTACATCATTAATACATACACATCACCATCAAAATCATCATCTATATCAATGAAAAGATCTATGTATCAATACATATGTACACAACCACAAATAAATACAAGTATCTCAAGATGCTCAAATATAGTCTCACTATCTTTGGCACGCAGGCCAATATAATAATCAAAATCACAAAACTCTCATGTACATCCTCACTATCATCGAAACACAGGCCATGGTATATATAAAAAATCGATACACCAATCATATCAGGTGACTAGTCATCACTCCATCTGATATCCATGTCTATCTCCTCCTCCTCACCTCTAGCTCAACAACTTGCCTACACCTCCCCACCTAGCATGGGTCTCACCTACTCTCTACCTTCCCCTCACTGGGACTGGCCTCTGTGAACTCGTAGCCTTGCCCTGACCCTACCTCTAAGATTTCTCGCCTGTTCTCTCATAACTATGAGTGTGGGATCTCACTCGCTGCCTACTATGCATTGTACGGCATGATAGGAAGGGAAATCTATCCCAGCGGTAGTCGATGATCCTGTAATACCGTGCCTCACTCGAGCATCCCTAAACCTCACCATTGACACTATCATAGGTGGTGCCATAGGTCTCATAGTAACCTGTGAGCTCGACATGCTAACATTAGCCTCGTACCATGTACCTATGAGTCATGTCCTCCTCCATGTACCATGGGACCCTATCCCACCGTAGTTTCCCGTAGTGTGGGACCATGTCCCCAAGTCTCGTGGAAGTGCCTCGTGATACCACCTCGGCCTATAAAGCCATAGATTAAGCCTATGTAGTGGAAAACTAGCCCTACAAACCTCTACCTATTCCTGTAAAGTGACTACATGTCCCCCATCTCCATCTCCACCCTATGTAGGTGCCTATCCTTGTGCTATCTAGTTCGTAAGGCCACTACATGCACTTGTAAAATGGAAACCTATGCCTATGACCTGGTAAGATGCCCCTATAAAGCTTTAATTTGTGCTTGAATGACAACCACCGACCTCGCAATGTATCCTTGTGTATTGTGATGGTAGCTAACTCTTGTTGTCCTAGCCTCAGTGGTGTTGCTCGTAGTTGTGCTGCCCACCACTGCCTATATCTATTGGTGACCCCCACATCATCTATCCACCTATCCACCACCTACTCCTCCTACCCTATCGGCACATTCGATAGGTGTCATTATTCCCTTCATTTAATAAACTCTTAGTTGATGTCATATTCAAACTAGGGGTGTGTCTGAAGCTATATGCAATAAGAAGAATCTTAGTGATCTAGTAATTGATTGTAGGTATTTATTATTTTTTATATTTTCTGGGGTTTTGCAATGTCTTTAGGATTCCCTAGCCAAATCCTTATTAAAACTAAACTATAAGAAACTTGCTAAAATAAAAACTCATTGCTGAAATAAATAAATCTTCAGAATTAAATGTGTCTTAGAAATGAAACACACTTTTACATAATGAAACAAATTGCTTAAAATAAACACTCTTTACAGAATGAAACAAATGGTTGGAAATAAACACACATTGCATAAGTAAACACACTTTCTTGAAATGAACACACATTTGAAAATGTTGTTGAAAATGCTTACAAGGAGATAAGAGTCTAATCTATAACACTTGTAGGGTCAAGTACATAATAGATTTCAACTGAAGAATCAAACACATTTACATAATTAACACTTAACAAATTTACATGAATTGCTTAAAAATTATAAATACCAATAAAAAATAATCATACTTCTTAGAGGAGTGGGCCCTTTCTCCACCTTGAATCAGGAGTTGACAAAGTATGATTCTCTCAAAACAAAATGGCTATCTTATTACTAAAATTTTTTGTCTTACAAACTTCACTGTATATCTATCATATATCTAATCTATCTGCAGGTCCTTATATATATTTCATCATCAGACGATGCATTTACAATCATAAGTTCTCAATAGTTGTCCATCCATCAATAGGTTATAATGAAACAAAATAGTGCTCAAATTAGATGTGGAATTTAGAAACCTTGCTAGACATATAACTATATGAGACTGCATACACATTTCTGGAGTATGAAGAATCAAAAATTTGTTGATTTTATCCTGATTGGAAGGCCCATTAATTTCTCTATCACCATATTTTTCAAAATAAATAGATTCCTATTGATTCTGGAACTTTGGAGAAGTTTCGGATCCAAAGGGAACTATTCCGAAACTAACTGCAAAAGTTCTAGAGCTAAGCACAGGAGTTCTAGAACTAAGTTTTGGAGTTCCAGAACTAATTCTGAAGGTTCCAGAACTAAGCGATAGATTTCCTTTTTTGTGTGATGGAGTTCCATAACTAAGTCTAGAGGTTTCGAGCTAAGCCGTATTTAAGCCAATGTTCCCAAAAACGTGTTGGTTGCTTCATACTTTGTTCTTCTGACTGAATGTGACCTATTTTATTACAAAAACTGAATTTCCACACACTTTTTAGGAATTACAAAAATTTAGACTTTAAAATTAAATCAAACAAAAGATGGAAAATTACATCCTAGCTTATACTAGATCAAATAAAAGTCACAAAATGTATTCAAACTTGATAAAAAGGAGAGTAAAATTAGATCATTTATTACACATTGATGAGGCATATTTTAGCCTTATCATCTCCCCCACACTTACTTGTTTGTAATTCTTATTACAAACTTTTACTCTTCAAAACTTGGGTTGTGAATTCTGCATTCCAATTAACTACTCAAGTCAAATGGCTGAAACTAAATATCCCAATGCTTCAGTTCAGAAGTACTATACCATGATCCTCCTTCTATCTTTCTCTACCACTCCTCAAAGTGAGTGGGATATTGAGGCTCTCTATTTATCCATGGAGACATGAGAGTTATAAGGAGAGGAGGCCTTGTTCTCATTCCCATCCATATGCCCCTGTGTTTTTCATTGACTGAGGAATTAGTGTACACATATCTATAGCTCTTTCTAGAATCCATATTAAGTTTGTGGGATATATAAATTCTTTTCTTCTTAATGAAACTTCGAGAAAATCCCATCTCTTAAAGCATCCATCATAAATATCTTCAAATGTTTTCTCATCATAAGAGGTGAATACATCAATACTTTTCTCAGATCGACAATATAATGTGCCTTGAATTGACTGTCAAAGGCATGGGATCTAAAATGTATAGTAAAGGAAAATGGTTTTCCATAGTGAGCTCTCATGCAGAGGCTAGATGAACTAGCCTTTAATAAATGTTTAGAATCCCTCTCTTTCCATGCTATCTGATTTTGAAGTATAGAAACAAATGCATTTAGTTGGCTTTCCCCTACATACAAATTGATCATGAAGCCTATATTATTTTCCAACATAAAATTACAGAGATAGAATTCACAGAGAAGATTTTTCTGCTCTACACTGGCTGAGGAATATGTTGTCATGAACTCTAATTCATCTTTTATTTCATGTGGAAGGCCACATACAATCCTTGATAGTTACCAACAAATAAATTGATTTTCTAGAAAGACACTGTATGCAGGAGGTCTCCTACATGTGAGTAATATTTCACTCATTATGCAAACCATTTGTATCTTTACCAGACATTTAAATTTGTCTTCTTCCATTTTGTAAAAATTTCTTCCCATTCCTTCCTTTCCTTCTTCTCCTCTTCCATATTTCTTCTTAGTTCCTCATTTGATGTTTTAAATTCATTAAGCTTTCTGCAGGTATCATCCCACAACTTCTTAAGTGGCCAATAAGTCAATTCAGTTTGTACAACCTGATTCATTGAAGATATCTTTGACATAGCACTCTGTTTACTAGCCAATTGACATTCTTTCTCTTTTTCTACCATTTGTTGTTTGACCAATGTCAATTCTTCAGTCCTATCTGTGAGCTGAGTTTTTAGTTGCTCAATGAGCATTTCCCTATGCTCCAATTTGTTCTTGAGGAATTTTAATTCCTCATCCTTCTCCCTAATGATAAGTTATTCTCTAGACAAAAATAGAGCCTATCTAACTTGTTGTTTCTCCTCTTTTTTGAAAGTTCCTTGGGAATGAGCATTGCTCTTCCACCAAAGGGGATTTCCTTTCTATTTCCAAGATGCCAATTCCTCTTCTTCATGTGACAGTGTTGCTTGATTCACCCATCTCCTGAAAAGCCTATTCTTCAAATCTTTCATCTTCTTTCTCCACCTTAGTTTGACTTGGTCGAGGAGGAGACATTGCCATGCTACCCAGAATATCAGCAACTTCTTTCTCCAAACCATCATGTTCTTCAATATCCACTGGAGTTTCCCTAGACCTCTTATGAACTCTTTTTCTTTCAGGAGCTTCAAAATGTCCTGAAGTGGGCTTCCTCCTAGAGATTCTTCTGATTTTTACTTCATGATCCATCTTAGGTGAACTGTCACTGTCAGAGATAGATATTAGTTCTTCTGGTATTGCTGCAGAGGAAGGAGTTTCTTTTGAAGGCATAGTAGGTTTTACAACTTTTATCATTCTTTTAGATCTCCCCTCTTTGGCACATTAACCCCACCTATTTCCTTCTTTTTCTCTTCAAGTGAATCAATCTCAAAGTTAATTTTAGGGGAGAAAGGGGTTGGTATTCCCCATGATAATATCGTTGCTTTGTTTGAATTTGTTAAGGAACTTTTCCCATGCTTCTTCTCCATTTTTCTTTGAGATAAAATAGTGCTGATAGACTAGATGGACTAATCCATGATGTCTAATTATCCCAAATCCCCAAGAATACCTCTAATCCATTGTTTGGATGGAGTCAAAGAGGAACCCTATAAGGTTTACTATATACTCGGTTTATGTTTCCCCATACCTAAAATATATCAAAGATATTAAGGACCTCTCTTCCCACAGTCCCAAATTGACCATCAAAAGTTAGGTACTTAACTACCCAAAATGCTACCCTATCAAAGGGTTTGGGAATGCTGGCTCTTATGACCCCCTTGATTATTTTATTAGTATTATAAATATATTGGGGTTTAGATTCCCCCTCTTGTATCAAGGTTTCCACTAGTTATTTTAGGGTCCCCTTGACAGGATTTGGGACATGTACAATTGGTACCCCAGATACATTGCTCATTGTATTTATAGTAAAGGGAATTACAATGATTTTAACCTTAGTTCTAGATTTTTATAAATTTACAACAAATTCCCTTACCAATTCGTCATTGTACTTTGAGAATTTCTTTAGGAACTCTAGCCACCTTGCTTGTTCAAAAATGGCTGCCACTTCTCCATCTGTAAGAAGTTGTGTATCATCTTCTGGCTCTGACTTATTTTTGATCCCCATGGAAAAGAGGACGATTCAAATTATTCATTCTTTCAAATCCTTAATTTGTCGGAGATAGCTATGGAACTACTAGATTTAGCTATGGAGTCATTGGGTTACATTTGCGAATTCAAATATAATTATATTGTTTCTTCCTTGAATTTTTCTGCAACTACTTCTCAATTTCATTTATTCTACCTAAATGATAGCTCATTATTAATATGCCACCAATTTTACTTGTTCAATCAACATCACCCTCGTGATTACTTAATTTTAATCATAATGTATAATAATCCGACTCATCATATCGACTTCTTAAATCAAGTCTAATCACACATGCAAACTTTTAATTTAACCTTTAATAAGATCAAGACATAATTACCATCCTTGTTGATGTAATTTGTCTACTTTGATGACTCATCATTCCTAAAAAGGCCCAATCAAGGCATCTCAATATGATGTACCCAGACATGATGTCTCTGTACCTACTACCGTACGGGTGGAGGACCTTTTCCCTAACCTATCGCCTCCCTCATCATCATCTTCCTCCTCCCCACCATCAACATCCTCCCACTCACCCTCTGTAGGTGCCCTAACCCCTACGGCCCATGCTTCCTATGGAATAGTAAGATAGTGCAAAACATTATCACATACTAAGGAGTATACTGAATAGTGGTCCCGACATCTCTGACATGCCTCAATAGAAGCCATTACTATGGAACCATCTGATCAAAACTAGCATTGCCTTGATCTGGTTGAATCTGGGGCCCCATGTTAAATATCTCGGCAGCCCTATGGGCATACAACATGTCTGCACCAGGAACATCCTGAACACCCCCAAAATGTTGGGCATATTAGTCCATGTGATAGTACTCCAAAATGTAATCCCTAGTGCCTATCAAAAAGTTCTCTACCATTTCTATATTGAGCTCATCAACATCCTCAACCCATTGATAATAATGGTAGGGTCTCCACACTATCATCTACTGAGTAAGCTCATTAAAATCACACTTATAATTGTAGGTGCTACTTGTATTTCCTTGAATTTTGCCACCTGTTGAGACCCATCCCATAACAGATGGATCCTTTGAATCTTGAGCCCGTAACTCACCTACAGGGCGAGCAATAGCTATATGGTCCCATGACCAGATCTGTAACAAAAGTGCTAGACCCATGATCTTTTGACCATGGTATGTAATCAAATGCAGGTCCCAATACAAGTGTGCTAGCATACACCAGCCCCAACAATATCTCTCGCCTCGTAAAACCCCGAGATAACTCTAATGAGGCCAAACCAAAAGGTAGAACTTATCTTGTCGGGAAAAGAATGCCACTAACAAGTGCAATAAAATATACAAGATGTACTGATGAAAATGTGGCTCTATAATGTAATGGTTTAGATAAACCATCATCCCTCGGCGAGGTATATCCAAGCAACCAAACATCTTGATGAGACACCCTGTGATATCCTTATCATCAGTAGTGTACTCAACTAACTGGCCAACTATATGAACACGGAATATATGCCACACATCCTCAAGTGTAACAGTCATCTCCCCTATCGAGAATTGGCGAATGGTTCTTTGAGTGCCATCTCTTAGGCAAAGATGTAAGGAGACCATGGTCTAAGGTGATCGTAGGCATCTGCGTTACATAAGATAATCCAATCACATCTAACAATATCATCAACATATGTCGGTCATGTGAATGGAATCCAAATTCTATGGTGGATAGTCACCAGTTTATCACTCCCTCATCTGAAGTGATGGTAAACAAATCGCAAAAGACAATCCACATGTTACAATTCTCTTCTATCTAATTTTGTCTATTTTCTTCTATCTAACTAATTTTTCATCTCAATTCCCTCTTTTCATTCACTAATACTTCTTCTGGAACTTTGGCAAGTTGGGATTCATCCCTTCTTTGGTGTATATGCGCCCATTTGGGCATGTACATGCCCATTTAGGTGTATACGTGCACATTTGGGAATATATGTGCCTCTTTAGGTGTATACATACCGATCTATGTATGCACCTTCCATCACACATACACACTCATAGTAATGTGTACACTTGTGCCCTAACCAACCTACCTACCTTGGTGCATACAAATCCCTTTTGCCACATACATGCCCTTCTACTAATGCATTCCTAGACACATGCATTTTCTACCCAAACTTGTGTACACCAGCCTTTGGATGCATACACGCAATCTTACATGGCGCTAACATGTGTGCCTATGTGTACACATTTCAAAAACATGTACGCCCTCTTTGGTTGCATACCCACCCTTTGACATGCATACACATCCTACGCTAATTACTAACAATAATAAATGTAATAATAAATGCTAAAAATCATAAAGCAAGGTTAGGGCACTCACGAATGGTCCATCATCATCGTATTGGGAATAATCTGAATGGTGTCACTCATATGTGGTGGCTCTAAACTATGGCCATCTCACTAATCACTCATGATATCTCATGGTAAAACTTTGGCGAGAGATCGGTAATAAATAAAAATGATCATGATAATTTACCCCCTTGGGAGGGTATATATCTCTCCTTTTTCCCCGCCACAATGCCCTAGGGGCATGTTTTGACCATCGTGTTTCTTTTAACACTTCTTCTATTCTGTCGTGATGATTATTTCTATTAAATAATCATTTTTAACTAATTTTCACCATGTTGGGGCATATTTTTATTACCTAGCACCCATTTCTTCTCCTTGGGGAAATTTTCTTACTTCCTGACGATCTTCTACCTTCTTATTTCTTCTACTAAAAATCACAATTTTCCAAAAAAATCAGGAAAATAGAAAAATCCTAAAAATTTAAACATTTTTCAAAAATCCTAAAAATTATAAAAATATATATATATTTTTTGCAAAAATAGTGATAAGCCCATACTTGGCTGAAACTCATATCTTGCCCATGGTATTCATCCAATATCTTGCCAGTATTTTCACATGTTCACAAATTTAATGGCTCATGGATCATCATATCTATAGCCATCTACAAAGATATCCTGCTTTCTTCATCGGTATTGTGGGGTATATATTGTTGCTCGATTATGTTTTATTGTACACAATACTTTATCACTGGACCATGCATCCTTCATCATTTCCCCTAGTATGTATACTTTCTTGGGGATCATCTTTAACCCTTTTTGTCAATCATGAACATTTGGGGATATTCAGCTTGATAACAAAACATTTGTGCAACCGTCTTGACTGTTGTTGGTTTGAGTATGTGTGTTTGTACTCGTTTCCCTATTAAATGAGCTTGTTTCCTTCTCGTATTGCATTATTGTTTGTATGTTGCATTGAGTTGGTGTTTTCAGCAATGGGAAATTTTTCATAGTATGGTTCCTTATGTCATTCTAATTTTCTCGTATTATTATATTTTTAATAAGGACCGATGACGTAGATCCTTGGCAAAATGATGATAAGAATGTTGCTCTACACTGGATGTAAGACTAGTTCTTCCCTAGCCTTCTTCCTCTCTTCTCGATCATTCTCCTATTAATATTATTCTTCTAATTCACTTGGGGCATCCTACCCCTACACATTCTTCTATCCATTTCTCTCATCTTTTCGATCGTTGATCACCTTCTTTTATCACCCCATCAACACTCGAGGGGGCATATCTCACTTCTACTAATTTTTCTTCTACCTCTTCAAAATTTTACATGTATACTATCTTTGAAGTGGTGTCACTTACGCCATTCCAAAGAGGGGAAAATGTAGACACCTATAATTTAGATTTAGTAATTTAAATACTTAAATTGCGCTAATTATACTACTTCCCACAAATTGACGACATATCGTCAATATAGCACACTTTCTCTTCTATCGTCGTTAATTAATTACATTACACTAATTAATTGACCCTTCTATCCAACAAAGATGAAAATTAACAACCTTCTATTAATTAAACCCCTTTCTACTTGAATTTAATTAATTATTTGTAATTAATTAAGTTTCCTCTTCTATTAAGCCTAAACCTTTTATATTCCCTAAATCATACTAATTGTTCTTCTAAAAATCTTCTATAAAGCTTGCTCACCTATTAATTAATCACTTGGGTTAATTAATAAATCCTCTCAAACCCCATGAGTCACTACAGGACAAATTAAACTCCCCTAAGGTTGACTCAACCCCTTTTCAACCATAGTCACCCCCAACTAACTCAACCTAGCTATTATCCCACATATAAAGGGATGTAGAGATTATTTTATCGATTCGATATCTAAGGAGACCTCCTCTTACCATCATAATTACACCTAAATGAGAATAAATCCTATACTATAGCCATTTTATCATCTTAGAGCATTCTTCCATTAGAGGACCTAGCTATCTTCATGATAAGAGTAGGCCAAAACATCCAAACATTTTTTCAACAAATAAACAAACCTTCTCTTCCCTTCAGGTGAACAACACTTTCCAATATTGACCATCATCGGCTTCTCTGTAGTGTCAATATTATCCTTCTCAAAATCAGCTAGGAACTTTGAAGATTGATTTTCCTTCTCTTGGATGAATCTATCGTGCTTATCAAACAAGTCCTCTAGAGAGACAGGAACTTTTGTGATTTTATTTCCTATCAATTATAACACTCCCTTTTCATCAATTCCTTCTTTCTCCTCTTCAGCTACCACTTCTTGATGTGTATTCTCACTTCCTTTAAAGAAGAGATTATTGAAATTATCTCTTTATTCTAAGAATGATAGGAGCTTATTATCGTCATTGAAGACTTTCCATTAGTTTACATTATCATGTACGATGGGTCTGAACACCATCTCAATGGTCACTTTATCTTTGGAAAAGTAAGGATGGGGTGTCACTAAGAAAGATGACATTGCAAGGGAATCAACCTCTTCATTTTCTCTCTTGGAATAGAATCAATGGAAAATGCATCAAAAGACTCAATGCAATCCCATACTCTGTTTCTATAATGTCAGAGTCTTAGATTTTTCACTTGGCATTTCTTTCAAACTTGCTTTACTATCACCTCCACATCATCGTGGAATTTTAATTTTTTGATCCCCATATCTTCTGCTATGTCCATGCCCGGGAGGAGATCTTTATACTCTGTCGTGTTATTTTTATTATACAATTAAAGCCTGGTAGGAAAATGGGTACAACTTTCTAGAAGGAGAGAAAACACTACACCTACTCCCAAACCTGCACTAAAATGACTACCATCAAATTTCATTGTCTCAAATAGAATGTTCACCCTTGGATCATCAAAATTTCATACCACGTACTTCATCTTCCTTACTAGAAGTAATTTCTTCATCTCTTCCTTTACTTTGGAATAGTTGCGGATGACCAATCCATTTTAATTTCTCTCGCCCAAATCCTGTAGAAGCTTCGACTCAAGTAGGATCCCGAAGGATGTTGGAATGTATACCACCCAGATGGTGAGAAGCTTCTTCTCTGGAAAATTACCTAGTGCTACATGTTCTTCCTTAATTCTTCCTACCAATGACACTTGTTTGGATTCCATAGAATAACATGAGCCATTTTCTCGGGTCAAGGTGAGGCCTAGAGCATTTGTAATTTTAGAGCTAGGAGAAGGACTAGATGAGTTAATTGGTATGGAAATGTGATCCTTACTGACCAATGGGTCTAGTTTCTCTTTAGCCAACTCTATCAAAGGTGGTAGTGGCAATCCTCTGCTGATGATTTTGTTTTGAGGAATTTCTTCAGGAGAATCTTCTTTCTTTTTCTTTTCCTTCCCTTCAACCATTGAAGATGAGGCTCCTTTCTTGGAATGTGCATGGGTGAAAATCACACATGAGAAGCTTGGGGTTTCTTCATCATTGTCATCTTCATCTCCATAAATGTACTAAATTAGGCCATTGTGTTTATCACCATCAACTTCTTCAACCTCTTGATAGTTATCATCATCTCCTATCCCTTCCTCTTCAGGTTCTTCTATCTCTACTTATTCCTCTAGCTCCTCGGTGTCACAAGTAGCATTGAAAGGTGGTGCTTTGAGAGTGAGCTGAAGAGGAGGTGGATCAATGCTTGGTCTATTGGGAGGATTTGGATTCCTAGAAGCATTCCACATAGTGATGCGAGACAATTTTTTCACGTAAAGCAATTAAGTCACCAAATGTTTTCTAGAACATTGGATCAGTGGTAACTGAGCCTAAACTATGACCCTTTTGCTTTCCATTTAGACCTTTCACTTTTCCAAAAAAATCAAATCATCCTTTGTCTCAATCATGAAGTCATGTGCTTCCTTATAATTTCTAGGTTGGGATCTTCTGAGGAATAAAGTAACTTCCAATGGAAAAGCATGGATGAAGAATATTTTTAAATTATTTTCAGGAAGCACGAAATCTTTAGGAATTATTCTTATCATCCTGTTATGTTTGGCAATGAAGTTTCACATTAATTCGAAACATTTTTCTTCATTTGTACCAACTGACGAAGAGATCCCGACAATATTCCATAGATTTGAACCTATGCTCGAATACACTTCTAATATCTTACCAACAGTGACATGACCTCGGGAAACATATAGAACAATTTGGAAACTTTTTCTTGAAGTGATTCCACAAAGAACCAGATTGATACATATTTGTGATCCACACCCAACACACTACAAGTGGTGATGAATGCTTCTACATGCTAATTAGGGAGTTGGGAACCATCCCCTGAATTTTGGAAAGTTTTTGTTGATACTTTTGGTATCTCATGGAGTGGTTGAGAAAGGAAAGTCGAAAAAATTTCCATCCCATGGTTCATTAGGCCTACATTCATCACAATCACGATCCGCCATACCATTTCTAATTATAGCTTCCAACCTCTCTAAGGCTGTAGCTTCAAATGTTGATCTTGCATCTACTTTGGCTTGAGATCTTTCAATCTCTTAAATTTGATCTCTTATTTATACTTCAACTCTTTCTTCTCTTTCTCTAGCTTCTTCTTCGGTCTCTACATCAGTGAAATCCTCAAGATTCTCGTTGATGTATGGAAACTCAACATCTAATGGATTGACCACGTTTGGGCTCCCAATGTGACTAGTTTTGTGATGAAGGGGAGACCTCTAAATTATGAGTATCTCTTGTCTTCTTTGAAGCTCTTCAAAAGTGGGATCATTTTTTCCTCCTTGTCTTTGGTTCTGAGTATATCTTATATCCACCAATTTAGAGATTTATGCTCTTCTTTGTGGTGTTTGAATTTTTCTATCTTTTTAATTCAGCAACACATTCTTCTTCAAGGTCAAATATTCTCATGGTGATGAAGTAGTGGTTGACACTTTTCCTGTTGTGCCAAATGGCCTCTCACAAATCTGAAGCAATATCCTCTTGAATGTGGAATAGTAATCTAGGTCTTTCAACATGAGGATTTCCTAGAATAGTCATGGTTTGAAGACATAAGGCTTGAGTGATTATTCAAATTATAGAAATATTATTTTTTGAATTTTTGGATTTTTAATTTGTTTTTGTATTTTTCAAGGTCATTTTCTAGGTGTAGATGCTACTAAATCTGAACCATGTTGGGCCTCAAAAAAATTTTGATGAGAAAATTTGTCGGGGGAAATTTTTTTGGGATTCTTGTAAACGCTCTAGGAATCTAAGTCCCTCTACTTAAATGGTGCAACTTCCATATATGCATGCGCTAGTAAGGTGAATTTGACCGAGGATCCAATAGGGGTACTCCACGACCACTGTGACAAAAGCTTGCAGATATCTACAAGGGAGAAATTTTATAGGAGAGCAGGAAAGGGAGTGAGAATGTTAGATAAGGGGAACTAATGCTACAAGTAGAAAATCAAAGTCTTGCATACACCAGTTAGAATTTTCATCACATGCACTAAAATTAAGAAGAAACAATCTTGCAAACAACAACAAGACCAAATATAATTTAATGAGCACAAAGTATCAATAAACCCCTTAGTCAAAAAGACTAGAAACTTCTTATTCTATTGATGCTCAAGCGAAATAATACATAGCATAAAAATGGAAGACATTTGAGATTAAGGAATAATGGAAGAAAGTTTCTCTCTCTTTGTTCTCTTCATAAGGATCTCTCTCTCATGAATTCATAAAAAAAAAAAACTCAAAATTCTAAGAAGGCTAAGAAGAACCTCAAATGAGGAGATCCTTACAATTTATAAAAAGAGATAACTCTTCATCTTCCAGGTGAATTTTATAATATCATATTTTGATTTTTGACTATTCATATTCTAATTAAATATTTAAGTCTCTTTTATAAAAATAAGGTGACTTAAAGTTTACATTATGTTTCTAAAGTCACTTAAAGATATATCAAAAAGTGCAAACCCCAACACAAAATTATAACATTGAAGAGAGAGAGAGAGAGAGAGAGAGAGAGAGAGAGAAGAAGAAGGAAGAAGAAGGAAGAAGGAAGAAGAATAATTATATAGAAGAATGAGCCACTGCAGTGGATTTTATCTCACTCCCGATGGTCTCCATCTTGCGTTGCTAAGAAGATCTCCATCCCTCTTAATTCCTTACTTAAACGTCTTCGCTGCAGGTCCCACTTTGTCATCATGAGGAATGTGAATGCAACTCAAGGTCTCTATCCATCCATCAGAAAAACTATTGATACCTTTGCACTTCCCGAACCATGATGGATGTATCTTTGTGATAAGTGCAATGTCAGCCCAAATCTCTGAGAGGAACTCCAGATATCCTTAGTGAAGGAAAATGGATTGCTTGCTTATTTCTTAACATATTCCTCAAATGGACAAATTAACTCATCGAAATTCATATCTTCTCCCATTGTAGGTACTCCAAGTTTCTGAATTTGATGATTGATACTATCATGCAACTTGTATGCTTGTTCCTATTTTTCATCCAACTTAGTTATGGCCCAATTGATTACTTTAAATCTAATTTCCAAGGCCCTTGCTCATATGCGCGAAAATTATTTAAAAAGAGTGCCAAAATTTTTTATCGATCAACTCTTGAGTGTGACTATCGCTAATTTCATTCACTACTAGACCCATAGGCTCCCATTACTCCCTTTCTTTCTCCATGTCTTCTTTGAGTGCCCACATCCTATTTTCTATCACACAAATGTATGTGAAGAGTTTTACTACCTCTTAAAGCACTGAATTTCCATTTTCTAAAATTGAGATGATCCATTCATTATTAGGTCACCCTTGCATTATGAGATCATGCGTCGATTACGGATTGAAGCTATTGATGGGTGTAACTTATTCAATGGGAATTGTTGTGGCATTCAGATCAACTAGATGTTGCACATAGGATGAAAGAGTTCACACTTGTTCCTTTAGCTCATCGATATTCTTCTTATATTCCTTGTTCCTTACCACCATGTGAGCGAAAGACTGGCTGATACTTGTGCAAATCCCTTCATAAGTAGCCAACACTAGTTGAATTGTGTTCATATAGCCCACCGGCTTGATTACTTTTGGTTGGGAAACTTCAATATTTGGTTACTCATTTCTCGATGTAGAACTATGAGGTTGTGTGTGTGAACTTCCTTTTCTTTCCCTTTCCCAATGAGGTAATTATTGATAAATCAAGGGCCACTAATTGTTGAATAGTTCGAGAATCAGGTGTTATTTTTTGTTACATCCATAGGAACATTTCATCGGACTCAGGCTCTATGACAGGTGCATCAATCATTCCCTACTCTGGAAGAGGAGGTACATCTTAGATGGGAGATACATTGGTGTCAATGAGAGGAGAGACCTATTATGGTGGTTTGAAGACCGGGTCTTGAACTACTTTCTCTTCCTTTGCTTGTGTTTTTGTCATTGGATCTTCTTCTTGCATCTTTGCATCTAGGTCTTCCCCTTACATTGTTGCAACAAATCCTTCTTATATCTTGGTCTTATTTGGTGACTTTTCATGAGAGGTAGTATCCAATTCTGTGGATATTCATCTTGAAATTTCTCCGGAGTGTCTTGAACTTGAAGTGACCCCCACAACTTTTGACAATGACTCCGAGAAGATTTTTTTGACTTACGGGTGAACCTTGTGACTGGATGATCATGGCTCTCTTTCTCTGGAACTAATCCCTTGTTATTCTCGACCACCTTATTAGTTTGCTCCTTTATATCACATGACTCACGAACATGCCGGTTGACTTGAGACAATGGAGAAACCTTGACGCGCCACATACTCGGGATCATGAATCTTTGTACCATCATTCTTAAAAATATCTTCATACCAAGAGAACTTGAATTTATTTATCTCATCGACTATCATCCTCATATGATCCTTTTCACGTACTTCAAATTCATCAATGAAATTGGCCCAATATCCTTTGATTTTTTTATCATGGCATAAGTTTGAGATGTGGAATAATCGGGGTCATCTCGGATGTCAAAATCGAGGCATGAAAATGTAGGAATGTAGAGTCAAATGTGTGAAGGCCACCTCCAGATGAGATGCATCATTTGCATTCTTACATGTGAATAACCAAAGAGAGATGGGGAATGAAATCAACTTATTTTTCTTTCTCCTGAGTCTATAGTTTACCTATATGCACTACCTGTAGAGTTCAAATAGTAAAATTTTGTCACTGAGATACTTGGGTAACCTCAGCGAAGCTTGGTCGAAGTCAAAAACTCACAAGTAGGAGAAGGTCGAGAATTGGATAGAGTAAGAGATATATTTTTTGATTAAGGATGCCAATTTTTGAGGGATCCTTGCCTCCAAATCACCCTCCAAGGTTCAGACCATGTACATTGTGAATGCATCATTCACATGAGTGAAGTTCCTATGGATTTCCTCCATCACCAACTACAAAAGTTTCTTGAATGCGGGAACCTTGGTAGTAAAGTTTTGTGTGAAAGCCAGTCCTTTCAACGGTCTTGAGCTAGCAAGCGAGATAGACCAAGTAAGAAGTCATGTGGAATTTCTTTGTCATGGGAACCTAGAGCAATTGTAGACGTAAATTATCACCGATTATCTATCCTTAGGAAATTACAACTAGTCTAAGTGGTAGTGTTACAAGTTGTGGTCTTGTAATGAATTGTTGGCATGATTCAAAATTAGAAACCCATTCTTAAGTATCTATGAAGAGGTTGGTCCAATAATACCTACCTCAAATAATTTTGTGTGCAATGACTATCACCAAAAATTCCCACCACATGCTTGGTCATGATATGCTTTAAGTAATTTTTCTTGCTACTCTTTGTTTATGCACTTAAGAAAGCATCCATCGGACCTCTTTCATAGAGTGCATGGTTAAAATCACAAAATTTGTTTCCTTGAGTTTGAGTGTTCTCCTTTTATTATAATTAATATGAGGTGGGAATTATCCATAAGTTAGGTAATAGGTGATATCAACATACCACTCGTTAATAGTAGATATAAAGAGGACTTGTGGGATATCTTAAAAAAAATTAGAGCAAGAGAATTTTTTCTCACCATGTTGAGCCTTGGGGGCTTCATCTTCGGAAATCAATCTACATAGCCATTCCCTTGTACCAAATTGGAGGGTAGGATCTCAAAGTTTTATTATTGAATCTTTGCCACCCATTTGCCTCTTTTAGCTCTAGGATCTTGTTATGTCAAGATGGACTTGATTTCATTGTCGGGGGCCATCACCAATGTATGAGAGTTGAGTATGTAAAACTTGAAATTTTTTAGAGCCTTGACCACCACATATGCATGTTTCTCTAACTGGCTGTAGTTTAGTTCATTATTTTTCAATTACCAACTCATGAAAGCAACAAGTGCCTCCACACCTTCATCTTTCTTTTGGACAAGAACAATAGAGAGAGTGTGTTCCAATGCATAGCAATACATGATGAATTATTTTTTGAAATCCGAGACACGAGAGTCAGAGATTTGCAAATGGATTTTTGATTTCTTCAAAATTTATTTTTCCCTCATCATTCCACTTGAATGTTGCTTGAGGTTTCATCATGGTGGTGATGTTCTTCATCAATTCTACAAACTTCGGAAGAAAGCGATGAAGAAAACTTACCTTGCCAAATGAGTGAACTCCCTTCTTGATCGTGGGAAGAGATAGTGCTTGAATGGATTTCACTCTTTCTAGATCAATGTGCACTCTATGCTTATTCACAATGTGCCCCAACAACTTACCTTCCGTAACTCTAAAAATGCACTTTATTATATTTAAGGATATGCCATGCTTTCTGCATTTTGTGAGTACACATTAAAAATGGTGAATATGGTACCCCTTCTTTTTTAAGAACATTGTGAGATAATCTAGGCATATGAAAATACAATGCTTCAAATATTTGAACGCTAGATCCATTTCCCTTTGGAATGTAGCTCATGCATTAAGCAGACTTAAGGGTATTCTGTTGTATGCAAAAGTGCCCCAAGGTGTTGTGAAGGTTGTCTAGGTGTTATCCTCCTCTACCTCCTTGATTTGATTGTACCCCAAGAATTCATAGAGTAATGAGAGAATTTTAGATCCAGTGACCATCTATAAAATGTGATCTAGGATGGGGAGGGGGTAATTATATTTCATGATGCACGCTCAAGATGTGGAAATCCACACATATTCTTATTTATCCATTCTTCTTCTCGCAATGGCTTAATGTTCTCCACCCACGTGTAATGATGTATTGGAAAGATGATCCTTGCATTGAGCATATTCATCACTTCCTCCTTAATGGTGTTTGTTATCTTTAGGTTGTACGGCAATTTTTTTCTGAATGGATTAACATCCGATTCAAAGGAATTGAGTGATGCATTTCCTTCAGTTGGAAGGATTTGAGCTCATCATAAGAGTAGGCCAAAACATCCAAATATTTTTTCAAAAAAGAAACAAAACTTCTCTTCTCTTCAGTGAACAAAACTTTCCGATATTGACCATCCTCAACTTCTCTCGTAGTGTTAATATTATCCTTCTCAAAATCAGCTGGGAACTTTGAAGATTGATTTTCCTTCTCTTGGATGAATCTATCATGCTTATCAAACAAGTCCTCTAGAGAGACAATAACTTTTGTGACTTTATTTCCTATCAATTATAGCACTCCCTCTTCATCAATTCCTTCTTTCTCCTCTTCACTACCTCTTCTTGGTGTGTATTCTCACTTCCTTTAAAGAAGATATTATTAAAATTATCTCTTTGTTCTAAGAATGATAGGATCTTATTAACGTCATTGAAGAGTTTATATTAGTTTACATTATCATTTACGTTGGGTCTAAACACCATCTCAATGGTCACTTTATCTTTGCCAAAGGAAGGATGGGGTGTCACTAAGGAAGCTGACACCGTGAGGGAATCAACCTCTTCATTTTTCTCTCTTGGAACAGACTCAATGGAAAATGCATCAAAAGACTCAATGCAATCCCATACTCTATTTCTATAATTTCGGAGTCTTGGATTTTTCACCGACATTTATTTCAAACTTACTTTACTATCACCTCCACATCACCTCTGAAATTTAAATTTTTTATCCCCATATCTTCCACTATGCCCATGGCCAAGAAGATATCTTCATACTCTGCCATGTTATTTGTATTATCAAATTGAAGCTTGTAGGTAAATGGGTACAACTTTCCGAAGGAGAGAAAACATTACACCTGCTCCCGAACTCCGCACTAGAATGAATACCATCAAATTTCACCGCATCTGCACTTGATCTTATTCCTCTTCCATAAGAAGTGGAAAATTATCATATTTTTATGATGTGAGGAATTAGTTTCCTAGCCCGTTGTCTTGAAATAAAATGTTCACCCTTGGATCATTATACTTTTATACTATGTACTTCATCTTCCTTACTGTCGGCAATTTCTTCATTTCACCCTTTACTGGAATAGTTGTAGATGACCAATCCATTTTGATTTCTCCTCCCAAATCCCTTCAAAATTTTTGGCTTAGTAGCATCCCAAAGGATGCTGGAATGTTTTCCACAAGGACGGTGAGAAACACCTTCTTCTCTAGAAACTTAGCTAGTGCTACATATACATCCTTAATTCTTCATACCAACGACACTTGTTTGGATTCCATAGATTAACATGGGCCATTTTATTTGTTCAATGTGAGGCCTAGATAATTTACAACTTTTTTGGCATCACATTATCGAGGCTCCGAAATCTACGATGGAATTATTGATTTGAAAGCCTTTGATGAGAAGTGATAAGTAAAAAGGCTCAACTTTGTTGGTTTTTAATGCACTAAGAGCTAGCATGTTTTGTGAAGGTGGTTTGGATGGTGTGGGAAGTAGGCATTTAGAATTTGAACTTTATTATATGGAACTACAACCACGGACTAAATATATAATCCTATCAAATTGGGTAGGGTGCGTCTGTAGGTAATCTAGCTCGTGGTCCTGGAATTTAGTTTTTCTTGTGTGTTCTACATAATCGGATGATATTATGGGGGGAAAGGTAGAAGTTCCAAGGATGAAAACATATTTTCATGATGAAGGTTTTTCTAATTTGGGGGTTAGATTTTATTTTATGGTTGTAGAAATTAGCTTGAAGGAAGATGGGGATGTAAATTTTGATGGTACCTTAGATGATTTTACAGAACAACATTTGAAGGAGAATTAGCTTTAACAATTTTAGAGCTAGAAGAATGACTATATTCCTTACTTGTTATGGTAATGTGATCCTTACTAACCGTGGGTCTGGTTTCTCTTTAGCCGATCAGTATTGAAGGTGGTAGTGGCGATCCTCTGCTAATGATTTTTTTGAGGAATTTTTACATGAGAATATTTTTCTTTTTCTTTTCCTTCCCCACAACCATCAAAGATGAGGCTCCTTTCTTGGACTATGCATGGGTGAAAACCACACACAAGAAGATTGGGGCTTCTTCATCATTTTCATCTTCATCTCCATCAACGTACTCAATTAGGCCATTGTTTGTATCATTGTTAACTTATTCAACTTCGTGATGAGTTATAATCATCTGCCACCTCTTCTTCTTTCAAGTTATTCTATCTCTACTTCTTCCTCTGGATCCTCGGTGTCACAAGCAACATTGAAAGGTGGTGTTTTGAGAGTGATCGATGAGGAGGTGGAGAAATTCTCAGTCTATTGGGAGGATTTAGCTTCCTTGAAGCATTCCGCATAATGATCTCGAGACAATTGTTTCTTTACGACAATTAAGTCATTGGCCATTTTCTGTAACATTGGATCAGTGGTAACTGAGCTTGAACTATGACCCTTTTTATTTCCATTCGGACCTTTCACTTTATCAAAAAAAATAAAATCATCCTCTATCTCGATTGTGAAGTCCTGTGATTCCCTCAAATTTCTTGGTTGGGCTCTTCGAGGAATTAACCAACTTTCGGTGGAAAAGAACTGATAAAGAATATTTTTAAATTATTTTCAAGAGGAAAAACATCTTCAGGAATTCTTCTTATCATCCTATTATATTTGGCACAACATTAATTTGGAAGAATCTTCCTTTATTTATACCAACTGGACCAAGAGATCCTGAAAATCTTCCATAGATTTGAACCTATGCTTGAATGCACTTCTAATATCTTCCCAGTAGGTGATAGACCTCGGTGGAAACATGTAGAACCATTCGGCAATTTTTTCTTGAATTGATTCCACAAAGATATAGACTAATACATCTTCATGCTCCACACCCAAAAAATTGTAAGCGGCCATGAATGTTGCTACATGTTCATCATGGAGTTGGGAACCATCCCCTCTAAATTTTGGAAAGTTTTTTCTCGAGCCTTTTGGTAGCTCATGGAGTGGTTGAGAAAGGGAAAGTGGGATGGTTTTTCCACCCCAATGTACATTAGGTATGCATTCATCACGATCATGATCTGTCATTCCATTTCTGATTCTAGCTTCCAACCTCTCTAAGGTTACGGCTTTAGCTTCTATTCTTGCATTTGCTTCGGCTTGATCTCTTTCAATCTCTCCAATTTGAGCTCTTATTTCTTCTTTAGCTCTTTCTTCTCTTTCTCTAGCTTGTTCTTTGGTCTCTACGTTAGTGAAATCCTCAATATTATCATTGATGTATGGAAACTCAACATCCAATGGATTGACCATGCTTAGGATCCCAATGTGACCAGTTATGTGATGAAGGGGAGACTTAAGAATTCTTAGCACTCTTATTTTCTTTGAAGCTATTCAAAATTGGGATCGGTTTTTCCTCCTTATCTTTTTCTTTGAGTGTATCCTTTATCCGCCAACTTGGAGATTTATGTTCTTCTTTGTGGTGCTTGAATTTTTCTTTGTCTTTCTAATTCAATATTGCGTTCTTCTTCAAGGTCAAGTATTCTCGTGGCGATGAAGCAATGGTTGACACTTTTCCTGTTGTGCCAAATAGCCTCTCAAAAATCTAAACCAATATCTTCTTGAATGTGGAAGAGTAATTCAGATATTTCAACAGGAGGATTTCCTTGAATAGCCATAGTGTGAATACATAAGACTCGAGTGATTATTCAAATTCCGAAAATTTCTTTTTGAATTTTTGGATTTTTCAATTTTTTTGGTATTTTATAAGGTCGTTTATTGGGTGTAGATTCTACTAAAGCTGCCCCACGGTGGGTGCTAAAAATATAGGTGAGAGAATTTTTCAGGGGAAAACTTTGTGGGTTTCTTGCCAACGCTCTGGGAATCTAAGTCCCTTTAGTTAAATGGTGAAACTTCTATATATGCATGCACTAGTAAGGTGAGTTTTATCTCGAGTTGGCCTTGCAGCCATGGATCCAACATGGGCACTCCACTCGACCATGAAGAAAAATATTGCAAATTTCTGCAAGGGAGGAATTTTCTAGGAGAGTGGGAAAGGGAGTGAGAATGTTAGATAAGGGGAAAAAATGCTGCAAGTAGAAAATCAGAGTCTTTCATACACCAATTAAAAATTTCATCACATGCACTAAAATTAGGAAGAAACAATCTTACAAAACAACAACAAGACCAAATAGAATTTAATGAGCACAAATTATCAATAAACCCCTTAGTTAAAAAAGGCTAGAAATTCATTATTCTTGTATTGATGATCAAGTAGAAATTGTAAATAGCATAAGAATGGAAGACATTTGAGAATAAGGAAAAAATGGAAGAAATTTTTGATATCTCTTTATTCTCTTCATAAAGATCTCTCTCTCATGAATTCACAAAAATAGCTCGAAGTATAAGAAGGAAGAAAACCCTCAATTGAGGAGTTTAATACAATTTATAGAAGAGAGTCAACTCTTCATATTCCTTGTGAATTTTCAAATACCATATTTTAACTTTAGACTGCTTCATATTCCAATTAAATATTGAAGTTTGTTTTATAAAAACAAAGCGACTTAAAGTTTACATTATGTTTCTAAAGTCACTTAAAGATATATAAAAAACTCCAAACCCCAACGTAAAATTATAACATTGAAGAGAGAGAGAGAGAGAGAGAGAGAGAGAGAGAGAGAGAGAGTTGGGAGAGAAGAGAAGAGAGAGAGAGAGGAAGAAGAAGGAAGAAGAAGAAGCAATAAGGAAGAAGAAGAATTATGTAGAAGAATGAGCCGCTGTAGTGGATTTGATCTCGCTCCCTGACTTGTCTCCATCTCACGTTGCTTTGAGAAGATCTCCATCCCTCCAAATTCATTATTGAAATGAGCTACTACAGGTTCCACTTTGTTAGCATGAGGAATGTAAATGAAGCTCAAGGTCTTTATCCATCCATCAAACACATCTGCGATATCTTTGCACTTCCCGAACCATGATGGATGTTTCTCTATGATAAGTGCAATGACGGCCTGAATATTTGAGAGGAACTCTAGGGAATCCTTAGTGAATCAAAACGGATTGTCTACTTCTTTCTTGACATATTACTCGAATGGACTAATAAACTCATTGGAATTTGTATCTTCTCCCATTCCAGTGCACCAAGTTTCTGAATTTAATGAATGATATTATCATGTAACTTGTATGTTGGTTCCTCTTTTTCATCCAACTTGGTGATGGCCCAATTGATTTATTTAAATATGATTGCCAAGGCCCTTTCCCATATGCATGACAAGTCTTCAGAATGAGTGCCAAATTTTTTTACTGATCAACTCCTAAGGGTGGGTGTCACTCATTTCATTCACTACTAGACCCAGAGGTTCCCAGTAATCCATTTCTTTCTCCAAGTATTCTTTGAGTTCCCACATCCTATTTTCTGTCACACACACACATGTATGCAAAGAGTTAGACCACCTCTTGAAGCACTGACTTTCCCTTTTCTAAAATTGAGCTAATCCATTCATTATTAGCTTGCCCCTACATTGTGAGCTCATGCATCCTCTTGATAGATTCTAGATTAAAGTTTTTGATGCGTATAACTTCTTCAATAGGGATTGTTCTCGGATTTCGGATCAACCAGATGTTACACATAGGATGAAATATTTTTCACTGTTCCTTTAGCTCATCAATGTTCTTCTTATATTCCCATTTCCTTGCCACCATGCGAGTGGAAGACTATTGATACATGTGAAAATCCTCTTCATGAGTAGCCAAACCTAGTTGAATTGTGTTCATCTCATAATTAGGAAGTGTCATCTCATCTATTGGCTTGATCACTTTTGGTCAGGATACTTCAATATATTGGTTACCTATTTCTCCATTGTATAACTATGAGGCCATGTGTGCAAAATTCCTTTTTTTTCCTTGGCCAATGATGCAATTACTTATAAATCGGGATTACCACTAATTGAACAACGCGAGCATTAGGTACTATTATATCCTACATCCATGGGAACATTTCATCGACTCAAGCTCTACAATAGGTGCATCAATCATTCCCTTCTTTTGAAGAGGAGGCACATCTTGGATGGGAGAGACATTGGTGTCAATGAGAGGAGACACCTACTGCAGTGGTTCAAAGACCGACTCTTAAAATTATTGTTCTTCCTCTGCTTGTGTTTCTATCAATAGATCTTCTTATTGCATCTTTGTATCCAGGTCTTCCCCTTGCATTGTTAGTGCAACCGAGCCTTCTTTTGTCTTGGTATTCTTTGGTGACTTTTCACGAGAGGTAGTCTCCAATTCTATGGATCTTCGTCTTGAACCTTCTCTAGAGTGTCTTAAAATTTAAGTGACCCCACAAATTTTGACGATGAATACTGAGAAGGTTTTTTCCGACTTGTGGGCATACCTCATGACTAGATGATCATGAATTTATTTCTCTAGAACCAATCCCACATTCTCCCGACCACCTTCTTAGATATTTACTTTATATCCCCCGAGTCACGAACGTTCCAGTTGACTTGAGATAATGGAGAAACCTTGACCCCCACATACTTAGTATTATACATATCTGTCCCATCATCCCGTAAAATATCTTCATACCAAAAGAACTTGAATTTCTTCATCTTATCAACCATAATCCTCAAACAATCCTTTTCCCATACTTAAAATTCATCAACAAAATGGGCCCAATAGTCTTCAATTTGTGGATCATGGTGGAATTCTAGTATGTGGAAAGAATTGGGATCATCTCAGATGTCAAAATTAGGTCTGGCAGTGTAGGAATCCATACTCAAATGTGTGAAGGCCACCTCCAGATGAGATGCGTCATTTACATTCTTACATGTGAATACCCCAAGAGAGACGGGGAATGAAATCAACTTCTTTTTCTTGCTCCCAGTCTATTGTTTACCTATATGCACTTTGTTTGCGAGAGTTCAAATAGTAAAATTTGGTCACCGAGATACTTGGGTAGCCTTAGCGGAGCTTGGTCGAAGCTAAAAACTCACAGGTAGGAGAAGGTTGAGAATTGGATGAAGTAAGAGCCATATTTTTGATTAAGGATGCCACTTGTGGAAAAATCCTTGCCTCTAAATCACCCTCTAAGGTTCGGACCACATACATCATGAATGCATCATTCATGTGAGCAAAGTGCATATGGATTTCCTCCATCACCAACCGTGGTTGCTTCTCGAATGTGGGCACCTTGCGAGAAATGTTTTGTGTAAGAGCCAATGCTTTGAATAATCTTGAGCTATCGAGTAGATAAACCAAGTAAGAAGTCATGTGGAACTTCTTTGTCATGGGAACTTGGAGAAATTGTAGATGCTAATTATTACCGATTATCTATCCCTAAGAAATTATTTTCTTCCCTTCACCACTTTCAAAATAAAAAGGACCATCCAATCTTGGAAGTCTCTTGTGTTTGCTTCTCCCATCACCCTGTTGAGGAGAGTGATTGCATTTGAATATCCCTCACAAATCTCACACCTTGAAGGTGTCTTGGGAATCCTTGAGGGCATTCTCCCTATCTTCATCCATGATCCTAGTGTAATCCCTTGCACGTATGCATCCATATTTTCACACTTGTGCAAGTCCCTTTCCTTTGAGATGACGACCATGTTAGGTGATGTCATAATTTACAGAGCAAGTGAGATGGTTCTAGGACTAATGACCACCATTTTCATACCATTGACAGCTCAAATTTTTCTTATTTCAAGTTCATAGTGGTGTGAGAAGGACAAAATTAGCTCAATGATTTGTACGGACATGGGGTGTCCCAGATATGAACAACCAACTTACGAGAACTTGGTCTTAAATCTTCCCTCATTCCTTAAGCAATCATGTGAGCCTTGGTCGTCAAAATACATATAGGAGACATCACTATCTTCTATCTCAACTAGGAAGAAAAATTTTGTGTTGGCTTCATCTGTTTATTTGTACTTCATGATTCCTCGACACTTACTATTTCTAGAAAACACAACTTACTATTTTTAGTAAGTATGAAAAATCATCTCCTTGTGTTCCTCAATTGGATGTTGCAACTAACTCGATTTTCATTTCTCCTTATGTTCCTCTCACCTTCTAGACCAATTTTTATTTTTATCAGTGCTTGAGACCATTTACTATTTTTAGTAAGTGTCGGTTTTGGATTGAGATGGCCATTTTTATGAATTTTAACTGTGATACCTCTTTTGTGTTCACCGCCTCCTTTCGCAATTTCTTGATTTGCCTAATTACCTAAAATAGCAGTCCCTTATGTAGAAGACCTGGTATTTTTATAAATTGAGATTCTAGTGGTCATATTGTAGTGGAATGAATCTTTCTGATATGTTTTTTTCCCAATATCACCCCTCTGAAATCTTAGACTTCCCGATCACCAATTTGTGAGATTTTAAAATTTCAAAATTTTGACCTAGTGGTAGCTCTAGACATGGCAGCCATTGATAGAGCTTGAAAGTTACAGGTCTATTTTTCTTTTCCATTCATGAAAAAAATCACATTTTTTTGTGGGTTTTTGTTTCTTGTTCCATCGGTGAAATTTCTCTTCAAACCAATAGCCGGTTTGACGAGAAATAGAATTTTTATCTTCGTTGAGCTGAAAGGGATATTTCTTTGTTGCCAGTAATTTGTGACACATAAGGGGGATTTGAAGGTGATATTTTTATTTCCTTTGAGAGTGAATAACACAATAGAAAATGGTTCTCTGATTTTTGCAATGGTTTGTAAGATATGTCTGAATCTTTGATTTACGACAATGAGGGTTTTCAGACGATTTTCTCCTTCATTCTTCATTCCTTAAACTCTTCTGATCAATCCTTCCTCTAAAACCTATGTGTTTTCATGGATTATAGGGTTTGGTTTCTATGTCATATCTCATTTAGAGAAGAAATGGTGGATTGGGTGTCTAGATAAGAACAAACAGAGTGTCGACACGATGCAGTGATGTGAAGAAGAAGCAGAGGAAAAAATGGCTAAGTGCTGAACTTTAAAGCATTTAAAAATGCATATCAGGGAGTGGGGTGAATTTTTATGTCCCTGATGTCCCTTAAGCATTAAGGGATGAAAGGGACATCAATTTTCACATCGCACCTCCGTGCGACACTTGGCGGAAATCCAACGGTTGAGCACTTTGGTGAAAACTAGCTCTGGAGGGTGGAAATTTACTTTCACGTCCCTCATTTACCTTTTCCAAAGGGACATAAGGGTCATCAGTTTGCATATCGCGTTAGGTTGTGCCACTTGTCACGATCGAAGCGATTGAGGAAATGAGCTTTGACAAACACCTAAGGGCTAAACCTGTCAATCCGGGAGGTTCTATGTGTGACCAAAGTGGGATTCTTGGGGTTGTCTACATTTTAATATCCATCATATCCCTTAGCTTGAGGGATGAAAGGGGCATTAAATTGTGTTAGGCTTCTAGAGATGACACGTGTCCTCATGGAAATTTGACTAACTACGAGAAGCGCACCTTGAGGGCAACTTGAAACGGTGATAACTTTAGCTCCTGATGGAATTTTGTGGAAAATTGTTATATTAAATTGACTAAAAATTTCCTTCAGAATCTAATGGTGGGTGTAGCAGCTCTTTATTTCTCCATTTAATCCCTAATAGAGTGGATTTTTGATCTCGGTCCTTAGATGAGCATGGAAAAAACTAGATATAAACGTATTGAGACAAAGTGTTGTGAAAAATATGAAATCACAACATTTTATATATTTTAATTCCCTTTCCAAATATGTCTTGTTTAGCTCCTAACTCCATCCAGAGCTCCCAAATCACTTCCTAAGCTCGGTAGCTTTTTGGCCTTGTGCACTACCTAGGCCTATGAACCTTGTTTTTGATGAAACTACCCCAACTCCTCCAAATACTTCTTGAATCTTCCAAAATAAATTCCATGATGTTACTATACATTCATTTCACCTCTATGTTGGATTTGGCTCATCCTTTCTGCTCCAGGGGTTGCATTGACCTTGGACAAAGCTAGTGGTAGCCCTTCCCAACACCACCCAAAAATAGTAGTTTTCAAGAACTCCTAAAATCACCTAGGGGGTTGACTTGATTTTCCTAATTCACCTAGGGACTAAGTTGAAATCAACCAGGAGGTCATTAGACTAATTGGGTAGACTTGGGATGCATCGGAAGTGTCAAAATTGAAAGTTTCGACACGGGGGTATTTTGTCATGCTTAAAATTGTCAATTTTCCTATTGTACATTTTCATGACAACATGTAGTCAAGTGTACACCTAAGCAAGGATATCCCATAAGTGTAGGGAAATTACAAGTTATGTGGAATATTTCGAGTAGGATAATACAAATAAAGTGAGGAAAAAAATCCTACACCGATAGTGCCCTCGTTGAACCACTCAATCTGCACCATCATCGTCATCCCTAACTCACACCACATTTCTCGACTCTCCTTTGAATATGCCAAATATGATATATAATCCTCCTCATTTTATTATGGGGATTTGAAATCCTCGTAACCCAAATGCCATGAAGAATCCCGAAATGATGACACATATTGCCACTTGATTGGTCGTTGAATGTCTCCTTTGACTTGCACTGACGATCCGTGAGCTTGTGCCACATGGAACTCTCTAATTGGATGTAGAGTTTAGAAATTTGAACGTATGGGCCACTTATCTTATCACCACTAGTTTTATCATGAGATTGGGTCTTAGATTGCAAGAGTGGGGAGTTGGGGGTGAGGGTGCATGCTCGTAAGAGCATGCAGATATGGGAGGAAGCTCGTGAGCTCGTGAAGGAATGCTTGAGGAAGCCCGTGAGCTCGCAAAGGAATGTAGAGGAGCTCATGATGGGGAATGCATGCTCACATGAGCATCTAAAGTTTCATGATTGGGTTGAAGATCTGCCCTATTAGGCCACATAGCTCGGGAGGAGGGATGCATGCTTGCAACATAAAATTGTAAAATATAAAAATAGCCCCCATCATAAAATCCAATCAAAGTGGCATATTAGAAATGGGTTGAGTTCAATCAAGTAACAAAGAGAAAATAAAAAAGGACTAATGTCATTCAGATCTTGTTTCATTGTTCAAAAGTCATGTACTTAACAAACTAAAAAAGCATAATGTAATAATGATTTTGTGTAGATTTTAGTGTCTATATGCATCTACTATTCAATTGTTTTAAGTAAGATAGATGGAAGTGCATAAACTATAGGGAAAGGAAAATTTATAGAAAATCATTGATTCTCTTAGATGCAATTTCCTTCTCTCTAAAGTTTTGTTTGTTTAGATATAATTTACTTTGTTTTTTGAGTTATGCCATTGAAGATAATGTTAATTCCTAGAGTTTTTAGAGATAAGATGATGTTTAAGAAGTGATTACCTCATAAATTCAGCACTTTTTTCTTTGTACATGAAAAACATAAATTTACAAGCTTACGTAAATTTTTTGAAATATTTTCATTACCACACTTGAATCGCACCCTTTGTTTTATGTTTATGCATTAAAAACATAAATTCACAAGATTATGTACACTTATGTGAATGCATGACAAAATTTCAACTCTTTTGGTGCACATTTACAAGTAGGCATTGATAGGAGCTCTTATAAATTAAACACAATGTAGTTTCTTGCAGCCATAGATGGAAACACAATCTTTACCCATGAGGTTGTGGAAATTTTAACTAGGATAGGATTAACACTTTTAGCATAACATTTTATTATATGTTAGAGGATGTTAAATTGAAGTATCTAGTGTTTTTGTATTGTTGAGTATCTTTTTTCAATTTTTTTTAATTTTTAGAGATAAGTTATTGTACCTATGTGTCTATTGTCATTTTACGTGCTTCACCATGAGTCTAAACTATTGATGATACATGTATTCATCTTCTTTGAAAATAATCAGCATGTACTCTATTTTCCTTCGACCTTGAGAAGGAACTACATGGGAAATTGGGAGTTTGAAAACACATATACAACAAGATTTGGTCATAATGAATAGAACATATATATCATCCTTACAATGATAAGGGTGGGATTCATTGGTGATTTTTTTCAAATTTAGAAGATTGATGCCTATATTTTCTCGAGGCATCCATTGATTTTATAGCTCATATTAGAATATGGGATATGATTAGGTTTCAAAACTCCAAAATCTCCTCCCTTTCAATGGTTGCAAATTCAATAAATTTTGATTTAAAAATAGAGAGGTAGCTTTAGGGTAGAACTATGTAATATAAGTGGGGAGATAACACGATAAAGGAAATTGTGCAAGGGTTACTTAATTTTTTTGGGGAAAGAGGCATCCTTTCCTTTCATGTATTTGTTGTCCCTACCTTGATTTTTTCACATTTGATATTTAGAACTCTAGATTCCATTCTTGAATTTTGGTTGAATGTCGTCGGAAACACTAATTGTGTCCCATCTAGTATAACTTAATTTATTACTAATGGAATTGCGAGTAAGGAATTTTTGATCTTTTTCAGGGGTAAAACCTCAATTAAGAATATTTTAATGTTGTGGTGAAATGAAATGGCCTATTCGGATCTTCAAATAATTCTCGAACAAGTTTATAGATGGTTTTTCATTGTATAACATAGTGTTGTTTACTAGCCTAGTCCAGATTTAATATACAAAAAACTAGTCCTAGTAAGACACTATTTTTTCGTGCGTTGTTAATATTTAAATATAGGATTTTACTTATTCACAAGCACTGCCTTATTAAATTCCCCGGTCTCCCTTCCTCTCCCGGCCCGGCTTTGTTGGGTTCCGCTGCTGCCAGTCCTGTCTCCCCTGCTGCCCCTGCTGCTGCCCCCGCCTTCGGTGCTGCTACCCCCATGCCGGCTGCTCATGCTTCTCCTTCTTTTCCTCCTGTTGCTGCCCCTGCCACCCACCCTGTCTCTACCTCTAAACGTGTCACCAGGGCTTCTAGGAGACTCAACCTTGAGTCTACTGCTGAGGGGGTTGAACCTTTGGAGGACATTGCTCGTGATCTGCTGAACATTAGTAGTGCCAGTCCCCAGGCGGCACCAACGGATAACCCTTCTAGGAGATTGGAGGCCTTAGAGGCTGAGCTTAAATTGCTGAAGGATGAGGTTAAAAACCTTGCTAAGCAAAAAGGCAAACAAAGCATTGAGGGGGAAGGGAGCATTGGCAATAGCCAGATTGATGACATATACAAAAAACTGACCTCCTTAGACTCCCGCCTAGGGAAGATGAAGACTAGGCATGAGTATAATATTGCAGCCTTCAGGGCCATCGAGGAGTTCATCGAAGGTCATGCAAGAAGTGTTTCACATCTTAGCGGTGTCCCGGCTACACTTTGGGGTAATGAGAAAGAGAGCAAAAGAACCAGAGAGGAGCTCGATAAGACGGATGCTGCTCATATGACCACGCTGGGCATGTATCATGCTTGGAAAAGAGTAAAGACGAGTATTGATCAAGCGGCCAAGAAGTAGTCCCGACTACTTATTGTTTTTATTACTGCTTCTTGGCTGTAGGCTTGCTGTTTTTTTGCCGTTGTTTTGCTGTTAAGTCTCGTTTGTGTAGTCAAGTTTACGGGCTTCGTTGTTCTTTGCTGTAAATTTTGTGCTTTGCTACAGCTTCTCTGCTCCTCTCTCTTATTCCGGCTTTTAGGCCTTCTTTTGTACACAAGGGTATAGTCCCTTTCAAAAAACTATTTACCAATATTAAAAAAATATAGGATTTTACAATAAAACTGCAATATGCAAATAAGCTGTTTGATATTTAAATTGCAAAATAATGATAAAATTTGATTCATTTTTAATTTTTTATAGTGCCCCCTTTTGTGGTTTTTGTTTAGTTATTAGTTTGACACTTCAATTCTTTATCGAAATGTCCTGAGTCGAGTGATATGATAAAATAGATGCATTTTAGCATTTTACATTTGCTTTTCTCTTGTTTGGAAATTAAAAACATAGAAGAAACATGGAGAATCACCTCCCACATTAGGTAGTAAGTTTGTTTCAGATTTGATATTTAAATAAAATGTACTTCAAATTTCTATAAATTCCCATGATAAGCTTTGTTATATATATGTTTTAGTTTTTTTGGTGTTAATCAACATTGTAAGGCATGGGATGTGATAGTGTGACCATGAAATTTTTATTTTTGACATTCAAATGAGTATCACGTGACAATACCAACCTTAAATTTGATGTTTATTTGGACATCACTTTAAAGTTTTTCTTTTTGTTTGGAAAAGTCAATTGGAAAATGTTCTAACCTTAAATTTGACGTTCATTTGATTTTCACTTCTTAAGTTGAGAGGTGTATCAATATTTGTTTTCCTCTTATCCATTATGTTAACCTATTTTTGTTGCATTTGGATTAACTTTAACATTTTAAAGTGGATTTTGACTTGTGTTTATGTTATTTATAATGTCAAAATTAATATTTTCATTTATCTCTCATCAACTATGTGCACAAGAACTACCATACACATACAATAGAGGGTAATGCAATCCTCTTTTCATTCATGTCCATGTTTTTTCCCAATTAGGTGAGTCTTAATGAAACTTGTTGCTTCTTTTTTTTGCTAAGAGTGTGGATTGACCTAAAAATTTGGTTTGAATATGTAATCATTATGCTCAAAATGATAGATAGGATCATTATATAGAGTTATAAGACTTAGCAATTAAGATATCAAAACATTTGTTCTTTTGAATAAACCAAAAATAGTCAATTTACAACCAATTTAAGTTATACATTTGAACAAACTCTCACCTAGAATAGGCTTTCCATAAAGTCTTATATGGTCAAATTTAAGTTCCTATTTCTTTTATTTTGCTAAGTGTTATTTTTCAAGTTTTTCTAGAAAAATTAAGCTTTTATTCTCTGAAGTCATTCAATTTTATCTTTAAACTTTATGAATTCAGGGGTGATGGTTGAGATATTGTCACCAATTACCAAGTTTTATCAACATTAAGATAATAATTCTAGTAGACGTAACTTACAATGCAAGCAAAGGTTGTGGGTGGAGTGAAATAGTTTGATATGTTAAAAAAATGATTGTTCTTAAATTTGACTGTCATACAACAATTTTTTTCTTGCTTGTAGAAGGTGATAAAAAGTGTGATATCTTGGGAATACGGTAGAGTTTAGAGCCCATTTTTTTAGCTTCACATAGTGGTAGAACTAAGATGTGGAATTTTGTCACCAATTAGTGAGAAATTTGTGGATAAGGTAATAAATTTGTTAATAGGATTGGTATGTGAAAAATCCAAGATAAGAAATTGATCTCTTGTTGTTTTTCAAATAAACATGTTTAAGATATTTGTACCGTGTTAGGATCATAGTTAAGTGTAATTAAAATATTTTGTTTTGTGTTATGGGGTGCTTGATACGCACTATCTATTGTATGTATGGATAGGTGGGAGTTTTTTTGATACACAATGGTTTTCCTCTACTTAGATGTAAAGGAGGGTTGATACCTCAAAAATTTTGAGGGTACAAAAAAATGGGTTTTCGATGACTTATTTATACATATTGTAGTACCCACATCTTCCTCCATTAACACTTTAAGAAATAGCCATGTTTGTGTACAATAACTAGGCATAGTGCATATTTTACCTAAGGTTTTATGTGTGGCTCTCGTCACATTTTGGTTATGAATTTGGGAATTTTGTGTATTATTAGACATAGCTCCACTAAAATATAAATATAGGAGAGAATTATATAAACCTATTTTTTAAACTTACTGAATTTTGTTCTTCGTAGGTGTCATTTTACATTAGATTCCTTAGAGTCATTTCCTTAGGGGTACTACTGGGAGTGAGGAGTAATTCAAAATGGTTATATACATCATTCATTGGTTACATTGCATTGCTTAGAAGTGGTATGTATGAGAGAGCATTGATGTGTACTCTAATTATATCAAACTTCACACCTCTACAATCATCTTTTACTACCTCCTTACAACATAACCCTACCATCCTCCTACATTCATCCTCATACCTTGTTTCAACACACATACCTTCGTAATGCCCCCACTTTTTAAAACATATAAGTTTTCCTTCATCATTTTGAACTATTTGTTTGACTTCTCCATGACCTGGCATTTTTGGCTGATCATATTGACAATGGTTTATAATATTAGATGAGTAGATTTCTCAAGCTAATAGTATTATCCATGGTCGATACTTTCAGTGAGTATTTTAAAACAACTAACGATATTAACCATGATCGATTTCATCAACTAACATAAATTGTAAATGCTATTACATGGCTATTTATACCCAATACATGAGTTCTCTTTCTAACACACATTCATCACTCATTCGGTCTATTGGAACTCACCAATATTCCCTTAAATACTTAGAGGCATTGAAGTTGGTCTTGTTTGTCTTCTTTAGAGTTCACACTTGAAGCATTGGGTACTTTATATATTTAAGCATGAGAGCTACACTTATCATGGTTTTCCAAACCTTTGAATTATTAAACTAGAGGTTTTCTTAGGTATTTTTCTATTTATTTGTTGTTCCCCCACATCACTCTCTCACAAGGTTTTGTTGACCATGGGGATAATTTAATGTGTAAATGATGTCTTCAAGTAGGTAAGTATCTCTAACCTCTATTTTCCTTTATTTCAATTCATATTTGAATGCTTGTTTGATGCGGTCATAAATAGATTAACATAGGGAAACACATTTTGTATCTATTGGCTCTTGCCTAAAAATCCTCATTTTGGGAATGGGAGCTCATCAAAGCTTGGCTACAAGACCCTTTGACTATTCCCATATGACCCAAGCACTTGGCTAGAAAATACAAGAAAGGAGGCTTAGCTCTTCAAATGGTGAATTTATCAAGAACAAAGAGAAACTTATAGTCTATTTGCTATATGATTTGCTTTTGTCTTATTAAGGAATTTAGGTGTAAGTGTAAAGGTAGAAGAAGGGATCTTTATATAGCCCAATGGATAAAGTAATCTCTACATCCCTTTGCATGTGGGATAATAGAGATGTTGAGTTAGTTATGGATAAGGGGGGTTTAGATAGGGTTGAGTTAACTTTAGGAGAGTTTAGCTTGTCCTTTAGTGACTCATGTGGATAAAGGGGGTTTATTAATTGATCAAGATGATTAATTAATATATGTGCAAGCTTATAAAAGCTTTTAGAGGAATATTAGCATGATTTAGACTATAGAAGGGGATTAAATCAATTAAATATTGATTTATTGGTTTAATGAAAGGGGAAGATAATTAATTAATAATAATTAATTATTCTAGATAGAAGGAAGGATTAATTAACGAGAAGGTCATTAATTAGGGTATTCGTTAGGATAGGTGACTTAATTAATTAGCGTAGTGTAATTAATTAATGACGATAGGAGAGAAGGTGAGCACTTTTGACGATATGTCTACAATTTGTAGGAAAGGAGATAATTAACACAATTTAAGTATTTAAATTTCTCAAGCATAATTATAGGTGTCTACATTTGCCCCTTTTTGGGATGGCGTAAGTGACGCCACTTAAAAAATAGTAGACGGATAAAATTTTGAAGGGGTAAGAAGAAAAATTAGTAGAAATGAGAGATAGCCCCTCGAGTGTCGATGGGGTGATGAAGGAAGATGATCGACGATAAAAAAATGTGGGAAATGGAGAGGAGTAGGAGTGATAGGAAAGTGATGTAGAAGAAATATGGAGAAGTGGAGAGAAGAACTAACCTCTATCCTTTGCATTGGAACAAATTCAGTGTGATCATATTGCCAAAAGATCTACGTTATTAGTCCATATGAAAAATATAAGCATACGAAAAAAGTAGAATGACATGAAAACCCATACTACGAACAATTTTCCATTGTTTAAAACACCAACTCCATGCAACATATAAAAATGCAATGCAATATGAGAAGGAAACAAGCTCATGTAACACGGAAAACAAGTACAAACGCACATATCCAACCCAACAATGGTCAACACAATTATACAAATGTTTTGTTATCAAGCTGAAGAGGTCCACATGTTTGTGATTGATGACAAGGGTTAAAAATGATTCCCCGAGAAAGGATACATGCAATGGGAAATGATAATGGACATTGTGTCCAAGTAGAAAGCTTTGTGTGTAACAAAACAACACTAGGCAAGAAGACGTGCCCCAGTACGGATGAATCAAGCGGCTAGCTTTGGGAATGGTTGTGAATCCGGAAATCAATGAGTCATGTTGATCGTGGAAGATGTGAAACAAACCAGTAGGACATGGAAAGAATACCATGTTGAAGACACAAGTTTTTAGCCGTAATAAGTAGGTTACCTATTTTTGTAGGTTTTTACTTTTTAGGATCTTGTGGAGAATTTTGTCTTGTTTTTGGATTTTGAAGTGAATTATATATATATATATATATTGTTTTCTTTTTGTTTTGTGTTTTCTAAAATTTGGTGGACAGTAGAAGAAAATAGCGGAAATAGAATGAAACACCTAGATGCAAAAGAAAATGCCCCAGGTGGAAGAAAGGCGAGACAAACAACAAATAATGTCCCTGTATAATGGAAAAATTAATAAAATAATTATTTTATGAGAGTGTGGATAAGAAGAAAAATTACTTAGGAGCAATAAAAAATGTCCTAGGGATAAGAAAGGGGTACTAGATGGAAAAAAATGCCATAAAGACGGTGAAAAATAAGAGAAATAATTATTTAATTAAAATAATTATACAATGGTGAACATAGGAGAAAATGGTGGTCAAAACAAGCCTCCAGGTACCATGAGCGGTGAAAAAAATAGCTTGATATACCCCACTTGGGGGTAAATCACTGTGACCAATTCATTTGTTACTAACCACTGCTAAATTTTTACCGCGAAGCTCGACAACAACGAGAATGATGGTGAGAGCACAGGACTGATTGAGATGGGCGATCTGATGCAGGGGGTACAAGCGGTATGAAGATGATGGTGTCTTTGTGAGTAACCTAACCCTTCTTGTCAATTTTTCAATTAATTCCCGTAGAAGTAGGAAACTAGGTTAGGGGTCGCGTCGGTGTGCATGCACATGGGCGTAGGCATACTAAAGGTTGTGTAGGTGTCCAAATGGGGAGAAAGCATCCTAGTGCATGTGCGTGCACATGCAAGCACACAAAAATAAACTGCGTGCACATGCAAGCGCACAAAAATAAACCTGCGTGCCCATAGGTGGGCGTGTGCATGCGTATGTCCCAAAAGGATGTTGCATATGCCAAAAGGTGAGCATATGCCCAACAGGGCATGCAAATGCCCCAAAGGGAATGCAGGCACACTTGGCAAATGGAGGAAAAATAGAAAAATGCCAAAAGGCTAACACTTAGAAGAAAATTTAGGATTTTTGGGTTAACCCTAAAATGATAGCCAAAATTTAGAAGAAATGTTAGTAACTAACACGTGGAATTATTTTGTAGAGACGCCTACAGTACTTCAGATGCATGAACGTCATTCACGTATTACAGAGCTAGAGGGGAGCATGCACCAACGAGACTGGCGTGTGGTGGCCATACTCCTAGAGGCGGTGGGCCTAGGCCCCGTATCCTGGATGCCATCTATTACGTTAGATCATGGAATGCTTACTACATTGGCGGAGCGGTGGCACAGTGAGAGCCAGTGCTTTAGGCTCCCCACTAGAGAGATGACCATGACCTTAGAGGACGTGTGGCGATTCTCCACATTCCTATCTTGGGTTCATTGATCGAGTATACTTCTGACCTAGGGCAGATCAGGGAAGCTATTAGTGATTTGTTTGACAGAGATGATATACCACATGACAAGATGATGACGGTTTTATTTCATGAGTGCATCACGGATCCAACATTGCAGACTGGGGGCCACTATACATTATGTCACTTATCAGTGGGTCTTTGCTCACTGATAAGAATGGGACATCCTTTCTGAGAGGGCCGAGGACAACTTTGGTACATGGGATCTTTAGTGGTGAGTGCTATTACTAGGGCCAATGCATACCGATGCATCTTTACTTTGGGACTTACATCTCATTACCTACCACCATCGAAGACAATGGGTCTGCCTCGCATCAAGATTTGGTTATGGGACCACATAGCTATCGGGAAGCATGTAGGCACTCTACATGTCCGAGCTCCAGAGGAGCCATCTTATATGGTGTGGGTTTCAATAGGTGATGACATACAAGGTCACCTAGGCAATTTATACAGATATCACCGAGAGTTTGATGAGCTATTAAATAGGGATATCATATGGAGACCCTACATGCAGATACACTAGACGAAGGATGCAGTAGATATCAACATTTGTATAGTGGAGCATTTCCTTCTTAGCAGTCATAGTTACATCATTGAGTTATACAAGGTAGACAGATGCCAGTCGACAACTAGGCATGGTGCAGGGGGTTCCACAACCAGACATGTGGTATGCCCGTCAAGATTCTGAGAGGCTAACCATGGGGCCATGCATACAGTGACCCGAGCTAGGGCCATTTTTTACAGGTGGTTCCACAGGTATGGGATCTAGCGCTACAAGTTAGAGATCTGGGCACCACTATGGATTACTGGGCTTGGTATGCTATTGTTTTACCCAGTGATTGACTATCCCAGATGAGGCTTGGGAAATAGGTGCTCAACAACCGAGAGAGATTCATCATGGTGGGGATGAGAGAGATGATGTAGCGGTCTGTGACCCAACTGATCCATTTGATGGGTTACCACATGTTGAGTAGGGTTTTGCAGTATAGGGGACCGAGGCCACGGGACCAAAGACATGCACCTCACATAGTTTCCTTGTTTAGATTACGAGAGAAAGGACAAGGTCATCCGTAATGGCATAGGGAAAGGCCTCGGTGGCGCGATCGGTGACATAGACATCCACCCTACAAAGAAGCATCGCACTAGGCCCTAGTAGAGTGAGACCAGGCCACAACAGAGAGAGATCGGGCTGAGTCCAGATATTAGCAAAGGGGTAACCGAGTGGGATCGGCTCGGGCTCGAGGCTAGCCAGGGAGGTGACAATGCTGTTCACTTTCAACAGATACAATAGATGGCCTCACAAATGGCTCAGGTGATGAGCCTATATCATCAGACATAGGCCCAACTGTAGCCTATGATACTAGAAAGAGACAGGCTAAGAGCAGAGCGTGTAGTGGGCCAGGACGAGCTTTCTTGAACCTCAATAGAGATAGCATCTTTCTAACACATAGATGGTATAATAGTGATAGCCTAGACACACAATGATTTAGCTATAGCAGAAGGCAAGGCCTCTTACTATAGATCACTATATTTCGAGGTAGTTCCAGGTTGAGTTGTGGGCACCTTCCTATAGCCGAGAAGTTGAAAGCGGAGGGACTAGGTCGAGAGGCCTCGGCCTCAATGGAGAACCCATGACCAAGATACCTAGCAATGCTCGTGTTATGCCACCACCACGAGATAGACCAACCACCCCATCTGAGGGCTCGAGTCAGCCTTGATGATTGTATTGACACATACGCCTCTTGATGAAGGCTATGAGCAACTTGTGCTCGATGTATACCATTCTTTATTTGCATAGCAGTTTTGACACATGCCTCTGATGAAGGATTTTGTATTCTTCGATCGATGTATATCATCTCTTTTGTACACCTATGATGAAGGCATTTTTGATGTATAGCAGTGATGTATATCCATTTTTGATACAGATATACCATACACATGTATATATATGGACATTTTTGGACATGGCATATGTGTTTTATGAGATGTTGGACATTATTTTTATTTCTTGATGGATTTTATGGATAGATAGATGTGTTTGTGATGTATCTTGATTTGATTTCACATGTATATGTATCCTGATTTGTTGATGTATCGCATGTGTTTTGATTTCACATGTATATGTATCCTAATTTGTTGATGTATTGCATGTGTTTTGATTTCACATGTATATGTATCCTGATTTGTTGATGTATCTCATGTGTTTTGATTTCCATATGATAGATCTTGTAGTTATATCAAATGTATTTTCTCATGTGATGTGCCAGACTTAGTGGACGGGATGATATGATGATATGGGTGTGGGGGGGATAGATTTTGATATTTTCGATCCCTCTTGCCCCCATTTGATGATACGATATGTGATGATTATCTTAGCATTCATGTATGATGTATACTTAGCTTTTTCTTGATATATGATGTATAGATGATGTTAGATGTGATGATATTGATGGAAACATGATGATGTGATAACAAAATGATGCACATGCAACAAGCAAACACAATCAAATGCTAACAAAGAACATAATGAACCAATACAACAATGTATCATGACTCACTAACATGCAAAAACACACTTCAATATGCACAAGTAAGAATAAATCTAATCTAATCAAGAAAAGATGAATCCTAAAAAATCATGCCCAAGCAACAAACAATACAAACCCACAAACATGAAGCAACTATACAAGCAAATAAGCAAAGAAAGAAACAAGACAATGCAAGTAAACTAAAGAAATTGTTTTTGTAAGATTTGTTTTGTGAAAAAAATTCTATTGTTTAGGGTTTTCTAACATTTTTTAATGTTTTTGCATTTTTGGGAAACAATTTTCTATTGTTTTTGTGTTTTTGCAACAAGGTTTCCAGAGCTATGCACAGGTAACCAAGAAAGCGTGGATGCCCCCAGCGTTAGATGGGGAATATACAAGGGAAAATGCCATGCGCTTATAAACAGGAAGGTGAAGTCATAGAAGTGCCCCCAACGATGAGATGGGGAATAGAAAAATATCATGCCTTCATAGACGAATAAAAGGAGACAAAGCCGGATCAAGGCTTGACAAGATTGGGTTCATAGGAAACTCAAAGGTAGAACTAGCCCTAGGTTAAGTAAAAGTACCTTCCATATGTAAGATGCTTATGAACAACGAATCCTCCCAAGGCGTTGAAAACTGATTTTCACCCAAGGCCTTATCCAAAGTGCCACAATTGCGTGGATTTCACTTATGGATGAAATGTTTTCTCTTTTTTTCTTTTTTTTGTACTTGATTATTTTACCATGTTTGTGATTTTTTTTGCTTTTTGCTGATTTCGCACCATGCTTAGGCATAGAACCACTTAAGGTGCATGGCATTCATGGGCTCGCGGAGCTCATCACCATTGGGGTGAGCAAATTTTTATGCTCCTATTCCGTATTTAGCCACAATAACATAAGTTCCTAACCAATGTGGTTCAAACTTTCCTTTCTTTTCTTGTTCTACCCTTGTGTTGAATTGATTCTCCTTCATGACCAAATCACCAACCTCAAACTGACAAGGTATGATTCTCTTGTTGTAATTTTTGGAGACTCTATTCTAATACTCTTTGAGGTGATTAAGGGTGTGAATTCGCTTCTCATCTAGGAGCTCTAACTCATCCAATCTAGCCACCCAGTAATCTTTATATTTATCCAGATAATCCCTAAGAGAGATTCTTAGGGAAGGAAGTTCAATTTCTAATGGGATGATAGACTCTGTCCTAAATACCAGAGAATATGGTGTCACACCTATAAGAGTGTGAATAGAGGTCCTGTAAGCCCAAAGATTTGGGTGGATTTGCAAATGCCAATTATGACCTGTCTTACTTACCATTTTCTCCATTATTCACACCAAAGTCTTATTTGTGGCTTCAGCCTATCCATTACCTTGGGGATAATATGGCGTAGACCATTTTAACCTGATTTGGAACTGATGACAAAGATCCTTTACCATTTTATTCTTGAATGAATTTCCATTATCAGTAACAATGGCTACAGGAATGCCATACCGGAAAATGATATGATTCATGATGAATTTGGAAATCTGAGCTCCTGTTACATAGGTTAAAGGGACAGCTTCCACCCACTTGGTAAAGTATTCAGTAGCCATGATGATGTGGGTATGGCCATCAAATGAAGTAGGGGTAAGCTTCCCTATCAATTCAAGTCCCCATTTAGAAAATGGCCATGGGGTGGTGATGGGTTGCAATAATTGTGTGATGGGGCATGGATGAAATTTCCATACTTCTGACAAAGTACACACTTCCTTACATAGTTGCAATAGTCGGTTTCCATGGTAGGCCAATAGTAGCCTACTCTTAACAATTTCTTAGCCAAAACCATTCCATTAGTATGTGCTCCGCATACCCCTTCATGTACTTCTTTGATCACTTGGACCGCCTCTATCATATCAAGACAACGTAACAAATTCCCATTATAGCCATGACGATAAAGCGTACCTCCTAAAAGAGTATAATGGGCTATTTGGTGAATTAGGATTTGTTTCTCAGAATGAGAGATGTCAGGAGGGAACGTGTTTTCCTTGAGATAGGTAAAGATGGGCTCATACCATGGGGAATTGGGACCAACAACATCACAAGCCAGACATGATTCGGCATGTCATACACAGGTTGACATAGATTTTCCACAAAGAATGGCATGTCATTACTTTCTGGTGGAATGTGGAGCATAGAACCCACTGTGGCCATAGCATCTTCAAATATTTTTTTGTGCTCTTGGAATTTTTTCAAATGTGATGCACACAAAATACTCTTTCAGAGTTTCTACCAGCTTCTTGTAAGGTATGAGTTTTTCATCCTTAACCTTGTATTCATCATTAACTTGCTTGATAATTAACTAAGAATCACCCACAATCTTAACATGGTGAATGTCCCATTTGATGGCGAGCTTCATCCCTATGATAAGTGCCTCATACTCTATGATGTTGTTCATGCAAGGAAAACCTAGACAAAAATCCTGAGGTATGGGGTCACTAGAAGGAGTAATGAGGACCACACCTGTGCCTGAACCATGAAAAGTAAAGGACCCATCAAAGTGTATCTACCACATGACAAATTCTTTAATGTATAGCAATAAGGCATTTAGCAGATCCAGATTCAAAGGTTTAGTGCCTTGCAAAGGTGCTTTTGTTAATTGATCAGCAAGTACTTTTCCCTTAACCGACTTCTAATGCATAAAATCTATGTCAAATTCACTTAGTAGAATGATCCAATTAGTCATTCTTCCTGTGAGGGCAGGTTTAGATAGCAAGTACTTGAGCGGGTCAACTTTGGATATAAGCTTGGTTTTTATATTCAATAGATAATGGAAAAGTTTTTGAAAAGTAAAAACAATAGCCAAACAATCTTTTTCAATTTGGGGATAGTTGAGCTCATAAGTGATGAGAGTGCGATTGAGGTAGTACACCACTTTTTCTTTGTGACCAAGGTCATATTGGGTGAGCAATGCACCAATAGCAAATTGAGTAGTAAAGATATAAAGCAGGAGCAGCTCACCAAGAGTTGGAGGCATGAGGACAGGCAGATTGGCTAGGTATTGTTTAAGCAAGGTGAAGGATTGTTGTTGCTCTGGTCCCCAGATGAAGGTGACGTCCTTTTTAAGTAGGTGGGTGAATGAATGACACTTATCAATAAGTTGGGAGATGAAGCGGTGAATAGCCTATATTTTTCCTTGTAAGCTATGTAATTGCTTAATGTTCTTAGGAGGAGGCATCTTAGTAATAGTAGACACTTTAGTAGGGTCTACCTCAATTCCCCTTCTTGATACAATGAAGCCCAAAAATTTTCTTGATAGCACGCCAAACACACATTTCTTCGGATTCAGCTGGACCTTGTACTCTCGTAGGTGCTCAAAGATACGCCGCAAAAAATAACAAGGTGATCTTCCCTTGTCTTATATTTTCCAAGGATGTCATCCACATAGTCTTCCATGATATCATGGATCATATCATGGAAAATTACCGTCATTGCCCTCTGATAAGTAGCTCCTACATTTTTAAGACCAAACGACATTACTTGATAACAAAGGTACCCCAAGGAGTTGTAAAATCATCTTGTGCTGATCTTCATCAACTATCTTGATTTGATTATAACCTAAAAGCCATCCATAAGAGATAGCATCTCATATCCTGTTGTTAAATCCACAATCATATCAATATTTGGCAGTGGAAAATCATCCTTAGAGAAATATTTATTAGTGTCTCGAAAATCCGTGTAGATTCTCGATACCGAAAGGCTTATTCTAAATAGGGACGATGTTAGATATCCATTCAGAATAATCAATGGGCCAAATGAATCCTTCTGCAAGAAATCTTTCTAATTCCTCTTTAACCAATAGGGCCACCCTTAGGTGCATCTTTTGAGATTTTTTTAATAGGCTTAGCGTCTGAATGTACAACTAAGTTGTGCATGACCAAAGTTGGATCTAAGCCTGGCATATCCTTATAGGACCATGTGAATACATCTATAAAATCCCGTAGCAGCATGGTGAATGTTTTATGTTCCCATGCTGAGAGTGATGCTCCCAATTTGACTATTTTTGGGTCCTCTTATGTACCAATGTTTACATCAATAGTTTCCTCTACTAGTAACTTTGACAAGTCCTCCATACGTGTAGGATTGGGAGGAAGGTTGAGATCTTTGTCCAAGGATGTCTCCATGAGATTTTCATCCTTGGCATGGTCACTTTTATTGTCCTTTGATTTTTACACCTATTTTTTGGCCAATGCCTCAAAGAGGTTTTCACTGTGTGACTTGGACTTTGATTTTGCCGAGGCTTTGCTTTGGAAATTTTTCCCTCACTTTTTCTTAATTTTTGCTGACCACGAAGCTTAGCCTCCTCTCCAAGTAGGCGTAGGTATCCAAGTCAATATAGAAGCCCTTTTTGTGGTCTCCAATGGGAATTGTATCCCGAATACCCATGAACTCTGCGATAGCTTCATCATTCTCAAATAGATCTAGTGACATATGACATTGTTGGTCCCATTCAACAAGGGAAGGGTAAACGAGGTCAAGTGTAGGTTCCATAGGGGTTATGGTTAGGACAACGGTATTCATGAATAGGTTCATGGAGGCAAGATCCTCATATTGGCTACAATGGGAATCTGTATCGTTGTCTAGATAGTCAAAGCTATCCTCATGTTTAGAACAAGTAGCATCTTGATCATTGGGATGTGCTCTATAAGGACAAATTCCAATTCCATATCTTTCTATTTTAAAATGTGGGAGAGGCACTAGTTCTCGCTGTCCTTGCTCATTTCTTCCACATCCTAGGCCCTTGTAGCCCATGGAGTACATCATTCTACTAGATTTCTCGTATTCGGGGTTTCAAAATAGGTTGGCTGAGTATCCTATGGGACCCAAGTTATAGGTGGATCCAACAATTTTTCTTCAGCCAACAAGCCTCCGGATAAAAATGACCCAATAGTTTTATCATTTATAGGTCATCTAAAATGATAGTTAGGTTGACCTCTATTCTTAGGTGACAATGAGAGGTCTAAAACCAAGAGGGCTTGTTGTACATTAGAGGCACCATGGGTGCAAGAACTAAGAGAATCCAAATCTACCCGGACTCCATGGCTTTAGATTGGAGAGGAACAACTATATCGGCGGAGGGACATGCATATGTACCCTTACGTGTAAAACTATTGAGAGCTCTATAGTTATCGAAGGGCTCTAAATATCCTTGTATTATAATAGTGTGTCCCTCATGCTTCAGTTTAATGCATTGATGGAACGTCGATGGCACAACCTACATGGCATGAATCCATGGTTGGCCTAGAAGCATATTATATGGAAGTTCCAAGTCCAAGACATGGAAATTTGTTTGATGACAAGTGGGACCAACTTCCATGGGTAACATGATTGTTCCCACTGACTCCCTTTCCACGTTGTTGTAAGTGGTGATAGTGATGATGTTTGACTCAAGATCTGCTTCAGTATGTCCTAGCTACCTAACCAACTTCAGCGTGCATATGTTCAACCCTGATCCATTGTCCACAAGAACCCATTTGATCTTCTTACGGGTAACAAATACCTCAATGTACAAAGGAAGATTATGTGTTGGATTTTCAGTGGGAATTTCCCTATGATCAAAGGCAATGTGTTCAGTTGGTACAATGTTTGCTACCATGGCCTGAAGATGTGTAGGATCTACCTCTAATGGAACTTGCACCTCTGAAGAGTTTGGTATAGAATGTCTTTGTGTACATTTGATATCTTAAGAAGATCCAAGATCAAAATTTTGGTAGATGTTTTCTCAAGTTGTTCTAAGAGGTCATACCTACCATTTGGCGGGGTTGATGGAGAGGGTTCAGGAATCACAAGGTGGGCATGCCTTATTACCGTGGCATAATCCTTTCCCTTGATTCGGATGGTGTTGACATGGTCAGTAGGAGAGAAAATACATCCAATAAGTGAATCATAATGATTGTTGTCTCTTTTGGTATATAAATAATTCACTGCTTTATAACTCTGGGATGACTCTCCCCAATCCGGCTTTGACTCTTCTGATTTACCATGTTTGGGGAATGGTTCTTTATATATCCCCATATTTTCGTTAGGTGTCTGAGTTTTCTCTAGGTTGTCCACCTCTATCTCCCCATTGTCGATGAGGTCTTGGATATAGTGATGAAGTCACAGACATTTGTCTATTTTATGTCCCTTGACATGATGTAATTCGTAGTAGTCATGCTCCCTGTACCATGATGGTTTTGGAGCACTATCATCAAAGGGTTGTGTCGTAGGGTACGTCACCATGTGAGCCACATCCAATTATTTTAATATAACTAAAAAGGATCATTGAGAGGAGTGAACATTCTTCACTTTGGTGGTGGTTGAATAGGTCCTTTGGTCAGTTTAAAAGGTTGACCAGTTTGAACCGTTTGTACACGTTTGGAATCTGTGATCTTGTCTCCCACCACGTTTTTGTTTTTGTTAAATACATTTGGCTTCTCTGTAGGTTTAACACTATGATTATCCTTAGATTGTGACTTAAGAGTTCCTTTGGAAATAAGGGATTTCTCTATTTGAACCCCTTTTTCAACGACCTCCTCAAAAGTGTGAACACAATGCATTTGAAGGTGGAAAGCAATGTCTAGATTTAGGTTGGGCACAAAGATACTTACCAGCTGTTTTTCAAGGAAAGTGCAAGGGAAGCGGCTAGCTATCCCTCTCCACCATTGTAGGAAGCTGGTGAAAATATCATTAGGGAGTTTTTGGTGCCACATAAATTTTCCATGGTGATATCACTCTCTATATTATATGAGAAGTGATGCACAAACCTCTCTGCCAATTCGACCGACTGTAAAAATAGACCCCCAAGGTAAATGAGTAAACCACTCCAAGGCTTGACCTCCTAAACTCTTGGGAAAGAGTTTTATGAGATAATTATCACTATAGGACACCTCTTGACACACCATATATAAATCCTTGACATGATCTCATGGATCTCCCTTCCCTCTATATTTTTCAAATTTTGGCATGTCAATTTTTTTAGGGAAAGGTTGAAGTGTCATAGCTTTTTCAAAAGGATGGGGACATAGTTCTTCATATTGATACTTTCTAATGCTCCCCACATTGCTCTCTTGAATACTTGTGAGTGTTGCTTTCATAGATTGCACCTCTTGTGCAAGAAATTATTCTTTAGTGGGAGAAGCAGGGATATATACACGATGGTACTCTGTATTGTCTTCTCCTTGGTTTTCTCTATGGAGTTCACTAATTTTGACCTTAGGCCTTGCCTTTTGGACATTCTTTCTTTCTTCCTTTTGTATATGAGAGGCTAGCAAAGCTAATTGTTGGCTAAGGTTACTAATTTTTGTTGAATGGTGACCTCTTCTTCCAAAGGTTCCTCTTCTTCTTCATATTGTGGAGGTTCTTCAACATTCTCGTGTCCTGACCTGATTTTATGTGGCACTTTGATAAAGGGTATTCTATGTCCCACTACATTATCATTTCTTGCATTGGAGGTAGAAGCATGTCTGTGTGTTAAAATATCCTCCATGTTGATAAGAGGTCGCTCCTCCTCATTAGTGTTATTCATAGGTGGGATTGTTTCATTTTTAGTGGGCATTTTGGCCCCCAATTCTACAACCCGTGCTAACACCCTATCCTTGTTTCTAAAAAGGAACTCATCTAATAAGGTGGGGTCAAAGTCAAATTCTGCATGTGGGGATTCCAATTCATCACCACTATGATCAACCATGTCTTCTATCTCTTTTTCCATGGAAAATAGAGGTCCTAGATCATGTCCAATAAAAGGGTTTGACCCTTGTTTGTTTGAGGCTTCCCAAGCTTGCACTTGTTGTGCCTCATATGTTTGCTTCTTGAGCCCTAATCATGTTTTGGGAGCCATGATTTGCAATAGTTTCACTAAGGTAAGTTGTAAATGTGTTCAAAACTTTGTGACCACACCTAAGTGAAATGCAAGATGAATGTCAAGAATATGAATGAGTATAAATGTTAGAATACCAATGTGATAGAGTGATAAATCAATAGTGACACAATGTTTGGTACCTAAGCCTATCAAATGAATGAAGTACTTCCTAGATTGTGCTTCAAAAAGTAGTTGGTGTCATAAGATAATTAACAAGATGTCCTCACTTATGCCAAGTTCAAGGGAATGAACAAGACGTAAGTAAATACAAGAAGTTAATGTGACCTCCTAACAAGGTATACTAGAAGCAAGCTCAAATTCGATTAATACCTATATCCCAAAAAGTGCCAGTTACAATTTGTGAGTGACACAACAATGTCACCAAGATATGTTAACCAAACTTTACGAGAAAGTAAGGTATTGATATCAAGATGATATTGATATAACACACACAAGTGGTAACACGTAGCACTCTTCAAAATCGAGGTAATAATAGAGTCAAACTAAAAGCTTAAAGTATAACTACAAATTGTTAGAATGTGTATAGCATAACCTTACAATATGGATATTTAGGTCAAGTTTACAAGAAACAAGACGTAAATACCAAAATTGTAATGATACGATATAAACAAGGTAACCTTTCTAAGGAAGTTCAAGATGATGAACCATGCCTAACTACGATGACAATCCTGACATGGGTATCAAGATCACAAAGGATACCAATGATATGAATATGCCTCTGCACACTTTAGACATTTAACTTACCCAGCCGCAAACATGGATGGGCGTAAATAAACAAAAAGTGGCAAAAACAATCGATTGGTAACACAAAGGTAGTCACCCTTCTTTTGATCAACAAAGTGTCAAAAGAATGTGAAGGAAGTAGATCAAAATGGGGATGAAAAATGTTGGCTTTACTTCAGCATAGTTTCACCTCACCTTAAGGCAAGTGAAAAACTAAACAAAAGTAACGCGTCACACGTTTCATGATGAATGATGGCTCACAACTCAACACTGTTTTGAAATGGTCAAAGTGGGATCCTGGCCAAAGAATATCTTCCTAGGTGGTTCTCTCATCCTAGGTGTTACAAATTTGTCTTAAGTGAGCGTGATTTACCCAAATAGTCCTGACTATCTTGGGAGTATCTCGGCTTTACTTTACCCCCTTCGAGCACAAAGGGAAACTAGTGCATCCACGTGTGCTCTCCCTAGGGTCGCCATACTGGACAACCGGTAACGCTATCTCACAAGGTAATACTAGTCAAGTAGGTAGTGCGGAGCACTTCCCATTTTGTCCACAAGGTTATTTTCATGGACTACTTTGGGGTTCCTGGTACCACCACCATTGTTGTAGCTTAAGGTGTTATGCCTAAGGGGTTATGTTCCAGTTGAGCGGATAGGGATGTAACCTTTTCAAATGTGCAATACATAGTTTTGAATATGTTGTTCTTTTTATCTTGTTTAATTTAGATGTGGTTTGCTTGAACACCATTTGGCAACTTGTACGACAACTGTATTAGTAGTTTTTGACTTCATTTTAATTCCACCTTTCTTTGACAAGCATGTGTTTTGGTCCTGCACAACGAGTTTAGTAGTTTTCCATAAAAAGAGTAAACATCATTTCTGATTCTCAAGATCATCCAAGGACGCAAGAGAAGAGCATACGTGATGTTTCCAAAATCCAAGAAGATATCAAATGGAAAAACACTTTAATTCAAACACACCAAGTTAAACCATTCCAATTCAGATATTCCTAACAATTTCAAAGCATCAAAAAGACCTAAGCATCATTTTTGATTCCCAAGATCACCCCAAGGGATGTGAGGGAAGAGCATACGTGACCTTATTCTTATAAGAAAACATGCAAAGGTTTATCTAATCTAGCAAAAGCATGTAAACATACCCTGCAAAAATAAGCATTAATTAGATAAAAACATACAAAGAAGTTAGCACCCTAACACCCTAATTTTAAGAACACGGAAAGATACATGTGCCCCGGTTTGGGTGTGTGTGCGTGGGTTAGGGCGGATGCGCCACTCTGTATTTTTTGACTTATAGTGCACCTACACCACCAAAAAGGCGTGTGCGCTAGGATCAGGGCATGTGCGTCAGGAGGTAAACAAAAATATTAGGATCGACAGAGCTCTTGCACCACTAGAGAGGTTCCTACGCTATGGTTAAGGTGTGTGTGCCACAACCGATAAAAGTAGTGTCAGATTCTCGACAGAGCACCCGCACTACCGGAAAGTGCTGTGCTACCAGAGAGATGTCTCTGCGCTTGGGCTAGTGTGTATCTCTGATCTCACAGTTTTTACATTACGGTGAAGGTATAGTATGAAATGACATCTCATGCCCAAGTTAGTGCGCATGCACCATGGTTAGGTATGTGCGTCGGGGTTAGTGCATGTGCGTCAGGGTCAAAAATAGAGATTCAAGCTTCGACAGTGTGCCTGCACCACCCGAGAGGTGCTTGCACTAAAATAAGTGTGCATGTGCCCCTGTTAGTGTGTTTGCGCCACTCCTATAACCAAAGTATAGAAAAAACACAAAAATCTCACAATACTTCAAATTTTAACAAGTTAGCTTGAAATTGGCAATAACCCATTAAAATGATAACTATAAATGAGAACCTACACATATAATATTAGCAAAAATCCCAAGAAATTGAACATTAATTACTATATGTGCATATCAAAGGTTAGCCAAAAACAATAGAATTCAAGATAAAAAAATGCTAAGGGACTAGGGATCACCCCATCGGGCGTGCCATATGTGTGCGTGTATTTTTTCTTAAGCTAAGTTAGATGAATAAGAACTACCACCTAAATAGTTCTATAACAAAGCTAAGTCAAAATCTAGGCACCATCAAGATGAGAGCTAAACAAGATCAACACTAAGCATAATGCATTAACTTTGAATTAACATGCTAAAGTATTAAAACCTCTACTTCTCTAGATTACCAACAAAAATGCAAATGGACCTATGTAGACTCCATGGAAATCAAATTGATTGTTTTGATCTTCAAGAACCTAGGAATGGGAGCTCATCAAAGCTTGGCTACAAGACCCTTTGACTATTCCCATATGACCCAAGCACTTGGCTAGAAAATATAAGAAAGGAGGCTTAGCTCTTCAAATGGTGAATTTCTCAAGAATAACAAAGAAGCTTATAGTCTATTTGTTATGTGTTTTGTTTTTGTCTTCTCAAGGAATTTAGGTGTAAGTGTAAAGGTAGGAGGAGGGCTCTTTATATAGCCCAATGGATAAAGCAATCTCTACATCCCTTTGCATGTGGGATAATAGAGATGTTGAGTTAGTTGTGGATAAGGGGGTTTAGATAGGGTTGAGTTAACTTTAGGAGAGTTTAGCTTGTCCTTTAGTGACTCATGTGGATAAAGGGGGTTTATTAATTGATCAAGATGATTAATTAATAGATGTGCAAGCTTATAAAATCTTTTTAGAGGAATATTAGCATGATTTAGACTATAGAAGGGGATTAAATCAATTAAATATTGATTTATTGGTTTAATGAAAGGGGAAGCTAATTAATTAATAATAATTAATTAGTCTAGATAGAAGGAAGGATTAATTAATAGAAGGTCATTAATTAGGGTATTTGTTTGGATAGGTGACTTAATTAATTAGCGTAGTGTAATTAATTAACGACGATAGGAGAGAAGGTGAGCGCTTTTGACGATATGTCACCAATTTGTAGGAAAGGAGATAATTAGCACAATTTAAGTATTTAAATTGCTCGGGCATAATTATAGGTGTTTACAACACACATGAAAATTTGTAAGAATTTTGCTATGATAATAAAGAACGATATAACAATATTTTTGGAATTTTTTCGAATCATCTATGATTGCGAAAATTTACAAAAACCCTAAACAACTTGAAAACCTCAAAAATTTATATCTTCTTAAATAATTATGATAAAATTATGGAATTTTTGAAATAACGTCTATTAATAATATGAATGAAATCCCAATCATTAGACCTAGAAAAAGCACTTTGAAAACCCTCCAAAAACCACTGTAAAATCCCAAAATGGGTTGCTCCACCTAGAAAGAGACCAAAAACCCTCCAAAATTCCTCTAGAAATGGTGCCAAAACCTTCTCTAATCACTACAATAAAAAAATCTGAAATCCTCAATTTTTCTCTATAAAAATTCCAAAATGCCTCCAAATCCCTTTTCTAAAAACTCTAAAATCAATCTCTAAAAATAAGCCTTGAATTAGTTCCAAATTAACAAACTAGGGTGTATCTTACACCATTAAAAGATGCCTGCTAGCTAGGAATGGATCTCTCACCACCGAAGCTAGGGTTCCTATGGGATCTTACTCCACAAGCTAGAAAAAGCAATCAGCAATTGCTTAGTGGAAATCATAAGTGTGTATGCAAGAATGAGCTCCCTTTCTTCCCAAACCTCCTTTTATAACTTTTCATTACCTTTTTTCCAAGTTGGGAGCTCCATGTGGGACTAAAAGTGACTTAAGTGACCCCAACGAAGAATTATAACATTAAAGTGTTATTAGTCACCCCCTTAATGACAAAACATAATGTTTTCCCCACCAAGCCACTTAACACCCATGCCAACACAAAAATATAACAAATAAGCAAGGTGGAATACCCAATAGCCTCTAAAGTCTTTAGCCCCTTGGGTATGACCAAGGCTAAGACTAAATTTTGGCCCTTAGGCCCTCTGTGAAGGAAAGGGGACATTACAGTCCTCCCTTCCCAAAATTTTCTTTTCCCCAAGAAAATGCAAACTAGGATGTTGTAAAATCTGCTCTCCCTCCCAAGTAGCATCCTCAAGTGGCAATCCTCTCCACCGCACCAAATACTCTGTGATCACCCTACTTTTGAGCCTCCTCTGTCTCACCTCAATAATAGATTTTGGTTCCAAGACCAGCTTCCCCTCATCATCCAATGGTGGCAACTCCGTGGAGGGTACGATATGCTGTCCAAGTGCCCTTTTAAGGCACAAAACATGAAAGACATTATGTATCTTACTATGCTTTGGAAGCTCCAGCTCATATGCAATTGCCCCAACTCATCGTGCTACCCTGTATGGACCATAGAATTGTGGTTTCAGCTTCTCTGCACCCTTCTGCTTCAGTGAGGACTGTCTGTATGGCTGCAAGCATAGGAAGACTAAATCTCCCACCTCAAAAGACCTCTCTACCCTGTGCCTATCTGCATATATCTTCTGTTGATTTTGTGCCTTCTGAAGGTTCTCTTTGAGAGCTTTCAGAATATCTTGGTTCTCCTGTAACCAATCACGAGCTTTGGGAGCTCAATTGTCTGACAATACTAAATCTGCAAATGACATAGCATCATACCCGTATAAATCTCAAAAAGGAGTCATGTCAATGCTCATCTGATAGGTGGTATTGTAACAATACTCACCCATGTGCAACCACCTAATCCAAGCACACTGATGACCTATCACATAACTACACAAATATCCCTCTATCCACTTGTTAACTATCTCCATCTATCCATCACTCTGTGGATGGTAGCTGATGAGGCCAGAATATGTCTGATTAATGTATAATATATGATCTCATCTTACTCTTCTTTTAATTAAGTTTGATTGCATTTTGTAACTTTTAGTTGATCTGATATGAGTTAGGATGTAATTTTCTGTCTTTGGATTGATTGTGATTCTAATGTTAAAAGCTCTAGAATTCCTGACAAGTGTGTGTTTGAATTCAATTTTGTAATAAAGTAGGTCTAAATTAGTCGAGGAAATGAAGCAGAATCATTCACTTGTTTTCAGCAACATTTGTTCCTACACATCTTAGTTCTGGAACTTCCAAGCTAATTCTAGAACTCCATCACATAGTCATCATTTAGTTCCGGAACTCTAGTATTTAGTTCCGTAATTTTCAGACTTAGTTTCGAACTCCCGGGGATAGCTCGGGAACCCCACGGTTTTGATCCTTAACAATTTCCTATGGTTCTGGAACTTCTCAGAAGTTCTCGGAACCGATGGGAGTTATCTATTTTAAACCACATCTAGAGATTTTACATCTACAACCCTTTTAATCAATAAGGACGAGAAGATTTCTGATTGCAGATCTAGGAAGAGTTATCCTATAGCTATTTGATCAACCAAAATTTTTCTCAACATCTATTCTAGGCATGATTCGATTTCATCAGAATCATTGAGACAGTTGTGATTATAAAATGTATATAAAAGTATACCTACAGTAGATAGATATATAAATATAAATATATATATATATATAGAAACAGAATGAAAAAGAGAAATAGACTAAGTACTCGGATCCAATACATTTGTAATTCTGAATGTTTTATCAATAAAATAGCCATTCCTATTTAAGATAATTCTGAGTTGTTAAATCCTGATTCGAGGAGGAACAAGGGCCCACTCCCCTAAGGATCAGGATATTCGTTTATTTGGTATTTATATTTCTTCAACAAATAGCTTAGATCTATTAATTCAGTATTGTTTTTAATCCTTCAAGTTAAACTCTATTGTATACTTTTTCTTGCATGCATTTAGATAGATTCTTATATTTCTTGCAATTATTTTTGAGCATTATAAATTGAGTGTGTTTATTTCCAAAAGCAAGTGTGTTTACTTTTAGAAGTAAGTGTGTTTACTTTCCAGTAACAAGTGTGTTTCCATTCTACACGGTGTGTTTCCTTTCAACAAAGCTTTCAGTGTGTTTACTTTTAGCAAGTTTTCATAGTTTGATTTAAATAAGGTTTTACTAAGAATTCCTTAAGACATTAAAGAGATCCCCTAGAAAATACAAAAATAAATACAATCAACTACTAGATCGATTAAAGTACTCTTATTGCATATAGATTTAGACACACCCCTGGTTTGATATGACATCAACAAGAAGTTGATTAAATGAAGGGAATGATTACACCCATCATTTTTGGTGTCATTTCTGAGGAACACTAGTTAGAACCTTCTAATTAAGTGTTAGCTAGAGAAAAAACATACATCTAGTAGTTGAAGGATCTTCCTGTTATATCACAACATATATGAGTAGACCAAGAGACTCACAGGGGTAGATTCCTCCCAAAACATCTTCACAAGAATTCATAACACCCTCTATTCAAAGTAAATAAATTGATCAAGAATTGGAAGCACCATCATCCCCTGTCAAACAAGAAACATAATTGCCATTTTTGGAATTCTTAGATCAATCACCCGAAGGAGTGGAAATTTTAGGAGAAGGCTTATTACCAAAGATCCATTTAGGGTGAGTTTCGATTCTCAATTGAGTAGTCAACCTCCTAATTCTAATTTTTCACCTTCCCCAAGGCATACCACTTACCACATTGATTGGGAGGAAAATTTAGAAAATATTTTTAAAATGGCACAAGAAGCTGAGAGAGAACCTGATAGGACCTTTACCTATCTAATCCAATTGGGAGATGATGACACATCAATGAAAAATATATCACCTGCACATTTACCCACCTTTATAGGGAAGTCATCTGAAGATCCTGACCAATTTTTGTTTGAATTCAAGGTACTCTGTCAGACCTATGATTATAAAATAGATAATCAAAAACTCAAGTTGTTTCCATCCACTTTGAAGGATGCAGCAATGAGGTGGTTCATGGGATTACCATCCAACTCTATTAGCACTTAGGCCTAAATGGAGACTACCTTCATAGATAAATACTAGGATTATTACAGAGGGAGAAATAGGAAGGAAGAATTCTTCAAAATCAAGTAGGAGGATGATGAAAACATAGAAGACTATTTAGACAGATTCCTCTTTGTTGGCAAAATATGTAGATTTGTGCTTACAGAGGAGTTAAGTAAAACTTATTTTCTTAAAGGTTCGGATGAAAAATCTAGAGAATCCCTTAACTTGATAGGAGGTGGAGACATTGATCAGATAAGAATGAATGGAATTAAAGAAATTTGTAGAATCTATTCCGGAATGAGAGGTGGACCTAGAAAAGGAAAATCAGTGAAAATTCTGAATCCAGATATGAATGAACTAATGGATGAGTTAGCAAACTTTAAAACAAACATTTTAGTGTAATTAACCTCTACTACTATGGATGGATTATAAGCTAAAACAAATTCCAAAAGTGAACCATTGGCTATGTATTGTCCTAGATACAGGAAGAAGCATGCATTAAGAGACTTTCCTTTAGATAAAAAATAAATGTGTCTTATCTGTGAATCTAAAGAACATGATACTGATGTTTTTCTTTACTTCCTATTATTAAAAATCAACTTAAACAAAACGATTGCCTCATCTACAACGGATGAATTAAATTTTGTTCGAGACAACCTAACCAAGGAAGTTTATGCCAAGATTAGTTCCTAATCCATGGAAAATGCCATGGGCTGCTTAGAAGTACCAAAAATTGAAGACAACCACCTTGTGTACCTCAAATAACTTGGAACCCTCAAGATTGGGCAAATCAAGCTTGGTATGATCAAGGACATCAAAACCATGGGCTAGTCAAGGAAATCCTTATGCTTGGTCACAACCTGTAGGGAACCCTAATAATTATTCTCAAGGAAGAACATATCCAAATTAGAATCAATAGGCCATCATGGGATCCCTTGCACAAAATTCAAAAAATAAGAATGTAGTTCAAACGTAAATGCCAAAGCACAACCAATAGCAAACCCTAGAAAAAAACAAACAACTCTTGTTTATGGAACAGAACCAGAAAAATAAGTTGATTTACATGCTATGGATTATAAGGATATTCAAACTAGATATGGGAAAATCATTAACAATCAAACCCTTACAATCACCGAAATGGCGTAAGAAAAAATGAAATTCCTAAATCTTGTTGTTCCAAAAGAGGATATTGAAAGAAAATAAAAGGAGCCAGATAGCAACACTATTGAGACTCCATTTCCAGAGATTCAAAGAAGCTATAGAAATCAAGGAGTCTGAATTGGTATAAGAACTAAGGAAATTGAATATTGAAATACCACTATTACAAGTAATTAAAGATATTCCAGAATTGAACAAATTAATCAAAATGTTATGTATGAAAAATCTTGGAAGGAAGAAACAATACCCCAAGACTATCAAAGTAGATGGGAAACTTGTTGATTTATTAGTAGGAAAACTTTTACTTCCCAAATATGGAGATCCTGGAAGTCCTATTATTTATGTCTCTATAGGAAATAAGGATGTACATAATGTTTTGATATATTTGGGAGTTGTTATCAATGTAATGATAGTGGATACTCTGAAAACATTACCATTAATGGGTATACAACCTACTAATACCATATTACAGATGGTAGATCAGTCTGTAACAAAACTAGAAGGAATTATTGAAGACATGTCGGTTATGGTGGAGTCATGGGAATATCAAGTTGACTTATACTACATCCAAAAGGTAAAACATTGGGTTATCCCATTATTTTGGGTAGACCATGGTTAGCTATAGTTACTTCTTTGATAGATTGCAGGTCAAGTGATATGACAATCTCAAATGGTAAGAACTCTAAACAAATTTCCTTATATCCTACTGCACAACCTTTTACTGACAATCATGAACAATTGTGGGTTAATTCTCTTGAAACTAATAAGCAAAATTTGTCTTCTTTGGCTATGATCACATTGCAGGATCATGTAAGAGAAGTAGAAGAAATGATTAATCCACCATTAGATGAGAACTTGTTGTCCTCGGAGAAATCAGAAATAGTTTTGGAACCCGCGAACTTAGTTTGAAACCTACGGCTATAGTTCCAGAACCATGACAATAGTAGTTCTCTTTGATTGAAAATGATTTCACTCTGGAGGAATGAGATTTCTCATGGGGAGAGGATGAATCAGTAGCTTCAGTTTCAAGTACATCAAGAAGTGGTGAAGAATTTTTGGAAAGTAGCAGTGACGAGGAATTTGGCCTGCAAAGAGATAAGTATCATAATTCTCATTACTGTCCTTTTTCCAATATTCTATCTCAAGGAACTTTTGGAGATGTTGCTACATACCATATGTTGTTACCACATGCATGTCCATTAAATACTTTAATGAAACCCTTCCCAAAAATCAGTTCATCACATATTGGAACCAAACATGTTGAAATTCAACCGGGTAAAACTTTAAACATTAACAATTAGTTGAAGGAGGATGAAGAAGCTAAATTGTTTGATGTTCTAAAAAATCATACTAAAGCTTTTTCTTGGGATTACAAAGATATGAAGGGGATTCATCCAAGTATCTGCACTCATCACATCTATACTGAAAACATTAAACCAGTTAGGCAGCCTCAAAGAAGGATTAACCCAGCTTTAAGGGATATAGTCAAACAAGAAATTGAAAAACTATTACAAGTAGGTTTCATCTACCCTATCTCAGATATCCAGTGGGTATCTCCTCTTGTAATTGTTCCCAAAAAGAACATAAAATGGAGAATATGTGTTGACTATAGGGAACTAAAAAAAGCCACAATGAGAGATTATTTTCCCTTACCATTCATAGATCAAGTCCTAGATAACCTTTCAGGTAAATAGTACTTTTCTTTCTTGGATGGCTTTAGTGGGTACAATTAGATTAGATTTTTTGTTGAAGATCAGGAAAAAACTACATTTACATTTCCATGGGGAACCTTTTCCTATAGGGTGTTACAATTTGGTTTATGCAATACTCCTGCAACTTTCCAGAGAGTTGTACTTGCAATCTTTGTTGATCTAACAAATGATTATGTTGAAGTATATACATATAACTTCACTATACATGGAGATACATTTGAAGATGCTTTGAGAAATCTAGACAGAGTGTTGACAAGATGTGAACAACATAACATGTCTCTTAGTGATGAAAAATGTTTGATGATGGTGCATGAGGGTATTAGGACACCATATTTCAGAAAAAGGAATTCGGGTGGATCAAAACAAAATTAGGATCATTTCATATTTACCTATTCCTCGGACCCATACAGATATCAAATCATTTCTAGGGCATGTTGGGTACTATAGGTGCTTTATAAAATATTTCAAGAAAATTGTTGCCCCCATGATTAATTTGCTAACCAAGAACTATGAATTTTTTTGGGGTGAAAAGTGTCACATGATTTTAAAGAAATTAAAGACAAATTAATTAGTGCTCCAATATTGAGAGGTCCTAATTGGGAAAATCCATTTCATATGAAAACAGATGCCTCAAATTATTCCATTAGTACAAGATTGGGACAGAAAGATGAGGAAGGAAATATGTATGCCATTTACTATCTTAGTAAGAATTTTACTCCCACTAAAAATAATTACACCACCACTGAAAAGGAATTTCTTGCTATGATTTATGCAATCAATAAATTCAGACATTACATTATAAGGTACAAGATATTTGTACACACATATCATTCAACAATTAAGTATTTAATGAACAAACCAGTGGTTAGAGGAAGAGTCATTAGATGGTTATTAATTTTGCAAGAATTTGATATTACCATTGTGGAAAATCCAGGTAAATCTAATGTGGTAGTTGATTTTTTGTCAAGACTAACCACCATAGGGGAGCAAGATCCAGTCATGGATAAATTTCTAGATGAAAAACTATTTGCAATCTCAACAAGTACACCATGGTTTGCTGATATGGAAAATTATCTTGCAACAAGGAAGTTTCCTCCTTCTTTCACTAAGAAACAAATAAAGAAGTTAATTAAAATCAGTCCATAATTCAAATGGTTAAATGGAATGCTATTTAAGCATGGTCCTAATTTTGTCTTGCACGGTTTGTAAGAGAGGATAAAATCTTTGACATCCTCGAGAGAATGTCATGATGAACCAAGTGGAGGACACTCTTCAAGAAAAATAATAGCTCATAAGATACTTGCACTAGTTATTATTGGCCATCTTTGTACAAGGATGTGAAAAGATATATCAAAAGGTGTGATCCTTGTCAAAGGATGGGTTAGCCAACTTTCACCAATGAAATGACTCTTCAGCCTCAAGTTGTGGTTGAACCATTTGAGAGATAGGGATTGGATTTTGTTGGTCCCTTTAACCCTCCTTCACAAGGAAGGAATATATTCTTGTATGTACTAACTATGTGAAAAAATGGGTAGAAGTACAGGCATTGACAAATGCCACTGAGGAAGTAGTTGCTAATTTCCTTCGGAAAACAATTATCATAAAGTTTGGAGCACCGAGGAGCATAATTTCATATTAGGGACCACAATTAATGTCTAATATGATCCAAGCTTTCACAAGGTATTACCAAATCAATCATAGAATTCATCTCCTTACCATCCACGATTAAATAGACATGCTAAAGTAACAAACAGGTAATTGGAGAAAATCCTTACCAAAATGGTTGAAGCCGGGAGAAAATATTGGGTAAAGAGACTACACTCGAAGTTGTCAGGGCTTATAATACAATTTAGAAAACTACAATAGGGTTTTCACCATATGAATTAGTCTATGGAAAAAATCCCTTATTTCCTATAGAATTTGAACTTTAGACATTGAGGATAACAGTGAAGGTGGGAATTGAGTTGAATGTAGCTCAAAAAGAAAGAATCCTTCAACTCAATGAGATGGATGAATTATAGTTGGAAGCACTTCAGCAGACAGAGATGATTCAAGAGCAGAGGAAGTAATGGCATGACATACATATCAAGAAAAGGAAATTCAAAGTAGGAGACTGGGCATTGTTTTTCGATTCTAAGTACCAATAGTTCAAGGGAAAATTGAGAACCAGATGGTTGGGACCCTATCAGATTGAATAGATATTTGACAATGGTTCTATTCAGTTACTTCCCATTGATGGCAGCAACAAAAAACTCTTAGTCAATAGACATAGGCTGAAACTCTATAGGAAGCCTCCCACTAAGGATGAATTTTTGAGGAAGATTGAAGCAGACAAAGAATTTGATCATATGGAAGAACTTAGTTCTTCCAAAATGATCAAATAACCAGATGATAGATCTGGAATAAAGGGAAGAAGATGAAAACCAACAAATGGCATTTTCTTCCCAAAAGAGAAAAAGAAATTCTCTCAAAGGTCAATTGAAAACCAGCAAATGGTGGTTGACCTCTTTTTGGCTAGTTCAAATAAAGGAATTATTTTAAATTCTAGCTATCTTATCTAATCATGTTTTGTTCCACTTGTAGGAATGACGAGTCATCATAGCAAAATGATTACATCATCAAGGATGGTAATTATGTCTTTTAACTCATTTAGGGTTGATTAAATGTTTGCATGTGTGATGTGACTTAATTTAAAAGTAGGTATGATGAGTCATCTATTTATACATTATGATTACAAGTGTGTAATCATGAAATTTATTTGGATGGAATAAGTGGTGGCATGGTTATCATTAGTAATCATTATTGCAAAAATCAAGTGAAATAAGTTACAGAGATATTTTGAGGAAGGAGAAACAAATTGAGTTTGTATTCCACAAAAAAGAATAGAGAATTCAGAAGTTCCACAGACTAATAACTGAGGTTCTGCAGCTAAAAATAGAGGTTTCACAGCCAAGTCATTAGTTCCGTAGCTAAGAAAAAGGGCCTGCAACCAATTCACACAAAATCAAAAGAGACAGAACTCAAGATGATATGGGGATTAAGAAATCTGAACCAGAGGATGATTCCCAGTTGCTCACAGACAAAGAAGTGGCATCCATATTTGAGCATGTAGAATGGCTTGAATTCCTGAAGAAATTTTCAAGGCATAATGATGAATTGGTAAGAGAATTCATCATAAACCTAGAACAGTCCAGAACAAAGGTGAGAAACATCTTTATTCCTTTTTCTCGTAAATACTTTAAGTAACGTGTCTAGAGTGTCAATTGTGCATGTCCCACATGTTAGAGAATAAGGGATAAAATATGTGGAATAATCCCTCACAGAATCGCAACAATAGAAACTAATATGTAGAAAATATTACAGATCTCAAATAAAAGTGCAGAATAAAATAACACAACACAAAGAGATAGTATTTAACATGGTTCACCCAATTTGGGCTACATCTACCAAGAATCACTTGCTCAGATTTTATTACAAGCCACCACTCTCTCAATACAATACCTAGATCTATTTAGAGCTATGCTCAACAAACTCTATAGAATTCACACCCGAATTCAAAGCACATCTGCAATGTTTTTCATACTTCTATCATATGCATAAAACCATATAAATAGACAACTGCTTAAGTAGTTTTACAAAACCGTGGGTATCAAAACCATGGGCAAAAACCGTCCCATAAACCTATGGGTCAAAATCCCACCCATATGAGAAAATCACATTTCCCGATATATCAAGCACGTTTTAAGGCCCAAAAAAATTTCAGGGGTGAACCCCAATGAGGATACATGAAAAGTGTACATTACTCTTAGTGTACAATACTCTTAGTGTATAGTCTTCAACACTTTCACACATGAAAACAGGTTCCACAACCTAACACCACAACCTGCCAAGGGGACTTTGAAAGAACTGGTTGAAGTCTTACTGCAAGAAGAAGAAACTAAACCCCAGTACATCTATAATACAAAGAAAATCATAAAAGGGGTCAGAAGGGCCATTTTTCCCAATCCCTTTGATAGGGTAGCATTTTGAATAGTAAAAATTTAACTGTGACGGTCGGTTTGGAGTGCAGTGGAAAAGAAGTCTTAAAAATGCTCATATATATGAAGTATGGAGCCACCAAACCTGAATACATAATAAACCTCCCAAGTGTTTCTTTCGACTCCATTTAGACCACGGCTCGGGTGTTGGGACAATTAGGCATCGTGGTCTAATTCATTTGATATGCCAACACCATTTCTTGTCAAAGAAGAATGGAGAAGAAATTTGGGACAAGTTTCTTGGCAAGTTCAAGAAAAACCCTAATATTATCAGAAGAAAAATTATAGCCCCATTCTCTCCTTCAGCTAAACTGGAAATTGATGCCCCTGTATGAAGGATAGAGGGAAATGGATAGAGAAAACATACCAAAAATAAGAAGTTTGGTGAGAAAGATAAAAACAATAGATCCTTTTGTACCTGAAGGAAATTCCTTCTTCTACAACAACTTCAGGGGAGCCAATATCTGTCTCTGATGGTGATAGCTCACCCACACAAGAGAAAGAAAGAATATTAAGAATAAGCTCCAGAAGGAAATTCACTACTGGGCATGTTGAACTTCCCCAGATAAGAAAAATTCATAAGAGGTCAAGGGAAACCCCAGAAGAAAGGAGTGAGCAGAAAGGATGGAAGAAGAAGCTACTGACATTTTGGGCAGTATGGCCATGACTCCTCCTAAGCCAAGTCAAGCTGAAATGGATAGAGGAGAAGAGATATTTGAAGATAAATATTTTTAGGAATTGGCTAAACCATCAGCAGTGCCACATGAAGAAGAAGAGTTGGCATCCAGGATAAGAAAAGGAAAATTTCCTTTGATAGAGGAAGAATGCCCAACTCCTCAAATAATTTCAGAGGAAGAAGAAAGACAACAAGTTAAACAGGCTCTATTCTTGTCTAGAGCAGAGCTCATTATCAGAGAAAAATATGAGGAATTGGATTTCCTCAAGCTCAAGTTGGAACAAAGGGAGATGCTCATTGAAGAGCTAACAACTCAGCTTGCAGCCAAGACTGAGGAATTATCAGCAACCAAGGAACAACTGATAGAAAAAGAGGAAGAATTTCAGGCTTCCAGAAAACAGAGTGTTGTATCCATAGTATTTACACAGACTAATTTTACCTATTTGCCTCTCCAATAGTTATGTAACGATACTTGCGGGAGCTCGAGAGAATTAAAAACATTGAATGAAGAATTAAAGACCAAGATGGAGGAAGAGATGAAGGCAAGAAAGGAATGGGAAGAAAAAATTTATAAGGAGGAAGGAAATAAATATAAATGTCTTTCCAAAATTCATATGGTTTGTATTATGAGTGAGAAATTACTTTCCTGCAGGAGGCCCTCTCCTACATATAGTGTGTTTTTAGAAGAGTAGTTCATTCACTAGCAGCTATCAAGGATTGCATGTGGGCTTCCACATGAACTCAAAGATGAATCTAAATTCATGGCAGCTTACTCTCTCTCCAGCCCTAAGCAGAAAAATATTCTGTGTGAATTTTATCTTTGCAATTTTATGCTAGAGAAAAACACAGGATTTATGATCAACTTGTATGTAGGGGAGAGCCAGCTCAATGCATTTGTCTCTATTTTGTAAAACCAAATTGCATGGAAGGAAAGGGAATCTGAATTTTTATTGAAAGCTGGCTCAACAAGTCTCTGTATGAGAGCTCATTATGGTAAACCCTCTGCCTTCCTCTCACATTTTAGAACTCATGCCTTTGATGAGAGATTCAATACACATTATCTTGTCATTCTGCAAAAGAGTATGAATGCCTTCACCTCCTATGAGGAGGAAAATTTTGAAGATATTTATGAAGGATGCTCAAAGAGGTAGGAACCCCTTACTGTTTCCTTGAGAAGAAGGGAAGTAATTTCCCCAAAAATCTGATCTGGAGTTTAGAAAGGGCAAAAAAATTATGCACAATAATTCCCCAAGTCAATGAAACCTACAGGAAAATATGGAAGAGAATGCGAACAAGGCCCCCTCTACTTCTCACCCCCATGTCTCCTTGGTAGAATAAAGAACCTCAAGACCCTACTAAATTTGAATAGTGGGAGAGGAAAATAGAAGAAGGATCATGGTATAGTACATCCAAGTTTAAACATTGGAAAATCCAGTTTCAGCCATTTGATCTAAGCAATCAAATTGAATGCAGAAATTATAAACCCACTTTTGAAGAGTGAAGTTTGTAAAGGGACTTACAAACAAGTAATTTTGGGGGAAATGATGAGGCCAGAATATGTCTGATTGATGTATAATATATGATCTCATCTTACTCTCCTTTTTATTAAGTTTGATTACATTGTGTGACTTTTAGTTGATCTGATATGAGTTAGGATGTAATTATCTATCTTTTGATTGATTGTGATTCTAATGTTAAAATATCTAGAATTCCTGACAAGTGTGTGTGTTTGAATTCAGTTTTGTAATAAAGCAGGTCTAAATCAATCAAGGAAATGAAGCAGGAAGCATTCAGTTTGTTTTCAGCAACATTTGTTCCTACACAGCTTAGTTCTAGAACTTCCAAGCTAGTTCCGAAACTCCATCACATAGTCATCATTTAGTTCTGAAAATTTTAGACTTAGTTCCAAAACTCCAGTATTTAGTTCTAGAATTTTTGGACTTAGTTCTAGAACTCCTATGGATAGCTCCAGAACTCCCATGGTTTTGATCCTTAACAATTTCCTATGGTTCTGGAACTTCTCCAAAGTTCCGAGAACCAATGGGAGTTATCTATTTTAATCCACATTTGGACGTTTTACATCTACAACCCTTTCAATCAAGAAGGATGAGAAGATTTTAGAACGTAGATCTAGGAAGAGTTATCCTATAGCTATCTGATCAACCATAATCCGGCTCAGTATCTATTCTAGGCATGATTTGATTTCATCAGAATCATTGAGACAACTGTGATTATAAAATGTATATAAAATCAAACCTATAGTAGATATATATATATATATAGAAATAGAAAAGAAAAGAGAAATAGACTAAGTACTCAGATCCAGTACATTTGTAATTCTGAATGTTTAATCAATAAAATAGCCATTCCTATTTGAGAGAATTCTGAGTTGTTAAATCCTGATTCGAGGAGGAGCAAGGGCCCACTCCCCCAAGGACCAAGATATTTGTTTATTTGGTATTTATATTTCTTCAACAAATAGCTTAGATCTATTAATTTTGTATTGTTTTAATCCTTCCGGTTAAACTCTGTTGTATACTTATTCCTGCATGCATTTAGATAGATTCTTATATTTCTTGCAATTATTTTCAAGCATTCTAAATTGAGTGTGTTTATTTCCAAAAGCAAGTGTGTTTACTTTCAGAAGCAAGTGTGTTTATTTTCCAGTAGCAAGTGTGTTTCCATTCTGCACGGTGTGTTTCCTTTCAGCAAAGCTTTCAGTGAGTTTACTTTTATCAAGTTTTCATAGTTTGATTTAAATAAGGTTTTACTAAGAAGTCCTTAAGACATTAAAGAGATCCCCTAGAAAATACAAAAATAAATACAATCAACTACTAGATCGGTTAAAGTACTCTTGTTGCATATAGCTTTAGACACACCCCTAGTTTGATATGACATCAACAAGAAGTTGATTAAATGAAGGGAATGACGACACCCATCGAGCTCGTGTTAGGGGTCAACTTAGTACCTGCAAGCCTGAAGATCTCCTACCAAAAAGTGCTCATGAAGACCTTATCCCTATCACTAACAATATTTTTAGGCAATCCATGAAGCCTAAAAACACCTGTATAGAATACTTGAGCCACATATGGTGCATCATGCCCCTTGGGTAGAGAAAATAAATGAGCATACTTAGTCAACCGATCAACTACAACATATATGCAATCATGCCCATGTAAGGGGAGTCCTGTAATAAAATCCATGGATATGCTTTCCCACTTCTGCTCGGGAATAGGAAGAGGCTGAAGTAATCCTGCTGGAAAAGAATGCTCGGCCTTGGTTTGCTGGAAAACCACACACTCTTTGATATGATTAATGACATCATCCTTCATCCCCTTCCATGAAAATCTCTCTTTAATATACATGTATGTCTTGAAGTATCCAGGATGCCCTGCTAATGGTGTATTGTGCACTTCCCGAAGGATCTTCTCCTTCATCTTGGACCCTGGTACAAGGAAAATCCTATCCTTGTAGTATATGAGATCATCTAATGCTTTGTACTGTCATCCTATATAGTACCATACAATAAATCACATGCAAACTGATTTTTGTAATACTCAATAAGTATTTGAGCCTTCCAATTTGTTGAAATCTCATATATAGAACTAAGCATCAACAATAAATATTATTCTTACCTTTGGTGTAATCTATGTCAAATTCATAGGTTTGTACCTTGTTCACCCACATCTTTCAGGTGATAATTGAGATCATTCTACCCCCAGGAATAACCTCAAATTGTTGTGATCCATACTAACCACGAATTTTATGCCCATAAGGTAGTTTTTAAAATTTGGCCAAAGCATGCATGATGGCCAACATATCCTTATCATAAATTGAGTACCCTTTATCCACATGGCTTAATTTTTGACTCTCATAAGCAATGGGGTGTCTATCCTACATAAGAACTAATCCAATACCCTCTCCTGATGCATCACACTCAAGTACAAATGGGTGAGAGAAATTTGGCAATGCAAGAATGGGACATGAGCTCATTACCTCCTTGAGGTGATAAAAACTTGTTGTGCTACTTTGGACCAAGCAAAAGCCCCCTTCTTGGTCAAATCTATCAATGGAGCAGTCAACCGAGAGAATTTCTTCACAAATATCCTGTAGTATGTGCATAGTCCCAAGAACCCTCTCAATTGTGTCAATGTCCTGGGTGGTGGCCAATCCAAAATTACACTGTATCTTCTCCCTATCAACCTTCACTACCCCTCCACCAATCACATATCCCAAATATAATAGCTTTGTCATGCCAAACTCACACTTAGAAGCTTTTGCATATATTGAATTAGCTTCTAATATCCCCAAGATCTCATCAAGGTGCCTCATGTGATCCTCCCAAGTCTTGTTGTAGACCAATATGTCATCAAAGAAAACTAGTACAAACTTCTACAAGTGGTGGTTGAACACATGGTTCATACAAGACTAGAAATTCGCTGGTGCATTAGACAACCCGAATGACATCACTAAAAACTCAAAGTGACCATAATGGCACCTGAAAGTTGTCTTATGCACATCCTTCTCTCTAACCTTGATCTAGTGATATCTAGATCACAAATATATTTTAGAAAAATAGATTTCCCCTTGTAGCTCATCTAAAAACTCATCAATGCGTGGCACTAGATACTTATTTTTTATTGTCTTCTTGTTCAAGGCATGATAATATATGCACACCCACATGGTTCCATCCTTTTTGTCACCAACACCACCGACGAATTAAAATAACTGGAACTAGGTCTAATATGCCCCATCTCAATGAGCTCATGGATAGTCCTCTCAATCTCATCCTTAAACTGTTTGGGGTGATGGTAAGGAGTAGTAACCACAGGTCTAATGTCCTCAAGCTCAATCACATGTTAAAATCCCCTATCCGGAGGTACACCTGGAGGTACGTCACCAAAAAATGCACTATGCCTATCCAATAGACCCTAGATATCCACATGATACTCAGGGTGCCCATCCTCTAACTTCTTGGTAAAAACCAAGCACTTTACTACCCAATCAACCCCATTATGTATGTGAATCCTCTCAATCCTCTTAGTTGTAACAACCCTATATGCATATGTATACAAACCTATCAAAGGCACATTTCTCCCTTCGGACTTAAAATTCAGATCCATTGTCTGAAAGTTAGTCTATAATTCCCCAAGGGAATGGAACCACTACACTCTAAGCATAAGGTTGGTATCTCCAATACCAATAATATAGAAATCATCAGTAACCATATAGTTACCCATCATGATGCTCAACTGTAGAACTCGGTGTTTGCATCTCATAGACTCTTCATTGGCTACAACCACATTAAAGTACTCAAAATCCTCTTCCTGTAATCCTCTCCTCTCCACCAATGATGCATAAATAAATTTACGGGTTGCCCCACTATCAATGAGTACTACTACTCGATGACCCTGTAAAACTCCCCTAACTTTGAATGCCTTGTACCTCGGGGTACTAGATAAAGTGACAATATTCTCATGGGGATAATCTCATCCTCCCGCTCCACCCATGCACCGTCTGTCTAATGCCTCTCCATCTCCATCCTTTAATCCCTGAGTATCCTCCTCATCACCATCACTCTCTTTCAAAATATTTATGAATTGGGCCTTCTCTCTACCCCTAAAATCATGTTCTGGAACCCAAGGTGTGCGGTAATTGAAACATAGTTTCTTTCTTTCACCTCAATTCATCTCTGTCCTCTCTAGATATGAATGGTTTCTTTGCTACATCTTGTCTAGGTGGAGGCACTTTTGGTTGTGAGCCATTGGATCTAAATGGAGGTACCTTAGGCTATACTCATGGTAGATACCTTGAATTTGGATTGGATAACTCCAAAGCACATGCTCTCCTAATAACCTTATGAAAAGAAGAAGGATCAATTTCCTTCATAAATCTAGCTAGACCATCCTTCAAACCATCTATGAAAAGTGAGGTCAACCTCATCTCCAAAACATCGGGTACCATGAATGATAATATTTGAAAATATGTAATGTATTGATCTAAGGAACCTATTTGTCTCAAGTGAGTCAACTCCTAAAATACCTGTCAGGGTCCCTCCTGTCAAATCTACTCATCAGCCTTTGTGTGAACTTTACATAAGTATCAATATGTATGTACCCCTGTGTAATCAGCCATGATGCCACTAGTCATGTGCATATCCCTCAAGATGTAGGATGGAAAACTTAATTGCATCCCCCTTGCACATGGGATTCAATTCAAAGTAGGTCTGCAATTTCTTAATCTAGGATTGCGTTGTGTACTTCTTAGAACCATCAAAGTGTGGAATGGAGATTTGTCCTAATCTCCTCTATAACTCAGGTACATGTAGCTGATGATATCTCTTGGGTTTGCTACCAATATTCATTCTATAGTACTCTATGAAAGACATATTATCCCTGAATCCCTCACTCAATGATTGGTACCTTTCCCAACAAGACTCCTCATCAAATCATCTATTGGCTGCCTAACCTATGAAAATTATGGATCCTTCAAGAAATAAGGTTCCTGGAGTCCCAAAGGCTTGGTAGAAGAGTGGGGAGACCATTGCCTTGTATTTTCATTTTCACCTCTTTGAACCATGTGTCCCTTATTATTGCTTTCCCCTCTCTCTGTATGAGTCTCAAGTATACCTTGTGCTAATCTCTCTATAAGCTGGCTCAAACAAAGATTAGTAGTTTCCTGTTTCTTGACCATATTAGTGAATAGTTATTTCATCAAGTCCAAACCCATGTCATCAATGTCTCTATCTCCCATCTTTAAACCAAAATATAACAAATAAGGAAGGTGGAATACCCATGCCAATGCAAAAATATAACAAATAAGCAAGGTGGAATACCCAATAGCCTCTAAATTATTTATCCCCTTGGGTATGACCAAGGCTAAGACTAAATTTTGGCCCTTAGGCCCTCTGTGAAGGAAAGGGGACATTACATTTGTATATTGGTTGTTGAACCAACCCACTAATTTATTAGGGTGTGTTGAGATATTCATGTGATATTAGATTCTAGTCCTAAGCTATATATTGTATACTATGAATATGGATATAATATAAAATATTATCTATAATTTTCTTACATAAATTTTCTCATACCATATTATTTGATTTCCAAGCAATACAAATCCATGTATATACTGGTTAAGAATGGTGTAGATTGAAAAGGACCTATGGCTATGAACTTGTGTTCTCCTCCTATGCACATGAATAGTAGTTGGTGGAATTCAAGGGATAATGCATCTACATATGAGGTGCATGGATATAGTGGAACCATCTCAAGAGATGAATGCATGTAATACACACTTCGCTAGTAAAATCATTAAACATGTGTTGATTTTTAGAGCTTGATTTTGTGTGGAAATTTGTATATGTTTTAACACTACGTGGTCAGGGTAAGTGCAGCAAGTTGGGGACAATTAAGTGGACATCAAATCCTGAATTTTACATCAAAAACAACAAAACATCAAATTTAGTCTTCCGCGGACTTGAACCATGCCGAAAAGTAAAAAATATGTCATAAAAATGGTACCATCGCATAGGAGAGACTGTTAGCTTTGTAGAAATATTGATTTTAAAGTGAATAGAATAGGATAAATATCATTTATAATTTTTAATAATATTAGGTCTTTAAGACACTTTTTCCCATGAATATTTATGTCTATGTTTAAGATTGTAATTTTTTTTTCACTTGTCAGAATGTGATAAAAATTATACCATCCCAACCATGGTGAAATTATATACATGTTCAAAATAATAATAATTTGATTTCAATATTTTTTGATGAAGTTATGGCGGGAAAACGGAAAGTGCTCTATTTTCTTTATGTTTTCAGACCACTTTCGTGGAAAAAATCATAAAAAATAAAATATTTCTCAAAAAAATGCAAAATAAAATCTATCCCAAGATAGATAGCAGCATCTAACTTCTCACCAAAGGAAAAAAATATATATCAATTTTTGGTCATCCAAATTGCGGGCAAACAGACTACAATCTCAAAGGCATTTTTAAAAAAAAATTCCAAGTCATTGAATTTTAAGTGTTTAATATAGCTAAACTTGTCCAATTTTTTTAAAAATAGTAGTTTAGAAACTAGATTCGGATGCTACAATTCATATTAGTATAAGTTTTTATAATTTTGAGTGTATGCATTGCTAATAATCCCTACAAGTTGATATTATGTTATTATTTGCAATATGATGTCCACTTATGACCCCTTTTTTGTCCCCCAACTTGGTGCGCTTACCCGTCACATATAATTTGTATATGATTTAACACTACGTGATTCTCGTTAATTTTTGGAGTTTGACACATGCTTATCAACACATCAAATCTACCACTATTTCATTGAATTCATGTGGAGTGGTTTATCTAGCATGAATAAACCCATGTGACATCATTTTTTCAAACTTCCTTGACTTCAACTTAACGTCCCCTAGGCCTTTCCATTTAACATTGTATTTTATATTGTTAACCACATCATCCCTAGGCCCCAACATCCTCGTAACCCTCAGATTTGGAAAGCCTTAACATTTCCCACCTTTGGAGGGGGAATTTTCAAAGTCAAAAGAAATTAAAGTTTAAAGCTACTCTTCCTACCAACGTGACTCCATAAAATGAAAACTAATATTGTACTGCGGTTGACTAAAAATCACAATCTCAAGGTGGAGTTCATGGTCCAGAAAGGCATCAAATCTTATTTGATCTCACAAGAAGGTATGATACTTGTTATATATTTTTGTAATGAACATTTCTTCACTAGATGCAATTTCATCCTCTGTAGTTTCTCTATCTACCTCTATGGTAGAGTCTACTGCACTCTGGCATTATCGATATGGTCACCTTTGTGCCGGATCCCTCTATCAGCTCAACTCTAAGGATATGGTATGAGGACTTCCTCCACTCTCCCACTCCTTGCCTATTTGTTCTGGATGTATGACAAGTAAACAACATTAGGATCCATTTAAGCAAGGTACCTTCCATGCCAAGAACCATCTTGAGGTCATGCATACAATTACTGTGTGGATCCCTTCCCGGTTTGTTTCAAGGATTTCAGTAGTCCAGTTATTGATAGATGACTATTCTCGCAAGACATGGGTGTTATTTCACTAGAAGAAGAGTGAATCATTTGCCAAACTTTTGGCCTTCCATAAACAGGTTGTCTAGTAGACTAGGAAAATCCTTCTTGTCCTCCACTCAAATTGAGGGGGAATTCATATCAAAGAATTTTTGGCATTCCTAAAGGAGCACAACATCACATAAATCTTGACTTCCCCCTATACACCCCAATATAATGGCATTGCAAAACATCACAACCATCTTTATCATAGATATGGCTTATTACATTCTTTCATTACATAACCCGGAGAATAGATTTTGGGAAGAAGCGGTTCAAACAATTTGCATATCTTCCGAATTGGGTACCTATAAACCCTTGCAAAGAAAAACACCGGAAGAGATATGGATTAATCATAAACCTTTGATCTCTCATCTTAGAGTGTTTAATTTTATAACATACATGTATGTCCCTGACAAAAAGAGGAAGAAGATCAATCCAAAGACACTCTAGTGTATATTTTTGGGGTACAATACTACCTCAAACACATATCATCTCATGGATCCTAAGACACAATATATATATATATATATATATATATATGAGAGTCAATATGTTGTTTCGATGAGTCATAATTTGACTCATTTCCACACAAAGAGGAGTCGGTGCTAACCTCCTCTTACTGATTTCTCTCACATTCGGATGATGAGTAAGAATAATCTTCACACAATTAAAATGAGCTAGTGGAGAATTATTCGTTGATATTAGTACTTTGGAAATTCATTCCTCACATTAGCAATAGAAATAAAGTCCAAAATGGGTTCAAAGCATCGTTAGGAAATCCCACATGGAATCTCTCCCGAGATACTTCATTAGGAGTCAGAATGAGAAGACATGCGAGAAATGAGGTAAATATCGTACTCATGAGTTCAAGTGGTTGAAAAAATTGAACTTGATATAGTTCAAGAGGCACTCGATTAACCAGAGTGGAAGAAGGCCATGGATATTTAATATGACTCCTTGATTCGAGAATAGGACATGGTAACTTTTCTATCTTCTTGTAGGAAATAAATACATTGGCTACAAATGAATTTTCAAAACAAAATACAAGGCGATGAATCTATCGACCAGTATAAATCATGACTAGTTACAAAGGGATATGCTCAATAAGAAGGAACTGACTCTGAGGAGACCTTTGCACCCACTGTGAAGATCAAAACTATCAAATTTTTCTATGCATTAACAACACAAAAAGTATTGAAACTTTTATCATATGGATGTAAAAAGTGCTTTCTTAAATGATGATCTCAAAGAAGAAGTATACATGACCCAACCAAAAGTATTTATCAACAAGTAACATCCTAATAAGGTATGTTGTCTAATTAAGTCTCTTTATAGAATTAAAAAAGTACATAACGCATGGTACATTAAAACAAACAATATCTATTGCAACATGGATTCACTCGTAGTCCCTCGGATTAAAATTTGTATATTGAGAAGGTATGCACAAAGATTGATATTATTTTTGTATGTGGATGATCTTGTGATCAGAGGGAGCTTAGACAATCTCATAAAATATGTAAATAATGATCTGAATAAATCCTTTGACATGACATATTTGGGGCTACTTCATTACTATCTTGACTTGGAAATATGGTAGAAGAAGAATCACATTTTTATCTCACATATGAAATATGCCAAGACACTCCTGAAAAAGTATGGAATGTATGATTGTAAACCTATGTTCACTCCAATGGATAAAGGTTTGCAACTTCTTAGATTCCAAGATATACCTCAAGTAGATGCTACTCACTATAAGTAGCTTGTTGGGAATCTCATTTACTTGAATTACACCAAATCGGACATATGATTTGATTTCGGATATCTTTCCAAATTCATGCAGTACCAAAGAAATGTTATTGGGTAGAAGCGAAGCATGTCTTGATATATGTACGAGGTACAGATGATTATGGTATGGAATATTATAAGAACTGAAATTTCTTACGAGGATATATTGATTCAAACTATGTTGGATTTTTTGATGATAGGAAATCAACTACATGATATGTTTTTCATCTCGTATCTAGACCTATCTCATGGATTAACAAGAAGTAAAATGTTGTTTCTCTCTCATCCACTGAGATAGATTTTCACGTCGTATGAGGATTTTTGTGCGAAGTGATATGGTTACTTCACATTATGGATGATATGGAAATTCATGAAAAAAATCCTCCTATCATTCATTGTGACAATCAGGGTGTGTTAAAGCTTGTGAAGAATTTAGTTTTTATAAATGAACAAAGCACATTGAGGTTGAATGTCATTACATTTGAGAACAATTCTTAAACCACCACATCTAGCTCTAGTACTTCCCAACAGATTCTTAAGTAGCTGATATACTCACCAAGTCTCTTGGTAAGGTGAAATTTGAGTTGTTTAGGTACATTTGTAAAAATAATGTAATAAGGGGGAATGTTGGTGTAATATATTCCATTTCATGACTAATGAATTTCCACCTCCCTTTTTTGGTTAGCTTTCCTTACATCGTATATATATATATATATATATATATATATATATATATATATATATATATATATATATATATATTATATATATATATATATATTCTATTACTTGTTTCTAATTGATAAGTTACAGTTGTATACACTAGCCAACATCCTATCCTACTTTGATTTCACTTTTTGACCTTTTGAGCACCATGAACAAGATCGTCCATTATGGATAGGAGTGTCAAGGTGCTATTGTCTCACTTTCCTGGGTGTATGTGTCCTCTTTACCTCTTTTTTTATCTTTTGAATGTTACTTATTTCTTTTCTTCTATTATCACTCCTCATCGGTATTTCACTTGTTAATGATGAAGACTAAAGAAGGGATAATATGAACATGTCTTATTTAACCTCATTAGATGGGAAATCATTCAAGATATATTTACATCTAAAAGGAGCTCATATTTTCTATCTACTACATCAAGGACTACATACTTCACTACATAGGAGGGTTTATTCTGAATTCCATACCACACATTTACATTTGGGACAAAGTAGTTATATCCCACTATCTCTTTGTGCAACTAGAAATAGGGAATTTTAGCTCAAGGTACACTAGTTTAATCACACACACACACAAAAACTACATAGAGTTTGAAATGTAATGCAACACTTGGTGACAATCACATTGGGGTGAGCGCCGAGGTCAATGTGTGATCTATAGGGATCCAAATAAACACTACATTAGAACAACCAGTTTGAAGGAGAAATTAAGTAGAATGAAGAGAAGGTTGTAGAGTTACAGAACTGCCCCTCTGTGTAGAGAGGTGGTTGTGTAACCACCCTAACATTTGCGTAACTACCCCCTGCGCAAAAATATTGTTGCATAACCACCCCGACAGGTTGCACAACCGCTGATCTATAGACACCAATGGTCATATCACTTATGACCAAAAATAAAAAATGAAGCCACGAATGGATGTAGAATTCAAACATCTCATCTATGTCTCTTCCTTGGAGGATGTTTCCCATTCTCTAGTGCATGGGAGGACATGAGAGGAAGGCTATTTAAGGAGGAGCATATGAAAGAATCAATTATTAAAGACAATCAGAGTTGGATGTAAGAAGTGAGAAGAAACCATTGGAGCTGGAGTTGTTTTGTAGAAGAAAGGTGAAGAAATAGAGTAACCAAGTATAGAAAGGAAGTGTTTACATTGTTTTCTTCCTTTCCTCTTGTTGTAATTTGTATTCAATTTATAATTGGCCGATAAAATTTGGGAAGAAAGAGAAATTTCCCTTCCCGACTAGTTTTCCCTCAACTTGGGGGTTTCTAGGATAAATTTTGGTGTTGAATTGTTATTTCCTTTGCTACAAAAACATTCTAAGTTTAGTTTTTCTCACAATTAATTTGAAGGACTGTCATTTTTGGAATTGAAAGTAGAACAATAAATAAGTTGTAGTTTGTAAAGTTCCAAAGTTTGAAGTTTACAAATCATTTTGGTATCAGAGTTGATAAGTATCCAGGACTGTGGTATTTATTCTTGTGATTTTTATGATAGTGACAAGGTCTAAAGGTGAATAATTTTTACCTTACAATCTAGACATATCTATAAAGAAGTGGAAACAAATAATTCAGGATCAAATGGAGGAATAAAACTTGGTCCATATAATTAAGATGTTGGAGACCATGATGGATAGGATATATAAACGCCAACAACAACTCTCGAGATCTAGAAAATATGGCTTCAATCAACTAAGATAACATGGAATCAGTGGTATGAGATTTTGTTGAAAATTTTGGCATAGGCAAGAGCCACGATGAGGAAGATGTAGAAGAGCATAAGCCACGATGAGGAAGATGTAGAAGAGCATGAAGAAGAAACTCCGGTTGTAAAAGAGAAGGAAAAATATGATCATGCTCCTTTTAAAGTTGAAAATTAGGTGGAAATCAAGATCTTTGAAGGACAAATAGATGCAAAGTTATTAGATAAATGGTTAAAACAACTAGAAGTTTACTTTAGTGTGCATAATGTCACAGAGGCACAAAATATTACCTTTGCACGTCTCAAAATGGAAGGTCATTCTTTGGTTTGGTGGGAAACCCATCTAGCCACTTGTGAAAAGAAGAAACATCCTATTGTGATTACTTGGGAGGGTTTTAAATAATTGATTACAACTAACTTCTATCCTATTGGCCATAAGGGAGGGATTTAAATAATTGTTGTCAGACTTTAGATAAGGCAAAGGGTCAAAGTGTGTAGGATTATACTATGGAATTTCGAGACAAACCATGTTGCTTAATATGGACTTAGAGGATGAAAAATTCTGCCCAAGTATTTGGGAGGACTTCACACTCATCTTCGAAGGAAGGTTATCTCCATGAAGCCCAATGATCTCAACGATGCTTGTGTGCAAGCATACTACGAGATATGATGAAACAAAGCAAGGAGAAACAAATTCAAAGAAGAAGCAATCAACAAATCAAGAAAAGAAAGAGCAGGGACAAACAAGTAACAAAGGTAAATGGAAGGGGAAAGGTAAAAAAACTACCACTACTTTGAATACTTGTAAATATCCCAAGAATTTTTGTAAGAATTTTGATATCAATGGTCATATTGACGCTACATGTTGGAAGTTACATCCAGAGTTACATCCAAAGAACCGAACCAAGGATTCAAATAAATCCATGACATCTATAAAGAAATATGGGAGGTAGAAATAGAGGATGATTCTAATGTAGATGAGAGGCTTGGATGCATGGCCAAAAACACGGAAAGCCTAGAATAGGAAGAGGAGATGAGTAGACTATTCCAGATCAAAATCCAAATAAAAAGAACTAAGGTAAATGCTTTGGTTGATATTGGTTCTCAATCTAATTTGATTTCTAATGCGGTTATCAAGAATCTTGGTCTTGAAACTTACGAGCATCGACATCCATATCCTTTTGGATGGGTGAAGAAGGTGTAGATATACAAGTAACAAGAAAATGTAGGTTCAAGTTTGGTATAAAATATTAGTATATAAATGTATTGGAAGCTGATGTAATTCCACTTGATGCATTTGATTTTGTTTTCAGAAGTCCTTACTTGTATAGCAAGGATTCCATATTCATGAGAAGGGATAACCAATACAAATGGGTCAAGGATGGAATCGATTCTACAACATCCGGCATACCAACATAAGACAAAAATTACTATGATAAGTGCTAACTAAGCAAAAAGACTAATTCAAGAAAATCATAATCAGTTTTGTTTACTTTTGTTGAAAGATAAACAAGATGGGGTGGAAATTTCAGATGTTTCTAACCAAGGGATGAAGGATTTGGATAGTATTATTCAGTCTTTTTAGGAAGTATTTTAGACTCCCAACGGGTTACCACCAAAATGGGAGGTAGATCATGAGATTCAATTGTTGTCAAAGTTCCCTCTACCAAACATTGGATTGTATAGGTAATACTTACTAGAGATTAAAGAGGTAAAAAAATGACTCTAGGAGCTATTGGAACAAGGGGTAATATGCCCAAACACCTCATCATGTGGTTCACCTATTGTGATGGTGCCAAAGAAGGATGGTTCTTAGAGGATGTGCATCGACTACCGAGCCTTGAATAAGATCACCATAAAGAACAAATATCCACTCCCACACATAGATGACCTTTTGGACCAACTTCAACATGCAAAGTTTTTTCACAAATTTGGATCTCAAGTCGGGTTATCACTAGGTCAAGATGAAGGAGGAGGATATATGGAATATTTCCTTAAAAAAAAATAGGGTTTGTATGAGTGGTTAGTACTTCCATTTAGTTTATGTAATGTACCCGCTACATTTATGAGACTAAAGAGTGATGTATTTCCGAGTTCAAAGATTCATGTGTCATTTTTTATCTAGACAATATTATGATTTTTAGTGCCACATTTGTAGCAAGTCTTGCAAGTTCTCAAGGAGAAACAACTGCTATGCAATATGAAGTGTGAATTTTCCAAATAGTTAGTTGTCTATCTTGGGCACGTGGTTAGAGGAGGAGAGCTACAAGTGGATCCAAAGAAGGTGGAATCCATCACCAACTGGCCAACACCAATGGGAGCCACAAAGACTAGAATTTTTGTGGGAGCAATATAATACATGAGAAATTTCATTCTAGGATTTTTCGCTATTGCAACACCTCTACACACAATGGCCACAAAGAGTAAGGGTTTTGACTGGGGTAAGGAACAAGATAAGGATTTTGAGTTGTTGAAATACAAGATTAGTCATGCTCTAGTACTTGCTCTTCCTAATTTGCAGCAACCCTTTGAAGTAGAGACAAATGCCAGTGATTATGCTATGGGAGCAATGTGATTCTATAGGAGGTAAGCCAATATGTTATCATTCAGAAACTTTCACTTCAATAGTTAGAGGATATTTTTTTATGATAAAGAGATGTATGCACTAGTTCAAGAAATAAATAAATGGAAACATTATTTGTTGGGAAAATAAAATTTTGTGCACACTAGACCACAAACCTCTCTAGTATTTGTAAACACATTCAAAATTACAGCAGGTAAGGCACTACAAGTGGATGGGGTTCCTTCAGCAGTTCCATTTGGTGATCAAGTATAAGAAAGGTAGAAAACATTTGGTGGCAGAAATGTTGTCTAGGTCGCCCACATAAGAGAAAATCTCTTGTGTTGAGAAGACAATATTGTTCGAAGGAGAAGACACACAAATAATGCACGCGTGGGAACAAGGTACATTTGGAGGTGCAAAATGATAGGAAAGTAAACGTGTGCCAAGATAGTTTGACTTGACACTTAGCCGTTTTCATGGATATAGGCTAGTTTTAGAGATAATGTGTAGAGCACATATTGGGATGGCGACTTGCGTGACACATAAAGGCTATTTTGGGAACAAGTATTTGATGTGTCATACATGAGTTCATGATAATAATAGGATTACTTCTTCCAGTTAACTATAGGATGTCTATTATTAGCGCACTTACATGTGTGCATGTTATTGTAAAGGCACATGGCTATTTTCAACATGCGACCTATTTTGGGAAGTGCATAGGCGGTGAAGGGAAAGTCCCCACCCCTATAAATATGTAGTGAACTATGTAGTTTAGAGAGATAGAGTTACTATAGAGTTATGTTGTTGGATCTAATGCGCACATAACTTATGGTAATACTTTGTAATGTAAGAAGCTTCTATGTTTTATAATGTTAATGTAATGGAGTATATTGGATGGATAATGGTGTTAAACATGACTGTAATTGGTTCTTGCATGATTAATCTTATCATAGTTATTGTTTAATTCATGATTATCTAATATCTAGATTTGGTTATGCACTGTGGAATGTTTATGGTTATTTATGGTTCTATATATGCTTTATCTTCATCAAGCTAACATCCTATACAAGCAAATATAAAGAGGGACTTGGTACATTTGCATGCTTTGGGTGAGCGCTCACTCAGAAGGGTGATGTGCCAAAGGTGTCTGGGTTTTCATTGAAGATTCTAGGCTGCACCATTGGTTCCATTGCCGGGACCTTTTTTCAGTTGTTTTCAGGATGGTTCACGATGAAGACGTATCGCCGACTCTAGCAAGTGTTGAGGAGTGGGTAAAAGATATGGAAGAAGAGTACATTTGGAGGTTCAACATTGGATCTGAGTTTGATGCATGTGTGTGGGTGGAGAAAAATTTATATGATTGTTTGTATGAGAGCTTCTTTGTTATCTTTCCGATAGAGTTGTATGAGTGGTTGGTTTCTTATGTGTCTAAAAGTAATTGGAGGTATCACACACTTTTCGGATGTAGGAATAATTTTAGGCCCTTTATGATGTTGATATGATTTAGACGCGCACTTTGTGGATACTTGGTTCCATGGTGTTTTGAATAACTATATTTTGGAGTACTCAATTTCCACTTATTATTTCTTGGAGGTAGCTGAGTTCTAGTTTTTACATTATCCTAGGGGAACTTATTTGTAAGGCATTCCACTAGTGATAAAAATATTGATAAGTAACTCCCGAACTTGGAAAAAACCTAACGGCTAGCTAAACCCCACCACACGCGGGGGTAGGAGCAGGTTTGGTGAAAGATAAAAACCTAGCAGAAAAGAGACAGAGAGAAGAAAGGTGGCTTAGTTACAATGAAGGGCGTGAGAGGGGGATAAAGAAACAACATGATATTACAGAGCAGATGGCATTGAGGAGAAAGATGGCTCATGAAGGATTTGAATCTCATGTGGGGGGCATAGAGCCTGAGCATCTGGAACTCCCCCATTTGGGCAAGCATGACAGGGAACCCTCCTCTACCTCACGTGGGAGTGCATCGGTAGAGAGTCAACATGGACCACATACGCACATATGAATCTACCTAGAAACCTAACCCTTGCACTTGGTTTTCCAAGATCTAGTGTAACCGTAGTCAACAATCTAGTTTGGGCGGTAGAAAAGCAAGAGTGAGTCGATAGCAAGTACATCTATGGCTAGGAAAAAGTTTTCTTTTTTATTTGGAGGTACCTTTTCGGTGCATCGCCAAAGACATAACTCATGCACGAGAGAATTTTGGACCCACTTCTGGGAGTAGTACCACTTTGTAGACTGTAGGAGTTTAGTTTAGTACCACTATTGAAACACAGGGAAATACACCCACTAGTCCACTTCCAGGCTACAAAAAAGTGGAGGATCAAGGAGCATAGGTGGTTCTAGTTCGGTGGATCTTATGGTTCTAGATTAGGTAGGAGGGTCCTCATCAACCCTAGAATATTTATATGGATATGTATCATTTTCTTCTAGAGTATAGGGGCATAGAGGATGCTAATGAACAAATGCACATGTGTGAAATATTGTGGCACACAAAAGGAGTCACTTCTTCTTAGCGCAAGGCAAGTCACTTTTCTGAACTACATTACATGGATACACACACATTTGGTACATGAATTTTGACCTGATTAGACTTTCGTAGATTATGTAGCATTAAAGGATGTTTTCCTTAAGTAATTTCATATCCCTGAGTTTGATTAGAAGATTATAAGAGTGCTCAAGGATATTAAGCGGGAACTACTTGAAATTGTTCAAAAGTATGATGACCATTTCAAAACATTATTTTCTAAACTTTCCTATGATATTCATGCAACCAAACATACACCATGGTTTGTTGGGGTCTTGATCACACCTTTTAGAAGGGTGCTGTCACATAAGACATATACGGACTTGTGTGAAGCACTTGAAGTAGATTTGTGCACTGAGGTAGTTGGAAGTATAGACACTGGAGTAAGCCCATTCCTGGAAGCACATTACAGCTATGACAAAGCAATTGGAGAAACTATCAGCAAATTCAGCTCATGAGACGTGCACTAGGATTTGGTGTACATATTGTGAAGTAGAAGGGCACACTAAGGATAGTTGTCCCCATAGATTAGTGTGTTCATTATTACTAGATTGTGAGATATGTCATTTGGACCATGATGTCAGCCGCTTCCCATTATTACAACACGCGATAAGAAAGAATGTATCTTGTTATTGTAAAATTTTTCTGGTCCATGACTCATGATACAAAAGACTACAGGTTGATTGGTCAAATCCATGATGCCATAGATATTGGTGTGTGACAGACAAGTATAACAGATAACTCTAAAGGAAAAAGTGAGCACCATGATCATGATCATACTTAAGCATGCTATGATTGGAATGAAAGGTCTTGTGAGGGAGGTCGTGGCAGAGGTTGAGGATACTGTGGTGGATTTGGGGGCCAAGGCCATGGTGGTGGATGAGGCGAGTTCCCTCATGGAACATGTTTTACATGTGGATCTTCTGACCACTACAGGTGCGAATGTCCTCAAAATATTACTTGTTATTTTTAGGAAGAATCATAACTATGAGGAATGCTCGGACTTATATGAGCATCTTAGCAAGCAACATAAACAAGAGAACAAAGGTGTGGGGATGGTTAGAATACAACGTGCTATGGAAAATTAGTGGATGCCAAAGCTAGCACCGAAACTTGAGGTATTACCTATGAAGATTACTACACGTGTTGAAGTTGTGCGTGCCAGAGAGGTGTTACAGTAGAAGCCTACCATCACTAAGGAAGAGGTTTTACATACAAGGTACCTAGATCCAACACATCCAAAGGAGGTTTATCAGAAACCATGGAGGTAATCAAAAATATCCAGAGGGTGAAATGTAGTGTTTAAAAGAGAAATCATAGAATATGGAACATAAGAAGGCAACAAAGTTGGTCCAATAGGATATTGATGACTTGAAAGAGGTATGAAAAATAATGTGCCAAGAGAATATCATTCCATTACTATGGAATTGGTTAAAGGAAACACTCTGTGCACATGTATTAATAATGGATGAAATATCTTGCATGCTAATCTTCCCCCTCATAGCTTGGATTATGACAAGGAGATCACCCTCAATGTTGTTGTAGATGGATGGCTCTTGAGCAAAATATTGATTTACACATGCATGGAAGTGAATGCAAATGGAAAGACCTCCATTACAACCATCCTCTAATGTACTATTCATGGACAATGGAACTCAGGCTACTACCATATGAGTTTTGAAGGTTGCATCCATTACTATACAAGGGCCAAGTTCACGGGGACTTTGAGGTCTTAGCACTTGTAGAAGCAGACAACTTCCTAACTCTACTTGGGTGCCTGTACGTACCCAAAATTGTAACGTACTGTACTGCCGGAACAACGTAACAAGTGCCTTTAATGATGATACAGGTCTCCTCGCAAGGTGTTCGGGATCCGGAAAAGATCTCCAATTGTGCATTAACATTCCGCATGCCCCGCTTAGCCCCCGCGTGCTTTATTTTTCCCTTTTCCTCTCTTTTCTTGGCCTTTTGCTCTTTAGTGACGAAACCGCAACCCAACATGGGTGGCGGTCTCGTGACCGCCGCCCTGATCAAGGTGGCGGTCCTGTAACCGCCACCCTGCTCGGAGCGGCGGTCCTTTACGTGTTTTCCAGAAAGCATTTTTAACGCGACTCACGTAAAAATCAACGATTCACCAGCTGTTTTTGCCGACTTACGCTTGCATTTATGTTTTGGTCCCTGGAATAGTGTTTGGCCATTGTTTATAGTTTTAGAGTTTAGTTTGGTTTTGATCTTTGGGTGAATGAAAAGCTATAAATAAATGGCTTGTGCTAAAACAAAGGTCTACCCCTCATTCACTTCTCATGCTCTCATTTTCAATAGTTCAGTCTATTATTTTGCTTAGAAGCCATAGTTTCAATTCTTTGCATGTTTAGTTAGCATTGTTCAGCTGTTGGTAAGCCACATATCCATCTTGTGCAGGTAGTGCTGTTATTTCACCCAATCCATTGGAGTAGAATAGCTTAGGAAGCCATTAAAGTTACAGGTTTTGCTCCTTAAAATCAGGATAGTTTCAGGTTCTGGACGCTTTATGTTGCATGACTCGCAATAAATCCCGCTAGGAATTGCATAAGCCAAGCTCTGTACTCTTGCGCTATCCCTCTCCTACTCGCATTATATTCAGTCTGTATTCTAAGCTACCTTTGTCCCAATATCTACTTCTGTTGATGCTAGCATTACACGCTTTTCTGGATTCACGTGAATACGAAGGAACGAGGAGATCACACACACCATTGGATTCGTCATTGTTCTGCAGAATCCAGGTTCTAGCTTTCAAAGTTCTAAAGTTAGAAATATATCAAATAGAGTAGATAATCACTTCTTTTCAGTTAAGTTTACTTTCGATATTGCCAGGGAAGCTATGGGGATTGATAGTTTCTGAGAAACTATGATTCATTCCTCACTTCTGAGGTAGGATCGAGAGTCTGGAAAATAGATTAAGCAAGTTATTTCATTATTTAGAAATAGATCTACAAATTGCACAGACAAATAACTACACTCGGTTATTTTGTTTGTTTTAAGTTTTATCTTAGTTGTCAAATTCTAGATACGTTTAAATAGCTGCTTTCTTAAATTCTTAAAAGTTTCTCAGAAAATACAAAAATAGAAATTATATATATATATATTCTAAGTTTATTCCACGTAATTAAAATTTGCTTTGTTGCGCTTAGATTTACATTATTGTTTTGTATGACAATCACGGACCCATGGAGCCTAGGGAATACGTATTTGAGCCAATCGTGCCTCAACTCAATCTCATCACGGCAATAGTTGACATAGACCCAGAACCTTAGAATACAAATCTTCCAAACAACAACAAATTTATGAAAAATCAGCTCTCGGTTGAGGGGATTAAATATAGAAGACAACCAAGCACACACGTTTTGGTCAAATCAACCAAACTACGATTACCCTAGCGGACATACATGAAACTATCCCGTGTCATTTTCCACGTATTCCACAACCCATAGATCGAATCATGACAGAGCTCGATATTGATTGGAGCCTTCGAGCGTCATCCTTGCCGAACAATCTATCACACCGGTTCAGGTTAGAAGGGCCTTCTTTGCCTTAGATTCACAAATTCCACTAGTGCGTATTGAAGACATTAGATTGCCTAACTAGTTTGTTTGCATACCATGAATATTCCATCCCCACCGACTATCTCGGCACGACCTCGGGAGGTCGTGTATGTGAAAGAGTTACTGTAGATTCCCACGCTCGCTTGTCGCTTTTCAGCGTACAAAATTGGTGAACCCGACGTGAAACAAACAAAATTACTGAAGCTGATGTGAACTTCCTACTTTCTCGTCCCGTAGTCATAGTATTATGTTTTCTTTCAAGTTTAGTTTACTTTTCATCTTCTCCGCCTCATTAGATTTCATGAATCATTTTCACTCTCTCCCATTATTCTCGGGTATTCATATACCCCCAAATATGTTGGGATTTGATGCATATGGCAAACCCCTCTTGGGTCTCAAGGCATACTATGCCCAAAGAATAGACAATCGTCACCTTCACTCTCGGTATGGGGTGACAACTACTCAACTAATCAGTTGTCAACACAAATTCCAAGAATCAGATATAATTCATCTTTTCAAATGGAGGAGTTAGATCAACCCCCTCAAAAACAACAAACAAAGCCTTCAGGTTCGAATAATATGACGTTCACCGGAGAATCTGGATCATCTCCTCAGATACTACTTAGACCACAAATTAGTAGACAATCAGACCCATACCTGGTCTTAGATGATGAACAATCAATACGTTATCCTAGGAGTGAACAGCGCTCTCGGGGTATGTACCCACCTGTAGGAGGTTTACAAACGCAACCCGAGGTCTCTTTTCAAGAAAATACCTCTATACCATTGCATATAGGAAATACTCTCGGAGAAACTTGGCAAGATAACGATCAGTTCATAGCAGGATATCACATGCCTATACAAAACCATGGTATACAACAAATGCCACCAAGGCAGAATATCGTGACTTCACCAAATGAAGTCATTTCAACGTTAGTAGAAAAAGTGAGAGGGTTAGAACTTGCCCAGGCAAGTCAAAATTTGCAATTCGTGCAAACAGGGGGTTCCAATCCTCCATGCCATCCTAGCCAAGTAGATCTTCTCACAGGAGTAGGCACGTTAGGCATGCCTCCTCAGTATCCACAACAAACACCAACTAGGCCCATCATCTCTAACACCATTCCTCCTGCTCTAGTATCAAACAATCCATTCCTAGACAATACCCCATCATACTTAAACATGTACTCCAAATCACCACAAGGAGATATGTTCTCCTCTCCCGGCATGCTTGCTCAAACACAGGTGTTTCCTTATGCCCCTACTAACACATACGCTGCGCCATATCAACAACCCATCCCACCACCACTCCCTCAGCAACCACCATCAATGGTCGAAACCTATGTGATAGGAACTTATTCAGAATATTTGAAATACCCCTTAGACTTCGCCATACGAAGCGTCATGCTTCCAAGACCCCTTCCCGATTTACCCAAGTAAAAAGGTGAGGGAGATCCAAACGTGCATATCAAAGCTTACGCAAAGCCATACGAGAACTACTCCCTTGGGATGGGGTTGTTGCTAAAATATTCCCCGAAACTTTGGAAGGCATTGCTCTTGATTGGTATTATAGAATACCTGAGGCTTCCATCCATTCATTTAAACAACTCGTATCAGAGTTCATTAAGGCATTTAACATGAACAAACCTGTTAAAAATAGGAATCGGGGAGTTCTTACACATCAAATAAGAACACAACGAATCATGTCGCCCATTTCATCCAAAGGTGGCATATAGTCCTTTATTCCTCGGCAAGTGCTCCAAACATGGATCAAATGGAACTATGTGATTTATTCCTTCATTCACTTAGCAGAGAAGTGAAGGAAGAAGTCCAAAAGTTCCCATTACGAACTTACGATGAAGTACTAGAGAGTGCTCTTCGAATAGATCAAGCAGCAATTGATAGTGGTCGCAAAACATATGGAGCAAACGGGAGGTTAATCACCCCCAATCAGAACACTACAAATTATCCCACCACCATAAACGTCAATCAAGGACCTAAAATCCTTAACAAAAATCGGGGTGTAACAACAAATGGAGTAATCAACCAGCCCAAGAAGGTAAATATTGTCAATACTCCATCACAAACAAACAACCAATGAAACAACAACTTTACCCCGATAATCAATACAGTGGATTTTAACCATCCACAACAACAACAACAACAACGGTGAAATCCCATACAAGGGCTAAGCCAAAACTCATTTGGTTATCAAAACCAAAATCAAAGCCAGAAACAACAAATGCAAAACTTTAATCCTAATAGGCAACAGTTTGATCAGAGTTTTAGGCCACAATATACACCAAATCAACAAACCAGGAATTACAATCCCAATTCATATTGTGGTTTCCACAAAATTTGAGGTCATGATACTAGAACGTGTCGTGACTACAATAAATTCATGCAACATTTTCCAGAAGAACAAAGATAGTTCTTCACAGATTTTGTTTTTGGCAGATCCCATGTCACCACCACCAAATACGCACGCAGGGGCAGTTTCCCCTCAGAATGCTCCCCTCAAGATCTTTAACGATCCACTCCCAAATCATGATAATAACAGACTAAATCCAACTGGGATGAACAAAGGCGTAATGACGGGAAACAATGATCATGAAGCCTCGACTTCACTAAATCCATCAGTTGCGCCACAATTAGGAAATCAGCCAAGACCCAAGATAGTCAGTTTAGTAGAACTAGACGTTGAACTACCTATCGAAGCTATAACAAGAACACGAGAATATTTCTCTCAACCAAGCCCAAGTCACCCTGCTAAAAGCAGAGATAAGAGTCAACAAATAGTAGAAAAACCCGTAGGTGCCTATGATTTAATTAACGACCTAACAAAAACCTTCTCACACATTTCATTTTTAGACTTACTAAAAAACCCTCCTACTCACAGGGATGCTCTTTTAGAAGCATTAGGTTTAGGTCATTTAATTAACATCACTCCACCTACTGAAACATAGGTAAATCATGTAGACTTTGATGTTCATCCTCCAGGACAGCCAGACAAGGATGTCGAATTCATATTCGAAATAAGTAAAATGCCTACAGATGCTGAGATTGCACGCTAAGGCGATCCAACCTTACACTTACAAGTATGGGTTTATAATAACTATGTAAAACAAGCAATGGTTGTGATGGGGCCACGATTAACATAGTCCCCTTCTCTTTCCTTCAAAAGTTATGATATGGGGAAACAAACCGCTGCACCACTCGAAATACATTGAGAGGCTATGATAGCCTTAAAGCCACTTTGATTGGAACTATAATACTACCAAGTCACCTTAGGACCCAAAAAATCCTCGACCGAGTTTTATATTATAGATCGGGAAAATAATTATAATATGATCCTCGGCCGACCATGGATACACCGAATGAAGGCAATCCCTTCTACGTTATTCCAAGAAGTAAGATTCTTGCATCTAGGAAAGGTGTTTGTAGCCAAAGGTGATCCAAAACCTTTCGATATACACCTAGCTGACTTAAAGAAAAGACCAGGTGTGCACTCAGAATTTGAACTTCCAACAAACCAACTTAATAAACCCACTGACGCAAAACCAGAAGAGAAGTTGGTACCTACAACGGATCTTGAGACTATGAATCTAGTCAAGACAATCCCAACCTCAAAAGGTAAGGCTAACATTGTAGAAATGGTATCATTAGGAACCACTACAAAAATCGTTGAATTACTAGAACAGGATCTACCAATGTTTCTACCATTTGATTCTGTGGGCATGGGAAATTCCCTAGGTGTTGGTTCTCTTCCAGCTGAGGATCTCTGTATGGTGGAAGTAGAATGCGCAAACACAACAAATATCCCAACGATCCATATTCCTAGCTAAATATTGGACTCTCCATTTTGATGGAGCTAAATGCCGTTATGGAGTGGGGGCTGGTGTAATCTTTACTTCCCCTGAAGGAAAGGTCCTACCATTCGCCTTCAAACTCAATTTCGAATGTACAAACAACGACGCTGAATATGAAGCCCTCCTCCTTGGCCTCATTTTAGCCAAGAGGATCGGTATTAATAACATCAGAGTATTAGGAGACTCACAATTGGTAGCAAACCAAGTCTCTGAGATATATGAAACCAAAGCCGAGCATTTACAGCTTTACAAAAAAGTTGTATTAGATTTAAGCAAGGAATTTGACTTCATATCAATTGAAACAATCCCACGAGAAGAAAATATTCTCGCTGATTCAATAGCAACTTCCGCATCACGTTTTACTCCAAGCAATAAGTTAGAGGATACCCGTTTCATAGTATCCCTTCGTGATGAACCATTGATAAAGACAACGACAAATTCTCTTTTAAACAAAAATGAATCTACTATTCTAGACCATGTTGATAGTGATATGGCCACTTTGGATTACTTAAATGCCTATGCGGCACTACATCTCTCCTATCATGTGATAGATTTGTCCTTAATCCCACATTCATCTTCCTACTTTGGAAATCCCATGATGGAACCTAGCGTATACACGGTAGAAAGTGGGGATGATTTGGATTTACCTCTAGCCCCACCTGAATTTGAAGAGGGTAATGCCTCTTTAATCGAAGAAACAATTGATGTTAACATCGAAACGGAGGATGAACCAAAAATATTGAAATTAGGGTCCTCATTAACCCCAGAAGAAGTAGAAATACACACTCAGATCCTCAAGGAACATCAGAAAGCTTTTGCATTTAATTATAAGGAAATGACAGGCATTGCACCACACATTGCGGTGCATAACCTCGTCACTAAATCTGATGCAAAACCGGTTAAACAAAAATCAAGACCCATGAAACCCAAGGTGGCTCTCATGGTGAAAGATGAAATAATAAAACTCCTACAAGTAGGGTTCATCAAACCAGTCGATTACTCTCAATGGGTATCTAATATTGTTCCCATTCTCAAAAAGAATGGGAAGATACGTATCTGCATAGATTTCCGAGACATTAACAAAGCATGTCCTAAGGATGACTTCCCATTACCATCCATAGATGTCATTGTTGATGCAACAACTGGATTTGAACTCTTATCTCTCATGGATGGATTCTTGGGATACAATCAAATCAGAATATCTGAACAAGACCAAGCCAAAACCACGTTTATAACTCCTTGGGGAACCTATTGTTATGTTGTTATGCCATTTGGCCTCAAGAACGCTGGTGCTACATACCAGCAAGCTATGACATATATATTCCACGATTTAATTCATAAAATCATGGAATCCTACGTAGATGACTTGTTGGCTAAGGCCAAGAAGCGTTGTGACCATCCAGAAGTACTCCGCGTCATTCTTTCACGCCTAATAGAATATGGAGTCACACTAAATCCAGAGAAATGTGTCTTTGGTGTAACAGGAGGAAAGCTCCTAGGTTACATCATATCGTCATGAGGGATAGATGTTGATCCAACCAAAATTTAGGCTATCCTCGAAATGGTCCCACCTTCGAGTGAATCTGGAATCAGGTCATTTCTCAGAAAACTGGGTGCAATCCAAAGATTCATCCCGGACTTAAGCTTCGCCATTCATCCAATCAACAATTTACTCAAGAAGGATTATAGCATTGATTGGACCAAAGACTGCAATGAAGCCTTTGATGCAATTAAGCGTTTCCTGTTATCACCACCTACGCTAATGCCACCCAAGCTAGACCGCCCATTAATTTTGTATTCACGAGCTACCGATGTCTCGTTGGCCTGTATGTTGGCCCAAGAAGACAATGACAAAAAGGAACGCATGATTTATTTCATTAGTTGAACATTACTTGACTATGAAACATGTTATACACAGGTAGAACGAGAATGCCTTGCCATAGTCTTTGCTACTAAACGCTTAAGACACTATATGCTGAATCAAGAAACGAGGGTTGTGGTAAAAACGGACCATTTACGAACTTTCCTCACACAAGGATCCTTGTCTAAAAATGCTAGATGTTTTATAACCTTAATGGGGGAATTCGAATTAACGTTTGTAAATCAGAAGTCGGTTAAGGGACAAATCATTGCAGATTGGTTAGCTGATAACCCATTAGATGGAGGTGATTTAGTAGACTTAGATTTTCTAGATGAGTGCATATACTACATCGAAACCTGACCCTCTATCTCTGAGTGTCCCTGGTACATTGATATCATTAATTATATCATACACCATACGTACCCAGAAGGAGCTACACCGCAACAAAGAAGGCAATTACGTATTATTGCAGCCAAATACGTCATCATAGAGCAAGTACTCTACCGAAAAGCATTCAATGGAATGCTCTTGAGATGTGTCGACACAGAAGAATCCAAGAAGATTCTCCACGAATCTCACAGTGGAATGTGTGGAGGCCACTTCAGTGGCCATGCCACCACTCACAAAATACATCAAATTGGCTATTTCTGGCCCACTCTAGAACACGACGCAGTGGAGTTTGTACGCAGGTGTCATAAGTGTCAAGAATTCTCCCATGAAATTCATATGCCAGCACAAGCTCTACAACCAATTACTACTCCATGGCCCTTTTCTACATGGGGTCTTGATTTGATAGGGAAATTCTCTCCCTCGTCTACAGATGGCCATAATTTTATAATCACGGCCACCGAATATTTCACCAAGTGGGTAGAGGCTATGCCTCTTACTACTGTACCAGGTTCTGTAATCGCCAAGTTCATTTTGAACCAAATCATTTACAGATACGGTATCCCACAAATCATTATCTCAGATAATGGAACTTCTTTTAAGAATGAAGAGGTTCGCAAGCTAGGCAATAAATTTAAGATAAGCCATCATACGGCTTCCTTGTATTACCCTCAAGCCAACGGACAGGCTAAAGCGACAAACAAGACACTAAAAGCCATTCTCCTTAAAACTGTGAAAGAAAACAAATGAGATTGGCATTTGAAGTTATATCCGGCCTTGTGGGCCCACCGAACCTCAATAAGAACACCAACGGGAGCAACTCCTTTCTCACTAGTGTTCGGGGCAGAGGCAGTTCTCCCACTCGAGGTTGAAATACCCAGTCTCCGCATTTCATTACAAGGGATTCTAGATGAAGACGCTTACAGAGAAGCACGTCTTTCCCAACTAGAAAGCCTAGATGAAACTAGGTTAGATGCTGAACAATGACATAGAGTTTATGCTGACCGGATGTGCCGGCAGTACAACAAGAAGGTCTATGAACACGACATATACGAAGGTGATCTAGTTCTAAGGCTAGACAGCCGGATCGACAAGAAGACCGGCGAAGGAAGGAAATTCCGCCCAAATGGTTGGGCCCATACCGAGTCATGAAGGACTATGGAAACGGTGCATACCTCTTATGTACGCTAGAAGGTGAGGAATTTGGTGAAACAGTCAATTCCCTGCACCTCAAGCGGTTCTACGCATAAGCAGCTAGCACTACTTATATAACTATCTACATTGCATTTTCATACAGATTAGGATCATGTTGTCCATTTGTTTTGTACACAAATTGTGATCAAGGAATCTATTCTCAAAGCAATGCATTACAAAATCATAATGTTGTTGGCATAAACTCTTTAATCATACCTCTCCATTTTCCCGATGTCATCAAATTATCTCGGAATCATTTTATCAAATAAAGCTAGATATGACAAAGTCTTAAACAAGAACCATACCAAGATCTGCATGGGCTTGTTCTCACTTTTAGTTTCTTCTTAGGATAGGTGTCTTTCCTATGGCCATTCTAGAAGCTTCATGGTGTCACATCTATCCCATATATATGTCTCTTTGGAAATAAGAACATACGGACGTTTTACTCAAACAAGTCAAATGTTGATCAAACAGAAATTTTTAATTTTACACATTTCCTTGCCCCACCAACCTTTGGTGATGAGCTTGCATCTCTTACTAGTGACGTAGGGTTGGGAAAGGATGGAAATGCCCTTACTCGCCTATGTTTTTCCCATGCTTTAAACCCACACTTCTTACTAGTAGCATGGGGCAAAGTATAGGGGGCTGTACGTACCCAAAATTGTAAGGTATTGTACTGCCTCAGGAACAGTGTAACAAGTGCCCCAATGATGATACAGGTCTCCTCGCAAGGTGTTCGGGATCCGGAAAAGCTCTCGGAGTATGCGTTAACATCCCACATGCCCCGCCTAGCCCCCACGCCCTTTGTTTTCCCCTTTTTTCTTCTTTCCTTGGCCTTTTGATCTTCAGTGACGAAACCGCCGCCCTGCAGGCGGCGGTCCTGTAACCACCGCCCTGCTCAGAGCGGCGGTCCTGCGCGCATTTTCCAGAACGTTCTTTTGACGCGACTCACGTGAAATATCACGTTTCACCAGCTTTCCTTGCCAACTTGAGCATGCATTTATGTTTTTGGTCCCCTGGAATAGTGTTTTTCCTTTGTTTATTGTTTAGGAGTTCAGTTTGGTTTTGATTTTTGGGTGATTGAATTCCTATAAATGCATGGCTTGTGCTCAAACAAATGGCCTAATTTTGAAGACTGATCTTTGCTCTCATCTCCTCATTTTAGTATTTTAGCTTGTTATCTTGTTTAGAAGCCATAGTTTCAATTCACTTGCATGTTTAGTTAGTATTGTTCAGCTATTGGTAAGCCACATACCCATCTTGTGCAGGCAGTGTTGTTATTTCACCCAATCCGGTCTGAAGTTTGTCTCTGAATTTCTCTTTGCATTAGATTTAGCTATTATTTTTCTTAGAATACTTGTTTTATTTCATTTGCATGCTCATTAGCATTGTCCAGCTGTTGGTAAGCCACATATCCAGCTTGTGCAAACAATGTTGTTGTTTTATCCAATCCATTGGAATAGAATAGCTTAGGAAGCCATTAAAGTTGTAGGTTTTTCTCTTCAAACAGGAAAGTTTCAGGTTCTGGTCACTTCATATTGCATGACTCACAGTAAAATCCCACTAGGAATCACATAAGCCAAGCTCTGTACTCTTGCACTATCCCTCTCCTACTCGCATTTTCGGTGCATTACAGCCGTGTCCTTGTCCCAATATCTACTCCTGCTGATGCTAGCATTACACGCTTTTCTGGATCCATGTGAACACGAAAGAACAAGGAGATCACACTGAGGGGACAAGATCGCACATGCCATCGGATTCACCACTGTTCTGCGGAATCCAGGTTTTAACTTTCAAAGTTCTAGTTAGAATCATATCAAATAGAGTAGATAATTACTTCATTTCAGTGACTTTTATTCTCGATATTGCTAGGGAAGCTATGAGGATTGATAGTTTCTGAGAAACTATGATTCACTCCTCACTTCTGAGGTAGGATCGAGAATCTTGCAGATAGATTAGACGAGCTATTTTATTTATTTAGAATAAATCTACAAATTACACAGGCTGATAACTACACTCGGTTATTTTGTCTGTTTTAAATTATTGTTTAGTTGTTATTCCTAGATACGCTTAAAATAGTTTGCTTTCCTTAAAATTATTGAAAGATTTCTTAGAAGAATAGAAGTTATATATATGTTTTAGATTTATTCCACGTAGTTAGAATTTGCTTTGTTATAGTTAGATTTACATTTTATTTTGTATGACAATCACGGGACCTCAGGAGCCTAGAGAATATATATTTGAGCCAATCGTGCCTCAACCAAACCTCGTCACAGCAATAGTTGACATAGACCAAAATCTCATAATACAAGTATTCCAAACAACCACAGATTTACAACTGATCAGTTCTCAATTAAGAGGGTTAAACATAGAAGACGACCAAGCACACACGTTTTGGTCAAACCAACCAAATTACAGATTGCCCTAGGTAAACACTCACATGACTGTAGAAGGGTTCGAAAGAGAACAAACCTTTGGTTGTGATCCTTTGGTCCCACAGCCAGGTGCAGGAGACACTCTCACAGATATAGATACCAGTCTAAGGATCCAGGTTGCACGAACACCTGTGAGATATTCTGAGAAAATCACACAGTTGTTGGTCCTAAACATAGAAGCTGAGAAAGCATACGATTACTGGATACTAGGGATTAGAACTTGATTTCGCGCATGACCATAACAGGACCGCAACAACCAAGAGTCTATGGTTGTGATCCACAGATCCCACAGCCCAACGAGTCCACAAGTCAATCAGATATAGATGTTGGCTTACGCACACTAGTATTCCAATCCACTCCACTTCCACCCATCATCATCAAACAATTGTCCTTACTAGATATAGCGGCTAACGAAGCTAGAGAATTCTGGACTAGGCCAGAGAATCGTCCATAGAGTCAATTGTTTTCACCATCCACCCTATGACCTTATCTGGAGACATACACGAAACTATCCCAGGTCATTTTCCACGTATTCCACAACCCATAGATCGAATCATGCCAGAGCTCGATATTGATTGGAGCCTTCGAGCAGTCATCCTTGCCGATCGATCTATCACACCAGTCCAAGTTAGAAGGGCCTTCTTTGCCTTAGATTCACAAATTCCACTAGTGCGTGTCGAAGACATTAGACTACCTAACTAGTTTGTCTAAATCCAACGCATATTCTACCCCCACCGGCTGTCTCGGCACGACCTCGAGAGGTCGGGTACGTGGAAGAGTCACTTGTAGATTCTCACGCTCACCTGTCACTTTTCCGGCGTACAAAACTGGTGAACCCAACGTGAAACAAACAAAATTAGTGAAGCTGACGTAAAACTTCCTACTTTCTCATTCGGAGTCATAATATCACGTGTCCTTTCACAAATCACCTTCGCTCCTTCCCATTATTCTGCGGGTATTCATATACCCCCCGAATATGTCGGGATTCGATGCATATGGCAGACCCCTCTTGGGTCTTGAGGCATACTATGCCCAAGCAAAGGCAATCATCACCCTCGCTCTCAGTATGGGGCGACAACTATTCAACTAATCAGTTGTCAACACAAACCAAGAATTAGATATAATTCATCTTTTCAAACTGAGGAGTTAGATCAACCCCCTCGAACGCAACAAAAAGAGCCTTCAGGTTCAAACAATATGACGTTTACCGGAGAATCTGGTTTGTCTCCTCAAATACTACTCAGACCACAAATTAGTAGGCAATCAGATCCATACCTGGTCTTAGATGATGGACAGTCAATACGTTATCCTAAGAGTGAACAATGCTCCCGGGGCATGTACCCGCCTATAGGAGGTCTACAAATACAACCCGAGATCTCTTTTCAAGAAAATACCTCTATGCCACTGCATATAGGAAATACTCTCGGAGAAACTTGGCAAGATAGCGATCAGTTTATGACAGGATATCACGTACCTATACAACACCAGGGTATACAACAAACGCCACTCAGGAAAAGCACCGTGACTTCACCAAATGAAGTCATTTCAACGTTAGTAGAAAAAGTGAGAGGGTTAGAACTGCTCAAGCAAGTCAAAATTCTCCGTTCATACAAGCAGGAAGTTCCAATCCTCCATACCACTCTGGCCAAGTAGATCTCCTCACAGGAGTAGGCACGTTAGGCATGCCGCCTCACTATCCACAACAAACGCCAACAAGGCCCATCATCTCTAACACTATTCCTCCCGGTCCAGTATCAAACAATCCATTCCTTGACAATACCCCGTCATACTTAAACATGTACTCCAAATCACCACAAGGAGATATGTTCTCCTCTCCCGGCATGTTTGCTCAAACGCAGGGACTTCCTTATGCCCCTACTAATGCATACTCTGCACCGTATCAACAACCTATCCCACCACCACTCCCTCAGCAACCACCATCAATGGTCGAAAGCTATGCGATAGGGACTTATTCAGAATATCTAAAGGAACCCTTAGACTTCACCATACGAAGCGTCATGCTTCCAAGACCTCTTCCTGATTTACCCAAGTTCAAGGGTGAGGGAGATCCAAACGCACATATCAAAGCTTACGCTACAGCCATACGAGAATTACTCCCTTGGGATGGGGTTGTTGCTAAAATATTTCCCAAAACCTTGGAAGGCATTGCTCTCGACTGGTATTACAGGATACCTGAAGCCTCCATCCATTCATTTAAACAACTCGTGTCAGAGTTCATCAAGGCATTCGACATGAACAAATTGTTGAGAACAGGAATCAGGGAATTCTTGCACATCAAACAAGAACACAATGAGTCTGTCACCCATTTCATCCAAAGGTGGCGTACAGTCCTTTATTCCTCGGCAAGTGCTCCAAACATGGATCAGATGGAACTATGTGATTTATTCCTTCATTCTCTCAGCAAGGAGGTGAAGGAAGAAGTCCAGAAGTTCCCACTAAGAACTTACGATGAAGTACTTGAGAGCGCTCTTCGAATAGACCAAGCAGCGATAGATAGTGGTCGTAAGACATATGGAACAAACGGGAGGTTAATCACCTCCACTCAGAACACTACAACTATCACAAATATCAATCAAGGACCCAAAATCCTTAACAAAAATCGTGGGGTAACAACGGATGGAGTAACCGACCAGCCCAAAAGGGTAAATGTTGTTAATACTCCATCACAAACAAACAACCAATGAAACAACAACTTTACCTCGACGATCAATACAGTGGATTTTAACCATCCACAACAATAACAACAACGGAAATCCCATACAAGGGCCAAGCCAAAACTCATTTGGTTATCAAAACCAAAGTCAAAACCAGAAACAACAATTCCAAAACTTTAATCCTAATAGGAAACAGTTTGATCAGAATTTTAGGCCACAATACACACCTAACCAACAAAATAGGAATTACAATCCCAATTCTTATTGTGGTTTCCACAAAATTCGGGGTCACGATACTAGAACGTGTCGTGACTACAATAAATTTATGCAACGCTTGCCAGAAGAACAAAGACAGTTCTTCACAGATTTGTTTTTGGTAGATCCCGTCTCATCATCACCAAATACGCTCGCAGGGGCAGTTTCCCCTCAGAATGCTCCCCTCAAGATCTTTAACGATCCGCTCCCAAATCATGATAGCAATAGGCTGAATTTAACTGGAACAAACAAAGGTGCAATGACGGGAAACAATGATCATGAAGCCTCGACTTCATTAAATCCATCAGTTGCACCACAGTTAGGAAGTCAACCAAGACCCAAGATAGTCAGTTTGGTAGAATTAGATGCTGAACTACCTATCGAAGCTATAACAAGAACACGAGAATATTTCTCTCAACCAAGCTCAAGTCATCTGCCAGAAACAGATAAGAGTCAGCAAATAGTAGAAAAACCCGTAGGTGCCTATGATTTAATTAATGACCTAACAAAGACCTTCTCGCACATCTCATTTTTAGATTTACTAAAGAACTCTCCTCCTCACAGAGCTGCTCTTTTAGAAGCATTAGGTCTAGGTCATCTAATTAACATCACTCCACCTCCTGAAACACAAGTAAATCACGTAGATTTTGATATCCACCCTCCGGGGCAGCCGGACAAGGATGTCAAATTCATATTCGAAATAAGTAAAATGCCCACAGATGCTGAGATCACACGTCAAGGTGACCCAGCCTTACACTTACAAGTATGGGTTTATAATAACTACGTAAAATGGGCAATGATTGACGATGGGGCCGCAGTTAACATAGTCCCTTTCTCTTTCCTCCAAAAACTTGGATATGGGGAAACAAACTGTTCCACTACTCGAAATACATTGAGAGGCTATGATAGCCTTAAAGCCACTTCGATAGGAACTATAATACTGCCGGTCACCTTAGGGCCCAAAACAATCCTGACTGAGTTTTATATTATAGATCGGGAAACTAATTATAATATGATACTCGGCCGACCATGGATACACCGAATGAAGGCAATCCCTTCTACATTATTTCAAGAAGTAAGATTCTTGCATCTAGGGAAGGTATTTGTAGCCAAAGGCGATCCAAAACCTTTCGATTTGCACCTAGCTGATTTAAAGAAAAGACCAGGGGTGCACTCAGAATTTGAACTTCCAACAAACCAACTTAATAAACCCACTGACCCAAAACCAGAGGAAAATTTGGTACCTACGACGGATCTTGAAACTATCAGCATAGCCAAAACAATTCCAACCCCCAAAGATAAAACTAAAGAAACAGTATCATTAGGGACTACTGCGAAAATCGTTGAGTTGATAGAACAAGATTCACCAATGTTCTTACCATTTGATTCAGTAGGCATAGGATATTCCCTAGGTGTTGGTTCCCTTCCAGCAGAGGACCTCTGTATGGTAGAAGTAGAGTGCGCAAACGCAGCAAATGCCCCAACATCTATACTCCCGACTAAGTATTGGACTCTCCATTTCGATGGAGCTAAATGCCGTTATGGAGCGGGGGCAGGTATAATTCTTACTTCACCCGAGGAGAAAGTCCTCCCATTCACCTTTAAGTTAAACTTTGAATGCACAAACAACGGCGCTGAGTACGAAGCCCTCCTCCTTGGCCTCACCTTAGCCAAGAGAATTGGTGTTGATAACATCAGAGTCTTAGGAGACTCGCAATTAGTGGCAAATCAAGTTTCTGAAGTATATGAAACCAAAGCCAAACACTTGCAGCTTTACAAAGAAGTGTATTAAATTTAAGCAAGGCATTTAACTTCATATCCATTGAAGCAATCCCGCGAGAGAAAAATCTTCTCGCCGATTCAATAGCAACTTCAGCATCACGTTTTACTCCAAGTAATGAGTTAGAAGATACCCAGTTCACGGTGTCCATTCGTGATGAGCCATTGATAAAAATAATGACAAATCCCCTTTCAAGTGGAAGTGAATCTACCACCCCAGACCACGTCGATAATAATATGGCCACTTTGGAATACTTAAACGCCTATGCGGCATTACATCTCTCCTATCATATGCTAGATTTATCTTTAATTCCACATTCATCTTCCTATTTCGGGAATCCCATGATGGATTTCCCCTCACAAATGGAACCTAGCATATACGCAGTAGACAATGGGGAGGGTTTGGATTTACCTCCAGCACCACCTGAGTTCGAAGAGGGTAACGCCTCTTTGATCGAAGAAACAATCGATGTCAACATCGGGACAGAAGATGAACCGAGAATATTGAAATTAGGATCATCCTTAACCCCAGAAGAAGTGGAAATACATACTCAGATTCTCAAAGAACATCAGAAGGCGTTTGCATTTAATTATAAGGAGATGACAGGAGTCGCACCCCACATTGCGGTGCACAACCTCGTCACTAAATCAGATGCAAAGCCAATTAAACAAAAATCAAGACCCATGAAGCCCAAAGTAGCTCTCATGGTAAAAGAGGAGGTAATAAAACTCCTCCAGGTAGGGTTCATCAAACCAGTCGACTACTCCCAATGGGTATCTAATATCGTCCCCGTTCTCAAGAAGAATGGAAAGATACGCATCTGCATAGATTTTCGAGATATCAACAAAGCGTGTCCTAAGGACGACTTCCCATTACCATCCATAGATGTTATTGTTGATGCAACAACTGGTTTTGAACTTTTGTCTCTCATGGATGGATTCTCGGGATACAATCAAATCAGAATATCTAAGCAAGATCAAGCTAAAACCACATTTATAACTCCTTGGGGAACCTATTGCTATGCTGTTATGCCATTCGGTCTCAAGAACACCGGTGCTACGTACCAGCGGGCCATGACATACATATTTCACGATCTAATTCATAAAATCATGGAATCTTACGTAGATGACTTATTGGCTAAAGCCAAGAAGCGTTGTGACCATCCCGAAGTACTCCGCGTCATTCTTTCACGTCTAATAGAATACGGAGTCACACTAAACCCAGAGAAATGCGTCTTTGGTGTAACGGGAGGGAAGCTCTTAGGTTATATCATATCGTCACGAGGGATAGATGTTGACCCAACCAAAATTTGGGCTGTCCTCGAAATGGTTCCACCTTCAATGAATCTGGAATCAGATCATTTCTCGAAAACTGGGTGCAATCCGAAGATTTATCCCAGACTTAAGCTTCACCGTTCATCCAATCAACAATTTACTCAAGAAAGACTATAGCATTGATTGGACTGAAGATTGCAATGAAGCTTTTGATGCAGTTAAGCGTTTCCTTTTATCACCACCTACGCTAATGCCACCTAAGTTAGATCACCCGTTAATTCTATATTCACGAGCTACCAATGTCTCGTTGGCCTGTATGTTGGCCCAAGAAGACGATAACAAGAGAGAACGTGTGATTTATTTCATTAGCCGAACGCTGCTCGACTATGAAACACGCTATACACAGGAAGAACGAGAATGCCTTGCCATAGTCTTTGCTACTAAACGCCTAAGACATTATATGCTGAATCAAGAAATGAAGGTCATGGTAAAAACGGACCATCTACGGACTTTCCTCACACAAGGGTCATTGTCTAAAAAGGCTGGACGTTTTATAACCTTAATGGGAGAATTCGAATTAACGTTTGTAAACCAGAAGTCAGTTAAGGGACAAATCATCGCGGATTGGTTAGCTGACAACCCATTAGACGGAGGCGGTCTAGTAGATTTAGATTTTCCAGATGAATGCGTATACTACATCGAAACCCGACCCGCTATCTCTGAGTGTCCTTGGTACACTGATATCATTAATTATATCATGGACCATACGTACCGGAGGCAGTTACACCGCAACAAAGAAGGCGGTTACGCATAATCGTAGCTAAATACGTCATTATAGAGCAGGTGCTCTATCGAAAAGCATTCGATGGAATGCTCCTAAGGTGTGTCGACACAGAAGAATCCAAGAGGATTCTCCATGAATCTCACAGCGGTATATGTGGAGGCCACTTCGGTGGCCATGCCACCGCTTGAAAAATACATCGAATGGGCTATTTCTGGCCCACTCTAGAACGTGACGCGATAGAGTTTGCACGCAGGTGTCATAAGTGCCAAGAATTCTCTCATGAGATCCACATGCCAAGCTCTGCAACCAATCGCTACTCCATGGCCCTTTTCTACATGGGGTCTAGACTTAATAGGGAAATTCTCTCCCTCATCCACAGACGGCCATAATTTTATAATCACGGCCACTAAATATTTTACCAAATGGGTGGAGGCCATGCCTCTTACTACTATACCTGGGTCGGTAATCGCCAAGTTCATTTTGAACCAAATCATTTGTAGGTACGGTATCCCGCAAATCATTATCTCTGATAATGGAACTTCTTTTAAAAATGAAGAAGTTCGCGAACTGTGCAGTAAATTTAAGATAAGCCATCATACGGCTTCCTTGTATTATCCCCAAGCCAACGGACAGGCTGAAGCGACAAACAAGACACTGAAAGCCATTCTCCTTAAAACGGTGAAAGAAAACAAACGAGATTGGCATTTGAAGTTATATCCGGCCTTGTGGGCCCACCGAACCTCAATAAGAACACCAACGGGAGCAACTCCTTTCTCGCTAGTATTTGGGGCAGAAGCAGTTCTCCCACTTGAGGTCGAAATACCCAGTCTCCGCATTTCACTACAAGGGATTCTGGATGAAGACGCTTACAGAGAAGCACGTCTTTCCCAACTAGAAAGCCTAGATGAAACTAGGTTAGATGCTGAGCAGCGACATAGAGTCTATGCTGACCGGATGTGCCGGCAGTACAACAAGAAGGTCTATGAATGCGACATATACGAAGGTGATCTAGTCCTAAGGCTAGACAGCCGGATCGACAAGAAGACCGGCGAAGGAAGGAAATTCCGGCCCAAATGGTTGGGCCCATACCGAGTCATGAAGGACTACGGAAATGGTGCTTACCTCTTATGTACGCTAGAAGGTGAGGAATTTGGTGAAACAGTCAATTCCCTGCACCTCAAGCGATTCTACGCATAAGCAACTAGCACTACTTGTATAATTATCTACATTGCATCTTCATATAGATTAAGATCATTTTGTCCACTTGTTTCTTACATAAATTGTGATCAAGGAATCTATTCTCAAAGCAATTCATTACAAACTCGTGATGTTTTTGGCATAAAGCTCTTTAATCATACCTCTCCATTTTCGTGATATCATCAAATCATCTCAGAATCTTTTATCAAATAAATCAAACATGACAAAGTCTTAACGGTAACCATACCAAGATCTGCAAGTTTGTTCTCACTTTGATTTCTTCTTAGGATAGGTGTCTTGCCTATGGTCTGTTCTAGAAGCTTCATGGTGTCACATCTATCCCATATATACATCTCTTTGGAAATAAGCATATGCTGACATTTTACTCAAATAAGCAAGTCAAAAAGTGATTAAACAGAAAATTTTATTTTTACACATTTCCTTGCCCCACCAACCTTCGGTGATGAGCTTGCGTCTCTTACTAGTGACGTAGGGTTGGGAAAGGATGGAAATGCCCTTACTCACCTATGCCTTGCCCACGGTGATAAACCCACGCTTCTTACTAGTAGCATGGGGCAAAGTATAGGGGGTCCTCTTGACACAACAAACGTTAAAAGGTCATAAACAAACAATTCAAACTTTGAGTCAAAAATGAATGAATCAGATGTTCAAAATTCCAAGAGAGTTAAAATCCTAAAAACCCAGATCTTGTCTACTATGTGGCCATCTACGGGTCTAAGTCTAGATAAACCACAAAGCAAGTGCATTCTAAACTATGAAGTCATTCGGGTAGAGTAAGCTTGTAGCTTCCAATTTGGTTCCACCAAAGCTTTGTCTGTCTTTCATCACTATCATTTCACCACATTTCATAACTTGCGCCCTTCTTGGCTCTTGGTGATGAGCCCTCGCATCTTACTAGTTGCGTGGAGTTAGGAGTGGGGCAAGTTAATCTGTTCATCATACTGGTTATTTTCATCACTTTGCCAAAACAAACATGAGGTATCCAAATCGCTCACAGAAGCTAAGATTCAAAATCACAATATATCTACATATCATGTATCAGCATCATGAAACACAAAAAGAAAGTAAACATTTACACCATCTGTTATCCATTGCATACATTCTAAAAAGCATACAAACATACATCGTAGTATATACAAAGAAGCTAGAAATAGAAAAGAAGCCATGAGTGCCAAGATTTTGATCCAAAACGAATGCGTATATATAAATAATCAATGTTTATATACAATGCCATCATGCACTAGGCATGATCAAAATGCTCAAAGAGCCCGTGATATACAATAGTACAAAATACACAAGGGCCAAATGGCCTCTCAACCCCTACGCGACCCCTCCGAAGGTGCACGCCCTCGCCTAGGACTCCGGCTACGCCGGCGCTCTGAATGTACGGAGGGCTCAGGGTCCCGAGGGGCAGCCGTGGTCTCACCACGAGAATGGCTCCTCATAAGGTGCTCAGCCATCCTGTAGCCCGCTAGCTCGGTGCGAAGGGTCGATACCATCCTGGCCACGTGCCAAACGGGAGCGAAGACATCAGTATGTCTACCAGCTGCTGAGGGCTCCCCGGCATCTACGGATAACTCCGCGGGTCCTATCCATGGGGATCATCAGGGAATCGGTACATACCCTACGGATCAGATCCCGCCACTCGTCAACAGTCTCTGCAAACAAAGAAGAAAAACAAATCAGAAACCAAGCAAGAGGCTAAAAGATACAAGATAAAAACACAAGGAGAGATAGCAATTAAAAAAAATCCTAAATTAAACAAACGTTAAAGAAGGAAGAAAGGATAACTTACTCGGATCACCGGGCCTCCAAGATGGATCACTGGGGCCAGCACCCCCACGCGGATGCCGCTGCCGACTGAGGGCTGCTCCTATGGCAGGGGCAACATGTCGCCCTGCAACTGACTCGTCCTCTCCACCATGGCCCTGAGAGAGTGGCTCCTCTGAAACTAGAGTGTCCTTCTCTGCGCTCTGCTCAGCCCTCTCTGCCTGCATAATGTCCTGAGTGTCATGCCACTCAGGATCACTGTCATCAGTCTGCTCCTCCGACCCTCCCTCTGTAAGCTCCTCAGAGTCGGAGTCAATATCTATGGGGTCATCGCTACTATGAGCAGGACCCAGACAATCTGAAGTAAAGGTGCCCGAGGCACACCAGCTCTCCCTCTAGCACGAACTATCCTCCTGGCTGCAATGGGAATGCCAGGAGTGATCACTGTCCAACCACGGCCTCTAGGCCCCCCTCTGGCCTCGCGAACTGATCTCATGTAACCGCGCCACTGGGGAAGCATGCCCATATACGGTAGGCCAAACTGCTGAGGAACTCTGCCAAAAGGATGCACCTCCACTCACCCCACTCGATCAATGAGCTGCCCTGTGGTGGAGCAAGAGATCAAGGTAAGAGTCTCCTCTCCCCATATGCCGGCCATAAGCCGGTACGGTGTCACCTCCATGTCTGCAGTAGTAAGGGAGGCAACTGGCTGGTGAGGTGCTCTAAGCACCGACATATCTGTCCATCTGGCTGCCCTCACAGCCCCAGGATCTGCCACCTCCACGCCTCTGCCATAAGGGATAAAATGCTCATACACCCAACTCATGACTAAAGTCGGGTGGCTCAATGACTGTCCCTGTAAATGGACCACCCTGTATAAATCATGGTAGGTGGTCCCCAGAATATCTGCACCCCAGGCGTATATCCGGCCATGCCCCTCTATCTGCATGCAATGATGGGGGCCCAACAGTATAACAATGTATCCCCTCCCTTGTCCCCGATCAGTCTCGAGGCAAGGATCCCCATGACGGCCTGTCGAAGTACGGGGATAGGCAAAGAAGGAATGGATCGAACTCTCACTCCCTTCTTCGACCCCGTGGAGATAACTGCATCTCCCATATATGCTGCCCATTGTGCAATCTGTGCCTGTGAGCCTGCTGTCTCCAATGTAAGTCTCCTCCCAATGATCGGGACTCCCAAAATACGGTAGACATCCTCGAGTGTGATGGTCCACTCACCACGGACCCCTGGCAGTCGGAAGGTGTTCCGATCTGCATCCCAATAAGAGAATAAGTCACAAAGGATGTGACTAGATGGTGCAACATGAGGCACACGCGATATACGCAGTATGCCGGCTCTCTGTAGTGTGTCCTCCTCGTCCTGTGAAAGGGCATCCAGTACCCCTGAGAGCCAATCACACTCTCTCTCTCTGCTCCATCTAATATACTCCTCTCTCGCCTGCATACACCCAAAAACACACAAAATAGAGCAAGTTAATATCTGAACAATACCAAAAAGGTCATAAAAACGTGTAGAAGTGCAAAAAATACAAAACACAATCTCAAATATAAGTTCTTTTGCATTATGTGCAGAACCGCCGCCAAGCAAGGAGGCCGCCACCTGCTTAGGGGGCGGTTTGTAACCGCCTCCTTGCTCGGGCGGCGGTTACTGCATGCCTTATATTTGAGATTGTGTTTGTATTTTTTTACACTTCTACACATTTTTATGACCTGGCGGTCGTCAGTAACGCCCGCCCTGAACAGGGCGGCGGTCGTGTAACCGCCGCCCTGGCCAGGGCGGCGGTCGTGGTCCGAAAACCCACGCGGGTTTTTAATCCTAAAAAGCCTAAAACTAGCAAAAAATGACCATTTGACCTAAAAATGGAGCCTACCCAGTAGGCGCCCCCCCTAGGTGGACCTTTTGAACCTAACATTTTCAAAAATAACCCCCCCATTACGACAAATTTAGCATTTCAAATTTAAAGGGGGAAAAACACAAAATTGAAGAAAACTAACCTGTGATCGCTGAGGTCGGTGTTCCACACGTGGAGGCATGATCACGATCTCGCTGCGGACGTTTTGACTCTACTCACGCAAGAAACCGTCACCGTGGGTCCCAGAGCTCAAAATCAATCAAATCAACTCATGCAAATGAATAGGAAAATGGGCCCACTTTCATATATATAGCGCCCTGATTCGTTTTAAAAGACTTTTTCGCAGGTTTTGGAGCGCCGACGGAGGTAAGTTCCTATCCCCGCACAAATGGTACGTTCTCATTCCCTGTCTTTTTAGCATTTGTTTTCCAAAGTTATTGTATCTATCTGCACTTGAATCCTCTTTTCATTTTGCAGGTAGCGGGAATTTTGGATGGCGTAATTTCAACACACGGACGTGTAAGGTATAACTTCTAACTCCCCATTTCGGGACTGCCATACTCGGACCCACCATTTTATGCCTCTTCATGGCTAAAACGCTTCTCCGAGGGGGCAATATGTACGTACCCAAAATTGTAAGGTACTGTACTGCTAGACGAAACAGTGTAACAAGTGCCCCAATGATGATACAGGTCTCCTCGCAAGGTGTTCGGGATCTGGAAAAGCTCTCGGAGTATGCGTTAACATCCCGCATGCCCCACCTAGCCCCCGCGCCCTTTGTTTTCCCCTTTTTCTTCTTTCCTTGGCCTTTTGATCTTCAGTGACGAAACCGCCGCCCTGATCAGGGCGGCGGTCTCAGAACCGCCACGCGCGCTCTTTGCCCCGCTCGAGCGGCGGTCCTGCGCGTTTTCCAGAACATTCTTTTGACATGACTCACGTGAAATATCACATTTCACCAGCTTTCCTTGCCGACTTGAGCATGCATTTATGTTTTTGGTCCCCTGGAATAGTGTTTTTCCTTTGTTTATTGTTTAGGAGTTCAGTTTGGTTTTGATTTTTGGGTGATTGAATTCCTATAAATGCATGGCTTGTGCTCAAACAAATGGCCTGATTTTGAAGACTGATCTTTGCTCTCATCTCCTCATTTTCAGTATTTTAGCTTGTTATCTTGTTTAGAAGCCATAGTTTCAATTCACTTGCATGTTTAGTTAGTATTGTTCAGCTGTTGGTAAGCCACATACCCATCTTGTGCAGGCAGTGCTGTTATTTCACCCAATCCGGTCTGAAGTTTGTCTCTGAATTTCTCTTTGCATTAGATTTAGCTATTATTTTGCTTAGAATACTTGTTTTAGTTCATTTGCATGCTCATTAGCATTGTCCAGCTGTTGGTAAGCCACATATCCAGCTTGTGCAAACAGTGTTGTTGTTTTATCCAATCCATTGGAATAGAATAGCTTAGGAAGCCATTAAAGTTGCAGGTTTTGCTCTTCAAATAGGAAAGTTTCAGGTTCTGGTCACTTCATATTGCATGACTCACAGTAAAATCCCACTAGGAATCGCATAAGCCAAGCTCTGTACTCTTGCGCTATCCCTCTCCTACTCACATTTTTGGTCTGCATTCTGAGTTGTCCTTGTCCCAATATCTACTCCTGCCGATGCTAGCATTACACGCTTTTCTGGATCCACGTGAACACGAAAGAACGAGGAGATCACACTGAGGGGACAAGATCACACACGCCATCGGATTCGCCACTGTTCTGCGGAATCCAGGTTTTAACTTTCAAAGTTCTAGTTAGAATCATATCAAATAGAGTAGATAATTGCTTCATTTCAGTGACTTTTATTCTCGATATTGCCAGGGAAGCTGTGAGGATTGATAGTTTCTGAGAAACTATGATTCACTCCTCACTTCTGAGGTAGGATCGAGAATCTTGCAGATAGATTAGACGAGCTATTTTATTTATTTAGAATAAATCTACAAATTGCACAGGCTGATAACTACACTCGGTTATTTTGTCTGTTTTAAATTATTGTTTAGTTGTTATTCTTAGATACGCTTAAAATAGTTTGCTTTCCTTAAAATTCTTGAAAGATTTCTTAGAAGAATAGAAGTTATATATATGTTTTAGATTTATTCCACGTAGTTAGAATTTGCTTCGTTACAGTTAGATTTACATTTTATTTTGTATGACAATCACGGGACCTCAGGAGCCCAGAGAATATATATTTGAGCCAATCGTGCCTCAACCAAACCTCGTCACAGCAATAGTTGACATAGACCAAAATCTCAGAATACAAGTATTCCGAACAACCACAGATTTACAACTGATCAGTTCTCAATTAAGAGGGTTAAACATAGAAGACGACCAAGCACACACGTTTTGGTCAAACCAACCAAATTACAGATTGCCCTAGGTAAACACTCACATGACTGTAGAAGGGTTCGAAAGAGAACAAACCTTTGGTTGTGATCCTTTGGTCCCACAGCCAGGTGCAGGAGACACTCTCACAGATATAGATACCAGTCTAAGGATCCAGGTTGCACGAACACCTGTGAGATATTATGAGAAAATCACACAGTTGTTGGTCCTAAATATAGAAGCTGAGAAAGCATACGATTACTGGATACTAGGGATTAGAACTTGATTTCACGCATGACCATAACAGGACCGCAACAACCAAGAGTCTATGGTTGTGATCCACAGATCCCACAGCCCAACGAGTCCACAAGTCAATCAGATATAGACGCTGGCTTACGCACACTAGTATTCCAATCCACTCCACTTCCACCCATCATCATCGAACAATTGTCCTTACTAGATATAGCGGCTAACAAAGCTAGAGAATTCTGGACTAGGCCAGAGAATCGTCCATAGAGTCAATTGTTTTCACCATCCACCCTATGACCTTATCTGGAGACATACACGAAACTATCCCAGGTCATTTTCCACGTATTCCACAACCCATAGATCGAATCACGCCAGAGCTCGATATTGATTGGAGCCTTCGAGCAGTCATCCTTGCCGATCGATCTATCACACCAGTCCAAGTTAGAAGGGCCTTCTTTGCCTTAGATTCACAAATTCCACTAGTGCGTGTCGAAGACATTAGACTGCCTAACTAGTTTGTCTGAATCCAATGCATATTCTACCCCCACCGGCTGTCTCGGCACGACCTCGAGAGGTTGGGTATGCGGAAGAGTCACTTGTAGATTCTCACGCTACTTTGTCGGCAAGTTTATCTGCTCATCGTCTTTGGTTTGTATTCATCACTTTGCAAAACACACATGAGGTATCCAAAATTGCTTACGAAGCTAAGATTCAAGATCACATTATATCTACATAACCATATACCAAAGCATCATGAAACACAAAAGGAAATAAAAACATTTACATCATTTGTTCTCCATTACATACATTCTAAAAGCATATAAACATACATCGTAGTATACATAGGGAAACTAGAAATAGAAAGGAAACCATGAGTGCCAAAATTTTGATCCAAAATAAATACGTATATATAAATGATCAATGTTTATATACAATGCCATCATGCACTAAGCATGGTCAAAATGCTCAAAGAGCCCGGGATATACAAAGAATATATAGTACAAAATCTACGAGAGCCAAGTGGCCTCTCAATCCCTACGTGACCCCTCTGAAGGTGCACGCCCACGCTTAGGACTCAGCTGCTACGCCGGCACTCTAAATGTACGGAGGGCTCGGGTCCCGAGGAGTAGCCGCAGTCTCACCATGAGAACGGCTCCTCATAAGACGCTTTCAACCACCACCTGCACCCGCTAGCTCGGTGCGAAGGGTCGATACCATCCTGACCACATGCCAAACTGGAGCAAAGATGTCGGTATGCCTACCGGCATTTGTTGAAGGCTCCCGGCATCTACAAATAGCTCTACACGGGTCCTATCCATAGGGATCATCGTGGAATCGGTACATACCCCGCAGATCAAATCCCGCCACTCATCAACAGATCTCTGCTGCAAACAAAGGAGACAACAAGTTAGAAACCAAACAAGAAATTAGGAATACAAGATTGCAACTAAGGAGAGCCTACAAGCAAACATTAAAAGGGAGAAAGGGTAACTTACTCGGATCACCAGGCCTCCAGGATGGGTCGTTGGGGCCGGCACCTGCCGCGGATGCCGCTACTGACTGAGGGGCTGCTCTTGTGATGGGAGCAACGTATCACCCCGCAATGGACTCATCCTCTCTACCACGGCCCTGGGAGAGTGGCTCCTCTAAAACCAGAGTCACCCTCTCTGTGCTCTGCTTGGCCCTCTCTGCCTGCATAATATCCTGAGTGTCATGCCACTTAGGATCACTGTCATCGGTCTCCTCCTCTGTTCCTCCCTCTGTGAACTCCTCAAACTCGGAGTCAATATCAATAGGGTCATCACTGCTATGAGTAGGACCCACAACAATCTGAAGCAAAGGTGCCCGAGGCACACCGGCTCTCCCTCTAGCACGTACTATCCTCCTGGCTGCAATGGGAACACCAGGAGTAACCACTGTCCAACCTCGGCCTCTAGGCCCCCCTCTAGCCTCACGAACTGATCTGTAGACTGGTGCCACTGGGGGAAGCATATCCATGTATGGTAAGCCAAACTACTGAGGAACTCGGCCAAAGGGGTGCATCTCCACACATCCCACTCTGTCAATAAATTGCCCTGTCGTGGAGCAGGAGATCAAGGTAAGAGTCTCCTCGCCCCATATACCCGCCATAGTCTAATATGGTGTGGCCTCCATGTCGGCAGTAGTCAGGGAGGTAACTGGTTGATGAGGTGCTCTAAGCACCAACATGTCTGTCCATCTGGCTGCCCTCACAACCATAGGATCTGCCACCTCCACACCCCTGCCATAAGGGATGAAACGCTCATAGACCCAACTCATGACTAGAGTCGGGTGGCTCAATGATCGCCTCAGAAACGAACTACCCTGTATAAGTCATGGTAGGTAGTCCCAAGAATGTCTGCCCCCCAGGCATATTTCTGACCATGCCCCTCTATCTGTGCAATAATGGGGGCCCAGTAGTATAATAATGTGTCCCCTCCCTTGTCCCCGATCAATCTCGAGGCAAGGATCCCCATGATGGCCTGGCAAAGTAAGGGGATGGACAAGGAAGGAATAGATCGAACTCTCACCCCTTCTTAGACCCCGTGGAGATGACTACATCTCCCATATATGTCGCCCACTGTGTAATCTGTGCCCGTGAGCCTGCTGTCTCTAAAGTGAGTCGCCTCCCGATGATCGGGACCCCCAGAATACGATAGACATCCTCCAATGTAATGGTCCACTCACCACGGACCCCTGGCAATCGGAAGGTGTTCCGATCTGCATCCCAATATGAGAATAGGTCACAAAGGATGTGACTAGATGGTGCAACATGAGGAACACGCGATATGCACAGTATGCCAGCCCTATGAAGTGTGTCCTCCTCATCCTGTGAGAGGGCATCTAGTACCCCTGGGAGCCAATCACACTCCCTCTCTCTACTCCATCGATGTACTCCTCTCTCGTCTGCATACACCCAAAAACACACAAAACAAAGCAAGTTAGCATCCAAGTAATACTAGAAAAACCATGTAAGCACGTAGAAATGCTAAAAAAGCAAAAACACTTTCAAAAAAAGGATTCTTTTGCATTCTATGCAAAACCGCCGCCCTGAGCAGAGGGGCGGTTTTGTAACCACCGCCTTAAGGGCGGCGGTCATGTAACCGCCGCCCTAAACAGGTGGCGATCGTGTAAACGCCGCCTAGGCGGGGTGACGGTCATGGTCTAAAAACCCACGCGGGTTTTTAAACTAAAAAGGCCTAAAAAGTGCAAAAAACGGCCATTTAACCTAAAAACAGAGCCTACCCAGTAGGCGCCCCCCCTAGGTGGACCTTTTAACACTAGCATTTTCAAAAATGACCCCCATGACAAGGATTTTAACATTTCAAAATTAAGGGGGAAAAAGGAAAAACTGAAGAAAACTAACCTGTGATCTCGCAGGTGGTGTTCCACACGTGGAGGCATGATCGCTATCTCACTGCGGACGTTTCGACTCTACTCACGCAAGAAACCATCACCGTGGGTCCCAGAGCTCAAAATCAATCGAATCGACTCATGCAAATGAATAGGAAAATGGGCCCACTTTCATATATATAGCACTCTGTTTCATTTTAAAATGACTTTTTCACAGGTTTGGAGCGCTGATGGAGGTAAGTTCCTATCCTCGCACAAATGGTATGTTCTCATTCCCTGTTATCTTAGCGTTTATTTTCAAACTATTGTTTCTATCTGCACTTGAGTTCTCTTTTTGTTTTGCAGGTAGCAGGAATTTTGGATGGCGTCATTTCAACACACGGACGTATCAGGTATAACATCTAACTTCCCATTTCGGGACTGCCATACTCGGACCCACCGTTTTACGCCTCTTCATGGCTAAAACGCTTCTCCGAGGGGGCAATATGTACGTACCCAAAATTATAAGGTATCTGCACGGAACAACGTAACAAGTGCCCCAATGATGATACAGGTCTCCTCGCAAGGTGTTCGGGATCTAGAAAAGATCTCCAAGTGTGCGTTAACATCCCACATGCCCCGCTTAGCCCCGCGTGCTTTGTTTTTCCCTTTTCCTCTCTTTTCTTGGCCTTTTGCTCTTCGATGTGACGAAATTGCCGCCTGCATGGCGGCGGTCTCGTGACCACCGCCTGCTCGGAGCGGCGGTCCTTTACGTGTTTTCCAGAAAGCATTTTTAATGCGACTCACGTAAAAATCAACGATTCACAAGCTTTTTTGCCGACTTAGGCTTGCATTTATGTTTTGGTCCCTGGAATAGTGTTTTGCCATTGTTTATAGTTTTAGAGTTTAGTTTGGTTTTGATCTTTGGGTGAATGAAAAGCTATAAATAAATGGCTTGTGCTAAAACAAAGGTCTGCCTCATTCACTTCTCATGCTCTCATTTTCAATAGTTCGATCTATTATTTTGCTTAGAAGCCATAGTTTCAATTCCTTGCATGTTTAGTTAGCATTGTTCAAATTGTTGGTAAGCTACATATCCATCTTGTGCATGCGGTGATGTTATTTCACCCAAGCCATTGGAGTAGAATAGCTTAGGAAGCCATTAAAGTTGCAGGTTTTGCTCCTTAAAACAAGATAGTTTCGAGTTCGGATGCTTTATGTTGCATGACTCGCAATAAATCCCGCTAGGAATTGCATAAGCCAAGCTCGTGACTCTTGCGCTATCCCTCTCCTACTCGCATTATATTCAGCTTTGTATTCTAAGCTACCTTTGTCCCAATATCTACTTGTGATGCTAACATTACACGCTTTTATGAATTCACGTGAATACGAAGGAACGAGGAGATCACACTCGAGGGGACAAGATCACACACACCATTGGATTCGTCATTGTTCTACGTAATCCGTGTTCTAGCTTTCAAAGTTCTAAAGTTAGAAATATATCAAATAGAGTAGATAATCACTTCTTTTCGCTTAAGTTTACTTTCGATATTGCGTGGAAGTCATGGGGATTGATAGTTTCGAGAAACTATGATTCATTCCTCACTTCGAGGTAGGATCGAGAGTCCGCAAATAGATTAAACAAGTTATTTCATTATTTAGAAATAGATCTACAAATTGCATGAACAAATAACTCACTCGGTTATTTTGTTTGTTTTAAGTTTTATCTTAGTTGTCAAATTCTAGATACGTTTAAATAGCTGCTTTCTTAAATTCTTAAAAGTTTCTCAGAAAATACAAAAATATAAATTATATATATATTCTAAGTTTATTCCACGTAATTAAAATTTGCTTTGTTGCAGTTAGATTTACATTATTGTTTTGTATGACAATCACGGGACCCAAGGAGCCCAGGGAATACGTATTTGAGCCAATTGTGGCTCAACCCAATCTCGTCATAGCAATAGTTGACATAGACCAACCTTAGAATACAAATCTTCCAAACAACAATAGATTTACGACAAATCAGCTCTCTGGTCAAATCAACCGAACTACAAATTACCCTAGGCGGACATACACAAAACTATCCTGTGTCATTTTCCACGTGTTCCACAACCCATAGATCAAATCATGCCAGAGCTCGATATTGATTGGAGCCTTCGAGCAGTCATCCTTTCTGATCAATCTATCACACCAATTCAGGTTAGAAGGGCCTTCTTTGCCTTAGATTCACAAATTCCACTAGTGCGTATTGAAGACATTAGATTGCCTAACTAGTTTGTCTGCATACCACGAATATTCCATCCCCACCGGCTGTCTCGGCACAACCTCGGGAGGTCGGGTACGCGGAAGAGTTACTTGTAGATTCCCACGCTCGCTTGTCACTTTTCCACGTACGGTGCCCTTGGTGTTTTTGCAAATAATGTTGATCTAGGGTTCAACAAGGGATATATATATGTTTTGAGAAAGGGAGGAAAGAGTGATTATCCCTTTGGCGGATGGGAATTCTATGCCTTATGTTAAACCTTTGAGTGTCAAAAACCAACAAAATTTATGTATGTTCCATTCGAGATACAAAAGTACTTGAGCCATCTAAGGAAGGAGTCCTCTAGTGGGAAGATGCATAGTCTATTAGTCATACAAGTGTTGCTTGTGAAAATTGGGCACATGACACCTATGAGATGGTTGGGTGCAAAGTAAGAAGCACATTTTCGTAGATAAAAACACCTCATTATATTAGAAGGATAGGTAACAAATTTGTGCCTCGGTACACTTGAGAAGGATACCCTACGGTATTCCTGCATGCCATGGATGGGCAATGGATGGATCAAGTTGAAATAAGAAATATGTTAGTGTATACCTTGCGTGGGACAATAACACATTGGTGGATGGTTCACAGGGATAATCTTATAGAATGGAATGAAGTTAGAATTTCTCTAACCACTTAATTCTTCAAGAGCAATGTGCCTACTACAATATGTATGTGTCATGGTGATCAAACTATTCAGCACCATGTTTAGCAATGTGAGAGACTCTAGACAGAGAGGCAGGAAGCTTTACCACCTTCACTTTGGGTGCATGAACTTTATTCCACTTTATAAGGTTTCGCATGAGCTTGGTATGTTTATATAGAGTTTCATAAGGAGACCGAAATTGGCGGGGCTTGATTGCAGGAATGACCCAGACTTTTGACTACTTCTCTACTAAACCTTTGGTGGAAGAGGCATTGTGGGTTATAAAGTTCTTAGTAAAATCAAGAACTCATTCAGGATTTATTTGGTGAGGTAGACTCAGGAGCACATTTTGATGAAGTAGAAGAGATAGATGCCACACTACTTAAGTGTGCTTTCTTTGAGAAGGAAAAAGGTAAGATGGTCTATATAGTGGATGATGAAGAAGTAGAAAATATGGATATAGATCATTCAATAGGTATGCATGAGGTGTTAGACAATGTGGATAAAAATGCACACACTTATCATGAACCTATGAAGACCAATAAATTGAACATTGGCACGGATGTTGAACCTAAGGAGGCAATAATTGGGTATTATTGGTCTGATTTTGAAGTGGAAAAAATAATTGAGTTACTACGATATTTTCATTACTTATTTCTTAGGGGATACCATGAGTTAAAATGAGTGCATGATTCATTAGGAGAGATGATTTTTAATCTAAAGGAAGGAGTGCGCTCGGTCAGGAAGAGACCTTACAGGATGAACCCTAACCTGCGCGTACAAGTTAAGGAAGAAATTGACAAAATGTTGAAAACTAGCATCATCAAGCCCCTAGAGGAATCAGAGTGGGTTAGCTCCATGGTAAGAAGTATAAAGAAATATGGTCAGATTTAGATTTTTGTGGATTATAGGGAATTGAATGCTGCATGTGTGATTGATCCTTTTCCTACACCTTTTGCATAGGAAATATTAGAAGGTGTTGTAGGGCGCGAAGTTTATTCTTTTACAGATGGATTATTTGGGTATCATCAGGTTAGAATTTCATAGGAGGATCAAGAGAAGATGACTTTCACTACTGAATGGAGAAGCTTTTCATATAATATGATTCCCTTTGGTTTTAAAAAAATGCATGTTGTATGTTTGTGCATAGTTGTTCAAGCATTCCAAGATTTTATTCAAAACTTCCTACAGGTTTACTTGGATGATTAGACGGTGTATAGACTTGTTAAGGATCACTGTGACAATTTACGCTTAATGTTTCAAAGATGTAGATAGATAAGAATATATTTAAAAACCAAGAAGTGCATGTTTGCTACACCTTTTAGAAATTTGTTAAGGCATATCATCTCCAAGGAAGGTTTGTTAGTGGATCCAAATAAGGTTTCGATTATTGTAGGCCTAGAAGCCTACCAACCAAAGTGAGGTGTGCATATTCTTGGGTCATAAAGGGTATTACAAGAAATTTATCAAAGGACATGTAAAGATTACCATACCCCTAGAAGAGTTACTAAAAGGGAAAGGCACATTCTATTAGGGAGAACAACAACAATGCACATTTGAGGCATTGAAGGAGAGACTTACAACTATGCCTATTCTATGTTTTCCGTCATGGACCCAACCATTTCACATGCATGTTGATGCCTCTGGCATAACCATTGGTGCAGTGTTATATCAACCAGGAAAAGTTATTACAGACTTTCATATCTGTTTTTCTAGTAGAAAGTGACTCATGTAGAGCGTAATCATACAACAACAAAGTGTGAGGCATTGTCGATGATTTACGCACTACAAAAATTCTTACAAAGATTTTCTAGCAACACCTTTTGTATTTTGTACTGATCACATGGAATTAAACTACTTGGTAAATAATCCCATTTTACAGGGCGCATATGTCGATAGGTGCTCTTATTACAAGAATTTGATTTCACAGTTTTGGTAAAACTAGGTAAAAGTAATTCTAGCCTAGACCACTTATCAAGGATTCATCGGGGATGATGCACAAACAATTGAAGATACAATGTCAGATGCATAATTATATAGGTTACATCATGCACCTTCAGAATTGGAGGATATTGTTGTATTTTTATGCATGGGTATGGTGTTAGATGAAATGAAAGCATTAGAGAAGAAATAACTTACAATTCGTATGACACCCTTTATGTTGATCAATGTTGACTTATACAAACTAGGCCGAGATGAAGTATTGCATCGATTTGTACTAGAACATGAGCACATAGATATCATGAAAGAGTCTCATGGTGGTATTGTAGGTGGGCACTATGCAGGTGACATAACCCCATGTAATATTCTACTCACTAGATTATAGAGGGAGACCCTATACAAGGATTGTAAAGAGTATTGTAAGGTGTGTGATCACCGTCGGACCTCGGCAAACCCAGGCAAAGAGATGAAATTCCTTTAAGGCCTATTCCTAGTGTAAAGCCATTTGAAAAGTGGGCTATCGACTTTGTGGGTCCTATTACCCCATCCGCATGTAGAAATGGATCGCGCTATATCGTCACTTACACAAATTATCTTACAAGGTGGGAAAAAGAAGCGCCTATAAAGGATTATACAATGGCTACAAAAACCAGCTTTCTTATGGGAAAATGTTCTTACTAGGTATGGATTTCCGTTGATCTTGACAAGTGATAGAGGCACACACTTTTTGAATGAGACAATCAGGATATTATTGGATGAATTTATGGATGCACACCATAAGACTACATCTTATCACCCTCAACTAAATGGTACCATTGAGGCCTTCAACAAGATATTGAGCAGGACATTGACAAAAATTTGTGATGTTGGGAGGAAAGATGGGATGATAAATTTTATGTTGTGCTTTAGGCATATAAAACAACATATAAGAGGTTGAATAAGGCCACACCCTTCTAGTTGGTGTTTGGTGTAGAATAATTTTTTCCCATGGAATTCATGTTACCTTATTTGCGTATTGCACGTGTTGTAGGTCTAGCAAATGAAGAGGAATTAGAAGAAATAATTGTGAGTTAATACATTTGGTTGAGAGGCATGCCATAGCACATTGGAGTCGAAAGAGGAAAAAGCTAGGCATAAGGTATGGCATGCAGAGACACATCGAGACAAGAAACTTAAGGTTGGACAGATGGTAATACTTTATGATTCTAAGTTTTTACGCCATCTAGGAAAGCTCAAGGTGTATTGGTTAGGAGCGTATGTTATCACTCATATACTTGAATCATGCACTTGTCAGTTAGCAGCACTTGATGGAATACGGTTACTCAATTATTTCAACGAGAGTAGGTTGAAGCCCTACTATAAATAAGTCTTCTTGGTGTTTGTAATAAGGCAATTTTTCCATTTAGTACAGGTTTCCCTTTCTGTATTTCCTTCTTCATCACTATGATTTGTCAATTTAGTTTGGTGTTTTGTGTAATAAGAGCGTTCATGCACTGAAAGCTAATTACAATCTGAAGTATTTTTTATGCGCAGAGGACTGCACATACCATTTGTGTGAGGTGGTTGTTATTTGTTATTCAAAACTGGGTTCACATGAGAATAAACTATTACAGGTGTTATTCACGTATGGAAATGAGTTGTTAGAAAGGAAATTGCTTCTAAAGAAGACCATAGATGGAGATAAATGAAGGAACAATATAATGCAAGGTAAGCAACGACCTTGGAAACTACTAGGGAAAGGTGCAGTGGCGAGGTACTTGACGCATGGAAGCGAATGGAAGAAAAGTTTTTAGTTAGAAGGTAAGAAGGTGTGCTAGAAGGTTATAGCTGGGGTGTGGAGATGTACCGCATGGAAATTGTGAAAATGGTCAATTAATAAGATGATTTTTGATGGGTGCAGAGTAATAAATGCACTAATTTTTTGAAAATCTATATAAGGACATGATGTGGGTTCATTTTTACCTTTGCAATCATAAGTATTCTAGCGAGCTAAGTGTAACTGAGCCAAGTGAATTGTATTGTGGTGCAGAGAGTTGTGAAACCAGACATGGAGAGAAGATTTGTGCGCGGAAGAGGCTTGCATCCCCATTGGTGAAGAGTTTGAGTGAACAAGAAGCATTGAGAAGGATCTAGGGCGTGCGGTTTTGAGCTAGGTCATGTGGATTCGAGCTAGGGTTTGAGCTTACTTGATACAAAAGATAAAAGGTGGGATTTTGACAATGGCACCTAAGAAAGCACCTGCAACAGATACGAAAGGAAAGAAAAAGGTAGAAATGGAGGTCGAGATTGCTCCCGAGAGTAATTCATCAGAGATGCAATACCTAGAAGGAGTGATAGTTAGTCAATATTGGGATTCACACATTCTCTAATGCAAGATAATTGATTAAAATTATCGCACCATCGATAACAGAGGAGAATTAGATGTGTTGTTGAACAAAAAGACCAACAAGCGCATGGTGGATGATATGCCAATGTATGATGACGTTGGAGAGAAGTTGCTGAAGAAGGTAGGAGTTTATCAATTATGTAAACTCCCTTATTTTGGAAAACCAAAGGCTTTATACCAATGGTGATGAGTAGAGTCCATGTAGAATTTTTCTATTTTGCTAGACGGAGAGTAAGGATCACAATAACTCTGATTGCCACATTGACAGGACTGAAGTGCATAGGGATAGATATCCCAAATGATCTAACTGATAAGGTGGCTGTTATAGCCACCAAAAAGGAGTTGGGATACTCCGAAGGTCCATGTAGAATGGACATAGACAAATTGAAGAAGTTTCTTGTAGTTTAGGCACCCGTGCATTTTCTCACAAATTTAAATGATCAAGAGAGATGGTCGCAAGTAAACACAATGTGGCTACACATTGCAAAGAAGATGACAGAGTGAGAAATATACAACTTGGCGGGCTACATTGCAAAAACTATCATTGAGGAAGCATGCACAGTGAGAAGATAATTTTGGTGCTACCCTACTATCTCTGGTGTTTGTAGAAATTAGAGTGCCCAATGGGAAAAATAACAAATTTTGGGAATACCCAACAAAGAACAAGTCCTGCGCGGAGAGGTTTGAGAAATATTTGTGTGAAGGTTCAATGAGTGGGCCGTTTAAAAAAGGTCAGAAATGTGGTATGACCAACTTCGTGCAGCGTTTGAGGAGGAGTGGTGCATTCTAAAGGAGATGCCCTCGGTGGTAGGAAAGGTAGTGCAGTTCATGGTGTATCAACATTTCGCATCGCACGCTTTCTATGAAGGATGGGACATGGAGTTCATGGTGTAAACTACCCTATGCCTTCACAAACGTGCTACTTCTGTGCTTTAGTTAACGATTCATTGATACGTGTTGGCTGAAATTTGACGTAGAAAAGGTAGATTGTGACTACCACACTCTCAAGAAAACATATGTATATCCAAGGTCGGACTGCCTACATTGAGAGGCTCATTTTAGATGTCATAAACATCAAGTCGTAATCTTGGCTATTAGGGAAAGTGGAGCCGCACTTATATATCTTCAGCTCAAGCCTAGGCTAGAGAATAATAAGTATGTGGAGAATGAATTTATGCTCCCAGGGCCGCCTAAGGGAAAACATACAATGGAGAATGTACCAGCTCCAAAGCCTACAATGACAATAGAGGTAAACGAGGAGGAAGAAGAACATGAAGATAGTGGAGGCTTGGATCATAGAGGCTGGAGGTAGCCCACAGACAGAGTAGAGAGTGAGCACGTAGATACTCCACCATAGGCACAAGAAGAAGAAGAGGACTTGGACATGGAACCAGTCCACCGAAGAGCGTCGGTTTAAAAGGGTATTCGAAGACCCAAGACCCAAGGCATAGGAACACCTCAGGCTTGTAAGAAGATAACCTAGACTCTCCCCTCAGAAAGAGGCACCTGAGAAGAAGAGGAGAAAGCTAAGGTTGAAAGTGGAATCGAAGGAGTCCGAAGAGAGCATTCTTGGAACCCTGAGTGCAACTAGAAGATGTGGAGGAACCCAGAGATGAAGAAATGAAAGATAAAAAGGAAGGGGTGAAAGAAGTAGAAGACACTATGCATGGGAAAATGAGTATACCAGATACAACTCAGGTCAAAGGGCCAACTCCAAACCTTTACGCTCAAGTTCTGAAGGAGAAAAGGAAGAGGAGAAGTGATGACTATGTTGTGCCAAGTATGGGCTATGCTAGGGACACAAGAAAAATCATCTACACTCAATTTCAGTGCACAGTGGACCTTAAGCAATTATATGGGTGGGAGCTAATGGACCCAAATATGGCCATTACGCATGCACGGAAACAACTATCCTATTCCATGCAGACTCACATGGATGAACCCAACTTTGATGTATGGAAAGATTATTATGTGTCAAGGAGTATGAAGAAGGCACTAGCGAGACACATGACATGAAAGCCTACTCTAATGTTTGATGAGCGGTGAGGAATGCCTTAGTTAAGGTATCTTCAGAGGTGGTGCAAAGGAATATTGATAAGGCCGCCACCATTAGAGCATTGCTAGAAGATAAAAAGGATAAAAATGTGGAGATAGAGAACCTAAAAGTAGAGAAGGAAAGAGAATGAACAAAAATGAGGCCTTTATTAGCATGGGAGAGGACATTGGCGATTACATCCTGAAGGCAAGGCCTCATCTAGAGCCAAAGGTACTTGAGAAGTTTCCTTCTGTAATGCATTATGTACAAACATTGGTTGATTTGGTGCTAGAGGATGGACCACTTAGAATGCCTACACCAAAAGATGTTGAACAAGAAGAAGAAAGAGCAAGGGCCTTTTTGGTCGAAAAATTTCAACTTACAAGGCATTACTCTAGACTTTAAAGGATGAGCTAAAGAAAGCAGACCAGGCTCTGAATATTTGTGCAGCACCAGAAGTGGTAATCAGAACCATAACTATAATTAAAGATAATGAAGTTCTGAAGGAAATGAAGGATGAAAATTAGGGCGTGCAAAAAGATTGGCACTGGTAAAGCAAAAGCATGAAGCCCTTGCAGAAACCCAAGATCCACATAAGAAAAGAATAGATGAGATTGGGAAGCTGATAGCGCAGAAAATGGATCTTCTAGAGGGAATGATGACTGTTATGGCTAGTGTTGTCCAAGTATTGCAAAATGAAAAGGAAAAGATTACTCAGGATGAGTTGGATGCCATAGCCACAGACATTTCATAGAAGACAAGGACCGTGCTAGATGACTAGCAGAGATTGGAGGTGGAGATCAAAAGTGAATATCTAGAGTTGATCCTCCCAATTAAAGAGGAGGGTGCTATGCAGAGTAGAGGTCTATTCTTTGTACAATAATTCTTTGCATTCTTTACATTCTTATTCTTTATTATTTAGAGGCATCAGAAAGAAACCCCATTGTCGGGATGAAAATGTACTTTAGTGTGGGGTAATGTTGAGAAGACAATATTGTTCTAAGGAGAAGACACACAAAAAATGCGCATGTGGGAACAAGGCACATTTGAAGGCGTGGAATGATAGGAAAGGAAACACGTGTTAGGAAAGTTTGATTCAGGACTTAGCCATTTTCATGGATACATGCTATTTTTGGAGATAGCATGAAAAACACATATCGGGATGGAGACTTGTGCGACACGTAAAGGCTATTTTTGGAATGAGCGTCTGATAAGTGCCATGCATGATTTCATGATAATAATAGGATTACTTCTTCTAGTTAATTATAGGATGTTTATTATTAGCGCACTTACATATGTGCATGTTATTGTAAAGGTGCATGGGTATTTTCAGATGCAACCTATTTTGGAAAGTGCATAGGCGGTGAAGTGCAAGGCCCCGCCCTATAAATATGTAGTGAATCGTGTAGTTTAGGGGGATACTAAGAGATGGAGTTACTTTAGAGTTATGCGGCTGGATCTAATGCACACATAACTTATGGTAATATTTTGTAATGTAAGAAGCTTCTATGTTTTAAAGTGTTAATGTAATGGAGTATATTGGATGGATAATGGTGTTAAACATGACTGTAATTGGTTCTTGTATGGTTAATATTATCATAGTTATTGTTTAATTCATGATTATCTAAGATCTAGATCTGGTTATGCATGTGGAATGTTTATGGTTATTTATGGTTCTATATATTCTTTATCTTCATCGCGCTAACATAATGTAGAAGAAACTCTAAAGAAATACCTCGGTACCTTTGCGTGCTTTGGGTGAGCGCTCACCAGTCAAGTGGGTGATGTGCCAACACATCCGGGTTTTCATAGAATATTCTAGGCTGCGCACCATCTTGTTTGGCCACTATCTCTCAAATTGAACCCTTCACAAAGGAAGCTTACAAGGAGGCATATTTTTAAGACAAATAATTTGGGGTAACATATCGAGGTTACAGATCAAGGGGATGAAAGGATGTGTATTAAAGAAAGAAGAAAGACTTATGTTGATGAGGGAAGCACATACCTCAAAAGTAAAGGGACATTTCGGTGTTGGTAAGACCTTAGTCCACTTGCAAAGGTACGTGTATTGGCCCAATATGCAAGAAGAAGTATCTAAATTCATAAGAGGATGTAAACTTTATTGTACAAGCAAGCCTAAAATCAAGAAGGAAGGTTTATATATGCCTTTACCGGTCCCTACTCATCCTTGGGAAGATATTTATATGGATTTTGTAGGACTACCTATATATAAACATGGCCATGATTATCTATATGTTGTTGTAGATAGATTTAGTAAGATGTGTGTTCTTATGGCATGTAAAAAGATAATAAAAATATATGAGGCAACTGAACTTCTTTTTACTAATGTATGGGTGCATTTTGGCTTACCAAAGTCTATTTTTTTCCGACGAGATTCCATGTTTTTGGGAAAGTTTTGGACTACTTTGTGGGACAAGATTGACACCAAGTTATAGAGAAGCATGACCTTCCATCCACAAACAGATGGGAAAATAGAGGTAGTGAACATGACTTTGGTACAATTGATTAGAGGGTATAATAACAAATATCCACAGACTTGGGATGAGTCCTTAGCCTACATTCAACATTCCTACAATTGGGTAGTACACACATCCACTATGAAGTCACCATTTGAAGCATGCTTAGGATATCTACCTACGAATCCACTGGACATAGTAGTTGGGAAGAAAGAAGAAGGAGATACGTGATTCAAAGGTGACTAGAGTAGCGAAATTCATTGAGAGGATCCAAAAATCCATCTCAAGGTGAAAGAATAGTTGGAAAAATCTCAAGCCAAGTATAAGGCTCGACATGATCAACATAGGAGAGAGCACAAACTTCATGTTGGAGATAAGGTTTGGCTTTACTTGAGCAAGGAGAGACTATAAGGCCAAGTAAGGAAACTCAAACCACTACGGTATGGACCCTTCACCATATTAGAGAAGGTTGGAGAAAATGCCTTCAGACTTGATTTTCCACCATTCATGTAGATGTACTCAGTAGTAAATTGTGAGAACTTGCACCTATATGAGCCATCCATGCTTGATGAAGATGAAGGATGTCAGTTTTACCTTCCATATAAGATTGCGTCTTGGATTCACAAGTGGAATTAGAGGAGGACGTAGTGCTGTAGTAGAAGATCATAGAGACAAGGATAGGTCCACAGAGTCTTGGCAGGTTGGACTAAAAGGAAGACACCAAGGCAGGTCCAGTGGTACTCAAAAGAGCAAGTGAGGGAAATGTTTCCTCATCTACTCCCCCACTAAGCTTTTGTGGGACCAAAAGCCTCATGAGCAGGGGAGGTGTGATCCATAAGGATCTACATAAACACCACTTAATCAGAATAACTAGTTTCAGAAGGATAAATTGAGCAGCATGAAGAGCAGCCTGTAGAGTTATAGAACCTCCCCTCTATGCAGAGAGGTGGTTGCATAACCCGCCATACGGTTGCACAACTACCGGTCTACAAACACCAAAGGTCCTGTCACTTATGGATGAAAAATAAAAAATAAGCCACGAACGGATGCGAAATTCAAACATCTCGTCCACGCGTCTCTTCCTTGGAGGATGTTTCCCATTCTCTAGTACATGGGAGGACATGGGAGGAAGGCTATTTAAGGAGGAGCATAGGCAAGAATCAATTATCGAAGACAATCAGAGTTGGATGCAAGAAGTGAGAAGAAACCATTGGAGCTGGAGTTGTTTTGTAGAAGAAAGGTGAAGAAATAGAGCAACCAAGTATAGAAAGGAAGTGTTTACATTGTTTTCTTCCTTTCCTCTTGTTGTAATTTGTATTCAATTTATAAAAGGCCAATAAAATTTGGGAAGAAAGAGCAATTTCCCTTCCCGACTAGTTTTCCCTCAACTTGGGGGTTTCAAGATAAATTTTGGCATTGAATTGTTATTTCCTTTATTTAGAAATCATTCTAAGTTCAGTTTTTCTCCCAATTAATTTGAAGGAATGCCATTTTCGGAAATGAAAGTAAAACAATAAATAAGTTGTGGTTTGTAAAGTTCCAATGTTTGAAGTTTATATATCAATGTGAATTAAGCATTTACATTATTTTATTCATCTAATGTGTACTTGAGTGTTGTGCAAGTATCTTGGGTTTATCTTATAGGTTACATGTGCGACACAACAAGTCGATGCAGCACACAACGAACAAGGAGAAACACTAATTGACACAGAAGAAACCTAATTTCGAGAACTTCCATAGGCACCAATAGCCAAAAGAGACACAAGCACCCAAGTGACCTTGTCCCATTCCAGGTACTCTTGTCCTTGACATTATTGCAGTCTAGTTCCAAAATTAGAGCTTATATAGTCAAGAATTTTCCCTATGGTGGCGAGCTAATTCATTATTCAAATCCCATCTAACGTTCTTGCTTGCATTTCCTTTGCATGATCTTGCTTGTTTACTGTTATATCTATTTAATTAGCAGTTTCCTTATCTTAGATTTAATTTCATTAAATCAATAGGAACATAGAAGGGTTGGGAGATTTAGAGTCATTTCACATTGGATTAGGTAGAATTCTACAACCGGGGAGATAGATTGTGCATCGAGCCTACATCGTGTCATGACCTCAAGAAAATATCAAAGTCTAGTCGATCCTTAAAAGGGGTGGGTTATAAAACTATATCATGCGAGTAAAAGGGAGTGATCCCAATCTAACGATGGAGTTTGTTATTTCCTTTAAGAAGAAAATATCTATTAATATTAAGGGAACTTCCATTGAGGTGATGGAAAAAGCAATTGGTGAGGTGATTGGTATGAAAACGAAGGGGATGAATACTTCCAAAGATAAGTTGTAGAAGTAAGAAGAATCTGTGGGCCTTCTTCAAGTCCTCCAAACAAATCCATGAGATGGAGGATGGTGTTTTGATACATCTCTCCCTACTCCTTGGGCGAAGGTCTATCTTCAAATCATTAAATACGTGATTGTTGGGAGATTTAGTCATTTCAAAGTGGTTTGGCAAAAAAATTGAAACTATGGGGAAGACAAACGTGTATTGAGCCTACATCATGTTGTTTTACACACTTATTAGATTTATGTGGATTAGTGAATTAAGTACACTAAAATGATGTAAAGGGGAGCTATATAGTTGTTTCCATTTTGTCGATTTTTTTGCACTTTTTGCTAGCTAGTGAATCTTTGGAAAAAAACTCTTTATGGGTGTTGGATCAAGTTGTTTCGATTCCTTTTTTGTTGGATGTTGGTGGACTTAATTGTTACATCTTTTTATGTTGTACAAGGTTTTGGTAACCTTTCAAAACCCTAAACATTTACCTAATCAAGAAAAAACTTGAAAAAAGATCATCATTTTTTTCAATATCTTTTAGAAACACCAAATCCATACTAATTTTTAAATTAACCAAATTTGTTTATACAAATCATGCATATTAATCTTGCTCAACTTTAAATTTATATTAATAGTCTATGAAAATATAATACCTAGGTGTAGAAAACCAAATGTCAATAATGAATGAGAATTTGTAAAATTATAGCATAATGTGGATTTTACAAAGTATAAGAAGTAATTCCGTGTATATTTAATTTTTGATTGAAAAACACATTTTTATATTAATAAACAAGTATGTACAACACTAATCATACAAAAACCGAGTGGAAAAGTCATGCCCGAGAATGCACTAAATTCCCTCAATTTTAATTTAGGGTAATAAAGCATAGAATTTTAAATTTTTTAATTTTTTAAATAATTTTATTAAAAATTAAATAAGTAAATCTAATAAATTGACAACCAATCATTTTTATATTAATAAGTGAACCGCTTCTTTTTAATTTTTTATTTGAATTCAATAAATTACATAGAATATCTACATCTCAAATATATTATAATTTTGAATGTGGATATTATAATTCTTGTAGTGCCCACTTCCTTTGACACTTTTAGTTTGAATCTGATCCTAACTCTATTGATCATATTTTAGATATTATTATATTTTGATGTAACAGGATGTGTATATACTAGCTCATGGATTATTATGGACATTAATATGTTTTGATTAGCATGATGGTTAGATGTTAGACTATGGATTAATATTGATCTGGATTTAGTTATTGTGCTTGAGGATCATTGAGACATTTTTATTATTATGTGGATAATGATATACTAGTTGACATGGACAAGTTATTGATGTTAATTTTAGACATGTAACATTGATTATTATGAATAGCTCTAGTATAGAAATCTATTGGATGATGATATAGTTACAAATTAAATTTTAATGATAAATATTGAATCCTTGATATTGTTGTGATTTAAAATTAATAATTTTATGTTGCTTATATCATTTGGATGTTCGATGTGGCCACAAGGCCGAAGGAGGTATTTTACATTTTACAGTTAAAATCACAACAATGTTGGGGCAATTTGGAGACTAACCATATTGAATTCGGTTTTCACAACAAAGTCACCATGGCAACCGTGTTTGAGTTGTATGTTGTGTTTTGTTAGGATTTCTCATGGGGGATTTCCATTATTGTGACCATGGGGTATATGTGTGCTTTATTTTTGTGTCCCTTTTTAAAATTATTGTTGTATGTATTTTATTTGTAATGTGCTCTTTAATTTAATTATTTTAATGTGATAGTATAATGTGAGAGTCATATAGTTAAAATTTAATTTAATTAAATAGGATGTGGAAGGTGAAATTAAATGTTATTGTCTTGGTTGAAAATGAAATTTATTTATATATTTTATAACCATATGGTAATTAAATATATGGTTGTGTCTAAAGTTTGTAATAAATAAATGTCATAGAAATAAATGTATTTTAAAAGAGTGTGTAACTTACTAAGTATGGGTTGTGTAAGTGAAGTGATAGATTGTGTAAGAAATTGTAAGAGGTTGTAAGAAGATTTTGGAAGGTCAAACATTCCATCTCTCTCTTGAAATTCGAATTTGAGCTTGGAGGACAAATTTGGAGGCTTGTGGAACAAGTTAAACTTGTCCCACACCTCTCAAAATCTTCCACCTTCCTTGTTTATTAAGTTGGAGTCAAAATCACCTTATTTTATTACATTTTGACATGATTTATTGCAAGTATTGATTACACTTATCTTACAAATTTGAAATGCATTCCTTTTGGGGTATGGGCTACATTGTGTATGTAAGTAAATTTGTCATTTTTCTTTTATGGTGATTTGTTGTTGATGTGAATTGCACTCTTGGGGAAGGAAGAAAATGATGTGGAATCCCACTTAGAATCCAAATCATCCTCTTCCACCCTCTCCTTTAAAATTTGAATTCCTCATTTTGAGGTTGTTGAAGGTTGGAAATTTCATTGTTGGGTCAAATTTTTCTTGCATTTTGGAGCTTACTTGGTGGAAGAAGAGGATTTGCTTGTACATACATTTACCTTGCTGATTTGGTACTGGGTTTTGATGTAATAAAGACTGTTGTTTTGGAAGCAAGTCTCCATCATGAAGAGGTAGGCTCTCACTTTTTAAAATTTTTGTTGTTCCCTCTTTTAGCATGAAATTTGAATATATTTGTGTTTGCAATTCTTAGAGGGATGGGTAGAATCCTTATGGCATGGTGTGGAGAGAAGACTATGAGGTTTATCGGAGGAGGGATAAGGGATTTACCATTGACACTTGTCTTGTGGAAGGAGTGTTAGTTAGGATCCACCTAGGGAAAAGAATATGCTTGCATTTCTTACTTTGGGGAGGTATAAGTGATAGATTTGGGGGAGGGATAAGGAGGGGTTGAGGAGGGATAAAGTTTATGGGATGGTTATGTTTTGGCGGTTTGTTTTAGGTGGATTCCCAATTTCAACATGGAAGGCATAAGGAGACCTCCATAGTTCTTGCTTGCTTGGAGAAGGAGCCTTTGTTTTGATTGGAATTGTTGTTGTAGTTGAGAACTACATCTTTTTTTGTGCATTTTCTTGTGCATGTGAATGTATGTTATATGTGAAAGAAGCTATGTTGCCATGTATTGTTTTATCATGTTTCATTCCATTATGGTTGGGGCTCGAGGGCCAATGGGGAAAGATGGCTTCTATTTTCCCATTGTGTATCTTGGTTGGGTGGAGAGTGTTGCCTTTCCCCTTTCCTTGTTGTGATTCAAGTTTCAAGAATGAAGAAATCAGCAAGTTCTTTGTTTGGAGAAAGAAGAATACGGTTTGTGAGTCATCTCTTTGAGCAAACTTTTGTAATCCCTTCCCACTTCGCGTGGATGAGTTGTATAATTTTGTAATGTGAAGTCATTATATGGTAAATGGAAGTCTGAAATTTAATTGAAATGTAAAGATGAAACATTATATTCTCTCAGTATCGGAAAATACTTGTCATACGATTGTATATTTAACATTGAAATTCAAATGTAGAAATGAATTGTATCTTTCTGCTTAGTTTGAAAAGAAAATGGGAAGAACATTTCATACTTGTATTTGAAATTTGAAATCGATCAAATTGGAAAAGAGATCAGTTGTAATGTTATTTGATTTTCAATAGAAATATGGCATTGGTTCTTGTAAAATTGTATTCTTTGTCAAAGGATAAAGTTCTATTTTGAAAAGAATAAGAATCTCTGTTTTTTTTTGTTGAGAAGATGCATGTATGAAATGAAATTAAATGTTATTCTTTCTTGCAAAATTGTATATCAAAACTGGAAACTCATAGATGCTTTTAGTTTGAATTACATGGATGTTTGATAAGAAACTACATTGGATTAATTTTAGGAATAATTTCTATTTGATTTTTTTTTTAAAAAAGACAAACCAAATTTAAAGCAACAACTTGTTGTTTTAAAGTTAAATCTGGTAATGTACATTTAAAAAAAAAAAAAGAATAGTTCACTTTTATACTTCCCAATCAATTTAAAAATACTATGAATTAACATGCTGAGACTATTCTGAACCCATCTTGACAAGGAAAATTCGAGAAAACAATTCAATCAATCCAATTTTGAATCAATCCCCTTCCTAAGTTGTTTTTGTTCCTTGTTGGATAAAAATGCAACTTCAATAAATTGATCAAATTGACACCTTTAAAACATTATAATTCTTCCCTAAGTTGATCCTCCATATTTGTTTGACATGTTGAGTGAAGGAAGAGTCCAATTTTTATAAAATTTGCAAGTTTAAAACTGTCAGTTTGTAACTTAAAACCCTGCAGATCGATTTCTTAAAATTGACCCTTGAAACATTACCAAATTCTAAAATTGATGATTTCTGTGCAAATAGGACTCCGAGAGCTTTCCGGAAAGTCCTCGTTTGCCTAAAATGGAGCTTCCTATCAAAAGTTATGGCCATTTGAAGTTTTACTTCAAAATGGCCATCCCAAACCAAAAATGAAATAATTCGACCTTAGAAAAATTTAAATTTTGAACTTTGGAAAAATTTCCTAAAAATTTCCGGGCCCCGCCAACCTCTCCTCCTATCAAAAGTCACCACGTGGCACCTTGGAGGTGCGGATCCTTGATAAAAACTTAACCATTTATTTTTTTTGTCTTTGAAATTTTCACTTTTATCCCCGCATTCCCTCGGCCCCGCACCAATCACGTGCTAACACATGGCAAGGAGGAATGAGGATTTAGAATTGAAAACTTAACTTTTTACACTTTTGAAAAAATTTCACTTTTTCTTCCGCTGGCCCGCGGCCAATCACAAAGCGCTACGTGGCCATTTGAGCAAGTGCGGAGGTATGGAGGAAAATTTTCCTTTGGAAAATTGAGACTTTGGTTTTGGGAAAAATTTCAAAGTTTTCCTCGCGACCCGCTCGCCCACACCAATCAAGTGATGACATGTGGCATTTTGGAAAAAATTTCTCAGCTTTTCTCAACCCCCGCGGACCTCCAAGGGAAAATTTTCCCCTAAAACTCTGCCCGGCCATAACTTGAGTTTTACAAGGAGTTAGGAGGACTTCTTTATATGGTTGGAAAGGTGAGGAAATTTCCTATCCAATGAGCCTAGTTTAGGAAAGTTTTGATAAATCTAAGTGTGTGAGAAATCCAGTTGAAGTTCAGGGCTTGATAGAGAGTAGGCCTGGCGATAAATTTCTCCCTGAACCTTAATAAAACTTGTAACCTCCAAATTGGAACCTAGTAAACTTGTTATAAGATAAAAATGGAAATCTTGTGTTTGGTTAATCAGAATTTGTTCCGGAACCTATTTAGTTTCAAACTAGTGTCTTGCAACTTGGTTGTAGACTCTTCCTATAAAAAAATTATTCCATAATTTTCCTAGTTTGTTTCTTGGTCTCAAGTGGTAGTTGAAGCAGGCATCACAATTCTCTTTAATTTAATTTGGAATTATGTAAAAAAATTGAAATATTAAAATTTAAATTGCAGCGTAGAGTACGCTTCCTTTCCCCATTTGATTATATATTAAGTTAGTAAAGAGTAGATGAAATAGGAAAGTGCATAGTTAGTAGAGTTTGGCGTTGTGGAACTTGTCTGTAGCGAGCATATCCTTTGGTGTGCGTTAACGGCGGTTTATAAGTCTACCAAGATGGAACTTTGTACCGTTTAGTGGGTGGGTTTTAACATATATTAGAAAGAAGATGATGAATCATTTCCTGTGTCAACTTACATTTGTTGTTGTAACAAGCATGGAGATTACTGTTATCGATATGTAGCCGTTGGGGATGGTGGTAGTAATAAATATGTATAGAGGCATGTCCCTTTCAGTACCAGAATATGAAAATGAATTTCAGCGGGTGTTTGTTGGTGGAGGACTAGTGATGATAAAATGCCTAACCTCTTTCCTTAGACAAAGGCATTGATGATGCATTCGGAGGAGATTAATCCAAGTCCAAATGCCCCTGCTGCTCTATACTTTGACAGCTTTTCAGAGTGTTCGGAGGGCATTAATATTATCACCTCCACCAACTCATCACAGGGCAAAAAGACATTGCGGAGGAGATCATGGGCAATTCCGAGTAAGGGCAAGAACGGAGTGAGTATCTGTATGTGTGTGTGTGTGTGTTTAATCATGTGATTGGGTGAGGTAAGCAGGAATGGAATTGTATGGCGAAGAAGAAAGTGGTGAAATTGACAAGCGTGCAGCCATTCCAGCTCAAGACGGAGGTAACGTCATCTACCTCCAATTACAGTCTACATGTATTTAATCTCGCACTCTTCACTAAGCCGTTAAAAAGTAAGTGTATGACTCTTAACATATGGAACTTTTTAGTTTTCAATAATCTTTTATCAACTCCTCTCGCTGAAAAGTACTGATTGGTTGCAAATTAGACGTACAAGAATTAGACCAAAAGTAAAACAATCCACATCCTCCTCTTACCATCTGTTTGGCTAGTGTGGGCCAAATTTATTCCCTATGTCATCCTATCCCTAAGCTATTTTGAAAGAGATTTATTCCTAAATAAATAAACCAAATTTTAATATTTAATTTATTGTTGGAAAATTTAATAAATAGATATCTATCTCTCGTATATATATCCTTCATTTTTTGGATCCAGTAAGATATATATCATTGAATTGTGGATATCTACATTTCTATAATTCTGTGTTAGATGTGATAGCAATTAAAATTATACCATTTCAATCCGAACTTACTAATGATTTTGAAATGCAGCAAAGGGGTTGATTGAAGGAACAAGAGTTGATGAAAAAACTGCATGAAATTCTCACTAAAGAAGAGAAACTCCGCATCCCAATTGCTCAAGGGTTACCATTGACAACAGATGAGCCACAGGTGCTTTTTCTTTATTTACAAAGAAAAAACATACTCTTTTGTGATTGTTAGGCCTTGTATCTTCATACATGTGAATCTTGCTTAAAAATCTCGCAGATTTTACCCAAGCCACCAGTGAGAGGGAAGACAAAACCATTAGATATAAAACTTCATAGTCAGACAAGAGCAATCGAACGGGCCGAATTTGATCACTTGGTAAGGGTGAATATCCTCATGATTGAATAATGCCAATCAATTTCAAAACAACTTCTTCTCTTAGTATTTTGATTGTCTTGTCAAACTTATTAGATTGCAGAAAAGAATTATTTTGTGGAGAAGAGGAGGATAGAAGAAGAACAAATACAACAGGTTTGTGAAGGTGAAGGGCTTTTACTTTTCAACTTTTTTCATTGTCGTAAACAACATTATCCATGTGCACTTGTAGGTGCTTGAAATGGAAGAGGTTAGGAGAATGAGGCAAACAATGATTCCACAAGCTCAAATGATGCCTTTCTTTAATCGACCCTTCATTCCACAAAGGTAGTCTGCCTGCAAATAATTCTTTCTTACAAATTCATATTATAACCTCCACTTCCAATTTCCAAACTATTTAGCATTGTGTGAATTGAACAGATCCGCGAGGCCTCTCACAGTGCCAAAGGAGCCAAACTTCCATATAGCTCATCGTACAAGAGCCAAATGGGGTTTATGCATGTGAAATTGTGACATCAACTCAACTCATGCTCCACACGAATGCATTCTCATGTTTGCACTTATTTAAATCTAAATCCACTGACATACCCACAAGTTCATCTTATCGATACTACTTTTATTATATGTACATGAAACCCAACATAGATTTGGTGTATGTGAATACATAACAGGGAGGGTTGTGGTTCTCTAATGTAATATGTAATATAGTAAAATCAAAGCTTATGTTGTATTCACTACATACATGAAATGTCTCATCACCCAAAATTGGTAAATCTATAAAATTGGTGGCTTGAGTTTTTACACCAAAATCTTTGTGAAACAACAAGAAATCGTCCTCGTGTGTCTATCTTACTCTTATTTCATTTGAAATGTGACAATGAGTCTTCCATCGTAATAGAATGTTGAAGAAATTTAAGACTTCAAAAAAACTCTAGGCATTTGTAATCATAATTTTAAAATTTGGATATATTCAATTCTACACATGAACCTCAAATCATCAATATTAGGGTTGTAAATTTTAAATATTGGAATTCATAATATTTAATTAGGTATTCAATTTTATGTTTCTGTTTTCAAATTTCAAGAATTCAAATTTCCAATATTTTCATTTTTGAATTCCTATATTTAGCTTTCCAGAATTCATTATTTAGTGTGATTGTTGACCTCTATAAAACTACATATAATATTTTAGATTAATACTTGACTTGTTTTCTGTTTTGGTAATTACTTAGTTGCAAAGTTATTATTATTCTGGGTGAAGGCACTCTTTTCCTCGCCCCACCAAAAAAAAAGAAGAAATAAAAAAGAAAAAAGAAGCACCCCGCTTCATTTTTCAAGCAATTGTTTTAAATTCCAAGGACTTAAAAGGATTTTGAAGGTGTTAATCAAGTATTTTAGGAGCTCTCTCTTATGTTCATAACTCAGATTCAATCTTACTTCTACATGGTAGCTCTAAGTCCATACAAACTTTTAATCAAGTACTATTGGAGGCACACGGTGATCAATTAACATGGCACCTGAGCGAAAAAATCTTCCCACGTCCCACGAACCCTAAACCCTGCTGACGCATGAGGCGAAGTCATTTGAAAAAATTCGTTAGCTTTCAATGCCTCTGTCAGATTCCTGTGAATATCAATGTCACAGTGGGTCTTTGCTATCAATCACTTTGTACCTTGGTCACTGGCAATGCAAATGATTTTCAAAATATTATTTGGAAACATTTTAAAATATTACACAACTTTGTTGCATACTTAAGACTAGTGAAAAATAATCATTTCCAATCGGAGGCATTGAAACTCTAGGGAGGAATATGTTATTCTATTTAATAATCAGTATTTAACGAGGAGTTAATTTGACGGCCTTTTTTATGTCTGCCAAAAAAATTTAGATGACAGTAAGTTTTTAATATCTCCTAAAAAATTGAAAATCGTGTTATTTAAGCATTATTTATTATATTTATTTAGTATTTTAAATGTTTATTATATGTGTTGATATAATTATTATATAAACATAATATAAAATCTGACGGTTACATTGTAAATATACACGATTATTTCAAATATTTGCAAGTATTTTATGGCTTAAATCATAAAAAATGTCTAAACGGACATCAAATTTAATCCATTTAAACGGTCGTTAAATTTAGGTTTTTTCGTTATGTTCTTGACTATAGATAGACACGACACATACATTTAATTAGTTACTTTTCTCCCTTATACACAGAGAGCAGATTTAGAATTATTTAATTAATTGGGATCATGCATCCTCCTCTTCTCTTGCTACTCTTGAAAGTATGAAATTTGTCAATTTTTCATTGAAATTGTTTCTCAAAATAATGTTTGTCATTTTAGCGAAGGTCTTATCTAGCTAGTACATTCAATCTTTAGAGGATTTTGACACAAATTATATATATATATATATATATATATATATATATATATATATATATATATATATATATATATATATATATATATATATATATATATATATATTTGGGGCACATATTTAACATATGTGCATGCAATGATGAGTTGGTGAAGACTTTACACTTGTATTTGATAGGTTTTGGGTTCAAATCTTTTGGAACTCAACAGTACAAAACATATCGGTGAGTTATTATCATTTGTTTTGACATCTCTACGAACAATTTTTGGTTGCAACCTACCTATTTCCGCTTACTCTAGTCCTTACAATTCATTACTAGTTGAATCAAATCAAGGACTTGATTCCTATATATAAATTTCTACCTAGATAGAATGAATGTTACCTTGTGTTGCATATAATGTTGTTTTAAAGCCATGTTTTCCAATATAGTGTTGGATATTTCAATGGATTTATTCTTACAAATACATTTGAACAATAATCAAACATTTTTCGTAACTTGGCTTTGTATATTTGTGAATGCACAAAAGAGAAATCAAAATTTAAAACAAAAATTTACAATAAAGGTAGTGATTTAGGTAGCCTCCACACACGTACTCATATGCAAGCATGAGGCCTCTTGATTCATTACAATAATCAAGAAAAGACACCAAATTTTAATGATGGAATTTGGATAGAAGCTCAATCTATTCATCCTTGTGAAGTCAAGCATTCTTCTTTATGAGTACAACCTAACCATGATATTTAAACATTAAAAAATAAATTACATAGGAACGTGCTGAATAAGAGGTGATTTCTTTTATGCATGTGGTTGGTGAAATAAAATGCAATATTCATACATTAAATATATAAACAAAATCTTATTATGCGAGTGTTAATGCTAACACTATCTATGGCAATCCCATCCTAGGAAAAAAATTCAAGCTCCTTTCCTTATGAATTTTTCATGCCCACATTCTAAGTGTTTGACGACACTTGAGATACCTATAGACATCTTTTGCATTAAAAGACATTTATGGATTCATATAAAAACGATGGAATTGTTCTAAAAACCTTCTCCAAGTCTTACGGTGATGCTTCAAAGAAAATATGAAATTACTTTTATATCAAACAAGTGATTTAGAAATACAATTTATATTTTGTCAGAGTCTCACACAACCCCTCAAGGAGCAATTACTTTATGATACATGCGATTCATTTAATGATATTTGGCTATGTGTCCTTGATTTAGAACAATACATGTGGCAACCAAAAAATCCTTAAAAATTGGATACAAATATTTTCACCCCTCTTGTTACACATGATTATGAAAACAATTAGATTTTATACCCAATGACCATATAGTCATAGTCTTACATCGAGGTGACACTTTTTACCATCCCGGTCTTAAAATAATATAAGTTGTCACCCACTCCAAAAAGGAAACATGTCTATTCTGAAAATGTTATTGATCAGCCTCATGACATTTTGACTCGAGCATTTGCATTTGTTTTATCTGATGTTTTCTTGAGTGTGTTGCAGGATAGATTTATGGTTTGTTTTACAAGTTCGGTGTGAATCTTATTGTTTGATAAGACAATGAAGATTCTGAAAGGTGTAATTGAACCTTAGGGAGATCCCCAAATACAAGATCTAGTGCAATTGAATTCCTCACACGTGTGCCTTCCTTTCAAGAGTGGTAGAGCCTCACTCATTTCCATGGAGCTCTTTCTAGGTTTCACATGTATGTGACACTCAAGATATGTCAAAATCCTTGTGTTTTTGTCATGCTACAACCAAAGAAACTAACTAAAAATTGGTGTTTTTAAAATTTTAGGCAATGGATTTTAGACTGCAGAGTCTTGTCGATCATTCTTATTAGTGACTTGGCCCAACTGACGCTTGTCATAGATATTTAATGTATGTTGAAAAATCTTATGGTTCAACCTAGTGTTTCTCATTTCGGGCACCTTGTTTACACTCATTTTTCAACAAGGAAGCAACCCAATATAGGTCTTTTTCCTATAACGTTTTCTCAAATTTTATATGAAATGCATAGGCTCATTTAAATTACATGGAGACCCTCATGTCCCAAATATATTCTTTTCTTTTGGAAGATGAAATAATGTCTTTTTATTTCTCCCCACGAGTGTTTGTAACAAATGGATTTGTGGTCCACCTCAAGAAGTAAATGTTGAAGTCATTGAATGTTCATGTGGCAAGGTGCAATGTAGAAAATACAACTATCTATTACATTCATAATATTTTTACAAATTTCCATTCTTTTCTTTTTTATTGAAAATAAATAATAATGGAACAAATAAACTTGATACATTTTTTTAGAAACTATACACTCTCCATATAAAACTAACTCTAATTAAGAATATCAGTTTGTCATTATTATCTCTTACAATCAGAGTGCATTTTCAAAATCCCAAGCATATATAAATTTATTTTCATGTTTAATATTTTATCATGTTGAAAAATTAATTCATATTTCCTTTTAATCTAGGAAAATAACTTCATATTGTAAACCAATGGTTCCATAGTCACTACTTGTTATAGTTGATAGTTTCATCATCTTTAAAGATGGGGTCAGTTTTGTATGTAAGATAAGATGGTTAATATAATGAGCTTCTCTCCATAAATTAAAACAAAAATAGAAAACACCATATTAGCAAAAACATGAAAGAAATATATATCTAAATGGTCAAAATATATGATAATTGTAAATGGGTATGAAAGGAAGTAATAAAAAAATCAAATATATAAAATATAGCCTTTTTCCTAGGTTTATATAAAGAATATGGGATATGGTATCTCAAGATAATGCTAAGCGTTGTAAGAAAGAGCTAGCAAAAACTAATGATGCTAAGATACTCTTATACTTGTACCTTAGAAAATATTTCTAGGTAGAGAATCAGTACACTTCGGTTTACTAAAAACATATGTAAAAAGGAGATCTAAAATGATGGAAAGACATTAGATGTTTGTTATAAAAGAGGGTAAAATGCGTTTAAGAAACATGTAGAAAGTTCACATAAGTTAGACTAGTAAAGCCACATTAACTCTATAAGACAACGACACTTTTGACCATTATTATTTTTATCTAAGAGAATCCTTAAATAATCCCAAGTTCACAAGTTGGTAATAATAGGAAGTTTGTGCACATGAGATGGAAATCATAATTGATTCTCTAAGTTATTATAATGCAACTCATTAACTATGATGCTAGATCCATAATATAAGATATAATAACCAATAATAAAATATTTTTATTGATTTAATCATATTTAATTGTTATATCTTAAGGATTATTAACATTTCCATTTTATTTGGCTAGTCATGAATAAAAATTCTTTATGTCATACAATATACATGTGACTTATGTCATACAAGAAAGGAAAAGGGAAGCAAAATGGGAAAATGATGGTTAGATTCCAAAAAACTTAGCTTTGGTAGGATGAAATTAGGCGGAATGAGTTCTTCTCCATAGGCCTATAGCTTGTGTTTTTTTTTAGTGGAACTATCAAATGTGTGTAAGGAGATCAATTTTTTCTAGGTATTTTTATAAGAAATGATTATTTAATAAAAGAAGCATAAGACCATTTTTTACATTGTGATTTATCTGAATACATTTTTATCATTCAATTTTGAATAATATAATAATAATTATTCAACAATATTAAATTTTTATAATAGATAAAAATATTATTGTAATTAGGGAATATTATTAGTTTAAATAGATAGATAAACCAATCATCTAATAACTACTTTGACAGTTGTGACCAACCTCTAATATTCATGTATCCTTTAGTCTCTTTCAAATATTAATAGTATATTATTATTAGAAATGTACATAGACAATGTAATGGAGATTTGACAAGGATATTAATGAGTGTTATAGGGTGAGTTATGTGGAGCAAAAACATGTTTGGATTAAATATGTATACAACTAGTAAACCCACAGAAGATGACAACCCTATTGAAATATACATAACTCAAATCTATACTCCACCATCTATGATCCTCTTCTTCCTTCTACCAAGTCACATATGGTGTAACAAACATGTTTGGGAATGGATTGAAGGAGAAAGGAGATGTAAACTACATTAGGGACATGTGGAAGAAGTATTTTATGTCGAGGGCATCAATGCATAGCTTATATAGAGAATATAAAAGGAATTGAGAGAGTTTGATTATATTTTAAATGGAACCTATCAAGTGTGGCACAAGGTGAGCATAACCCGCATGTTTTCAAAGGGTGTTATTGTATATGATGCTAACAGAGAAAGACACCCCAATTGGAAGCTAGTGGTTCCACTATCTAAATTACGTCATCCTCAATCAAATTTTCCCATACTGTAATAGACTTTGAAAACCATATTTATTTATTTCTCTTTAAACCCTTACATTCTAGTTGGATTTTATTCTAGTTGGACATGCTCATTTTTGTTGGAGCTTTTCTCTTGAAGCTCTAGGTCACTAAGTATTTTTCGATCCTTCTAGGTTATCAATTAAGGAAGAAAAATAATAATGGTGCCTCATCATGCCACTATGAACTATACATAACATAGAAACATTGAGCACCACATAACTTGTTTTCTAAAAGGCACTTTAAAAACATAACTTTGCTTTATAAAAATCACTTTAAAAAACCTTTGTCATAATGAAGCTTCCATTTTATAGTGGTGGTCATCATAGTTAGGTTTTGTAATGTATTTAGATTTTTTTGTCATTTTAGATGTAAAACATAAAATCTTTAAAAAATATATATGTTTTTCATGGTTGATAGGTAAAAATATAATTTAAATGTCAAAATGACTTACATGTTCGTGTATGTAACTCTCATGTGTGCACGTGTGCGCAGTATGTATGTGTATGCATATATGTATGTATCTATGTATGTATATATCCAACCATGATTCATATTATTTAAAAAACTAATCAATTAAATATTTTACATCAATGAAATATGACAAAAAATTAAAAAATTTATTTAATACTAAAATAGAAACATCTTAATATCTTTTCGATAAAATGAAAACATAATTTGTTTATGATTTGTAATTAGTTTTATTTAATTTTTTATTTCTTAAATTTATTACAAATATAGATTATATACAAGATTAATCTATTACATATTGAGACTCCCTAAAATTCTTAAAACTTGAAAACTGGACTTGGAACTCATTTTCTAAATAACTGCAAGTTCGGATATAGTGGTGGCTAAGCTATTTTTAAAAAAAAAGAGCCAAATGTATTCATTAATTTTTTAGACTCTCAAGATTGACTACTAAAAATAACCAATAAAAACTAATTTTGTCATATATCTTCCCACATTTTAAATTTTATTTAATTTGATTATATATTAAGCAATCCCTTAATCACTTCAATCTAAATTCCAATGTACAGTCTTGTTATAGTTGTAACTAATTATTTTAGTTTTAATTTTAATTCATATTTATTTTAATAAAAACAATCTTCACTACACAAAACATCATCCTCCCCTCACATATTACAAAGGATGCATACATCCTTATTTATTCAAAGAAATGAAACAACGTTTTAGGGAATTCGACAATAAAAACACTATAAATCCATTAGAAAATGACTTGAGAATTTTCACCTTGTACTCTATTTTAAATGAATCCTAACATGTGTGGCATGAAGTATACACAACACAAGTTGATTTAAAGGGGATACAACCATCAAAGAGAAAGGAGATGATCAGTCCAATTGAAATCCATCAATAGTTTAAATCTCCTTCACCATCTATGATCATCTACTTTCTTCTGGTTAGTCACCTAGGACTATGTGTCATTTGTGTGAACTACTTGAGGGAGAAAGTGGGTGTGGTCTAAGTGAAGGACATATGAGAAAATTTGTTGACATTGAGATCAATTGTCCATATCCTATAGATCACCAATCTTCCTTTTAGGGACAAAAATAACTGAAAAATAGGGTTCATTATTCCTTTGGCTATTCATACATTGCTAATTTTCATTCAAAAATGGGCCCTGAAATCATTTTGGATATTTATTCAATAAGGGGTTTGTAATTGTATGGATATTTCATTCCAACGTACGACCTCAAATTATACATTGGAGTTTTTATAAAAGTATTTTATTCCCATAATTTTGATAATAAGAAGTTTTGTTCAAATTTTTAGGTCATGTGAGAACACAACAAGATCTAGGAGCCATCTTTGTGCCTTTTACTATATTACCAAAAAATCCTCTCACACTTGGCATAAGGAAAGAAAATCATGATCATAGATTCTTTTGTTTGTTGATGGTGTATAGAGAATGTTCATGACTTGTGTGGAGCTATTGGAGTCTTGGTAGAGTTGTTTGTGCCCTTGGAGTTCATAATGTGATTGTTGGAGAAGAAAGCTAGTGTTTTAGGCCTTGTGAGCTAGTTTGTGTTGTTGGGCCTAATGTTGACCTATAAGGTCTATTTGGGTGATTTATATGAGTGTGTAGAATGTGTTTTTATGTTGACATGACATACCTTAATACCTACATACCAATACTCAAAAGAGGCTTCATACTAATGTAGTTCTCCCACCCATTTAATGTATGCAAATTTTTCAATAGCAATGTGTTTGAAGTGAAGTCCCAAATAGGATCTTTGGCACTTAGAAATGATCTTTGTTATAGGTTGTTACTTGTAAAAATGATGTAGGAAAGTCATGTAATATGCATTTAAACTTGGTGCCTAGATGATGTGCTACAAATAGTGATTTTTTGATTAGGTTCTTTGTTGTGATTTCCTAGGTAGACAAAAGATATGAGAGAATGAGCCCTTTGAATGGGTTGGTTGATTGTGCTTTTAGATGTGAATTTTGCAAAAGGTTTTCCTTCTCAATTTACACTAGGATGGCTAGGATAACTTGTGTATCCAAAAAAGTGAATACTGCATGAGTGGAATATGAAAATGTCGGCCTTTAAATAATGAAACTCGCCACTTTTTGTTTGTAACAAGGGAATATGTCCTAAAAAATAAAAAAATCTTATGGTAAATTGGATAATGTGGCCATAAATCTAAATATGTTATTTTTATATAATTAATAGGTTTTTTGAGGGCCAAAGATGAGTAATAAGAGTTACCTAGTGTCCAAGGAGTTCTAAAATGAGTGAGATGCATGTAGGAAAATTTCAATTATGTGCACAAAAATAAATGAGTAAAGATAAATACCAAGGATAATTACCAAATGGAATTCATCCAAATTTAGGGTATTGCACATGCCACACCTCAAAAGGGAGGCATATATTTTGATAAATTTGATTGTATACACATGCATATCAAAGTGAGGCATTATGTAGACACCTAATTTTGGTACGATACTACTTAATTGCTATTGTTCTAAGTTAGGATCATGTTGGAATTTGTTCATATTCATCGTGTCATTCGAACTTGGACTTTTCAACCTTATGAATTGTGCAACATTCAAGAACTTTGACTTTGCAATATTTTCTTTGCGACTCTATTTTCTCTCTTATAAAACCTTTATTTATTTTTTCTTCTTTCTTTGTCCTTGTTTTCTCTCTTATTCATTTTTCACTCATCCCCCTATTTTTTTGCAATTTTAGGTAGTTGTTAGCTATGCTCTTGTGTGGTTCTTGTCTACTATATCTTTACTTGTATGAATCCGAATGACACCTTTGTGGGCCTCATTACCCCAATTTTGTGAATTCCTAGGGATTTTTGTGTATTTTCTTTATATTTCCCCACCTTTTTGTGTCATCTTGCACACCAATAGGGTCTTAATTTGAATTCAAGAAGTTTATAAATATATAAATACATTCATAGAATGAAGATAGAGAAATAATCATTATTGCAAGAGTGATATCTAAGTTGTAAGAGTAATATTTATTGTTTCCAAGAGCATGTATGTGCCAAAAGTAGATTTCAAGTATTTAGATAGCATTTTAGCATTTACCAGTTGTTTTGCATCAATTGAAAGATAAATCTTCATACACTTACATACACCAAAGTGCTTTTTGATTTGGATAAAGCAATGATTGTTAGATTGTTTAAGACATGAGGACCCTAATAATAATGGAGGGTAAACATAAGATCCCATTAACACCCTCCATTTTCATATGGGGTTTGCAAGGTGTTGATGCTTAATTAGGGTTTGAAGAAAGGAAAATAGTTTCCTAGTGATTTACAATGGAACTAAAAAAATGAACACAATTTTCAATGTCCAGAGCCAAGTCACAACATCAACATATTATCTTTAAAATTTATAAAGGGAGACCTTTCCTACTCCTATAGTTATGGCACAATAATTTCTAAACTGACATGAAATTCATTGGGCTGGCCACATATCTCTAGTTTTGTGGGTTTGATCTATTTTGTGATATTGATTTGTCTACTACTAAAAATTGTCGATATATTTGTGAAAATCAAATATTATCCTATGATATTTTGTTTTGATGCTTAATTAAGGTTCAATCTGTGAGGCTTCGTAGAAACAGGGGGAGGAGGATAGTTCTGGGGATGAATCGAATGCATCTAAAGAAATACCAGAAACATTACCTCCCAACCCAATGGAGAAATTGCTCGAAATGGTGGAATCATTTGAGGAAATGAGATGGGAATTTTACGATAGGAAAATCAGGGCCCAACCGACTCAAAGTGATTATGTGGGTTCCTTACCTTTTCTGTTGGTCCTAAATGGTCTGTGATGGATACCCAAGGGGTAGATTGGAAGTTGTACTGGAGATTAAAAAATGAGTTAAAATCGAAGATTCAAACGGCTAAATCCCAAATCGATCCGGATTCCCTAAAGGTCCTTGCCTTTTGGGAGGGCAAGAATTACAGTGAGTACATCAAGGTGACATTTGGGGGTGGAGGTGATCCTGTTGATGGATGGAACTTAGTGCATTCTAGAAAATCCAAGCGGAACTACTTGATCGCTGCTGGATCGCTTTTTAGTTTTCTTTGTTTCTAGTCCTTATCAAGTTAAGTTTGTTTAACTCCTTTTGTGGTCATGTTTCTTCTTCTTGCTCTTCCTTGTTTTGTTTTCACAGTGCATCTTTCGGTGTTTGGCTTCTAGGAGCCAATCCTTGTTTTTACATAATCAAATAAAAAAATATTATCCTATAAAACCCTCATCCTATAGTTTTTCCTAACATTTCAATTGTTTTCAGTATTTTCCAAATCTTACTATGTTCTCTATATTAGCCTCTTGTTTTTACAATTTAAGCTAATAGACTATGTTATATTAGATTAAGCCCATTGCTATTAAATGTGGTTATTTTAGAACATATTGAAAGTAATATGATTAAAACCCATTGTTATTAAATGTGGTTCTTTTAGGTAATTTTTAAGATAAGATAATAGTATTTATGTCCATAAAAGGCCAAAATTGGTTTATGTGACTAAAAAAAGTGCAACATAGGGTAAGAAATAAGTACTACAACCCCAACAAACCCTAAAACTAAAGAGTGAGTAAGCAATAAAATATGAAATGAATCTCTAACAATAAAGAATAAGCAACTAATAAAATATATATCAAATCATGTCCTCTAATATCTAATAAATCTCACCATATCTACAACTCTCTTAAGTAGTTGATACTTACTCAACTTCAACTTCACCCGAGCCACAATCACAACCTAATATTTGAAAAATTGAGAAAAAGCTTGAAAAAACTAAAAGTCTCCCTTTCCCACATAAAGTAACAAATGCCTCCACGCATAGAGTAAAACAAAATCCATGAATGTATTTGAAAAGATGGAGGGGATACACGCAAGTTTTCATTTTGTGTCAATATGGAGAGAGAAAGGACAAGTTAATGGTTTGTTTGTATGCATGGGAATGAGAAGGGGAAATCATTTCCTTGACCTACATCTGTGGGAGAGAAGAGTTCCATTGGGGAGCGGTGGAGGGCTGCATGCCAACTCACATGAAGTATACATCCAATACTTTATAAAAGTGATACTCCGAAACTTGGACTTGGTCTTGATTGTCCCTTCCAAATCAAAGTAAATCTTGTTCCTCTGTATTGCAATGCTAAGATCCTTACCTTGTGTGGGGTTCAACTAATTTTCCACGCTTTGAGGTTAAGGTCGAGGAGAAATCTAGTGGTGTTTTTGACGAGTGGATGAGGGAGGGATCAAGGAGCGGGATAGTTGAGGATTTATTGGTATATTTTCTCATGCAGAACATCTCTCTCCAAGGTACTCATTTTGGTGTGTTGGTCCAATTTTGGTATGTGAAGGTGTCCTAAGTGTTTTAGGAGGTCATTAGAGTCATATTAATATGTTTGGTTGAGAACAAGCTTTCAAAAATTCAAAATAATGATTTCCCTCGAAAAGAGACATTTTGAATTGTTAGTGTGTCTAAGCCATTGTGGGTTTTTTAAAGAAGAGTTAGGGGCCTTAGAGTCTAAAAGGGAACATCATAAACATCTCATTATGATCATTAAGAGTCCATTAAGTTGTAAATTGAGAAATGAGTGTAAAATCCTCAAAATAATTCATAAGTTACATATGAGGACCATTTAGAAGTTAAGAAAAATAGTTAGGTTTTGTTGAAGATGTACAAAATGGGAAGAAGCTCGAAGAGGAGAACAATTATAGATGGATAGGTATGAATGAAAGACTTTAAGGGAAGGTATGGAGGAGACTTTTGTAATGGTATTATGAAATATATATGAAATACTTGGTTTCTTGTGATTCAATATACTATTTTCAAGTCTGTGAGTGATATGTTTCCATGAATGATTGTTCCTCATTCCCTTGAATTTGTTATTACAAGTTGAGTGTTAAGATTTGTATGAAGGTAATTGATCCAAATTTGGTTGGAGTTAAACTCATGAAATACTCTGTTTTGGTTTAAGTTGTGGCTTAACTTTTGTCACAGATCGTGCTATCTCAAGAAGAATATTAATTACTCGAGAGAAAGCTTATAGAATGTTATTTATAATCTCTCTCATGACAAGGTGAATGATAACTTTATGCAAAGGTATAATTTCATGCAAGAAAGTTTGATCTATGATTAAAGTTGAGAATCTAGGGCACTATATTTCTGGTAAACATAATCTAGGAAAAGTAAAATTGAACAATTTCTTTGAAATCTTGTAGCCTAATCTTGTTGCTAACTACTCATAACCAAAAAGGAGTCTATAACACACCTCTAGGGTAAGATAGAGACATTGATCATAATTTCATTAGATTCTATAAGCATTTGGAGTTCAAATAGACTAGAAACCCTCATTTGAAAGCAGAGGAAAGGAATTTAGAAGCGTATTAGTGTTGGACAGGTTGGTGAAGTCTTGATATCACCATAAAAATCTTGAAAACTTTGACAGATCCTTGGATAAAGTATCGAGTCTTAGAAGTAAATTGTTTATCTTCTATTGGTAAAATTAGTTTGCTCAGGGCTTGGAAAAACCCTCTTAGGGTTTGAAGAGATAAGGGTTTTTGGTGAATTTGAACATGTATTCAAGAACCAAAATTTTAAGAAATCATCTCAGTAGAGTTCCCATACATATCCAAAATGAATATTTTAAAAATAAAGGTACAATGTGTAGATGTTCACGACAGTTTAATGATACACCTGTAGGTGACAGTTGGTCTCTAAATTTGCTAAGGTTGGAAAAGTGAAAAGGAGGGTTAAAGTGGGATTCAAAACATGAAACTTTGAACAAATCATCTTGAGTGAGGTAGAATCAAGATCCAAAAGGAATGGAGCTTATAAAAGTTATGAACCGTAAGCAAATAATATCATTCTAAGAGGTAAACTTGTAGGTGTGATAAAAGGGCTTGATCCAACTTGAAGCCTTAATCTTTATTCCTTGAATGGAGTCTTTAAACTACATACATAGAATATGAGGGTAGTAAGAAGTGGGAACTTGAAGATTTCAAATTTTTAAGTTGTCTAAGGAATCCCTAAATTATATCAGTATTAAGATAAACCTGTGCATGAGGATTGTGAGGCAAAAATGGGACAGTGACATTCTTGAGGAAGACAATGATTTTGAAGACCTTGTGCTAGTTTTAAAAAGTTGAAAATTTGTATTGAATATCAAGATGACCTAAGGAAACAAGTTTACAATTTTTTGAAGATGGTAAGTCATCTGATTTAGCACAGTTATTAACAATTTGCTTCTTAGCACAATGAAATAGTTTCAAGGCTTACTTTGGGCTTGACAATGTAGTGATTGAGGGATAGATGCCGAAGGAAGGGACACTCATATTTTTCTTCGAGTTGAAGGACATTGAAGGGTACTCATAATGACTGAGTTTGTGTCTTGAAAGTGTGTGCACTAAAAGTTAGATGTGTTACAAGATTAACCTAGGGCTAGTGGTTCTACTAGAGCAAAATCATAGTAAGTGAAGTATAAGGAACCACACTAAGAATTGAAGCTTGAGATTTTGGGATCATGTTAGGATAGTTGAAAGAGAACTATTGAAACTTTAAAAACTTTCGGGGAAGCCATGGAAATGTAAATGCGTAGTTGGAGCAGAGCATGCCCTTAAGAAGCTTGAAAAGACAATTTTGAGGAAAAGAAGTGGAATGTGATATTTTGGTTGATGAGAATAGGTTTGATAGTTGGTATTACTTGGTTTGGATCTAAGAAACATGATAAAGTGTTTTCATTTTCCAAATTGGACCTTTAAATAAAAATTGCATGATTTAACAATGTTTCTTGACAAGAAGAAGTAAGGTATTTTTGGTAGTTTTGAAAAGTTTGTGATAATTTCTTGATTCTAACAAAATGGATTAGTTGTGTTAGATGATGATCTCGCATCATTTTCCCTCCCGCAATGTGAAACAACATATATTATATACCTTAATCAAATGTCGAATTCTAACGATAATGCATTCGTAAGGCAATTTTTTTATTTTATGGAGTTTTTACAATAACACTTACAATAATAACTCACAATAACATATTTACGCAAAACGATGAGTTATGTTTTGACTCCAAAACAACATACTATATTTAAAAAATAATAAAAGAAAAATTACTTTTTAAATACTCTAAACAACTTCTTTTATAATAAACCTTATCTACAACTAAAACAACAAAATTTAAAAATAAAGTTCCACTTGATATCTAATTACCCAAAACAAAACTATAAAACAAACTTAAAACGGTTTTGACCATATACTAATATTTTACATGACTCCACTATTAAAAATGAACCTGCCTTCACTAAACTTATATACAATACGAAGATTGGCATACACATTAAAGACTTGGATCTCAAATATAGACCTATTATAACTACTCGTAAATAGAAAGACTATATGAATCTAGTAAAATAAAGCTACATACAATACGACTTGCATGAACCATAGAAAAAACACTTCACTGCAGTTGAGAGAGGCGAGGATGATTCTCGGGTACGACAGTCTTGGACAGTGTGCGTCCACGTTGTGTTGATCCAGGTTACAACGTGCAGAGAAGGGAAGGCCCAGACACTGATTAATCAACTCTTGCCAGTATTCACAGGTAAATTTCCTGGGGATCTGGGACATGCATTTAGCACAGTTATCTTCCTGAGTCGAAACCTTTGCAATAGTAGCGATTTTGAGCCTGGTAATCTATGGCAGAGATGAGGGCATTGTGTGAATGTCATCCTCTAAAACCGGGCGGCCTTTTCCAAGAGCGGTTGCAAGGTCTCTATTGCCTAAAAACTTGAAAATAAGATTGATTGTGTACAATGCCATAGAAGGATATGACCTGGGATGCACATTGGTGCCACCATACTAGCCATCGTATTTTGAGTCAAGATGCAGTTGACGGAAAGACCTCCAGTAGTATTCCTACACCGATATTTTAGGCGACCCGAGAATACAACAACAATCCCGCTAATACCATGGGTCTGAAAGTATTGCTTTCATTTCATCGAAAGTGAGCCAACAGTGTTGTTTCTGGTAAAACAACTCCTTTTAACGGTAGCCATTGGCTTACTTGTTTTCTTCAAGTTGTTCAAGAGTTAATTGCCTTGCATAGGCTTTCGTAACTTCACCAATGCGTCCCAAGTGGAAATCATCAGATCCCTGCACTCCTTTAGTCCTCCAGTTAAATTGCCACATTTTATAGGTCATTGAGCACGATATATGGAAGATGAGACACATGTTAGTGATCAGTCTTCAAGGCCATCTTAGTTCAATCTGAAGGTTACAGCCTCTCTACCAAGATTAGCATGAAAATGCTTTCCAACATGTAAGACTGGTGGAAGAACTAAGTGCATCTTCATGTCTCAGGGAACCCTATCTCTTCAGGCCACTGATGAATAAAAACTGGTGATAATCAGTTCAACCGGGATCTCTAAAAGATTCCTTCCTTGCACATGCCTTCCACACGCCCCTAGGCTACCAGTGAGAAACACGTAAGATGAAGTACACGTGGTAGAGATCCATGGAGTCTTAGATTCATTGATAGAGATCCTTACAAGCTTAAATTTGACGATTTTCCCTAATGTATAACTGATCTTGAGAATGTCATGGCAACGCGGCAGTGGCCTGGTTTTCTACTTATAACTTTCTACTGAGACTCCATTGTACTTGCACGTGGTACCATTAGAAATCTCTCAACGAGGGATACACTCAGAGCTTGGTTTCAACGAATATGAATGGGTTATCAAGGATATATTTGTGACATATTTTTCGGGCAATTTTAACTTGTTTTCTCATTTAATGGTACCCAAATCAATTGTCAGTTACTAAAAAAACTCGATCAAGTGACTTCGAGTCACTTTTATGCTTTTGGACAATTCTTTGCTCCTCCTAGAAGATGAATCAAGCTATCATCACTCTATGGTCCCACCCAAATGTAAAGGAAGGAGTTGAGCTGGTTGTTAAGCGTGGGATGAGTTGTTATCAGTGGTCCAAAGTACAATCATGCCTAAATCAGATAAATGGTAGCTTAAATTTTTCTTATCCCCTTGATTTCAAGGGCAAGGGCAAGGGCAAGGGCTAGTCACATTGATCCTTTCTCAGTGCTTATCTCAAACAAACATATGCTCGTTTTCTTGTGCATGAAGGCATCTCCGTAGTGGTTATTCATTATGACTTAACAATATCTCTTGGAATATGATTTGAGAGTGAGAGTGGTTTTGGGGCAGGTCACAACATTTTGAAATCTTCTAGAGAATGTTCAAATCTTCATGAACCTTCTAGAGAAGAATGGAATGGAATGAGATATTCTTTAGCATATTCTTCTCCCATTCTTTCTTGTTTCTCACCCCCTTTCTCTCTTTTGAGATATCATTAACTTTCTTATTGTATTATAAATGGTTCCTCTTCTTTAAAAAAATTACTCTACTCTACTCTTTTTGGGGACTAAGCTTCTTTAGTTCCTATGACCTTTGGGTTAAGATCTTTAAATGAGTGATCACCTTGGCTCATGTAGATACTAAAATGTGTATACTTTAGCTATTAATACAAATATAGTTGTGGCTTATATATTCCCTCTATATTTGTGTTAAATTGTCTCTTACTTATCATATTCTCCATGGTTATGTGTGTGGCATTTGCAGGTTTCTAATTCATTGTGTCTCAAGGTTTAGAGTGAGAGTTTGATTTAGATGCATGTTCTAGTTGTTGCTTATATCAACCTTCTAGATCTATATCTTGTGTTCTCATTTGTTAAAATCATACAAGGAGAGTGATCCACTTATTTCATGGTGCCATCACCACCATTTTCTATGTTTTTTCCTCATCCCTTTCCCCTACAATTCAGTAGATTAGTGTTTAGTTGTAGTTGGTGGCTAGAACTAGAGTAATTGGTGTAGGAAGTCAACCTTCTTCAGAGGTCTATCACGAGGAGAAAAGGTCCCACAACTTGGGGACATTCCCATTGTTTCCATGGAGGTAATCCAAGTCCTTCAAATTTTTAGATCTTTCACGGGTGCACATTTTAGGGACAACATGCAAATTGCATTGCATCCATTTAGTCAACTTTAACAAGATATTTTTAATGAATTAATAAATTATATATAGTTATTTTTCCATGGTAGTTGAGACTCTAAAATTTCAAATTTTGATTTACTAATTTTTAAATACTAAATTCAAAAATATTACTTAGCATATCTTTCATTAGTTGATCATCCTTGACAAGACTGATTTATGGTCTTATTCCCATATTAATGTTTTGTGTTTTAATAAATATGAAGTTTCTTACCTTTACACTTCATAATTTTTTAAAATCAATTTTAAAGTAAAATGACAAAATTTTCAATCAAATATTGAATGAATTTGAAATACACATTGTTTTGTCTCTCTATGATTTGATTAAATTAAATCTTATTGTTAATGAATTGATTTTTTATAAAAATGCAATGTATCGCATAATTTAAATTAAAGTATTTGTAAATGACAAAAACAAATGAATTTAACATATTTAAAATCATGCTTAATATTAGCTACAACATCTTCAACACAAATAAGCAACTATGTAACACTTGTCGAAATACAATTGATTATAACTAAAATGAATATGAGAAAATGGGTGATTGACCATTTTATCACATTTTCATTCAATGTTTCCAAATAATTATAAAAGTACAATAACTTGTATTCTTGTTTTGAGATTTCTAGAATTCATTGTTTATTGTATTTTCCGAACTCAATGGAAATGCATATAATATTTTAGATGTTCACTTCACTTGTTTTCAATATCGAAATTATGTAATTCAAGAGGTTTTAGAAATTAAATCATGAGTATTTCAATGAATGGTTTGGTGAATCGGTGGCCACACATTCTAAAATTTGTCTCTTGTCATGTTCCTAAAATAACATAAAAATATAAAACGATAATTTATTATTTACTATGAACACTTCAAACTTAAGGGATACATATACAATAATTTGCACATTAGCATTTGAATTATTTTTATTTTTAAAAAATATTTAGTGAATAGGTTTCAGGAATAACAATCGATATTAGTTGAACAAAATATGAATAATGTGGCCACACATTCTATCTAATACAATATAAGACTACAATCAATTTCTTTCTTGAAGTATTGTTAAAAATCACAGGGATATCACATTCATTAGATGATATATAACATTTGTATATTGGTATAGATAGAGCTAGTAGTGTATAAGGGCCCAAGAATGAGTGTATGTAATAAAAAATACTAAACAAATAAAGGGTAATATTTAGAATCATATGATTGCATATGTTTTAGATTTTTTTACCAACCACCCATCATGCTAAAACTATTAAATTTTATAGTTGTTTTTTTCATGATTCTCCAAACATATAGATGTGTAATCTAACTAATCTAACTGGGTTTTTGTATTGTTCGGTAGTATGATAAATCTTGGAAGTGATTTAAACCTATAATTAATAATGAGGGATATTAATAATTTAGAATAATCTTGAATGAATAATTGAATATTCAGTCAATATACATAAATATTCATATTTAGAAATTAGGGTTTGCATTCACATACATTTAATCAAGAAATTAAAAGAGAAACTAGATTTAGAACTAACACTTTTCTGATTTAGACAATGATTTGGATATTTTATCAACCAATATGGGATATATATAGTTATCATAATGTGCTTATAATTTTCATGTGTTTTATTCCATTTTACACTAAATTATTAGTTTTATCCTAGAATGTTTAGTGGTTTGGTCCATATGTAGTAGTTTCATCCCTTATGATTGTGAAATTATAGTTTTTCTTTTAATTCTTTGTCTTCATATGTACTTCCCGCATGTGTATGTTTATAAGTCATATGACGTTCCCATCTATACCTACAATCACAAAATGTATCTTCCCATACCATCACTCAAATATACATTAGATACAAAAATAAAGCTAGGTGCTTGAGTTAGAGTGAGCTTGGTGGTCACCCTTGTGATTTAAACCAAACACCACACTACATTTCAATAATCATGTAGTTCTCCTACTACTTAATAATAAATTAGTGTATACAAATCTAGCTCATGTCCCCTTTCCTTTCTCTTATGCCTCGACACGTATGTTAGGATAACCAATATATGTGCTTCAATTGTAACCCTTGTATGTAGCAGAAGAGAGTGCTTGAACAATCCTATTTTCCCTTTTGGTACTCTATTTGTGAAGTTATCTTGAGATATTATTAGATAGCATGTAGATAATGGTTAGATGTCTTAGACCTTCTAAAAAACTTAATATGCAAGGACATCTTACTTTTAAATTTCAACCTAGTGGAATCGAAAGACCAAATCAAATAATATGAAATGAAATTAAGTAAGAGTAATAAAATGAACAAAGGTAAAAAAAGACCCAAAAGAAAGCTTGGATGGAATCATCCATTTTGGATAGTGCCATTAGATAGTTTTGTCTAAAAATGATGGTCCCATCTAAAGACCCAAGAAAAATTTACTAACTTACGAAAAATCTAGAGATCTTTGTGACACGGCATAATAAATTGAAAGAGACAAATATAAGACCACATATGACTAAAAATAAATCCAAACAACATAAAAAAGGGGCTCACAACACAAGGTGCTTATTTCATTGCTTATATATATATATATATATATATATATATATATATATATATATATATTCTAAAAGTGTTATGTAATAATATTTTATGCCAAATTTAGTGTAGCATAATTGTTTCAATATAAATGGAAAATCATAAAATGTTGAATATGAAAATAAGTCAACTTTAAGGGTTCAACCTTCATAATGTTACAATAAGATAAGAATTCACAATGTGAGGATAATTAAATATATTTACTCATTCGTATATATAGGTATACCTTAATAGGAATACACCCCTTCATCCTAATTAAGGCATACTTAAGAAATCACTAATTAATGAATGAAAATATAAATGATAAGTGTGACATAGGTCAACCCACACATATTTCTATATATGATAAAGGTTAAAGGAATATAATTTTCTTCTTGTTCAAACCAACATTGTCTTCAACATTGAATATCACACCCGATGTTTCTTAAGGAATGATTCATCCTCCTAAGTTACATCCTCATCAAAGAGGCCTCTCCACTTGGCAAGTTACTTTTAATTTTTGTTGATTGAAACGTCTTAGTACATGTTTGGAGTATTCTGTTAGTCCCAAAATGATACAAAACTCCTTGACAAGATCTATAATACTTTTCTAGGTTATAACTCTTTGTCCAGGTGACCTTCTTCAAGTAGGAAGTAGGGAATACTACATGTGTTCTTTCTAAGTGTGGTAACTCAAATATGTAGGAAACACTTCTAATATTTAGCAAGACTTTCTAAGAATCATAATACTTAGGTGAAATATTATTTTCCTTCTTATATTTTTAAAATATTTTTTTCTTAGATAGAAATAAACATACAAAAACCTAATTTCCATGTTCAAACTTCCATTCACTGTGATGTTGATCAACATATTACTTCATGTGGGTCTATGCCATTTCGAAGCTCACGTTGAGGTAAGAGAGTTCCTCTTCTTGGTGTTGAATATGTTCTTCAACCGCACAATATTTTGGTTGGATCCTAAAAGTTGAGGTGTTTGATGGGGGATGGTACCCATATAAGGCCAAAACTAGAGACATTTTGGACAAAGTATGGAAAGAAGTGTTATACTACCATTCTGCTAGTGTAAACAACTTAACCCAACTTTCTTATTTTTCTCAAGTAAAACAATGAAGATAATAAGCGTATGCGACGAAAAATCAACACGTGACCTTCTTCGCACCCAACCTCTCGAGGTCGCGCTTGATAACCGATGTAGAATGAATGTGAATGTGAGTGTAGTGATGGGGATAAAACTAATTGGATAATATTATATCTTCGACACGTCATATCGGGATCTGCGACTCTAAAGCAAAGAATGCTCTTCTAACTTGAAGTGGTGTGATGGCTCGATTTGAGATAATAGCTTCTTGGAGACTCCAATCAATGTCAAGCTCTACCGAGATTCTGTTTATTGGTTGTTGAACATGAGGAAAATGACTTGCGGGTGCCTTGTATGGATTTCCAGATAAGGTCATGGAAGTAATAATGAGAGACGTGGTGTAGCCACATGGATTTACGTGTGATTTTCTGGTCTGGTCTAGAAAGTCTTAGCCTAATCAGCCACTGTGTTCAGTAAGGAAATTTGTGTAATAATGTATGGTGGAAGTGGTGAAGATCTAAATACTAATATATGCAATCTAGTGTTAATATCTAACTGGTTAGGAGGCCCGTTGGGTTTTAGGACCTAAGGATCACAACTAAAGACTCGTGGAGGTTGTGGCCCTTATATGGTCATGCGCATAATCAAACCCTGATACCAGTAGCACTCCAATAATCGTATGATTGATTAGCATCAATTTCTAGCATATTTAGTTGTTCTATTTTCTCAAAGCAAAGTTACAAAGTGTGCGTAAAGCTCACAAACGTAAACTAGTATCAATTTCAGTTATCAATTTTGGCCTATTGGGTTGTGGGACCAAGGGATCACAACTATATGTATTTTCTTGTTGCGGACCGTTGATGGTCATACAAAATGAAATAAAATGATTTTGATAAGAAAAATAATTACTGAAGGAAATCTAATCTATGTTTTTGGAGTTTTCACAATATATCGGATCAAAGCAATAAAAGTAAACTAATCTATCAAAGGAAATCTTTTTGATCTTTTCTAATTTTTAAGCAATGCATTCTAATCTAATAAATAAATTAAAGAGAAGTAATCAACTAGATGTATCTGGTTACTTGTGCAAATATGTGAATCTAACCTAAAACAAATAACCTAATCCAATAAAAAACCCTTCAAACCCTACCTCAGAGGTGAAGAACAAATCATGACCATGAAAGGGCTAGTGTTCCCCACAACATCCTTAGTAATGTTAAAGAGAAAACTTTCTAATGATTTGATCTACTTGTGATTTCCTAACCTATTGAAATGAACGATTTTCTACTTTATTTGATATGTAATTGAAACTAGTGATTTGAAATTGAAAATTTAACAAATAAAACACAATTCCAACCTCGATAAGCAAGAGATTTGGAAAATCTGTTTGTATCTCAGATGTCTGTCTCGTCGCTTTGTTCCTTTCTTTCTCCAAGTGTTCATATGAGTCCAAGGGATTGGGAATGCAAGAACAACAGCATGAGGATATCTCTTGAGAAATGATAACTTGAAGGCGATCTGGATGCAATGCAAGTAGAAGAGAGATATCACGGAGATTTGAGCTTGGCTATATAATTCCTAGCAAGATTGTGGCAGCAATACAATGCAAGATACACAAAAATTCTCATGCCTTTGCTTGAATACAAGCATGGAATATATAGGAATTGGAGTTGGGATGTGCCTTCATGTACAAGGAAAGAAGAGGTAGTTCAAACTAATTAAATCTATTTAAAATAGAAGAGGGAAGGAAAACTAATCCATCAAGACTATTTTTAGGCAATTTGGTTCACAAATGCACCCTAAAAGTCGAGTTAAGTGAAGCATCGTGTGTCAAAAACACACATGAAGATTTCTAGAAAAAGTGTTTAGGACCGTCGCCTGTGTAAGGAGGTGGTCCTAGGACTACCACCCAAGCACAGGAGGTGGTCCCAAGACCGTTGCCTTGCCTAGGAGGCGGTCCTGACACTAAGGCCAAAACATGCACAGAAAGAAGCAGGAAGCTGGAAGAAAAGTGCGGGAAGGATAAGTAAGGATGTCTAGGCTACAAATATACACTGCGAATGGGTTTGGGAGCTTGAACACCTTCTTAAAAGGACTTGAATCATCATTGGGAACTTTTGTAACCATTTTATGACAATGTAGTGCATCCAATTTTGGGTGCATACATATTTCCCCCTCGGAGAAGCATTCTAGCCATGAAAAGGCATAAAACGTAGAGTTCGAGTATGATGTTCTGAAATGGGGAGTTAGAAGCTATACCTAACACACCCGTGTGTCAAAATATTATCATCCAAACTCTCGCTACCTATAAAACGAAAAGAAGAATCAATTGCAGATAGATAAAATATCGAACAATAAATATTAAATTAAAATAAAAGAGGACTTACCATTTATGTGGGAATGTAGAAATATACCTACGCCAATGCTCCATCCTTGTTAACACATGCACTCAAAATGAATTTATAAAAACATATATATCTAAATAAACTCATTTTCAAACTCATTTGCACATATCGACTTGGTGATTTTTGAGCTTTGGGCCCACGTTGACCATTTTTATTTTTGAGCATGGTTGAATTGGAATGGATTTGGGAATGGTATGTTACATTAGGCTTGGCCCTTTCTTTGTTTGAATACTTTTGAGAAGAACTCCTAAGAAATTTGTAACTAGAGCAAACTCATAAGGCGGATAGGTAGAGTAATTTTATTGCTTAGTCTCCATTTTGTGAGGCATATATGATGTTTTGATATTTCATGCTCATTGTGAGTGTTTTGACCACACCTAGTGTGCGATGACATTGTACAAAACTATGACACACCATGATATGTACATATATCTCTTTTTGGCTTGGTTATTCCTTGCATAGAGTTGGCTTACATTGATGATTTGATTCACGTGTGTACTCTTAGATGTTTAGAATTTCTGATTTTATATGCTTTTCAAAATGCATGCAGTGGACATGAATGCTAACAGAATGATTTCTTTTTTTTGCTTTGTAATGCTGATATATGATAATGCAATCACATTGTGATGTTGAACTTTAGTTTCTTTAAGCAACTTTTTCTTCTTCATATTGTTTTGGAAAAACATGGTGATGCAATGATATGATAAGTAAATGTACTTACCCCACCCCCAACTCCACGCAACTAGTAGGATGTGAGGGCTCAACACCAAGAGCCAGAAAGGGAACAAGTTATGAAATTTGTTGAATGGTAATGATGAGAGAAAGAAAAGGATTTGGCAAGACCAAATTTAGACACTTCAACCTCACTCTACTTATGTTTTCTTCATACTTAAAATGTGAATTACTTTCCAGTTTATCTAGACTTAGATCCGTAGATGGCCACTTGGTTGAAAAAATCTGGTTTTTAGGTTTTAAAATCTTTTGGAATTTTGGACATCTAACTCACTTTGTTTTGATTTATGATTTCACATCATTTGAATGAATTGCTTCTAACTTTCAAGTTTGTCAAAGAAACCCCCTACACCTTTCCCCATGCTACCAAGTAGGAATTATGGGCTCATCATCATGGGAAATGCATAGGTGAGTAAAGGCATTTCTCTCCTTTCCCAACCCTACATCACTAGTAAGAAACGTAGGCTCAACACCGAAGGTTGGTAGGGAAAAGAAATGTGTAAAATAAAAAAATTCTGTGGATTTGCATTTGAATTATTTATCTAGGAATTTTTTTTAGAATGTTCTTATTTCCAAAGATATGTATACGAGATAGATGCAACACCACCATGAAGCTTCTAGAATAGACCATAGGAAAAGACACCGATCTAGAAAGATACCATAAGTAGATCCAAGTATGCAGGCTCGTATGGTTACTTTCAAAGCTTTGTCTTATCTTGTTTGGATCGATGAAATTATTTAGAAACAATTGATGATACCGTGAATATTTGAAGACACATGATTTGAATGTTTGGCCAATATTTTTAGAAGTTTTTAGGAATTGCTAAAAGAACAAGTCCCTTGATCACAAATTTAGGAAATGAACTAGTAGATGAAAATGCAATGTAGATGTAGTAATGTACATGTGGAAATGTAGGTGAAACTATATGTCATGATAGATAAGGTGAAGAAAGTTGATGAATATTGAATTCTTCACCCCTAAGAGTACACAACGGAGAACCATGATCCTCAAAATTTTGTTCTTTTGACAAGGGCCTAGCATTCTAAGTCTAAACTTACAACCCTTGCCTAGAAGTGTATATGTCCAATCATTAAAATCATTTTTCTGAAAGAGGCATTCGTGCACCTCTTTGTCACGTTCTTGAGACATGGTGTGTGGGTGAGCATGACTATGTTACTCGGCCTTGTTTCCTATATGGAGCGTTGTGTTTATTTGTGACACTTGTTGAATGATGAGGCCTTGCCCCATGGATATGGAAAGATTAGTTTCAAATGCACATGGGTTGAAACTAGGGTTTAGAATAGAAAAACCCTCAGAGATGGTTTTGATGGGCATCATTTCAATCTCAAATTTCCCTTCTTTGTTTGTTAATTCTATCATGTTTACACCAAGACCTAGGTCATTGAAGGAAGAGATGTTAAACCAAGAAGACTACCCATCCCCTATGGTTCAAACTAAATGAAAATTAGATCGTCACTCTTTAAGAGTTTCATAATTTCCAATGTGGTTTTAGTGGACACTTTGCTTCCACTACTATTGATTTACCCTTATCTGCTTTTAACCACCTCAAATTTTTTTGGGTCAACGAATTCAACCTTCTAAGGCACGCCCAAGGTGATCGAGACTAACTCTTTTGATGGAGATGTTTTGTTCAATTGATTCACAGAATTCCATATTCCATATGGACTCCTTTCTTCTTCTTGAGGTTTTCTAAGTGTGGATCGAAGGGCTTAGGATCCCCTTGAGTGATGAAGACCTTCTCTAAATGAAGGAATATAATCTCCTTGAATAAGGTAGAAGGGATAACATTCATTTGATGAATCCGTGGTCTCTTGAGGATCATGTTATAACTTATTTCCATGTCGATAATGTAAAAATCCATCAAGATGGTTTTTAGACCAAGTGTGATTGGAAGAAATATGGTCCCAATCAAGGTCGTTTTAAGACTATCGGACCCTCGTAACGTGTTTCTTGTAGAGGAACAATTTGTCCCTCCATATCCCAAATCATGCAAAAAGATAAAGGAACCACATTTACAACAACCCCATCATCAATCATCGCTCTCTTAATGCAATTTTTATAAACCCAAACTTGTAAAAAAAAGGTAGGATCACCTCTTTGGAAAATTTCAGCGTCAAATGGCATCTTAGCTATATCAAAAACAAACCCACTATCCCTATCATTTTTTCTCAGAGGATGTATGTCAAAGTCAATATGATTTATTTGAGCACTACAAGGTGGCATAACATGGATTAGATGACCAAGACCCAGTGCATTGAGCAATGCAAAATGATGCACAGGTGAATTCTTCAACAAATCTAGAAACAAAATGTGAGAAAAGGTCTTATTCAAATCCGATATTAAATCATAGGCTCCTACTGGTTTTGCGATTGTAGGAACATCATCCTGTGGGAAGGAAAGAGTGGGTAGGGGTTATGAAATGTATTCCTTTTTATGAGTTGTTGCATTAATTTCTGGTTCAAATTCTAGCTCAACTAACCCCAATACTTTTGTATTATCATTTGAACCAAGGTTAGGAGCAACCCGATAATTGTAAGAAGTTGAGGCTTCATGATCCTTGTTCCCTATAGGAATGCCCTTGTTTGTGTTTTGTGAATTCACCTTGAAATTTTCAGGATGTGTAGGGAGCGTATCTCGAAATATGCTCACTTAGCATTCTGAGGAGCTATAAGTCCTGTATAGTCAAATTAGGAGTTTGTTTTAGGATTTACTAAGAACATGTATACAAAGAGTTGTCTTTGGTTTTCGGGAAGTATTTACGAAACTTGTTGTAATCGTAGCAATTATCATCATGACCTCGAACCTTATGGAAACCACAATATATGTTAGGGTTGTAATCTCTTGGTATTTGATAAGTGTCTTATTGTTGTTGATTATAATCTCAGTTGTAGTTTGGAAATTGGTTGTTATAGCCATGATTCATTGCCCCTTGGCCAGAGTCTTGATACTTAGTTTTGGCCTTGGGTTCGATTTTGTTTTTGCGAGGACAATTTATATTGACCATGTTGACATAAGACCCAGTGTTAGGGCCTCTTTGATTGCTCGATTTTTTTATTGTTAGTGTTGCCATTGTTTGGAAAACCAACATTCTTGGCGTGATCGAGTAGCACTATTTTTGGTAGCACCATGATTACGATTCACACCCTTAGATCTTTGGTCAGCTTTGGCACCATCGTTTTGATAATTTGCATTATTTTGATTTGGAGATACCAATTTCCCATTGGGACCATAGATATTACGCCCACTATCTATAGCAGCTTGGTCAATCCATAGTGCACTTTCTAACACTTTCTCATAACCACGTAAAGAAAACTTCGGACTTCATCCTTAGTCTATCGATTGAGTGAGTGAAGGAAAAGATTGCAAAGTTCCATCTGGTTGATGTTGGGTGCACTTGCAGAGGAATAAAGAACTTGGTGCCATCTTTGGATGAAATGGACAACAGATTCATTTTGCTCTTGTCTAATATGTAGGAAATTGCTAATCCATGTACGCAACAACTTGTTCATGTCAAATGCTTTAATGAACTTAGAAACAAGTTTTTAAAGGAATGTATAGAAGCTTTTAGAATATGGTAATACCAATCCAATGTGATTCCTTCTAGAGTCTTTGGAAATATCTTAGCCACTACAACATCCCAAGGAAGTAATTCCCTGATAGCTGTAGCGTAGGCCTTGATATGAGTGTTCGGGTATCCTTCTCCCTTAAATTTTGGAAGATCCGACAATGGGTGTGGAAGCATGACAACAAGTATGGTGAAGTCAAGAGGCTCCTTTAAGTACTCAACATATGTACCCATTGCATAATATTCCACCATTGAATATCCTTGATGAGGATGTGGAGGAGGAGGAGTTGGATAAGCTACATTATAAGAGTTGACGGGAACATATTGGGTCCCTTGATATGGCATGTAGGGAGCATGAATGGTATATGGGCCCATCTGGGGAGTTTTTGAATATATATGCATGTAAGGTGGGATAGTACCAGGATATGGACTAGCGAGACATAAAACCAAGGAATGTCACATTGTTAGTTGTGGTGGCATTCAAGAACGTACTTCCGGAAAGCCCTCGCATAGGATAAGCTTGTGAAGGATAAGGACCCATCCCTAGTATGTCTAACCTTGTGAGAAGATCACCTGGATTTGAATGAGCCGGATAACCTTGTTGTACATGATATTGTGTTGGTTTCTCATTGGAAGGGATGTATCCTTTGTTGTCAATTGGATACCCCATGTTATGCCCTACTGCATGTGTTGGTTGTGAAGTCTGGGAACTTTCTAGTTTTCTAATCCTCCCTACTAAAGTAGAAATGAGATTGTTGGGAGAGGATTGAGTCCCTTGTTGGGGTGCCTATGGCGTAGGGTTTGATTGAGCAGGCTCATGATACCTTGTCATGAATTGTTTAGTGTTATAATTCTTTTCTTCCTTAGAAGTAAGAATATTGGGATAGGTATTCAAAATATCGAGGTTGTGGCCTTCATTCTATCCAAAGACTCATCTATCTGATGAAGAGGATTAGTTATTCATGTAAATAGATCATCCTCTATTGATTGCATGGAAATGTGAGGTCTTGAAAAGACTCTATGGTAAGAACCTATTCCATTTGTGATAACAACGTGGTTTGCATTGGGTTGACCATATTGCATGTTTAATGGTTGATCAACCTCCTCCATCCTTACATAGCTAATGGGGTTTGAAGTGTAACTAGGGGAGGTTTGGATGTTGCTTGTGTAATTGTCACCCCACCTTGAAAGAGAAGGGGATTGTTGTGGTTACATGTTGGTGTAATATCTATCAGAGCCAAATGGCCCACCAAAATCTCTTCCAGACATATTTTAAAAGGTATAAAATACCTACCAAAATAGGGGAAGAAATGGAAAGATGAGGTAATAGAAATGAAAGAAAGGAAACAAGAAGGAATTAATCCTTCACGTTGGGTTCACCAATTTCTACGATAGAAAATCAACATGTGACCTTCTTCACACTCGACCTCTCGAGGTCGTGCCGAGACAGCCGGTGTAGAATGAATGTGAATGTGAGTGTAATGACGGGGATCAAACTAATTGGGAAATATTATATCTTCAACACGCAATATCAAGATCTGTGAGTCTAAGGAAAAGAATGCTCTCCTAACTTGAAGTGGTGTGATGGCTCGATCTGAGATAATAGCTGCTCGGAGACTCCAATCAATGTCGAGCTCTACCAAGATTTTGTTTGTTGGTTGTTGAATACACATAAAATGACTTGTGGGTGCCTCGTATGGATTTCTAGATAAGGTCGTGGAAGTAAGAATGAGATACGTGGTGTAGCCATAGGGATTTATGTGTGATTTTATTGATCCGGTCCAGAAATTCTTAGCTTTGATCGACCGCTATGTTCAATAAGGAAATTTGTGTAATAATGTATGTGGAAGTGGTGAAGATATGAATACTAATATATGCAAACTAGTGTCAATATTTAACTACTTAGCAGGACCGTTGGGTTATGGGACCTAAAGATCACAACCAAAAACTCGTGGAGGTTGTGGCCCTTATATGGTCATGTGCGTAATCAAACCCTAGTGTTAGTAGCAATCCAATAATCGTAGGCTTGATTAGCATTGATGTTTAGCGTATTTAGTTGTTCTATTTTCTCAACAAAAGTTGCACATGTGCGTAAGATTATCAAACGTAAACTAGTATCAATGTCAGTTATCAATTCTAGCCTGTTGGGTTATGGGACCAAGGGATCACAATTATATGTATTTTCTTGTTGTGGACTCATTGATGGTCATACAAAATGAAATAAAATGATTTTGATAAGAAAAATAATTACTGAAGGAAATCTAATCTATGTTTTTGGAGTTTTCACAATATATCGGATTAAATCAATAAAAGCAAACTAATCTATCAAAGGAAATGTTTTTGATCTTTTCTAATTTTTAAGCAATGCATTCTAATCTAATAAAAAAACTAAAGACAAGTAATCAACTAGATGTATCTGGTTACTTGTGCGAATATGTGAATCTAACCTAAAAAAAATAACCTAATCCAATTAAAAACCCTTTAAAACATGCCTCAAAGGTGAAGAACAAATCATGACCCTGAAAGGGATATTGTTCCCCATAACTTCCCTGGTAATGTTAAAGAGAAAAATTTCTAATGATTTGATCTACTTGTGATTTCCTAACCTATTGAAATGAATGATTTTCTACTCTATTTGATATGTAATTGAAACTAGTGATTTGAAATTGACAATTTAACAAATAAAGAAAACAAAACACAATTCCAACCTGGATAAGCAAGAGCTTTGGAAAATCTGGTTATATCTGTATCTGTCCCCTTAGTTTGTTCCTTTCTTTCTCCAAGTGTTCATATGAGTCCAAGGGATTGGGAATGAAAGAACAACAACAGAGGATGGTGCTTGAGCAATGACAGCTTGAAGGCAATCTGGATGCAATGCAAGTAGAAGAGAGATAACACAAGATATTTGAGCTTGGCTATGCAATTCCTAGCAAGATTGTGGCAGTAATACAATGCAAGATACACAAAATTTCTCAAGCCCTTGCTTGAATACAAGCATGGAATATATAGGAATTGGACTGGGATGTGCCTTCATGCACAAGGAAAGAAGAGGCAGTTCAAACTAATTAAATCTATTTAAAAATAGAAGAGGGAAGGAAAAATAAGCCATCAAGACTATTTTTAGGAAATTTGGTTCATAAACACACCCTAAAAGTTGAGTTAAGTGAAGCATCATGTGTCAAAACACACATGAATAGTTCTTGAAAAGTGTTCAGGATCTGTCGCCCTACACGAGAGAGTGGTTCTAGGAATACCACATAAGCTTGGGAGGTGGTTCTAGGAATGCTTCCCAAGCCTAGGAGGTAGTTCCAAGATCCCCACCCTACCCGGGATGTGGTCCTGACACTAAGGCCAAAACATGCATAGAAAGAAGCAGGAAGTTGGAAGAAAAGTGCGAGAAAGCTACGTAAGGATGTATATGCTACAAATATACACTGTAAATGGGTTTTGGAGCTCGAACACCTTCTTAAAAGGAATTGAATCATCATTAGGTACTTTTGTAATGATTTTCCAACAATGTAGCACATGTAATTTTGGGTGTGTACAATAATCTGCAATAATTTGTTACCCCTCATTTTCTCATCATATTGTAGGTGGTAAGATGAGATAAGAACTAAATGTGTACTATAACAAGAAAAAAACTCAGTCCAAAAGTTACTAGTATAGATAGGATCATAATATCTTAAGATGATCTTTGGGATCCCATGGATATTTATTTATTGTATACATAAATTATGTGGCTATTATACTAGCTTCAAGTTGTTGTGATAATGCACAAAAATGATCATATTTGGTGAGTCTATCCACAAAAATCATAATGACATTTTCCCCTTCAAATTTTGGTAGTGTTGTGATAAAATCCATAGACACCTCCCATCATAAGATATAAATATATAGATTTTACACTAGACTTGAGGTATTAATTTTCCCACCTTTGTTTCTTTGATATACCATATATTCAACCACAATTTTTTGGACATATCCTTTTCATCCTCAAAAATTTCTTTCTTGACTCTATTCAATATGTTTTTGAGAAGCTAGAGTACTAAGCTATTGTAAAATCATAGAGTTCTATAAGAACCTTATGTTTAAGGTTTGAGCTTTTGGATGGTTATAACTTATCTTTATACAAAAGGAAATTCCCTTTTCATACAAATTTATTTTACATACCGGATCTTGTTGGAGTTTTCAAACAATATCCTTTATTAACTACATCATTATTCCATTCTAATGTTATATCTTACATTTGAAATATATATGATATGGACAATATACTCATTATTTCCCGAGTGGGCTCATACCACCAAGATAATGCATTAACCACTACATTATCTTTTCTTTTCTTGAATACATTCTCAAATTCATAGCCCAACATGTTAGTTACCCACTTTTATTGTAGTATCAATGGAATCCTATGTTCTAAGAATCATTTTAGGCTATCATGATTTATATTAATTTTAAATTTCCAAATATCATATATGGTCTCTATTGATTAACAATGTAAAGGGTAGTCATCATCTTCTTATCATAGATGGGTTTTCATGAATTATTCTTTGGTAGCTTTGGTGGATCTCAAATATGATGGGGATATGTTCTTGTATGGTCATCACTACCATTCTACATCTTTATGCATCAAATTCCACAACTTTAAAATATATTAGGAGGATAGGAATGAAGTGGTACACATTATATATTTTATAATCTTAAATTCTTTGGTGTTTTATTCATTCTAGTGGAAGAAGTCTTTTAAAATTATTGTGAGTGGTGATGATATGATGTCATAAATTTTATACAAATGATGACAATACCCTATTATCATGAGTAAGATGTGGAGGTTTTGTAGTACAAAATTAAACCCAATGTAATTTTGAACAACTCATCGACTTAACCATTTTGGTGCTCGGAAAATATGTGGAAAACTAATTCACTACCACAAGATACATGAATTTAGTGTTTTGTAGGTTCTTCTAACCCATGGAACAAAGGAATGAGCCATCCAGACTTATGAAGATGTTATGAAAATATGATATCATGTGGTAAAGAATAAGGTTGGATCTCACTCAAGCAAGGCCACTATACACCTATAAAAACCACCAAAGTGCCGCTTGAGCATGGAAAAGGAAGTTAGAAATGACTAAGGATAAAAACCACGAAGCACTATCATAGTGTATTGCAGACTTCTCAAGTAAGGATTTTTATAGAATATGGAAACAAAGGTTTGTGGATACTTTAAGGTATAATGGAAGGGTTGCGATGTATAAGGGAGCAATTTTTTTCTTTATGGATAAAATAAAATTGAAAAGCCAAGACATGAAGGCTGCAGAACAAGGTAGTAGTGTGTCATGTGTTTTGAGCACGAATAAAATATTACAACCAACTCAATATCAACCAATATGAAAAATAGAGTTATGCATGGCCAAAACCACATCATGATCTCAGTAAACTCTACTTGAGAAATTTATGAGACCAAAAAAATTTGTTCCTGCTTCCAATTTCTTGAAAATGACAGTTCTTAACACTAGTGAATGAAAATTGAAACTTAGAACTATTTTGCAGCAAAGAAAAGATATCAATTCAACATATAAACCACAATATTTTATCTTGTAAACCCCCAATTTGAGGGAAAACCGACCATGAAAGGAAATTTCTCTTTATTCCCAATATTATATTGGCCAATTCAAAGAAAATACATACTACAAGAAGTTGAAGGAATGAAAAAATGTCACTTCCACCCTTCTCTACTTGCTTTCTTGGTTCTCACACCTTGCTTCTACAAAATAATTCTAGATTCAATGGTTTCTTACTCATTTCTCTCTCACAACTCTTTGAAGCCCAAATTCCACACATTCTATTTATTAAATAGCTTAATCACCATGTCCTCCCATGTAATGGAAAATTGGAAGAGTCATCCAAGGAAGAGACACAACATAATTTTTTCAAATCTACGACCATTTCGTAGAGTTATTTTTTTGTTTTCATTAGTGACAAGACTATTGGTGAATGCAAACCGGTGTTTATGCAGCCATCAATATGTGTAGAGGGGAAGTCATGTAACCACTATGGAGGTTATGTAACTACAACTCTATGCAAGGTGGCAATTCTCAGTAACTTAATAGTATGCTCTACTTTTTGATTAATTTTCCTTTTGTTTCTGGTTATTTTGATGAAGTAGTGTTCGTGCTCGTATCTTTATAGATCACACCTCCCTTACTCAGGAGGATTTTAGTCCCACAAAATCTTAATAGGGGAGTAGATGAGGAAATAATTCCCTCACTTTCTCCTTCGAGTACCACCAGGCTTGTCTTGGTGTCTTCCCCTTGAGTCTAACCTACCAAGATTCCTGTGGACCTCTCCATCTTTCTCCAACCTTCTACTACAACAATACATCCTCTTCCAACTCGCCTTATGAATCTAAGACACAATATTCTATAGAAGGTAACAACTGACATTCTTCTTCCTCATCTAGCATGAATGACTCATATCGGTGCAATTTATCACAATTTACTACTGAGTACATCCGCATTAAGTGTGGAAAATCAAGTCTAAAATAATTTTCTATAAACTGCTCCAGTATAGTGAAGGGTCCATAGCATAACATCTTGAATTTCCTTACCCGACCTTGTATTCTTTCCCTTCTCAATTAAATCCAAACCTTGTCTCCAACATAAATTTTGTGCTCTCTACGATGTTGATAGTGTCTAGCCTTATACTTGGATTGAGACTTTTCCAATTTTTATTTCACCTTGAGATGGATTTTTTAGATCCTCTCAATGATCTTCATTGATTTAGTCACTTCTTTATAATGTATCTACCCTTCTTCATGTTTTCCAACCACAATCTCTAGTGGATTGGTAGGTAGATACCCAAATCATGCTTCAAAACGTGACTGCATAATGGATGTGTATACTTCCCTATTGTAGGAATGTTGAATGTAGGCTAAGAACTCATCCTAACTCCATGGATATTTGTTATTGTATCCTCTAATTAGATGTACCAAATTCCTATTCACCACCTCTGTTTACCCATTTTTATAGGGATAAGGCCATGATTATTTGTAACTTGGTTTCCATCTTTTCCCACAAGGTAGTCTGAAAATTCCACAAGAACCTGGAATCTCGTGTCGGAAATAGTAAACTCGGAAAACCAAAATGTACCCATACATTAGCAAAGAAAAGTCCAGCTTCCCCACATACTTTTATCATCTTTTTACGTGCCATAAGAACACACATTTTATTGAATTTATCTATAAGAACATATAGGTAATCATGGATTTGTTTAGACATAAGTATTCCTACAAAATACATAGAGATATCCTCCCAATGGAAAGTAGGGACCGGTAAAGGAATATATAAACCTTCCTTCCTGATTTTAGGCTTGCTAGTACAATAAAGTTTACATCCTCTTATGAATTTAAATACTTCTTCTTGCATATTGGGCCAATATACATACCTTTACAAGTGGTTTATGGTCTTTCCAACACCAAAATGTCCTGCTACTTTTGAGGTATGTGCTTCCCTCATCAATAAAATCCTTTCTCCTTTCAATACACAAAGATTCCCCCATCGGTAGAGCAACCCATATTTGAGATAACAATCATCAATTTGTCACCCCAAAATATTTGTCTTGAGCATATGCCTCTCCGTAAGATTCCTTTATGAACGGATCAAAATGATAGATCATGGCCAAAATAGAGATCTTCTCCTGTAGGCAACCTAGACAATATGTCTGTCACTAAATTTTTGCTTCATTTCTTATACTTGATCACCATATGGAACTAATGAAGGAATCCCATCCATTCCTAGTGCCTTACCCGCTGTAATTTAGGTTGTGCTTGAAAATACTAGAGAGGTTTGTGGTCAATGTGCGCAATAGTCTCTTTACCTAAAAATAATGTTTCCATTTCTAGATTGTCTAAACTAGTGCATACATCTCTTTGTCATATATTGAATATCCCTTAACTACTAAAGTGAAAGTTTCATAATGATAACATATTGGCTTACCTCCCTGTAGCAACATTGCTCCCATAGCATAATCACTGACATTTGTCTCTACTTCAAAGGGATCCTACAAATTAGGAAGAATAATTATAGGAGGATGACTAATTTGGTACTTTAATAACTTAAAAGCCTTATCTTGTTCCTTACCCTAGTTAAAATCCTTACTCTTTGTGGCCATTGTGTGTAGATGGGTTGCAATAGAAAAGAAGCCCAGAGTGAACTTCCTCATGTAATGTACTACTCCCATAAAAATCCTATTCTTTGTGTCTCTCGTTGGTGTTGGGTAGTTGGTGATGGCTTCCACCTTCTTCATATCCACTCGTATCTCTCCTTCGCCACCCGCACGCCCAATATAGACAAATGACTATTTGGAAAATTCACACTTCTTCATAGTGCATAACAGTTTGTTTCTCCTTGAGAACTTGCAATAATTTCTGCAAATGTGTTAGATGTTCCTCCCATGTGGCACTAAAAATAAAAATATCATCCAAATATACAATGACACATGAATCTATGAATTCCCACAATACATCATTCATCAATCTCATAAATGTAATAGGTGAATTACATAAACCAAATGGAAGTACTAACCAATCATACAAACCTTTTTTGTTTTGAAGGAAGTCTTCCATATATCCTCCTCCTTTATCTTGACTTGGTGATAACCAGACTTGAGATCTAACTTTGTGAATAATTTTTCATGTTGAAGCTAGTCCAAGAGATCATCTATGCGTGGGAGTGGATATTTGTTCTTTACAGTAATCTTGTTCAAAACACGATAGTTGATGCACATTATCCAAGAACCATCCTTCTTTGGAATCATCACAATAGGTGAACTGCATGGCGAGGTGCTTGGGTGTATTACCCCTTAGTCTAGTAACTCCTGGAGTTTTTATTTACCTCTGTACTCTCCAATAAGGATTTCCTATACAACCCAATATTTGCTAGAGGGGAATTTGGAAAGAACTAAATCTCATGATATACCTCTCATTTTGGTGGTAACCCACTAGGATTCTAGAATAGTTCCTAAAAAGAGAAAATTATGTTATCCAAATCCTTCATCCCTTTGTTAGAAATATCTGAAATTTCTACCCCATCTTTCTTATATTTCAATAAAAGTAAACAAAACTGATTATGATTTTCCTAAATTAGTCTCTTTTCTTAGTTAGCACTTACCATAACAAGTTTTGACTTATGCTGGTGTGCCCAAATGTTGTAACTGACTCCATCCTTGACCCATCTATATTGGTTCTCCATTCTCATGAATATATAATCCTTGATATAGAAGTAATGACTCCCAAAAATAACATCAAACGCATCAAGTGGAATTACATTAGCTTCCAATACATCTATATATTGAGAATTTATCCCAAACTTGAACTTACATCTTCTTGTTACCTAAATTTCTACTCCCTTCTTAACCCATCCCAAAGGATAAAGATGTTAATGATCATAAGTTTCAAGACTAAGCTTATTTACAACTACATCAGTAATAGAACTAGATTGAGAACTAGTATCAACCAAAGCATTTACCTTAGTCCTCTTGATTTGGATTTTGATCTGAAATAGCTTACTCATATCTTCCTCTTATTCTTAGCTATCCATGTTGGTGGACATGCATCCTAGCCTCTCATATACACTAGAATCATGTTCTATCTCCACCTCCCCACATGTGTGTATAACTATCACGAGACTTCCTAGAGTCCTTGGTTCGGTTCTTTGAATGTAAATCGGATGTAACTTCCAACATGTAGTGTTAGTATGACCATTGATATAAAATCTTGCAAAAATTCTTAGGATATTTACAAGTATTGAAAGTGGTAGTGGTATTTTTACCTTTCCATTTACCTTTGTTACTTGTTTGTCCGTGTTCTTTCTTTGCATGATTTTTCGACTTCTTTGTCCTTGAATCTTCTTCTCCTTTCTTATTTTCATCATCTATGTAGTACACTTACACACATGCTTTATTTATATCCTTGGGCTTTGTGGAGATGACATTCCTTCGAATGTGAGTTTGAAGTCCTCCCAAATACTTGGTCGAGAATATCCTCATCCTCTAAGTTCATATTGAGAAACATGGTTTGTCTCTCGAAATTCAGTAGTGTAATCCTACATACTTTGACCACCGCTTTGTCTAAGATACGCCATTTAATCATCTGTTTTGTCTTATGGCCAATATTAGAAAAATTACTTCAAGCAATTCTTTAAAACCCTCCCAAGTACTTACAATAGGACACTTATTCTTTTCACAAGTGGCTAGATGGGTTTCCCACAAAACCAAAGCATGTCCTTTCATCTTGAGATGTGCAAAGGTAATCCTTTATTCCTCGGTGACATTATGCACATTAAAATAAACCTCCAATTGATTTAACCATTTATCTAGAAATTTTGCATCTACTTGTCCTTCAAAGCTTTTAATCTCAACCTTAGTTTCAACTTTAAAAAGAGCATGATCAAATTTTAAGTTCTCTCTTCCAACCGGAGTTTCCTCTTTACGATCTTCCACATCTTATTCCTCATCATGGATCTTTCCTATGCCAAATTTCTTAGAAAAATATTGAACCACCGAGTCCATGGAATCTTGCTTAATCAAGCTTGTGGTATCCTTTGTTGATATAAGAGTTCCCATTGGTGTTGAAACAACATATTCATCATTCTTTCTAGTACCTCAATCCTATAGACCAAGTTCTTTTCTTCCATTTATACTCTAATCCTTTTTTCCACTTCTTCGTAGATATATCTAGATTGCAAGGCATTACTTCTTCACCTTTGGACCTTTTCACTGTCATACAAATCACATAAGAATGAATACCATAGTACCTTGGATAATATAACTAAATTTGATACCAAAATTATATATAAACCTATACTTTATAAATTTACAAGACCAAAAAAATGTTGTTGCTACATCCAATTTCTTGAAAATGGAAATTCTTAATGCTAGTGAATGAAAACGGAAACTTAGAACTATTTTTCATCAAATAAAAGATAACAATTCAACACACACAACACAATATTTTATCCTGAAAACCCCCAATTTGAGGGAAAACCATCCGGGAAGGGAAATTTCTCTTTCTTACCAATATTATATCTACCAATTCAAAGAAAATAAAAATTACAAGAAGTTGAAGAAAGGAAAAAAATTCACTTTCACCCTTCTCTACTTTTTTGCTATGTTCTCACACCTTGCTTCTACAAAATAATTTCAGCTTCAATGGTTTCTTTCTCACTTCTCTCCATCAACTCTTCAATGCCACAATTACACACGTTATCTTATTTAAATGGCTTTCTGCCCATGTCCTCATGTATTCTAGAGAATGGGAAGAGTCATCCAAGGAAGAGACATGAACCATACATTTGAAATCCGTGACCATTCATGGAGTTATTTTTTTATTTTCATTAGTGATGGAACCGCCAAAGTGAACATAGACCAAAGGTTACACAACCGCCACAGAGGTTACGCAACCTCTAGTCTATGTAAAGAGGTAATTAAAAAAAAATTCGGGGAAGTTACACAACTGCCACTCTATACAGGGTGGTGGTTTGTAGCTTAATAGTTTTCTCTCCTTTCTAATTAATTTTCCTTTTGATTCTGGTTGTTATGATGAATTGGTGTTTCTTTAGATCCCTATAGATCACATCAAATTATCAAAGCACATAATGGTATTTGATCAAGGAAAGTAAATAATATAAAGGTATAAAGTGATTTAATATGGTGGACACGTGTCATAGATCTAAGGGCTAAAAGAGGGACATGTGGTGTAATTCCGCAGGATTTTCAACCAAATGTATTTCGTAGACCTCAAGTCTCGCATAATAAACTCGAGTTTCAAATAAATTGTTTTGGGTCCATAAAGGCTTGAGGTATTCAAAGGAGACACGTGGTAGGTAAAATTTAGACATGAGGGAAAGAAGGAAATAATCACAAAGGCACATAGGCAAACTTGAAGCAAATCAGAAGCTGCCACATGTCAACTTGTTGTTCCTCCCGAGATGCACAACTTTAAATGGCCATAACTTTCTCTCCACAACTCTAAATTAGGAAACATTGGTCTCGTTGGAAAGGTATGCTCAATCCCTTTAATACAATATCATCAAATTTAATAATTGATGGAGTTTTGTGTGAGGAAAAAAGAAAAAAATAGTTTGGGTAATAAAAACATAGTTCTAAACTCCCAAGCATGAGATTAAATTAATTAGTTTATTTGAGACATTTTAAACCTTCTCTAATGCCATGACAGATATGAGGGGTTAACACATTAACCATTAAATATTATTTAAATTAAAATTAAAAAAATTACAACAACATTATAACAAATGCAATAAAATAAAATAACATAGACATACGATTTAATGTGGAAAAACCCCCAAGGGGTAAAAAACCACGAACAAAGGTAAGATTTCCATTAATGAGAAACTTAGTCCAGTACATCTCCATTCCCCTCACTTCTCTCCTCCATGAATTCATCACATGAATTCTGAATTCATTACATTTGAAATGACCCCATAGGTCAATATAAATAAATCAAATGGGTGTGACTTCTCACAAAGTACCTCGTAACCATTAATTGATTTTTAAATAATCAATTAACATAATAAACATGTATTTTATATTAAATAAATTAAAATATTATATATTATAATTTATTTAATTATAAACTATAGTTTATTTATAAGAACACTTAATATTAAATGTTCTAACACTTGCATTTCCCCACAAATGAATGTGTGTGGGATGAGGTTCATTTAGGAATGTTCCCTCAATAGTGAAGTGTGAACTATATAACAAGAGTTCTTCAATGGATAATGAAGCTAAAGTATGCTAACCAAAGATGTAGTAATTCTTAGAAAAATATTCATGAAGCACAAAGCGAGAGAGATTAGGTAGGATGTGACAAGTGAGGTTCATAGAGGAATTACACCCTCAATAGTCAAACTTGAACCATAAAACAAGAGTGCATCATCGAGTAGTAAAGACATTGTATGTGATTGAGATTGGATGCTAAGAAATATTTATCATGAAGCACATAGCATGAAATGTAGTAAATATTATATGAGAGATACAAAAAATATTGATGAAGGTGGGGAGAAAAGGTATGATGCCCCCAAGTGTGTATATCAAGAGCTACTGACAAATAGATGTGATCATTATGAGAAAGAATAGTCGAGTATATATAGTGTATAGTATGTGTATCATGAATAACATGATCCATAAGTAAGCATGAGGAGAAAAGCGTGTATTGAGTGGGATAGGAGCATAGATAGATGTAGCAAGGTGTGCTCATAGTGTAGATAAGAGAAAGTGTTTCTAGAAATATTGACGTGAATTGTAAAGCAAAAGATGTGTATATGAGTAGTATGGATAAGAAACTACTGATTATAGCGTGTGACTATGGGGGGAGTTTTATGCCCTCTAAATGTGTGAGTGATGGAGATCTATGTGATTTTTGGGGATGGGTCTATGCAGAAACATTGCAACCATTGAATATAAAACTCAAAACACGCAAATATGGATCTAACAATCCCCACAAAATATACATCAAGAAAAATCATAAACAAGAATAATCTAAATCACACAAAATTTCCCACACATAACACATCATGTACTTGTGGTTCACTTAATATGAAATACATATACCAAAGATAGAGATCTCATATATATAACATATAAGCAAGATATTACAAACCAACTCTTCTGCCCAAGAGTATGTCCTCCTCTAGATCTCCAACTGGATCTACTTGATTACAATAAAACATGCCTCCATACCACCACCTGTGTCTCCTCTAGATCTCTAACCGGATCTACCTAAGTGCACTACAATCGTGCCTCTGAAATACCACCAGATATCACATACCAGAAGCTACCCTACATCTGTCACTATGCAACCAAGTTCTCACTGTACTGTGAATCTAAAAACAAGACCTCTATAAGGGTCTACCAATGTACAATCATAACCACACACCAAGAATTAATTATCTCCTCCATCACTGCATAACCTATGAAAACATGAAGACAACTTCCTCTACAATACTAGATTCCTATGGATCAACAATACATCATGATCTCATGGATATGTAATACAAGATCTCAAAAAAACCTGTGGATCTACAAGAATGAGCAATACCAAGATCTCACAACCTGTGGATATAACAAGAAGAAACCCTAAGTTCTTTGCATACTATGTAAGCCATTACATGAGACTTAAAAATATAAAGGAAATACATTCGAAGATAATATGATCTTCTCATGAACAATGTACTTGCACTTTCCTTCTGTTCAACTTCTCTCTATGAAAGCTCTCATCTTCATACAATCTAATTTTTCTTCTTCTTCTTCATCCTCTCAACCAAGGATATCTCAATTACTCCCTTTCCTTATTCCAACATATCTAACCCTATTTTTATAGCTTATATAATCCTAGAAAAACTTAGGGCATAATAGTCATGCAATTACATCCTTTATATTTTGTTTAAAACAAAAGCTAGATAAAATCTTGTGACTTAAAATAAAACACTCTCGAACAGTAACCGATGTTATTTCCTCCCTAACGATGCCGATCAATCCTTGACCGATGTCAGTCTCTATGTAACCTAGTTACTTTGTAATGCATGCTTTAGTGAATCTATTTAGCTCCACAACCCAACAGACTCCCACTTAGATAAAAATTGATGAATCTTTATACCCGTACTTTTAAATCACCATCCTCTACATACCGTGAAGAGAATCTTTCTATCCATCAACAATTCTCTCATCAATTAAACTAGGAAGATCAAACCATCTTCTCAAACCAAGAAGATAAACCATGACTCACCAAACCTACATGAAGCTACAACTGATCCATGACACAAATCCTCAAGCTCCCACTGAATCGTAACACCATACTAATTGTTTGTATCAAGAAATCAATCCAACCAAGCTCCTCATGCAATAATCCATCATAACTAACACACTTACAAGATCTCCCACTTAAACTAAAGTACTGAGCCTCAATTTCATCCATAGCTATATTTGTAAAACCAACCATGTTCTAGAATCATCTATCCATGTCTCCATACAACCACCACCGCAACTAATAAGACAAGTCAAATTGGAATATGTAAAACCAAAACAAGATCTTGGGTAAAGACAACCCAAATGAGTTCTACCTACAACAGTGGGTGATCAATCCAAAAACTTGCATAAGTCAAAGAATCCAAAAATTGCAATCTATAAATATAACCTTGCATAAACAACTAGCATGTCCAAGACAATCATTTGTAGATAACATCTCCCATGTAGTAACATATTAATTAAGAGGAAATACAAACATCCCCTACTCATGGTCAAAGCTTCCATGTGCAAAACAAACATCTACATCATCATAGACTCACAAAACATAATCTATCCACATGTACATCCATCCATATCACCATGCTCTCCAGAAGCTCCAAGTCTTCCATTGAGTAACTTCAAAGCCAAATATGAATCTTGTGCTCATCAATGTCAATAAAAAACATCCATGTTAAATCATGTCACTAATACCAAGTGCAAATACCAACAAACATGTCATCAACATACTCTGTATAATCAACCAAGATGAAAGAAAAACAAGGGCACCATCCAAAAATGGTAAATATACACTGATGTCAAACGTGTGACCTAACTGACCATGGTTTCTCATCCAACCTCGGTCAACCTTTGACTAACCATGGTTCCCATATAACTGACCATGGTTACCCCTAACTGACACTCGGTCTCTAATAAATGCGATCGATTTTCTTTCTTTTTCCACCCTTCAAACTCAAAATTTTCTCTATCATCTAAACCCAGCCGAAGAAACCATCAACTACCATCCCATAGGGATATCCAGATACCACAAACTAAAACCATAAGTAACATCACCATGCAATGAACAAAAAATATTTGTAAAATCATGACTTTCCTCCAAAACAACTTGTGCCTCACACCACTCTAAATAATAACATATTCCTCTCACTCGCATGTGCATCTCGTGTCCAACCTACAATGCTAAAAACCATGGCTTTCTCCTACTCAAGATGAACTCCCCGCACTACATTTGATGAAATAAAACTAGATGAAAGAAATATAAATTGATTCCCATATTAACCAAGAATATCTCTTCATCACAAAAGTTTGGACTTATTTTGTAGTAGGTGGATCACCTTATTTTAATCAGTGTGTACTAGCATCTCTGTTACGTGAAACTATGTGTCTAATCATGAATTTTCATTGAGGATCTCATCCTTATACTAGATACCCTTGTCCTCAAGATTCCAACACATCCCAAAAATAAAATTCAAACCCACCAAATATCCATGGTGTAAATTTTTACTTGTGCACACAATCCAAACATAATACTAGTTGCTTCAAATGAAAGAAATAAAACATGAACCATATAGAGATACCTGACCCAAAGTCTCACTGGAATAACCGAGCCAACTCCGTCCTCTTTCTTATTCAAACATTGAAGTGATCTACATTGTTTCTGCCATGTACACTTTGTGAAAGAAACCATATCCTCCAAATAGGACATAAAACCACCATGCCCTCTCCTGCTATAAAAACCCTATATGGATAAGCTGCCACAAAGATCAACCATGGTCACCGACCGGTACCAGTTACCCTCTATGATCGACATTGATTCTAGGACCAACATTGGTGTTGCTGGAATGAACCCAACACCACACAATTTGGCATAAAACACCATACCAGGTTCCTACTACGACCGGGTTTATAGTTGAGTGAGCTACCATTTTAAGAAGCACCCGAATCTCGTACACAAAATAATACAACAAATCCATGCAATGAATTGCATCAAGATGAAATATATCACCTTACAAGTACCAAGATATTCAATCACATCTTCAATCAAGTACATGCTTCTCTAATGGAAGCCCCATCTTTTTATGTGCTACAACCTCTCTATGAATCCTATGCATCTAACTCGCACTAAGGATGGATAGCTGATCCTCTACCTTAGATTTGCAACCCGAAACATCCATGTGCAATCAAAATGTAAAGAACTACAAAACCAAGATAAAACCATACCTTTGTAACCTGGATCTACAATCTGACCATCATTCTTATTCCTCCAAGAACCAAGGACACCTCAGTAAACAAGATACATTACATGCATCTTCTCAATTTCTTAGATATGTTATTTTTGGTTTAAAACTAGGTTACCCAGTAAGTAACCATGGTCACCCTGCCGATGTCGGTTTCCACCTAACTGACACTGGTCACTATATTCTCTAACAACCTCACATTTATAGCTTCCACTTGAGATTCAAATCTCTTCCTATAATTTTCACATCAGGAAAAACAAACCTTGCTCTCATACACTTATCAATAAACCACTAACAAAACCATGAAGCAAACCCTTTCTCTGAAAACTAAATCCATTGCTCTATTAAACAACACTCTAATACCAATTGTTAGGGATGGGTCTATGTGGAAATGTTACAACCATTGAATATAAAAATCAAAACATACAAATATAGATCTAACAATCCTCATAAAATATACAACAAGAAACAAGAATAATCCAAATCACACAAAATTACACACACATAACACAACATGTATTGTGATTCACCCAATGTGGGCTACGTCCACCAAAGATAGATATCTCATTTATATAACATATAAGCAAGAGAATACAAACCAAATATTTTTCATAAGAGTACATGTATCTCTACAAGAGTATCTCGTCCTCCGGATCTCTAACAAGATCTAATTGATTACAATAAATCGTGCCTCCATACTACCACCTGTGTCTCCTCCAAATCTCTAACCAATCTACCTGAGTGCATTACAACCGTGCCTCTAAAACACCACCAAATCTCACATACCGTGGTTACCCCGTGATCTGCCATCAGTGCAACCAAGATGTCATTTTACTGTGAATCTCGTAAACAAGACCTCTAGAAGGGTTTTCCAATATGTAACCATAACCGTGCACCAAGAAGTAATTATGTCCTCCATGACCGCATAACATGTGTAAAAATGAAGACAACTTATTCTCTAAAATACTAGACTCCTATGGATCAACAATACATCATTATCTCATGGAAATGTAATATAAGATCTCACAACAACCTCGTGGATCTACAAGAATGAGCAATACCAAGATCTCACAACAACCTGTGGATCTAACAAGAAGAAACCCTAAGTGTTTTGCATATTATGCAAGCCATTACATGAGACTAAACAATAGAAAGGAAATACAATATAAGATAATACGAGCTTCTCACCAACAATGAACCTACACATTCCTTTTGTTCAAATTCTATCTATGAAATCTCTTGTCTTTAGGCAATCCGATTTTTATTCTTCTTCTTCTTCTTCTTCATCCTCTCAACCAAGGATAGATTAATACTTATCTTTCCTTATTCCAACCTATCTAACCCTATTTTTTAGCTTATATAAGCGTAGACAAACTTAGGGAACAATAGCTATGCAATTACATCCTTTAGATTTTCTTTAAAACAAAATCTAGATAAAATCTTGTGACTTAAAATAAAACACTCCCGCATAGGTAACCGATGTTGGTTCCTCCTTGACTGATGTCGGTCTTTGTGTATTCTAGTCACTTTGTAATGCCTGCTCTATTGAATCTATTTATCTCCACAACCCAACAATAATAATGTGAGAGAGACAATGCCATGGTGGAGGATGTCTAAATGCGTCATAAGAAAATATATGGTAGGTAGAAGTAAGGGTATGACCAACATCAGAATTTGGATCTAACAGAGGAAATGTAAGTAGGTGACGGATCACATCTTGTGTCAAGTGAATTGGTTGTTCTTCCTTTGATGGTTTGGCATTAAGTGGGGATTATGGTGATTTTTTCATGAGTGGAGAAGGAATAGGAGTGACTATTACATGACACTCGCTAGAGATAGAAGGATCAGATTTGGGAACCCATGGAGGTTTAGTAATTAAAGATGAGTGAGTAGAATAATGTTGTGTAGCAAATAAAATAAATCCTTAATGCTCAAGTTTCTTGATTCTTCATTCTAAAGCATAACAATCATTGTCATGATGTCCATTAATTCTATGATAATTATAAAATGAGGTGACCTTTGTATTTTGTAAGCTGATAAGAAGGGTAGTAATGAGTTGGTAGCAAGGTAATTAAATGGTGATTAAGGAGCTCAAAGATAATATTGTGTTTCCTAGCATTTCAATCAAACTTGAGAGGTGCTTGTTGTGGTAAGATCTTGACCTCGCTTGTATGAGAACATGTAGTAGACATGGGATTAGGATGAGGTGTAGAAGAAGAACTAGCATGGGCATGAGAAACATCCTTGAGATGTTGGATTTTAGCTATGAGGGATTGAATCATGGATTTCATATCTTGAAATTTATCTTGGAAAAAGGTGTAAATCTTGAATTGACTTGAAAATGGATTAATTGGTTGTGTTATCAGGATTGATAAGGGGGTCAGAGAGACAATTGAAAATGGAACTTACTTGTGAAGGTGGTGTATCATGAGGGAGGTACATAGTGTGTATGGATTTTTGGAGAGCATATTTACAAGGTGGGTACATTTGAAGTAATTGATACAAGGAGACTTGAGGAACCTTAGGGGCCATGAAAGAAAAGGTAATGTGTGAAATAAGATCCCTAGAAATATAAGACCAAGGATGAAACCATAAGAGGACCTATGTAGATTAGAGGTATGATAGAAAATAGATGGAAATATGAACCTTGATGCAACTAGGGTTTGAGGTTAAGGAAAGAAAAATATGATAGAATAGGAAAAATAAGGATCCAAGTGTTAGATCATGAGTTGGGGTTCACCAAATGATTTAATCTAAATTGAATTAAACCTTAATTTTAAAGTAACTTACTATAACTAATGATATACAAATGATAATATATAATAATGGACAAGCAATAAGCATTCAAAAATATGAAACCTTAAGAAAATGAGAGAGGGAAGATGACTTGGTTGATTTCATGTTATCTGGGAGTGATCTAGACTAAGTATCTGCTAGAACAAGATAGGAACATTGTCATCAAGGCTCACAGAGGGTTTTGAGACTCATAATTGTGCTAGACAGTAAGTGCCCAAAGAGGATAGGAGCACCCCAAGCATTAGTGATTATTATGGGCGCTATTGACTGCTTAGATGCTCAGATTTTGGTATTTTCTAGGTTGGAGGAACTTTTTTGTTGATCTCTCTTTATCGCTCTGATTTCATTGTAATATTTTTCACTCACACCTATAACCCACAAAATATATATCTACCTACACATACCTACAAACCACATAAAAAATAAAAAATAATATGCGAGAATGGGGAGTTAAACTGACCTGAGGTCACCTAAAGAGTGAACTTACAATTGATGACTACACTATCAAGTTATCCAAAATGAGCCCCTACTCATTTTTGTGGCTAACTCTCGTCATTCTTCCCTCTCTTGTGCCTCGGTAAAAAAATTTTCTTTTGGCACTCAAAAATTTCTAGAAATGACACCATTGGATAGAGCTCTTTCTTAGCTTTCCAGAAAGGTAAAGTTTTCCTCCTAACTCCATGTATTTTTGAAGTTATGGCTCGGCGGAGTTTTTGTGGGAAATTTTCCTTGGAAGGCCCGCAGCCAGTAATATGATGCCACGTGTCAAGGAAGTGGCGGGGTCAAAGGAAAACTTGGAATTTTTACCAAGTGTTTGGCAAAGTTTTCAAAAGGAATATTTTTCCCCGCAGGCCCGCGACGAATCAGATTACGCCACGTGTCCAAAGGGGAGAAAATTGAAAATTTTGACTAAGTGTTGGCACCATGGAAAATTCAAGAGGAAAGGCCCATGCCCAATCACATTTTTCCATGTGTCCTATGGCATCGGACCGGCGGAGGGTGGAGGAAAAGTTAGAATTTTGGTGAAATGTTTGGCGAGGGCATAAAGCCAAATTTTTCTGCAGGCCCGCATCCAATGGCCTCATGCCACGTGTCTCAAGACCCGCGGACCACGGGGAAAATTAAAATTTTGGCAAAGTGTTTGGAAAAAAGGAAAGGGAAATTATTGGCCCGTGGCCTTGCTTGAAGACTGGGCCAAGGCCTGCCATGTGTCCATGGGCATGTGGACCTTCGAGCACGGGGGAGATTGAGAATTTTTCCAAAGGGATTGTGTAAAGGAAAATGTTTGCCCCAGGGCCCGCGGTGAATGAGATGATGCCACGTGTCCCGAGAATGGCGGAAGGTGGAGGAAATTTGGGAAATTTTCCCAAAGCAAAATGAAGGAAATTTTAAAAGAAAATTTCCACTCCCCAAACGCGAACCAATGGCATCTTACTGTGTGTCCAGTGGCGTCAAAAAATACAGGACAGGCCCGTAGGAAAAAAGGAAAAGAAAATCCCACATCCAATCGAGTGTGCCATGTGGCATCCGAATGGTGGAGCATGGGGATCATTTGGGAAAATTTCCCAAATGCAAAAGTGGAAAATTTCAAAAATTTTGCCCGCCAATCCATTTTGGCCCTGTTTTGCCCTAAAATTTCAAATGGCCATATCTTTCGATCCAAAACTCGGTTTCACGTTATTTATATAATTGGAAAGATGGTAAAATTCTCTACAAGATTCTCGGGGTCATTTTTGTATTTTTATGGAGTTTGAAGAGATAAAATTGAAAAACATCTCTGGCATGTGGTGATGAACAAAACTGACATTTCAACCACCATTTTTAATGAAGAATGGCTCGCATTCTCTCCCAAAGATGGTAAAAATGTCATGGGATGGACATGTAAGGATGCCCATGCCGTTTTATTGCATTTTTGGTTGGTGGTTGGAGCTCTCCCATGTTTTCCCGCATTTCTCTCTCCTGGGGTCGGTTCTTGCAGACTTTGTAAAAGCCGATTTGGCTCATTTTTGGTGGTGGAACATTTTTATGTATTACAGGCTCCTCTGTCACTCAAAAAGTGATTTTGTGGAATATCGAACCTTTTCTAAGACTGTAACCTTTTTTTAGTCTCTTAGATGTGTAATGCAAGTGTTTTGATGTTGAAACTGACAATGCAGGCTCTGTGAATGAGCTTTAATCCTCTGTTTGTGTTGTTTGATTCATTTCTGACCTTCCATTATAGTTTATCAGTTTGTGCATGAAGTTTTTTTGCATTTCCATGATTTGTGTCAATCTGCAGAAGTAAAAATACTCACCACTCCTTTGGTGCATCACCTTATTAGCACTAGTTTCAGTTTTTTACATTCTCTATCTCTGTCCCCTTTGGAATTTAGAGTAGGATTTTGAGTTTGAAACCTCTATATAATTTGCAAGTAATACACCTGATCAGAGGAGTTGAGGAACCAGCCTCTAAACTGGAGATTCTTTTCCCATTTTACAAGTCCCACACTTGGGGAAAAGATTCAATGTTGTGCAATCACACTGGATGTCCAAAATGTCAACTAGAAGTCTGATCAACATCTCGGGTGCTTCCTATTTACAAAAAAACTACATCTCATACTCCATGTAGTTCTTCATGTTTGTGTTTGTAATTATGCCCTAGGTTACTCTTATGTAGGTTACATGATGATAGGAGGATAGATATAGATTGTACTTATATGTAGAATGAACTCCCCTCTTATGTTGTGTATATAGAATAATCCATCCTTTTCCCCTTATATTGATCTGTTAGATATGTCCTTGTAATGCTCTTGTGCCTTTGATGCAAGCTTAGGTGATGATAAATAATGCTTATAGTTCGTGGACCCTTATTTGAGAGCAATAACCATGTATATATATGATTCCCTTGTTTGAATTTCATAATTGACAATTGAAAGGAAAACCTATAGTTTTAAAAGATGACCAAGAATTAAAAGAGACCAAAAAGAGTAAAAAGAAGTTAAAGAAGGAAAAAAATGCCCATGAGGGACAGGAGCGCCTAGGCACTTCTCTCCTAGCTAAGTGCTAGTGTCTGAGGCCATAAAAAGATAAATTAGTTTAGTGCTAACAAAGCTGTAAGATGTGTAAGACTAATAAAGTGCAAGAGATAAAGCAATCAAAGAGCCAAAAGGAGTTGTCAACCACTAGTTTTCTTGCTTAGAAATCATGTATACATTAGTATGCTTTAGGACCTAAAAATGTACCCAAGTGTATAGATTTTGTGTCTACAAAACTATACAACTTTATATTAAAAGGAAATTATAAAGCTTACCGTAAGAAACCAATCAAGATCTAAATTGAATAGACCTTGTTAAATTAATGGTTATTAATGATTCTTATTGTTATGCTTACAATGTAACCCTTATCATTCCCGATAAAAAAATAAATTTATATATCATGCAATTTTTAGATTCTGTAATATCTAGTTAAATTTAGAGTATTTTGTAATTGAAAATATTAAAGGTTAAGAGGTATATTTAGTTATGTGTTAGGTGTTAGAATACTAAAATTAAATGTAATTGTGTTATCTCATTAAATCTCAATGTATATAATTAAAGTTCTAAATTTTGTGTGAAGTAAATGTTTTGGTAGAGCAACTACATAGCAATATTTGATATTAAAAACATTGTATTGTATTCAAAGACACTATTACATATTTATATAGGAAGATATTTCCTTTGCATGGGATAGTGAGATCCCTACAATTTCTCACCTACTAAACTCTTCGCCATACAAAATATATTATTGTTATAACAATATATACTATTAACCAATAATCTAACCATATTAATGTATTAACCATACAAGAACTTACAAATAGTAAATATTAAGTTACCATCTAGTAAATAGCCCATAACCATGTGAATACTAAATTCCTAAAATTCCCCCTAGTGTTTACATGGTAGAAAAACATTCACACTCATTCTCGTAGCTTTTACCTATGTGCACTCATGATATTTGTACATCACTCAAAATGAAGGTAGTAGAAGTAACACATCATCTTCTTATCAACCATACACTTCTAGGAATACATCTGACTAAACTAGTGTGGGAACATGTATAGGAACCATCTTCTTATCAACCAATCACTGTAGGGAAAAAATCTATCCTACTCAGGTGGGAACTCAAGAAGGAACCATCTGCACAACCTTCAATGGTTTTACAAAGGTTTACCACAAACCTAGGTATGAATAAGAACACACCTGATTGTTTAACCTCTTCAAGTATCATGATGTTGCATTTCACTGTGCTTTTTGTTCTTCACTATGTTATTACATCAGGGAAGTACATATGAATCACTTATCAACATGAACACAAGAACACAATGCAAAAAAACATGAACAAATATAGGTACATTGAAAATTGAAGCATACCATAACAAACACGTAATCTGAAAAAACTTCCACCACAACTTCATGTGGCCCCATCATTGGTGACTCAAACGAGGTCATTGATTGACCTCCACCCTCATGTGCCTCCATCCTCAAGTATCACACTACTCACTCAACAAATCAAACATTGAATCTTATCAATTTCCACATTATACTTATTCTTATATCCCCCTTGTAATGTAAAACATATTTTATTGGATGTTGGGTTTTACCGAAAATGCACCCGTAAGGCAAAAAGTATTGTCTACAATTTTGACTCTTTTTGAATAAAAAATTAATTTAGACTCTTTTAGAATACGACAAATGATGTACTTGACAATGTCTTAATGACACTTCACAACTCAATAATTTAACTACTAATACATGGCTTTTTACAAAGACCAAAAACTTTAGCATTGACTATGATGACAAATTTACGAAAATTACACTATGATAAATAATAATCTATATTTAAAAAGTCTATTACTTTTTAAATAATACTATAAACTACAATTTGTATAAACCTATTGACAATAAAATAGAGTAACATTGTTTTAGACACCAAGATTTTAAATTTTAACCAACCCGATTACAACAAAGACACAAAAGTATACAAATTTGAATCTTATCTTTAAGTAAGAATAGAACCATGAGATTAACAACTAAACACCAATATTAAATACGAGACTAACATAGTTTGCATAGAGTTGTGGATGAATGGGTGGCTTGACTTGACACATTTTTAATGCAAGAGGACCATGGAAATAAATCAAGTATTTCATGTTATGTTGGCAAAAATCACCACATCATTCCTTGTGAATAGTAGTGTGGATGCACAATGCTGATGGAACATGAAGATTCAAATAGTGGAATTAGGAAAATGGATGGTAATGCGAGCAAGATCAAGATGTGAGTTGTGAAGAAATTTTATCTACGGATTTCATCAAGTAGATCTGTACATAGAATGTTTCCTATGCGCAAATCCTCACTCTTCTCTCCATCCATAGGGAATTATAGTTGTCCCTACACACACAATTATCTCTCCATTATAAGATCAATAATATCCTTTGATACCAAATGTTTTGGTAGTGAAATTACAGAGCAATATTTGATATTAAAAACATTGTATTATATTCAACACACTATTACATATTTATATAGGAAAATATTTCCTTTACATGTGATCTTGAGATCCCTAAAATTTCTCACCTACTAACCTCTTAACCATATGAAATATATTATTTTTATAACAATATATTATACTAACTAATAATCTAGCTATATTATCATATTAACCATATGGTAACTTACAAAAAGTAAATATTAATTTACAGTCTAGTAAATAGCCCATAAAATGATTAGCACAAAGCTAAGTATCTTGACAAGTGCAAAGAGCGTGGAGCTTTCCCATTGGATAGGGCTTTGCATTCGACAAGATCTATATGTGAATATTGATAGTTGTGAGGACTATGGAGTTCTCTTATTGGTCAATGTTTCACATGTGTCGATCCGAGATCAAAAGGGTCTCACAACACGTAAGGGTGTGGAAGGTTTCTATTGGTTTGTGGTTCACACTCGATAAGATTGATAACAAAAAGGTAAAATGTGAATTTTATGTGGAGATTTCTAATTATTCTTAGTTTCACATCGGAGAATTAAAGAATTATAGAGCATGAACCCGTAACCGCTTAAATATCGACACATGGAGGCATTTCAGTCAAATTAATGGTAATGGATTTGAGTAGATTTCAAATCCATGAAGAACTGGAGCTAATTAAACTTTCGGTGTGCATTTTCGATAGTCAAAATAGTATGAAGAGACAGGGAACTATATATATTCATGACAATGTATATTTTTAGTAAGATAATACACAAAGAAAGAAAGACAAAACAACAACTCAAGAAAATAGAATCCATGTGCAGTAGTACAAAGAGAAAAGAAGAAAGACAAAAAGAATATAGAAAAGGAATTTATAGAGCATTAGCTCGAGAGAATATTGTAAAAGAAGAAAAAATAATATACAATAGTCATAGCTCTGAGTTTGTAAGAATATTTCTAAATCAAATATAATAGCTATTTTCTAGTGTGATTTTTGTTTTGGTTGTGTCTTTCCCTGTGTTGGGTACACTTGGCCCTAAATTTTGCCAAAAATTGGTATCGAGTGAGTTTGTTTGAGCTATTGAGATTTTATTTTCTGGGTTGTGTTGTAATGCCTTCTAGTAGCAGTAACTCATGCAAAAACCCCTAATATTTGATGGGAATAACTATACTATCTAGTATATTAAAATTAAGACATTATTTTCTTCTCAAGAACTATGGGAACTAGTTGAAGGAGGATATATAGAGGTAGAAGACCAAGCTTCTTCAATGCACTCATACAAGCTCAAAATAATTCTTTGAAATCAAATAGAAGAAAGTATGCAAATAATTTAAGCTATATTCAAAATATTGTCACTAATTCAATTTTCCCAAGGATAGCAATAGCTATAAACTCTAAGAAGGCATGTGATACCTTGTAGAATGTTTATCAAGGAAGTGACACAGTGAAGATAGTCATATTGTAGATGTTGAGGAGAGACTTTAAGACCCTTCTCATGAAATAATCAGAATCAATAAATGATTTTTCACAAGAGCAATGACCATAATCAATCAGATGAGGAATAATGGAGATGTGGTTGAAGAACATAGGATCATAAAGAAGGTATTGAGGAGACTTCCAACCAGATTTGATCCAGTTGTGGTTGCAATAGAGGATTCTAAGGACTTGAAACAAATGATTATTGATGATTTAATGGGTTCTTTGCAAACGCATGAACAAAGGATGAGTAGGTCAGCCAAATCCTCTAATGAACAAGAATTAAAAAAAACACAAATGTTAGAGGCATTGGGAGAGGAGTATACAAAAAAAGGAATAAGAGGATTTAGCAACCAACAAGAAGGTGGAAGATACAACTACTAACAAGATCCATAGAAAAGAGGAAGAGGAACAGGAAGAGGAAGAGGAAGGAGAAACAACACTTCCATAGGTGGTTCATCACAAAGTTATGATAAATCAAATGTACAATGCTACTATTGCAAAAATTTTGGACATTATACAAGTGAATGTAGAAAGAAATAATATGATTTGAGAAATAAAAATCATAATGCAAGATTCTCTAATGAAAAATAAGTTGAAACTAAAAAGAATGAAAAGAGTGGAACTTTCCTTCTAACTTGTAATGTAGCTAAGAAAGGAAATAAGAAATTTTGGTATTTAGATAGTGCATGCAACAACCATATGTGTGGAAATAAGGAAATGTTCACAAAAATAGATGAAGAAATCATATCTGAAGTAAATATGGGAACAAATGACAAGGTTCCTATGATGGGTAAAGGAATTGTATCCATTCTCACCAAGAAAAGAGATACGAAGAAGGTTCATAATGTATTTTATGTCCCATGGTTAAAGTGTAACCTACTAAGTATTGGGTAAGCTTGTCCAAAATGAATATAATGTGAAGTTTAAAAATGGAGAATGCATTATATATGATAAAAGCGGAAGGAAAAAAAAATTACAATAGTGCAGATGACACAAAATCGAATGTTTCCCTTGAGGATGCAAAGTGTAACAACAGGTGCAACATTGTTCAAAATAATATCTATTAATCAATCCAATCTTTAGAATCTCATGTATGTGAATTTGAGTTATGATGGATTGAATGTTCTTAATAAAATGAAAATTGTTTAAGGGATGCCTCCTATTAAACAACCAGACAAAGTATCTAAAGCTTGCATATTGGGGAAACAATATAGAAATGTTTTCCCCTTAGGTAAATGTTGGAGAGGAAGCTCACCTCTTAAGCTAGTACATTCAAATTTGTGTGTTCCCATGAATACTCCCTCCTTATATAAGAGTGTGTATTTCATTACTTTTATAGATGACTTCGAAGAAGAACGACATGGTTTTATTTCTTGAAAAAGAAATTAGAAACATTTGTTGTATTCAAACAATTTAAGGCCATGGTTGAGAAGAACATTGGTCATTATATAAAGAAATTTATAATGGATAAAGGGGAGAGTATATATCAAATGAGTTTTTAAAATTATGTAAGGAGCATGAGATCAAGAAATAATTTACAAAAAAGTATACACCGCATCAAAATGATGTAGCTAAGAGGAAGAATAGAACCATTCAAGAAATGACAATAAGCATGATGAAAGCTAGAAGATTGTATGATGAATTTTGGGTAGAAGCAGTTGGGACAACAATCTATTTGCTGAATAGATGTCCTACAAAGAGTGTGAGTAACATGATACCTTAAGAAGCATGGAGTGGAAGAAAGAAAAGTGTTGAACACTTGAGAGTTTTTGGGTTTGTATCATTTATACATGTGCCCAAGGAAAGAATATCAAAGTGAGATAATAGAGGAAAAAATTGTATTTTTATTAGATATAGAGAACAATATAAAACTTACATATTGTATAATCCAGTCACAAAGGAAATGATAATAATCTGGGATGTTAAATTCATTGAGGAAGAATCTTGAGGAGATGAAAAAGAAGTGGATCAGCCAAAATAAAATATAAATGCACCAATCATTGATGTTGAAACAACAGATGGAAGAGAAAACAACACACCAAGTTGGACACCCATTTCACAAAGGGGTGAATCTTCAAATGCAAAGAGCCAACAAAACATGTAATTACCAGAAAATGAATCATCTTCATCATCATCTGACTCATTCTAGTAGTAAGGTCGAATGAGGATTTTTAAAGAGATCTATGAACAACAAAGGTATTCAAAAAATGAAGATGAAATGATTAATTTTTCTCTACTTTTAGAAGCAGATCCTATTTATTTTGAAGAAGCAATCAAGGATAATAAATGGTGTGAAGCAATGGATGAAGAAATGCATTCAATAGAGAATAATGAAACATGGGAGTTAGTAGATCTTCTAGTAGGAAAGGAAGTCATTGGATTCAAGTGGGTTTATAAAACCAAAACTACTCCTGAAGGAAAAATTGAAAGACATAAGGAAAGGTTAGTTGTCAAAGGCTACAAAAAGACCTGGACATGATTATAAAGAGACATTTTCTCTAATAACAAGGCTAGAAACAATGAGAACAATTATTTGCATAGCTTCTCATCACAAATGGAAGGTCCATCAAATGGATGTTAAATCAACTTTCCTAAATGGAGTGTTGGAAGAATAAGTGTATGTGGGATAACCACCTGGTTATGAAATCTTAGGGAATGAGAGAAAAGTATACAAGCTCAAGAAAGCATTGTATGGACTCAAAAAAACACCAGAGGCTTGTTACAATAGGATAGAATCCTATCTAATTAGCAATAGATTTAGAAAAAGCAATAATTAGCCCACACTCTACATCAAAGCAAACAATGGTAAGATTTTAATTTTTGTTTTGTATGTAGATGATTTAATTTTATTGGAAATGCAAGAAAGCCCATATATGAATTTAAATCAGCCATGAAGAAATAATTTGAGATGACTGATTTGGGATTGTTGAAGTATTTTCTTGGCATTGAGGTCAAAAAATAGAGCATGGAATATTTATTTCTCAAGAAAAATATGCAAAATAAATCTTACAAAGATTCAAAATGTTGGACAAAAAACCAACATCTACACCAATAGAGATAATTCTAAAATTGAAAAAGATTATTGCAACAACAATGTAGATCCTATAAGGTACAAAAGCATGGTAGGAAGTTTGATGTATTTAACTACAACTAGACCAGATATAATGTATGCAGTTAGTTTAATTTCTAGATTCATGGAGACACCAAAAGAGACACATTGGAAAACAGAAAAGCATATTTTGAGGTATGTAAATGGCTCAAGAAATTTTGGAATTCTATATGTTGCTAATGATGATTTTCAATTAGTTGGATACACAAATAGTGATTGGGCAGGTAGCCTAGATGATAGAAAGAGCACATCTAGATATGTGTTCAATGTTGGATCAGAAGCCATTTTATGGGCTTTGAAGAAATATTCAATTGTTTCATTGTCTACAATAAAGCAAAATATATTGCAGCAAACTCAACCACTTGTCAAGTAATTTTGTTAAAGATAATCCTCTCATATTTGCATGAAAAGTAACAAGAAGGTTCTGTTATTTTATATGATAATATGTATTCATTTTTATTGTCAAAGAATCTAGTCTTCCATGGATGAAGCAAACATATAGCTATCAAATATCCTTTTATTCATGTACTGGTTGAGAAAGGAGAAATTGAGCTTAAGTTTTGTAAGTCAAAGAAACAATTAGTTAAAAAATTTACTAAACCTTTGTCAAAAGAAAGGTTTGAGTGTTTAAGAGAAAGTATGGGCATCGTAGATGTCTAGGACTTGAAAATTAGTCCTTGAATAGATTTTGTTTGGCTCAAGATTAAGGGGGAGTGTCGAATTTATGGATCTATAATCTTGAGCCACCTATAGGTATTTCAAACTTGTTTTTCCCTCACCCCCACCCGTTTTCTGACAAGAATTTATTTATTTATTGGTCGTTAGTTATTTTTTAATTTTTCCCACTGATTTGACAGGCCACATGGTGTTTTTCTAGCTTCTTTTTATTCTAAGTCTTCGGGAGAACATAAGTCTGCAAAATTAGTTCTATTTAATATATCTGTCAGGACTAGGCTCTTAGTCAAGGTGAGTCATGGAGATCTTGACCATCCAAGGTAGGAAACATGGCACGATTTTTCCACTCTATAGTGATGGGCTTTGATGGACATGAAACCCATGGAATGAGGTGGAATTTATATTTCATTAGGTTCAATCTAAGTCTAAGAAGTTAGCATATATACACCAATGAAGGGAAATACACATGACTACATTTTAATGGAGCCAACAGTCAAAGTAATTGAAAATAAAGAGTTGTGATGCAAATCCACAACCAATAAATGATTAACACGAAGCTAAGTAGACTGATAAGTGTGAAGATCATGGAGATTTCCCATTGGATGGGACTTTACATTATGACAAGATCTATATGTGAATTTCCATTGGAGGACCGCGGAGTTCTCTTATTGGCCAATGTTTTGTGTGTGTTAGTTCGGGATCAAAAGGGTCCGCAACAAATAAGGGTTCTGAATGTTTCTATTGGTTTGTGGTTTGCATTTTAACAAGATTGATAACAAAAAGGTGAAATATGAATTTTATTTGGAGATTTCTAAATGGTCTTAGCTTCATGTAGGAGAATTGAAGAATTATAAAGCCCAAACCTGCAACCAATTAAAGACCAACACATGGAGGTATTTCAGTCAAATTAATGGAAATGGATTTGAGAAGATTTAAATCCACAAAGATTTAGAGCTAATTAAATTTTTGGTTCCATGTGTCGATGGTCAAAAAAGTATGAAGACACGAGGCACTATATATATTTATGAAAACATCTATTTTTAGCAAGATAATATACAAAGAAAGAAAGATAGAGCAACAACTCGAGAAAAAAAGAGAGGAGGAAAATAGAATCCACATGCAACAACATAGATAACAAAAGAAGAAAGACAAAGAATATAGTAGAAGAATTTATAGAGTATTGGCTTGAGAGAATACTATAAAAGAAGAAAAATAATATACGAGTCGTAGCTCTAGTTTGTAAGAATATTTTAAAATCAATATAATAGCTATTTTTGCTGTTTTTGTGTTTTGGCTATGTCTTTCCATGTGTTGGTTGCAATTGGCACCAAATTTTGCCAATAGAATATAGTAATAAAATAAAAAATAGTGTAGTATTTCAGTGATTTTTTTTGTTAGCGCTAGCATATATTTATGAAATAGAATTCCCATACCACCAAAAATAGGGCACATTGATATTATGATCAATAATTATATCATCATATGGTTCTATTTATCACCTTATCATGTAATCATCGTAAAGACAAACTATAATAATAAAGTGATAGATCAATTTTATTTCATAATTTATATAAGAAAAGAAATTTTTATTAATAGAAGTAGAAGAGGTGCTTTTGGTTCAATTCTTTGTTTCCTAAGTTGAATTAAAAACTAAATAGTGATAAAAATTTAAACTTTCATAACTTATTTTGGATTATGAAAGATATTATATGAATGTATTCCTTACTCACCCTGATATAAAAATAGCATTAATGAAGGTTCCTTTTCCCGAAATTCTTGTTGGAGTATCATTTCCACTCCATATTTTGATATAAAGTTTAGAGATACAAGGTTTTTTCCCTCCCCTAAAATCTTATAAAATCCAAATGTTTTTTGAATACATGGATTTCCATCAGGATATATTCTCCTCTCTAATACCAAAATAGCATAGCATTATAATAATTTTGTTGTGAGGGAGCACCAGTTGTACTTCCCCTATCTATAAGGTGGTTATGTGTTATGGTATATTCCTTCTTGGCATCTAAATTCATAAAAGGATATGGATATTCTTCAGCTAGGAAGACATCAACATTCATGGAAAGATATGCATAGCTTGAAAATATAAAGCCCCAAAACGTACCAAATGAATTAGAGAAGGTTTTTATATTTTATAACATTAGAGATATAGATATTTCTAAATTAAGAGTTTGATTCCATCCAACATTTGAAAATAAAGAATTTTCCTCTCTATTCACATGGTGGATCATAGTGTGATCCAAAATATTCTTTTTCATGGAATGTAATTGATAACCTCATTAAAAATATATGACACAATTAATTTTAGAGATCTTTCTCCATAATAATGAATGCGAGACTATTTATAGCCCAAAAAAATAAAAAAATTCAAAATTTATTTTTTCCTTAAATAAAATTATATCGAGCCAAATAAGACAATACAACCTCAAAATAATGGTGGGTCAAAATTAACAAGAAGGAAATTAGTTGTAATAAAGTTTTCATACTCACATATATAAATGAAAATTATGGGAAGTGTTTTCTCACCTACTAGTGTTTTTTTGAAGATGATGGATAAGTGGTAAGATTGAATATTTTCAATAACTTGTTCTAATATATGAGACCATAGGGTATATGAATATTTTACCTTGTGGCTTAGTTTGAAACATACAATCAGTCACACAAATTTAACACATCTTGTATAAGTCCTTGTACAATAGACATTTCATAGGTCTACAATGAATAGGACTCATGTCATATAAAAATTACTAGTCTATTAGTGTATGAGCATTGTCAAAATGGGTTTTTTATTTGGTAAGTTTAAGCCAACCACTTTTCAATCAATATTTTCTATGTTAATAAAACCAATGTTAACTATTTTTTTGAAAACATATTAGGATTTAAGTGTAATATTCATTTACCTATTTTTCATTTTTTACCTTACAATTTTTTAATCATTGTATCTTCTTAATTGCATAAATATAATACGATCATCATGTTATATTATATAATCTATTTTTATTTGCATTAGTATATATTTAACATTTATATTATTATTATTCAATATCTATGAAGAGGAAAACCTAGAGTATATACCCTCTAAGGCTTTAGATAATGAATCTTAGATCGTGTTTAGGTATTTCTGAATTAGAATATGACATGTTATCTCTAATATTATTTGAGTTGCAATTGGAACTTTCACATATGAAAAAAATAAACGTAAGTAAAATTTAGCAACTATTAATGACATTACCCCATTATTAAAATACTTATTGTCTTTCCCCATAGCCAAAAATAATATCCACTCACATCATTGTGGGAATTCATAGGTATATTGACTAAATCCAATAGAGTATAATGTCATTGGGGAAGGTATATGTGGATAATAATACCTTCATCTCATGTTAGAAATAACTATGGGTAGAACATAATTATTTTCTCAAGTTAATTATCTATCTCATTTTTTAACTTTCAAGTTTTAGTAAGATTTATGTCATTTTTCTAGTGTGATTTTAATTATATTTATGTTGCTTAACATTTTATTATTAATTTGAACAAGTGTAAACTATGAGACTACATGTTTGGAGAGCTTAGTATAGAATATGAAAAACCTCCTTGGTATGGATTATAGTTTTCTTGAAAATTGTCTTGCAAAATTAGAATACAATGGATGTATATCTCAATTCTTCTAATATTTTTCTAAATCTAATATCCAATGAAAACCACATCCACAATGTTTAATGGTCCTTTTTTTTTTTTTTTATAACTAGCTTACGAATACGTCATATATTATGTGGTTTTAATCTTTATAAGTTATAAAGTTACATTAGGATCTAAAATGACTTATAGTATAATTTGAAGCATTACACACATTTCATTTGATAGTGTTACAAATTATATTTTATATTAAAAATTTGGTACATATGTACTTACATCCTTTCTTATGGGTTGATTGAATGTGTGTGGTCTAATATTTGTTCAAAGGAATTTAATGGTCGTTATTATGATCAATTTTGCAGTATTACTTTTCACTAGTTATTGAGATATGAGCATTGGCTCTTCTTCATTTTGAGGAAGAGCTAGTATAGGAGTAGAAATTTTATATAAAAATATAAATGTTCACCCTCTTTTCAATGACACTCATCTTGAATTTCATAGGATTGGTTTACAGTGGTTACATTGGGAAATGTTTTTTAAAATATGAAATGAAAACATGTGATTTTATATTCCACTGTAAGAATTGAATCAAAATAGGAGGAATTTAACAAAATCTCACATTAGGCATGGGCACAATAGTAGTTTTGGTTTTTTGTGAGGAACACCCTCACAAAAAGATCCTTTCCTAAAATATACTTTTGGACTTGGTATTTTTTTCTTGTTTTGATGACATCGACAGAGATTCATGTACATGACATATGTAATTATCAGTGAAGTTGCCTCAATATTTTTAAATGCAGCGTTGAGTGTACTAAAGTACAAGTAATATAAGTATAGATTTTGTGGGTAAATGAAATCAATTAAAATAAAATACTAAATTTTAATTGAAATGTACCTTTTATTTTGTGTATCTATCTTGTAGATGTAAATTAGTTATCTTTTGATATTGCTCAATAGGTTATTTTGTCTTTATCATGCTCTATAATAAAATACAAATTTTTCCTTTATGTTGGTGTATATAAAATTCATCAAAGGAGCTTGAGGATAATAAATTACCATATATAAACACCTAAAATCCTATGTTCTAATTTAAACATAAATTGAAAAAATTACACTAACTCTTTTCTTCTTGTATTAATTAATGAAACTCCATTAATTAAATAATTTCTCCTCTTTCATATACTAATTAATGGAATTTTATTAATTAAAATCCTCTTCCTTTGTTAATATTTATTAGATATGGTTAATACCTAGGTTTAGGAAAATCTAGTAACCTTACAACCGGATGATATTTTACAAGAAACAACAAAAATAAAACCAACCATAGCACACATGCCCAATAACAAACTATCGACAAAAGTTAGCACATAGTCGATTAACTACACCCAAAGAAAACAAAAGAGGACAAAGGAAGACATCAACTAGTAGAAGGAAATACAACCACCCAAGCCAACAAAGAGAAATATTTCTCATAGTTTGAGTAATTAAACATGGTTACCATGGTAGTATAAATGCCAATCAATATGTTTTCTTGTTTAATGACACTCCTCATTATTTTGCACAATCCTCCACCGACCTCCTCAACAACCTTCTTTAGATTTTTATTACCTTTATGTTGAAGCGAGGCCAAATATTTTTCCTCTTTCTTCTTCACTTACATAAAATCTGAGATTTTTCTCTTAGTACTCCCCTTATACCCCTCAAGGGAAAATTTCACTAGGCTAGGTGGGGTTTTCAACTAGATCCTGCTAGCCTTACCCTTTTTCTAGTAAACTTAAATTTTCCTCCATCCTTACTCTCTCTTATACTTAACTCTTCCTTGTGGAAGTGGTTATATAGGGATTTGAAATATCTAATTTCTTCCTCCAATGTATTACGCTAACATCTAATTAACATAAGAACATCAAATGCTACAAGAGATAATGAATGGGACACAAAATTCATATTTCATTAACTCTTCAAAATGTCTTCATAAAAGAACACAAAGTTTCTTTTAAAAACAAATCTTGCACACAAGAGTATTTCCTTCTCCTCTCTCAAAGTCACCCTTACAAATGATCCTGTAAATTCCTTTTATAACCCAAAAGTTGGTTACAAAGTAGTTAGGATTTACATGAACATTAAATGAGGGCACCTTAAGTGACTTTGAATTTTTCAACCAACCTTTAAAAAGTAACTTAAAATTAGAAACCACTTAAGTTATCAAAAGTTTTCCAAAAGTGAGTTTAACAATAACATCACTTTGAAATACCATTTTAAAACATATAACAAGACCCAATGCCTTATCCATTAAAGTGGGGTCCGCCTATCTCAACTGTATGAGAAATGGACTCTCCCACTTTGTTAGATACCAGAATACTATCTCCTCATCCCATGGGTGAAATTAGGATCTGTCACCTTTTCCAATTGAAAAGATCTGAACATTTCCAATGTCTTGAACATCTTCTCTTCTTCAGGAGGTTCACTCGGTTGAAGCACAACCTCGTAGAACACCTACAATTCCAAAATCCTACCTAGAATATCATTTAGATTGACCATTTTCGATTGAGCAATCTCAAATAGGTTCCTCAATTTGATACAACGTTCCATTGAAGTAGAGGAGAAATTGATGGTAGGAATGTACATGTCTTTAAACAATTGTGAGAATTTTTAATAACATGTTTTGATGGATTCCTTTAATTATGCTCATCCTCAAGATCACAAGGTATTTTGGCTATGAATTCATGAATTAAGGCGAGATAAGTGAATGCTTCACTACATATGCTCTCGTAATGAATCATGGAATATTTGAGAAGTGTCTTTTGTGACTTGAGGTTCGACACCAAAGAAAGTGTGTCCCTTGACATTCGAATTCAAGGATCACTTCAAAAGTTCTCATTCATACCAAGCTATGCTCTTTTCTAAAATCAGTTGATTCTTTCCATCAAGAGAGAATTCATCTGTCTTAGTATGATAAATTTAGGGAAATGGAGTGAAGGAAATGACATTGTATGAGGGATCAATCAAATCATCAACATCATCTACTAGTGAATCTGGATGATCTATGATGCGAGAAAACCTTAATTTGAGAAAGGGTCATGTGAGATAATTCTCACCTTATTACTTTGTGTTCATCTGAGTACAAAGCCCAAAAGTCTTCCATGGTGGGATTGTGCTAGTAATTTTCTCCAAGAACATTTTTCATGTATCCATTGATGTCAAATTGGGATCTCTTTACAAATGGGTTTATGGTAATGAGATAAAACTCCTTCTCCATGAGTTGTGCACTGAAGAGATTCGGGAATTGGTATTCCCCAATTTGGATTGGGAAGTGGATGCTTGAATGATGTTTTTCACTGAGAAGACAATGAACTTGGAAAATTTGTCACGCAAGCTCCATTAATGCCCACTTATCACTGAAAAACTTGGGGATCTTCCACGAAGTGCCTATAAATCCACTCACGTGAATATAGGAAAAGGATGGGAACTAAATGACCCATGTTCCTCATTGAGAAATGACCGCCATGACATCCTTAGCAAATCTTTCTTTTGGATTCCTATTTAGTTTTATAATCACGTAGAAGGTGGAAGCATCATTAACTCTTCTTAAGTGATGAGATCTATTCTTGAAACTCAATTGCGGATAATAATGGAAAACACTATTTGATGGAACCATCATGTATTTCATCTCTAACCCTAAAAACAACTTCCTTTTGGCCACCGCATAGGTTAGGTATGATGTCATGTAGAAATTCCCAGTCATCTTCACGTTGATCAACTCTTTGTGAAGAGTGTCACTAATGATGGTGGCCCAATCTAAAAATTCCCTATTTGTAAGGATGATGTAGATGAACTAATACATCCATGGGTGAAAAATCCTGGAAGAGGGGAGACTGAAAACTTATCTCAGAAGAGTGATCATATCATCGATTGTCTCCACAAATTCAATGCGATACAATTCCTTTGGAAACCGGTCAACATGAGTCCTCTTGGTCACCAATCGATTGTTGTTGACCATCTTGGTCCACCTGAGGGGTTCTTCATCCCAAAAATTTTATACTAAATTTCAAGTTATGTCAACATTCTTAGGGAAATTGGGGATGTTGAGAAATTCTTTGATGTTCTCTAGTGTGATCAAAAGGAAAGGCTCATGATTATCCTTGAAAATTTCTAACCTTTTAGGATCATCATTCTCTATGCAGGTGATGATTAGCTCATGGAATTGCACTAAAATAGGAAAATCTACTGCTTGAGGTAGACCACTATGATAGAGTCTATATGAGAATATGGTTTTCCCCTTGGCTTTCACCCGATCACAAAATTGTGTTACGTTGATGTGGCCAAGATCAGTGTCAGTGATATTGTCATATACAAACTTGATGGAAGTGGGAGGAATGATCCCTTGGAATTCGTATTTGAGTGCGGACTTGTTTGACCTTTCTACTAGCTTCTTTGACTTTCCTACAGATTTGTTAGATTTTTCAGCCATTACAAATTTGAGGGAAAACAAAACAAGCATGAAAAAGCGTGTCGGGTCTTAGTCTCTAGAACACCATTACTGCAAGAAAAATATGGCTCTTTTTATTGTTATTATTTTATAAAAATAAAGAGAGCAACTCCAAATTTACAATTTGTTTACAAATGACAATATGAGCTTGAGTTAGTTCTAGGTGAAACCTGATTTTGGAGGTAATAAAATATTTTGTTTTAATTATCCTCATGAGTTTGATCATGCATGATCTCTCCCTTACACTAGTGAATGCATTAAAATGCGCGGGAAATATCTAAAAAATGTTTGTGGCCTCTTTATTTCTCATATGTTGATAGTCCTCTCCATGTGGGATATTTACTTTATGATCATTGTGTGATATTTTATATTCGACAACTATGTGAGAAATGCTTTCGGGCTCGCGCTTTTCGTTTTTTGTTTTAAACCACTTGGAAAAAATAATTGTGTGGACTTTTTCTTTTCCATACTTCCTTGATTGCATGAACAATTGCTCCTCTTCTTGAAAATGTGTGGCTTTTGTTTTGAGCCTGCATATGGTTATTTGTTGCCTCTGGTTGACCAATGCATGGTCCTTTTTTAAATGTTTGTGTGGCCTTTTCTACCTCTATTGTGAATTTTATTTGGATGGTGGGCTTCCATGATTACGTGGCTATCTTTTCCTAGTTCTTGGATGGCTATGTATAACTTTTTACCGAGGATAAATGCGTAGAGAGTTACTTCTTCCAACATGTGGGCCTATGGAAAATACATTCCTTCTTACTCTGCGTGAACAATGCCTTGGATAATGTGTTCCACCTCCCTTTGTGCGGTGATTTTATTCTCTATTAGGAATGCATGGATTTGGCTGCCTTTGACCTACATTCATAGTGAATGTGTTATGAATCCTTAGAAAAATATTTCTTGAAAGCTTCAAAACTTATTCTCTGTCACAATATTGCACTCACATGACTTTGTTGTAGAGTTCTTGTAGAGACATTAATAATATCCCAAAAGTTTCTTCATTTGTAAATGCGTCTTCCTTCTTCTCGGTAATAACCAATTTACACTTTCTTTGGGTAGTGGGTATTAAATTCTAGGGGAATATGGGAAGAATTTAACTAGTTTCCCATGATAATGGCAAAGTGGGTTGGAAATTCCCCTCCATTTCCCCACATGGGAAAATGGGAGATATTTTTCGTTTGACATCCGGTTGGGTTGGAAATCAACAAGGGAATTTCCCACAAGCGGGGGAAAATGGAAAATTTCCAAGAAAGAGAAAAATGGGAGCGGAGAGCCAACTTGGCATTCCCAACAATTGGAGGCGGAGTTTTAATTGCCTGAACAATGGAAAAAACAAGAAAAGTTCTTCCAAATTTTTTGATCAATGAGGATTAAATTAATATTTATTAATTAAAAACCCTAAAATTTAATAAAATTAATTTTATTAAATAACAAGGTAAATATTAATTAAATATTAATTAATTAATTAAAATGCGGTTTATGAAATAGTGGGAGAAGTACTTACCTAAAATGGATGAAACGAAGGCCAAAATGATTAGAAAAATAAAACAATCACGATGAAGGTGATAAGCCATGAGAAAGGACACTTTTGATTTTTTTAAAATTTTCATGCTATAATTTTGTGAAGTCAAAATTAGCTGATAACAACTGGCTCTTATTGGGGATAAGGACTTCACAAATGTAGCAACGGATTCAGACCCAAAAATTTAATGAACATGATCTTTAAAAATATGATGCACAAAAACGGGACGACAAAAGAGAGGAAACCAAAAAATAGGAAAAGGAAACGAACAAAACCCTAATTACCCATGTATATATGAAGGAAAACCTGTTTTCAATTTTTATAGTGCTTGAGATATTACCCAATCTAGGGTAGAGGAAAATGAGTTCCATTAGGATATGCCAAGTAATAGGTTCTATCTCCATAGAAATGCCTGATTTTGAAAGGGCCTAGCCATAACAAATCAAACTTCTTGTGCTTTCCTTTTGGTTCACGCCTCTTATCCCATAGAAGAACTAGGTCATTGATTTGAAATTGTCTCTCCTTAGTTTTTCTGTCGAATAATTTCTTTACTCGCTACTTGACTTCTCTGCTCTTCAAGCTTGCTTAGGAACATGATCCTTTTATCCAATGCATTGGTGAAGCATTCATCATCAACTTCTTGAGCCAATCATAATGTTGGTAACTCCAATGTGATGGGAATTTGAGCATCGGTTCCATACAAGAGTTGGAATGGAGACATTCCAATTTCTCTTTTGGGAGTTATGCGGTCAGCCCACAATGCATCATATAATTTTTTGTGCCAAGTTCTTTGATTTTCTTCACCAATTTACGCATGATAGTAATGATGTTTTTGTTACTGGATTCTTTGATATTTTCCTTGAGGATAGTAATTTGATGAATGAGATAAAGATATCCCATATCCATAAAAAAATTACCATCTCTGTAGAAGATAAATTAGTGGCATTGTCCATCACGATATTTTGTGGAATTCCATGATGAACCAAAATGTTCTCTTTGATGAAGTCACAAATTACCGCAGTAGATGTTTGTTTCACCAGAATAACTTATACCCACTTTATAAATTAGTTGGTTGTCATGAGCACGTGAGTATGACCAGCACTAGAATTTGGGTTCAAGACCCCGATGAAGTCTAAACCCCATTATTGAAAGGGTTCTTCAATGACAACTGGCTTCAAAGGAAAAGTTGTTAATTTAGGTCTTCCAAAAAAATGTTGACAAGCTTCACATTTGGCTACCAATTTTTGAGCATCAAAAACATAGTGAGCAAGTAATAATGCACTCACGGGAATTTTATGAGTTATTCTTGGTCCAGAAATAACCATCTCAAGCATGATTTTGAAAAGATTCAAGCAACATGGGTTATTGTTCCTTATCAACACATCTAAGGAACATGCCATCAATACCTTTCTTGAACAAGGTGTTGTCCCAAACGATGTACCTACTAGATCTTAATTTGATAGATATTTTTCCTTAGTTGTTAGATTCTCAGGACATTCACTATATGTGAAAAAGTAAGCTATATCAGAATACCATTAATCTATGATACTAACAAAAACTACCAGTGGTAAACTTTCTTCAACTAGTTCTTCCTCAAGGTCATTTCTTGGCTCATTCTCTGCGATGAGTTGGAAGATTCCTCTTCCTTGAACCAAATTAGTAGGCTTGATGTCTAAGTAATATTTTTTGATCTTGGAGACCAATTACCTCTTTCATATCTCGGGCTCCTATTGTGTCAACATTGATTTAACTGTGGTGTCTGAAACTAAGACTTTGGTGTGAGAATTCAATACATAGTATCTGAAATGTTTCAAGGATCTAACCACCACGTACGCATGCCTCTCAAGGGGAGTGTAATTCAATTCATGTTTATTAAATCCAAAACTCATGAATGTAATAGGAGATTCAATTCCCTCTTGATTATGCTAAGTCAAGATAGCAGAGATCATGTGTGGGGAAGCATAACAATAAACTATGAAATCATTTTTAAAATTGGGACACACCAATGTAGGAGATTTTTCAATAACATCCTTGATTTTTTCAAATGCTCCCCTACCTTCCTTCGACCATTTGAAGGATTCTTTACCTTTCATCATGTTAGATATTTCTTTGGTTAGCTTGGTAAAATCTGGCATGAACCTCCTCAAAAATTTCACCTTCCCAAATAATGAGTGAAATCTTCGCTTACTTGTAGGTAAGGAAATATTCTTGATAGCTTGGATGCACTCAGGATTGATCTTGGTTCCTTCTTTAGAGACAATATGACCTAGGAGTTTCCTTTCGTAACTTTGAACATGGACTTCTTTGGATTTAGGGAGATTCTATGAAGTCTTCATCTTTGCAATATTTTCTCCAAATATCTTAGATGATCTTCTCGCTTCTTTGAGAAAACCGTCAAGTCATCTAGGTATATTACAATGATTTTGTCTTTATAATCTATGAATGCCATGTCCATATCCCTTTGAAAGGTTGTGTCAACATTGATCAAACCAAAAGGCATTCTTCTATACGCAAACATACCCCAAGGGGTGGTGAACACGGTTTTATGTTGATCTTCCCTAGCTACTTCAATTTGATTATAACTAGAGAAACCATCTAGCATGGATAGCATTTCCGATCCAGTTACTACCTACAGAATATGGTCCATGACCAACAATGGATAGTTATCCTTCAAGGAAGCTTGATTAAGATTGCGGAAATCCACGCAAATCCTAATTTCTCCATTTTTCTTCGAACCAGGACAATATTAGCTATCCAAGTTGAATGTTGAATAGGAAACACTATTCGTGTGTCCAACATCTTTTGAACCTTGTGGAGTATCGTCCCTACTATCTTGGGGTTATACTATCTTTTCTTCTTCCTGAATGGAGCTACACTAGGTTTCAAAGGTATGGCATGCTCCATTTCCCTAGGTTGAAAAGACTTCAAGTCTTCATATGAGTAATCCAAGACATTAGAATATTTAGTAAGGAGGCTTACAAATTTCTTGCACTCCTCAGAGAGAGAAACACTTACCAATGTTGACTAGGTGAGGTTTTTCCTTGATAATAATGTCAACTTCCTCATAGTCATCGAGAATTCATGGTCCTACATGCTCTTTTCTTTGATAAACCTATCATGTTTATCAAAAAGTTCTTCAAGTGAAACCAATCCTTTTGGAATTTTATTTCCTTTGAGATGAATGATACCATCGCCAGGATCCTCACTCTCAAATCCTTAAATGGGTGAGGTCTTCGATTCACGAAATGCATAATCAATTCCTTTAAAGTACAATTGTTCAAAATTATCCTTTTTTTTCTAAGAAGGTAATAATTTGTTGATCATCATTAAAGACTTGCCAATTTTTTGCATTGTCAAGAACGCTTGGCCTAAAAATCATTTCAATGGTGTATTTGTCTTGATCAAACTCTGAATGAGGGATCATCAATGAAGCTGAGGCTGATATAGAATCTACTTTATTCATTCTTTTCACGAGGGACAGATTTTATGAAAAAAGCGTCAAAGGCTTCAATCGCATCCCACACTTTATTTCTGTAGTGTCTTAAGCAATCATTTTTACTTGAAACTGATTTTTTACTTGCTTTATGATCAACTTTGTATCTCCTAAAGCTTTCAAAATTTTGATCCCTTTTTATTTTACAACTTGGAGACCAAGGATTAATGACTCATATTTTATAGTTTTATTAGTATTTGAAAATTGGAGTTTGTAAGAAAAAGGAAATATTTTACTATTTGAAGATATAAGCACCACTCTTGCACTAGAACCTATTTAACAACAACTTCCATCAAACTCAAGAGTCAATATCTCATTGCGATCTTGGTAAGTGACCTCAGGCACATGAACCTATGAATTCATTGTATAATTACCCATACTGGATTTTTGAAATAGGACATGTGTGGGAGGATCTTTGATTTTGTTATCATGCACATTGCCCGAGTCTCTAGTATTAGTTTCCTCATTTCTCCACTAATAAGCATCATATCATGAGACCAGCACATTTGAATCTCACCACCCAGATCTCTAAAAATTTCATGCTTAATAACATACCTTATGAAATGGGAATGTTAGCAACTAGAATGGTTACCTTGACTCACTTTTGAGGAAATTTAGCTAAAGCCATTTGAGAATATTTAATCTTCCCAATCATAGGAAATTTTCTTATCTCCATACAGAACAATAAATGAGTGTCTTGTAAAAGTAAAACCAAGATAATTTTCTACTTTTGTAGGCATCACATTATCCAAAGCTCCATAATCTATAATGCAATTACTTAATTTGTATTCATTGATCAGAAATGACACAAAGAAAGGTTCAACCTTTTCATTTGAAGGTGTAGTGGCCACCACAATATTTTGAGTCTTCCCATCTTTGGGAGTTTTCATAATTCCTTTTGAGGAATGAACAATAGAGTCTCTTTGATAAACTAGACCAATTTCTCAAGTTGATCCTTATTGGACTTCAAGTACTCTGCTTGTGACATGGAAATTTTTGTTTTATTGATATGATCAATAATATCAAATTTGGGAAAAATGACCATACTTGATGTCTCAGATACAAGTTATTTTGAACTTGATGATGGCTCACTTTTGACCTTTGCTTTGGGCTTAGTTGATATTGATGTGGAAGAAGAAACTTTCTTCGTATTTGATTTATCAACTGATTGATTTGGAAAAGGTTCTCCTTTATTTGAGATATATTTGACCTTGGAAACTTCAATCATCTACGAATCTTTAGGAATCTCAATTATTTTAGATTCTTTGGAAGTTTCCTTATTTTTAGATTCTTTAGGAACTTCCCTGGAGCTCTTTTTATCTTCCACCTTAGTGGTACTCTACTCATTTTTTTGAGAGCGTGTGAAGACCACGAAGGATTGAATATTTATATCTTCTACAATTTCTTCAAATTCGTCTTCTTCTTCTTAACGATACTTGAAGAAATGATTATTAATTTCTCTTTTAGGATATTCAACTTTACGTTCGATGTCCTCGATTTTTTATCTTCTTCTTCAACCTCAATGATCTCAACTTCATTGTCATTTTCCTCAATGACATCACACTTTGAGTTAGTCACAGGAGCTACTTCAATAGCAAGACTCGTCAGAGCACCTTGAATTTTGGATTTTTTGGGAACGTATCTTTTCTTGGGATGTCTTTATAAGTAGGAGGTTTACTACTTTGAGCAACTTTCTTTTTCAAAGCTAACATATCATTAGCAAAATTAGTGAGTATATCCTCTAAAGCATTGGGGGTTTCTTGACTCTTTCCCTTGGGGGAATTTTTCTTGAATTTTCCCGCCATGATTAGATCATCCTCAATTTCGATTATAATGGATTGAGCAAGTTCCAAAGTATCCACTCTATCCCTTCTCAGCTGATAACATACTTCTGATTGTTGTTCATTAATAAAGAAACATTTATGTCCGTTAAGGTTCAGGAGAATTCTGGAAGGAAATTTTTTCACCATTTTGTTGAACGTAACCATGAAATACCTCATGGGTTCTATTAGATCTTTCTTCACTTGAGATAGTTAGGCTAAAAGGGCATGTTCATCTTCTACTTTTTGAACCTATCTTCAAACTTAGTTTTCATATCATTCCATTTTGTAATGCATCCATTCGGGAGATGATGAAACTAATCCATGAAAATGTCTTGTAATGTTTCAATGAAGAGGTGAACATCAACATCTTCATATTCTACTGAAAAAACTACACATTTAGCAAAGGTGGAAGTGTGGTCATCATGTGAAGTATTCCCATCTCCATTGAACTTGGGAATGATCTTCATCAATCCTCATGGGAGGTCATGTCTAGCTGGTAAGGCCAATGATCCTATGGATTTCCCCATGGTACGTTAGCAACCATCTTAGAAAAGGTTGTATGTGAGGGTAAAACAATGTGAGAAAGAACAAGTGCTTGAATTGTAGTGATTCCTCCCTTACTTTCTCTTTCAAGACTTGATGCAAGGCTTATAGATTTATGGGGAGTGTTCCTCCTTGGAGGAGATAAATTGAAACCAAAATTTCCTTGAAAATAAAAATTGGATCAAATCGACCTTTTTATTTTTCTCCTCGCGTAAACCTCTTTCCTTCCGCCTTTCAAATCTTTACTTGTGAAAGAATCATTGGCACGTTCCGATCAGATCTAGCCTTTTCTCTTTGCTCTCTTTCTTGATCTCTTTGTGCCTGAATGACTCTAGAAACTCTCATAGCTTAATTTTCTTCATTATCTAATAATGATGTGGTGAGATGAAAATGATAGTCATTCATGTACTTTTCCCAAATATCTTGCCTCAAATCTAATGATATTTCTTTTTGAGTATCTATAAAATGAATATTTGGTTGTAGGATAGGTGAGTTACCTATAATAGTCATACATATTATTGCCTTGGTGGAAGAGGGCCACGTCGATGAACAATGATCAACACGTGTCCAGGAGGTCTTCTAGCCACAAGTGCGGGTGCTCTTCTTATAAGGTCTTCAATGTAGATTTATTTATCAATGGCTCTATTAACAACTACAAATTGCTTCAAGATTTCACCATATTCCCAAGCTACTATTTGAAGGTTAGAAACAATATCTCCATGAAAATATTTATTGGGAACACGATTCGATTGAAGAATTGGATGTTGTGTAGAGGGAATATTCATAAAGATTTAACCAAGAATTGGTTAACAATTCCTAAATCCCTAGCATAATCACTAAAAACTATTAGCAAATGGATTTTCACGCATGAAATTGACATGCAATAGTTAGGGGAAAAGTCCCTCCTCAATGAAGGTGAGGTTTCCTTTATTGAAAAAAAAAACTATATTTACATCTATACATTCAAAATTATATGTGGGGGGTGTTTTGGGACATCAAATGGAAAGAAGTGTGAATGAGGGAAATGAAATGGAATGAAAGAAAGAAATGGAAAGGAATGGATGGAAGAAGCATACAATAGTTAGGTAAAAACAAATCCTAATATTGCATATAGAAGAATCAGAAAATGAATAAATAACTCAAATAAAATGGAGTTTGAATCATCTAAACAAGAATAAATGAAAGGGAACACACATGAGCAAGTAAATATGAGAGCTTAATCACCACGAGCAAGAACAACAAATTAATAACATTAATAGTAAGATTAAAGATACTATACACATGAACTATTTAAACACTAACATCTAATGAACATAATAACATCAAATGATACAAAATATAATAAATGGGACACAAAGTTCATATTTCACTATCTCTTCAAAATGTCTTCACAAATGAACACAAATTTTCTTTCCTAATCAAATCTTGCATAAAAATTATTTTATTCTCCTCTCTCAAAGTCACCCTTACAAATGAGCCCCTAACTTTCTTTTATAACCCAACAATTGGTTACAAATTAGTTAGGATTTACATGAACATTAAATGAGGGCACCGTAAGTGACTTTGAATTTTTCAACCAACCATTAAAAAGTAACTTAAAATTAGAAACCACTTAAGTTATAAACAGTTTACCAAAAGCAACTTTAATAATAACATCACTTTGAAATATCATTTCAAAACATAAAATAAGACCTAATGCCTTATCTATTAAAGTGGGGTTTGCTTATCTCAACCGTATGAGAAATGGAATCTCCCACTTTGTTAGATACCAGAGTGCTATCTCCTCATCCCATGGGTGAAATTAGGATCTGCCACCTTTTCCAATTGAAAATATCTAAACCTTTCCAATGTATGGAACATCTTCTCTTGTTCATGAGGTTAAATTGGTTGAAGCTAAGCCTCGTAGAACACCTAAATTCTAAAATACTATATGGCATATCATTTAGATTGACCATTTTCGATTGAGAATTCTCAAACAAGTTCCTCAATTTGATACAATGTTCCATTGAAGTAGAGGAGAAATTGATGGAATGAATGTACATGTCTTTAAACAATTGTGAGAATTGTTCCTCAACATGTTCTAATGAATGCCTCTGATTATGCTTGTCCACAAGATCACAAGGGATTTCAGTTATGAACTCATGAATTGAGGCGAGAGAAGTGAATGATTCATTGCATATGCTCTCATAATGAATCATGGAATCTTCGAGAAGCATCTTTCGTGACTTGAGATGTAGACACCAAAGAAAGCATGTCCCTCGACATTCGAATTCAAGGATCCCTTCAATGGATAGACTTGTAGATTCCATGTTTGAATCTCTTGTAGACAAGGAAATATCTCATCTAAATTGATATGCTAGAAGCAAAATATTCCTTAAAAGAAAGGATTGGATCTAGGTATGCACTAATGTATTCATGGAGCTTTATGGCTGCTTTGATTGTCTCTCTCCCGAAGATGAGAATTTCCTAGAGCCAGGATTTAGTGACATGGCCAAAAGTGTTTACCTCCTTCAAAATATTGAGTTTTTCTTCATCGGGGGTAGTTACTACATCAGGTACTGGGAAAGTGGAGGATATTGGATTTATCAGATGTTGAGCATAATTCACCAATTGATTCTTTTCGGCCTTGAGTTGAGAATTCCGAGATTTATATTTACCAAGCCTTATTAATACAATATCCATGGAATGTCGGCCCATTTCCATGTTTATTTCCAATGTATAATTCCCAAGTCCAAGCCTGGATACTTCATAGTCAATAGAATTCATGGCATTTTGTTTTTCTTGACTTAGAGAATGGGAATGGCTAGATCCATAAATTTGTTTCCATCGCCATCCATCATTATTCTAAAAAACACTTTAGGCTTCTTGGGGATGACATCATCTGAAAGCTTGGAAAGGGCATCAAAGTCAATATTTATCACCTTGATAACCCTTTTTATTTTCTTGACTTCACAATCAACCCAATAAGGGGCCTCTTTGACCAATTCTACACATAAAAGCTTGAAGTCCAAAGCAACATTCACATTGTTCTCGATATCATTGGATTCTACAAGATTTATTTCCACAACTTCAATCCTTGGGAGATAAATTTGACATCGACCTCTTGAACCTTAGGAGACCTTGAGAAACATCTTTGTGAACTAGGGGTTCAAGAGCGTTTGATATTTGGACCACTTGCACTTGAGTAGACTCTTGTTTGTGACATGGCTGAGTAGTGTTTATTATGATCTTCCTTGAACTATCAATAACGTGAGTAGATGAGTCTCTACTCAAATTTGAAAACCTCGAGACACGTTTTATTTATTCAATAGGGCCAAGACCCTTGGATGTTTCTCCTTGTGACATCTACTTTGGAGAGGTGGATTTTGGAAACCATTATCTCCTTTCTTGATGTGTATGGGTTGATGGTATGAAGATTGAATAAGAATAGGTTTAGTCAGCTGGAGACATCCTCGTTTCGTAAATTTCTATGAACCTGGGGTATGAACTTGGATGGATGGTAACTTTAAAAGTCCTCGTTCATACCATGCTATGTTATTTTCTAGAATTGGTTGATTCTTTCCATCAAGAGATAATTCATTTCTCTAGGTCCAATCAATTCAGGGAAATGAAGTGAAGGCAATGACATTATATGAGGGATCAATAAAATCATCAACATCATCTACTAATGAATCTGGATGATCTATGATGTGAAAACCCTTGATTTGAGAAAGGGTCAGGTGGGATAATTCTCACCTTCTTACTTTGTGTTCATCTGAGCACGAAGCCCAGAAGTCTTCGATGGTGGGATTTTGTTGGTAATTTTCTCCAAGAGCCTTTTGCATGTATCCATTGATGTCAAATTAGGATCTCTTTACAAATGGATGTATGGTAATGAGAGAAAACTCCTTCTCCATGAGTTGTGCACTGAAGAGATTCGGGCATTGGTATTCCCTAGTTTGGATTGGGAAATGGATGCTTGAACGATGTCTTTCGTTGAAAGACAATGAAATTTGAAAAGTTTTCATGCAAGCTTCATTAACATCCACTTATCATGAATAAACTTAGGGAGATTCCATAGAGTGCCTAAAAATCCGCTCACGTGAATGTATGAAAAGGATGGGAAATGAATGAACCATGTTCCCCACTAATAAATGATCACAATGGCATCCTTTCTTTTTCCAATTCCTATTCAGGTTTCTAATCATGTGGAAAGTGAAAGCATCATTAACTCTCCTTAAGTAATGAGATCTATTCTTGAAAATCAATTATGGTTAATAGTGGAAAACACTATTTTATGGACCCATCATGCCTTTTATCTCTAACCCCAAAATAGCTTCCTTGTGGCCACCACATAGGTTAGGTATGATTTCATGTAGAAATACACAATCATCTTTACCTTTATCAACTATTTGTGAAGAGTGTCATTAATGATGGTGGCCCAATCTAAAATTCCCTCTTTGCAAGGATGATGCAAATGAACTGATACATCCATGGGTGAAAAATATCGATAGAGGGGAGACTGAAAATGCGGGTCAAAGAGTGATCATATCACCAATTTCCTCAAAAAAATTATATGTGGTATAATTCATTGGGAAATAAGTTCAACAAGATTTTTATTAGTCACTAGATAATTATTTTTTACCATCTTGGTCCACCTGAGGGGTTCTTCATCCCAAAACTCCTATGCTGACTTTTTTGTGATATCAACATTATCTTAGGAAATTGGGGATGTTGAGTAATTACTTGATGTTCTATGGTGTGATCAAAAGGAAAGGCTCATGGTTATCCTTGAAAATTCCTCACCTTTCAGGATCATAATGCTTTACATAGGCGATTACTAGCTTGGGACATTGCACTAAAATAGGGAAAGGTATTGCTTGAGGTAGACCACTATGATAGAGTCTATCCGAGAATATGGTTTTCCCCTTAGCTTTCACCCAATCCCAAAATTTTGTTACGTTGATGTGGCTAAGATCGGTGTTAGTGATATTTTTATACAAAAATTTGATGGAAGTGGGATAAATGATCCCTTGGAATTTGTATTTGAGTGCAAACTTGTTTGACCTTTCTACTGGCTTCTTTGAATTTCCCACAGATTTGTTAGATTTTTTGGCCATTACGAATTTGAGCAAAAAATAAAAAAATCATGCAAATGGTGTCGGGTCTTAGTCTTCGGACCACCGTTACTGCAAGAAAAATATGGCTCTTTTTATTATTATTTTTATAAAAATAAAGAGAGAAACTCTAAATTTACAATTTTTTTACAAATGACAATATGAGCTCAAGTTAGTTTGAGGTGAAACCCGATTTGGGAAGTAATAAAAATATTTCATTTTAATTTTCCTCATGAGTTTGATCATGCATGATCTCTCCTTTACACTTGTGAATGCATTTAAATGTGTGGAAATAATTTAACAAATGTTTGTGGCCACTTTATTTCTCCTATGTTGAAAGTCCTCTCCACGTGGGCTATTTTCTTTATGATCATTTGTGAGCAATGATTTCGATCCTATGATTTTTCCTTTTTTGTTTTGAACCTGTTGGAAAAAATAATTGCATGGAATTTTACTTTTTTGGGCTTCCCTACCTGTGTGAACATTTGCTCCTCTTCTTATAAATGCATGGCTTTTGTTTTAGGCATGCGTATGGTTATTTGTTACCTCTGGTTGACCAATGTGTGGTCCTTTTTTCATATTATGCTTGTGTGGAATTTTCTACCTTGGTGTGGATTTTATTTGGATGTGTGGGATTCCCTAACTATGTGGTTTTCAAGCTTTGGCCATTGTTTTACCTCTTTTTTTTTGCTACTTTGAAATGCTACTTTTTCCTGAGTGGAATGGTTTCACCTTTGGCTGTGTGGAATATTGTTCACGCAGAGGAAGAAGGAATGCATTTTCTATAAGCCCACATGCTGGAAGAAGCAGTTGTCTATGCATTTATCCTTCGCATAAAGGTATACACCATTTTCCAAGAACCAAGAAAAGATATCCATACACATTTATCCTATCTTGAGGATTTTCCATGCGTGTTTTTGAAATATTTATCAATTGTTCATGCAGATATTAAAAGACAAATCTTTGAGTTTCCCACACATTTACCTCAAAAATTTTCAAATATTATATATAAAAAACGAGAACAACGCACAAAATAAACTTTGGCAATCTTTATGGGAGTAGGTAAATAAAACTCATAGGATATCCAATCAAGACTACTCACACTAAGGAGGAATATTTCCCATGCCAAACATAAAGAGCCAGGGTAATGCATTCCATCTCCCTTTGCATGGTGATTTGATTATCTATGAGGAATGTGTGGATTTGGCTGCCCTTGACCTATGTTCACTATGTGGATGCGTGATGAATCCTCTAAAAATCTTTCTCGAAAGCTTCAAAACTTCTTCTCTGTCAATATTGCATTTGCATGAATTTGTAGTAGAGTTCTTGGAGAGACATTATGAATATCCCAAAAGATTCTTCATTTATAACCACTTCTTCCTTCTTCCCGATTAATAACCAATTTCCACTTTCTTCGGGTATAGGGCATTAATTTCTAGGGGAATATGGGAAGAAGTTAATCATTTTCTGTGACGATGGAAAAGCGGGCTGAAAATTCCCCTCCATTTCCCCATGGGAAAATGGGTGATATTTTGTCATTTGACATCTGGTTAAGTTAGAAATAAAAAGGGAATTTCTCACAAGTAGGGGAAAATGAAAACTTTTCCAGGAAAGGGAAAAATGGGAGCGGAGAGCCAACTTGGCATTCCCAACAATTGGAGGTGAAGTTTTAATTACCCACAATAATGAGGAAAATGACAAAAATCTTCCAAATTTATTGATAAATGAGGATTAAATTAATATTTATTAATTAAAAACCCCAAAATTTAATAAAATTAATTTTATTAAATAACAAGGTAAATATTAATTAATTAATTAAAATGTGGTTTACGACATAGTGGGAGAAGTACTTACCCGAAATGGATGAAACATGAAGGCCAAAATGATCAGACAAATAAAATGATCGCGATGAAGGTGATAAGCCATGAGAAATGACACTTTTGAATTTTAAAAAAATTCACGCTATAATTTTATGAAGTCAAAATTAGTTGATAACACACACCAAACCATATTCCTTAATAATGTCAAAAATATTGGTTAAATTTCTATTTCTCGGATGTGGAAATATGAAAAAAACTTATTATTTTTTTCACCTTCTTTAAGACACAACACTATTGATTGTTGACACCAATAACTTTCCTCCTCAGCTTCCAGAGTGTGAAAATAATTGAGGTTATCATTTTCACACATTGCCAAACTACTATTATATCATATAATACTAGTAGACTCTTCAATTTTCCGTAATTCCTCTTCAATGATGTTTTTTGCATTAAAATGTTCCCAAAACTTCTTTATTCCACTATTTGAGTTGTTTTTTGTTTTACTTTCACAGCCAAAAAACATCTTAGTGCCCACATTAGAGACTCTTTGAAATCAGGGTAAAGATTCCATATTTTCTCAATTTTAAAGGGAATATTTTTAGTTCTAACCATCTCTCACCAAAAATGCTAGAGGTTATGATCTGATTCATATTCTAGGAAGGGCACACAAATAATTATTAAATTGGATCTCTCAATTTAAGGAAATGAGGAATCTATCCAATTTGACTTGAATTAAATTTTTCCTATATGTCTATTAAACCAAGTGAAGGGGTTAAGCTCTACATCCACAAGCCCCATTCCAAAATGAACTCATTCAACTCCATCATGTTTTCATTGAGTCTTAAATACCATCCTTCTTTTCCAAAGGTGGAAGGGGAGTGTTGAAGTATCCAATAACCACAAAATTCCAATCTAAATAGTCTTTTCTAAACTTAATCAATTTCTTCCAAAGATTATTTCTTCCTTGTATTGAGTTGGGAGCATAAATATTATATAGGATCCATTCTGCCTCATTGAGTAGATCTCTTAAAAATAAGGCTAGATAATTAGAATTAGAAGGCAAATCTGATCCTTGAATGAGATGGGGATTAAAAAAATCCAACCAATGAGAAACCCCTTTAGAACTAATACCAACCCAATTTTCCTTAGATAAGATATTATTCTTTTCTTGTAAAAGAGAATCCACTTGAGATTTTCATTTCTAAATGATAATAAAAGTTTGTATTATGTTTGTTTTCCAACTTTATGATAAGCCTTTGTTTCCTAGAGCTATTAATCCTGCTTATATTCCATGAGATGATCTTCATTTATTAGCTTTTTAGAAGTGTTTTTGCAAGTTTTTTTAAGAACCCTTTGTAACTTCTTTTTCAATTTCCTTCTTCCTTGATTTTAGGTAACCCCATCTCCAATGAGATTTAGGTTCATCACCAACATATATTTTCTTTTTCCTTTTCTGGTAGTGAATTGAGTCCAATCATTGTCTTTTTCATATATGACCCTTTAGGCTTATTGGATGAACATTTTTCCTTTTTCCCTAACAGAGGATTTAAGGATTTTTACATCTATTTCGAGACAAAAAACACTTTGAGTATGAATCTTTAGAAGAGAATTTAGTTGAATTTAATTATTGAGAAGTTTTAGTCTACATTTAAGAAATGGAGATTCTAGAATTAAAGGTTTATCCCCATTTAACTATTCTTCCCATTCCATATTCTTGGGAGTTTTACTATATTCAATTAGGACTTATGTTAGTATGAGAAAATGGATAAGTACTAGCCATGCGTGGGAGTTAGAATGAAACACAAAAGAAGAGAAAACAAGATCGGGCTAGTGCGCGAAGTGTGCACACCACGCAGAATGGGTCGGTGCGCAAGGATGTACATATGTATGTAACAATGATGACTTAAATGATTTTCTAGACACAAAAAATAGAAAAGAAGAAGATGGAGTGCCACTCAAGAAAATTCTAGGAATAGACTAAAGTAGGATGACTTGGTGGCTAAGAAAGATCTATTTGTGGAACAAACCACATATAGAGTAAGGAAAAGGACAAAACATATGTAGAGAGTGGCTGATAATAGGATTAAAGAAAATAAAATCGTGGAGTTATTTATAGTTTCATCTATTATTAGAACAAGTTGTAAAAGCATGCAATCTATTTGTGAGCACACCTATTATTAGGAAGGTGCATGTAGGTGGTGAAGGGAAAGTCCCCACCCTATAAATATAATTATTGCTTCTTTATAATAGAGAGATAAAGAGTATAATGGAGATAACGAGTTAATTCTAAGTGTTGGATTTTGTATGATATCACGCATGGTCCAACACATTGATGGAATGAATTGTAATATATTCAACTTCTATATTATGTAATGAATTGTGGTTATAATGGATAATTACATCTTGATAGCTAAGGTAACTACTTATGAGTATGGTATTATGGGAATTCAAATCTTGTTAATAATTCTTTATGTTGAGTGAATTTCCTTATTATATGTGTTGTTGAATTATAATACTATGATGTATCTTCTTGAATGAATGGTTGTTATGAATTTGGACATAAACATGCATGCTAAAATCTTTCTAAGCATAACAAAGGAGGGACATGGAGGCTATGCATGCTTCGGTTGAGCTTCCATAATTTTCTGGATGAAGTGTCATCATGCATAGTTGTATTAGGTAATAAAAATAATACAATTTAATTTACATCTACTTCCTTGAATGTGGAATTCAATTATTTTGCGGCATTATGGATATTATTATCTGATTTACTAATTTCCTTATTAAAGGCAGAAGGGGTTCTAGTCTAAGGACTGAGACTCATAACTTCCATCACAGTTCCAGTTGATTATTATTTAAAAGTTTCTCATCCTCATTAACTAAAGACCTATGATCCATCGAAGGTGTGGCCAAAGTTGTTATTTTTCTAGGATGGCTTATCATTCTAGTGTGTATGGTGTTTCTTGGGAACTATTGTTAACTGAGAAGTGCACCCGATTTATAAAATGATGTGCACTCTCTTCTATTGAAAAATTGGAACACCTTATGTTTTGGGAACCTATAATTGAGGTGAACCTCTAGAGTGGGCTGGTTCCCCTCTGAATCACTTGAAAAACTAAAAATTGACAAGGAAAAGGGAGAAGGAATGTGGGAAATATAAAATTACGGTGATACACCAATTATTTGACACATGCACATACTAATGCATACAAAAAATATAGAGATCCACACACATGTACAACTCTATGCTAATTTGTAAAAATAATTCAAAGGTTTAGGCAAGGTGCAACATAGTGTAGGGAAGAAATTCCACAACAAAGTAATATAATACCCTAATAAACACAAAGAATGCTCATAAAAACAACAATATGAGAAGGCAACAATGGAGTTTTTATTCGTGATGCAAGTGCAATCTAGGACTACAATAGTAGAACAACTGGAGAATGTGTATCTTTAAATAATGTCACCATCTAACCTAGCCCCTACTAAACATGCAAGAATAAAATATATTATTTTATTCACCCCTTGACTACTCTTTGACCATGCAAGTGTCATAAAATAATAATAAAACAATTCCCAATGCTGCTGCATTGGAATTTAGCATGTTGGAGTGTTGGAGGCATGCACAAGTTAATTAAAACAAGCTCAACCTCTGCCCCTTTGACTACACTAAATCTAGCATGTAGCTTTTCCCTTTTTGTCTTTTTGTGCTTTTCCATTTTTGGCCTTTTGTTGCCTTTGGTTTTAGCATGTTGGAGGTGTCTAGAAGTAAGTAACAACCAATTTACCCCTGTTGTGTTGATTTTAAGACATGTTAATTGTTTGGAAATAACTTCCCCTTAAAACCCTCAACTTGGCGGCACTTTTGGTAGCTTTAGCATGCTTCTTTCCTACTATTTTAGAGCTTTTGGCTATTATTTAACAACTACTTTATCTTATTTTTAGCATACACTCAGTTGCTCTATCTTTTGCATGTTTTTGTTATGTTTAGTGTTGTTTTTTCCCTCTTTTCTGCTTATCCCTTAAGCATGTACTTACACTCTAATTTTGGAAACTCGCTATTTTTAGAGAATGCTAAAAATAAAAATTTCACCATTCACCCAATTTCAGTCTAGAACACTTTATTTTTAGCGAATGCTAAAAATAGAAAAACACTCAAAATAGACTTTTTGCCCAAAATAGCCTTGTTCGTTCTTGCATGAAAAAAATATAGTAGGATGAACTCTTTAGCTAATTGACTTATAACATTACCTCCTTTATAAATCTTTGATTCCCTTTCATATATAATTTTTAGGTCTAGATCATATATTTATATTTTATTTTGATAGAATGAATAATAGGTTTATCACTAGAATATAAACACTAATTCTTAAAGCCAACATTCTACTTTTTTTGTCACGGTGTTGATCATGATAGGCTAGCCCAAATCCCTAGCAATACCTAGAATGATATCATATCCCCAAAATTACAAAGTTAGATGTGGAATATTAACCCACATGGGAACATATTCTATGTTTGGATTGTTTAGGTTGATCCTAGGTTTCTATTTCTTGATATATAAGTTAGACTTGCCCATGAACCAAGGACCATCTATTAAGAGCTTGATGCAATCCTCGAGTTTAAAATTTTGAAAAGGAAAAAAATAAAAATGGCGAACCTCCAATTGCAATTTTAATTTCCATTTACGGTTTGCACAGAGCTTAAAAACCAACGTTTGGTCTAGGACCATTGAATCTAGATAAAATAGAGTTAGCAAACCTAACATTATTTTTAGCAATACCAACATCAAGGATGTGAAAAAAACCTCTTTATTATCCATATAAGGATTCAAAGTCAAAACTTTCTCTTCTTGATTCAACATATGCTTCCCATGAACATTTTTAGCTCAGGTAACTAGGGGTATTATATCCTTTTATAAAAATCCAGTTTTAGCACCAAGCCTAGGCTGCATATATGGCCCCTATCTTGACTTATAATGAATAAGACACTAAATTTACAACTTCCAAGTTCCCAAGAATATCTTCAACATCCTTAGAAAACAACGCCTTCTGATGACAACCACATTGGGAATCATTTTCAGGTCCAACTACGCTAACCATTTCTCTAGGATTCACAACACTCTGTAGATAATCTATCTCATGTTAAAAAATTAGAGTCCTATTCACAAGAAAATAACATGTGGAATCCTTTTTGGGTCTAGAAACACTTACCCATGATCCAATGCTTGTAGCACCCTTTAGACCAACCAATTCCCACTCAATTCTTGAATTGAAAGTGTGCTTCACATCCACACCATCTTCTACCATTATTAACATATTATTAATTAATTAAATTTCCATCATCTATTAATTAATGAATGTTCATTAATTAAATATCACTTTAGATTACTTCTAAATCTCATAAATTTCTTCTAAATTCCTCTCAAATAGATTTTACAAGCTAATATAAGTAAATTTATCAATTCTTAATTTCTTAATCAAACCTCATTTCTTCCTATCTAATTCTTGTAGAGTATTAATCTTGCTTAATTACTATTGATGTTAATTAACTAATCATAATCCTATATCTCCATTATTACACATTTACTAAAGTGAACCAATCTCCCAATCCTAAATTTATATAATGAACTCTCCTAAAGTGCATTCAACACACCTATCTTATCACACCTAATTATCATGCTAGCATTCTACATTTAGAAAGATCAAGTCAAATTGAGGATAAAACATTTATTAATTATGAAATTTAATCCAAATATTTCTCACACAATTTTTATAAACCTCTTTATTCATCAAAATATCCCTCCTAAGAAACCAAATGTTGTCACTTTGTCTCACACTTGCTCAACCCAAGACATCCACAAATTGAAGGAAAATCCAAACATCTAAGTTAGAGTTTTGATTTTATTTTCTTGAAAACATTTTCTCATTCCTTTCTTTGAAATTATTTATCTTGATTTAATTAGTTGAAAATTATTAATTTAAAATGAAAGTTTTAGGTGTAATTTCTTCGAGTGTTGTAGATTGGATAATTTAAAATCTTACATACATTTTTGTTTATGTTTGGCATGCTTGATGGGACCCCTTTGTCTCACATGTAGTTTTCCTTTAATTTTCCTTATTTATTATGCAATTTGGTTTTAAATCCATTTTTTAAATCTTTCCTTATGTTTTTTAGTTCTTACTTAGTTTTGCATGAGTCGAAGAGCTAAGGTGTTGTCAAAATTTTAGTCTTGATGTCAAAATTCAATATTTTGATATGTTTCCTCGAGTTTTATATTTTCATCATATTTAATATCCTTGATATATGTAACAATAGTTCCACCTTCTACATCATCATCTTGATGGTACTTTGCAATGGTTGAAAGGGGTGAAGGAAGTAGGATATATTGTTGTAATGAGATGTTACTTCACATGGAATGGAATATTTGAGTTCAAAAAATGGGAGGGTGGTTAACCTCCTACCCTTTAGGATCTGTGATACCTAGGGGAGAGACCTTAGAGCAAGATAAATGATGTCAAATAATAGAGAATAAACAAGTATAGTCTAGCAAACCCAACTAGGAAGCCTAACCACTATGAATTCCCACTCAATTTATCATCACTAATAGGATATTCATAAATCTACCTAAGAATGGGAAAAGTTTGCACTCAAACAAATGATCATAAAAAGATATCCATAATCTATAAGCTAATTTCTATGAGGACCAGTGAAATGCTTCAAATGAAAGCTTATAAACATGGAGTTACAGTTATAATGAGTGAAATCTTGAAGGATTTACACAAATGAAATGAGATTTTAGTACGATCATAAAGTGAAATGAAATTTTTAACATGATTAATTTTTTCACATGAACTATGATCAATGACTAAATCCATTGGGCAAGGAGTTACCAGAATTCAAATCAAGTGAGCTAGTGATAACTAAAGAGAAAACAAATTCACATGATTGTTGTAAATAACTATTAATTCAGATAAAAATGAAATATCCTACATGTAAAATTCATCATCAGTCATAAAAATATATCATAGAATGGGAATAAATTGATATTAAATCCTTTGTAGGAAAAAGGAATTGAAAGCATGCAAGGATTTTGTAATTCAACACTTACAAATGTCTACAAAACACTAACAAGCACTAAATGACCAAACAATGATATGCACCTTCAAATATTCCTAAAAAACATAACACTTTCTCAACATCCCACAATTCTTTCTCAATAAAACTAGGAAATATTATCACTATTTAATTACATAGAAAAATAGAGAACATAATTCTCAAATCAAGACAACCAAGTTTGCTCAATAGAAAAAATATCAATATGGATAGTTTCTTCTCCACTTTATACAATTTCCTTTGCAAAGGTGCATATAAAAGGTACTAAAAATATTCTCTCAAGTGTAATCAAAGTTTATATGAGATCCACTTGTCAGCACTGGGTGAAAACAAATCATATTCCAATGAGAGAAGAGATAAAAGTGTTCTCGATCACTCTTGTCAAATTAATATGGAAAGAAGAATAAAATTTTCCCATAATCAAGCTAAATTTTAGCCTAAATGTGACTTATGTAAAATAAGAAATGAGGATCCTTGAAGTGAACACGTGTATATACCTTAAAATTAGGTGAATGGATGAGCAGAAAACTGTCACTTGGCTAGAAGATCCATTCTCCACCATTAGATCACTATGAAATCTCGATTCTTTAATATAATACTCAATTAAATTCTCAATGCAATTTTTTGGGGCCATTAAGGGAAAAATATCTTGAAATGATATTCTAAAAGGGTAAGTACCACCCAAAAGCTTTAGAATGATTTAGGCACCATTGGGATTTAAAATATGAAAAGGATATTCTCAAAAAATCTATCGAGAAAGTTTTTAGAATATCATAATTATCTACCCCAAAACTCATGCCAATACAAATTTATATTCAAGACCTTTCTAATGACATAGGTCACAATTCATTTGGATCTCCTAGTTAAATTTAATGATCAAAAAACCAAATCTCAAGCATGCTAATGGAACCTTCCAATTTCACGTCCCCAGTGGGAACTATTAAATGCATAATGTGACATAGATTTTTAGTCCATTTAGACTTGGGATGTTTTTTTCACTTTTAAAAAGGATTACCACCCCCTAATACATTATGAGGATGAAAACATGAATTTCCAATTACCACAACAATGCAAGGAGTATTAAGTTGAAGAGTATGCCAAAATTTTCTACAACTACATTTTTCATCAACACAAGGACCTATCAAAGAAGCATAAGGTGTTAAAGTACATTTGTATACTCTCATTATATATACATGCTAATATGGAGTTATTAAATACTATTTTTTGGGTGGATTATAGCATAATACCATAACTATTTAATCCAATGACAACATTAAGGAGTGTTTCACATCTTTGAGACACTAAAATGTACATATAAAATTCTATGAAGGTAATCTTATCTTTGTTAGTGAGATTTGTGATAAAAAGTAAGCATAAAGCTAATTCAATTCAATGACATAAATATTTCCATCAGGCACAAGAGTAGATATATTCACTTATAACTTGAAATGGGTATGATGTTGAAATTGTATTTAAGGTCAATGGGAGAATGAGGGTTGTCCCATTAGGTTTAGTTGAACCATCAACTCATAGAAATTTTTGAATATTTCATTGAGTTATGAATTTTAAAAATACTTGATAATATTTTAGACATCTAGGGATACTTTAGGTTGCCTTTATTTTCAACCATATTTTTTTATAACATTCTTTTGAGTAGATGAAAACTGAACCAAAATATTTTCCTTATTTCTCACATTGAGCTTATGTACTTATAACGATAGAAAAGGATATTATAGTAATAATATAACTATAAAAATAAGTATTTTAAGAGTGTGCACAAGTTGTTGAATGCAATAAACCAAACACATAATAATATAGTGGAAAAGGTGTTGGTATGAAATGAAACATATATTCATTAATTGTGAGTAGGGTGATATAGTTGTGTACAAAATATATAATAAAACTAATATGGTATGATTCTTACTTATTCTTTAGGATAGCAAAATTATCACAAATATACGAGTTGAATGATAGAATAAAACCAATAAAAACTATTAAGTGTTTCTTGAGTAAGTACAAGCTCAATATTTGGTGAGTGGTGTATTTTTTTGTTCCACCACAGTTTTTATAATACATATATAACTAAAAATAGTAGTTATACTTGATTGTAGTTCCTAAAGATGTGGTTATAACCATTACATCTTCCTTTATCATAAGAAAATTATAATCCAACACATGAAATGTTGTGGAGATGATATTACATGATCTAACATTGGATGTGCCATCTTGTGTGCCACTTGGTAAAAAACATTGATGAGAGAATGTTGAACTAAAATGGTCATGCATGGATCTATGGTAGATGGAAGGTAAAAAGTAAAGGTTCAAGCGTGATGATATGTAAGAGAGATACCGTATTATCCACAACACTAAGGTAGGATGAATATTATATGTAGGATTGTATGATATTAAATACAATGATGGAATCATTTTGATCTTGTAAAATCACATGAAGGGCATTCAATGTTGCTTTGGGTACAATATGGATGGAGAAGTGATATATGAATGCACCAAAAATTGTGTGAATTTGTAAATGTTATGTTGTGGGAGATACAAATACCAATCAAATGTTTGTCAAATGACCAAAAGTGGGAAGATACATAGGAGGAGTGTGTCATCATGTTCAATAAGGAAAATGAATAGAGAAATAGATGCAAGTGTGATTGGGGTCTTTGGTTCCATAAAATTTATCAAATGTAGGAAGTATAAAATATGGTGGATAAGGGTTACATGATATAATTAGGTGAATAGGATCATTTTAAATATGTTGATACATTAGTGGAGGTACACATCCCCTAAGTGTTGGGAATCAAGCTTGGAAATGCGTTTGTTGAGGTATTAATGGAACATGTTGGGGTAAATGAGTGTAAGGGCCAGAGAACATGCAGAGGGGAACTAGAGATCGTAAGGGCTGAAGTGCAAGTAGACAGTGGTAAAGCACAAGTTTTAGAGCGTGAACAAAGGATATAAAAGAGCACAAGGGCTGGAGTGCACGTGAGAAAAAATGTTAACACACAAAAGTAACACACTAGGATTTGATCATGGAAGATCAATACTTTTGGATAACATAGGATTGTCTCTATGTAACAACCAACTTTCTAACATCATAATTGAGGGAATTTTTTTTCTTTCCAAATTAAACATATGCCTTCAATGATTTAAATGTATAATTATTTAGATAAAAATCAATAAAGCATGTGCATATTTATGGGTCAACTGGATTCAATGATCCCCATAAGATACTCTTTTGAGTTTGTATACGTTGTATAAATTTTAGTGCCCTTCTCGGAATTGATTTTACAAGTGTTTCTCTAAGTGTCTACCTAGAATTCATTCAATTGAATCCCATCTAACATCTCACACTTTAGTTAGAACTAGGTGAGCTTGACAATGTAATGACATACACTACTTTAGCCAAATTTTATGAGTCATGTGTTGCATGCTCTATTTCTAGATTGCACATTCGTCTCTAAAACATGTCCCATCACCATGTCACTTGGTTCAGTTATCAAAATTGAATCAATTGTTTAAGTTAATCAAATTCAAGTTACACACATGATACAAAACTTGTTCATCCAAGATTTACGAAGAATGACTGTGCCAACTTAGGTTGCCTATGGGAGAGAAAGAGCTCACGTAACAACTTGCATCATCAGAATCAATTTATTCCTCATAGCCAACATAAGTTGGTATAGAGGAACTAGATCAAACTAGACAGACAACCTCCACATCTTAGCATAACCCAAATTCCTTATTGATTATGACATGCATAATAAATGGAGCTCGAGGGACAACTTAGGATAACTATTGTATGATTGTGATTATTGAATGACCTACGTCATTTAACGAATATTACTATAACATTCATCCATAGTTGTCTTGCTTTGAGTATCATGTATTAGGTTTTTGTAACTTATTCACCTCATTGAATTAGTTTTACGAAAAATTTATCTTTCATAATACAACGATATATCATCGCAATAATTATTCGATCCTAAGGTCCACAACTTAGTTTCGATAATTATTCGTAATCAAATTCCATAAGTTTTTATGTACATTCATTAAGTGGCTTAATCCAATTAGGGCGGTTGACTACATTATTAACGCAGTCCCTAATTTAGTTAAGTTACAACATTGTCATTTTAATTGCTTAAGTACAAAACAATTGAAAACTACAACTGAATGTAATACAATCATTCATAACCATAAAGTTACATACTTAGGACTAAATAATAAATGGTCATTAATCATTTATCATCATACAAGAGTCCAATCATACAACTATAAAATAATAAACCACATTCATTTATTTTAATAGATTGTATCTCATAGCCTTATTATAGCTTTAGTATATATATATATATATATATATATATAAAGCTATTTCACATAAGGGTATTAATCAAACATTTCTCATTATTCCATCTTAATATAGTACCTATCTTATGAAATCAGATTAATTAATTCAATCACAATTATATCCTAACAGATACAAAAAACTGAATAATTGATATAAGCAGCCATGATCCTTATTACAATAATATTCAAAACTTGAATATAAACTTTTATTTCCTTTTCCAAAAGTGATAAAAAAGCTCAGAGGCCATAATTATTTTCAAAAATATTCAACGAAGCACAAGCTCACTTATACAACAATCAAGTAATGAATATTGTAGACACCCAAAAATGGGGCACAACCCTCTAAGCCCCTTTCAATTAATTAATTTGACACATCCCCTAATCATGGCCCCTTCCACACATTATAATTAATTTAATCACTTATATTAAATTAATTATTACCTCACATCATTATTAATTTAATTACCTAAATTAAATTAATTTCTACCTCACCTAGCCACCTCACCTCTCCACCTCACCTTGGACCCATTCCCTAACCCTAACCACCTAACCCTAGGTCATAACCACTTAACTCTAGGTCATAACTTGCCATAACTAACCATGAATATTTCTAAAACCTAACTAAGACTTATTCTAGAATTTTTCTTAATGACTAACCACTTCCCCTACATTATTCCCATGATCTTGAGCAATAATTAATCAATTCTTACCCGCAACCATCCTCAATCATGCCAAAAGGGGAGAGAATAAGTTATTTTTAGTAAAAAACAACTATCTTTCCCTAATTGACGTCGGTTTATCCTCATCCAACGCCAACCACCGAGCCTCCATTGGTTCCATTTAGTAATAAATTCTAACTCATTCGTCAGTTCTCAATCTTCTTTAGGATTAGGGGCATTCAAGAATTGGCATTCTCGAGCATGCACGCGACCTCATGATGAACCGAGAGACCATTCCAAGAATTCACGACCTCCAAAAACATCGAAAGTGTGTTCCAGAGCATTGGATCATTCACAAGGAAGTCTAGATCCTTTTTCTACTATTGCACAGGATCGGGACTTGTCTCTCCTTCAACCATAGTCATTCCTTCTACAACCAACTTCCAATCTGCAAGTAAGTAATCTCTACCTTGTGATTGCTTTCAGTATTTTGGTTGTTAATCATTTATTTGCTTTCTTTCACCTTTTACCTCTCTCGGATCTCCTTCGTAGCACCTCCACCCAACCACCTACCTATTGATCCTTGTACTCTTCCTAACCACCTATTTTACCATCTTTGAGTCTTCACATAAATCCTAGCACCTAGCCTAATCCCTCCCAAATCTCTGTGTAATCACAGAGAGTTCCCAACCAACCCATTTTAACCTTCTCATCTAATTTCCCCTCTTTGGTATTGGTAACTTAACCGACATCAGCTATTACAGTGTACTTGGTATTAGTTAGAATACCAATATTGGTCTCTGTGGATCGTAATTTTCCTCAAACCAAGAAACCCAAAACCTTCCCAAACCTCACCCAATCTTACCTAGACCTTCCTAAACACATTTGGTACACTTACCATCTTTGACAACAGCCTACCTTCTCTAGAGTTAGTTATATATTCAATATTTAGCTTAAATCTAGTCTATTGTTAGCATATGAAATACCCGAGATCATATTGTTACAATAGGAACTTTCTTTACTACCATTTCTTTATATTAAGTTATTTTTAAATAGTGTATTGATGAAATTTCTAAGAAGTATCACACTTCCCGGATCTAGTACATGTTAGGCAAGTCCTTTGTCATATGCTATTTAGCTCTATTTGCTGGTATTTTTGTGCTTTTACAAGTAGTCCTTCCTAGCTAAAAATGATCTCTTCTCAATGCGCACAACCTTCTTTGACTTCACAAGTATTCCTCCTCACCTCACCTTTACCTTATCTATTTTATATGCAACATTGTGGTGAAAATTTTGGCACTCCCAGGTGGGACCTCATGTTTGGGTTTCTTTTTATTCATATAGGTTGTATTTTGTGTGTTTCCTTTCTAAATCGTTATTCACAAAATCTTCTTCTTTGGTAATTTTCTCCTTCTTTCTAATTACTCTAAATGAAACATTTATTTTAGTGCATTTCAAAATAATCCTTCTTCTTTCTTTTGTTCTTGCATTAGTAAAATTCATCCTTATTCTTATTCACTCTTATTTACATCGAATATCATATTTCGATTTGGGGCTTAAAACACTTGCATTTCATCCTTGTATGTCTATATATTTAGCTCACATAGTTAAGTAGCAATCATATGACGAAGGTCATGACCATTTTTGATTGATTAATAAAGTGTAGTTCACATTTGTGCACACACTCCTTATCTAAATCACTTAACATAATTTATAAACTTCTTAAACATTCCCTTCTTAAAAATCATTGACGGTGGGTCCCACTCAGTGTTCTAGCCAGTTTATCATATCAGAGCTCAAACCTCATGCACTAAAAGGTATATTGAGGACTCCTCCAAAACTAAAACTAAAACCATCCATAGATTACTTTCTAGGTACCTTCATTATCCAAACATTCTATATCATTCACAATCAATCTTAAGGCATAAGCCAACTAAACACTAAACATCTGATCTTAGGATACCGTGTTTATTTTGTTTTTTCTTTTTCGATTGTAACATTTCTTTCTTGTCTTCTACAGTTTGAGTTATGAGGACATATTCACCACTTTTCTTCTTCTTTTCCACACTTAACCATCACAATTGGTTAATTCTAGTTTTTCTTGAGTGTGTTAAATCATCTTTGTCATACACAACCTCTTTTGAGGCTTATTTTCATCAAATTTAACTCAAACAATCATATTTTCTTCATTCTTCTAGTTTTTATCAATAACCAACATCGTTCTAGCAAGAATCGACATCGATTATTTCATCCTACGCGGTTAACTAATCGGTATTGGTTTCTCTATTTTTTTATTTTTCCGTCAAAAACAACAAACAAATTCTTTCTAACAACCATATTCTTTTAAGGACTCTATTTTTGAGTTTCTATCACCCTTAATAGAACCTAGAATACCTATTTTACACATTTCTTCCATAGATCTTTAAATTGCCTCATTTTCACATGTAGAATCGACATCGACCCAATGACCGGCATCGGTATTTCTGTCTAGCCGACACCGGTTTATTGACTTGTATCGATCTCATTTTTTATATTTTTACCAAAAACAACAACCTATTTCTATCCTCCAGACTTCACCAAACACCTATTTATGAGTTCTATCGGTTCACGTAGAGCCTATCATACCCATCTTCTAGTTTTCTTATGGTTTGGACTCACCAACAGGGATGAGAAATTTCCTTCAACATTAGTTGTATACCCTTACCTAATACCCCCTTGCCACCTTCTCGCTTTTTCACCAATGGACCCCAACATTCCTCCAACTATACCTACAAGTGACGAGGAATTATATTAATTCCTCTATCATAATATTATAGCCTTACAACATTTCCTTTCCCACTCTTCTACCCATGACAAATTGGTCCAAATTGTTTTTGTATGTCTACCTCCAAGCCCCTTGCCATATCCATGAATGCTACTTTAGCATTACCTAATCCCGCATCAATGATCTGTAAACTCTTCAACTTTGGAATTATCCATAGGATCAAAATTAATCATTGTTGTTCTAATTTCTATAAGAAAATAACAGAGATAACTAGTGAATGAATTATATTTGTGCTTAGATCAACAATTTGTGGAAAGGGAAAGAATATAGACTCATACACCAATAATTTTATCTTGGAAAACCTCCAGAGGAGGAAAAACCAATTAGGAAGGGTAATTTCTCTTTCTTCCCACTTTTATTGGACAATTCAGTAATAAGTACATAAATTACAATAAGTATGAAAAAGAAGTAGATAATATCTCACACTTCCTCCCAGATTACTTGTGTTCTATCTCGGTTACTCCTTGCTTCTACAAATCACAATTCCAACACTAAGATCTTGTTACTCACTTTCTTCATGCTTCGATTCCTTTCTTCTCTTCCATAACATGCATTTATAGCCTTTCTCATGTTCTTTCGTGCACTGGAGAATGGGAAAGGTCATGCAGAAGAAGAGACATGGACACCCTTTGGAATTATGGGATTGTTTACGTCATATTTTATTTTATATCTGCAAGAGCCAAGACCACCACCCAATACAGACCGGCGGTCCTAGGACCGCCACCCTGGTGGGGCAGCAATTCTATAACTGCCACCCTACACATGGTGGTAGTCCTGTCACTAAATGATGTAACCTCCATGTATCATTTTTTATTCTTCTTTGTGTTGGCTGATTTGATAAAGTATAGTCATTTTAGATCCCTATGGATCACTCCTCCCTTGCTTAGGAGGATTTTGGTACTACAAAATTGTAGTGGGGGAGTAGATGAGGAAATAATTCCCTCACTTTCTCTTTTGGGTACCACCGGGCCTGCCTTGTTGTCTTTCCTTTTAGTCTAATCTGCCAAGATCCTGCGGACCTCTCCTAGTCTCTTTGACCTTCTACTGCAGTATTGCATCCTCCTCCAATTTTCCTTGTGAGTCCAAGACACAATCCTCAATGGAAGATAGCAATTGTAGTTCTTCATCTTCATCTAGCATGGATGGCTCATATAGGTGCAAGTTCTCACAGTTTACTACAGAGTACATCCTCATGAATGATGGAAAATCAAGTCGAAAGGCATTTTCTCCAACCTGCTCTAATATGGTGAAGGGTCCATATCATAGTGGCTTGAGCTTTCGTGCTTGACCTTGTAGTCTCTCCTTGCTCAAGTAAAGCCAAAATCTATCTCCAACATGAAGCTTATGTTCCTTTTATGCTAATCATGCCTAGCTTTGTACTTGGCCTGAGATTTCTCTAGCTATTCCTTGACTTTGAGATGGATTTTCTGGATCCTCTCAATGATTTTTTTCTCTAGTCACCTTTGTGTCTCATATATCCTTCTCATCCTACTATCCAACTGCTATGTCCGGCAGATTTTTAGGTAGATATCCTAAGCATGCTTAGAATGGTGACTTCATAGAGGATGTATGTACTTGCCCGGTTATAGGAATGTTGAATGTAGGCTAAGGACTCATCCCAAGTCCTTGAGTATTTGTTGTTATACCCTCTAATAAATTGTACCAAAGTCTTGTTTACCACCTTTGTTTGTCCATCTATCTGTGGATGGAAATTTTTGCTCCTCTGTAACCTAGTATCCATCTTGTCCCACAAAGTAGTCCAAAACTTCCCCAAGAACCTGGAATCCCTATCAGAAACAATAGACTTTGGCAAACCAAAATGCACCCATACATTAGTAAATAAATGATCTACCACCTCATGTGCTTTTACTTTCTTTTTACATGCCATAAGAATACACATTTTACTAAATCTATCAACAAAAAAATAGAGATAGTCATGGCCATGTTTAGACATAGACAATCCTCCTACAAAATGCATATAAATGTACTCCCACGGATGAGTAGGTACTACCAAAGGCATATACAAACCTTCCTTCCTAGTCTTAGGCTTGCTAGTACAACAAATTTTACATCCCCGTATAAATTTTGATACTTCTTCTTGCATATTGGGCCAATACATGTACCTTTGCAAGTGGGCTAGGGTCTTACCAACACCAAAATGTCCCACTACTTTTGAGGTATGTGCTTCCCTCATCAATAGAATTCACTCTTCTTTTGGCATGCAAAGCTTCCCCCATCGATAGAGCAGCCCATCTTTGAGATAAAAATCTTCAATCCCTATCCTTTCAGCCCCTTGGGGATGCAGAATCGCATAAATGTCACCCCAAAGTCTTTGTCCTGGGCATATGCCTCTCCATAATCTTCCTTCATGAAAGGCTCAATCTGAGAGATAGTGGCCAAACGGAAACCTTATCCTATGTGGGTAGCCTAGACAACATGTCTCTACCAAGTTTTTACTACCCTTCTTGTATTTAATCACCAGATGGAACTACTAAAGGAACCCCATCCATTTGTAGTGCCTTTCCTATTGTAATTTAGACTATGCTTGTAAATACTGGAGAGGTTTGTGGTTAGTGTGCACAATAGTTTCTTTACCCAAAAATAATGCTTCCATTTTTTAATTGCCTAAACTAGTGCATACATTTCCTTATCATATATTGAATATCCTTTAACTCTTTGAAGTGAAATTTTCAAAATGATAACATACGGGTTTACCTCCTTGAAGAAACATTGTGCCCATGGCATAATCACTAGCATTTGTCTCTACTTCAAAAGGCTGCTGCAAATTAGGAAGAGAAAGTACTGGAGCATGACTAATCTTGTATTTCAATAACTCAAAGGATTTGTCTTGTTCCTTACCCTAGTCAAAACTCTTACTCTTTGCGGTCACTTTGTGTGTAGAGGTGTTGCGATTGTGGAGAATCCCGAAATGAACTTCCACATGTACTTGTACTGCTCCCACAAAAATCCTAGTTTCGTGGCTCCTGTTGGTGTTGGCCAATTAGTGATGGCTTCCACCTTCTTTGGATCCACTCGTAGCTCTCCTCCTCCAACCACGTGCCCAAGATAGACAAGTGACTATTTGGAAAATTCACATTTCTTCATATTACAAAGTAGTTGTTTCTCCTTGAGAACTTGTAAGACTTGCTGCAAATGAGTTAGATGTTCTTCCCATGTGGCACTAAAAATCAAGATATCGTCTAGATATACAATGACACATGAATCTATGAAATCCCATAATACATCATTCATCAATCTCATAAATGTAGCGGGTGCATTACATAACCCAAAATGAAGTACTAACCATTCTTGCAAACCCTATTTTGTCTTAAAGGAAGTCTTCCATATATCCTCCTCCTTCATTCTAACTTGCTGATAATCTGAATTGAGATCCAAATTTGTGAAAAATTTGGAATGCTAAAGCTGGTCCAAGAGATCATCTATGCGGGAAGTGGATATATGTTCTTTATGGTGATATTTTTCAAAGCACGGTAGTTGATGCACATTCTCCAAGAACCATCCTTCTTTGGTACCATCACAATAGCCAAACCGCATGGTGAGTTGCTCAAACTTATCACCCTTAGTCTATTAGTTCTGAGGTTATTTCTTTACTTCAATAATCTCAAGCAAGCATTTCCTATACAACCCGATGTTCGGTAGAGGGGATTCTGGCAATAGTTGAATCTCATGCTCTACTTCCCATTTTGGTGGTAACCCATTAGGAGCCTAAAATACTTCCTAAAAAGACTAAATAATACTATCTAAATCATGCTTTCCTGGTTAGAAATCTCTACAACTTATACCCCATCTTGTTTATCCTTTAATAAAAGTAAACAAAACTGATTATGATTTTCCTGAATAAGTCGTATTCCTTAGTTAGCACTTACCATAGTAACTCGTGTCTTACACCGGGTGTGCCCTAATGTTGTAGGTGATCCCATCCTTGACCCATCTATACCGGTGTTCCTCCTCATAAATATAGAATCCCTAACATAAAATTAAGGACTCCCGAATACAACATCAAAAGCATCAAGTGGAATAACCTCACTTCAAAAACATCAATATATTGGGAATTTATCCCAAACTTGACCTTACATCTTCTTGTTACATGATGTTCAACACCCTTCTTCACCCAACCCAAAGGATAAGGGTGTGGATGCTCATAAGTCTCAAGACCAAGCTTCTTTACAACAAATTCAAAATCAAGTTAGACCGAGAACCAGATCAACCAAAGTATTTACCTTAGTTCTCTTGATCTGGATTTTGATCTGGAATAGTCTACTCATCTCCTTTTCTTGGATGTCCATGTTGGTGGCTGTACATCCAAGCCTCTCGCCTACATCGAGTCATCTTTGATTTCCACCTCCCCTTTTGTTTTCATAGTTGTCATGGACTTCTTTGAGTTTTTGGTTTGGTTCTTCGATGTAACTCCGGATGCAACTTTTAATGTGTAGCGCTAGTATGACCATTGATATCACATTTCTTGCAAAAATTCTTGGGATCTTTATAAGTATTCAAAGTAGTGGCAACTTGTTTTTCTTTCCCTTTCCACTTACCCTTGTTACTTTTTTTCCCAAACTCTTTCTTCTGCTGATTTTTGACTGCTTTACCTTTGGCTCTACTTCTCCTTGCTTCTTTTCATCATCTATGTAGTATGCCTATATGCATGCTTCATTGAGATATTTGGGATTTGTGGAGATGACTTTTCTTCGAAGGTGAGTGTGAAGTCATCCTAAGTACTTGGTCAGAATACCCTCATCCTCCAAATCCATGTTAGGAAACATGGCTTGCCTCTGAAACTCCATAGTATAGTCCTACACACTTTGACCACTGTCTTGTCTAAAATACTACCATTTAATCATTTGGTTAGTCTTATGGCCAATAGGATAGAAGTTAGCTCTAAGTAATTCTTTAAATTCTTGCCAAGATTTCACAATAGGACACTTCTTCTTTTCACAAGTGGCTAGATGGGTTTCCCACAAAACCAAAGCATGTCCCTCCATCTTGAGATGTGCAAAGGTGATCCTCTATTCCTCAATGACATTATGGATCCTAAAGTAGACTTCTAACTGTTTTAACCATTTATCAAGAAACTCTGCATCTACTTGTCCTTCAAAGCTTTTAATCTCAATTTTCATTTCAACTTTAAAAGGAGTATGATTGGATTTTACCTTTTCTCTTGTGTTAGAAGTCTCTTCTTCATGCTCTTCCCCATAACTTTCCTCATGGTGGCTCCTTCCTATGCCAAAATTTTCAGCTAAGCCCCGAACCACTGAGTCCATGGAGTCTTGTTTGATAGAAGTTGTCTTCTGTAAATCAACAAGATCTTATTACCTTCTAAACATCCTATCCATCATGGTCTCCAACATCTCGATTCTACGAACCAAGTTCTCTTCCTCCATTTTTCCCCAAATTCTCTGTTTCCACTTTTTTGTAGAAATTTCTAGATTGCAAGGTAAAGCCTCTTTGCCTTTAGATCTCGTCACTATCATACAAATCCAAGAATGAATACCATATTCTAAGATAATTATTAGCTCTGATACCAAAATGATTTGTAAACTCTTCGACTTTGGAATTATCCACAAGATCACAATTAATTGTTGTTATAATTTCTATTAGAAAATAATAGAGATAGCTAGTGAATGAATTATACTTGTGCTTAGAATCAACAATTTATAGAAAGGGAAAGAATATAGACTCATACACCAATAATTTTATCCTAGAAAACCTCCAAAGGAGGAAAAACTAGTCGGAAGGGAAATTGCTCTTTCTTCCCACTTTTATTGGCCAATTCAATAATAAGTACATAAATTACAATAAGTATGAAAAAGAAGTAGATAATATCTCACACTTCCTCCCAGTTACTTGCTTGCTCTGTCTCAATTACTCCTTGCTTCTACAAATCACAATTCCAACACTAAGAGCTTCTTACTCACTTGCTTCATGCTTTGATGCCTTTGTTCTCTTCCATAACATGCATTTATAGCCTTTCTCATGTTCTCCCATGCACTAGAGAATGGGAAAGGTCATGTAGAAGAAGAGACATGGACACCCTTTGGAATTATAGGATTTTTATGTCATATTTTATTTTCTGTCATGAGAGCTAGGATCATTGCCCAATGTAGACCAGAAGTCCCATGACTGCCACCTTGGTGGGGCGCGGCATTCAGAACCACTACCACCGCACAGGCGTAGTCCTATCACTAAACAGATAGAACCTTCGTGTATCATTTTTTTCTTCTTCATGTTAGTTGATTTGATAAAGTAGATTCATTTTGGATCCCTATGGATAACATGACATTTTTGTACATTTGATGTCTATCATACCTTCGACGTATGCCACACCTTCAATGTCTTTCACTCCCTCGAATTCTGCCAGCGCATCAACATTTTTCATATCCCCATCCATGGATCCTAGTATAGGGATCCCCACATCATCATTACCTATTAATTTACAAATCTAGTTACGTTGACATGTTATACACCTTACCAGAATTTGGTGGTCTCGATTCCTCCTACTTTTAGACCTATTACCACGAGGATCTTCCCACAAGATACTCCCTCCTACACCCTACCTCAGTCATAGCCTATAACGTCCACCTCATATTTAGGGTACATTCCCTCATCATCTATTCTTTCTTATGTACCCGCTTCTCATTTCACATATTCAACACCACCATACACTGGTATGTCATCTATGACCTATTCATCTCATCCACCCCCTTATATCACAGGGTGCTCCTCAATCTAATCCTACCATAAATCTTATCAATATGATGATGGATAAGATGGAAAAAATTGAGGCCTTTGTTTTTGGATATCGTAATGTCCTCAATTATGATGAAATATGTAACGAGCCCATCCACCCATCCATACCTATCCACCCTTATCCCGCGTAATGGGAGTTACCCAAGTTCAACTATTTCAATAGAAAGGAATACCCTCAACAACATTTACGATCATTCAAACACATGTGTTATTTGATCACCCATAACGATGCCTTACTTCTTCAAACATTTCCCATGTCACTGTCAGGACCCACCCTAGATTGGTATAGTACTTTTCCTAGGCACTTAGTCTTCTCCTTTAAAAAATTGGCCCAAATCTTCCTTGACCACTTCTCAATCAACATCTCTAAGAAGGTCTCTATGATAGATCTATACTCTATTCGCCAATACAAGGATGAATCTATCACATATTTTGTCGCACATTGGCGGGGTCTCATCAATAAACTCACCTTCAAAATACCACAAGTAGAGCTCATATAATTATTCACAAGGGCATGTGTTAGACACATTTCCCCAACTCTCCATGTTTAAGCATTTTGCATGTTTGAAAAATCCTTCACCATGGCTCAGAAACTATAGATTTGTGCCCTTGAAGAAGAGAAAATTAAGTTGCATAACAAGAACTCTAACTTCAAATTGAACGAATCTTCTTCTAAACCTCCAAACAATCATTCTAATAACCATTCCAAAGAAAAAGGATCCGCCAATTCAATGATTCGGAAATCTGACCCTTCTCATTTTTCTAATCAACTAAAACCACCTACCAACCTCTCTCCTATTAAAAACTTCCAATACAAGTATGAAAATGGTCTTACACTCCTATTGGAGTACCATATTCTTCTATGTTTGAAAATATTTTAAAAGATGGAGCCATCACCCTTCCACCTATCAAACCAAACACTGGTTTTGATCCTTCTCATCCTACACCATTGTGGTACAAATAAAATAACTTCTATAACTATCACCGAGTTAGGGGACATAGAAAGGGAAACTGCAAAACCTTCAAGAATATTTTCCAGGAATGCTAGATAATGGTGATCTCATCATGGAAAACCTAATGCACCCACCAATTCCAATATGGGTGTGTTTAAGAAACCTTTCCTAATCATACCCCTTCATCAAACTAAGATTTAGAGACCTCTACTAGTGACACCAATGTGCATGAGGTTCATGTCATTTTAAACACAATACATGTTCCATCTAGCCAATTTCCTCCCGTAGCATCTATTGAGGAAATTATTGTATGAACTCCTCTACCCACGGAGGATCCTATCACACCTACTCCTCTATCCATAGAGGATATTATCACACCTACTCCTCTACCCACAAAGGATCCTACCCCACCTATTTCCCCACCTATCGCAGAGCTTATCTTGTATGTTCCTCTACCCAAGGAGGAACCTATCTCACCCATTCCTCTACCCAAGGAGGAGCTAACCCTATCCACCTTTCTATCTAAAGATAATTCCACGTCACTTGTTATACCTTCTCCTCGAACCATAAAGGAGCCAATATTATCTCCTCTTCATATAGGTGATGCTTCTCCTAGTTCTTTGAAGATATTTTCAACCTTCTAAAATCACTCCATCCTACTAAATTAGAGGTGAAAACCTTCCCTGTATCACAGAAATTGGGTTCTTGGATGGGTTTCGCCACTAGTTTTTCATCTTCTAAACCAAAACCATTCTCACATTTGGTGGACCAATTAGAGTATGTTGATTACTCCACACTTTGGGGGCACCTTCGACTCCCAATATCCACCCAAATGTAGATGTTGTCCCCAGATACCTCAACTATCTATCCTAAGGTATTCAAGGAAACTAAAACCATGACACCTAAGGCAATTATATCAACCCCTTCTTCTTCAGCCTTTCCTTTACCCAAACCTCTATCCACACCTAAACCTATCACTTCCTTAGGGGTCCCACCAACACCTAGCCTATTGAATCCCGTAGTGAAATAGACTTATCTACTCAAGCACCTCACCTCACAAAACTAATTCCTATATCTAAGAGGAAGACCCAACCTCCTAGGCCTCACACCCTAGTCTCTCCCATGCCTTCTCTTTCACCTTCACCTCTACCTTCAATTTTAGGCCAACACCCTTCCACCTTGGTCAAGTTACCTCTTCACCAAGGAAAATCCAAGGCGTGGAAACCCACACCCGTACCTTTACTTTCTCTTTTCCCACACCTTCACCTTCATCACTTATTCTACCTACATCTTCTCCATTACCTATAACCACACTATTACAAACACCACCACTCTCACCTTGGATTTCTAGGGTAACCCCATCTTCTACATCTACTTCTACCTTGTGCATCCCTATTACACCTTTACCCAAGAAGGTGCAACCTAAACCAAAACCAAAACCTTCACTACCTACTAGAAAGGTAGTCACACCTAAACCACCTCTAGCAACACCTCTCCCAAAAAAATCACCCATGCCTTATATTATCACCAAATTATATCACCCTTTGATTTGCACAAGTGTGTGTGTTTGAGCTCACGGTGTGATTGGGTAACATGGGTACTATCTCCAAGTGTGGGACTTGCTACTTGAGATAGACCTCCAAAGAAAGTTGGTTCTTCCTCCTAATCCTAATACAAACTAAACCTTAATGGAAGTATACTACTAATTATATCTATCCTAAAATTTTCAATGGACTAGGGAGAGAGAAATAACATGCAATTAAAGGAAAACTACACTACAGAGGTGATGCACCAAAATAAGGGTATGAGAATAACTCTCCAATATGTGAAAATGGAAGAAAAATGTAGTTTAGAAAGGGTGATAACAGTTCTCCACAATCCAACAACAACATTCACAACAACATTTCCATGCACACATAATAATAATGAATCCTTGCAAGAGCATAGAATAGACACAATACACCTGTAATAAGATTGAAGAGGAAAGAAGAATGCAAAAACACAACAAGGGAAGATACATCCACAAAATTATATATATTGCTTCATAATATGCATAGTTCAACCTTTTACGTAGTAAATTCCTTGATCACCATGCAAATATTCCACTACAAATGCTTACAGACACATTGGCTTCAAAAAACAAAATGGGTAGAGTTTTGTTACTTAAATCATCCTCCTTGTAAATGAGAGAAAACCCCAATTCATAAATAAAGGGAGAAAAGAAAACTTGGATTTGGATTTTACATCAATTTCAAGGTACCCAAATTAGGTAAAAAGCATGATTTGAAACCTACAAATGCCTACCCATACCGCCCATAACTTGCAGGAGTGGATAAATGTTCATTTCCACCTACCATCCAACTACCCTTATGAACTTGGCTCATTTTCTATAAAATAAACCTTGGAAACTCATTCAATCTCTATATTTTTTACTACTATGCATAGATATCATAACCATTATTCCAACGAGACTAACTTTGTGTAATTTGGCTGAGAAACACAAAAGTTATGACCTCCTAGCCACATGCACCATTTTGAAGATCACCATGTTTTCTTGTAATACACAAGATTGTGCAATTAAATCTTGGTTGGAAATCACAATTTAATTATTTCCCTCATTTCCCAATGTTTCTTCATATCTTCAAAATTATCTTACATTTAAATTCATGGTTCTCATCTTGCATCCTTGGCATTTGTATTAGGAAGGGGAGAATTTAAATATTCTAAAATCTTGAAAAGAGCCACTTCAAGCCAAATCGAATCCGAGTTGGCTATCTCCTTGAACTATCCAACTCTTAATTTGATGCACCGCCACCTACCTGCCACTTTGGATGCTGAGCTCTTTATAACCCAAACTTGACACTACCTACAACCTGATCTGCATTGTATTGGGTTCTCCACTCATATCATCTCATCCACTGTGGCCATAGATATTGATCCCACCATCTTCCCTTCATTACTACCATCTCACTTCTAAAACGGTGAGCTCCTCACCATATATATTTCAGGATTAAACCCTTTAGGGAATACTAGGCTTTGTGTGGCCCATTCCCTATGGCCTCTTGAACTTGACTTTCCTACACGAGCTCACTCACCCACCAATTGAATTTCTTGAGCCGTTGATCATGTGTCATATCGATTTGTAATGTGTCTTCAGTAGTTGGCTCCACATGGAGGCCCCACACAATTTTGGGCTTCCCCATTTTTCTTTACCTTTGCAATTATGTTGGCTGGCCACGTGGGTCTTACTTGACTCGAGCTCATGACTCAAAACTCACCTTCCTCCACACACGAATTTCACATCCTTTTCCAAATTTCTACAATCCTTGAATCACTATATATTGTCTCCAAGATACATGATCTCACCCGTATGTCTTGATAGAACTTTCATCTCAACTCAATTGTCTCTCTCACTATTGATATGTCTCGGTCCTGAAAATTGACTTGTACGCAAGCAATTAGAATCTTGGTTCAACTAGCTCTGCACTCTTGTAATGCTTGACTCATCTTTGATGCACACACTAGATGATTCCCTTCGAGCCAATATCCTTCTCGCACTCACCGTGTAAAGGCTTCTTTGCAAGCTCACCAACATCCACACTATATTTTCACTCCTAATAAATCTTCATCCACTCTTTTAAGTCCCGATGACCTCCATGTTTGAGCTCACTGTTAGTGAAGGTTTGAGCTAATCCTATGTAGAGTTTTCTTTCAACCTTGCACTACTCTCTTGACTTGATGTTTACCACATCTAAGCTTTGCAAACTTTCATCAACAAATACCTCTATGTTATTGAGACAGGATCCTTGAGTTGAAATATAACTCACTCATTATATGCATAGCTCTGTTCACAAGATGGCCTATCTCAACAGTATGCACTAGTTGGTCCTCCATCCGACCATGGGCACAGCATGATTTGCATAGATTTCGACAACTTGGCTCACACTCCATGAGCTCATCTCCCTTTTCTTCTCGACAAGCTCGAGGTTCTACAAAATTTGACTCATCTTTACAATGTGGCAAGATTAGTCCCTTTCAATTCATATGCCTCCTCTATAGTTTTTATTAGCTTAGACCTCATTATGGTTGTGGTGCAATCATTGTGGCCTTGAGACGATACCAACTATCTAACCACTGTGAGTGTTAAAAATGAGCTTGACCACTTTCTTAGCTTGATTCTACTATCTTTGGTGGTTTTCTCCTCATTGCAAAAACTCAGCCAAATGGGCTCTATGTTCCACCAACTTGGTGCTTCATTATAGATAGCTCGATGGGTCCCCATGCATAACTCGAGTTATAGAATGGATTAGTCATAACAAGAAAACATCTCGGTTCATTGCAAAATTAATTCACCCTTACATATATGAACTTGTTGAGTTATTCATAGAGCTAAAGGCTCCTCATGCAGACTTATAACTTCCTTATACACTTATGGAATTTTTGGATTTTCCAAGTGCACTAGGGCTGAGTGGAATGTATGAAGGTGTTCTAGAGCTATACATCAAATTTTTCCATTTATTGCTAGTGGGTCTAAACACCTTCTCTCTCCATACTGAGTGAAACCTTGAACTCAAGAAAGACCAAGAAGGGGAAAAATTATCCTTGTGGATTTTCAACCCTCCTAAAGACCCAGATGTTTCCCTGAACACTAAAATCAGTTTGTAGGCTTTGAACTGGTTGAGAGAGCCTCTCAATGCAAGCCTACTATGTTGCTCAAATTCACCCAGATGGTGGATTTGGATAACAATTTGGTGACTCATGGGGCCATTTACCTACTAAATAGTTTATGACCAGTTACCTGTAGCTATTCATTGGGTATGGAGTCTTTGTGATCAACTTGAACTTGTCTAAATCTGATCTTTGCACTCAGAAGCCCTCTCAACCACTGTTTCCCACATTCTGCTACCCACAATCTCTAACTCCTGTAAAAAAATATTGAAATTTATTTTGTGAGAGTAGAAGATTGTTTTAAAAATTGAATTTCACTCTTCCCCAACAACTGTAATCCATTGAGGTTGAAGGTTGAACACTTGATTTAGTTTCTCTGTATTTGAGTTATCTTGAAGATGGAAATTTTTTCTTGCAATTCTAATTTTCTTCACTGCAATATTCCTTTATAGAAGCATGATGAACTACATACAAAGCATACACTAGAAGCAATAGAGAATGTGGACCAACACTTAGGGAAACTAAAAAATAATCTAACAACAAAGAAATGTGCACAAGCACTTGGAGGAATGAAAATATAAACTAATATGTACAAGGGTGAGAAATATTCCTTCTAGTAGAAATTTTTGAGGTAGATTCCATTGACGGAATCTATATTTCTTCACCATCTAACTTTACAAGTTAGTAATAATTGCTATGCTTACATTGTGTGATCATGTAGGGGCCACTCCATATTGCATCAAATTTGGAATGCTTCCTAGTTTTTCTTGATCAACATCCCACTTTAGTACCAAGTCTCCTTCTTGGAATGCCCTTGCCTTTTCTTTCCTATCAAAGCTCCTCTTGATCAATGCCTGATACTTTTCCATGGTTTGCATTGCATGTTCTCTTGTTTCCTCCAGCTCCATGAGTTCAACATACCTGATTTCCATGGGTTTGAATTCATCTAGTTCTAGCTTCTTCATTAGCTCCAATGCTAGGAATTCAAGTGATATATGCAACACTCGCTTCTTTTCGTATACCAAATTTATGCAGAGCTACCTATAGATCTCTTGGGAGTGATTCTATCAACCCATAAAGCTGATTTGGGCTTCAAGTGCTAGGTTCTTTGATTCTCATCAATATTCCTTCGTATGATTCTTAACAAGTTCTTGTTTGTAGATTATTCTTTCCCGTTACCTTGGGGGTGATAGTTAGAATAAATGTTGAGATATATTCCATTTTGGACAACCCACTTGATGATTTTTGTGTCGAGAAATGCCAATGCATTATCTAGATATAATAATAGCAAGCACACCAAATATGGTTACTAACCCCTCATAGAAGTCCAATATGCTAGACTCATTTGCTTCTTTGAGGGCCACCACTTTAGTCAATTTGGTGAAGTAATCCATTTTCATTAGAATCCACTTATAGACTTGGCTCAAATTTGGGTTGATAACTCCAATGAATTCCAATCCCCATTGCATGAATGGTTGGTCAACTAAATTGGATGAAGGGGCAACACTACTAGCCTTTCCTTCCCTATGAAGAATGCACATTTTTAAACCTTTTGATCCATGAGTAGCAATCACTAAACACCATAGGCCAATAGTAACCAGCTCTCATGATTTTGAGAGTTGTTACTCATGGAGAAAATGACCTCATGCTTCCCCATTATGGAACTCGTGCAACATTTTCTCAATCTGATTATAAGGGATGCACCTTAGAAGAAATCCATTCACATCCTTCTTGAATAAGATGTCATCAATATAAACACATGGAATAGACTATAATCTAAAATATCTCCTCTTTGCTTTGCTCAATTCTGGAGAACATAGGCCTATTTGAAGGTAATGCACCATATCTTGGGTCCAACATGGAATGGGCACATTATCGGTTGGTTGTTCTTGATCATTTTGTAACACTAGGACAACATATTTTTTCTCATCTAAATCGGCATATTTTTTGGAATCAAGCTGCTCACATAGCCCTTTGCCACATACTAGCTTGGTCACTTTGATTTCTATATCATATTTCATCACTCATGTGATCCAACCCACCCTTTTCTTGTTTAAATCCTTGTTCAAAAGAAATTCTTTGACACCAACATGAGATACTTACAATGAATCTTATTGTTCAAGACCAAGTGTCTGAAATTCTTCAAGCTTCTAATCATAGCAAGGAAATTCTTTTTAATAAAAGAATACCTTACTTCGTAGTCTTCCAAGTTCTAGCTGAAGAATGATATGGGTTGTTCTAAACCTTTTTATACAGTTGTACCAAGATAGCTGAAATGGTATCCGCACCTCCGAAGGTATACAATATGAATTCCTTTGAAAATTATGTGTTTATAAGAGTTGGAGCTTGAGATATAACATGTTTGATGGCCTTAAAACTCTCTCTACCTTCACTGTCCATTTGAATTCAAGGCTCTTCTTTAACATCATGGTCAATGGCTTCACCAAGGTGGAAAAATCAGGCACAAATATATGAAAAAGTTAATTCTCCCCAAAAATATTTGGAGAGGTTTCTTATGGTTTGGAAATGGAAGAGAACGAATGGCCTCAACTCTTTTGGGATCAATGGTTAATACCTCCTTTAAAATAATATGGCCCAACAACTTGCCTTCATGTGCCAAGAAAATACATTTCTTTGGATTCAAAGACACTCCAAACCTTCTACACCTTTGAAACACTTGCCTGAGGTGAAAGAGATGGTCTGCTACATTTTTAGAGAAGACAATGATATCATCAAGATAAATAAGCACTATCTTGTTGATCATCCCTTGAATGCCATATCCATTTCTCACTAAAATGTTTCTTCGACATTTGACAATCCAAATGGCATCTTCCTATAAGCATAAGTGCCCCATTTTGTAGTGAAAGTTGTCTTGAACTGGTCTTCTTCTTTCACCATAATCTGATTGTAGCCTAAATAACCATCCAACAATGAGAACCTTTCTGAACCAGATACAACCTATAAAATTTTCTCCATTAAAGGGAGTGAAGATCTTTGAGTGAAGCTCTATTCAAGTCATGGAAGTCTACACACAATCTGATTTCTCCATTTCTCTTCCACACATGCACTAAGTTTGCAACCCAACTCGAATGCTTAATTGGAAATATGATGTTGGCCTCAATCAACTTGTTCAATTCTTTCCTCATGAGAGGTTCAATGTGAGGATTCACCGACCTTTGCTTCCACCCGATGGGATTAGATCCTGGATCTAACTCAATAGTATGTTGTGAAAATTTTGGGTTAAAGCCACTTAAGTCTTTTTAATTCTAGGAAAATACATCAGGAAACTCATGACACAGTTGTAAAAATCAGATTTCTCTTCTTTGAGTACTCACTTTGCCAATTTGCAACACCTTACCTTCACCTACTGAGATAGGCTCCGAATCTTCACCCTTTACTTGAATATTTGTCTTTTCTTTTCGGAATTGGTCATTGGGGTTGAATATCAAATCTAAAGTCACAAGACCCTTTGGCAATTTGTTTGTTCTCAATTGAACCACTTAGTCACCATATTGTTGCACCGATTTGTCTTGATTCCTTATAGAGAGAACTCAACTTCTTCTTACAATAAATTGATGATTTTATTATCATTTTCAAAGAATTTCTAGCTTGTATTGTTGTCTCGGGACATCTAGTCTTACAATCACCTTTATATGAGGCTGAACTTGATCTCTCTTGATGATTTCAACAACATCAAATGTTTCCCCAATACCTGTAATCTTGTATGTTGTATCATTATTCTTCCTCTAGATGAAATTAATGTTAAAATATTTGAAATCCTCAATGATATCCCATACCCAGTTCTTACAAATTTTTAAAATATCATTCTTGGCATCATTCTTTCCTTTAACTTGGATGACAATCAGCTCACTATCCCCATAAATTTTTAATGCCTCTTTTTATTTCCCAATGCAACCCGTGAATCAAATCTTCATACTCAACTATGTTATTTGAGCAAGAAAATTGAAAATGAAAAGTTGAGTAGTATTTGATACCTTGAGGTGACATAAGCATTTCTCCTCCTCCAACACCTTACCTACTTCTTGAACCATCAAATAATAACCGTCATAATTCATTCTTATCTTTGTGATCTAATTTGATGATGCTTAGGAAGAGGTGTATTCTCTTCATGCATGAAATAGAATCCTAGCTTAGCTTATTCCATTTATTTATAAGGATCAACAACATGTATTTTGTTGGCCCAATCATCAAGAGTCAAATCTGGAATGTTTCCAACCTTAGTGTTTAATTCATAAATCCTTGGGAAATATTCTTGATCAAAATCTAAACAATTTGTGTTGATTGGATTTGGTGTATGAGGCTCAATATCAAAGTTTTGAATTGGCTTAGATCTTATTGTAGCCTTAGCTCCATACCTGGTTCTAAATAACATATGTGACCAATCAGTAGACAAGTAGCCTCCAATTTTGGTAGTGAATTCCCTTGACAAGCATAGAGTGAAGAGTGGTGGCAAGTCAATAACCAAAACATCTTGCAACATTGTAACATTGGGACATGCATGCAATGTGAGGCTCAATCCTTTGATTTCTCAAAATGTGGTTACTTGTTTTCTCATCTAATTGCACCACACCTCTAGAAATGAATTCATACTAAAGACCCACTGATCAACTATTTGTTTTGGCATTACGGAGCTACTTGCTCCCAAATCAATCATGCAATTGTGCACTAACTTATCCCTAATGATAAATGAGACATAGAATGGTGGGGGCTTCAAGTTCTTACCTTGTTGATCCTCCAGAGGTTCCTTGTGGGGCAGCATTAGAGAGCACTTTATCCTAATTATTGGATGCTTGAATTGATGGGGACCAATTTGTCATGATAGCCTACAACATATCTCTTTGTCCTAGGATAGCCAATGATTCTCACATTGATATTTTTACATTTTTTTCTTCATTTGATCAATGATATTGAATGGAGAAACAATATCATTTTTCTTCCATTTACTTTGCAGAATCTTCTCTTACACATTGGCTACTACAAATAGTGTATGAGCTGGTCTAGGCTGATTCTACACATTTGGATATGCACTTTGATTGCCAATTCCTTGCAAAGTAATAGAGGGATGAGAAACAATTGAATTAGATGACTTCATTTCTTCAATATTTCTTTTCTTACACCATGTGTTAGCTGCCAAACCTTGAGAAGGAGTCTGATTTATACCACGAAATCTTCTACTTACCAATTGACAAGCATGGTCTCATTTGGAGGTGCTTCTGATGTGCTAGCCTATTGTTGATTTTCTTCTTGACTTATCTCTTGTTCCACACTAATTGTTGTCACTAATAAAGTTTGATTAAAGGAACAATTAAAGCATTTTGATTGGTTATGAGGTTGGTTGCATGGGAAACACCAATCATACTCTTGAGCCATATTGTTTTTAGTTGGAACCAAGGCTTTGGATGTAGATACAATATTAAAATTATAGGACTGGAATGGCCTATTTGCAAGAGGTCTTACTTGATTCTATTAGCATCTTGCACAAGTGGTTTATTACTATTCTAATATAGATTCCTATTGGGTTAGGATTGAGGCTGGTATGGTCTAAATTTATGAGCTTGTTTCCTCTTAATTGTCACCAAATCATTGCCTAAGTTTTGCAACTATTTCATGACTTCTTAGAGCTCGTTTGAGGTACTAGAAGAAGAGGTAGAATATTCAAGAGTAGAAGTATAATTTTTCAGGGTAGGAATAAGAGCTAATGTGGGTGCTTGACTAGATATTAGATTCTCTATTACTATATAAAGAGGCATAGGCGGCCTAGGTGCAAGTTTACCAGCTTGAATGAGGTAATTTTTCAGCTCTAATAGCAATATTATAAGTTGCGGTAAATTTTTACCTCCCATGGATTGAATCATCATGGCAATATCAAAATTTAGGGCCTTAAGGAAGTATAGGAAAGCACCTTCAGTTATTGGTCTCATAGCAAGAAGAATCCTATCCCATGTCCTTTGAAATCTGAAGTTGAAATCAATCATCTACTCATTAGGAGCCCTCTTAATTGTTATCAATTGTTCCAATAAAGATAGATTGTATCCCTTTTCCCCAAACTGATCATAGAGTGCTATACATATTTTATCCCAATTTTCAATAGATTTCGTTGTCAAGCTTCTAAAGAATTGCAACACCTTGCCTTTGATTGAGGAAACTAATGACTTGACTGCAACATCTACTTCATTTATTTCATGAATAACACAAATGTTTGCAATGTCTTTGATATGATCAGCGGGAGTTGTATGATTTTCCCCAGTGAAATAAGGAATATTTTTCAATTCAACCACTGGAATGGGATTTTGAGCATTGAGTGCCAATGGGCATCTTCCCATAAATATGACATAGGGGTTTGGTGGCTGCGATGGTGGTTTTTGTAGATGTGTCATTCTGATTGTCCTAAGAACTTTGTTAAATTGAATAAAAGGTCTACCAGGTGGAGGGGTTGATAATGCTCTATTTGGAAGAGATGGAGAATTTTGAATCCTCCTTCCCCTTCTCCTTCCTCTACCTAGAGAGAGCTATAAGTACTCAAAGATACCTTCTTCTCTTATTATTGACCTTGTTTGAATCCTTCTCATAAATTTCCAAACACCAGCACTACTAAAATTATTGAAATCTTCCCCTTGGAGTTTCTAGATGTGCTATAACAAAACCTTTGAAAGGATAAAATTCACAACAAGAGCACACCAATCTTGCTACGATGAAATTGAAGACTTCTTCTCCCACTAGGCATGCCAAAACTATTATCACCAAATCAAAACACCCTCCGATTTTCACAAGTGTGTGTGCTTGAGCTCACGATGTGACTGGGTAACATGGGTACTATCTCCAAGTGTGGGACTTTCTACTTGAGATAGACCTCCAAAGAAAGTTGGTTCTTTCTCCTACTCCTAATGCAAACTAAACCTTAATGAAATTATACTACTAATTATATCTATCCTACAATTTCCAATGGACTAGGGACAGAGAAATAACATACAATTAAAGGACAACTACACTACATAGGTGATGCACCAAAATAAGGGTATGCGAATAACTCTCCCATATGTGAAAATGGAAGAAAATGTAGTTTAGAAAGGGTGATAACAGTTTTCCACGATCCAAAAACAACATTCACAACAAAATTTCCATGAACACACAATAATAATGAATGCCTGCAAGAGCATAGAATAGATACATTACACATGCAATAAGATTGAAGAGGAAAGAGGAATGCAAATAAACATAGCAAGGGAAGATACATCCACAAACTTATATCTATTGCTTCATAATATGCACAGTTCAACCTTTTACATAGTAAATTCTTGGATCACCATGCAAGTATTCCACTACAAAGGCTTGCAACACATTGGCTTCACAAAACAAAATGGGTAGAGTTTTGTTACTTAAATCATCCTCCTTGTAAATGAAAAAATCCCAATTCATAGAAAAAGGAGACAAGAAAACTTGGATCTGGATTTTACATCAATTTCGAGGTACCCAAATTAGGTAAAAATAATTATTTACAACCTACAAAATCCTCCCCATACTTCCCATAACTTGTAGTAGTGGAGAAATGTTCATCCATGCCCATTAATTGCACTTCCACATACCATCCAACTACCCTTTTGAACCTTGTTAATTTTCTATAAAATACCCCTATAAAACTCCATCAATATTTATATTTTGTTCATTTTGTGGATATATCTTGGATCCATGATTCCAATGAGACCAATTTTTTGCAGTTTGGCTGAGAAACACAAAAGTTATGGTCTCCTGGGTACATGCAACCATTTTGAATATTACTAGGTTTGCTTGTAATACACAGGACTGTGTAATTAAATCTTGGTTGGAAATCACAATTTAATTATTTCCCTCCTTTCCCAATGTTTCTACATATCTTCAAAATGATCTTTCATTTAAATTGGTGGGGCCCATCTTGCATCCTTGGCATTTGTATTAGGAAGGGGAGAGTTTAAATATTCTAAAATATTGAAAAGAGCCAGCTTGGCCAAATCATCCAAGCTAGCTATCTCCATGCACTATCAAACCCTTACTTTAATGCACCACCACCTACCTACCACTTTGGATGTTGAGATATTTATTACCCCAACTTGGCACCTCCTATAACCTGATCTACATTATATTGGGTTGTCCATCCCTATCATCTTATCCATTGTGGCCATAGATATCGATCATGTCATCTTCCCTTCTTGACTATCACTCACTTTTAAAACCACAAGACCCTTACCATATGAATTTCAGGTTTAAACCCTTTGTAGCATACTAATATTGTCATGGCCCATGCCCTATGGCCTCTAAAACTGACTTGGTTGCACGAGGTCTCTCACCCACCGATTAACTTTCTCGAGCCATTGGTCATGTGTCATATCGACTTGTGATGTGTCCTTGGTGGTTTTCTCTAGATGGAGTCCCTACATAGTTTTAGGATTTCTCCTTTTTATTTACCTTTGCAATTATGTCCAGTGGCCATGTGGGTCTTATGACTCAATCTCACAACTCACAACTCGACCTTCCTCCAGCATGACTCTCGCTTCCTTCACCAAATTTACACATTATACGACTCACTACATATTGTCTCTCGAGCTAGAGAGAGCTTCCCCACGTGTCTTGATACAACCTCCATCTCAACTCAATTGGCTCTATTACTATTATGATGTCTCGGTCCTTGAAAATGACTCAATACCCAAGCACTTAGAATCTTGGTTCAATGAACTCGTACTTTCAAGGTCGAATCATCTTTGATGCACACACCAAATGACTCCCTTCGTGCCAATATCCTTCCACACTCGTAAGAAAGGATTCTTTGTGAGATTTCGATCCACACTAGATTTTCACTCATGCTAAGTCTTCATCTTCTTGGTTTAACTCATGGGGACCTCCATATTTGAGCTCGTTGTTACTGAAGGTCCAAATCAATCTTATATAGAGTTTTCTTTCAGCCTTAGTACTACACTCTTGACATTTTTTTTAGCACATATGAGCTCTTTGATATTTCATTGACAATGACCTCTATGTTATTGAGATGATATCCTTGAATTGAAATACACCTTGCTCATTATATACATAGCTCTATTCTCCAGATGGCTCATCTCACCATATTTTTGCACTAGTTGTTCATCCATCTAACCACGGTGATGATTTTCATAGATTTTGGGTGAATTAGCTCATACTCCATGATCTCATCTCCCTTTTCTTCCGATGGGCTTTCGATTCTAAAAATTGAAATCATCTTTGTAATGTAGAAGGATTAGTCCCATTCAATTCACACATCTCCTCTACAAATTTTATTGGCTCGTAACTCATTATGGTCATGGTGTAATCATTGTGGCCTTGAGATGATACCAACTATATCACCACTTTGAGTGTTCAAAATGATCTTGAAAACTTTCTTCTCTTGATTATATGATCTCTGGTGGCTCCTCCTTATTACAACAACTCAGCCAAATGGGCTCTATGTTATCCTAACTTGTTGCTTCATTATAAACATCTCGATGGGTCCCAATGCATAGCTCGAGTTATAGAATGACTTGGTCATAACCAACAAACAACTTGGTTCATTGCTAAAGTAATTCACGCTTATATATATGAACTCGTTGAGCTATTCATAGAGATAAAGGCTCCTCATCCAACACTTATAACTTCCTTATAAAATTTTGGATTTTTTTGGATTTTCTAGGTGTATTAGGGTTGAGTGGCATGTATGAAGGTGTTCTAGAGCTATGCATCGAATTTTTCCCTTTATTACTAGTGGGTCTCAACACCTTCTCTCTCCATACTGAGTGAAAACTTTAACTCAAGCAAGACCAAGAGGGGGAAAAATTATCCTTGTGGATTTTCAACTCTCTAAAGACCCGAATGTTTCCTAAACACTAAAATCAGTTCGTAGGCTCTGAACCGGCCGAGAGATCCTCTCAATGTAAGCCTAATCTATTGTTAAAATTCGCCTGCATCTTGGATTTGTATAACGCCTTCATCCAAGCCAACTCGACTTCTCACTGTGATCCATTGGGAGGATCCTATTCTAACATCCTCGCTAGGTTGTCAAAAACTTCCGCTATCTCATTCCTACCTATTAAGCATTATGAACCACTCAAAACCAAACCAATAAGGTTTACCAACACCAAAATATGTTCATATCATCACTCACCAGAAGTGATTTCTAAGGTTGTAGGGCCATAAGAACATTCTCTTTTTAACTATATACTTTGGATGGTCTCTTCAACGAAGAGGCCTTTACCTACATCTCCACTCTCACTCACTTTTCCTCCTCCGATCTTTGAAATAAATATGGTCTCGAGTAACGAATCGATCACAAAAAGATAAAGAAAAAGAGAAAATTGGTAGCCCATCCAATGCACCTTCACCCATCATTCCACCGCACTTTCCCCCAAGGTAACCATCTATGGGTCAGCTTATCTTGTTTCTGATGGAGTCACACATCGCTCTATGATTAAACAACTTCATCAATCTCCTCTGAATATTTCCTTATATGACCTAATTCAAACCTCTGAGTCTCATCGTCAAGCCCTCATTGAGGTCCTATAATCTATCGAGGTTCCACCAAATTATCCTACACCTATGGCTACCATCTTTACCCCTCATCATGTGGCCACCATCACAACTTAACCTAAAACTTCGCCCCCATTACCTCTCCTCGGGTTTCGCCATCGCTTCTCTGACTCAGAGATTTCCCCTCTATAATTAGATGATCTTGATCCCACCCTCTTCATCTCTTCCTACATCAATGATACTCGCATTCAATGTGTTATGATTGATAGAGGTGTTAACATTAATATCATTTCTTCCCATGCATATGAAAAATTGTGTGTACCTTCCAAGTGCATGCATAATAACCTCACATTACGTTACATTATTTTAATTATGCCATGACTTCTACCCTTGGCACTGTCATCCTCCACATCCACGTGGGTCCCCGCACTAGTCTCGAACTATTCTATGTTCTTGAGGGGAATTTAAATATAACATGTTGTTTGGCTAACCTTGGATTCATACCATGGGGTGTGTACCTTCAACCCTTCACCATTTCCTAAAATTTGAATATGAAGGGCACCCCTACACCATTCGGGTGGATCCTTCACCTTTTAAAACCTACAACATGCTTTACCGACCAAATGATGTCCTTATTCTAGTCAAGGTATCTACCACCCCTATCGCTTCATCTTCTTTCATTGCCTCATCTACCACTTCTACTGCTACACCTTCCACATCCATCCCATCTATCCCTCTACTTCTGTAGCTTCCATAACTAGCCCATCTACCAACCCACCTATTTCATCGGTAATTGATGCCCCACCTTCTCAATATTTGAGTATCTCATCCATCTCCACTACCCAAGTACTAACGTCAAACCACTTGGTAAATGTTTTTCAATGCCTTTCCCTTAGGGAGTATCGCTTATATACAACATAGACACTTTCCTTACTCAAGAATACGGAATCATCCACTAACACCCATGTTACGACCATCATGTAGGAGAGATTTTTCCATATGGTCCTCCCCACCTTCACACCAACTTGACATATGAGGGATTCAACACTTCTTCTTATTCCCCTGAACCACCTACCCAAACCCAACCTTTCACATCTAACTTCTAATACCTCACCAACCTCCGCTTCACCCATATTTTTCTCCATCAATGTGCCTAGAAGGGATTTGAATTTGGTCTTTATGAGAAAGGTCATCACACAGTCATACGTTGTACCACTAGAAAACACAAAGACCATTGTGGTATCAGATTTTTTTGTGCCACCTATTCCTAAGAAGGCTAAAATCGATCTCATAGAGGAAGATAAGACTTCCCCACCTAGCTTACCTACCACATTTCCTTCACAAACGTAATCGATGGATCCGGAATCCATCCCTCCTAACTTTTTTTTCATGAAGACCATTTCTTTGGGACCTCTAACCTATCATCATGATGGTGAGGTTCCCTCTTCCCTTCCTTTCTTTATCCTAACATGTTGAATGACGACACACCTTCTATCAATGTCGTTCAATTTTAGGATGATGATTCTATTCTCACCTATTTAGGTATAGATGATTCTTACATTCACCAGTCATTACCTTCTAAGACACAAACCATGCTAAATGAATTGACCATAGAGATCAATATTTACACTTAGGGCGAACCTTGAATTCTAAAGATAGGCCAATATTTATATTCTACTAAACAAGAAGCCTTCACTTATTTCCTTCAAGATCATAACAACACTTTTGCTTGGTCTTATGTTGATATGCTTGGTATTGACCCTAATATCATGGTCCACAATATCATGACTATCCCTAATGCCAAACTTGTGAAATATAAGTTGCAAAAATGCATCCATGCATTTCTCTTCTTGTAAAGAAGAACTCCAGCACATTTTTTTTTTTCTTTCATTATACCCATTGACTATCCATAATGGATTTCTAACATTGTTCCTATCACCAAAGTGATAGGGGGACTCTACATCTACATGGATTTTCATGACCTTAACCTTTCCTACCCTAAGGATGAATTTCCTCTTCCTATCATCAACTAACTCATTGATCTTACAACCACCATGAGATGCTATCTCTTATGGATGGATTCTTGGGTTATAATCAAATATTACTCACTCCAAAAGATCAACACAAAACTACCTTCATCACCCCTTGGGAACCTTATATTATCACATCATTCCCTTTGGATTGAAAAATTTTGGTGCTACCTATCAGTGCATTATGAATTATATCCTCCATGATATCATACATGACATATTGTAAGATTATGTCAACTAGCTTCTCGATAATTTCAAAAGTTGTGCCGAATATCTCGCAATTCTTAATGTCATTTTTGATCACCTCATCCAATACTACATTCTCCTTCAACCAAAGAAGTGCGTCTTTTCCATTCTCTCTAGAAAATTCCTTGGTTTCATCATCTCTTTGCGGGCATCAAAGTCGATCCCACCAAAATCAAGGCTATTCTCGAGATGTCTCCACCTAATAACCTTCGATAACTTCATAGTTTGCAAGGAAAATTGCAATCCATTCGACGCTTTATTTCCCAACTTTCCGACCGATGTTTCCCTTTTCATTATCTCCTCAAAAAGGATGTATCCTTTAATTTGAATTATGAGTACCACGAAGCCTTTGAAGTGTTGAAGAAATACCTTCTTCATCCACCTATCCTCATCCCACCTAAATATGAAAAACATTTTTACCTCTACATTTCTTCCACTGACCATTCCTTGGGTGTCATGCTAGCTCATCGCGATGAGAAACACAGGAGAAAGTATTTTATTACATAAGTCATACTCTTTTAGACTATGAGACTAGGTATACTCATGCTGAAAATATTTTCCTAGCCTTAGTCTTCGTGGCCACCAAACTTCGCCACTACCTACTTAACCACAAAACATTCATCATCACCAACACCGACCCTCTGCATTACATGTATGCTAAAACTTACCAACACCAACACACCACTTGTTAGCTAATGATCCTTACATACATAGACCTAGAATTCATTCATAAAAAGTATGTCAAGGGACAAACCATTGTAGATCAACTTGTAAATGCTCATCTTCCTAAAAATCAATCTTATAACTTTAATTTTCCTGATGAATCTATTGTTTCCTTATCCCTTGATGATATTGTCTATTAAATGACATTTTTCTTTGATGGATCCAAATGTCAATGCGGGGGATGTGTAGGGGTCATCCTCATTCCTCTTGATGGAAATCCTACACCTTTATCCTTCAAAATTGACTTCAATCACACCAACAATATCACTGAGTATGAAGCACTTGTCATGGTTCTTCAAACTACCATAGCCCTAGATGTTAAGAGAATTAATATCTTTGGTGAATCACAATTGGTTGTGAACCAAGTCAATTTTGTACCAGTGTTGTAATGATGTGCTTGAAAAATATAAACATCATGTCGACATAATTTTGACCACGTTTGGTCACTTCCTAATTTAAACCACTCCGTTATCCACTAAAAAATTAGTGGATACCATGGATTTTATTGCTTCTCAAATACTTGCCTCACCTTCGGATTCCAAAATCTTTGTCACAATACAATAGTTGCAGTCACCCTCTAATGTTATTCATGACGTAAATTTTGTGGGAAGAATCCAAACCGACCCACATGATATTTGGTATAAGTAGTTCATTGACTACCTCTCCCTTTCAATTCTTCCAAAGAAATCTCACTCGCAATGGATGACGAGACTTCCTAAAAAGTGTCTCTTGTTACATCATCATGGGGGTATTCTCTACAAATGTGGCTTTGATGGTATCCTCCTACGGTGCCTCACTAGTTCTGAAATCCCATACACCATCAAATAAATTCATGATGGGATTTGTGGGGACATTTTAGTGGCCTTGTGGTCACAAAATGTATCCTTCGCCTTAGCTATTACTAGTCAACCCTTAACCAAGATTGTTGTGACTACATCAAACGTTGTGTGAAGTGTCAACAACATTCTAACCTTCATCATACTCCTAGTCACGCCTTACAAGTCACCTAAGAATTTTGGACCTTCTCTCAATGGGGTTTGGATCTCGTTGGAGAGATTAACCCTCATTCCTCTCAACATCATCACTAGATCATCACAATGACTGAATATTACACTAAATGGGTGGAAGCCATCCCTCTCATTTCTACCAAATCCAAGAAAATAACTAAATTTATCAAACACCATATCATTTTTCCATTTTGGTCTTCCTCATCACCTTATCATTGAAAATGGTAAACAATTAAAAACAAACCCTCCACAAATCAGTGTGACAAATTTTGTAATCAACTTAGTTTTTTATTCACTTTATTACACACAATCAAATGGTGATGTCAAATGTTCTAAAAAACCCTCAACAAAATTCTTATGAAAGTTGTTGTTGACACTGGTAAGGATTGGCACACGCATATTCTTTTTTCCTTATGGGCTTACCGTACTAACATTCACACCTCTACCAATGCCACACCTTTCTCTTTGGTCTACAGTACAAAGGTTGTCTTTCCTCTCGAAGTCCAAATTCCATCTCTTTGTATATCACTCAAAAATATTCTCTTTGATGACAATTTTTTCCAAGAACGTTTGGTATAACTCGATCAATTGGACGAACACCATCTACATGCTCTAGACCATCTCCAAATCTACCAAAAACACATCAAGCATGCCTATGAAAAATGTGTTCAAGAATGAACCTTCAAGATCAATGACCTTGTCCTAAAGGAAAACCAACATGTAACTAAAGAGGAGAAAAGTAAATGTGAAAAGTTTTCTCCTAATTGGCTTGGACCTTATATTATCACCTAAGGATCAAGAACTTATCATTTATCTTCTCTTGAGGGTAAACCTGAACCTAAGCCTCTTATGCCTTATATATTTGACTGTTCTATTATTAAATAAATTACTACATCACTTTATGTGATTTATATGCTCATCCCTTGAGCAAACCTCTCCTTCCACCTACCTATTTTAAGGACAAATGACTAAACTAGAATTGTGTGATAATTTGTCACCATTCAACCTTGTCTTCAATATGAGTACCATGGCTCTACTCATGGAATGATTCTTATGGATAATTTTCATCCTTTTCAGGATGGAATCCCATTGTCATTCATCACTTAAAACCCCTCTTTCATAGCTAAGATTTTCATGATATGGTTTTTCCTTCATAAAGAGGCTTATACTCCTTTATAGTCTTGTTCATGACTATAAGTCCAAAATAAAAATAAAAAAATATATTGGATAACCAAAATTCTACTCCTTGAATCAAAATTCTTACAAATAGGTGATTCCCTCAAAAGGACATCTATATTTCTCTATTGCTTCTAAAATTACACTACTCCTTGAAGGAAAGCTATATAAAGCTAGCCACCTATTGTACTTAGTCTATCTAAAAAAGAATATTAAATTATATTTGTCAAAATCAAAAAAATATTGGAGCTTTCCACATCGACCAAATTCACGAAGACCTCAAGAAGACACTACTATTTATCCCAATATATATACTTCCTGCATCGATTAGTCTATACATGCAAAAATAAAAAATCAAGATAAAAATAAAGAAAAGTACAAACTTTTGGTCATGGACTTGCCTATTCTAGTTTTGGGTATCTTACAGAAGGGGTATGTTGTCCCAAAACAAGGTTATGCTTAACAACCCACTCCACCCTACCTTCATTTATTTACTCCAATCAATTCAAAGGACGTGGTATGTATTCTACACATTGTGATCACACAACTTATTTCAACTATAAACCCATCACTCATGCAGTGTATCTAGGGACTTATGTTCAATGAGTCTAGGGTTATGATAATTATGGTCTTTGTCAACTATGGGGTGTTTCACTTCTTTTTGGTTCACCTCTACCTCATTGTTGCTTCTTCAAAATGTGAGACCATTGAAATCCAATATCTCGGTCTGATTCTTGTTTCACCCACACACATACCAAATCAAACCAAAACCAAAAACAAAACCATACCCATACTAATCACAAAGTTTAAGCAATCTCCATTTCTTTTTTCACTCAACATTTGACCTCGCCCATATTTTTTCCATCTTACCTTACCAAGACCATTTTCCTTACCTCCCTATCAAAAATATTATTCTTCCCTATCCTATGGGAGAACTACATCGGATTGAGGCCCCTTTTGCAAGGGCTATGTAGGCAACACTACAAGGGCATGTGGCCCTCGAAGGTTAGCTCGACCACTCTTTTCCCCACCATTCCCCCATAAACAAACCTAGTTAGTTAGTTTCCATAAAAATAATGACATGGAAATTAACACAAAACAAACTATACATCACCCATACACATCATCATTTACTTTTTGTAATACCAATAATGTGGAAATTACATAAAAACAAACACAACTAAACCATGCCTACATCTAATTTACATAACATCAATTCATGAGAAATCCAAATCAAACTAAACCATACCTACATAGTTAGTTTCCATAAAAACAATAATTTGGAAATCAAAACAACATCATCTCATATTACAACAACATCAACAAAACCATTCCTAATCATCTAGTTTCCATAACATCAATACATTGGAAATTAAACCATTCAATCAACTCATACTTTACATCCATACATAAATCATCTAGTTTCCATGACATCAATATAATGGGAATAAAATCAAATCATACAACCATAACCAAACCATATCTATTATCTATTTTCCATAACATTAATAACTTGGAAATTAAACTAAACCATGCCTACACATATGGTTTCCATAATATCAATACATTGGAAATTAAACCACACCATCACATCAACCATGCCTACAACTAATTTCCATAATAATAATAAAATGGAAATGAAACAACATACAACAAATATCAATGTCATCATCTATATACTGAAAAGTCTATATGTTAATACAATGTATATACAGATATAAATTAAAGTATCTCAAAAATTCTGGCACATAGGACAATATATATAAGTCACAAATCAAAAAATACCCAGTATCTTCATTATCTCGATCATCACTAGGAGGGCCTCGAACCTATGCTACTCTCTCATGTCTCCTCACCTAGCCTTTATCTCCATGAACCGGTCCCTCTCGATAGCCCTACCGATGACGACCAATGGCTCCCTAAACTCACTAGCACTATAGGTCCATGAACTGACCTCTCACTTGTTATCTAGATGGGATCTGTAAGTGGCATAGATGACAAAAGGGATACCACTCTCTATAATCCAATCGTCATAATACCCAGCCTCTGCCAAAACCTCTCTATATTGGTCTATGGATATCACTGCAGTGGTGGCATCACTATCGTATTTTTTCCCGAGGCTTGGACCATGTTCTGTGGTAGTAGTCCCTATACATGTAACTTTCTGATAGACCCAATCCCTATACCTGTGCTCCATCATGTGTCCTAGGAGGTGAAGGAGGGGCATCCACATGTCCCCACCACTAGTATGTACCTATGTTACTACCAATTGCATTTATAAATTGGCCACATATGCCTCGTAACATAGCAACATATGCATGTAATGCTACAACTTGCCCCCATCTTCACTGTGCATGTGTCACCTCTAAATGTCCCTATAAGGTTGTCACATGTGCCTGAGCTGCTACTAACTACCACTATAATTCCATGACTTGGCCTTTTAATGTAGTCACATGTCCCTGTAATCTATCCCTCTCAACAGTAACAATAGCCAAATTAGGTTGTCCTGGCCTCGGAGGTGCTTCCTGTAGTTGTGTTATCCACCACTACCTATATCCATCCACAAAGCCCGCATCATCTATCCTCTTATCTTCCATCATCTCCTCTACCCTATTGGATTTATCAGATGTTGTGGAGACAACGGTCTCTCCATGTCATCCCTACGATACTGTGGGAAGGGTGGAAGAACATCCCGTTATAGACCGAACGATGTCTAATTCAACCAAATGGTATCATCTCATGCTCTCTGGGTCTATGTCCATGTATCCATCACACCAATTGTATACCTGCTAACTCCTCCTCCATACCTCAAAATAAAGGGTAGCCAAGATATGACTACAACAAAATATCGACTGCTAATAGGCCATCCATTAAATTCCTGTAATATGTCACATCTTGTGACGTTGCGTCCACCCTCGCATGATCCCCTATCTGAATCCACCTCTTGTATCCTACTCTATAAATACCCCTGTACCAATTCTGTCATGGTAATCCTAGCAGGGGTAGGCATACTATATGCTCATAATCCCAATAGTGAAGAAGATAGGTGTGCGAAAAAAACCAAACCATCGAATTCTCCTATATGCCCACAACTCCATGTATAACTATACTAGGTACACTGGTGCCCATGAAAAATAGACCCTATTCTCAATCATGTCCTCCAATAATCCCATCAATTCCCATCAAAACCTCCCACCCTCTGAGTCTGAGCACATAAAAACCAATCCCCACCATCATCAGAACTAATAATCTAGTTTCCTGTGGATGTGTGGCATACATCTCTTCGTAGATAATGCTCATACTATGATAAAACAAATCTCCCACTGCCTCTCCAAAAACTGTAACCATAGTCTTGAATGAAACATCTAAAGAGACCTAATACAATGGATCCCTAATAATAGGTAGCCTTAGAATCTTATAGACATCCTCCAAGGTGATAGTCATCTCCCCGATAGGTAGGTGGAATGTGTTGGTCATTAAGTCCCATCTATTGATGAGGGTGACCATCATGCTATGATCTCAAACTATCCACCTAACCCCACCCAACCCGACATCCCTCATATGATCCCACTCATCCTATGTGACGTTAGGTCTCATATGCACTAATAGGGGTAGTAATCTATCTCTCATCATCAATTGTTGTCATGCCTACATCATCAACATTCACACTAGTTAATCATTTACCCTTGCCTACCTAGATCTACATTCTACCTTGCCTTACCATTTTTACCCTACGACCTATCTTCCTTACACTATTTTCCTTTCTTTCTATATTATTTCCTACCTCTATGTTTCATTTATTTTACCCATTCACCTATTGACCTCACTTACCTCATCTATCTTGCGCCCATCCTACATGTTGACCTATACCTTTGATTTGTCCCTACACCTTCTCATTTCTTCTTACCCACTGTTACCTGGCCTAAACCCACCCATTCCTACCTTGGACACCCCAATCCACCCATTCCTACCCTGTCCACCCCTACCCAACCTTTCCCTACCTTTTGGCCTCCCCACCTAACATTTTTCTCACTTAGTCACTTTTCAAAGTGACCGACATCATCCACCATGACCGATACCACTCCCTTTTCACCCACCAACACTAGTCAACCTACCGACACCGATTCATAGCTGACCGTCGTTTGGTTCTTGCTTCATCCATAGGGCTGAATGTCCACTTCCCCAATTTCAAAAAAATCAAATAATACCTAAACTACCCACCTCGATGCCCCCAAATTTCCTATAAATGGATTTTAAACCCTAATTAAACTAGTTTCATCCTCCCCATACCCAATTTTAGAAAATGTTAACCAACATTCCAATCAAATTTCACACACCAAATTTTTAATTTGTTCTACCTTATTCTTCACCAAAAACAACAATGGAGCTCGAATTCTACCTCTACTCAATGTTATCTCCATGGTGGGATCTATGGAATAGGAACATGACCTCCCCCTGAGCCCTCTCCTTCCTCTGTCATGTCCAAGTCTCTTTCTAACCTCTCAAGCAATCCAATATCTTGGGTAGATCTTGTGGGCCCTCACACTCTACTCCTCCAGCCACTAAACTCTCACCAACATACACAATAGGGCATCTCTATCATTTACTTCATGGGTTTTTCTCTCCACCAATCATTTTCACCATGTCAAAAGGATTAAATGATCCTTTTGCACATGGGTTTTTATTTTAACCTATCAAATGGGTGACCAACGTTTTCGGTTCATACCTTAGGTGACCAAAGTGTCATTCACCTTTACTAGCATCGGTTACTCTTTAATGGTACATGCCACCTCCCACAACCAAGTATACCTAATTTTTCCAAATTATTGTTTCATGATGTCATTTTCTTACTAGTACAGCCTTACCACAACCCTACAGGCTCATCTAATATCCCTACCAAATCGCATAATTACCTCCTAATTATACTTAGGGGCACATTTTTACCTACACCTTGGCCTTACCCATTTCCTTACCTATATACCCACACCGACCTTGCCCATTTGACACTCAAATTCACTTACTCGTTGTACCTTACGATGATGCTACTCATGTTATTTAGCCTACCGACCTTTCCTTTCCTTATGTCATGATGTTTATCTTGATCAGAACAAACCTTTTGGTGATTCAGAACACACATATTCCCATTCCTTACCTAGCCTCATTATGTTTCTAGGAGCACTTCATATACCTTGGATACCTGGACCATATCAACCTTGTTTGGATAAACTATCGACCTTTGACGATGTAGATTTTGTGAGCTCTTCAGCCTAGTGCCTTGTCACATTCTAGACATGTGTGTGCATTTGAATGCCCCCACCTATTACCCACATTGATATCACCATTGCATATACCCGCACCTTACCTCATTTTCACCACCTACCACTTTATCAAACCCATCATTGATTTTTCCTACTACTTCATCAGTTCCTAGTTTGAGGGGGATCACCTCCACCCATACCTAGGGCAACCACTTCCTATTTTTTTCATCGTCACTTATCAATACAAGCTATGTGAAAAAAAGGGGCAAATGTAGACACCCAAAATTAGGTCACAACCCTCTAAGCCCCTTTCAATTAATTAATTCGACACATCCCCCATCATGGCCCCTTTCACACATTATAATTAATTTAATCACTTATATTAAATTAATTATTACCTCACATCATTATTAATTTAATTACCTAAATTAAATTAATTTCTACCTCACCTCTCCACCTCACCTTGGACCCATTCCCTAACCCTAACCACCTAACCATAGGTCATAACCACTTAACTCTAGGTCATAACTTGCCATAACTAACCATGACTCTTTCTAAAACCTAACTAAGACTTATTCTAGACCTTTTCTTAGCTATTAACCACTTCCCCTACATTATTCTTGTGATCTTGAGAAATAATTAAGAAATTATTACCTGCAACCATTCTTAATCACGCCAAAAGGGGAGAGAATAAGTTGATTTTAGTAAAAAACAACTATCTTTCCCTAACTGACATCGATTTATCCTCGGCCCATGCTTTGGTCACCGAACTACCGTCGATTCCATTAAGTAATCAATTCTAACTCATTCATCTATTTTTGAATCTACATTGGGCTTAGGGGCACTATGAAAATAGAATTCTCGAGCATTCATGGGACCTCACGACAAACCGAGACAGTTCCTAGGTATTCAAAACCTCCACCAAGCATCCATAGTGTGTTCTAGGGAATTGGATCATTCACAAGGAATTCTAGAGCCTTCTACTTCTACTAGATAGGATTAGGACTTGCCTCTCCTTCAACCACAACCATTCCTTCTACAACTAGCTTCCAATATGAAATTAATTAATATCTACATTGTGATTAATTTCAACTTTTTGTTGTTAATCATTTATTTGATTTCTTTCACCTTTTACCTCTCCCGGATCTCCTTCATAGCACCTCCACCCAACCACCTACCTATTGAGCCTTGTACTATTCTTAACCACCTATTTTACCATCTCTAAGTCTTCACATAAATCCTAACATCTAGTCTAATCCCTCTTAACTCTTTGTGCACTCACAAAGAGTTCCTAACCAACCGATTTTAACCTTCTCATCTAATTTTCTCTACCAACATTGGTCACCCAACCAACGTCGCTTATTACCAATATTGGTATCGGTTAGCATACTTGATATCATTCTCTTGAATGATAATTTTCCTCGGACCAACAAGCCCACAACTCAACCAAAACCTTCCCAATCTCACCTGACCTTCCTAAACACATCTTCCACACCTTCCATCTTTGAAAACACCCTATCTTCTCTAGATTTGAGTTGTATATTCAATATTTACCTTAAATCTAGTCTATTATTAGCATAGGAGATACCCAAATCATACAAAGTATAATAGGACCTTTCTTTTACTAGCATTTCTTTATATTAATTTTTTTGAAATAGTTGATATGACAACCTTTCTAGAAGTGCCAAACTTCCCGGATCTAGCATACATTAGGTAGTCCACTAAGTCATATGTTATTTAACTCTATTTAGTGGTATTGTTATGCTTCTACAGGTAGTCCTTACTAGCTAAAAAAGATATCTTCATGATCAACTTGGTCTTCTCAACGTGCGTAACCTTCTTCAACTTCACAACTATTCCTCCTCACCTCACATTTACCTTATCTATTTTATACGCAACATTGTGATGAAACAAATACATATTTCAATCATAAAAACAAGAATCTAACATAGCCATTCAAAAATCATCCACCTGATAAGATCTAAATTCTACCATCTCGGAAATATGTTAGGCACCCTCGATTAAAATAATTGGCATGAAAAATTCAACCATATTATCTTTATGATTTATAACATTGAAATATTTCAATGAACATAATTCAACTAAACAACATAATCTAAAATTCATTTAAGATAACAACTTATCATTTTCCCTTTTTATCCTTTTCCTTTCTTTCATAATTCATAAAAGAAACATATGATTTTTAACTCAAAATCATTAAAATAATATTTCGATTACTAACAGATCACAAGTATGAATATTAATTCCAAAAACATATCAACTATGTCATTAATACCCCTATTGGGTTATTTAAAAACATTAAACAAGTATTAAAATTTATACTTAAACATTCATTCTTGTTTCTACCAACATCATATATTAATTTTATGATTCAAGAAGAAATCATACAAACCAAACAACTTTCATTCCAGGTTCATACAACTTATTTGATACCAAAAGAAAAGAGTATAATATCACTCAAGTAATGTCTTAATAATAATATTAAGAGTCTTAATTTGATAAAGACAATAATTAAAATATCCAAACTTAATATCTTAATATTATCAAACCATAATCCCTTTCAAATAATATTACTTATCTGAATATGTTATTCCTTCACATGAAGTAAGAGTACATGCACTATTTTTATAATAATAGTTTATTCGACAGAAGCAATTGATTATTATCAAATACCTTAATCTATTTGAATAAAGTAAACAGACACAACAATCATAATAGCTTACAAGGAAGGATACAACCAAGCCTAAGAGTAGGCTATATTTCACAATCAATCAAACTAAGTCCACAGACTCCTCTAAGCATGTATACTCCCACAGTCATTGGTTTGAAAAAACCACATTTAAATCAAAGATCATAAACCTTCACCATATGGTGAACATTAAGCAATGCAATAGGAGGTCAAGATCACCACTAAGTGGTATTAAGAAAATAAATAAATGAATAGTGGAATGGTCGAAATGACCCCTAATATCCATTGACTTGCAAGCGATTCAGTCCCATTTAACAATTATAACCTAGACCCAAAACCAAAGGTGATTGAGTCCTATCTCAAACATAATGCCACCATTCTAAACTTAAATTTGGTAATGTTGTGACTAAGAGTGTGTTGATGAAAATTATTACAAGAGAACACCATAAAAATGCATGTCATCCAAATGCATGCCATGCAAATAGCGAAAAGCTATAGGTAAGACTAGGTCAAACTACTTCATAGTCCAGGACATTCTCCATTAATGAAACCTAAAGCCACCGAAACAACTAGAATCGCCAAAGGCCGAGTTGGGTATTAACAACCCACCCACATATTTTCACCCAAAAACAATGAACATGTGTGAATAACGTTAAGCTATAGGTTCATGGGCTTGAGCTCGAAAATAAGAACCTCTAATTCATCAGTATACACCTTGTACTAGGATCAAAAATAACCCCACCCAATACAAGTGATGCTAAATGAAAAAAACTAAAGGTAGTCAACCATATGCAAAAAGGCCACAAATTTATGCAAAGAAAAGTATATAAGACTAGGATACACAAATAGTAAGTCAGAATAATAACATGGCCTTATAAAAATAACGACATGTATATAACTTGTCCATAAGATGAATAAAGACATTTGCATTCAAATACTTATATCTACAGACATGATCCATCATAGCTAGGTATGCATTCAACCATGGCGTTCAACTTAAAATCTAAGCCATACCCATAAACAAGTCCTTTATGAAGAAATGATTGCACAAAAAATCAATTTTATCCATACAAACATTAAAATATATTAATGTTATAAATGATAAGATGAGAAAGAGATAATCTCATGCCTGTAAATGTTCATAGAAGACCGAATCCACTTCCTCTTCTTCCCAGAAATCTTCCAAAACTCACACAAAAACCAGACAAAATAATAGATTCAAATCAAAATAGGAGGTCAAATAAATCCATAACTCGGCCTTATAAATTCATCAAGCCAACTGAAGTCAAACTTACATGCAAAGTCCCAACAAATTGCCCCAAAAATATCCATGATTGATTTTTACATGCAGAGCTCACATGGTGAACCAAAATACCAAAATGAAAAATGATACACAAAATAACCACTTATCTCAATAGTAGCTTCCTTAAGAATCTTCTCGCTTCTCTTGAGGGATATGGTTCAACATTAAATTCATTTTATGAAACTTTCCCTTATTTCTTCCAAACTCCACACTAATTTCATGCTAATCCACCATCTCTCAAATTTGGTGCTTCCTCCATCTATCTAGAAATCTATGTCATCCGTTTGGGTGGTTATCTATATCCAACGGTCAAAGATCAACAAAAAATAGTAAACCCTAAAATTTCATTGCCAACACATTGACCAATGTGCTCCTTTCCATATTAAATATGGATCAAATTGGAGAATATGTGGATAACTCGATACGAGCTCATGTGGGACTCGGTCGAGCTCTAACCCACCCAACATTGCATTATCATAAACTTAAACAGATTGACCTTATTAAGGTCTATTATAAGTTAAAACATAAGTAATACAATATATATATATATATATATATATATATATATGTATATATGTATATATATATTATATTATATATATATATATATATATATATATATATATGTATATATATATATACATATATATATATATATATATATATGTATGTATATATGTATATATATATTATATTATATATATATATATATATAATATATGTATATATGTATATACATATATACATATATATATATATATATATATATACGTACTCCTGCACATACATATATATGTATATTTCTTTGTTGATATGAAAGATTATAAATCATTATAATAACCAAATGACATTAGTAGACATGTCATATAATGGATTTTTATAATACTAGTAAATAATATCCCGGTTCTAAGACCCGATTATCAACTATACCTTTGTTTTCCAACAAGGGTCTTCAAAAATTTATTCAACCATAATAGGATCATAAAATCAATTATCTACACACGGCTAAGAAGAGAAAATATGTACATAATATAAGATAAATCAACAAATCAACCTTACAAAATAAAATCAAGCCATCACTATTAACCTTACTGATAATAAAATCAACATGATTTAAACAATAAACATACTATTTATACCTTGCTTTAATCAATCAAGCATGATAATTAATACAATTTCACCTCCCATCTTGAGACAATCCTCTAGAGAAGGTTGGTTCCTCTACCTATGATTAATGCTAACACTACTCCTATGGTTGAAAATACAACTATTTAATCCTAAACTAGTCATTCATTAGGACTAGAGTTAGAGAGATGAATGGAAATGAAATCCTAAAACAAAACAAAGGTGATAGTACTAGGAAAAGGGATATAGACATTCTCCATGAGGGAAAAATGAGAAGGAAATGGACAAGGAGAGGGTAGACATCTGTGTCAATGACCAAAACGCATTTTATCTTCCATTTTACACACAAGAACAAAAATTGGAAACATACAAATGGGAAACACATACATAACATATTGCAACAAATAGAGAGGTAAGAATGCAACAAAACACAAGATAGGGAAGATAAATAGCCACAAAACATGATTTTATTGCCAAAGGAGTATGCACATACCATTTTTACATTGATAGAAGATAGAAAACACATATACAAAAACTAAATGAAGGCATATAACTCAAAAACACTTGGGAATCCATTTTGGAATGGTTTCTTTGTGTTTTGAGATATTCCAACAGTTTACAAATGAGATATTTTCAAATATATAAAGAAAAGGGGAGAGAGAGAGAAGATGGAAAAGGAGAGGGCACACCAAAGTCAATCCCAACCACTCACCAAACATGATAAATGCATGAAAATGCACATGGTAACCTGACAAGGCCATTCCTATACACCATTTGACATGCAGATGAGATATGGGTGTCATAGAGCAATAAATTTGGGTGGTTGAATTGGTTATATGCTTGTAGATGCAAAACTCGTGTTTGTATTTTTCACCCTCAAAATAGAATAAAATATGACATTTCTTGATGCCAAAATGAATCCCTTAAATAAATGAATTCAAATCCACTAATTTCATTTAATTTACAGCTCCATGGTGACATTAACGACCAAAAAACCATTTCTACTTTGTTTTGTATGTTCTTTTGAATTTTTCTTTGTTTTGCGGGATATTTCTTTTTTGGTGAAAAATATCCATGTTCCATGGCTTTCCAAGACTTTCACGGACTAAACCTCCCTTCCACATGCCACAGAGGTCTATTTATTCATTGAGTAGCACCTCTTTACTTTTAAATAGATGTTCTACAACCTTTTTTTTTTAAATATTGTTTCACGACTTTTGAAGTCCATGGGACACTATTCCTTGAGACTATTTTGGAACACTGAGATAGTATTCTACAGCTTCTAACCTTGGTTGCATCCTAAAATTCATTTCCATGTCATAGAATACATGATATTAAACTCCTTTTTTCTTCAGACTTACCTTTAAATTCTATAGAACACTGATATGCCTTAGACTACAAGAGATTAAATACTTTATTCTCATGGTTAGGAGAACCCATGAAACACTAAGTTCATACATTCCGTGGAATACTACTATTTAATTTACTAAAATTTTATTTAGCTAAATTCTTCCTAAGTCTTGCATGTTCTCCCCTTTTTTCTGTGGGTTAAGAGAACCCTATTGAACACACACTAATATTGAGAGGGGGTGAATAAGTATTATACAAACTTTTACTTATTTAAAAATTAACATCCATAATAACAACAATCACATAAGATATAACAATTGCACAACCATATAACACAAGAATTATGTGGAAACCCTTTTGGGATTAAACCATAGAGAAAATAATGCTTGGATCTATTTCTCAAATCCAACCCAAAATATCTCAATATAAATTCATAGGCACCAACCTACTGGAGACACTAATCCCCAATACTGAGCACCAACTTAGCAAGTTCATGAGCACCAACTCATTGGATACACTGAACTTCAAATTGTGAGGCACCAACCTCAAAAAATAAAAATTCACCTTTTGTATTTGCTTCTTCAACATGATGATGGAAATTCAATCATTCTCTTCATATGTATAGATCAAATCCTTCTTCCAACATGAACACTAGTCTAATTAATGAAATCAAATTGCTTTATACTTTGTTTTTCTATGTAATTTACACTTTCATTTACTTGTTTTTCTTGCATCTGTCCTTTCACTCAAAATGCAGCTCCTCATCTCAAATTCACAACTTGCTTCATTATCAAGTCTTCATGCTCTACTTTGCTCTTCCTTCAACAAGTTGTCATTTCAAATCTGCTTGAGTTTTCTCTTCCTCTTCTTCAACATGTCACCATTACTTCATACTCTAAAATATGTTTGAGACAAAAATAATATCTTCTTGATGTGCACATTTTTATCACTTTCTTCACACCTCCTTCTCTACTTCTTCATGTTCATTATGCATAGGCATGCTTCCTCCACAACTTCACTCTTTACATATTCCTTTTTATTCACAACTCCAACATTGTAATTTGTAAATTTATCCTCCCAAGAACATTTAAAATAATAATTCTACATCTCCTTTTAGACATTTTCATACTCTTAACATTGACATCTAAACAAGATCAAGGTTGTACGTAGTTACAAAAATAATATCAATGCCAAGACATAAGAGTAAACCAATAAACTCGGGCGATAGAAAATTGAGTATATGGAACATTTTGGTGCCAAAAAAGAGATGGTCGACCAACAAAAAAATCATACACTTGTTTTTATAATTCTTGTAAGGTTAGCCAAACATGATCATAAAGTTGATTCAGAAATCTCATAAATGAATTACAATAGTCGGTCAAACATTTTTGGCCCCATACCAAGACATACCATATAATTTATATATACTATGAATCACTTTGGTTAAACTTTGAAGTAATAGAAAGTAATTTTAAGCTTTCCATTCAAACTACGAAGAAATAGAAAGATACTCCAAAGAAAAAATATGAGACTCTAAAGCAATAAACAATATTCTTTCAACAATTTGCTCTATCGCTTAAATCCAACCATCACCCTTTGACATCATTGACACCAACCAATTTGTTATCTCCTTTAACTCCCTTTATCATCGCTGACAGTATTTCAAAAACCCACGGACACTAAATTCCTTCATTCCTCAAAACACTATAATTTAATGTCCCTCCACTTTTTCTAATAAAACATTGACTAAGTCTAAAATTGGATTCGTAAGTTGTCATAATATCTTGGGTGGTTATTTTGGACAATAGGGACTAAAGGATATAAGGGCTAGGGTGTGTATGGAGGGGGACTAGAGAGCGCGAGGTCTAGATTGTGTACATTAGGGACTGAATATCACAAGGTATGTATCATGCACTAAGGAGTTTAGATAATGTAAGGGTGAGAACACGCATAGAGTGGAATAAATAGTGAATGGAGAATAGAATCTAGAAAAATGTATCAAACAATTGTGAAATAGTGATACCTTTGACTATAAAAATATAAATGGATAGAGTATACAAGATGACCAAAATGGAAAAATGGAAAGGTGGAAGTTTTATAACATTCATGTGCATAATTGATATTGGGAAAAATTATGGATGAAAAATCACATGGTACTCACTTTTGTAATTGATATGGGGAAAATCTAAATATGACAGAATGTGAGAAATGAGATAGAGAGAATATAAAGGAAATTATGGATTATAGAAATGTGATTGATGGAATATTACTAGGTAATTGTTCATGTGAATGGGTCTATGAAAGTTTAAGCTGGAAAAATTATAGGAAGTTGCACCCTGAGAAAGACAGGTGAATATCTAAAAAATGACTGAAATGTGTTGATAGTGCATAAATTTGGGGAAATGGTGTTAGATGTCAAGGGAAGTTATGGATGTGTGTTCTAGTTCCCATTATGTCTTTGTTTGGGTCAATGTTGGCTCGATAGATGATCAATTATGCTTGATGTAATGGTGTAAAAGTATTTTTAAATACTTTAATGCTGAGATGGGCATGAAGGCCTCTTATTTGGTTCAAAAATGGTGGAATTACTTCTAATCCTTATGGGTTGTCCTTGGTTAAAGAGCCTACATAGAGGTTAACAAATAACTAAAATTACTTGAAGGTCATCCTATGCATTGGGCTTCTTTTCAATTTTGGTGCCACTTGAAGATATATAAAGACATGAATGTACATTAGAAGAATGTTATTCATGTTTATTTTGAAAATTGATATCATGAGTTTTGTGAATGGTGTGCCCTACTCTCCACTAAAGATGAAAACCTTTCCGGTGGCTCAAATTTTGGGATGAAAACCTCCATTATTGGAAGATTGAGCAATGAAAAACTCCTCAAGATTGAGGGGAATCCCATATATAGGTTTCCAAATTGCTTCAAAGTGGTTTATTTTTGGGTTTCCCTTTCTTACCCTAAATGACTTACATGGATGGAGGGTTTGGTATGTTCTAGGGCTGATTTCACTATTTTGGTTTGATATTTTTGTTCACCATAATTTATAATGGTGTAATATGAACTTTGGATAATCTAGGTGTTTTCAATTAGATTAATTCATGATATTTGGTAAACCCTCTTTTCTCTGTTTTCATTCCAAAAAGGCTTATTACAATGTGATCTAGAAGTGACTGAATGTGGATGAAAAGTTTGTTTTGGGATGGTGTTATTTTTTGGAATTTTTGTTTTCAAATACAATGTAAATATGTTGTGATATGGATGAATTGGCTCTTATCACTCCAAACAATATGTTTCTTTTGATATACCATAAACAATACATGAAAGGGACTTGTTAGATCAATAGTAGTGCATTCAAATGGAATTTCTTATAGTTAAGTCGATGTTGTTTTACTCCTTTGATTTTTATGCCTAACAACCTATACATACAAAATCATGCACTTGGGTACATTTCTAGGTCCTAAAAGCATGTTGGTATTTATATGATTTCTAAGCAATAAAACTAGTGATTAAAAACTATCTTTGGCCTTTTTTCTTTGTCTCTTTCTTTCTCTTTAGTCTTACACACCATACTACCTAGTTGGAACTTAACTCAATTATCTTTCATGGCTTCCGACACTATCTCCCACCCGGAAAAATAGCGCTAAAACTCCTATCCCCTCTAGGGTTCCTCCAAACCTTTTCCACCTTGCTCACTCTTTTTGGGTCTCTTTTATCTCTTAAGCGTCTTTTCACTTATGGGTCAACCTTCCATTTTCAATTACAAAATTCAAACAAGGGAATCATATAAATACATAGGTATGTGTTCAAAATCAAGGACTAAGAACTAAGCATTACTATCATCACGTAATATTACATTCCAAAGGCATTAAATTACTCTAAAGGAATCCATATAACACTCATTCAAGGGACAAGTGTTGCATCAACATTGCATACACTGCATAGAAAGGGGAAGTCTATTTTATTTCATTCCCTCATGTTATACATTTCTACATTCTAAACTTACAACCCGCTATCAAGTGTAACTTTCACAGGGAATCCTAGGGCACAATATCTACACACACACACACACACACACACACACACACACACACACACACACACACACACACACACACACTACAATTACATGGAGTATGAGATGTAGTGTAGTATTTGGTCATAAGTTCACTTTCGGGGTGACCGCTAGGGTCATTCGACTCCCATTCTACATTTTCCTTTTTAGGTTTGATGCGGTTTGTGAGCTTGCAAGTAAGTGAAATTATATTTTTGTAGGTTACAGGTACCTTCGGTGATCATAGTGTGAACATTAGGTGATCAATAAATTCCAACTATGAAACCATAACAACATAGTAAAAACCAAATTGTAAGCTATTGCACAATCACTAGTGCCCAGGCACCCCTATCCTACACTGGGTGCCCCTATCTAGTATTATTCTTAGGTTTTAGATTACATTGAGTGTTTTTCTTTTTTTTTAATTCTATTCATCAGGCGTACCAGCCCAGATCACCTCATGTTTAGTTGAAAATCATATAATCCCTTCTATTTCCCTCTCTTTCTAAGGGTTTTATACTTTGCACACTATTTTTCTTGTGTCATTATTGTACTTTATCATGTGTATATCATTTATCATATTATTTACTCTACAATTAGATTTAATTCAAATTCAATTGAATCACAACAAATGATGGTGGGAAATGGGGGAATGGATGTGTATGTGTTTCCTTATTACTCCTTGGTGATTTATAGGTTTGATGTCACAAATGTCTTCATTTTGGTTTTGTTAGGTGGCAGATATAGTAGGTCAATCACGATGGCTTCACCTGTAAGCATGACCCATAGTTATTGTAAATACCAAACACTACGATGAGGCAATCCTTGTGTTATGCACAACAATAAAGTAAAAATTGTAACTATTTAAGATTCCCAAGATCACCCAAATGTGTGAGGGAAGATCATAACTAGTGTTTGATCAATGTTAACATGATATATGAATAATAAAATGATTGAAAATAATTTTAATATTCTTTTTATATTTTAATCAAAAATAAATTTGCAACATAGTAGCTCTTGTGACTTTCCCGTAGGTAATTTTTAAAATATTTTTAGCAAATATGTAAAGATAAATTTAATATTTACAGTAAGTGCTTGAAAAAAATATGAAATAGATTGAAAGGAATACAAAACCCCGATGAAAAATAAAGTTAGATTTAGAAAATGAAGGAAGCTAATCGACCCATAACAAAAAATTTCCTACAATGGTCCCCAAATTATATGCCTAGATTTTGATCACCCTACATGATGTGTTAGTTGACATAATCTCAAATCTCAAATCAATGTTACTAGAATAAAAAATGGGCTCATGTTGTTTTGATTGAATATGTGAAGGAAAATCATAGCTTATTTAATTAAATAAAGTGGTCTAGACTTCCAAGATTGGAATCTAAGTTTGCTTGCAAACACTTATAAAAATGTTAGTTATTTTTATGGCCAAGGAATCTACCTCAGTCAAATACCTAGAATTTTTAAGGTTGATAATAAGAACATTTAATACATGCAATTGATAAATGAAAAAAATGAAATGATATACCTATTTGGGGGTCCAATGGGACAAATCCATGGTGCAAGGTTTTATTTTGGATGAATGTTGATTGTTGATGGTTTCTTGGATGATTTGGAGTTTTTCACAGTCATAGCTCAATTACGGGTGAAATTGTTGAAATCATAGAGTAGTCTCAAGTCATTCATGGGAGCGATTGATAACATTGTTGAAAATACCAAATTTGATTATGTAATGAGCTTCAAGTTTCCAAGATGTCTTCCTTTCTCCTTTAGCAAAATTTGCAAATAAACAATGCACAAGAAATAACCAAAACTATGAAATCAACCAAGAGAGGGTGAAGTGATGGGGTGGGTGTTGTTTTATAGGTGTGGGTTTATAGAATATTGTGATGGATACATCTGCAATGTGCATAGAGAGGTGACATGATAAAGGTCTATTACATTGGTGATGCAAATGGATAGATGGGGTGGTTAAGTGGATGTGAAAACAATAAATAAGAGGGGGTGAGGATAAGTGAGGGTGATATGTATTAGTTTCTTTAATCAACCTTGTTTTTTAAGTTTTAGGTTTTTGTGGGAATATTTGATTTTTAGGGATTATTGTGATGTTATATTTTTTATATTTTTAGCTTAGATGACCTTATATGTAATGAAAATTTTCTAGTGTTTACAAGATCCATATTCATAAGGCTTCCCTTCATCATTTCTCAAATATAGAACATTGAATCCACTCTTCATGTTCTTTTAAATATACCTTAGAAAAAATAAGAGGACTTAATGTTTAGAAGATATTTCTTTGAGGAATAAATTTGGAGCAAAAAGGCCTTTAAAGATATCACAAATAGGAGTTGTACCAATGAGGTAAATATTATCATTGAAGTCCCCAAATTTTGTCTACTTAGGATGTACCTATATATAGATGATTTTAATGTATATGGAGTGCTAAAACATCATATTTAGGTATTGTTCTTGATTCTCCAAAGATTTTGGGCATTGCAGATATCACTAAACCTAAAAAGTGCATCTTTCTCACACCCTTCAAAACACTATTGGGACACATCATTTTCAAATAATGATTATTGATAGACCCATTAAGACATATTCCATTGTCACATTACCACCCTCTAAAATACAAAAGGATGTGTTTACAATCCTAAGATACACAAGCTATAATATAATATTTATAAGGAATTATGTGGCTATAAGTGCACCACTAGAAGAGTTGTTAAAAAAATCAAACAAGCAAATAGAGTGGAAAAATAAGTTTGTGGATTCCTTTGAAAAATTGAAAGATAAGATTTTACCATCCCTAATCCAAGGTCTTCCCATATTAGAAAGTGTCATTTCATGTACACGTAGATGTTCTAGGTATAATAATAGGCATAATATTGACATGGAACGAGAAAAATGGATCCTCCAATTGACTTTGTAAGTCTTAAATTGACCAAGAGTAGAATAATTATTCAACCATAGAATGAGAAGCCCTAGATATGGTGTATTCTGAACAAAAACTTGCACACTACTTATTGGCAACACCATTTGTATTTTACATAGATCACAAACCTTTGAAATACGTGATCAAAAGACTAGTGCTGATGAAAGGAGAGTGTGTAGGTGGTTAATGTTATTTCAAGAATTTGATTTCAAAATATTTTTCAAACCAAGTAAGATAAATTATGGGCAAGATTATTTATCACAGATGGAGACATAGGAAGATCAAGTATGCATTAATGATGAGTTTCCAAGAGCATGCCTATTTCATAGAGGTAGTACCCAAAGAACTAGAATACGTAGAACAACTAATAACCACTAGATATTTTTCCATGGAATATATAAAACAAAAAAATTATAGACTATTTACTCAGGCATTCCCATTCACCTTCATTCAAGACCAACTATACAAATAAGTAAAAGATGATATTCTTCACCTAGTAGTCCTAGAACATGAAAGAAATAATATCTTGAGAGAATCTCATGAGGGAATAACAAACATACATAATGGAGGAAACACAAATAGATCATAAAGCTATGATATAAGGATTATGGCAGCCTACATTATTCAAATATGCTCATAAGAAAGAAAGAGCATGTCACACATGTCAGCATGTAGGAAAACCAAATGCACAATATGAGATGCTATTAAGGCTAGTTATAACACTAGATCTAGTTGAAAAATGGGTGATAGATTTCATTGTTCCTATTAAACCTACGACATGAAAATCCCAGGGAATATTCATAATAACATGAACTAAATACTTAACAAGATGGGTAGAGGTTATACCAACAAAATATTTCACTTCGAGAACCACGAGAAAATTTATCTATGAAAACATTATTACAAGGTTTGGATGTATGCTAAACATCACAAGTGATCAAGGGAAGCACTTTGTCAATGAAACAATCAAGGAGTTACTCAATAACTTCATGATCAATCATAAAAAGATCACACCTTACCACCCACAAGTAAATGGTACAGTTGAAGCTTTCAATAAGGTGCTAGAAAAACCCTAACCTAATATTTGTAGTAGCATTCCGCATAAATGAAGAAAGGCCAATACATGCGAGGTTTATCACCTTAGAAAAACTAGATGACAAATGATTCTTAGATGCATACAACTAGACACATGAGAAACAAATATACATTTTTGGCATGATAGACATTGTAACCATAATTAGTTTGATGTAGGAGATAATGTTTTATACGATAGTAAATATAAAAAGAAAGGAAAATCAAAAGTTAGATGGCTCAGGACATACCTTATACATCACATCTTATCATCGGGGGAAGTGAAACTAAACACATTACAAGGAAAATAAATACTTAGGCATGTCAACGGTGTGTGGATGAAGAAATATCACACTACAAAATGAAGAAAAATAGACAATTTAATCTATTAAAAAATCTTCTCTAAAATTAGAAATACCATGGAGTTGTCAAGGAGGAAGGTGAAAACCTACAAGGGAACCTTCTCTCTAAAAAATGATGGGAATAATAAAGAAGAAGGAAGAGATAAAGGAAGCCCATTGATAAAACCACGTGATAAAAATACATAAGGAAAAAAATTATAAACAACAAAGAAAATCAAGATAAATCCTAGAAAGAAAGAAAAGGAAGATAAAACTATGAAGCAAAGAAAAAAAGAGAAATATACAAGGTAAAGGGAAGGAAAAAAACTATTGAGAAAAAAGAAAGTAAAACCCACTAAACAAAGGAAGAAAATATAAATTAATGGAACAAAAGAAGTGGTAAAATCCGTAAAGTAAAGAGGAAACATGGAAAGGTCCACAAAAAGAAAGAAAATATGGAAAATATGCGAAGTATATGAAAAAAAAAAAAGGATACCCATAGACATAAAAAAAGACACACCCATAGAAAAAATAATAAATGTGCTAGATCTTATCAACATGATATGTAAGGAATATATAAAAAAACAAAATATCACCACACTTGTGAAATCAAAGCACCAAATAAGAAGAAGTGACAAAATGTACTAGGGCTAAAAAGTGTCAAGGGAAAAATAGAGAAAGAAAACAATGGAAACCCTGATAGTATTCCCACAATATGACCTTCCCAAACCAAAATTATAGAAAAGGACACTAAAATCCACGTTGTTAAATCCAAAAGGGTGTTTTCTCATGTTCCTTTCAAATTTTCCCATGGAAGAGTCACACATAAATACATGCATTGTGCCCTAGCAGAATACGATCACACCATGTTGGAAATTGATCGAAAACTATTATTCCAAGTAGAAAGGGGATGTATTTGGAGGAGCTTACAAGGAAAATTTACAAGTTCTTGAGGATTTGAGGTTGGGTGCGTGATGTAGAATCCCCTACTTTTTCATGGTGTAGAATGCCATTCAAGTGATCCTTAGTAGACTACATGATGCTATTTTATATTTTGATCAACCATACCTCATAACTCTAAAAGTGATGAAAAGAGTAACAAGGTTGTGGGAAAAAGGGAACTTTGTGTTAAAATTACAAAATAAAAAATTAGGGATGCAATAAATGACTAGGTTAATGAGCACAACAACTAAAAGAGGTGTTAAAATTGGAGAAATAAGGAATGATTTCCTTAGATATCCTACCAAAGTTATATGTTTTAAGATATCTGAAGATATACCACATAAACAGAGATGATGGTGCACACGCTACAAATATGAATTAGCCATGGAGATGGTGATGAGTCACTATGATTATAATTTGTGTGAAGTTATAAATTTGGAATTCCATGAGAATATAAGGAAAATCAAGGTAAGCACACATTCTTCCATGGTTCATTACTCTTTTGTTTAGCAATGTGTTTCACTCAAACACTACTTTGGGAAAGATAAAAAAAAATACTTTGGGAAAAAAATACACCAATTTTTAAATAGATATTAGTACACATGGACACCTTTTCCATGGTAGAAAAAGTGATAAGATTCATTAGATGGATAGAGAATATCTACAAAAATTTTGTCAATAACACAAGTATATCCAAGAAAGCAATAGAAAAATATGAGAAAGAGGTAGTATTCATCACATTTATTGATTACACTTTCCTTCGTCATTTCACCTCATGGATTACACACATATCCCCATTTCCATATGAATCATCAGATGAATTAGTATAAAATTTTGTAAAAGAAATAAGTATCTTACCAATGGATAGGAAAAATTCGGTGTTGTCAAACATAAATGAGGTAATTAAAGAAACGTTTTCCAAGTTTCAAAAAAAGTACCTTGTATATTTCATGGATGCTCCCATAGAGTTAGGTGTATCCCAAAGACCCTCAAAACCCACTTAAATCTTAGGAAAAATAAAAGAAGAAAACTAAGGAGAATGTGACTCCAAATGTATATAAGTGAAAATTTCCATAAGAAAGGGAGAAAAAACCTTTAATAGGCCTACAGAAGAATCAAATGATGTATAAATCTAGATATACTCTACTAGAATAAAGTATAGGGATAGAACTCTTAGGTGAGGATTAAATTGTAACCATGGAGGAAGATAGTAACAAGCCAATAGAATTTGAAACTTTTACTCCTCACAAGTTATAAGAGCGACTAGAAGGAAGCAACCTTGAATCCACGAGTTTCATGAAGTCTTTGGCATATTCCAAGCTCACACCATCTTCCTACAAAATATAAAAACAATTTCTAAACCACAACAGTGTCTCAGTAGTGGCACAACAATATGATGTAAGTATTGGAATTAAAAAAATGACCATTGTTGATGCCATCCTCCATTGTCTACAAATATTTTCACTAGTATTATCAGATATAGTACATCTACTATCCATTCACTACTTAAAGCAATTGAAGACTAAATAAAATTAGAAGAAGACATTATCATAGAATAATGCAAGGAAGAACTAAAATAATTATAACACAAATATAAAAAACCACTAAGGACAAAAATTGGATACAAGAGATAGTACATTTCCTTAAAAATAAATCCAAGGATGAAAAGGCAAAACAAGAAAAATTAAAAAAAAGATAATACATGAGAAGAAATAAAATGAAACAATGGACAAAAAAGAGAAACAAGAAAAGTAACATGAAAGGAAAAAGAATAAGAAATGGAGAGAGAGTGTGGGAAAAAAAGGAAAAGAAGAAAAAGAGGAGCAGGAGAAGAGGATAAAAGAGGAATAAGAGAAAATATGAAAGAGGAGGAAGAGAGATAGAATAAAGAGGGGGAGAAAAAAAGGAGGAATTAAAAATAGGAAATAGGAGTAGGAGAAGAAGAGGAAAGAGGAAGAAGAGAGATAGAAGTAAGAGGAGGATAAAAATAAAAATGAGGAAGAGAGATAGAAGAAAGAGCGGAGAACAAAAAGGAGGAAGAAAATAAGAGGAAAGAGGAAGAGAAAAGAAGAAAGAGGGGGAGAGGAGGAAGAAAGAGGAATAATAAAAGATAAGGAAAGAAGAGGAACATGGGAAGAATAAAAAAGAGGAGAGATAGAAAAAGGAGGATAAAAAAGAAGAATAAAGAGAAGGATAAAAAGAGAAGGAAGAATCAAATGAGGGAGAAGAGAAATTAAAAGCCACACAAACACCACCTCCATCCACATAGAGCACAATGTCAAATACTTCAAGAAAGATACAATGTTATTATCTCATGGATAAGCTCATCTTGAGCCTCCGTGGGATTCCTAAGTACTCATAAAAAAGGCATTGACATAAAGAAAAGCGGCTCAAAGTTTCCAGCTACAACATGGAGTTATAGAAAAAAGAGTAAGGGTACACTATGCACCTATATAAACTAAATCTCATGCAAAAATCTACTTGTAGCTTAATTTGGGAGGAAATTTCAAGACATGGATGGATGAAGAAATGTGAAAAATCAAAGAAATGATGGAGTGGTTACTTACATCCATAAAGGTAACTAGACCCCACCTCACAATATATCCCATAATTCTATTCAAGAAGAGATTTGAGAAATATTTGAATGAAATATTAGTAGATAGCTCTATAAACAGTGAGGCCAAAAATAAAAAAATCCACAGTGAAGTTGTGGAAGGGTATAAGAATAAAATCACACAACAAACTACAGAGAACAAGAAATTGTGTGCATAAATAGAAAACACACCCACCTTACTAGAAGCGAAAATAGCTAATGGAACCACCTATTATGCATATGTATGGGTTAGCTAGGAATCACTCAACATGAGAAGAAAGGATTAGATAAAATGGAGGTAGAATTAAATAAAGAATCTATATAATGTGATGTTGGGAAAGATGTGGATGACAGAAAGAGACCAAAACTAATAGAATTGGCCAATAAATACCGCTCAAAGAAACAACATCGCATGGAGAAGATTTCAGATACGAGAAGAATATATCATAACTATGGATAGAGAAATCACGCGGATGCAACAAGAGCTAACCAATGCACAAAATTGATATACACATATTCAAAATAAGAAAACATCTACGAGAAATAAGTCTTCTCATCCAAAAAAAGACCAAGTTATAAGTTTGGGTGCAAGAAATTCAAGAACACTTATTTTCTTGGCACAAATTTGAGGCTCAGATCACAAAAAAATATGACAAATATTTTTCAAGCATGACCCCATATCTCAATAACAATCCTTTTATTTAATGGAAACCCATCATGTCCATAAATCCAATCAGATGAGTCAAGTGGGGGAACATTTCCTTACGCCATAAGTCTAATTTCTAGTAATTTAATGCTCTGGTGTTCTTATTTCTTGTATGATGTTAATACTCTGCACAAAAGGCTACATTTTAGCAGATGGATCGGATGAGAGTGTAAGGTGGTTTTCTTTTTGTAAAATAAGAGAGGTAGAGTATAAGAAAATGGAAGAAGGTAGTTGAAAAGGTTCTTCATCAGTTCGTTTTCTAGAGGATGAGACAATTTTTGAAGTCCGGGGATGTTGTTAACATGGTTCTTCATTGATTTTATACACTAAAAAAGCTTATTTCACTAAATCTGGACTTATTCCAATCCAAGAAGCTAAAAATATAAGCAATATTGGAATCTAATATTACTAGTTTTGGATTCCAAAATGTTAAATATTGGAATTTACTATACTCCAAAATCACATATATTGGAATCCAAAATCACATATATTGGAATCCAAAACCACATATATTGGAATCCAAAATCACATATATTGGAATCGAAAATAAAAATATTAGAATCCAAAAATTAAAATATTGGAACTCATTATACCTCCTTCCGAGTCCAATATATCAAATTACATATTAAATTAATGAATTTGGGAAAAATCATTTAATGATTTTAGGGAAGCTAACATTAATCTGTAAAAATAAACATAACATGTTTCTATTTTATACGGGATAATGGCTGCAAGGGCTTAATTTTTGCTTTTGGAATAAGGTTCTTATCAATTTTTAAATGTCTTTAAGATTTAACTATGAATATTTGGTGAAAATCGTTTAATGATTTCAGGGAGGCCAACATTGATTATCACAAAAAAAAAAGCATGTTTCTATTTTATACGAGCTAAAGAATCGTTAGGATTAATTTTTCTTTGGAATAAGGTTCTTATCAATTTTAAAATGTCTTTTAGATTAAACTATGTAAATCTAAGAAAAATCATTTAATGATTTTAGGAAGCCAACATTGATCTATAAAACAATAAATAAAACATGTTTCTGTTTTATATAGGCTAGCGGCCACTAGGATTAATTTTTTCTTTGGAATAAGGTTCTTATCAATTTTAAATGTCTTTAAGATTAAACTATGCAGATTTGGGAAAAAATGTTTAATGATTTTAGGAAGCCAACATTGATCTGCAAAATAATAAAAACAAAACATGTTTTTGTTTTATATGGGTTAGCGGCCATTAGGCTTAATTTTTGCTTTAGAATAAGGTTCTTATCATTTTTAAAATGTCATTAAGATTAAAATATGCATATTTGAATAATTAAAAATGTCTTATGGCCTAGCGGGCACTAGGATAATGACATTTAAGAGATGTGAGACACTTCAGTTCATTTAGTATGTGATTGAATCTCGAGGTAACTAGAGAATTATTGAAGATATTCTGAAGAAACTAGCAGAGGATGATGATTCAGACTAAGGAGAATGTAATTAATTGTAAAACCATTCCAAATATATTTTCATATTTAAATATAGATATCAAATTAATCAGTAAAACCATTCCAGATATATTTTCATATCTAAATATAGATATCAAATTAATTGTAAAACCATTCCATATACATTTTCATATTTAAATATGGATATGAAATTAATTAAAATTAATTGTAAAACCATCCCATATATATTTTCATATTTAAATATAAATATGAAATAAATTAAAATTCCTTTACTAAAGGTAGAATTATAGTAAAACATTTTAAGATTTTTTTAAATTTTATTGTAACACTATTCCCTAAGATGGGCTCCCAAATTAACAAAAGAAATAATAGAAAATTAAGATTGTTTACACGATACCTATGAACACGCTGATTGTTGAGGTGGTTTGGACTATGTCAATTTCTTAAATTCCCAACCACTGCTAACAAGGAAAATGTTAGTGGAAAATATTTGTTAATTCACAAATATTCAGGTTTTTGAAATTTGAAATTGGCAAATTTTTAGGGTATAAGTTAGGACCAGTTCACCAATTTTTTTTGGGTAAAATTTAATGTTATGGGTCAATTCGCTATTCCCATGAAATATAAATTCACAAAATCCTCTTGAATATAGTCTTTCAAGTAACATATTTGTATGCTACCAATTGACAACATAAAGTATGTTATCGATGGTAGCATAAAAAATGCTATCGGTCAAAAAATTGTATGCTACCGACTGACAACATACTTTCTGTTGTCGTCTGGTAGCATAAAAATATTCTACCGACTGGTATCAAATAAAAAAGCTACCTTCTGGTAGAATTTATTAGTGATATCGTGATGTCTTGATATTCACCACTCATGCAAAAGCTAATTTTCCTAGATTCACCAAATATTTTCTAAGTATTTGTTTCAGAAGGACCCTTAGAATTTTCCTTGACCACCGAGGCTATTTTATATAAACTCAAATAGCTTAGTGGGTGTTGAGATCTAATGTTTTGTATTCTGAATAGAGTGATGGGGATTATAATTTTCATTTATATAAACCGATGTGAATAATTTGTGTAGCGGACATTATGAAGTCGAGAGGATTATATGGATTTAAAAAATTAAAGTAAGATATTTAAACCTTAGTGGTCGCTAGGTAATGTTAATATAGCTTATCTAGGTAAATTAACATTATTCAAATTAGAATTCACCATAAATAAAAATATTATTTAACCTTTTTTATATACTAACATATCTATTGATAGAAATATGTTTAAAGCCTTTATCATATTATAACATTACTAAAGATAGTCACACACATTATACAGAAAGGTGTTCTCAAATAAATTTAGGGACAAATTACATAATTATAATTGGGTTTTTTATTTAATGACATCACAAATGTCTTCCACATCCTTCAATAGTTGCAACATAGGCCACAACTCATCTATCAAGTAGTTTGACGATTTAGATTGTATGTTAAATGTGTCAGCAATTACGTAGTTCCCCACATCATTGAACTTGTTTTTCTCTAAAGTGTCATCTATAAGCACTATATTTTTACAATTGTAATATGCATTAAACTTTCTCCAAATAGTGCTAAGATTTTTGAGAAATATGCTTGGATTCCTAGAACCTCGATAATTGGTACGTTTGGACATGATGCAATCTTCTTGTGTAAATATAAACTCAAAGCTGCCAACCTCTAAGCCAAGTGTATCAAAGGAATGAAGGAATCATGTCATTAACATTTAACTTTCTTGTCGATGTCCACAATGCTATTTTGAAATGATTTTTTCAATGTTGCAAGAACTCTTTGACATTAGGTCTTAAAAAATAATATTTATTTTTGAGGTCGATGCTGCCAAATTTTTTAACATCTCATGTGATGAATCATCCTTATGAATGGTGTGTGCCAAAATGTCATTTATATCGAATATTATCAATTTCATGTTGCATATGTTCTTATCTACAAATGAAGAAAAAAATAATCAAATGGATGTGGGTGGTGAATTTTGACAAAAATAGTTGCATTTCTTTTTCACATTATACTAGAAATTAAAAAAATTGTTGCAAAAAATTGAATCGAAAAAATGATTGTTCCATGTGAATATTTAATAACTTTAAGGTATTTATTATATAATTGCATATAAATTCAAAATACATTGTTTTATTTGAAATAAAATATATAATTCAAATGTCAGTAGAGCGTTTGAAGGTTTTCAGAGATCTACACAACTTCTTGAGTTTTCTTACTTATTTCAGCCATGAACATAATCGAGTGTAAATTAATGAATCAATCTTACCATCGAATATCTAGCATGTTGGGGTATTGAGAGTAATTTGTTATTTGAATTTGTATGACATGAATCTCAAATCATCAACAAAAGTTTTTTTCACCATAGACATTACTAAAATTGTCTAGTATTTACTAAATGGTATTTGTTTTCATCTTAAATTTTTCACATCCCCAAACGAAACTAAAGTGGGTGTCTCGTAGCTAACTAAATATTTTAGTGAACATGTACTTCACCATATTTTAATCCATAATTGTATACCATAAGGTAAATTCAAAATATTATGATGCAACTCATATTAATTCAGCACTAAATGCTCATTCAAAGTATGTAGTATTCCTAGCTCTAAAATATGGAACCATATTACGATGTATTTTGTCGCTAATACCAGTAATTCCAAACAACAAACCTTCAACTCCAAAAAATAGTAATTTCCAAGGATTCCCAATTGAATCTATAAAAACAACTCAGAATTAATTTAGTCTTACAAATTTGATTAAAAAACAAGTCAAAATATTGTTTTGATAATATTTTATTTTGGTAATTCACACAAACAACTTATAAATCTATAATCTCAACTTAAACACAATGAAGATATAAATACAACCAACTTATAATTTGTAATCTCAACATATAAAATAAAGAGTAACCATATCAATGTATCTTCTCTACAATGTTTAGCAATATCATTATAAAAACATTTTGAAATAATTAATAGTTATATAGTTTTTGCTTGCTCTAATGTTTTGATGCCCTCTATAACACTCAAACCCTAAGATAGGATCAATGATATGTTTTTGTAAAAATCGTTCATCAACCACATATCTTTAAAATAATTTTCTCCACTACTTTTCCTCCCCACCATAAAATTTTCTCGGAGGGTTTCCCTTTATACATATTATGATACACAATGTGTCTCTAGAGCTGAAAACAATATTGTCTCTACTCCAAACCTTTTGTAGATATTTTACTACAATTTCATCTTGTACAGTGCAATGTTCTTTTCCAAAAAAAGTATTAGTTTCAATTCAAATACTATTTTTTTCAAATCCTTTACCATATTTTCAACTTTGGCAGAAGTGAGAATGCTAGACCAAAATCCCACTTCAAATTTTGTTGATAGTAACTTTAAAAAGTCATTGAGGCCACCTCATAAGTTGATAGTATCATTACTAAACTTGAAACACATCACCTTATGGGTTTTATTTTTCTCATATAGAAACCCTCCAAATATTAAATAATTAAATAATCCTTTTGGCCAACTACAAAAAGTAGTTTGTTTTTCAATTGTCCGCAATTTAATATTAACCAATTAAAATAATCAACATTTCAGTAGGTTAAAACTTATTGATTGAGTTTGTGGCTTGGCTTGCCTCGCCCTTGCTCTCTAGGTTCTTGTGATGCACATCCTATTTCAAAAAGGGCTCATTTTAATACCCCATAAAAAAATTATTATAGATTGGGTGGTGAATGTGCGAAAAATAATATTCGCATTGTTAGCAAATCTTGGAAAGGAGGGTTTAGAGATGGTGGTGAATTTTTTGTTTTTAGCATTGTTATTGTATGGTAACAAATATTGGTTTTCGGGTGGTAACCGTGGTTCATTTTAAGAGACCTCCTGGAAATCAGAGGTGGAGAATACCTGGCAAATATCCCCGGAACCGGTTTCACGGGAAGGTGAATTTTTTGGGGGTTGTATGAAAAAATTTCACCTGATTATCAAGCACTACGACAGAAGAATTGCGAGCGCGCGACGGATATTTCACGTCGCGCGTAACAAAAAAAATGCAGTGATGTGCATCAAAAGACCTTAGTGACACGCGTCAACAGACCTTAGTGACGCGTGTCAATATACCTATTGACGCGCATCACTTTCTGTGACGCCGTCACTAAGGTCTTTTGACGCGGCATGAGATTTTTTTACGCGCGCGATGCAAAATATCCCGTCGCGCGTCTGTAGCCTCCGACCTCTGCTTTCTCATCAAAAAATCTCCATGTCACGCATCAACAAACTCTTTGTCGTGCATCTGCTATGCGTCAATATCTATTGTACCTCCTTGTCGCGTCGAAAAAAATGCGTGGCGCTCCCAACAAAGCCTTAGTGACGCGTCAGCGCCTTAGTGACACGCCTTGTCATAACTTTTAGTGACGCGATGTCACTAAGGTCTATTGACGCTCACTAATGCCTCGTACGCTCACTAAGCGTCAACGAGCCTTAGTGACGCCCATCAATTTTCCTTAGTGACGTCGTCAATGCGGACCTTAGTGACGCGCGTCACTAAAGTCTTTTGACGCTGCGCACACTAAGGCCTCGCTGACGCACGTCACTAAGGCAACAACAGTTTGTTCTCATCAGACCTTAGTGACGTGCGTCACTAAGGTTTGTTGACGCGCGTCACAAGGCCTTGCTTGACGCATCACCGCATTTTTTTGACGCGGCAACAGCAAATATCCTGTCGCGTGTCTGCAACCTCTGCCCTCTTCTTGCTCATCGAAAAAAACTCCATGTCACTCGTCAACAAAATATTTGTCATGCATCTACTATGCGTCAATATCTACAAAATATCTCTTGTCTGCAAACTCTCTTTGTCACGCGTTAATAACTTACCCCCTTGTCGTGCGTCCATAATACGGGATATATCATATTGTTGAAAAATGTGAAGTAGAAGTGTTCTACCCGGGAATAATCTAGGTTTATATAGGGGATATTTTTCAAGGGTAGGCGGTTTAAATAAAAAAATTAAAGTGTAATTTTTAGGCGAAATGTAGTCATCGCCCGCGAAAAATTCACCTTTTCAAAATTTTCAAAAATGGAATATTCGCCATATTACGAATATTCACCACTAAAATTTTCCCCGGTGGTAACAACCTTTTGTTGTCGGCTGGTAATAACCTTTGGTTTTCATTCGGTAACGAATATTGGCCATCACCCTAGAACAATAGTGAATTGATGTGTGTCGAGTTCGTAGGCACTATTACCCGGTATCACATTTATGTTTCCTTCTTATTTGTATCGCCAATTTTTTTGGCGTATGAGATCTTTTCAACACTTTCTAATGTCTACGGCTTCATAATTATGGTCGGCAACAACTCAAGGTTATCAACATAATTGGAAGCACATAGGGGTTTTCAAACATCATTTAGGTACGTTTTCACATGGTATCCTATTATTATTTCCACCCAGTGAAATTCCCTTATTATCGATGTTCCTTGTTCCATGTTCCTATCCTCAACCAATGTGCTCCTCCCTTTCGTATATATATACCCATCCCCATTCATTTTCTCCCATTTACACTTGCGGGTTTTTCTGGACTAGATTTTTTTGAGCTACTGTAGTACTATTGCAAACAATTTGTTCTACGCTCCTTTTCCACTTCCAAAGATTAGCTACAAAATGTTTTCTACGATGCTCGTATACATGTATTTACCAAAACCCCTTTTTCAAATATTCTAGAATCATGGCACCAAGAAAAATTTGATTAGAACTCCATCGTATGTTTACAAAACCCTATTGTTTCTATAATTACTACAACTACTGGAAGACCCATAAATTAAGATTCAATCTGATTGGATTGGTAACTCAGGGTTTCATGGGATTCTTTACATGCCTCAATATGAGACATAATAAAATTTGATAAACAATTTAATGCAAATGTATATGTTGACCAAATTTCCTCGTTCATGTTTAAATTAGTGAACTAGTACTAAAGAAAATAAAGCAACTTAGAATATGAAGGGTTTATGGACCTTGAGATGGAATAATAATGTAGACAAGCATAAATGATGGATCCTTCTCCATAGTGAGCTAAGTGACCTAAAAATCAAGATAACTCAACAAAAAAGATTGGATTAGTAGATAGGATGGGAGGGTTGCCTAACAAAGTTAGTCTTGAGAAGTAAGAACTTCCTAGGATGGATGTCAAACCTCATTTTGATAAGATGACATACAATTAGATATTGATGAATTTTATGTAACTAAGATCTAGATAATATGTAATAAATCTGAGATAAACTAGATACTAAAATGTAGAAATGTAAGGAAAGTACAAATATGGTCTAAATAGATGCTAAATAAGCCAAAATTGAAAGGTTCAATGGTGATCTGAGTATGCAGAGGACCAGTCGATGGTAAATGAGGTAGATGGATGAAAATAGTGATGAAAAATGTAGATCTGGAAGCTCTAATGGCATATATAAATAATGATTACCGGAATGATGAAAAAAATTGTAGAAGAGTCTAAGACATGGAGAAATAGAAAGGATGCAAGAAAATTAGAGATCTAAGGGTAAATTTTGAAAAGATGGACCGGGTCGACAGGTGACTAAGCTAAGTTTGTGGTGACTAGGGATCATAGAATGAATATGGGATGATTAGATATGAGACAAGGTGAATATAGAAACAGAAATAGCTAGCTAAAGATCTGAATGATAGAGAAACTGATGTAATGAAATCTAGATCGATAGTGACCAAACAGGGTCGACTGCGACTGGGGATAAGTTAAACTTGGTTGAAGTTGAATGGGCTAAACAAAGACCTACATACAAAGGTATACAGAAAATAAGACCGAGGCTGATTCCATGATGATATTTTAACCTTAAAAGAAGTTAGAGACTGATATGGATGATAAATTAATAATAATAAATAAATGTATGCAAAGAAGAAGGAGATATCCATAAAACTCTAAGATGGAAACAAAATACCTCCAAGAGGACTCCAATATGGTTGTGGCAGCTACAAAGGAAATCAAGAATGAAGGAAAGATTACATGAAATAAAAAGTCTCCAAAATTTCATCCTTGAACAAGGAGGGGCGAGGGTAGCTTTATAGGTTTGATGGTGACCCGTATGGGTTTCCACTGATTGTTGGGGCCCATCCAATTATATGGTGCGAAGAGGATGAGCTCAAGGAAATGATCCCATAGGAAGCAGGATTAGGGTTTACATGGATAAGGATGATATAGGTTGCACATGCAAGGTAAATACGTAGGTGGATGGTTGAAATGAGTAAATAAATGCCATAGGTGGGTTAAAATTTGAATGGGTGACCATTAGGAAAAGAGAGTAGACATGGGGTGGAGGGTGGTGATACCAAATTTTGGTGTCTACATTTACCCCTTTTGATGAGTGGTTTGTATTGGGAAGACAATGAGACAAAAACAAAGAAGGATGAGAAAGACAATTGATTGGGTGCTCCCACTCAAACTAGGTATCAACAACACAAAATAAGTCAATCACAATTTTGAAAGAGATAGATTAACAAGGATGGAAAGGATGAGAAAATAATATGAGGTGATAATATATCCTAGATGAGGATTGAACAAAAAGTAAAAATTAAAATAAATATATTGTAGTGATTTTGAGTCACTTTGGTAAGGAAAAAGTACGATCTTTAGGAGACGATGTAAATGTCCTATGGGCTTTTGATTCAAAAAAACACTAAAAATTGAGGGAAACACGGGTAATATTATCAAATGGATGTGCAAGTCATGCGATGAATGGATGTGCAAACCATGAGCCTAATGAGTCAAAGGAAAACATCAGTATGCACAAATAAATGCAAAAAAGGGTCGAGACAAGGGCCACAACAAGAGGATAGGGGTGGCATCAAAAATATGTGTCTGAGGTGGAACGAAAAGTGATGTAAAATAATGGTGCCTCAAGAGGGAAAACAAGGATGGCCATAAAGGAAAAAGGATGAAAATAAAGATGTGATAGAGAACAAATCCTAGGTGGGACTTAATAAGGATGTGAGATGAAGACCACTTTAAGGAAAAAGTGGAAGAAAAGATAATTTTGAAAGGAATGATTGATCGAAGAGATCAAAAAGGGAGATTGTAGAAAAATTCAAGGTCAGGTCAATAACAATCAAAGGTGGTTGGTAGAGAGTAGGGAAAATTGGCGTAGACCCAAGAAGGGTTAGCAATGACCATGGTTTTTTGGCTATATAATCTCATGGGTGTCTAAATAGGCTCATTTGCATAGTGCAAAGTGATGTATTCATTTTTACCCCTATTACAAAAGAAAGGAACCCCATGTGCACCGACCTATCACCCAAATAGGAGTTGGGCGCTCACAAGAGGTGCACATGGGTGCCGAGTCTCTCTTTTATGTGAGTTTAGTGGGAAACATCATCTATGATCCATGTTTAAGAGATTTGAATGGAAGTAAAACATACAAGCACCATAGAGCTTCAGAATGGATTTTAGATCCTTGCACTCATTTCAGATAGAAAGAGCTTAACCAATTTTATAACTTATACCAAAACAAAAAGAACTTGTACAAGCATCCATACTTAATCATAAGCATAAATGAAAAGTAACTACGAGAAATATGTATGCATCAGAATCATCAATGTTCATATTCATGTAAGCGGGTAACCTCATTACATTCATGGAGCCATTACTGAATGTCATAGAGAAGCAGAACGCAATCATGCATTATATCTAGACTCATATGGCTAGGCTATTAAAATAATTTTATAATCCCCATACCCTTGATACATCCTTTCCTAAGCACAATTACCCAAACTAATAGAGTTCTTCCAGTATTTCTGTAGAGCTCCTCCCTCTATCTATTTCTCTCCTACTTTACTTATGCAAGTGCTTGTATATATAGGATTTCTAGACTGCCAACTCATCCTTAGCGGCCTCAGATCTGATGCCAAGTGTTTGAATGTGGTCCTCCATGCGAGCATGCTCCTCTAGGCCCGAGATTTCCACTTTTTACCATGATGTGCTTCTAGAAGCTTCTACCACAGACATGCTCCTTCCTAGGCCAACCTGTCACCAAGTTGGCACCTTATCCACTCCGCATGCGCAGTCAGGTAATGCTTTTCACGTGTTCTACCCAAAACTCCTAATATGGCTAAGTCTTGAACCCTTGGTTCTATCCGCATGTGCACCATAGGTTTCCTTAAAGCCTTTCTTAAACCCTTCCCTATGCACTTTATCCTTATGCACCTTTCTTCAACTAGGCCTTGCACACCTATGCACCTTTTGTACTTAGCCAATATTTTAGGGGCCCAACATCACCCCACACTACACTGTTCTCTATCCACAGGAACACTTCTCCAAAGGAAAATAATACAGTAGACTTACACCTTGGGACAAGAATAAGGGGATGAAAGAATAGGGAAAGAAGAAAGAATGGGGAAGTGATGGAATCACTGCAATAAGCTAGGAAAATCCTTTTGCAAGTCATCCTCCAACTTGTTCCAGGCATCAACTTCATTTTGCACTCTTTGACAGAGGTCGCTGACTAGGGTGCTCACCTTCTCAAAACTTAGTCCATTTCCTTGTGTGCTTATGGTGTTAGAAATTTTCTCTAACTCTTTTCCTACATCATCCAGTGCATCCATTCTTTGTGTAATCTGTGGGTACAGTTCCTTCAACCGGTTTTTGATTGAACCCCTTAAGGTTTCAATGGCTTCAAATTTTATTTCAACCTCAAAAGGATTATGTCCCTTTCTCGCCCTATTCCCCTTATTCTTTTCTTGAAACTCCTTGAGTTCTACTTCATGAGTGGCAACCAAGATGCTTGCCACTTTGTCTCTGTCTCACGCAATTGTCGTACGCGGCCTCAACAGTCTAGGAAGCAACTTTTATATCAACAAGAACCTTGCTGTACTCAGCTATGAATGCCACAAATTTCAATTTATCTTCTTTCTCCAAGCATGTGACCACTTCTTCTACAGATTCCAAGGCTAATGGTTGCCTCTCCATGGTGAGGACTCTTGTTAAATCCTCTAGGCATCCCAAGGTAGATCCATACTTCTGCATGGGAGGCACTAGGTCTGGATGCTTCAACACTATAGCATTATTAATGGACTCCACCTTTTTGTATACTGTGCATACTTTATCCTTCTTATCTTTTAACTCACACTGCAACTAGGCGCTGATTAGTTTCTCTTGACTTAGCTCCTTTTCCCTCAGCTAGCTGCTCTCTTCCTCTTTCTTCTTCAGGTCCTCCTCTAGATCTTTGATTCTATCATTCTTCCTGAAGAGTCTAGCTTCAACCTCAATGGAGACCTTGTTGAGCACGTTGCACAGTTGTTCATCTAAGAGCTACTGAGCATTCACCACTGGGTTGTCTTCTCTTAGTCTTGGTAATGTTATTATTTCCCCGTGGCTTACTTCAAATTCTGGCTCATCAAGATGGGACTCAATTGCCCATGAGAGCATCTTCCTTGTCCATGGGTATGTAGCCTCCTTATCAAAATATGACATTGCCACGAGCTCCTCTACTAGAATCGTGCTTTGGAACCACGTGTAAAACACTTTGTTGGGGTCATCAATATAACCCATCCCTGGCCTCTCCTCCCCGTGCACCTTCCTCCCATGTGCATGCCCTTAGGAATACTTATAGTTAAAATGGGGCCTCCAATGCTGCCATGGTCCCTTTCTACACTCTCCTCCTTATCCTTGTTCAACACCGGCTCAACGTTGCGTTCCAACTTCTCCTCCACCAAGGTCTCAATGTTCTTTTTTTCTTCTCTCTCTGCCACCTTGGTTATTTGTTCCAACATAAGGCTTGGGGCCTTCTATTTCTGTGCGCCAACCTCCTCACTTCCCATGTCCTGGGTTCCTTCCCCTTCCTGGCTATCCTTGCACCACACAAAAAGGAACCCCTGTTCCTCTTCTCTCGCCTTCTTCTTCTAAATCATGCACATTGAAAATAGGTGGCCCTTGATCTTTTTCAGGTTCATCTTCCCCACTAACATCTTCTTCACTATCATCTTCTTCACCTATGTATTTCTCCAAACTCCCAGTTTCTTCGAGGTGGTCTCCTCTTCTATCCTCTACTTCTTCCTAACCAGGATTCTGGTGTAGGTGACTCTATTTCTTCTTCTCCCGAGGACTCCTTATCTGACGGATTTTCTAGCTCTAGAGTCTTTTCTTTGACTATGGGCCTCTTCTTGTGTGAATACATACTTGTTATGTGAATTTCTCCTGGGGAACTTATTACACGTGTATCCACCACACTTGGTATTTTATTCTCTGGATCTTTTCCTCCCATTTGGGCATGGGTCTTTTCCTACCAGTTGGGTCCTTAGGTATAGGCACATCATTCTCTAGATATGCACCCTTTTCAGATTTGGGTCTTATGCGGAGGTATACGCATGCTATGGATCCTCCCACAATGGGAAAATTCATGGGCCTTTTCATTTGAACTTCATGTGACACGTACCTCTCCACATACCTCTCTTCATGGGTAGACCAACCCTTTGCACAATTCCCTATGGTCCCGGTCCATATTACCAAGGTCCAGTTTTAACTTCTTGGATTCTTTGAACATGTTTACTCCCACTTGGAAGTATTGAGCTGTGAAGGCAAAGGGGAGCTTGCACCATGGGCTCCATGTCTCATCCATTAGTCTGAATCTGCCCAAGTAGAAATGCTGGTACACAACAAATTTAGCTTCTCCTTTGGTGGCCACTGGTAGTTATTTGGGAATCCTCCATTCCACCCCGAATGCATTCCTCAAGTGTGTATACCATTTCTCCAGGTGTGCCTTGTGCACGGTCATCATAGTGTCATAGGCATATTTTTCAAATCTCTTTGCGGGTGAAGGGTCCTCAGCAGGGTACTCCCACATGAATTTGTCTGAAGCATCAAGTACTCCAATCTCTGAAAATACAATGGTTAGTAGGATATTACTGAAAAGGATTCTATCACCTTCCTTCACGCAGCTAACAATCTCATCCATGATGAATGCAGACAAGTTGTAGATGGTGCCCTTTGAAATTTTCCTGCAAACATGTAACCATGGCTTATTGACTTGGGTCCATCTCTCCTAGCCATTTAACTTTATCATTAGGTGCATGGCCATCTTCAAGACAAGGTCCTCGATGTCTGTGATATCATAGCACCTTGACCCCTTTTGTATGCATAGACAGAGACCATCTCCTTAATTTCCTCTTTGTCTCTTAAGTCATCCTCCAAACCGTCTCCTTCACAGATGAGGCCTGTGAAATGTGAAATGAGTTGAGGGGTAATGTACATCTTGTGCCCTATGAAGTGGAAGTAGTCTTCATGCACATACGATATATGCGCTCAGAGCTTCCCAAAGTAGGGAAACTCAAAGAGTTGCAATAACCCTGCCTTCTCCAACTTGACCTTCACATCATTGTTATAGATGGGAAAACCCTCTGGTGTCCTTTTATTTTTTGGGCACACTAACTCTAGTGCCATATCCTTCTTGATTGTGCTCGTACGATGATTATAGTCATTTACAGACATGTTTCTTAGATGGGACTCCCACTCCTTCCCCAACAACACTCCATCTGGGTACTACATTTCTGCATACCACTCTTTATTTGTATGTGCGTCAGTTTCTTGTTGTTTTCCCTTGCCCTTGCCCTTTCCCTTCTTAGGTGTGCTAACTGGTTTCTTGGGTGCCATTGTCTAGGTCCTCTTCTTACTTCAATCACTTCTTGTAACTTTGTTCTTCCACTCTTTCCCACCTTAGATCTTGAATTTTTGAAGAAAACTCCTTAAACTCATGCCCTAGTTCTTCAAACCCTAGCTGGGATAATCCCTTCACAAGACGGTGCCTTCTCACCACTTCTCTTACACCCATGAAATCCCTTCCTTCTGGTTCACAGATCCAAACTAGTTACTCACGCTCAATCTCTTCAAATTTTTCTTCACACAGATCAGTTTTTGGAAGCCCTAGTTTGCAAAGATGCAAAAAGTGCTTCTTTCTCCTTATACACAAAGTGAATAATGAAATGCCTCGACCCTTTATTTATAGTTTTTCCTTTTTAAGCATTAAATGCTACTTCACCTACCACTGTAATTTTCACATTTAATGCATATTTTTCAAACAAATTCTGACTTTAGCACTTTAACTCACGTGCCCAACCTGCGCAGACAATCTTCCAACTTTTTGGTGCACAACCAATCCATCTAGACAAGAGACTCTTGCATGCGCGTCACTAGTGCTGAAGACACTTCTTCTGTCTTGATTTTTTCTCTCGCCTACCTCATGTTTCTTATGCACTTTTTCCTCCTTTGTACGTGGGATCTGAAAGTAGCCTTATCTTGACACCAACCATCCTTTTCCATCTTTTCTTTCCATGCACCTCCTTCAACAGGGCCATTCAACTGGGCTTTTCAACATAAACTTCCTTGGCACTTTACCCATGCTCTCCTTCACATCACTCCACCCCACACTAAAATGATGCACGGTCCTCTACGCACTCAAAAATCCTCAAAGTAATAAGGTTACCGGTGCCCAAGGCATAAAACAAAAACAACATGAAAGGGGAAACACAAAAAAAAATGCATAAAGGAAAATCTAAACTAACTCGAAAAACTGCCTTATTTACAAACACCAAGAAGACTTATTTATAGTAGGGCTTCAGTGTACTCCCATTGAAGTTTCCAAGAAATTTTTTTCCATCCAAAGACTTGTAATCTGCGCGCGTGCTCGAATCAAGGATGTACGAGATTTTATAGGGACCTAACTAATGGACCTTCAACTTCCCAGGATGGCACAAAACTTAAAATCATATAGTAAGACCATCTGCCCAGCCTCAAACTTCTTGTTTCTGATGTGGTGATCATGCCATGTTTTTTTCTTTGCTTTTTATGTTGTTTGGCTCCACCTGGTGAGTGATCATATTTTATCCAGCTTCACTAGTTCATCAATTCTCTCTTCTAGCGCTTGCTCATCGACAACCCTCCCGTGCACGCTATTCGTAGAGAAGGTAACATGAATTCAACTTGCATAATCGCTTTGCTTCTACGTCAAACATCAATTTAAATGGTGTGGCTTTGTTCAACCTTTTATAAGTTTTCATGTAAACCCATAATACAGGTGATACCTTTTCATCCCAATCTTGTCTTCCGACATCAAAAATTTTGGTTAGGGTGTGACTCATTATTTTGTTAAATGCTTCCACAGTTCCATTTTATTGTGGGTGATAAGGGGTAGTAGTCTTGTAATGAGCTACTATGAACTCTGCTATCAGGGATCCTCATGATCTCGATTCAAGAAATGTGTACCCCTATCACTGGTTAAACTTAAAGGACATCCATACCTCGTGATAATGTTCTCCCATAAAAATCTTGTTGTTGTGGCTATTGTGTAGTCTTTAGTTGGGGCTGCCTCTGCCCACCTTGTCAGATAGTCCGTGCAAGTGATTACATAGCATGATCTAGTCCTACGCGTTACTGGTGCAATAGGGCCTACAAATTCTATTGCCCATTTCTCAAAAGGTTTAGTGCTACGGATAGGGCGCAAAGACATTTCATCTCTCTTTCCTGGTTTTCCAATAGGTTGACAATAGTCACACGCTTTACAATAGTCCTTGTAATCATTATACGAGTTTCTCACGAAAATCCCGCCATTAAAATTTTATGCATGGTGGCGTCACCTACATAATGTCCACCCACACTTCCTCTGTGTGCTTCCTCTACGATGGTGAGGAACTCATGTTCTAGTACACATCTATGTACAACTTTATCATGCCCTAACTTGTATAAGTCTCCACCGTTAAACATGTAGGGCACGATGCGTATGGCTAGTTTCTTTCTATCTAATGCCTTCATCCCCTCGGTGCCACACCTTACTTTAGGAATATTGTAATCTCCTCCAAATTTGAGGGCATGCATTACAACCTAAACAATTACACATATGGCATAGTCTTCTAAATACTCTGCGCATCCTCCCCTAAATCAATTCTTGACAGACGATTAGGTCCATAATTACTCTTTCCAGGATTCACAACTACCGTAAACTCAAACTCTTGAAATAATATCACCCACTCGACATATGCACCCTTGTAGAATGGGCTTGTTCACCAAGTACTTTAACGCCATGTGGTTGGTGTTAAATATAAAGGATGTTGCCAATAGATACTGTCTAAACTTGAAAAAGTGTGCAGATCATTGACAATGCTTCATGCTCGGTCGTGGTGTAATTTTGTTATGCTAGTGTCAACTTCCCCGCTTGCAAAACATAGAGGATGACCAAAAATTCCTTCACTGGCTATATAAGAAATGCTCCAATGGTGGTTCCTGAGGCATCTACATGAACATGGAAGGGCTTGTCCCAAGAGTGATCCAAAAATAATCAAATTATTACTACCTGATCTCGGACCCTTATAGGCTTTAAATATTTGCCAAGAATTTTCTCCTTTTAAGTAATCAATTTAAAAATTAATTCAAGACAATAAAGATAATTGTACAAAGATTGATTACGGAGTTCGGCAATTGCCTACATCTCCGGGTTCATGGTTGAACCGTTCCACTAGTCAAAACTTGTAAGATATAATAGTACTTTCACAAGAAAACCTACTGGAATTTTACTTTCCTATCAGTACACCAGTTCTTCGAAAACTTCAGATGATTAGTCAAATTGTTCTTCACTTTCCTGATGCACAATCTCCTTCGACTTCGATCATCCTTCCCAACGCTATCAATGTGATGCTAGCACTTTGGTCGAAAATCCAAGATTTGCAAGTAATTGGTGTGGCTCAATGGGCCTATTGGGTAGTTTATAATTCACTCCCAATCACAAATATTTCATCTACTATTGCCTAAAATAATAGGCCAATAAAAAATATTTGTTGACACATCTCATAAATAAGCTTAAAAAATAATAAGCTTCTCGGACTAATGTGTGTCCACCTTTCCGCGCTCTAGCAATGAGCTGCTCCGTTGCGTCGGTTGTGTCCCCACAATAAGCTTAACAAATAATAAGCTTGGGGTGTCCATTACAAAGGAATGGGTTCCCTATTTATACAATTTTAGGGCCAAAAAATAATGGAAAATTATTTATCCTAAGGCTATTTTTAAACCTTAGCCGTGCATAGAAATTGGGATAAAATTTCCAAATTGGCGGATTGCATATGAAATGGGATTAATACCCATTTTAGCCGATTTGCATTTTTAATGGGATTACATACCCAAATAAGCGGCTTTTGTTTGAATGAGGGGATTAATTCCCATTTTAGGTGCTTAGGGCTAGTGGTTTATATCCCACATTTGGCACCATTTCATTTGGGTAAGGTTTTAATAACCCTTACCCACTCCATCCTTCACGTGGAAACATCCACGCATGGCTTTAAGCCCCCAACAACCGCTTCACCACCTTCTCTCCTCCACGTGGAAGATTCCACTACAACCGCTTTACAAAGGGGCTTAGCATAATGTATGGTGGCTAAGTGGGTATTATGTGGTTTATACTAATGTTTGAACATTAATATATATATATGCGTGGCATTTGGGAATAATGTATAGTGGACTTACCAAGTAAATAAAAATTTGACCCATACCATGGGTATCAAAAATAATTAACTTGATCATCATGTAGTCCACTTGTCATCTCCCGATAGGAAAATTGAGTGAATTCGATGAGTGGTGGCAAGCCACATGGTGGCTTGTGGACCCACCACGTCGGCGATAATACCATAGTCCACACAGCAGCTGGGCTCCCCTCCGTAACAAAAGTTGAGCCTCTTGCTCCGACGTGCTATTCCATTTCATGATTGTCAAAGACCAGTGGATAAAACCCCTTCAATTTTGCCAACGCCTTTTGCCACATGTCACAGTGCGATTGGTCCAATATTGACCAATTGACCAGAGTTGACTTTCCTCTTAACCGAACTTTGACCGGACATATCTAGAGCTCCCGATGTCCGTTTGTCGCAGCTGATCTCATAGTCGTTAAAAGCTCTTGAGATGATCTTCTATACTAAAACCATTTAGGTATGTTTAGGGAACTTTCAAAAAATTATCCCCTGATCAAAGAGGGAAAACGTAATATAAGAGCGGTGACAAGCCTATCTTTTAATGTGTCAAACACCTTCTTTTGTGCCTCTCCCCAACGGAAGGAACTTTTATGTCTGATAAATTCTTCTAGAGGCATGGTGATCTTGGCATACCCCTTGATGAATTTCTTGTAATAACCCGTATGCCCAAGAAATTCACGCACTGCGCTCTGGCTAGTAGGCTCCCCCAATCCCACAATAACTGACAACTTGGCAGGATCTACTAGCAAGCCCTCCTTACATATGATATGCCCCAATAAAGTCCCAAAGGGTGTAGCAAAGACACACTTTTTAATGTTGAGGGATATCCTTAACTATTGACACCTCTCAAACATCAGCCTCAAATTATCACAATGGTCTTTCACTAGCCCATACACTATCCAATCATCCAGATAGACCTGAAGAAATTTGTGGATGAAGTCCTAGAACGCCTGTACCACTATGCACGAGAAAATAGTAGGTGCATTATTCAACCCAAAGGGCATGACCGTGTATGCAAAACTTCCCAATTAGTGGCAAAAGTTGTCTTCTCCTGGTCTTCCTTTGCAATCCAGGACTTGGTGGTACCCCGAAAATCCATCCATAAAGGAATATATTTCACGCCCAGCGAATCCCTCCAAAATTTCTTCAATGAAGGGGGTTGGAAAAGGATCGATGACACAAACTGCATTCAGCTCCCTATAATCCATGCAAATCCTAATCTGCCTATCCTTCTTGATGTTTATTACCATCGACTTATCCATTCTCGATTCTTCCACAGCTTCAATGATCCCAGAAGCTGTCATTTTGTCTATCTCTTCCTTTACATTTATGCACAAATTGGGATTCATCTAGTAGGGTCTCTTCCTAACCGAGGCACGCATTGTCCTTCAACTTTATCCTCATATCCCCCAAGGAATGGTGGACGCCTTTGAGCTCATGGTACCCACGTGGGAATAAATCCTCAAATTCACACAAAAGATCAATGATCTTAGAGACCTCCTTCTTCGACCAGTAATCTCCAATAATAGCTTCCTTAGGTTCTTCTCCTGAGATGATGTTAACCTTCTTTGTCTTTAAGGGATCATGGTAGGTGCGTGTGTGAGCATCAACACTGTCCACTACCTCGCACGTCCCTATAGAATGGTTAACATCCAAGCTCTTTGCTTCCTCCCCATCAATAACATATACTAATTTCCCTTTCTCCTTTTCCAAACACACGTGCTCAAGCTGGATCTCTTTTGCTTCTTCTGCCTCTTCTTCAAAGTGTGCCTCCAAACCTAGTCCACCTAGCAGTTCCAATAGCCTATCTTCTACCATGGCACTATCCCCCATGGTAAGGTACTTAACAACCTGTAATGCCTTATCAACTGATGGCTTGGTACTTCGGTACTCAAACATTTGGATGAGGTCAACTGCTAGCTCTTTCCAATTTCTTGTTTGGTGGTGTGTCTTAGAATGTATGTACCATGCATGTGCGTAACCCTGCAGTGTAGAATACAACTTGTGTACCCAGAGGGATGGTGGAAAAGCTTCTGTGCCTTCTCTCCAGACCTTCTCACAAGCTTAGATGTGGAAAGATGCTAGTTCCTTACCATGGTAGTCCTTTATGGCGGTGGGCATGTTGCTTCTAGAAAACCTGACAGAGAGTAATTCTCACCTCACACCATTCCAAAAGGTTCTCCTGATGTGTAGCCCACCACCATGCCACTGTGTACCAAGTATGACATAACTTAACATCCCCATCCATTCCTTCTCCTCCTTCCACTAAGCTTTCATGTTCTCGCAAAAATATCTCATAAAAGGCCCCTCTTGAATACTTAGGTAGTGCTTTTCCTCCTAAGCGTCAGACTGTACGCGCCTTTGTTACTTTTTTTACCGATCCTCTCAATTGCCACACGATCAATTCATAAGTCACATGCACCCAATTATCACATGCTAGACTAGTGGTGTCACTTACTGATGGATCATCCTCAAACTAGATAACTTCGTTGGTAGGATGGATTATCTCTAGATCCCTGATTGAGCACACATATATCCTATCTAGGACCTCTTCCCCCAAAGGTTCAGTATAGGGTGTTGATTTCTCATCAGCTAGGGGTATAATGACCTATTCCTCCTTATTTTTAAAGCTAATGTACCCCTTATTGAACCAAAGGTCTGCATTATTCTTGTAACACCATGGGCACCCAAGTAGTGCTGGGAAATTATCTACCTTGGCAAGCACCAAGACCTCAAAGTCCCCAGTAAACTTGGCTCCCTGGATAGTGATAGCTACATCCTTTAAGATATCAATGCGAACTTCCTTCATCTTTTTTTCCATATACAACACATTTGAGGATGGCTGTAATATAGGGCTACCCATCTAATGTCATGCATCCAAAGTTATAACATTGACTTTCGTGTCTATCTCAATGAGGATATTACTAAGGATCCATCCATCTACGACTACATCCAATGTGATCTCTTTGTCATAGTCAAGGCTATGAGGGGGAAGGTTTGCATGTAAGACCTTCCTCTTGCACTCTCCTTCTGGCACATGGTACCTTCTCCCTCAACCATGCCCCTAGCAAGGGAATAACATTCTCTTGCCTTAGCATTTTACATACTTCCCTGACCTCATCCAGGTCATCTCTTGGTGCCTCGACCTTCCTCCTTTTCTTCTCCCTCCTAGACCGATCCTTTAGACACTAGATTTCTCCTTGTAAACTCGAATGAAATCCATGGTATCTTGATACACTTCCTTTTAATGTGCAGGGTCTAGGTACTTCCCATGAACTACTTCCTCTCTTGAAACCAGGGTCCTCTGCTTTGGTATTTCCTTTACATGCACAACCTTTGCTCTTGTTGTTACTAAAACAGTTCCAAGCTTGCATCATGTGTCACCTGCGCATTCATTATGTGTTTACCTTTTTAATGTTGACCATTGCAGTGCCCTTGTCCTTCTCGGGTGCTACTTGATTCATGTGCTCAAACAAATCTGGCACTCCTCATACTTGTGCTTCTTTTAACACCATGAGTAATGCAATAAGTTTAGACACTCTTGTTTGTAATGCTCTATAGACCCACAATTAAAATAGGTTCCATATGAGAACTCGCTTCTTCCTCCTCCATGGTTACCATGACCACAGAATCCTCCACAAAATATCCTTCCACGTGTTCCTCCATCTGTGCGCTCTTCATAACGGCAATCATCACCTTTAGAACTGCTAGCAATGCTGGTTTGGCACACCCCATGATCAATGCCTTCATGGATATGATCAATGAGCCTACAATCATTAGTATCATGGGTTGTAGAGGTGCAGATCTTATAGTAGCAAGACACATTCTTCCTGAATTACACATTGTAATAAGGGGCATCTACTTGCATCATGGTCCCCATGAAAAATTTCACAGTCTATTGTCACAATGCGTACTATCCTCCGGGGGAAACTATCCTTAACATGCCCCTCTACTTCACAATCTATACACCATAAACCACTGCAAGTCTCATGGGCTGAGTTCGCAGACAACTTCTCTAGCTGCTTAGCCATAGCAGCAATTTGAGCCTCCAGAAATGGGCTAACACTAGTATCAACACTACCAACAGCCTTGGCGCATAGAGAGTAGCTTCCAACGCCTCGCGCAGGTCTGTAAAAGTTTTATGAGATAAGGCCCTTCTAAAAGGTGTGATCAATCCTCCAAAAACCACTGAGCATAATATGAAGGGTGAATATCATATGATAACTTAGACAAGAGAGTTTTAAAGCATGCATCATACTCCCGCACATTCTCTACCATCCCCTGTTGAATCTCCTTCAGGGCGTTGATGCTCTTCTGTTCAAACTCAGGGATGTGGAATTATACTAAGAAGGTGTTCTTTAAAGCAGTATAATCCACCACCATTTGATGAGGGTCATACTTCCTATACCATCTATACGCGTGCCCTTGCAACATTGTTGCAAATTGACTATCCTTCGCTTTAAGGTTGTGATCCCCTTTGTGCACCATATCAACTCACACTTATGAACATGTTCTGTAACATCTTCAATACCTTTATAATCTTTAAATGTAAAGACATCTCAAAGAATACTTGAGGGGATGGATGGGGCCCTTGTCCTCTTAATCCAGATCCTTGGTTTCCTCTGGTGTTTCCTTTGCCACTAGATCCATCAGGTCCACTAGGTCCTATGCCACCTGAGCTACCAAATCCACCAAAACCACTAGGTCCACCAAGTCCTGTAGTAGTCTTTCCAAGTGTCCCCAAGGTTCCACTAAACTATGCACCGATGGTCTGTGATAATTCCCCACTACCACAATTATAATATGTGGTACTCCTAGACACGATACTAAAAGCTTTTATACTTGCTCCTTATCTAAAGACTCCTCTGAATACTAGAATATGTGTAGCCATAGAAGTGGGAACTGAAAAATTGTACCTCCTAGGTGCAGATCTGTCACTTCCACTAATACCAACTAGGTCAATGATACTCCTTCCTTGATCTAGAAAACCAAGTGCCAGGGATCAGGAATCGTGTGGGTTTAGATACGTGCCAACGACTCTTCTCTCTTCATTTGATGAACTCTCATCAGAAGCCGAAGGGGTCTCTCTTATGCACTTGCCAATATGGGGTAGTATGGACTAATCAATTTCCACGTCCTCCGTGTGAACCTCATCTCCTTCCCGTAACGTTTGCCTCCATAGATCCATCACACTTGCAGCTTCGTGTCATCTAGAAATATCCCTTTCACATGTTTCACTATACTTGATCTATCTCTCCTCCCTTTCCTTCTCCGTCGTAATATCGGTCATCTTCCTCCACCCTATCTCCCTTGCCCAACACTTAAAATGGTTTATCCAGCCATTAGAAATGCCTCTAAACTCAAAGTAAAAATCAAAATCTTCATTTCCAGAGGGATAACACATAGAAATGATCCTCTGGGATCCCATAGAAATTCAAACTCAGCAACTTCCGAGAAATAATATGTGGAAATAGCATACCCCAAAGTGTAGCTAGCTAACATGCCCTCCCACCAATGATCCACAACACTAGTCCATGTCAGATTTACATCTTACAACCTCTGGTATTCTTCTTGGGTCCATGTGCATGTTCTAGAATACCATCTTGATCTAGACGCATATGCTGAGAGCCATTCATACAGTTCTACTGGGAAGCAACAGAAAAAAGTTTCATACAAATCATGGTAGAGGTTCTCTTCTACCCATCTATGTGCATCAAACTCAAGTCCAGTGTTGAATCTCTGAGCAAATTCATCCTCCGTGCTCTTGAACCATGATTCAACACTTTCCAAAGTTAAACATTTTGTCATTACTCATTATACAGATCATGATGTATGTCATTTCCCACTACAACTTTGAAAAGAGGTCCCAAAAATGGAACCAAGATGTAGTCATTTTTACCCCTATTACAAAAGAAAGGAACCCCATGCGCACCAACCTATCACCCAGTAGGCATTGGGCACTCACCCAAGGTGTGCGCGGGTGCTGAGTCTCTCTTTTATGTGAGTTTAGTGGGAAACATCATCTATGATCCATGTTTAAGAGATTTGAAAGGAAGTAAAACATACAAGCACCATAGAGCTTCAGAATGGCTTCTAGATCCTTACAGTCATTTCAGACAGAAAGATCTTAACAGATTTTATAACTTATACCAAAACAAAAAGAAGTTGTACAAGCATCCATACTTAATCATAAACATAAATGAAAAAGAACTATGAGAAATATGTATGCATCAAAATCATCAATGTTCATATTCATGTAAGCTGGTAACCTCATTACATTCATGGAGCCATTACAAAATGTCATAGAGAAGCAGACCACAATCATGCATTATATCTAGACTCATATGGCTAGGCTATTAAAATAATTTTATAATCCCCATACCCTTGATACATCCTTTCCTAAGCACAATTACCCAAACTAATAGATTTCTTACAGTATTTTTGCAGAGCTCTACCCTCTATCTATTTCTCTCTTCCTTTATTTCTGCAGGCACTTGTATACATAGGCTTTCTAGACTGCCAACTCATCCTCCATCGGCCTCAGATCTGATGCCAAGTGGCTGAATGTGGTCCTCCATGCAAGCATGCTCCTCCAGGCCTAAGATTTCCACTTTTTACCATGATGTGCTTCTAGAAGCTTCTACTACAGGCATGCTCCTTCCTGGGCCAACCTGTCACCAGGCTGGCACCTTATCCACTCCACATGCGCAGTCAGGTCATGCTTTTCATGTGTTTTACTCAAAATTCCCAATATGGCTAAGTACTGAACCCTTGATTCTATCCACGTGCGTGCCATGGGTTTCCTTACAACCTTCCTTAAACCCTTCCTTGCGTGCTTTATCCTTACGTGCCTTTCTTCAACTAGGCCTTGTGCACCTATGCTCCTTTTTGTACTTAGTCAATATTTTAGGGACCTAAAAAGTGATGATTATAATATTTGATCTATAAAGAGAGAGTGATATTTTGGGAGAAATGAAAGTCGGAGGAGCTTGAAGAAAGTGCTAGAGGACCCATAAGATGGTAAGTTCATAAGCTCTAGCTTGTTTTAAGCATGTTTTGTTTTTTTCTTTAATTTTTTTACATTTTTTCAAATTTTTAGCTTTGGCGCTAGGGGCGGTTGTTGGACAAGGGGTATAGTCACCATCAAACAATCCTAAAAATGCATTTACCTTAACTTAGACATGTCAATCCAACCCGAGTCGATATTGACCGGGGTTGGAATGATGGATATTTCATTGAGTTTGATTTTTGATGAAGTTTGGATGATGAGAAGTTTGATGTTTGTGTGTTTCACTAGTTTTTCAAGCTCAAGAGACCTTATATTTGAGAGATAGAGTTCCAACCCTCTATGAGCATATTAGAGGTGATATAGCAAATTCTTATTGGGATCAATTAGCGGCATTGGGATTGGGTGGATTCTGCCACTACCAATGGATTCCAAGAGATGTGGGTTTGATGATTGCATTTTTGGAGAGGTGGGATGTGCATACCTGCACATTTTGGTTCAGACAAGTGATATGACTATCACCCTATAATATGTATATCACATTCGATATTACCAAGACATGGGGAGAAAATAGTTCTTATTACAATGGATACCATATTGGAGGTCCCAACATGGTTGTTTGGAGCCAATGCCCCACATATTACATTTTCTTCAAGGGAATTTTCATATGAGATGAGATATAATTATGGGGTGGCTCGGAGCTGATTGATTTGTTTATTGATGATGGTTATATCTTTCTAAGAACTTCTTGATTTAGTGGGTGCTAGGTTTTTATTAACAATAGCAGGAGTCCTAGTAGATATAGTATATCACCAGACAATCTTTTCATTTAGGACAATGTTTCTTGCAAAAGTATATCATGAGTTGTCAATGTATAGATTGAGGAGGAAAAGATTGGATGTAGGTTTTCTCCTACATTGTTGGGCCTATGAGCACATAGTAGTCATCATAGCACCAGGGATGTCATGGATTACAGGTGATCATATTGAGTTATTAGTTGGATTTCTGAGGTGGGGAGTTGACCAGGCTCATGCTAATAGTGACAGGGATGGAAAATTATATGGGGATAGATTCACAGAGCTAGAGATAGATCAGGTGAGGTGGTGGCCATACTGTGACTTTCCTTCCCGGCCTAGAGTATATGTAGAGTTAATAGGTATGAGGAGGGGGTGAGGTGGGTATAGGGATGTAAACATTAGATGATTGAGTTGGTGTAGTTTGATAGATTCTAGCGATAGTTTGGCATCGTAAATATAGTACCTGGGAGCATATTTGTTACATACGAGATGAGGTAGATAGAGATCTTCCAATCCCAGACATGACCGGCCCATTGACAAGGCAAGGGCACCATGGGATGATGAAGACAATGTAGGAGTTGGTGTCAGATTTGGAGATTAGATTATCATGACTTGGTTAGCATGGATGACAACCGAGGGAGTAGAGGGTGGGGATGAGGAGGAAGAGGTGTCAATGGAAGAGGAGGAACCTCCTAGAGGTGAGAGGGGAGATAATGGATATGAGGCTATAGAGATGGTGCAACTACATGTGGAGTGAGATTTGGATCGCTTGGTGATAGATGTCACTCGAAAGGAGTAAGAGGTAGCTCATCAAGAGGTCCTGGAGTTACGAAGAGAGATAAAGATCGATGATGGAGCAGAGGGATTGGTACAAGAGGAAACAAAAGGCTTATAGATCCATAATTGGATATCTTGTGTTGATCCTTGTAGTAGAGTCAAGTAGTGGTGCTCTAGTAACATCAAAGGGAGATTGATAGATGGCTCCTCCAAGTACCATGACTCTTATTTTATACATAGCACTCACGAGGAGGCAGGCAGGTATTATGAGAAGATATGTATAAGTTGTTATGGAAATTGAGATGTATAGATTATCTAGCGACCCAAGTGAGCTAGAGGAGGAAACATAGCACCATTTAAGAGAACGGCGAGTGTGACACAACTACCATGAGATGTGGGTCACGATGTAGGTGGCAAGGATTAGGGATTGATCCAAGAACCTATCCTAGGAGCAGAGGGCTTGAGATTGTTTGATGTATAGTTCACGGATTTCGATGATGTATTTGTCTTGAGATAAGACCCTTAGAGACATGTTATATATGATGTGTTGATGTATTTTGGGCCTATAATGATATATATGATGATTTTGGTTTTGGTTCATGATGTGCTTATTATTTGATTCATGGTTTTGTTTATGTTGATGTTAGATGGAGATGTAAATGTTTAATTAAGATGTTGATTTTTGTTTATGACATGATAGATGATGAATGATGAATTTATGGAATTTGATTCGAGATATGGATGTTAAATATGATTAGATGTAGATGTGATGGATTATGGTCTATGTATTTATGTTATGAATAGTCAAAATATGATATGGATATGGTTGTGAAGTGAATTTATATAAATTGATGAAAAAGTGATTTATGTTATGGATAGAAAAACTGAAAGATGTGATCAAATATGGATGTTTTGGATATGAGTATTGTTATAAAAAGTAAACACATATTCATGGATGGAATGGTTAGATAGGGATGTTATGCTTAGTGAGAGAAAGAATATGACTCAAATGAAAGGATACCAGATCGATATACATGACACCAAATCATAGCAAGGAGCATATGAGGAAACAATAATTTAAACCGGATTGGAGCTAAAAATGAAAAAGGAACAAATTAAGGAAATACACTTGCAGCCATTATGTTTTAACACATAACCATCGCTAGTTAGTGATCTTAAGATTCATAAGGGAAAGTATGAAGGGTGAACTTATATACCTAATTTCAACATGATATAAGGGGTTTATATGTAACTTATACGTGGGAAGAAAGGTTTTCCATAGGTGGGTGTTGCTAGGCCTATGCCCCAACTCTAGGTAATGGGATGCAAACTAATCAATGTGGGAAGTTTTCAATGAATGAGAAAGTTGATCGATGTGGGAAGATTTATTTGGATGCTTACTTTTAATTTTAATTATTTTATTTTATAAGATATAAGGTTGATTAATGTGGGAAGCCTTCGTTGCCATGATATAAGAGAGTATCCATTCTTCAAGGGAGTGGTCTACTTTTTTATTTTTATTTTTTAGAGATGGCAAGGATAATATATGCATGATAGATATCCTTTGAGAGATCGGTATATACTTTGATTTTTTTATGAATAGGTGTTCTTTGAGGGATTAGTCTATTTTATTTTTATTTTTTATGGGAAGATTTACGGATAGTTAGGTACACCACTTAGGAGAAGATAATGAATGTACAAGTGATACCCATGGACCCTTAGCGTGGTTCTAATAGGGAATACAATGGTAGTGGATGTAATGATCGTGGAGTTCTCACAAAGAAGGAATAACATTTCCATACAAAATATGATTTGATCAGAGTCATGGTGCCCATATCCAAGGTCATATATAGGAAAGTGACAATAGACCACATAATTCCAGGATCATTAGGATAAAAGATAGAAATGGAAAATAGTAGATGGAGGATAAGTAGATCTAGATGTGATTAGACAATGTGGGGATTAAGAGGAAGAGACTTATCCTAATAGTAGAACGTTCATAGAATAATTGTGGATATTTAAAGAAGTTATGGAAAAGAGACATAGTGTCATAAGTGCCCATGGGATGGTTGGATGAAGGAGGATACATGGGATGAATAAGAGAGAGGAGTGGATTCTCCCTCGGTGAGAGGTGTTGCATCACTTAAAACAACTTGGATGCGGATGTGGATGAGCTAGTGGATACCAAGGGAGATGAGGTAGGATCGTGAGAGTGATGAGGATTAGTAATTGTTGTTGCAAATCAGCAGCACCCCTGGATGCAAATCAGGTTTCTAAGTTGATGTTTCAGGCATCCAGTGTGATTGCACAACATTGAAACCTCTCTCCAAGTGTGGGACTTGTAAAATGAGAGAGGAATCTCTAGATTAGAGGCTGGTTCCTCAAACTCCTCTGATCAGATCTGTTATTTGCACAATTGTAGAGGTTTGAATCCTAATCCTACTCTAAATTCCAAGGAGACAGAGATAGAAAGTGCAAAAATTGAAACTAAACTAATAGGTGATACACCAAAGGAGTGGTGAACACTTCTTGTTCATGCAAATTGACACAATTTCATGAAATGCAACATGAAACATCATACACAGGCTGATAAGATGTAATTAGAGGTCTGAAATGAAGCAAGACAATACAAACAAAGGACTGAAAATTGATCACAGAGTTTGCACTATCATTTTCACTGTCAAAATCCTTACATTTGCAACATCAAAGAGGCAGAAACCTGTTATAATCATGAAGAAGGTTTGATACTTGCAAAAATCACTTGTTGAAGGTGAAAGAAGAAGCTTGCTATCCAAAAAAAATGTTCCACCTCAAAAAAATGAGCCAAATCTGGCTTTTACAATGCATGGGTCAAGCCCAGGAGAGAGAAAACGTGTAGAAAACATGGAAGCCATTCCCCATTGAATGAAGATTCATTAAAATAGCATGGGCGTCCTTACAGACCCATGCCCTGACATTTTTGGCCATGCTGAAGAAGAATGCGACCCATTTTGCATTAAAACTAGTTGTTGAAACGTCATTTCTGGCCATTACCACGTGCCAGAAGTGTTTTTTGATTTTATCTCTCCAAACTCCACCAAAATGCAAAATTGACCCTGAAATCTTGTAGATAATTTCACCAGCTTTCCATTGATATAAAGAACGTGAAAAACCGAGCTCTGGATCGAAAGATATGGTGATTTGAAGTTTTAGGGAAAAACAAGGCCAAATCGGGTCGCTCTAATATTTTTGGTCTGGACACGTGGCAAGTTCTGATTGGCTACGAGCCTTATAGGGGAAAATTTCCCACAAAAACTCCGCTGAGCCATAACTTGAAAAATACATGGAGTTAGGAGTAAAAATTTACCTTTCTGGAAAGCTGAGAAAGAGCTCTATCCAATAGTGCCATTTCATAAAGGTTTTGAGTGCCTGAAAAGCAAAATTTTGTGACTGAGGCACAAGAGAGGGAAGAATGAGAGGAGTTAGCCACAAAATGAGTAGGGGGCACATTTTGGATAACAATAATGTGGATGGTGTCAATGAATAGAGGGGGAATCCCATTAGGAGAGATAGAGCTTGGATGAGGAATTATAACAAATTATTTGGATGAAGAACTTGACTTAGATTCCTTAGGAGATGAAAGTTCAATTTGGGGATTGGATTTGGATGTGGATGAGATAGAAGGAAGAGGGTGGTCTTCTTGGACAAGAAGATCATTTTTTCCATTAGATTATGGATGAGAGTTTTGAGGGCCTTAAAAAATTTAGTGTCATGGCTTGGGGTGTGATGATAAGTACATACAACATCAATATTTAACCAAAGAGGTCTTGGAGAGTGTGGATCAAAAGAATTGATAGGAGGAAGGGTGATTGTTGAGGTTTGAAGTAAGTGTTGAAATATTTTAGTATAGGACCCAATGGGGGTTTTTAAAGAAGAGGTCATAGATGAAATGAATTTAGGAATAACATATCAAGGTAAAAGAGGTGGTCTACTTTGATGAGGCTTGATGAGAGCCTTTGGTTCAAATTTAGATCTAGAAGGATGGTTAGATTTCTTGAATTTGGATCGTTCGATGATGGGTTTCTTAGATGAAGGTACTAAGCCTAAGATGGATTGAGATACTCCTAATAGTGATGAGGTAACATTGATTTGATTATGCTTGGGAGGAGGAAGCTCTAACTTTTTGTGAGGATGTGTGAGATATTTTCAGATAAGTGTGCCAAGGTTCTTAGAATTTGGTTGTGAGTATTTACCCTTGACATGAATTATTACAATTTCAACTATCAAACATGTAGAGGTAAAACCAAATGATGTGGATTGTATAAAAGATGAGGATATTTTAGATGGAAGGGGCTTTTGAATAATGTGTTTGATGAGATTAAAAGGTGTAGTGGATTGTATATGTTTCAGATTGATTGGTGTAGGGGTGATTGTTTTTATAGATGGGGTATGGATATCATTTTTTTTCCTCTTAAATGGGTGTGTTTGTGTAAGAAATGCTTAAAGGGGTATCATAGATATATGTTCAAATTGATATGTAGATGTGGGTTTGGTTATGATAGAAGATTTGATTGATGTGGAAGTGGGTATAGATGTAGGAATGGTAGATGTTAATGAAGAATCATATATGATAGATTGAGATTTAATGGTAGTGGGTATAGTTGCAATGGTTGTAGATGTAGTGGTAGGTGTATTTGATATAGATATGGATGAAGGACTAGATGTGCTAGGTTGGGATGTAGTAGGTGTAGAGATAGGTGTGGATATTAATGAGGTTATTATTGTAGAAGGAATGTCTAAAGTTAGGGTAGATGTGGTGGATAATAGGGTAGTGGGTGTAAGTGATAATGTAGGTTCTTGAATTATTGTGTTAATTGTGTGAGAATTAGGTTCATAAGATGTTCAAGGTGGAACTTGATTTTTTTATAGACGATTAGGGAATTGTTTTTAGAGGTATCAAGGGGTTGATTAGGTGATGTGTTAGGATTGTCTACTTGAAGGTCCCCTAATTTATAAGTTGTTGGACACAATCCTTGAAGGAATGACACTTCTCAATGTCATGACATTGGACTTGATGATACTTAAAAATGCCCCTCATGATGCCATACTAGTTTGGGTTGTGAGTTGTTAAAGAGTCGGATGGGGAATTTAAATGAGGGTGGACCTCCATCAACTTGTGAAATACAAAACTATGTTATTCCCTTAGTGGGGTATAGTTAGGAAGTGGTCTAGGATCTCTTTGTGGAGGCTCTGTGTGAGAAGTGGATGTGGATGAATATTGAACCATGATGGTAGCGGGGATAGTTTTGGATTTATCATTATGCATGGAAGGTTTAGTGAACTCATTTTTTGGGTTGTTTTATCTAAGCTTAAGGTGGAGTTACATAAGGGTGTGGATTTCAAGTTTGCAAACCATAGTGAATGCCTCTTCAAAGGTTTGAAAATATTAAATTTGAAGATTCAAAGAGATGTGATTCACATAATCTATGAGAAAATTTCAATACATTTAGTTCGTGGAAGGGAAAATGAGAATTGATTAATAATATTATGCCATTGTGTGATGAAATCTGCAATAGATTTGTTATCATATTTTCGAATGACATAGAGTTCGAGTGATAGCAATCTTACGCACAATGTTTATTTAGAAATAGTCAATAAATAACTACGCAAGTTGATTGAATGAGAATAATGAGTGTTGTGGGATATTTTTGTACCAATCTAGTGTGGGACCAATTAATGACATGGGAAATGTGTAGAGCATAACATCTTAATGAAGGGCAATAAGGTAATAATGCATGTCTAAAATCTCGAAGGTGTTGTTGCAGATACTCCTTGTTGTTGAACTTAGAAAGTTTTGCAATTCCCAATGAGGAGGATATGGCTTCATGGGAATGGATGGGTTGATAGGTTCATTGGATATTTTTTCATATGAAAATGTAGTCTTAGATCCCAAATTTATGGCTTCAAGGTTAGCCATTCTATTTAATAAATTTTGTAAGGGATCATTAGATGGTTGAGATGTTGAAGGGTGAGTTTGAGATACATATGAGGTGGATGGGTTAGGTTTTGGTATATTTGATATGTTTTGGGATGTTTTGGTGTTGGTGGAAATGGTTGATAAGGGGAATATAATTAAGGGGTTGTGATTGGATGGATTAGGATAAAACCTGATGTTGAGATATGATGATATGGTAATATTGGTTTGGTTGAGTTGATTGTTCTGAAATAAGAATAGTTGATTGATTTTCTATGGGATTATTTCGGATGTAATTGATAGGTGGCGGGATACTTGAATAGGTTGGTTAGGAAATGCATAACTAAAGGCACCTCGAGGAGGAGATTGATGTGTTTGCATTGATTCAGATGGATGAGGTTGAGAGGTGATTACATTAGCATGGATATGTGAAGTAGAGATAAGGGGTAAGGTTGTGCTATGTTTTTAGATGTAGGAAGTAGAAATCACTATTCTCGAGATGGTTGAATAGGCATACTAGTGACAATAGCAGATGAAGTGGGGATAGTGTTGATATGAGGTGACTTGGGTGGAAATGGATCCACTAACTAAGTAAACTAATGATATTTAGGGGTTTTGGAGGACTTCCAAAATAGGTTGTTATAAAGGGAGAAAGGATTAGCATCAAGGAGTTCCTAAAAATATGAGCATCCACAAGGGATACTAAGAGAACCAAGAGTCTCGGAAGAGAAGGAGACAGAGGTGAAGCTAGTTTAGAATAAATGGAGTGAGCTGAAGTTTGTATAAAAGGATTGGTTTAAATATGAGGATTATTTTGGATGACATGGTCTTCATGAAGAGATTCCATAGAAACAAGGGATTGGGATATCAAGAGTGTGGTCTCAAGTTTGGAAGCTTGTTGGGAAAGATTATTAGAAGAAGGGATGTCTTTAGATGGAATAGATTGTTGTGTTGTCTTGGCTTGAGAAGGAGTGATAACATGCATGAAGTAGATACAAATTTATTTGTGTAGTTTATTAACAAAAAAGTTAAGCAATAAGTTTTTTATCATCATGATTATTAAAATAATGTGAGAAAAGAAAATAAAAATGCTCAAAGGGGAACCTAGGAAAATGTCTGATCAAAGGTTGGTTTCAAGTGATTTTGGCCATGGATTCCTCGATATACCCAAAGGTATTGAGGCCCAAATCTATATAGAGTTTATAACACATCCAAAATCATTGTGGTGACTTTCCTATTGGGTGATGAAATCCCAATAGTTCCACCTAGTAAGGTATGTTTATATGTGTACATGGTTCATGTGTTTGGCTGTGTGTGATGGAGCAAATGCAACGTGTTAAAACCCCTAGTTAAACTAGATTTCCAAGAAAGAATGACAAGGGTTATTTTTAGATCCAAAACAAAATATGGATATTCGATGAGGAAAACAAACAAGAAGGAAAGTACAATGCAAAAGGAGAAACTAAGAAAAATAGGAATACCTGGAATACGCTTTTCCTTTTTATTTGATCTTCAAAGAAAATAAACAAGAAAACGTGAATCTAAGTAATCCACAATGTAATGCAAAAAAGAAAGCAAGCACGGTCTAATGCATATTTATTCCTTGCAAGGTTAATGGAATTGGAAGAAAGAAAAATGAATATGAAAAAAATAACAAGACTCGCCGAGAAAGCGTGTTATCCCATCAATCGTGCCGGCATGTTGACCAAATTTCCTCATTCCTATTCAGGTTAGTGATCTAGTACTAAATAAAATAAAGCAACTCGAATATGAAGGGTTTATGGACCTTGAGATGGAATAATGATGTGGATGAGCGCAAATGATGGATCCTTCTCCGCAATGAGATAAGTGACCTATAAATCAAGATAACTCAACGAGAAAAGATTGTATTAGAGAGGATGGGATGGCTTCACGACAAATTCATTCCCGAGAAGTAAGAAATTCATAGGATGGATATCAACCCTCGTTTGATAAGATAAGATAAAAGTAGATATTGATAAATTTGATGTAGCTAAGATCTGGATAATATGTAGTAAATATGAGATAAACTGAATACTGAAATGTAAAAATGTAAGGAAAGTACATATATGATCTAAATAGATGATAAATAAGCCAAATCGAGGTTCGACGGTGACCCGAGTCTCACAGAGAGGGCCATTCGGCGAGATCGAGGCATATGGATGAAAATAGTGATGAAAAATGTAGATTTGGAAGCTATGATGGTTGATTTGGAGTTGGTGCAACATTGGAATGATGAACGAGACTTGCAAAAGAGTCTCGAGACAGGAGAAATATAAAGGATGCAAGAAAATTAGAGATCTAAGGGTAAATGTTGAAAATATGGACCAAGTATATGAATACCAGTTGGGTTAGCACCAACCTGGGGTTGGAAGAATGAATCTGGGATAACAGAGAGAAAAAAATGACTAGTTCTAAGACTGGGTGGATGCAGAAATAGAAATAGATGGTTGAAGATCTAAATGATAGAGAATCTCATGTAATGGATTATGGGTCAACGATGACCAAACAAGATGTTAGCATATGGATTTGCACGCATGTAAATGAAATGCAATAGTGTGAGAATGAAGTCCCTCCTCAATGAAGGCAAGGTTTCCTTTATTGAAAACCAAAACTATATTTACATCTGTACATTCAAAATTGTATGTGGGGGTGTTTTGGAACATTAATAGAAAGAAAATTGAATGAAAGAGATGGAATGGAATGAAGGAAAAGAATGGAAAATAATGAATGGAAGGAACATGCAAGAGTTAGGTAAAAGAAGAGCCTAATATTACATGGAGAAGAACAATCAATAACTAACACAAATAAAATAGAGTTTGCATCAGCTAAACGAGAATGAGTAAAGGGAACACACGTGAGCAAGTAGATAATCAGAGCTTGATCACTGTGAACAAGAACAACAGATTAATAACATTGACAATAAGATCAAAGACAATATTTGTGTGCAAGATTTAAACATCTAACATCTAATGAACATAAGAACATCAAATGTTACAAGAGATAATGAATGGGACACAAAGTTCATATTTCATTAACTCCAAAATATATACAAGTTTCTTTCCTGAAACAAAGCTTACACAAAAAGTATTTTCTTTTCCTCTCTCAAATTCACCCTTACAAATGAGCCCCTAATATCCTTTTATAACCCAACAATTGGTTACAAAGTAGTTAGGATTTTAAATGCACATTAAATAAGACACTTAAGTGACTTTGACTTTCTCAACCAACTTTATTAAAAAATGACTAAAAATAGAAATCACTTAAGTTATCCACAGATTTTCCAAAAGTGAGTTCAATAATAACACCATTTTAAAATACCACTTTATAACAAAAAGTAATGGGTACATGTGGACCCCACTTAAATGACTTGGACACACACATAGAAATCCTAGTTGTATGGGAATGAAATCATTGACCGCGCTCCGCAATCCTCCAGATGACAAGAGAGTCGAGCTTGAAACTTGAGAAATTCATCCACCCTCCGTTTGAGCAACATCCTGATGTGAGCAATTTTTCTTTATTCACCTTCACATTCACAATTGCACACAATTATCCACATGCTCTGTATACCTTTCCATGATAAATTATTCATTTTTCGCGAGACCGTAGTCATTACGCCACCTTGGTTTGTTAGAATCCAACTTCTAATCTTTCGTCATTGAGAAAATCTTCCAAGAGCCAAAATTACAATTCAATTTCTAGAGTTATGTGCTTTTTCTTTGTCACTATCCTGAAGTGTTTCCATTTTGATTTTCTCATGATCATCCAATTTGAGAATGCTCCAACTTTAAGACTGGTTGATGAAGTATTGTGCCTGCTGCTAACTGAGCGCTGACAGGACACACTTGAATGATGTGGCCTTGCTTGATGATCCACACAATTGTACTTATCATTGGTCTTGGTTTGTCGATGAATAGATCCTTAAAATGATTAAGTGAAGAAAATTGATGTAGAAAAATTTCTCCCATTATCGATCTTTGTCGATAACAATGACTTTTGACTCCGAAGAGACTTTTGCCAATAGTTGTGACCTATACCGCATAATGAGGAAGTCAGAGGTTTCTTCTACTTCAAAGCCATTGGATTTGAATTGCCACATTGTGCAGGTGTTGTGGTGCATCTATGCAAGTGATGACCAATTCAAAACAAGTGTCGGAAAATTGTGACTCACCTTTGGTTGATATGCGATCGCAGAATCGACTTACATCGACGTGTCCCAAGTTGGTATCGGTGATGTTCTCATACTCTGAATGGAGTGTCGAGGTGAGTAGAATGCCCTAGAACTACAATATCATTTTTTTGAAGATGACATGATTGTGACAGAAGCGTTATTTCAGGGTATTACTTCCTTCTTACAAAATTGCACAAATTGCCTTTGAAACTGCCCTAGGAAAAATAGCAAATCTTGTTCTAAGAAACTCTCACTGGATGAGGGAGTCTATTAAGGTACTACAAGTTTTCATGTCAAAGTGTTTTTTCCCAATAAAATTCTTCAATCAAATATTAAAGGTTAAAGTTGACTCTTGAATTTGTTAGCGAAATGCAAGTGAAAAGCGTGAAACCCCTATTTGGTTTTAGCCTAAGAAAAATACCAAACGTCACTCTGGGCATCTACAACTTGTCAAGGGAGTATATAAAGGTGGGGAAAATAAAAATAAATAATTATTTTCTCTTGAAAATCATCCAAGTTCAAAATATCAACTCTCAAAGTGAATCACCTTAACAGGGCTAAAAGCTATGTGCGCGCAGCCTAAATCATACAAACGCATTATTTTTGACTTTGTGAAAACTATCAAACTAAGTTCGTACATTTGAATGTTTTCAATAAAGTACATGAATGTGGTAATAATTCAACAAACCAAACCGTTTCTCTTGACGATCATCTAGGTTCGAGATATGGATTATCAAACTAGGCCTTTCACCAAGTTGAAACTGCGCGTGCGGCAAAAACAAGCAAACCAAGTTTTTCTCGGGTTCGTGAAAAATATCAAATGAGGTGCTGTGCATTTGAAATTTAGCAAAGGAGTACATGAAATTGGGAAGAATTTGATGAACCAAACCTTCCTTCTTCACGATCATCTGACTTCGATATATCAAGCTCCAAAGTTGATTACTTCATAGATACAACCAGCAAAGACGTCCTTTCTGCATCTATTGTTTTTGTTTATGCCGATATACATCAGTAATGCATTTGAAATCATGAATTTAATGACTTCGATATTAAATTCATTTTCGTTTATGCCGATATACATCAGTAATACATTTGAAAGCATGATATTTTTGAATAGCCTGAATACTTCTAACCAATGTGTTGAAAATGATTTATTTATTTTTAATTAAATTCCCTCAATTTTTAATGACTTCACGCAAGATCAATTTGATTTTTTTAAATTCACTATTTTTATTCGTGCCTAATTTGAGATGCCATATTTTAATGAATGTGTATGGAGATTTGTTTGGGGAATCCTCTTTTCTTTGAGTGTGTGTGCTTCCCTTCTTGTTTCCATGTGGTTCCTCCAAGGCGTGAATGGCCTTCCTTTGGCATGGGATGAGCGGATTGTTTTCTAAGACAAAACAAATACCTTTTTGGAGAAACTTATTGTTTTCTTCCTTTTTTGTTGCTCTCCCACGTGGCTGGCTTTTGTGCGGACTGTTATTTTTTTAGACTGTTGTCTTTTATCCCTCCTTACCAAGCATATTCCTCCTTCAAATGAATGCGTGGAAGTGTGCTCAACAAAACAAAATAAATCTCCTTTTTTTTTGGACTGTTCTTTCCTTTCTTCCATGTGGTTTGCTTGCTGTTACAAATGTTTTTGTTTTTACTATTTTCTTCCTCCCTTCTCTTGCATGGAAACTTGGTCTTCTCCTGGCACATAGCATGTTCTTGCTTGCATGCATTGAATTCACTTGATTTATACCTTCCTTTCTCTTCCATGTGGACTATTCTATTTGTGCCTTGCATGGAAATATTCTCGGTCTAGACTACGTGGAGTTTACTATTTTGACCAGGTGTTGGAAACTTGTTTATTTTTATTTATTTTTTATTTTATTGTCCTTAATGCAAGTGCCCAAGACTTCTACGTGGCCAAAAGAGTTCTGATCTTAAATTTTGTATTTCTTTACAAATTCGGATCTCCTTCTCTTTAGCGCAGGCATTTGGCCAATTTGAAAATATCACATTATTACATTCTTCAAACACATGCATTGGTATTTTACTTCCTCCTTATCGTTGGCATTGAAAATTCTCCAAGGCATGGAATGGTTTTTCTTTGGCCTATGCATTGAAATATTCTCCTTGGGCATGGGAAATTGCTTTTCTCTCCTCCTACTGCTGCGTGGGCAATGTTACTTTTACTTACCTATGCATGGGAATTCTTACTTTTTGTCTTATTCCCTTTGGCTGCGTTGAAATTTTTTTCTTTAGTCTTATTCACTTGTTTTCCTCCTACAGGTTGTGTGGAGTGTTTCTTTTAGACTGCGTGGAGTATCTTCTTTGCTAATGTGCAAAATTTATGCTTTGACAAATCCTCCTTGTCTTTTGTGTTAAAAACTCTCCAATGGCGTGGAAGATCTTCTCCCTGGCGTTCACAGGAAAAGAATTTTTGTTTCTTCTTTGTATGGAAATGCGAACGAACAAATTAATTAAACGGAACAAAAACTCTTCCAACTATTTCCTTAGAAACGCTTCTACAGAGGAAATAAGAAGTTAGAAATATTGAAAGCTTCAAAGCTTCTTCGCATGACTTTTTCCAACGAGTTTGACGGAGAAATGGTTATGAGGATTAAAGAAGCTTCTGTAACCATTTCTTATTTCCATTGGAATAACCAATTCCATCTTTCCCGGGTAGTGGCATTAATTGTCAGGGGAAAGTGGGAAATAAACAACCATTTGCTAGTGAAAATGGCAAGGTGGGCTGACAATCCCCATTTTATTTCCCCATGTGGGAAATCGGGATATTTTTGTTTGTTTGTCAATTAGTTGAATTGGCAATCAGTGGAAGAAATCCCACAAGTGGGGAAATAAAATGAATTTTCTAGGAAAGGGGAAATCCAGGTACGGGAAGCCAATTTGGCATCCCCGGCAATTGGAAGCAAAGCTTACTTTTCCTCGACAATTAAATTAAAAAAATTCGATTGACTTTTAATAATTATTATATTAATATTTATTTAATTAAAAACCCCAAATTTTAATAAAATTGATTTTATCAAATAAAGGGTAATAAATTAATTAAATATTAATTAATTAATATTTAATGCAGTTTATGACCTGGCGGGAGGAGTTCTTGCCCGAAATGGATGAAATGAAGACCGAAACGATCACAAAAACAAGAAGATCGTGACGAGGGCGATAAATCATGCAAAGTAACACTTTTGAAAAATTTCAGAATGCATGTTTATTAATTTTGTGAAGTTATACTTGCTTTGAGTTATACTTGGTCGAAGGTGAATGGGATAAAATGAAGACCTACGAGATAAAGGAAGATGACAAAGAAGAGTGAGGCCGAGTCCTTGATGAGAGTGGAACTGCAAAAGATGTTAGAGACTGATATGGATGATAAAATAATAATAATGAAAAAATGCATGCAAATAATAAGGAGATCTTCTTAAAAATCCAAGATGGAAGTACAAGATATCTAAGAGGACTCCAAGATGGTTGTGGTAGATGTAAAGGCACTCAAGAATGAAGGCAAGATCACAAGAAAGTTAAAATATCCAAAGTTACATCCTTAAACAAGGAGGGCTGAGGGTAGCTTTATAGGGTTGATGACGATCTGGATGGGTCACCTTCACCTATGAGGACCCGTCCATTTGGATAGTTGGAAGATGATGAGCTTGAGGAAAGGAGCCCATAGGAAGTGGGATTAGGGTTTATTTGGATAGGGATGAGCTAAGGTTGCACAGGGAAGGTAAATGGGTAGGTGGATGGTTGAAATGAGTAAATAAAGGTCATAGGTGGGTAAAATATTAAATGATGGCCTAGAAAGAGTAAAATTAAGGATTTAGGGAGGATAAACAAGTTAAATGAGGATTAGAGAATATTAAGAATAATTGGCGTAAATGGGAATCTAGGATGAAATAATAAGATAGATAATAGAATAGCAAAGGTGGGAAAGTGGTGATTAATGGGATAAATTGGATTTAGGAGGGAAGATAAAAATTTGAATGAGTGACCATGAGGAAAAGAGAGCGAACACGGGGTGGAGGGTGGTGATACCAAATTTTGGTGTGTACGGTATAATAGCTACGAAGGCTCTTTACGGTTGCATTGTCATCCCACCAATTTTTCATCGAATAACCCTAATTATATTAATCATCTATCGGGGATACCCTATCAAAACACATTTTTGTATCCACAAAAATCATTCTACCTGATGAGAAAATTAAATTTTTAGAGTCTCATTACAATCTTTCTTTTGAGGCTGAGGTTAATACTCTCTCTAAAAGAGGGATTAACACACAATCAATTAAAGGCCCCTTTCTCCTAGCCATGGTGGAATTTTTTGGAGTCTACATCTTGTTACAAGGAAGATACATTGACTTTCTTCAACGTGTAGTGTACTAGATTCTATTGGTGTACATTTATTTCAACAAGGATTTTCTCTAACCTTGACAAATCCATTGTGAATCTTAGTGCAATTATTTCTTCTTATTGTTTTGTTCTTTCTTTTTATTATGAGGGTTTTCATAGACTCAATTCAACAGCTATTCAAACTACTCTACACAAGAAAGATGGAGAAATATGAAATACCTTTGTACCGATAATTGGTGAGTATTTTATTTTAAAATCATTCTATCTTGATTCTTTTCATAAACAAAATCATTTTAAAACCAATTCTTAAATATATATAATCTATTTTTAACATGTCAAATCAAGTGAAACGATACCTCAATGTAATGCAATAGTTCACGCACTTAACCCCACTAGGTCTAAGGGTTCTAGTAACAATGTTGAAGTTGTTCTCACCATGACCAATGACTTTATGGTTGACACTAGTAACCAACATGCTAGAAGTAAAAGTAAACAGATAAGTGGTTCTTTTTAATCATCCCACAACCAAGATAGATCATGTACTGAGACCATTCTAGGTTTTAATTAATCCATAATTCACAATCATTTTAATTTTGATTAACATTTTTATATACTAATGATAATATGATTCTTGACAATGACATATTTCATTTTCCTAATGTGCAGCCTTTTCGACACATCACCGAGACACATGGTGTCTACTACTGCAGACACTACATACATACATGAGAAACAAGAGATTCAATCTACACCAGGTTCTTTGCCCTTCAAGTTCATGTATGAATAAATAGTAGATTTAAATTTTATTTATATTAGTCTTTCTTTTAGGATTTTATCATTCAATTTAATTGGTTTTCCTTAAAATCAAGTCTCGCAACTCCACCACCCCCTTTCCACCCAATGCCATAATCTGTTGATTATGGACAAAAACATTCACAACGTAAGAAATCTATATTGATTTCATTATTTTTAAGTTCTTAGTGTTCTCTTGTTTGACTTCGTAAATACAACATACTGATATTGTTAAATTATTGATGCTCGCATAATTTTTGTAACCTCAATCTCATATTCACCCGCGCCACCCCCACTTCTCAAAGCACTTAAGGAGTACATCATGCCTAGTGGAAAGAGGATAGCGTTCCTAGAAATGAGCAAGGGGCACACAATTTTACAAATTCAAAGTTCCCTAACTTTTTAGTTAGCAACGTGTAGAGTACCAAAGGCACTTATGTTTTAAATAATATTGATATGGATGAGGATTATCTTGGTTTTGAAAACATTTACGACATTGCAGCAACGGGAAACATTGTGAAGATCTTATTTAATTTTCACATAAGGAGGTGTCAGCACTACAACAACAATCCACTTCAGATCCTCCTTCCCCAATTGGGGAGGAAAATTTGGATGATGATGGGAAAATAAAATTTTCAGTAGACATCCTTGTGATTGATAATGTTACATCCCTTGTGATAGAAAATTTTATTCCTGATATTAAGGAACTAAAGATATGGGATATCAGAGTAAAAGCTCTAATCAAATAAATTAATGAAAGATATCATAATTTTGAACATAGGAAAAAATTTCTTGATTAAAAATGAATCTGGTGACGATTGATGCTTTACTTACTCAAGCACAATCTGGTAATTCTATCACCAACAATATTTACAATAATGATAATTTTTTTACTATAATTCTTAATAGATTGGAAAATTTTAATTCTAAGGCGCAATCTTATTACAATAAGTGGAATAGAGACAAGAAACTTGTCACTATTGCAAATGCGAGAAAATACTTGGCCTTGGTAAGTACTTAATATTTTGAATATTATAATTTATGTTGTTATCATTTATCTACTTTCTAACTATGGGATTTTTAATTATAGTCGAAATACCAAACATTGAATATGGAAGTGCACGTGTTAGATGAGAACTTGAAAAAAGAGATAGAAAGTGTACACAGTGTAATTGACTTCAAAGAGAAACTTGTTCTATTAAACAAACAGATTAATACATTGCGTAAGATTATAAAGGAGTATGGATTAGATCTGGATATTATTTTGAAGAAAAAAATGATGAGGATCCTTCTCTCCTTTCAATAGGAGATGCAGCTAATGAGGATAGACAAAATCTTGAAAATATCAAACCAGCTGCAAAAGAATTATTGCAGTCTAGTGTTATAAAATAGTTCAAATGCTGATGTTATAAAATCTCCTCAAGGACAAGGATCCAAATGAAGGAAAATTATTGATGTAAATCATTGTATTTTTCAAATGAAAACATTATCTTGAAGACTTGATGTCAATCATTGTATATCTCTCATTTCTATTGTCAAATGAAGACATTATCTTTGTTATAATCTTATACATGGATTTTACATTGTACAATTTAGTTTCAAACATGTATGGACTCAATATTGAAAACTTGGATGTACATTTTTCCCTTGAATCTTGATAGTTGATTCTTCATGTATAGATAGATTATAATTATAGTGTATTTTCAAATCTGTTGAATTAAATATAGAAACATTATCTCAAGAATCCTATGTTTTTTTATTAATTTTCATAATTTTGATGAGATCCATGGATTATAATATATTTTCAAACACGTGTGGATTTGATATTGAGAAATCAAAGATTAAACATAATTAAAATTTTCCTAGTAATGAAATTTAATTTAATTACATCATCTAGTTTGCAGTTTGCACAACTATTTACTATATGTTATTTCCAAACATTATAAAAACATAGAAGCAATTTAAAATTTCCAAACATTATATAAAAAATATTTTTAAATAAAAATTAACTAAATGATAAGTTACAATATATATATTTTAGAAAATGAATACGTTCAACTATTTGGTAATTGAAACAACCCTATCCTAAATGGTCCTTCATCACTTATTTTATCTTTTATAGTTTCTAATTCTCCAAATTCCTATTCAATTTCACCATAATCTTAGTCTCCATTGCTTGCTATATGATTAAAATATTTCTACTCTCTGAGGATTTACTGTGTAGCTAATTCTCTTTCATATGGAAATGTGTCCAATTCATATCTTTAAACATACAGTCTCAAACAAGTTTCCATATTTTTGTCCAATCTGTTGCAAAGTTTTGATTTAACAAATGTTAATGTGCTAAAAACCCTTTCATCTTCAACTGACCCAAAAATCATTGTCTGTATGAGTTCATATAATTTGAAGTATTCACTTAAATTTTCTCTTAGAATGCTACTGTGATACAACTTTCTCCACAATAGTGTGATAGCTCCCATTTCTGTTGGTTCAACAAGAGTCTTATATTGATCACTCATTGTCAATGCAAAATGTGATGACTGTGATATGAGTAATTTTCTATTCAATATACAATTCAATTCTCCTCCATTAACATCTAAATATTTACAAACATTATCCATTAGTGCAGACATGTATTTCGAATATAGTTGAGCTCTTTGTTCTTCACCAATCATTAGATTCCAGAAATTGGGATTTACAACTCCCATGGCCTCAAGCATATCACTATTCTTAAATCATTCTCTAATATCAGAAGATAATGTTTCATATATCTTCATCAATTTTTATCATGTATCAAAAACTACAACATCAAAAAGAAGGCTTGTCATTGGTACTTCCTCAATTTCAAAACCTAAGACATAAGGATCTCTGTGGAAAGTGTGCATTAGTATATTTTCCCATCAACTGAGATAAAAATATGGCCCTTGGTATTGAAATCCAACTAGTTGTTGGGATATTTTGTATATATCAAAACCTTCTAACTACTGAATATTAACTTCTCAATCCAATCTTAGCTGGAATATAAGTTATCCAAAATCATACATACATGTTTCATTAATTTGATAAAATCAACAATGTATATATATCTTTCCTAATCTTATTTCACCAAGATATTTATTTCCTTTAGCATTGGAAAAATATTGTATAAAGTTAATAATGTCTCTAAATAAGTCAAGTGATACAACATATCTTTAGCCTTGTCAACTTCTCTACTATTCTTAAACATATACCCTCTTAATGACTGCACTCCTAAAAAATTATGCAAGTTAGATCATACAATGATATCCATCTTGTGTAAACATCTTTCAATTTTTTTACCATTATTTATTCCAATAGAAAATATCTAAAACTCCAAAAATCATTTAGGACTGCTTGACATGCATGAATGTAAATCTCATATAAGCTCCTCCAGTTTAGAAACATTTTTAAAATCACTTACAATATTGTAAGCGAGATTCATTCTGTGAGCCATGATTTGAATAGGTATCACGTACGGGGAAAAAAGTGTTTGAAGGCGAATACAAAGCCCAATTTTTGAATTTGCATGACAACTTCCCCATCATCTCCAACACAAATCATCTTTATAGAGATTGAATGATCATCCATACCAGCTATTTCTTTCAAATTTTTAATAACAAGTTTGCAGAGGTTCTCATAATTATAATTCTCCATCATTTTGTGCATAGTTAGTAGATGATTTTCCCTCAAATGGTTATTAAAATTGAAAGTGTAGATATGCATGCAAACCCATGATGTATTGTCTACTATTGTGACCTCATCAATCGATAATGTGATAAAATTCATATTTTTTACTTTCTCTCTCAAATCAATGATTTAAATTTCTACCATACACTTTGCCATTTCCCAAGCACTGATATCCAACCAGTTTTTGTTGCATTGTTTGGAAACCCATTACATTGAAATAATATCTTATAATCAATGAGATCTGAAATTGGTCTGCCCTTTTTTAAAATGTGAAATATTGTTTTGAATTGTATAAGTTTTGCCTAAAGACTTGCATTAGTATATTTTGCAAATTTAGCCTTTATTGTTCCACCTTTCTCAACAAGGTCTTGAAGATGTTTATGATGATTTTCATATTCTACTGCATATCTCATATGTAAATAATATTCCTTAGTTTTCCATCTAGTTGTTTTTATTATTGTTCCATCATCTTACTTTGTAGACTCATATCCTTTCACACAATGTTTCTCTATTGTGTCCAACTTAAAATGAATTTTATGGTCTTTGCATAGTTTTCAACTACATATAGTACATCTACATTATGTAGGAGTATCTATATTGTTTTCTCATTCAATAGGTTCAATGAATGGATATTTGGCTAACCATTCAAATTTATAAGTCCTTCCTAAATTCCACTTCCCACTCTTACATTTCTAATGTGTGTTTCTGGAATATTTATCTAAAGTTTGAGTTGTATGGCAATTGGGATTATTATTACTATCAATGTGAATTGAATTACTCGATAATTAGGAATTTCATCTGGAGTAAGGTCATTGTTAGGGTTTTCTGCATTTGAAATAAATTGGGTTTCTTATTACATCCTTAAGTAAAGTAACATTAACATAATAAGAGTCAAAATTACCTCTTGGAACTGGTGTTATTGTGGGATGACTGAAATATTTTGAAATTTCCATGTCACATTTTATTTTTCCTTGAGTTCTTTTCTCATTTGCAATAGGGGCCATTGTATGGGTGATTTTTAAGTTTGTAGTTGTGACAAAAATATAGAAGTTTCAAATAAGATCTGTAAAAAATAAATTCAATACATTGTGAAAAATAAAGATCATGCTACATGATAACATGGTAACATGGGTTAGAAGCTCTTTGGACAGAGTTATGCGAACATGATATCAAACCACTTTGCATTGTATACTTACACACGACCAAATGAAAACTCAAATTAAGGTTACCATCTAGTAACATGTTTTTTCTACCATTCGACATTGCGTAATAATCTTACTAAGCGAGAATCTTGTATTTAGATTATTGTCCAAGAACAATTCTGAAAAAAACCTTAATAGACTAATAGTTTAAACTTTTTCACTTACTTTCTTCACTTATTCCTTCAGCTTTTTGGCTTATACTTTCGGTTTTTTCACCATCTTATTTTTTTTTACCTTTGGATTTGACTCCAGATCTCAAAATTAATGAATTTTGAAATTATATTGTATTACTATATTATGGCAAATTAATCCTATATATTATAACATAATGGTGAATATGCCAACATTAGTCGGCCCTTAGTGGAAAAACCAAGGTGAAATTATGGTCAAATTTATTTATGACCCATAAAATTTTGGTAAAAGTGCTATCGTGTGGTGGTAAAAAATTTGCCTATTTCAAATTTTTAAAAACCTAATATTCACCAATTTATAGATATTCGCCCCTAATATGAACCCTAATTTCAAAAAAATAATGAATTTAAAATAAATTTCATGGCGAGGTAAATAAATTTTTGATACAACTTGCTTCTATAGAATGTACTAGCCTTTTATGGACAATATTGCATAGCTATATATGTATATTAGCAACTACTAGGATAAGCCATTATTACTTAGACTATGTTTGGTTAGATAGTATTTGATTAGCTTAGCGATCACCATGCTTTGTATGGGCATGATATCAAATAAATATAATAAATAAACCAATTTGTTATAGGTTCCTATAATTATGCGGGGATTATAAATGGTTTTGTTTATAATTGCACATGACTAACATACTAGGTTATGTCAGGTATTTATGAGAAAAATGTCAATAAAAAACATAGCACAATGATAAATTTATAAAACGAGTAAATTCCAATGATTTGGTATAGATTTATTGGATGTATGGGTACCGACATCTAGCGTAGCGAGTTGAATGGAAAAAAATGTTACAAATGACATCATCTCCATTATTTTTAAGTGGCACTGAACTAACAGTTTCTTCCTTTGTTTGTTGGTTTTACGCATACCTATTGTATGTATCATTTTAAAAGAATTAAAATAATAAAATTGTTTAATGTTTTCTTAATCGACGTACTTTTTTTAAATGAGAATATTAATGTTTTAAAAAAATCTTAATCATGAGTCTCAATAATAAAAATCCACAAATAGACCTGAGTCAACCAAAACATGTAATGCAACACCACCCCCTTAAAGAACTATTATCGGATAATTTCTAGGAGAGAGTTGAGTGAACATATAAGACCAGAACTCATAAGATCTCTCATAAAGAAAAGGATGTGTCTTTCCCGTAGGCCAATTTTTCCTGTGGTCACAAATTTCTACGAAAGTTGCTCCATCCAATCCTTGATGATTTCTTCTCTTTCCTCATCATCAAGCATCACAATTGTGCACACCAGTTACTATGTACATAAGACACAAGCTATTAAATTTTCCATTTCTACCATAAAATCAGTAACAACCATCCATAATTCTTTCCCCTTTGTCTTTAACCTTTTGCACTTATTTTTTATTTCTCTTAATTTTTTTGAATAAGCAATAGGTAAGATCAAAATAATAATACAATTTAGTAGACTAGATCCTACAATTTTAAGTAGGTCCATTATTGTATCAGAAGTTATATTACTAGACAAATTGCATAAATCTGTGATCAAACATTCTGCATTGAATGGATTAGATGATATTATTGACTAAAGCTGGAAGGGATGTGCACATTGACAGGTAAGCTCTTATGTGTCTTCCATCCTTGATGGAATTTTTTATTCCATTTAAATTGTTTAGTTGTCTAAAAGTATTTGAGCTTATTGGAAGAACCTCTGCCACTTCAGTATAAAATTTTCTTCTTGCCAATTTTTCACTTCCTTAGGAATCAACGTTCTTTTTCCTTTTCTAGCTTCTCTTAAAAGTACACACAACTGGTGGTAGTGAGATTCATGCAGTCTAAATTTTTGAATAACATTGGATTCATTGTATTCTTCCAATACAATATTATCTAGATATTTATTTTTCAAATATTTTAGAACCTTTCCTCTCATTTTTCTATCATATTTTACTCTCTAGTAGTAAGATTAAAAGTCTCTACTATAACTCTTTCCTTAATAGATCCAATCAGCCATATATTCCTTGGTTTCACTTTTTTAGCTAGTACTGATAGTTCCTCATCACCATTCTTCTTGACCTTGAAAGAATTGGTCGTGAACCTTGCCAATGAATTTGGCTAAAAGTTAGGCTAGTTATCCTTAAAAGGAGAACAAAAATCCCACCTGATCTAAACAACTCAAAGGTTTTTACATTTTTTCCATATATCCTCAAGAAATAATAGAAAATTCCATTTTTCATAAAGATTCTTTGGCTTTTGCATGCTGAAAATAGCAAGACATTACTTTTGAAGCTCTGCATTCAAAGTGAAAATAATATATTTACTTTGTGTATATTTAAAAATTAGATTTTAAATACTAATGCATTAAAACTAAAATCCATTACCCTCCACTCCTCTATCTTTTTTTTTTCCCTCTTTGGGCCTCTAACAACAACCTAGGGATTTCCAATTCAATCAAGCCTTGTAGAGAAAATCAATAAACTTGGTTTCAATCAAATTTTTGTTTACTTTGTTTTGTTTCTTGTAAATATTAATAATTTATTTTCTAGATGCTTTTGAAGATAGAATGCAAGACTTTATAAATTGCATCCTAATATGTAATTATTTTTAATTTCTTTCGATAAATTGTTTTGGGCACAAATTGTATGTTGGCCATCAAGAATGTAAAACTACACATCATCCATTTTCAGTTCATCTGGATCTTTGAGTTGCACAATATCCTTTGTAGAATTTAAAAACGGAATAATAAATGTGTCCCTATGTGTAGGAATAACATTAATCAACATGGAATGGAAAAGAAGCTCAACATTCCCCTTATATAAAGGATAATATTGATATTCGGAGGTGTTATATGGTACTTAGAAACTTCAACTAGAAATGCATCACCATTAAACAAAAATAAATTAAATTGTTCAACAGTTGAAGATTCTACTTTCTCAAATATATTGGTCACTTTTTTCAATAATAAAACCAATTTATTATTCTTTTTAAGCTCGTGCAACTTTGACTTAGAGGGATATATCTCTAATTTATATAATTAAGTTCACCTTAGCGTTGTAAATAGCTTGGCATGCTTTTGTGGAGAAAGCAAACATTTTCAATTTAAATAATGATAAACAAAAGAGGTATTGTTGTATCTATATAGTTTTTTTAATACCGAATTCATATCATTATGAATTTCATGGACATTTTCATAACTGTTTTGTCTGAGTCTATGAACATCCCTAAATTCCAACCATATTTAATATAGGAACATACCTAATTTTCTATAGAAGCCTTCATTTCCTGTTTCCTAAACAAGGAAACTTCCAACTCCATTTCAAGAATAAGGCACTTATTAATTTCAATGTCAATGCGTTCAACCTAAATACACAGTGTTTGTTGATCAATAACTTCTGAAGATAGAACCATACCGACTTCATGGTTGACATCATCATCAACAAAAATAACAACATATCAGTGTGATAGTTTTACGGAAAATGCATTTCTACAAACCATTCCTCATCTCTCTTCTTCTAACCCTCTGCTCCTTCAATGAATGGAATTTGCACCAACAAAAGAAACCAATGGAATACATATTACTTGTAAAAAGAATTAAACAAATTAATAATTTATAAATATATGGGAAGGATAAATGTTATTTTTCAATAAATTAATAGCAAGGAGTTGTTGTATCTTAATCTAATTATTTTGTAGATTAACAAATCATTTGCAATGGAACTTTAGAGCTTAGCAGTTGCTAGGAAAAATTCAACAATCTATAGAATACGAATGGAAAGGATAAGTACTTTGTAGATTAATTTACATCATTGGCTTGTATAGATCAACAATTTTCCTATCATCCATTACTCATAACTGTTTGTAATATTACGTAAAATCATTATAATACACATCACATTTAGCAGCCTCTATGCATGGAATATCATGTCAAAATATCTAATCGTAATAATGAAATTCAACATTAGCTAAGTAGTTTCTTTTATGCAAGCAAAAAAATAATATGTGAAGAATAGACATTTCGTAGTATACAGGATTATATGCCAATAACAAATCAATGTAAGTTATTTATTGCCTAAAAAAAAATAGAATACAAAAGGGAAGGATAAAAATTTTGAAGATTAATTTCCATCATTGGCTTGTGAGGAATGTAATAATCTTCATAGCGGCTGCTAATCTCAACATTTCATCTTAGCGGCCGTTAGGCTTGGAATATCATGTTCAAATATCTAATTATATTAATAGAGCTTATCGTTAGTCAACTCATGTATTTTATGCAATCTAAAAAAATAATACATCAATAATAGACATTTCGTAGTTTATTTTGAAGTTGTTTTGGTTCTTGTAATTTGTCCGATAAATCCATGCATTCTTTGTAAATTTTCTTCTTGGTATGGGTTGGTACCTAGTTTGGGTTTTTGTTGTTCATTAAAATTTCAGGAATGGGTGTAAGTGATCCCTTTAGTGGTTCACATCATGTCCAAGTCTTTTAATTTTTCCTTGTCAAGAACATCCATTATCTCAACAATGCAAAGAATATGGAAGTTGAAATCCTGGATTAATGATGAAATACTTAGTCGTATGTAGGATTAATAAATTTTATATAGATGAAAGATACATGTTTCTTCCTAGAGTCTATAAAAGGAGATAATCAAAGAAGCTTGGAGGTTTCATGGAAAATGTGCATAATGGTTTGCACTCTTTGTATGCTTCTGATTTTTTAAAGTGCAAATTATTTCTCGGCCTCGAGGTCATGGTAAAAAGGATATATAGCTAACAATCGAGGTACGAAAAAAAGAACACATTGCATCTCTTTCTTCTTCATGAGTGTGAATTGCAAAATTAAATCCAAATCTGGCGGTAATTAATACATCAACAAAACACTTGGTGTGAAACCGTGAGAAAAGGAATAAATGTATTTTGCATTTTATAAGCTTTTATGTGTGTTGATTTGCAATAAGTTTCGAGGCCCGTCGAAATTTAAGGTGGATCATAAATTTACTAGTTGTATGTGACTTAGGTATGCAGAGGTTGGAAATCCAATAGGGAATTAAGCGTGTGGAAAAAATATGGGTGTGATAAGACATGAAAAAAAAATCCAATGGTTAAAAAGAGATAAAAGTTGCGAATTATGAAGAAGCTCCCATGAATGCAATCTTTGGCATTAATGTAAGGATCTGAGGGTAATTAATATGAGAACTTGATATAAACACACACTTTTAATTAAAAGGATCAAAAATTTCAAGTGTCTAAGGATCCTTAGGAAAATTAAAATAGAGAGCATATTCTAAGAGAAAAAGGAGAGTTACAACATTTTTCAGGAAAGATTTGGGATAGTCTCTAAAACTCCAAACAACAACTAGAGCCTAAATTGAATAGGTAAGTGAGCTAGCTTTCTTGTCCTTTTGAACATTTAAAAAACTCTCAAGATTATTTTTGTGAGAAATTGGGGGATTGTTGAAAGAGTGGCACAACCATGAAGATTCATTTAAATTTTGCAAAGACAACCTCCAGTCACAATTCTCCCTTGGATAGAATCATAGATTCAGACCTTATTAATGCTAGCCTAGAGGAGTTCGGATAGGGATTGCATGCCTTGGAAAGAATTAAAAATATGACATGTGTAGCCAATAGTTATATTGACATCGGCACCGCTTCCCCTCCCATTGTGCAATGCCCAAAACTTGTAAGGGTATGCGCCCAACATTATAACCCTATAACAAGAGAATTTCATGATGGTCTTATCTTTCCAGGAAGAAGTGTTTGACATAATGTTGGGTTTTTCACCTGTATGAGAGGAAGGAACCATTACCATGTAATAAACATAGTTTTTGGAATTCATGATTAATAAGATGGACCAAGTTTATGAATGACCATTGGTTGGTTAACACCCGAGTTTATGTCTCCAGATTGCCTAAGAAATTGAATAGAAGAGACTTTGTTGAGGAGGTTGGAGATGTGATCACACTTTGTTAAACACGATAATGGGTATGGAATCTACCAACCTCTTCTATGAATTAATGTTTCAATTCATAGATTTCATACTCATGAATAAAAACATCTCCTTGGACCTAGATAATACGTAGGAAAATTCATGAACAAATGATGGGAGTTGCTCGAATCACAAGAGGGAAAATGGCTGGTATGTCGAGTTCTTAATCTCATCTTAGTTGGTCTATAATATTGCTTTCCACATAATGTTCCCAGTTTATAGAGAGATGTGGGTATTAATAGTGCTAAGGCATATGATGTATATTTCCATTTGCACTTGGAAAAATTATGCTTCACATTATAGGAATGTTTCTAATGTTTTCTTTGTGTTTGTGATATGCCTCTTTCAAACCCCAACTAGAGACTCAAATATTTTCCCAGGATGCTAGATGGGTCATTTCTTATTGTGGATGTTGCTTCATCTAGTTCCATATCTTATCTTATATCAGGTTCAATAGTTTTAATGGGAGCCCGCACTTACTCTCTAGGAATATGGGCGACAAGTGGGCATTGATGAAATTAGTAAGACATTTGTTACCGATGTATCAAATCATCACCAACAAACACCTTACATCCCCTACTAATTTTCATATGACCATTGGGAAATTTTTCCAAAATAACTCTCCTAGTTATTTTGACAACTTACATCCCCATCCTGGCTCTGAGGTCCAAATATTGCAGGTTGTGTGCATTTTGGTTGTCCCCTTGGCACATTTCCTGGTTGCGAAAATCCCTCACACACCCCTGCACATTCTTCTCTTCTTGTGCACCTTCCAATTTCCTTTTACATTCATCTATCCTTTCCATTTCCCCTTGCACACACTCCTGGTCCATCTACATTATTCCTAGTAGTTTGTGCACTATTCAATTTCACTTTTGACTTGCCTTCTAAATTGGTTAAATCCCTTGTGCATTGTTACGCCCCTTTCCTTTCTTGCATCATGCATCATTCCTTGATGCTCAGCTCTACCCACATTATTTTCCCCTATAACTATGATTATATTTTTGATGCACATGTTACTTCTTCACACATATCTCTTACTTTCCCCTTCGTGCATTTCCCTTCCACACACACCTTGTACTAATCACGGTGTCACATAGAAACTGTCATACTTGAGTTTACTACACAACCCTATTAAATCACACCAAATGGGAGTTGAATCCTTGCAACAAGACAATGCATGACACGTGGCAGAAAATGAAAAAATAGATGAATATTTGGCTGATCCTTCAGCTAATCAGCGTGCATCATGTGTCATTGTGTGTCCAAATCACACTGTAGACTTCATAACATCATAAATTTTGTTGTAGAGCTCGTATTAGTGCACAGTTGGTCTTGTTGGAAAGATTCTGATGTGGGCTACACTCTTAATAATTCAAATTCAAATTTTGGTGGGATTTGGTAGGTGAGAGGTAGGGAAAATTCATGTCATCCATTAATGTAGAATTTGATCAACTTAACCACCAAATTTTATTCAAATCTTACCTCCTTCCTTCCTCTACAAGTTAAAAAACATGGGGAGGGGGATCTCGCGTCTTTGCAGGAGGATTTTGTAGGAAATCATTGCTGATTTTTGTGGTTGAGGATTCAAATATGAATTTCCCTCTTCTTTTCTTCCTCTTCTTCCCTTCTTCTTCTATATATTGTAGAGCTTTGCTCTTTGTAAGGGTTGGATTCTTTCAGTTCAAAAGTGTATTATCTAGGTATTACCTTGCATTTTGAGTTGCATACCATTGGATCTAGTTCACTACATATGAATACTTGCCTCTTCTACCATTGTAATCAATTGTGCATTATTTGGAAGCAATAAAAAAAAAAATTGGCTATTCTCTCTACCTTGACTCGATTTATTGCATTTTCTTTCCTTTATCCTTACATTGTTCGGTTATTTTGCTTCCTCCCATCCCTTGTAGGTTCTATTTTTGATTATGTCTAATGAAAATGGATGTTGAAGTGTGTTTCAGGTTGTGGTACGCGTACCTACCCTCCATGTGTGCATTTCCTTCATTTTCACTCAAAGTTGATTATGTTCATCCCCTTTCTTTCTGGTTTTATTACCTCCCTAGATTAATTTTCCCTTTCCACACATCCTTATGATTCTTGACCCTTGGCATAATTAGTATAAGATTTTATTTCAGCATTAGGAGTAGCTGTAGAAATAGAAATAGGTAGAGGAAGAAAACTTCTTGGAAGTCTGTCTCAAGCTCACAAGGTGCCACATCTTGGAGAAAGTCCCGTTGTTTCCTCAACAACCCAGTTAAACCTGATCTGGAATGGGTGCAAGTTTAAGCTCCAAAAATTTTTGGCATGCTTGGTGGGACATAGTATTGAAAGCTTAAATTTCATCATTGCTAAGTTTTGGTGTGTCACTTAGTGATTTTCAGACTTTGGAGGCTTGTTTTAAAACATCTAGTGACTCCCAACACTCAGATCTATTGTTTTAGGAGTCCAAGTGACTTTCATGAAAATGCTACATAATATACAAAGCGCATGAGCCAAAGACCCCTTTGATTATCTCCATCTTTCTTCAAGAAGAACAAGTAGCAGAATTGTCACGCGTGCATATCCATCTCCAATGTGTCATGAAATTTCCACTCCACCTCTTGGATATGTCAGCAACCATGCTCAAGAGTATTCCATGCTTCACTGGTGAGAATAAAATCACCCCGATGAGTACATCCAGATGTATCTAATTTTTTCTTTTTCTATTTGGTCACACATGATGAAGTAGCAGATTATGATACTTACGACTTCGCTTAAAGGTAAAGTTATTAAAGGGTACAAAATCCTGAGACCTACATCTATCACCAAATTTGGGATGAACTTGGCACTTTGCTCTTTGTAACTATTTTAAATATAAATCGAGACCACTTGTCCTTGGTGGAGTAATCCGACAAAAATAAAGAGAGTACCCAATGAGTAGATGACTGATTTTAATATCAAGTTTCAAAAGACTTGGGATAGAATCCCTCAAGTGGTAAGGCCTACATCCCAACATGATTTCTTGTACTATCTAAAGGATTTGAATAGTGACATCTCATTCATGATTCAGTCCATGGGGGTATAACCTTACCTGCTACTTACAATATTGCAATAAGGGCATAAAATAGTCTCATTTAGGCAATAAAGTTATCTCCTAGGCTTCTTATGTCCTTATTCACAAAAATGTCTCAAACGCCCTAACCTTCTATTGCTCTTGTTCCTAAGCAAAGTGTGCCCCCATTGCATCCACATCCTACTCTCTTGGAAAACAAAATGAGGATAAAGAAATGAAATCCCTAATTAGAAACTTTTCCAATAAAGTCATATCTTTAGAGAAGTAATAGGTGCAAGCCTTCAGAAATAATTCTAATAAGGGATATAACCAAAGCCATCAACCCTTTAGAAATTAATATGCAAACCAAAGATATGGGTAGAATCAAAAAAATGATAGATAACAAGTTAGTGTGAATCTTCCATTACAAGTAATTCCCCTTGTGAAACCCCTTCCAAAGCTCAACGTTATCAAAGCACTACTACTAGTACGAGAAAAAATATAGCTCAAGAGTCAAAATGGTGCTTTCCTTGCAATATGCCTCATAGTTATAATCACTACACCAATGTTGTGCATGTGTAGGATTATACGATCTAGAATGATTTTAACTGTGAACCTTCCATTAGCACGCATGAGCCTAAAAAATCAAGAGGCGTCATAAGTCACTCCTAAGGATAACCTTATGTTATTTGGTCTTGAAGACTTCTATGCGATGAGCCAAGCTATAGATGATACCTATAGGTTGCACACCTAGGTTTACGATAACACAAGATATAAGAAGAGAATTATGGATTCTGGGGTGTAACCTTCAGTTCTTGTCACATAAGACAATTCTTATCGCAATGAGATGTAGCTAAGGCACCTACCTTTGTACCTAAACAATCAAGAAAATATTTTGTTTTGCCTCAAATGCACAAATCAATGGGCCTTCCATTCAACATTGTAGACCAGATGAATAAGAAAAATGTAAATTTATAATGTGGGATGCCCTGGCCATTCCATCACAACGCGACATGTTACATGAAGCTCACAGCATAACTCTTGTGCACATATCTAGTTATCCAAAAATATCATGTTGCTTTCAATATCTTTTCAAGAAAAAGAGAAGCAAGTAAGTAAGGTTGTCAAAACCCCACCCTTTTATATTTTGTTCATCATAGGTAAACACCTTGTTCATAATTGTATGATTGACTCAAGAACTAGTACTTTTTGCCAAAGAAGATTGTTTATGTCTTAGGTCATAGGTACACCCCCAAGTCTAAAGGAGTCTTACAACTTTATGGTTGAGTTGTCACTAGTCTAGCAGTCATCAAGGATCTTGATTTGACCCTCCATGCATGTCCAAGCCTCACAATAACTCAATATGTATCAATTATTGACCTACCTCCTTTGTTTGCCTTGTGCCTATCAAGAGATTTCACTGCTAAAGTGGGTGGTTACTTATCTTATGATTGATCACATATGTTACTAAGAACAAGGTATGGTACCCAGTTTACCATACAAGATGAGCCAATATTTTCCTATCATGTTGTGCCTTATGACCAATCCCCTCTCCAAGCTAGTTTCCTAATGCAAGAAGGCCAAAACAAGTAATTGTTTCAAAAGAGTAACATGTTTCCCATCATTTTCTGATTCATTACCGATGATTGGGTAGAGAAGCATCGAAAATTTGATCCATATGTTGAAGAGCTTGAATTCTATGAAACTAGGCTTGATACTTATTGCATCCTTGAAGAAGAAGTTATGCTTCCATGCACACTCAAGTAGAATGAAGAAAATGTTGGTCTGTGGAAATTATAATTTGATGGATCCAGAAGAAGAAATTGTAATGGCATTGGAGTTGTTCTCATTTCTCCCAAGGATGAGAAATTATTCTTCATGCACAAGCTGCAATTTACATGCTCCAACAACGTAGTAGAATATGAAGTGTTGGTGCATGGTCTTCTCATTGTTGAAAAGAGACAAATCGAGGCATTGCAGATCTTTAGGGACACTAAGTTTGTTATCCACCAAATCAAAAAATAAGTCTATAACAAAGAATAAGCTCCATAAATATTATAAACATAGAGTTTATGAACTCCTTGAAGGTTATGATACTCTAAATCTATAGGTGGTATCAAGAAAGATGAACAAAAATACAGATCATATGGTCGCGCTTGGTTCACAATTATCGCATGTGGAGGATTTTATAAAAGGAAATGTGTATCATGTTAATATGGTGATTAGGACATCTATTCCAGATAATAACACCAGTTGGAAGGTGTTCAATAATGACGTGTTGATTTTTAGCTCATCTAGAATGAAGCTAAGTTTGTTTCTAGCATGGAAGGTGACTTGCATGATAGTTATGGTGACCAAGTGATTCAACTTAAGAAAAAAGTTACCTAAATGGCTGGTGACCTTAGAGAAAATGTTCATCCCTGATGATGTGTTTAAGGGTGAAGAAAATTACATGTGCACAGTGTAATAAGATTGTATCTCGAGTCACTATTACACATGATAAGGAGTTACTTCTCGGTAAGATTGTGCGCATGATAAAAATAAACCTTCATCTCTTTATGTCATAAATACAGTGACATATTTTCATGGGAATATTAAGACTTACAATGATTTGATTGAAGTGTTGATCAACACTCCATGTACCTTGATCCTAGTATCAAGCCCATCAAACAAAAATAAAGGCCAAGAAACCCAAGAATAAAGCCCCTCATGAGGAAATATTTTTCTAAACTCATTGAGGTGAGGATAATATTTCCTATCAAGTAATATACTTGGGTCGTGAATCTTATTCCAATGCATAAGAAGAATACTGAAATCAGACTTTGCATTGATTTCAGGGATGTGAATAAGTAATCTTTAAAGGATCATTATCCTTTTCCTTCTATGGAACATATTTTATAGATTGTGGCTGGAGATAAATATTTTCCATGCTGGATGGGTATTCTAGTTTCAATCAAATCATGGTCAAGGAATAGGATCAATTACAATTGGTATTCACAATAAAATGGGGAATGTATGCATATCAAAAAATTCCCTTTGGTCGATCAAATGTAGGCGCAATGTTTCATAGGGCCATGTACATTGCCTTTAAAGGATATATCAATGAGTTCATCCTAGTTTACTTGGATGACATAAGTGTCTTCTCAAAGAAGGGAAAAGATCACATGGCACATCTAGAAAAATTATTTGAGAGATACGAAGAATTTGGGATATCTATTAACCCCAAGAAGTGCAACATTCTTGTGGCACATGGAAAGATTCTGGGCCATATTTTCTCCAAAGATGGTATTTCTATAGATCTTGAGTGTGTTTCATCCATTCTTGCCCTCTCCTTGCTAGTGTACAAGAAGGCCTTGCAGTCATTCCTGGAAAAAATAATTTTTTAGGAGATTCATTCCTAACTTTTCAGGAGTGGTAAGGCCCATCACCCTAATTCTCAAGAATGACATGACCTTCAAGTGGATAGTAGAAGGAAAAGAAAGCTTCACCAAAATCAATTAATAAATTTATTATGCACCAAAACTCATAAATATCAATTATTCCAAGGATTTTATCCTTTATACTTATGGATAAAATGTGAGTGTTGTTGTTTTCTTGACACAAGAAAATGAACAAAGACTAGAGAATCCAATGGCTTTTTTTAGTCGGACATTCAAGGATTATAAGTTAAAATATAGTCACATAGAAAAAAAAAAGTCTTCGCCATCATGCGCATGCTCAAGAAGTTCAAAAGTATGCTTTCCACAAATCATATCAAGGTGTTAGTTTCATACTCAAGTGTGAGATACTTCATCATGGGAGCAGAAATCAGTGAGAAAAGAGCAATATGGGTGACAAGAATCATGGAGTATGATGTGACTATCAAATCAACAAATTTTGTTAGAGGCAACGCGCTCTATAAGAAGTTTGTTGAGGATGTACATAATGAACCTGAAACTTCATTGTTTTTGGATGAAGAAATCACGCGTGTAGGACATGAGTAGAATGAATTGTTAGGAATATCTATGTTGTAGTGTGAACATAGAATATTATGTAAGTGATTATATTATCTAGGATAATATAATATGTGTTGTAATAATTAATTACATTATTGTAAATGTAATTATGAGTGGGTGAGTAAATATTGTTATGAGTTGTTGAGTAAACAAATCATTAACAATATTAGTTTTGTGAGAAAACAAAATCTCACGTATAATAGCATGGAGTTGTTTTAGGAGTTATGTGTGGAGATATTTATGGAGATTATATCTCCTTAAATATAGGAACAACATCTCCTATTTAAATGGATATGTATTGAGCAAGAATAAAGAGTAAGATTTCGAATTTTCTTTATGCAATTATGATATTAACTTTTCATTTGGTAACAGAGCAGGTTTGATGCAAGAAATTTCAGTGCTTTCATGATCAGATCCGTCTCAAAGAATATATTATATTTTTCGTTTCCAGATGTGGGTTTTTCTATAATTTTGTGTGCAGAATCACGTGCTGGTCAAGAAACTACAGAAGAAATTTCAGAAGAACCCAGAACGTAGTTTGGAAGAAATACGGATTTTACTATGCAGCTATCAAATTAAGCACATCAATTCTTCTACTGAAAGTTTTCTCCAATTTTCAATAATGTTGAATTGTTAATACAAGTTCTTGACTTGCTTGGAGGTTAAAAGGTATTCAATATAAAATTTTAAAGTACTTGATTCAATTTTGTATTTTTTTATCAGTATTGTACAAAATAATGGAGAAACTAAATCTGATTGAAAAGTTTGAAGGACAAGATTTCCATACATGGCAACTACAGATGCAATTACATTTAATAGAAAAGGATCTATGGGATGTGGTGAAGTCTAATTCAACTCCACCCACTGGAGGAAATGAATTGGCAAAATGGAATGCAAAAGATCAGAGAGCATTGGGTACCATTGGTCTGGGCTTATCAAAAGCCTATCTACATCATGTGGATTTCACAAAATCTGCAAAAGAAATTTGGGAGTCTCTTAACAAATTGTTTGGTTCTGAAGCTGAAATGGCAAAGACTACATTGAAGCAACGCTTGTACGGGTTGAAAATGGAAGAGAACTCAAAAATGGCAGATCATATAAGTAAGTTTCGTTCTTTGCTAAATCAACTAGCTGGAATTAAAGAACATGTAAAAGATGATGATGCTAAAGCTATTCTTCTTAATAGCATGCCTAAGAGTTACTCAAATATTGTATTTACTTTGAGTAAAATTACTATTAGTCTAGAAGGAGTGATTTCTACATTGTTAGAACAAAGCAATCATGAAGAACATGAAGAAGTACTATATGTAGGAAACAAACCGAGCTCCTCATCTAAGAAGGAAAAACATAAACCAAAGAAGGTTCCTTCACATGGAAAAATAAAATGCTTTTATTGTAATGAGATTGGGCATGTAATACTGAACTGTAAAAAGAGAGCTCAGGATCTTCTTGATGACAAGATAGATCAGAAAGCCCTTCTAGCTGAAGTAGAAACTGATTGGGAAGTCTACTCAACTGATGAAGAACTTTCATGTCCTAGTGATGAGGATTTCCTATGGTAGACTCTTTTCTTGTTGGAGGAAGGAGGCAATGGAGGAAGGAGGAAAATCAGCGTCCTCTCGTCATTCACCAACGATGGGGTCGCAGACAGATGTGGTGATATTTTATTTCAGTTATGTGGTGTGTTTATACACAAGGGGGTGAAACTAGTTTCATGTTTTGATTTTAATGTGTTCACATAGACTAACAACAGTTCCTGAGTGTCTATTTGGTGTGGAAGAAGCAAACTGCATGACTCAGCTTACAGGGGAAAATCATCTACGTACGGTCCTCTGACTGTCGTACGGTCCTCTGACTGCCATACTTCGGTGGAAGGTACTTCGGTGGAAGGTGATCAGTCGATGAAGATGTTCATACGACAAGGATGATCATTAGCAGCAAGATCCAGATAGCAAGATCCAGTAGCAATGAATACTCCGACAAGGTTGATGTTTCCAGGAGCTCTTACCCCATGTTCACACTAAGGGGGCGAATGTTAGGAATATCTATGTTGTAGTGTGAACATAGAATATTATGTAAGTGATTATATTATCTAGGATAATATAATATGTGTTGTAATAATTAATTACATTATTGTAAATGTAATTATGAGTGGGTGAGTAAATATTGTTATGAGTTGTTGAGTAAACAAATCATTAACAATATTAGTTTTGTGAGAAAACAAAATCTCACGTATAATAGCATGGAGTTGTTTTAGGAGTTATGTGTGGAGATATTTATGGAGATTATATCTCCTTAAATATAGGAACAACATCTCCTATTTAAATGGATATGTATTGAGCAAGAAAAAGAGTAAGATTTCGAATTTTCTTTATGCAATTATGATATTAACTTTTCATGAATACCCCGATGCATGCAGCGGATGAAGTACATGATCACATTACTTTCCTTTGTCACGTACTCTCCTATTTTATATAAGGAAAATAGGTGACATCAAATGCTAGAGTCTATTCGATATGCACTTATTGATGGTGCTCTCTTCAAAAGAAATATTGATGGTATGTTGATGGTGGGTAGATTCACAAAGTGTTAGTAGAATTTCATGATGGATTATCTAGTGGAAACTTCTCTACCAAGGCAACAACAATGAAGATTATCAACGCGGGATACTTTTGGCCCAACATGTTCGTAAATGCACACAAGTGGGTTCTGAAATTCAAAGAATGCACTTTATTTATAGGAAATAATAAATTAACATCGCTTCCCCTCTGAAGAATCCAAGTGGATTAGCATTTTTTGTAATAGGGTCTTGACTTCATATGCATGATCGATCTCCCCAAGTGCAAGCCACAAGTGGATGTTGACAACAATAGACTACTTCACCAGATGGACAGAAGCTATCGCACTCAAGGAATCAACCGAGTTAGTCATCCTTGACTTTCTCGAGGGCATTATAACAAGGTTTGGCATTCCTCAAACCATTATATATGATAATGCAAAGGCCTTCCTTGGTACTAAAATTTCTAATTGGGCACTAAGTTTTAGAATCTACTTGAATACTTCTTCTAACTATTACCCTCAAGGTAATGGTCTGGCTGATTCTACCAACAAAAACCTGATTCAAATTATGAAATGAAAAATGAATATCAATCGAGGCAGTGGCACACAAAGATCTCATGTGCATTTTGGGTAGAAAGAATCATGATGAGTAAGGTGATAAGCACTTCACCTTGTAAACTTGTTTATGGAAAGGAAGTAAGACTTCCTCTATCTCTTGAGTTTCCTTCATTAGATCTCACCCAACATCTGGAATTTGAGGGTGTAGATCAGAGAGAAATTAGAATGACATAGCTGGTTGAACTTGAAGAATTGAGAGACTCTGTCATGATCAAGCTAGAACAACATCAAAAATTGACAAAGAAATGGTTTGACAGAAATTCTAGGCCTCAAGCTTTCAAATTTGGTGACTTAGTTTTAAAATGGGATGTTGACAGCTAAACCAAGCTGCCATTTAAAGTTTTATGCACTTTTGAGTGACCCATACACTATTAGTACTTACAAGGAGGCTAACTCTTTTGAGTTGTCTCACCTTGATGGAGGCACACTACCAATCCTAGTCAATGGGATTTATCTTAAACCCTTCCATTAATCCTCTACATCATTGTAAATATTAGAGTAGTTTCATTCCTTCAACTGCACTACACATACATGATTTTGTTTGTACATAGTTTTTTCCTCGCATGTGCTTCCTACACATGCTCTTTTGTTTCTTCTAGGATGATGGTTTGGTTTACAATCTTCCAACATTTCCATCAGTTTTGGAAGTAGCTCGTTATAAAGTCCAGACATTGTTTTAGGTGACATCAGGGGAAGTTCTTCAAGTACATATTAGAATTTCATGTTTTAAGGTGAATCCATGCCCAATTAATGCTTCAAGGTTACTTATCCCATTAATCTAGAAGGCAGATGGCCCCGGAAGTTACCAAACTATTGTCCAAAATAAATCTCCTAGTTATTTTGACAACGTACATCCCCATCCTAGCTCTGAGGCCCAAATATTTCGTTGTATGCACTTTGGTTGTCCCCTTGGCACATTTCCTAGCTGCAATCCCTCACACGCCCTATGCATTCTTCTCCTCTCACACACCTTCCACTTTCCTTCTACATTCCTCTATCCTTTCCATTTCACCTTACGTGCACTCCTAGCACATCTACATTCTTCCTAGAAGTTTGTGCACCCTTCTCGCACATGTTTGACTTGCCTTCTAAATTGGTTAAGTCCTTGGCACATTCTTTCATGCCCCTTTCCTTTCTTACAGCGTGCATCATTCCTTGATGCTCACGTCCTACCTACATGTTTTTCCCCTACAAGTATGGTTATATTTCTATTGTTCATGTTACTTCTTCACGCCTCTCTCTTTCTTTCCCTTCAACACTTTCCCTTCTACGCGTGCCTTGTGCCTTCCTTTGTGCTAGTCACTATGCCATGTGGAACCTATCATACTTGAGTGTGCTACACACAACCTATCAAAGTACATAAACTAGGATTTGAATCCTTGCAATAATCCAATGTATGACACATGGCATAAAATGATAAAATAGATGAATTTTTGGCCGATCCTTAAACACATTAGTGCACACCATGTGTAATTACATGTTCGATCACCCTATAAACTTCATAATGTCATAAATTTAGCTGCAGAGCTCATATTAATGTGCAGTTGGTCTTGTTGCAAATATGTTGACGTGGGATACACTCCAGATCATTCAAATTCAAATATTGGCGGGATTTGGTAGGTGAGAGGTAGGAAAATGTGTTTCAGCCATTAATGTAGAATCTAATTAGCTCAACCACCAGATTTTATTCAAATCTTGCCTCCTTCCTTCCTCTACAAGTTAAATAAACATGGGGAGGTGGACCTGATAGCTTTGCAAGTGAATTTTGAAATCATCGCTAATTATTGGTGGTTGAGAATTCAAATCTGATTTTCCCTCTTCTTTTCTTCCTCTTCTTCCCTTCTTCTTCTATATATTGCGAGCTTTACTCTTTATAAGGGTTGGATTATTTCAGTTCGCAAGCATATTATATAGGTATTTCCTTGTATTTTGAGTTGCATACCTTTGGATATGGTTCACTGCATGTGGATACTCACCTCTTCTACCATTGTAATTGACTGTGCATTATTTAGAAGCAATAAAAGTTGTTGTGGCTATTCTCTACCTTGACTCAATTTATTGCATCTTCTTTCCTTTCTCTTTACGTTGGTGGGTTGTCGTGCATCCTCACATCCCTTGCATAGTTCTCTTTTCTACTATGTCTCATGAAAATGGATGTTTAAGTGTGTTTCAAGCTGTGGTATGCATGCCTACCCTCCCTATGTGCATTTCCTTCATTTTTCTCAAAGTTGATTACGTTCATCCCTTTTTTTTGGTGTTATTGCCTCCCTTGGATTAATTTTCCCTTTCCGCACATCCTTCTAACTATGGACCCTTGGCATGATTAGTATAGTATTTTATTTTAGTAGTAGGAGTATTTATAGCAATATAAATAGGTAGAGGAACTGACCTTCTCCAGAGGTCTATCTCAAGCATGTAAGATCCCACCACATGTAGACAATCTCATTTTTGCCTCCACAACTCGGTTCGATTTGATCTAAGATGGGTGTGATTTTGAGATCCAACAAAACTTTAATTTCTCAAATATCTAAAAGGTAATAATGTTATAACTAGAAATGGCTAGAGTCATGCTTTGATAGATTTGAGGTTGGACCTCGAATGATATAAAATAAATTGTGTGTAATGGTTCACCCACTTTGTTATAGCATGAGCCCCATTACAAATACTTTTGGATGTATTGCATTGGTTATAAAGAGGTCAGACGGAGGGAATATTCAAGGATCACACTCTCCCAAATGGTGGAATTTGGATTTATTCAGGTTCTTGAGGGGTTGAAAGATGATAAAAATATAATCAATGATGATTATATCATAGATAAAATTGCTTCTCATCCCTTACCACCAGTCAAGTGGGAGGCTAAGAAAGGAAGGTCAAATCATGAGAAGACTATGAATTTCATTCGGTGATCTTTAAAGTGGTTATTCTCGTAGGGTGTAGATGTAATTCATAAAAATACACTTTTACTAAGAGAATATAGGATTATCAAGATGATGATGTCTTCCATCCATACGTAAAAATTCATGCTACTAGAGATGTTTCGAGGAGAAAGGTGGTCAAGCTCTCTTTTAAAATATTATCATTAGCTCAGGTAAGGGATAACATCGGTGCATTAATAAAAATATTGGGACCTCCCTTACTCAGTTGACAAAAAGAGATGATGAGGTACATCTAGGGTGTATGCATAGATCCTTTGTTTTTCTACTACCCCTTTATAGTTGTTCCACCATCAACTTCAAGGTCAAAGGGGAAGGAAAAAGTGACAACCTATGCTTTGAATAAGTATAAATGAGTAATTTTCTTTGATATGCCTCATAAGATACCCATGTCGAGAGATAGGTCTACAGGAATCGAGATGAGGAGGAGAATCAAGTTCACCTTCGAAGGAGAAAGAAGACTAAGGTATCTAAATGGGTTGATTTTTGGAAGAAAAATAAATTGGGAAAATAATGGTTCTATATATTCCTATACCGTCACCCACCATTACCCAATCCATAGGTATTACAGCTCCACTCCTTGTGTAATTGACTCCTATTGACTCAACCCTTGTTTCCCACTAGTCTAGGTTGTTTCACTTATCAAGAGAAACCATCGGTGATTGTTCTTGCATCCCCTATCATTCCTATTCTATAATAGACTGATGAAACATTGATTGTAGAAAAACCTTCTAAGGAACCCATTATATCAAATTTTGAGGTAATAATTAATCTTACCCCAAAAAAATCTTGATATTGTAGTGGAAAGAGAGGCATAAGGAATTTAACATAGAGTTCAATCCACCATTGATCCAATTAAGGATGCAATAATACAACCCCTTGTAGAAGGGGTCATAGTGGGAGAAGTACATGAAGAAACTATGAGTGTTACAATCGCAATGCCACCCCAAGATGCTTGAGGTAGTTGCAAAGGTTCCTAAAGTCAGGATTCCAATTACTGATGTTATTCACCAAGAGTATCATGAGATAGTTCCTTCTTCTAAGGAATAAGTGGTTGAAAATTTGGCACAAACCAAAGGATAGGTTAATAACCAACCATTTTCAATTATGAATAAAGGATAAATAAAGGATCAGTCTGGAGTAGTGGATAAATTAGATGTCCACAATGATCCTACATAAAAGGTTTCTATGGAAGAAATAATTCATGTGACCACATGAAGCACTTAGGAATCCCCTTTGTCCTCTAGAGATCTAGATATTATTACTATAACTTTAGTCTTGTAATCTCTTGAAAAGGATAGACCACTGATGAGAGTCTAGGTAGGAGGTTTTCTCCCAAAGAAGAAGAAGGTGGAAATACAACTGAATGATGATGATCTGAAAATCACTTCCACTCTCAATCCCTCTATACCACCCAAAAGGGAAAGAGTTATGTCGTGAGCAATTTTTAAAAAATAAGGTAGAAATATTTTTGAAAATTGCAGCTCCCAAATCCAATGTGCTCCAAAAAGCATCTTTGTCGATTACTAGGTCCTAAGGATATTGTTAGAAAAGCCTTATATCAATGAAATTAAACATGAATTCTATTATGTAGTAGGAATTTTCTATAAAATATATGATTTCAAGGAAACTAAAGAGGGCTTGGATGCAATAAATGAAGCTTTGTCTAACTTTTTTAGAAAAGTGGCTCGGACCCCCAGGTAGGACAAGTTGAAGTCCATGAAATCACATATGATGATATTAGAAGAGAAAAATATTTGGGTGAAAGAGGAGAGGTCACCATATAATGGGATAATGACTTAGTCACCAAAGGTGAAGAAGTGATTAGGAAATGTGTGAAACGTTATTCCCATATCTTTGATAAAATAGAAACAACCAAGGTATTATTAGACAAGTGAAGGGCAACACAAAATATGGAATGATATGTTATTGAAATTGAAATCCCTTATAGACTTGGAGGATGATTTGGTTGTTAAGGAGGGGATTATATCCCCGAGTTTGTAGGAAATTGATATGAGAATCATGAGGTTACAAAGATAAGGGTTGAGACTTTGAAGAATTGTGTCAATATTCTCAAGGAAACAAAATAAAATGTGACTGAATACATTGATGGTTTGCACTCTCTTCTTGACAAATTAATTAGAGTAAGTAGTGGGGAAAGGATTAGGATGTAAAATATAGATAATTTGGTTAAAATTTTCAAGGATTATGCCCTTAGGAATCCGAAGAACCTAAAACTTTCAATTTGTATATTGTGCAACAACCAGTTCAAGTCAAGAAAACATTTGCAAAACTATTGAAGAGAATAAAAAAGGGAAAATATGTTTCTATAGATCTTGATAAATTGGGTGTGAGGTAGCAAATAATTTTCCATTATCATTCATGGCCTGATGAAGAATATATCTTCTAGATGTTTGGGAAGTTTGATGTTTACATGGACAGAATGAGGTGCAGTTTGGAAAAAAATCCATAGATGTGGACCCAAAAATCAAGAAGAAGGAGGAAGGAATTGGAACAAACTTATCATCATGTTGAAGCATTTTTTAATCATCTTAGTATGATACCCTTTCTAAACAAAATGTAGTTTTACTAAAGGAAAAAAAAGTTTGTTGAAGGATAGGGGAATATCCTTGTTTTCCTCCTTAAGTATCATCGTGTCACATAATCTTGTTCATCTTAGGTAAAAGGGGGATATTTTTAGTTAGAATGATTTACCCCCTCATTTTGGAAAAAAATATTGGTTTCATGAGGAAAATTCTCAAGGTTCTCTTAGGTAGTTTTGGGGGAATTGGGAAAATATTTTGATGAAAAAATTATATAAGAATGGGGTCTTGTCCTCATTCTAAGGGTAGTAGTCATTGAATTTTTCAATCAATTTAATTTAATTTTAGTTTCTTATTTACCAAGTATTTTGTAATTGTTTATCTTTGTGAGGAAATGCTAAGGTGGTTGTATTTTACAACCATTAGGAGGTTTTGAAGGCATTTGTTTATATCCCCTCACCAAAACTCATATGAATGGACTATTTCTACTTTGATATAATTACACTTTCATTTTTTTGTGTTCTTGAAAAGTATGAACAAAGAAATATAATTTTTTTACAATCTTGTACTACTTTCATTCTATGGAATACGTAGAGATATTTCCTTAAATTTTACATTTCTCTCAAGTTACTTCCGAATATTGTGGAGTAGGGAATACTCTGCAATATTTTGGTCTAATTGTAAAATCCTAGTGGTAACACTATTTTGGAGGAATTTTTTCATCCCTTAAGGGTATTTTGGGTGTATGAAACAGAGGTAGCAAGCACTTTATCTAAATTCTAGCTCAAATATTTGTGTCTAGGATCTTGAAGACTATTAGTAACATTTGTGGAGTTTTAGTATCAATGAATGCAAGTGTCATCTCACAAATTGAGTTAAATTTATTGTTCTTTTCAAACATTACTATAATCATGGATTATTCCCTGTAAATATTAATGTACCAGAGTCACAAAAGTAATTACCCTCCACCTTCCCATTTTAGCTAAAAATATCTTACCATCCTTGCAACAAGTAATCAAATCATACTATATACCATACAAATGATTACCCTACAAAGTTGTACTAAAAATTGTTTACCATAAGTATGTTTTGTAAGTGTTTAAACAAATCAATGTCTAAGCATCATTAGAAACTCCCTTAGTTAAATATCTTATGCAGATATGATGTCTGTAACCATCCACTATATATCTATCTATTATGATCTTTGTATGATTTTTAATATTATATTGGCTGGACTATCCTGGTAGAGCCAAGTGAAGCACTACATACCCTTGAGAGGGATCAATCCTTATGTAGTTCTTATGATATATAATGTGTATAACACATAATTCATATTGGTTCATATCAAAGAAAATTATTATCAACCATTAAGATCCATTATTTTTTGAAAGGAACTCTATTATGGTGGCTACACTCAACAATTTCTTATTTTGGAAATAGCAATAAAATAAAAAATCATGTTCTATCTTAGCGACCACTAAGTTCCATCCATTACCTCTTATCATTGTAAAAACTATCGTTACATCTTTGGATGCTAGTGTTTTTCATTTATTATAATTACATCATATTCACTTGACAATCTTATCATATTGATGTAGATATTATACAAAAACACTTCTCTAATCAATGTATAACTTAGATACAAGGAATGTAAATACACTAAATCCACCTAGAAAGGACACTACTTGACAAGACAATCCTCCATACTCATTAACCTTACATATGTTTATTTCTTAAGAGTTAATATCTATTGCTCATATTAGTCTCAAGATAGAATTAGCAATAAAGGCAATTTATTAGCTTCATATAATTTCACTCATTCACCCAAGATTCATTCCTTTAGACTAGTCATACCTTCTCTTCTTATACCCTTCACACTCTCCTTGACTCTATCCCTTAGAATTTGTTCCACTACTTCTCAACCATGCATATGAGTTTTCTAATTACTCACTCAAAATAATTATACCATTGCGTCTCTTCTTACACTTCCTCAACTCTGATTTCAAGTTTAGTGCAAAAAGCTCTAGAACTCTAACAAAAACCTTCATTATGACTCTACATTAGAGGATCGTTTCAAGCCCAAAGAGGCCTATACTTGAGATATTGTTTTGGTTCACCCTAAGAATTTCATGTAACATCATACTTGTCTTGCACTTTGCATACACCCTGCAACAACTCATTCAAAATCAATTATCTCATTCTCTTTCAACATGTCTCACTCCTTTATTCCCAAAGATTCTCAACTGTTCCCTTGTCTTGCTCTCTCAACACCCAGTCTCAAACCTTCCTTTCTTGTCCTTCAATTCTCCTTGTTGTATCTCCTCTCCTATTCTCCTACTTCACACACTTCAACCTTGCTAGAATCACTTATAAAATGGATGCAAATAGGTCACACCACCCACTCCTACCACAAAATCAAACTACCATCTAAATCCCCTTAAGACAACCATCGTTACACACTCCCTAGTTGGGATGATTTAGCAACACTTAAGATGACTTGGGACTAAGGATCAAAAATATTTATGAAATCTTAAATGAACTATTACAAGATTTATAAACCTTTTTATTTGCATTGATCGTTTCATAGAAAATTTAGTAATTTCAACTTTTCAAATACACTTTTGGAGTGAAAATTTATAACTTCACATGTACATTGCAAAGGAGGTCCTTAAGGACTCAAAATACACTGAAACATCTACTTGAATCCATATTACCTACAAAAAATTCCCAAAAACATCTTATTATTAAATTTTATCATGATGCTCCTACATCATTCTTCCAAGCTAGAATAAATTGCTTACTAGTAGAAAGAAATATCCTTTTTATTCTTCTTCCAATTGTAGTCTCTTATTGTTTTCTTCTTCCTCTCAATTGAGTCTTCTTCATATTCTTGTTTTATTTGTCTTCCATATTTATTTTCTACCTTCTCCTCGCTTTTCTCTCTAGAATGTTCTTAGTCTTTATCATATTCATCATTTGAGCTCTCTTAAGAGCTTCTCTTTCAATTGCTTTCACTTCTTCATCAAGTATACCTACACATACACAGTCAAACCAATCATTAGATATAAAACATGAAGACATTTGAGTCTCCATCACTTCCTTTTTCTCATTCTCTAGTTGCTCCTTCTTGAAACTTTTTTTTCCTTCACTTTTGTCCTATTTTTTTCTTCAAACAATTGATGTTCATCCTAAAACTTTGTACAATAATCAAAATAATATTCTTTTCTTCATTATCTTTTTCATTTATGTAAAAATCTTCATTTTATTCATCCTTTAGGAAAGCTAACAATCTTGCTATGACTTCCTCTTCATCAATTTTCTGAATCTCTTCATAGATCACCCCTTTGATGACCTCTTCCTCATGCTTTCTCACTTTCCTCAACTTCCTTTCCTCTTCTCTAATCATCTCTTTCAACTATACCCTTTGTTTTTTTCTCACAAGCAGCTCTATAGGCCACTTTATCTTCCTTTTCATCACAAATCCCACTTCATTGCATTCTTCCATCATGCTCTCATCTCTCACAAACTCTTCTAGCTTCTCCAAATCCTTTCTCAGCTCTTTCAACTCTTTTTCCATCCATTCTTCATGCTTCATTGCTTTCTCTTTCCTCTTTTCCTCTATTTTCTCTATTTCTCTCTCATCTTGTCTCTTTATTTAGCTTAACAAAAACACCAACTCTTTCAACTCTTCCTTATACATTTCTCCTCTTTGCCTTCACAATCACCTGTTAAACTCAGTCACACACTCAAATTCATTGTTAGCAATCAAAAAATACTCATTCCTCTGCTATGATACCAAATGATGTAGATCTTATACAAAAACACTTTTCTAATCAATGTATAACTCAAATATAAGGAATGTAAATGCACTAAATCCACCCATAAATGACACTACTTGACAGTAAAATCCTCCATACTCCTTAACCTTACCTTTTTAATTTCTTAATAGCTAATATTTGTTGCTCATATCAGGTCTCAAGCTAGAATGATAAATAAAGGAAGTTCATTAGATTCATATAATTTCACTCATTCACATGATATTATTTCCTTTTGATTAGTCACACCTTCTCTTCTTATACCATGCACACTCTCCTTGACTCTGTCCCTTAGACTTTGTTTCAATACTTATCAACCATGCATACAAGTTTTCTAATTACTCACTAAAACTCCTTGTTCCATTATGTGTCTTCTTGGACTTCCTCAACTCGATTTCAGGTTTAGTGAAACAAGATCTAGAACTCTAACAACAAACCTTCACTATGACTCTACATTAGAGGATCATTTCAAGCCCAAAGAGGATCATAATTAAGATCTTGTTTTGGTTCACTCTAAGAAGTTCATGTAACATCATACCTTGCTTTCACTATGAATACACCTGCAACAACTCATTCAACATCAATTAGCTCATTCATCTTTTAACATGCCTTATTCATTCCCAAGGTTTCTCAACTATTATTTTGTCTTACTCCCTCACTGTTAGTATCAACCCTACCTTTCTTGTTATCCAGGTTCTCCTTTCAAAGTATATCCTCTCTTATTCTCCTACTTAACACACTTCAACCATGTCGAATCAGTTATAAAATGGATGCAAAGGTGTCACACCACCCATCCCTAACATACAAGCTCAATCTACCTTCTAAATCCCCTAAAGACAACCATCTTTCCACACTCCCTAGTTGGGATGATTTAGCAACACTCGAGAATAGCTTACAGCCTTCCATTAGTTCTCCTTAGGACCCCTAAAGTGTATACAAAATTTTGGGACTCAACTCTTATGTTAGTTATCTCAATCTCAATTCCCACTCTTGGCTTACTAGATCCAACATTAGGTATAAGACAGTAGGGATTCACTCAAACTTTATTTATAGGAGTATCAATACATAACCTTAATATTTACGAAACCCATTTGATATTTTTTGAGGTGTTCTAAGTTTCAAATTTTGATTCCACTTAAAAGACTAACTCTTTTGTTAATATGCATGTCCAAGTTAGGCATGCATTGTGTGTTAAATCATTCCTATGATGTGTATGAGTAACTTCAAGAATATCCATTGGAATCCAAAAATATTTCTTCGATCTCCTTAATAACCTATTCAAGATATATTGTACTAAATTTTAGGGTGGAATTCCTTGTTTCAATATTTTATTGATCAAACCCTAGTTGGATGTTTGTGACATCCTAAGAACATAAAGTGGATCATTAAAGGTAAGAATTTCATTTTTATCCTTAAAATTTTTTTATATGGTCATAATGACTTCCCTCACATGCTTAAAGTGGAAGTAATCTCCAAAATTTATCAACAAGCAAGATTAGACTATATTTATTTATCCCCAAACTATATACCCGGGTTTTGAGCCCTTAAAACCTCCTATATTGTAATACTAAATGGAGTTTGTTGTTATTACTTAGTTTTATTTCTAGAAGTCTGTGTCGATCATACTAAGTGTTTAACACTCATTTCCCTTTGTAAACAATATCCCATGCAAGGTTTAGAACAAATTAATATGCATCTAATCTCTCATAGCAGAGTGCATGTCGATTATGCCTCTTAACTATGTTTATCCATTTCTTGAACACTACAAAGGATCTTTATCAATCTCATAACATCATACAAACACCATACAAACATTTCTCATTCCTAAAACTTGTTCTCGAACACAATGTTATCTTAAAAGCCTTTGAATCCATAAATGACAATGTACACATATAGAATTAAAAATAATTCTCCAATCCTCTTAATTTATTAACTTGCATGCAAATAAGTGTCAAGGTTTTTAATCATTCATATTCATTTAATCATACAAATTTGGTCCATTGGCCAATAAGCCTCTTTCATTACTGATTTCAAACATAATCTATAGCCATGCAAGGAAAGGTCTTACAAACCTTTAGCCTCTCTTGGCACTTATCCTCAACTGTGATGGTCAACCTATAAATCACACCACAAGTATAATGAGATTCATACACAAATATCAGTTGTTTGATCACAAAATAGTAGAGAAAAATAACATAATCTTTTCAAGAAGATTTATTTGATGAAAATCATGACTATTACAAGATTCCCGAGCCCTTGTCTTTACTCCTTCAACATATCTTCTCTTCTACTCTCCTCTCCACTATTTACTAAAACTCTCCATTTGAATTTTGTCCTTTCTTATCCAATAAGAAGGTAGTTACATGACTAACCAACCATGGTTATGATGACATAGGGTCAAGATGACCTAATACTAAGGCTCAAAACACCTTTATGAGATCTTAAATGACCTATTACAAGCCTTTTACTTACATTGATCCTTTCATATAAATTTTAGCAATTTCAAATTTTATAATATACATTTGGAGGGAAAAGCTATAACTTTACATGTAAATATCAAAGGAGGTCCTTAAGGACTCAAAAGACACTGAAACATCTATTTGATTCCCTAGTACCTAGAAAAGAACCCAAAAACCTTGTTTTATTCAACCATACCATGTTGCTCTTGCATCACTTAGCGATCGCTAAGTTCCATCAATGACCTCTTATCATTGTAAAAACTATGTTTATAGCTTTGGATTGCTAGTGTTTTTCATTGATTATAATTTCATCATATTGGCTGGACTATCCCTGGTGGAGCCAAGTGTTGTGTTATATACCCTTGAAAGGGATCAAGCCTTATGTATTTCTTATAAGATATATTATGTATAAAACATAATTCATAACGGTTAGCATTAAGGCAAATGGTTATAAATTGCAAAGCTCCATTAATTATTGAAATGAATGACTTGAAAACCGATAGGCACAACAGTTTTTATTTTCAAAATAGCGATCAAATAACAAATCATGGTCTCCTTAGTTGTCGCTAGGATCTTACCATTAGATATAGTCATAAAAATTACAACTTTTGATCACTATTATTTTTCATTATTTACAATAATATCATATTGGCTAGATTATCCTTAGTGGATCCAAGTTCTTCTCTACATACCCTCGATATGGATAAAACCTTATGTAGTTCTCATAAGATAGATTATGTATAACACATAATTCATATGTTTTTTATCAATGAAACTACGAATTAACCATTAAGCTCCATTACTTGCGTTAGGTCTTAGCATCCACTAAGTTATTCCTTTTAATAGGAGTTAATAAACAAATATGCATGATTTATTTTTTCCATTTATTTGTCAACAAGAAGCCTAGATAAAACTAGTCTTTATATTTTTTAATATTTCATTCCAACAATGTAAAAACTATTTGTACATATTTGGATAGCCTTTATTTTTCATTGTTTATAATTATATCATATTGGTTGGACTATCCTGGAGGAGAAAAGTACTGCACTACATACCATTGAAAGGGATCTATCCTTATGTATTTATCATAGAATATATTGTGTATAAGACATAATTTATATTAGTTCATATCAAAAAAAATGTTTAATGACTGCTAAGATCTATTACTTATTGAAAGGAATGGCTTGACATTCTTAGGATGAATAGTTTCTTGTTTACAAAATAGCAATCAAATAACAAATCATTTTCTAGATTAGTGGTAAATAGGATCCTACCATTAGATCTATTCATTGTAAAAACTATCTATAAATATTTGGATCACTAGTGTTTTTCATTGTTTATAATTATATCATATTGGTTGGACTATGCCTAACAGATCCAAGTGTTGCACTACATACCCTAAAGAGGGATCAAGCCTTATGTATTTATCATAATATATAATGTGTATAACACATAATTCACATTGGTTCATATCAAGGAAAATTCTTAGCAACCGCTATGATCCATTAATTATTGAAAGGAAAGGCTATTTCAAAAGTTTAAATTTTAACATTTGTATTAATGCCACCTACTCGATAAAGAAGGCTAGTTATTATAGCTGGTATGCATTAGTTGTCCGCACATCCACCTACAACACTATGTTAACTCTTAGATGGAATGAATTAAATTTCCCACATAACTTAGTCAAGATTTTTGGGTACAAATGAGTATGGGAGAGGTGTGCCAATTTTTACAACTATGTGTTGAAATTTCTAAGTGCAATGTATAACATGGTTTTCCATGGCGATTCCTTGTTGAAGACCATTTTTCATCAAGGTTAGATAATAGTAATATAATTTCATCATTTCATCTTGAAGGAGAATCATGTGCATCTTGGCCTTGCATATTGGTAAATCCTGTGTGTTTATTTACTTTGATGGATGATTTTCAGAAAAATATTCTCTACACCCACAACAAGACTTTGGAGTTGGTTATGATACTTTGTTTTCTATTATAACATTATCTTCTTTGACAGGAGTTATGTATAACTCAAAAATTCCATGACCTGATTTTCCAATTTGATAATTTTGTTTTGACACATCACTGTGTTTTCCCACAGAGTCTCCTAGTTCCTTTACACGTGAAATGTTTCCTTCTTAAATAGGCTTGAATCACTCACTCTTGTCACATTTAGGTAATTTTCCTTGGTGGTACAAGAGTGAGTTAGGCAACCTATGGTTGAAGTAAAAAAATCATGTTATAAAAAACTAGAAGACCACGTGGGAAAAAATAGTGATGTGAAGAAAAAAACTATCAAATTAGCAGATCAGTAGATTTAAAAGAGATGGCATGCATTATTTATCCTTCACCAACTATCCATTAACTCCCATATGAGAGATGCGTGCCAAATTTTACTATGATTTTTTTTAAAATTTATTGGGTGTAACGAATAAAGCAGACTTTTCAATGGTGATTCCTTGTTGAATACCATTGTTCATCAAGGTTAGATAATATTAATAGAAGTAAAAAATTTAATCCTAAAGGAGAATCATGTACATCTTGGCCTTGCATTATTGGTAAATCGTGTGTGTCTATTTTCCTTGATGGATGATTTACCAAACATGCAAGGCCAATATGCACATGATTCATCCTTCAGGATTAAATGATGAACTTCTATTACTATGATCTAACCTTGTTGAACAACGGTCTTCAACAAGGAATCCCCATTGGTAGTCTATTTTATGTGTTGCACCCATCGATTTCAAAAAATAGTCTCTACAAAAATTGGCACACCTCTTCCATACAAGAAGTCGTTAAGTATTCATTTAAATCATTTCTAATTGTTTTCTCTAGAATGTAATAACTAGCCTAAAGGCCTCTTATCTCAAATGGTCATTACATTGCACTACATACCCTCAAGAGGGACATAGCCTTATGTAGTTATCATAAGATATATTGTGTATAACACATAATTCATATTGTTTCTTATCAAGGAAAATGCTTAGTGGCCACTAAGCTCCATTACTTGCATTAGGTCTTAGTGGCCACTAAGTTATTCCTTTCAATAGGAGTTCATGAACAACAATGCATGTTTTATGTTGTCCAATTATTTTTCGATGAGAATCCTAACATCCTCTATCCTCTATATTTTCTAGGATTCCATTACAATAATGTAAATAACAATCAACAGCTTTGATCGATAATATTTTCCATTATTTATAATTATATCATATTGGTTGGATTATCCTGGTAGAACCAAGTGCTACACTACATACCCTTGATAGGGATGAAGCCTTATGTATTTCTCATAAGATATATTATGTATAACACATAATTCATATTGTTTCATATCAAGGAAAATTCTTAGCAACTGTTAATCTCCATTACTTATTAAAAGGAATGGCTTAGCGGTCGCTAGGCTCAACAGTTTTTGGTTTTCAAAATAGCGATGAATAAAAATTCATGGTCTACCTTAGCAGCATAGTTAAGAAAGGTTATATCATAGTAATAGAAGTTCATCATTTAAACTTGAATAAGTATCATATCCATCTTATCCTTGCATATTTTCTTAAAACCACCTGTCAAAGAAAATAGACCAATACGATTTACCAAATATGCATGGCGAAGATGAACATGATTCTCATTCAGGATTAAATGATGAACTTCTAATAATATTATCTAATATTTTTGAACGGTCTTCGACAAGGAATAACCTCTGAAATTATTTGTTATGAATTGCACATAGCAATTTCAACAATTATTCATTGCTATATTTGGCACACATCTCCCATACAAGAAGTCATTAAGTATTCATTCAAATAATTACTAATTGTCTTATCTAGAATGTAATTACTATCATAAAAGCCTCTTATTGCAGTTGGTCTTTAGGATGTACTAAATATCTTTGAGAGGGATCAAGCCTTATGTAGTTCTCATTAGATATATTTTGTATAACACATAATTCATTTCGATTCGTTTCAAGGAAAATGATTAGCAACCACTAAGCTCCATTCCTTGCATTTGGTCTTAGCCACCGATATGTTGTTCTATTCAGCAGGAGTTAATGAATAATAATGCATGTTTTATGTTTTCCATTTATTTGTAGATGAGAAGCCTAGTGGCCACTAGCCTCTATATATTCTAGGATTCCTTTCCAACAATGTAAAGGAAAACATAATTTCACCTTTGAATATAATGAATATCTAACCAAAGTAATTGGTGTGTTGCTCGCTTTTCAAGAAATCACTTTTATTTATCTTTCATGGAATGTACTAACTAGCCTAGAGTTTGCTAATCGCAAATGCTCTTTAATATTAGCAACGTAAAGAACACTTCCCACTCTTACGTTTCTAAATTCCTAATGTCTCGCTAATGTGAATATGTAAATATTAGGAATTTTGAATTTGGCAAATTTTTTACTACTCTTGTACGATAGCACATTCGCCAAAAATTTTATAGGTTCTAAAAAAATTGAATATAATTTTCCCTTTGAATATAATGAACATCAATACATGTTTTATGTTTTCCATTTATTTGTAGACAAGAATCCTAGTGGTCACTAGCCTCTATATATTCTAGGATTCCTTTCCAGTAATGTAAAAACTATCTGTATAGCTTTAGATCGCTAGTACTTTCATTATTTATAATTAAATCATATTGGTTGGAAATTCCTGGTGGAACCAAGTGCTACACTACATACCCTTGAGAGGGATCAATCCTTATATAGTTCTCATAAGATATATTGTGTATAACACATAATTCATATCAATTCGTATCAAGGAAAATGCTTAGTGACCGCTAGGCTCCATTACTCATTGAAATTAATAGATGCATGGCCACAAGGCTCGGAAGTTTATTATTTTCAAATTAGTGATCACATAACAAAATATCATGGAATAACTTAACATTTTAGATTAATGTCCACTAATAAACTCCAAGCTTAGCAAGTGTTAGGCTTAAAATATCTTGTTGGAATATCTAACCAAAGTAAGTAGAGCGTTGCTCGGTTTTCTAGCAAATCACTTCTATTTGATTTTTATGGAATGTAATAACTAGCCTAGTGTCTTCCAATCAGTAGAGTAATTCAATTCAAATTAATATTATTGATAATCCCATTTTTCATCCAACTCAAACTTCTAATAAACATTCCGTAAAAACACACATCAAAAATGTAAGAGTGGGAAGTGGACTATGGGAAGGACTTATAAATTTGAATGGTCAACCAATTATCCATTCATTAAACCTATTGAACCAAAAACAATACTAATACTCCTACATAATGTAAATGTACCATATGTATTTGGAAACTAGGCAAAGACCACAAAATACAATTGAAGTTGGAAATAATAGAGAAGAATTATGGGAAGGTATACGAGTCTAAAACTAAAGATGATGGAATGATAACAAGAACAACTAGATGGAAAAATGAGGAATATTGTTTACATATGAGATATACAACAGGATATGGAAATCATCATAAACATCTCCAATACTTAGTTGATAAATGTGGAACAATAAAGGATAAATTTGAAAAAGCTACCGATGAAAGTCTTCAGGAAAAACTTATACAATTTAGAACAATATTTCACATTTTAAAAAGGGCGGACTCGATTTCAGATCTCATTGATAAGATATTGTTTCAATATAATGGGTTTCCAAATATTCCAACAACACATTGGTCAGATACCAGTACATGGGAAATGGAAAAGTGTATGGGAGAAATTGAAATCACTGATTTGAGAGAGAAAGTAAAAATGCATATTTTATCACATTGTCGATTGATGAGGTTGCAGTAGCATTTAATACATCCTGGGTATGCATGCATGTCTACACTTTCAATTTAAATAACCATTTTAGGGAAAATCATCTACTAGATATGTACAAAATGATGGAGAACTGCAATTCTTAGAACCTCTACCAACTTGTTATTAAAAATTTTAAGGAAATAGCTGGTATGGATGATCATTCAATATTTGTAAAGATTATTTATGTAGGAGATGATGGTGCATCTTTCATACAAGGTCACAAAAATGGGCTTTGTATTCACCTTAAAACAACCATAGCCCCTTTCACGATATTTATTCACCGCATGGCTCACATAATGAATTTTGCTTATAAGATTATAAATAATTTTGAAAATTTTGCTAAAGTGGGGGAGCTTATACAAGACTTACATTCATATATTTCAAGAAATCCTAAAATATATTTAGAGTTTCGAGATTTTTTTGTAATAAAAAATGGTGAAAATTTGCTAAAAGATGTTGACACAAGATAGATATTATTGTATGATCCAGCTTGCAGGATTTTTGAGGAATACAGGTCCTTAGCAGGGTATATGTTCAAGAATCGTAGAGAATTTGACAAGGCTAAATATCTGTTGTATCACTTGACATATTTAGAGACATTATTAACTTTATGCGGTATTTTTCTAATGCTGAAGAAAATAAACAACTTGGTGAAATAAGTTCAGAAAAGATCCATATACATTGTTGATTTTATAAATTTAAGGAAATAAGTATGTATGATTTTGGATACCTTATATTCCACCCAAGAATAGTTTCAGAAGCCAATTTTCAGTATCTTGAAGGTTTTGACAGATATAAAAGATCCCAACAGCTATTTGAAGTTCAATATCACTAGACATCTTTGTATTTTAGTTGATGGAAAAAATACTCCAATACACACTTTCTATAGAGATCCTTCTATAATAAGTTTTGAAATTAAGGAAGTACTAGTCACAAGCCTTCTTTTTTATGTTGCAATTTCTGATACACATAAAAATTGATGAAGATATCTGAAACATTATCTTTTGATATTAGAGAGCATCTTAAAAACAGTGATCTACTAGAGGCAATGGGAGTTGTAAATTCCATTTTCTGGAATCCGATGATTAGTGAATAACAAAAAGCTAAAAACTTCGAGAAATCCATGATGGGTATATTGGAAAAAATTACTCATAGCACATTCACAACATTTTACATTTATAATAACTGATTAATATCATACTATTGTTGAACCAACATTAATGGGATTTATCACACTATTGTGGAGAAATATGTATCAGAGTAGCATTCTGAGAGAAATTATAAGTGAGTACTTCAAACTATATGAACTCATACAAATAATTAATCTTGGGTTTGTTGAAGATGAAAGGTTACTTAGTGTACGTACATTTTTGAATTCAAAACTTCACAACAAATTGGAAAAGAATTTGGAAACTTGTTTGAGACTCTATGTTTTAATGGAGTGGACACATTTCTATATGAAATAGCACTAGATACATGGACATCTCTTGCAAAGCGCGAGATGTTAATCAAATAGAAAAAAATGGAGTCTTTACTTATGGTGAACTTGATTTGGAATCATGTTGGACCGAAACTATAATAGATAAAATAAGTGATAAAGGACCATTAAGGATATGGTTGTATCACTACCGATAGTTAAAAGTACTCATTTTTGAAATATATATTGTGACTCAATATTTTTTCATTATATATATTGTGCATATAATGTTTGGAAATTTTTAAAATCCCTTTTATGTTTTTATAATGTTTGGAAATAACAGATGGTAGATAGTTGTGCAATCTGCAAACTGGATGATGTAATAAAATTAAAGTTCATTACTAGGAAATTATGTTCAATATTTTATTTCTCACTATCAATTCCATAGGAACACGTGTTCGCAAAGATATTATAATCCATATATCCCATCGTGATTATTAGGATTAATAAAAAACATAGCAGTCTATATCCCATCATGATTATTGGAGATAATATTTACATGATGAATCAACTATCAAGATTTTGAAAGTAACATACACATCCAAGTTTTGAATATTGAGTGCATACATGTTTGAAACTAAATTGAACAATGTAAATACAAATTCCATAATCCATGTCTATTATTCATCAACTATACAAGCTTGAAAAAAAGATAAAGCTTTCATTCGACAACGGTATGAGAGAAATAAAAAGTTTGATAATTTCGAGATAAAGATAATGTTTTCAAATTTCATTTATAAAATACAATGATTTACATCAATAGTTTTAATTCAAATTCATTTGGACCCTTTTCCTTGAATAGATTCAATAACATCGACAACATTTGAACTATCTTTTATTACACCGACTCTACTAATTCTTTTGCAATGCATTAATATTTTCTAAATTTTCTCTATCTTCTCTAGTTACATCTCCTGCTAAAAGGAGAGAAGGATCCTCATCAATTTTTTATTCAAAAGAATATTTGGATCTAGTCCATTCTCCTTTATAATCCTCTACAAATTATTGTTCTGCTTGTTTAACAAAACATTTTTTTCTTTAAAAGAAATTACCCCACAAACACTCTCTCTCACTTTTTTCGGTGCTCATCTAACACCTACACCTCCATCTTCAAAGTCTGGTATTTTGACTGCAATTAAAAATCCCATAATTATTATTTAGAAGTAGATAAACGATAACAATATATATAATAATCTACAAAAAAATCATAACTTACCACGGCCAAGTCTTTCTCTGCATTAGCAATAGTGACAAGTTTCTTGTCTCTATTCCAATTATTGTAGTAATAGTGTGCCTCAAAGACAAATTAGCCAATCTATTAAGCATTATAGTCAAAACTTTATCAGTATTGTAAATATTATTGGTGACTACATTACCAAATTGTGCTTGAGCAAGTAAAGCATCAATCATCACCGGTTCATTTTTAATCAATGAAAAAAGTCTTTCTCTATGTTCAAAATTATGATATCTATCATTAATTTATTTTATCAAATATTTCGCTCTGATCTCCCAAATCTTTAGCTCCTTAATGTCAGGAATAAAATTTTCCATCACAATGGTTTGTAGCATTATCACACAAGGATGTCTACTGAAAATTTGGTCTTCACATCATCATCCAAGTTTTCCTCCCCAGTTGGGGAAGGAGGATCTGAAGAGGATGGTTGTTGTGGCACTTGCACCTCCTTACGTGCAGATTGAGTGAGATCTTTGGTATGCTTCCCTAACACTTTGCAATGTCATAAATGTTATCAAAACTAAGATACTCCTCATCCATATCGATATTATTTAAAACAGAAGTTCCTCTAGCACTTTGCACGCCGCCAATTGAAAAATTGGGGAACTCTGATGTTGTGAAATTATACGTCCCCCTTCTCATTCTAGGGAACACAATCCTCTTTCCCCTACCATAAGATGGAAGGGGAGGTCAGACTGATGTACTCCTTAAGCGTTGAGCTGGAGTAGTGGGGTTGATTGTGGTCATGGATTGATTTTGAGATTCTATTTGCAAAATATCTCGTGAGCATAGATACTTTAAAAATATCATATTCAGTATGTTGAAATTATGAAGACAAACAAGCGAACAAAGAAGAACTTCAAATTAATAAGAATGAAATAAATCAAGATTTCTTACTTTGTGAACTATGGCATTGGTTGGAAGTGGGTGGTGGCACTACAAAACCTGAATTTAGTGAAAAATCAATTAAAAAGAATGATAAGTTCCTAAAAGAAAGATTAATATAAATAAAATTTAATTCACTATTTATTATTTACTTAGTACCAAAATTGAAGGGCTTAGGTGATGAAATGGTGCAGACTCAATCTCTTCTTTCTCGATTATGTATTTAATGTATGCACTAATATGAGCAGACACCATGTGTCTTGGGTTCGTTGACATGACTGGACAAGGTGCACATTACGATAATGAAATATGTCATTATCAAGAATCAAATATTCGATTGTCTTTATTCTTTACAAAAAATTAATCAAAATTAAAATGATAAATTAATTATAGATAAATTAATCCATCTATGTTGTTGGCTTCTAGTGATAGCCATAGATTCATCATTCATTGTGACATCAATTGGATTGTTGTCATCGGACCCCCTCGAGCCTAACAGGGTTGTGTGTGTGAAGTTCCGCATTATGGTGATCCATTGTTTCGTTTGCTTTGACATGTTCAAAATAGAGTTACAAATTATAAATTTATTTAAAAATGATTTTGTTTTTGAAAAGAATCAAGATAGAATGCTTTTAAAACAAAATAATCACCAATTATTGGTCCAGAGATATTCCATGTTTATCTGTCTTCTTGTGTAGAGCATTTGGAATAGTTGTTGATTTGATTCCGTAAAACCCTCATAATAGAAAGCAAGAATAAAATAAGAAGAAGAAATAAATGCAGAAGGATTCAATTTGAAAGTTCAGAACAAATCCTTGATGAAATAAATGTGCACCAATCAAATCTAACATTGGAAATGGTTTGGAGAAGGTAGTACAGTTTCAAATAAGGAATGTCAATGTATCTTCCCTGTAACATGATGTGGGATTGGAAAAATTACACCATGGCCAAGAGAAATGGGTCTTTGATAGATTGTGTGTTAATCCCTCTTTTAGAGGGATTATTAACCTCAGCCTCAACAAAAATATCATAATGAGACTCTAAAATTTTCTTTTTCTCATTAGGTAGAATAGATTTGGTGGTTACAAGAAATGTGTTTTGATGGGGTAGGCATGTTAGATGATGAATATCATCAGGTGTTATTCTGATGACAAATTGGTGGGATGGTAATGCAACGGTGAAAGTGTCATCAGAATTATTATATATTTTCATTAAATTATTTAATAACTTGTGTTCTATCTGATATTGGGGCATGTAAATAATTCCATAGAACCCTGAGCTACCAATCCAATCAGATTGACTAATTATTTGAGGGTCTTCCAGTATTTGTAGTAACTACGGATACAAATTGTTTCGTAAACATAAGAATTTGTTTTAATGGAATTTTTCTTGGTGCCATTATTCTTGAATATTGAATCCTTGATGTTTTAATTCTTTGAAAAAAGAAGTGTTGGTAAATGGCATATAACTGTATACGAGGATCATAGAAAAAATGGTGTGGCTAACTTTGCTAATCTGGAAGTGGACAAGAAGGTTGGAACTCGAAAAGAAGGTTGGAACTATCTCGAAAATTCTATCTCGGAGAAACCTGCAAGTGAAAATGGGACAAAATGAATGGGGATGGGTATATATATATATATATATATATATATATATATATGCAAGGAAAGGGTCGTGGGCCGGGCCATCCGATTGAGGATGGAAGACATGTGGCCTAGGGGAAACCAAATGATAGTAAAATTGTGAGTTCATGCAAACAATGATGCATAGAAATGTGTTGGCAATGTCGAATGGTAATTGAAAAGTGTTACTTGGGCACCATCATTAAATTGTGGGTAAACATTAAGAATAGAAGGCATCCTGTACCATCTGAGAATACAATAGTAATGTCGAACGAAAGTGAAAATATCTTCTTAGATGACAATGCTTAGCTAAAAAGCTACCGTCTGGGAACAACTTAACCCAATGAAAGTTTGTTCTGAACACCAATAAGGTATTTTCATTTGGGAATGTAATGTAAACAATGTGTTTTCGTTTGGGAACAGTGGATTTTGTTGTCAGCCGGCAACAATGTTTTATCATCCAGAACAAGTGAATTTTATTATTGGTTAGTAACAAGTGGATTATGTTATCATTTCGTAGTAATCTATACATTTCGTATAGTAACATTACATATGTGTTAACTGGTAACAAACCAAAAATGACTTCCACCACCGGTGATTTAAAAAAACATCGATTCACCACCATTACGAAACCCACATTTCCTACATTCACCAATAATGAGAATTTCCTTTTCGTCAAATTATCTACCCAATATATAATATTTTTTTAGAGGGGGTCTTTAAATGAACCCTGTGTAATGAATACCTAAACTATACTAAATCAAATCATTATGATTTTTTAAAAATTTGAATACGTAATGTGTGTTTTGTAATTGGGAAGACAGAACATCACTATCGAGAAAAAGCAATCACAAGAACAAGAATGAAAAATCCACAAAAATTATCCAGAGAGACATATAAGGGCTAAAAGGGAACTTGTTTAAGAGAAATGATACAAGCGCTAGGGCGAAACAAAAATTATGTTTTTAGAAAGAATAAAAATTGTGAATGGGGTTGAAGTTTATTTTGTTAGGGAAGAACAAAAAGTATGTTTTTAGAAAGAAATAGGTGGTTTGACAAGGAAATGAAAAAGAACTGTAAAGTCACCGGAGGGGAAGACAGGGGCTAGAATTCTATGCAAAAAAAAGAAATAGGAAAAGACAGAGCAACTAAAAGTTCCCAAAATCAACAAAGGTACACATACACTATAATAGATGCTTTTGATAAATACCTTTTTAGTAGTATTAGAAATTATTTCATGCTTGATGATTTCTATGAAACCTTTGTCTCCTCTCTCAAACAAACTATCTGCAAAATTTTATATGCAGCCTCTTTTTCTTAGCTCCTTTTAGTTCATCCTTTGTGTGTCTCCTACTCTACAATCGAGATTTATAAAAACGGCTAGGATTTGTCAACTTAGACCTGCAATATTTCTGCAATCTCTTTTTCTTACCTCCTTTGTGTGTCTACTCTATAAATGATATTATAATTTTTGCCTCAATATTCCCTTATAAAAATGGTTGGGATTCATGCACTCGGACTTGTAATCTACTTCCTTCTTGTATTGTATTCTTATTTCTAGATCTTCTTTTCTACGATGCCAAAAAAAAGAAACCCTAATCAATATTTCTCTGAGGTATTTAATAGTTTGTATTGATACATTCCATAAAAGAAATTTTGAAAACAAAAAAGTGCGAGATATAAAATTTTGAATTTCCCCCTCATTAAGCAAAAGTGTAAGATATTGAAATTTCAAATATTCACATTTACTTCGTGGGGATTTCACAATTCAAAATGTGGGATAAGGGGAAAAAAATTATAAAATTTTCTTTTGAAACTAGTGAGACATCGAAAAATATTAATATAAGCATAATAAAAAATATATTATAAGAAAACAAAAGTAAAAAATTATAAACATAGTTTTAAAGTGTAATAGAGTAATATATGCACATTTATTATTATTTTTATTGAAATCAAATTCAAGATTGTTAGATATAGTGTGCACTAATTTAAAATAATTATTCAAATAAAATGTGCCACGTGGAAAGTTTGAACCAGATAGTTAGGAAACAATATAATTGACACATTTATTAAGAAATTTATATTTAAAGAAACACCTATAAAATACTTTTAACCTATAAAAATATGCCATATTATTATGTAAATAACACCCACTAAAATGATGACACGTGGCATGAAATTTCTAATATATCTTGTGTTTGTCTATATTTTGGTGTTAGTTACATTTTACACTAGCAAAACTAAAACATAATTTTCTACTTCACATGTATTTCACATCAACTTATATATAGGAATGAACTTAGTAACCGCTAAGCTCCATTACTATGATTTTTTATTCCAACACTGGATTTAAAATAATAAATCCTTAGGTATTAGCGGACGCTAAGTTATTCCTTTTAATAGGTGTTAATGAACAACTCTTCATATCTTATGTTGTCCATTTATTTTTCAAGGAGAAGCCTAACAATACTGCTAGCCTCTATAATTCCTAGGATTCCTTTCCAACAATGTAAAAAATTGTAGACACCTAAAATCCACTTCCGTATTTTTAATGCTAAGGTGGTACTCATTACCCTCTATTTCTATCATTTATGTTATAATTAGTGATTTCCACTAATTAACTAATGTTTCCTCTATTTTGGTCAATTAACAACACTTCATTAATTAACTAGTTTCTATCACATTTTGGATGTCAATTAACGACACTCTATTAGTTATAATCTTCTGCAAATCAAAAAATTAGCTATTATTATCCAATTAATCCTATTTACCCTTGTATTTAATAAATAAACCCTTTTGTTGGTTAAAAACTTTTCTTCCAACCAATCAAAATCACCCTAATCACTTCAAATAGCCTAAAAATCTTATTCTAGCCTATTAATTAGTCTTATTTGATTAATTAATACCATTTCCAACTCCCATGAGTTGTACATCCTTTGTTAATTCTTCTTAACAAGATTATCTTTTGTATTTCTACTTTGGGCTTTGTCCCACATGCACCAAGTTTCAATCTTTCCCCAAATAGAAAGATTTAAAAAGGACCAAGCTCCTACCTTTACACCTTACACCTTGGTATTCACACCAAAAACCATACTTTGAATAGTATCTTATATAAAACATATGATCAAGAGCCTTACTCCATTGATGGAATAGCTTGCATCCCCATTTGCATCCATTTCTTCAAGCTTGGTTAGTAAGAGAAGATATAAACATGGCCTTGTAGCCATTTTATTGAGATCTCTTCACCATTAATGAAGTAGCAACACACATTTTGATTGCTTGTAATCTTCGTAGGTTCAATTTAAGTAGAAATCATTTACTAAGTAGATATGATTTGAAATTAGATGAGTAATCATGTTTAATTATTTGTAAGAATTTCAATAATCTAATATCATGATGGTTCATTGATAAATTTAAGCTTAGCTCTAGACTACTAGGTGTTATTATTTTTAGTTAGCTATTGCAAAATTTTATCATGTTCACAAAAACTATCGAAAACTTTGGATCGCTAGTATTTTTCATTATTTATAATCATATCATATTAGATATACAATCCCAAGCAGAGCCAAGGACTGCACTACATACCCACGAGAGGGATCATGCCTTATATATTTCTCATAAGATATATTGTGTCTAACACATAATTCATATAGGTTTGTATTAAGGAAAACGCTTGGTGATCGTTAAGCTTGAATACTTGTTGAAAGGAATGGTTTGGCGGCTGCTAGGCTCAATAGTTTTTTATTTTGAAAATAGTAATCGAATAACAAATCATAGTAATAGATATTAGTGGTCACTAGGAATTTTCCTTTATATATTTTGATGATAAATATGTGTGTAATGGACATTTTTACTCTTGAAGGCTATGGAGGGATTTTCCTAGTCGGGAAGAAATATGTTTATTAAAAAAGTTTACAGGGTGCTCATACAACATCATGTGTAGAGACATGTCGTCTTGAATGTTGTTGAGGTAAGCTGCATTGGGTATAATACCATTACATCCTAAAGGATGGATTTAAAGTTTAGTTATGTTTTTTTCATTGTAAAAATATTTTCTCGGATTACCGATCGCTAAGATCACACCTTTGCATATTTTCTTTGTTATACACATTTGTGTGTATCAAATAAAATGCTTAGCAGCCACAAAGCTCCATTACTTATTGAAACAAATGGCTTAGCTTCCGCTAGGCTCAACAGTTTCTTATTTTTTAAAATAGAGATTAAATAAAAATAATAGCAATAGATCTTAGTGGATCTTAAGCCTTTTCCTTTAGTTATTTCAGTGGTAAATATGTGTGTAATGTACATTGTGTAATCTTGAAGGTCGTGGATGGTTTTCCCAAGATAGGAAAAAAGATGATTCTTAACAAAATATTCGGTTACTAGTACAACATCATGATGTAGAGAAATGTCATATTAAATATTGCTGAGGTAAGCGAGAATTTGTATAATATGATTGTATCCTATCACTCGAATTAAAATGCGCTTAGGATTTTGTGGTTTTTAACACTCTTTTCTTAGTTTAACAAATGCTAGGGTTAGACCTATGCATTTGTTCTTCGTAATACACATCAGTTTGTATCAAATAAAATGCTTACTAACTACTAAGCTAGATTATTTATTGAAATAAATGGCTTAGTGACCGCTAGGCTCAACATTTTTATTTTCAAAATAGCAATCAAATAACTAATCAAATGCACATAATCCATATTAATCTCACTTTGCATGTTTCTTAATTTTAACTTTGAAGAAAGAATCACATCTTGGGTGTCAACTCATTGCATGTTTCTTAATATCTAGATGGTTGTGCATAGTGTTTGATAGTTTGAGTGTAAGACAATGAAGTTAACTATTACTTGACCTCATAAAATCAGATAAAATTAAAGATAACTTTAAAGAAATAATGAAAACTAATCAAACACACATATGAAATGTCTCACACATGATTAAAAACTTTATATGAGCTGATTTTTTATGAGTAAACCCTATAAGCTTACCAAAAAGTGCATTATGTAGATAATGGTGTATAATCAATTACATCCCTATAATATTTACATTTATGTAGATAGGAATAAGAATCAACAGATCCTCCTCCCACTCAAGCTTCGAATGGATGAGATGTCTATGATTTCAATCACCTCCACCTCTATAGACCCAACATCAAACATCTCAGTGAATTTACTAGGAGCTTAGCCCAACCTTGAAAAATAGTTGATAATACACCTCTAATGCCAAGCCACACGAATCCCCCACCAACACGAAGGCATGGAGAGCGGAACACATGGGGACAATAAATCTAGAAAATTATTTGAAGGACATCGGGTTCTTTTTGTTGATAGAAATTAATCACCGATTCAATGAAGGAATTGAGAATTTCCACTCTCCTTCCTAATTTGACAAAAGTGTACCTATCCACTCAGTCCACTTGATGAGCTAAGTTAGTTGAGAACAAGGGCCACAAAGCAAGACATGCTTGCTCAACAACCATCTCCATACCCACTTTTTGTTTTGGATGAATCCATTTTCAACCCATATTCACTGCCTTACATTTATCGATTAATGATCATAATGTTCTCAATAAACTTAGCAGCTATTTCTGAATTTACCTGGCATGACTAGATAGCTACACATATTTCTCTCCGTAAATATTTTCAATGTCTGGCATAGATTGTCCAGAATCTATGGAAAATATTAAACTTAGCCTATTATTCAAAATACTAGAATAAAATGTCATCTCACTATCTAAACTGGAAAACAAAAGAAGTAGAAGCATGGGAGACTCAATTGCCCAAAAACATAAGGAAAAATATGAAAATAGAAATCTGGATAACCCATTAAAAATGACCTCTATGCTTGAGCACGCGTGAGAACAAACCTTAATCACTAAATGGAAGAACGAGTGAGATTAATGATACAATCTAATCCAATATTTCACACTTGACCATTTCCAATCCATTAAGGACATTATGATTAATATTAATTAATACCCTCATGGAAAATATGATTAATATTCCACTCTTAAAAAACATGAATAAAATTTAACATAAACACAAATGAAATAATGAAATTCACAAAAGCATCATTGCACTTTTAATTATCGTCGATCTATATGTATCAATGATGTGGACATTGAAGTACCATCAATCTACTTGTCACCTTTCCCATTGTATGAAAATAATTTCATAGCCAACACTAATCACATAACCATAGTCATAACCATAGTCATAAACATCAAAGCACGTTAATAACATAGCCACATTCATAAATCTAAGAATACTCATCAACATGGAAAAAATAATATAGATTTCCAAATACGATGTGCTCATGAACATGCCCATCATGAAAAATCAGGACCGGTTAATCCTTTTCTTCATGACATAGGAATGAGCGAGCCTTCAGATCATGATCATATCCTTCATTTCTCTGCTAAAGATAAAACTCTTGGTTATGGATTAGAAGTAATTGCTTAGCGACCACTAAGATCTATTACTTATTAGAAGGAATGGTTTAGCTTCCGCTAAGGTCTGATGTTTCTTATTTTGAAAATATCAATTGAATAGAAAATCATAGTAAAATAGCTTAGTGATCACTATATTATTATGATTTATAAATCTAATGAGAAATATGTGTGTAATGACTATTTCAAACTCGGAAGTCGATGATAAATTATGGATATGTCAATCCACAAAGATATAAAATATTGTGGAATTTTAACATATGTTGATGGAAGTATTCAATCAAAAACTCACCCAAAATATTGTGGATGATTCCATGCTCCCAAGCAACGTAAATAAATTTTAATGGTAACATGGAGTTGCATATTAAAATCATGCGGAATGAGTGTGGTTGTAATGGTAAGGTGACTAGTTGTCTTCATTTCGTTAAATTTTGAGCAACTCAGACCTTCCCCACAACACCCATAGTGCTTGTTAGTTTTATTTCCAAACCAATGTCTTTTCTATAAATTTCCAAGGCTTTTCAAAATCTATAAGTTTGTTTAACAATAACATATTGTTCTAGTGACTTTGGCACGCATATTGTTCTAGTGACCCTTGCACGCATAGCATTCAAATAACATGCATAAATTTCCTCATTTAAATAGTCCATGTCCAAGTCATTAATGTAGGTGAGAGTTTTTATATACACTTCACTTTCTCATTATTCATGATATTGAATTTGTGTTGTGGGTGGTGGTGCCTATGTTTTACATGAGGGACATTTTAAGTGCATTTTAGAAGATTCTATGCAGCCATTAATCTCAAATGTTCGTTAAGTTGCATCAACGCAATAAAACGAATATTGATCTTAGCTTCCTTTAGGATTAGAATATCATGTTTGAATATGAAAAAATTGACATAGCGAGGAGAGATTTGGTGGGAATTGAGTATGGTCATAATCGAAATGTGATCAAGTTATCCAGTGTTTCATAAATGTTGTGCGAATTAAAACTTCTGAAAGATCATACGAGAGATCCAAATAAGTAATTCTCTTATAGTACTTCAAGCCATTAGGGAATTCTCTTTCCACCATCATTCCAGGGAGCTTTAGGCTCAACACTTTTTCATCGTCATTGTGTCAAGACTCAATTATGAAAAAAAATTCAAATGAAGCATTTGTTGTTATTCCCAAACTGGCACGTGAAAATGGAATCCTTTGGGTCTTTCAATTCCATTTTAGTGTCGGACAAGAATTTGATGTCATTTTTTGTAAACTTAGTCATGGCGGTGCATTATGACATGGAATTGAGCATATTAGCATCAGACTCAACACACAAATGTTTTTGTGGACATTTCTATCACTTTGGTCTTGTAATAGGAGGACTAGAAGATGGTTGGGTCTAACACCTAGCTAAATAATTATTCCTAATTCTCTCATTTTGTCTTAGGCGTGGGGTGTGCTATGGCTCGGGGTGAATCAGGGCATGGAACCAAAAATTAGCACACCAATGTTGTTTTTGGTCATGGCTATCACTTTTCCCTGTGACAAGAGGAACAAAAGGAAGCTTTGTCGAACACCTAGCTGTATGTTTTCCCAATTCCCTAGATTTATCTCAGGCGTGGGGGTACGTTATGGTTGGGAGTGCATTGTGGCATGATACCACCAGACTTAGCATGCATATGTTGTTTTTGGCCATGGTTATTACTTTGGCCTTGTGACAGAGGACTAGAAGGAGGTTGGGTTGAACACCTAGCTATATTTGTTCCCAATTCCCTAAATTTGTCTCAAAAGTGGGTGGTGCACTATGAATGGGGGTGCATTGTGGTATGGTACCAACAAACTTAGCATGTTAATGTTGTTTGTGTCCATGGGTATCACTTTGGCCTTGTGATAGGAGGACTAGAAGGAAGTTGGGTTAAACACCTAGCTATATTTGTTCCCAATTCTCTAAATCCATCTCCTCCCTATAATTTGCAACATTTTTCTCCTAAACAACAAGATTTAATACATAAATAATATGTGGCAAAGTGAGGGGATGGGTCACTGGTTCTAAAATATACCTTATTTTTTTATGTAGATCCCTTCGTGTGTTGTTTCGATGGAAAATTCATGCTTTCTTTGGTCGCGACTCACCCTTTCACCTCGCTTCCGCACCGTGTGATGCATGCCCGATGTGTGACCCACATAGACAAATATGAGAATGAGAAATGGGAACAGGATGCTTCCAACTTCCATAGACTACCCTTCCCAGTCAACACGAGATGCTTCCAACTTTTATAGACTACCCTTCCAATTTCTAATTTCCACACCTTGTTTTCTCAACCACTGCTAAATTAAATTAGAGGAGATATCGATTGGCTACGTAAGTATGTCAACTATGTAGATAGAGGAGAGGAAAGGAAAAACTTAACCTTCTGATTTGGTTGACTTTTCGAAGCGTAAGTGTAAACACAAAATCACGCACATACTAATATATTACTATGTCAACAAGTATGTTGTTTATGTATGGATCTTGAGTGAGAAAATTATTCACTGGTGATACAATCCCTTATTCATCCCCTTTTTCATTGACTTCTTTTGAATTATTCTTTTATATTTGTTGCTTCATTTACATCTGTCACTCCCACACTTCTTTCTAGTCAGGTCATAGGGATCCCTGTCTGTCATTATTTTCACATTTGTTGTCATTTTCTCCAAGACACTAGCTCTTGACTTGGACACTATCGCCCGTGCACTTGTGTTTGGATCTGGGCACTCTGTCCTTCTTAATTCTTCTTTTTATTTTGACAGTTATGGTCATCATTTTCAGTTATATCACCCTTATCCCGAGGTCCTATTCAACATGTCATGTCACTAGAGTCAAAATTCAAACAAGAGATCCCTATATATACACAACATACATACCATTATAAGGGGGCTGTAAATTATCAAGGGCTATCTATCTACATACTATCAAAGGGACTACATTCTCTAGGTTGATTATTCTGCATACACTTTATAGGAAGGGGAAGTTCTCAATTCCATCGACACATTTACATTCTACTTAGTTGTAGCCCATTATCTTAGCATCATCGGCATGAGGGAAAACTAAGGATAGTATCATACACACAAGCACATAAAACTACATAGAGTCCGAGATGAAGTGTAGTGCTCAGTCATAAGTTCACTCTATCGAGTGACTTATGGGGTCATTTGACTCCCCATTTGCATCTTTCTTATTTAGGATTTGATGTTTTTTTAGGTTATGTAGGTGAATATTATTTTTCAAATTACATGTGAATTTGGCGATCATATAGCGACATAAAGGAAATCAAGAGAAAATGTTAGCGACACTTGCACGATACCAAAAATTTCAAGATATGAGTTCCTACATAGTCACAGGCACCCAAATAAGGTCCCCGACGCCTAGGCACCCCAACCCTAGTCCAGGCTCCGGTCCATTCATATCCGATACTCTACAATTTTCTAAGCGGAGTTGTGAAATTTTATCATTCTTCTATCACATACCACTTCGTGATTCAGAAAATATCAACTACGTCACTCTTCTCTCTTTCTTACACTTATGGTTTTCTATTTCATTAGGTTATATAATTGTATTTGTATCATTTGTTTAACATGTGTGAATATATAATTTTAGATTTAATAATTCTATATTTGTTAAATCATTTGGTGAACTCCGTCTATAGTCAAACTTGTTGCATGGTTGAAATGACTAAGTACATGCCGCACAAGGATATAGGGTGTGTAAGTCGAGCATGAATGGGTGCACATATTTAGTATTGGATGGATTTCGGAGGTTCGCACTTGAGCATGGAACCTTGGGAATTATCTGATTTTTTGAACCACGGGCTAAAAATATAAAAGCAAAGTTACAATGTTCATTAAGAAATAATTCAAAACTAGATAAAAGCAAAGATACTTGGTGGCCAAGGAAATTATCATTTGGGGAAAATCACATGTAGATCGAAGATAAAATAGCTTGCATATATTGAGCTAATAATAGCATCAAATAGAATTTTATTTATAGGATAGTCTATTATTGGCAACGAGTTTTAAAAACATGGTTCTTTTTGGGATGCAATGCATGTAATGTATGCATGGCTATTTTGAGCATAAAGTCTATTTTGAGAATGCATGGGAGATGATGGGAAATTCCCCACCCCCATATATATATGATGTACATCTTTGTTTTAACATCACGTATTCGTTTTGACATCCGGAAATCTTTGTATGTAGCTATGGTTTAGGATCTGTTCGTGCATGATCCAATGTTTTGGCATATTGATCGATATGTATTTATCTTCTATGATGTATTACCTTTTTCTTTAATGGATAATTGTGGGTGGATTATGATCATTGATGTGTCTGAATATGGAGATGTGTTCTTACAGTTGATCTTAGTCATGGTTATTTGATATGTTTCCTATTATGTGTGTTTCAATTGATAATATGTACTATTTTAGTATGACTAAATGAGTACTTGGTTAAATATTATCATGTATCTTCATGTAAACATATTGTTAAGCAAATACAAAGGAGGGACACGTAGCTTTGTGCACTTTGGGTGAGCATTCACCCTTGCTTAAATAAGGTGCTAGCGTGCACAACTTATTATTGGGAAATAAAAGACTACATTTTGGTTTTGTTTCCGAGACCTCTTTTCAAATGTGCTTTTAGGATATTGCTTGTAGATGGCATATCGGTTAACTCGGAGAGCATTGAAAGTTGGGTAGAGGACGAACAAGATAAGTTTACACAGGTATAGTCTGGGGTCCGATTCCAATTCACAAAATTGGGTGGAAGATAATATTTATCATGAGCTCTATGAAACGTTCTTCATCTTCTTTCTAGTAGAATTATACGAGTGGTTGGCGCTTATGCATTAAGGAAGCATTAGGGTCCTAGACCGAGAATGTTGGACACAAGAGGCGGACTAGACTCTTTTTGATGCAGATGTGGAGTGGACTAGAGTTGTAGATCGTTGGTGGGTTGGAGTGTTGTGCAATTATACATTAGAGTATGTTATTTCTACTTATTTCTGTCCATAGGAGGCTGAGTTTTGGTTCTTGTGTGATCCCATAGGATCTTACTTACGCATTATGCATTTAGAGATTAATATATTGATTATCGAAAACAAAATGAGGGGTGAAACAATGGGGATAAGATGAATGGTAGAGGAAAGTTTTCTTGAGGATCTTGTTACACTTTCAAATCCCCTTATCATTATCAATGATATTTCCCTTAGAATATACCTTTCTCATGGTGTGGGAAGCAACATAAGCTAGAGGATTTCCCAGACCTATATGAACACATGAGTAAGAACAATAAGAAATACAAATGTGTAGGGTTTATCAAGGTGTAATGCGTGAATGTGGATCAATGGATGCCTAATAATATGCTTGATCCAAGGTTATAACCCCTTTTGGTTACAACACATCCAAGGCAACACACACGCGTGAGCCCATGAAGGCTAATCCGCTCATCACAAGGGAGGAAGTGATACATATTAAGTATCCATATGCGACACACCTAAAGGAAGTATACCAAAAACTATTATATTCATTAGAGACCTACAAGGTGAAATACGGTGCTTAAAAGAACATATGCGAGATAGGGAATGTGCAAAGAGTTTTGAGCTCTCACAAAAGGATTTGGATGACTTGAAAGAGGTGTGTAAGATGTTGCACCAAGAAAATATCATCCCATTATTAGGAGAATGTCTTCCGAGAAGGTACCTTGTGCCACGGTCGAATGTGAGTGGTAGATACTTAATGCAAATCTACCATCTCATGACCATGAATTTGAAAAGGAGATCACACTTGATGCGGTATTGATGGTTTGCTAGTGTGTAATATTTTGATAGATACGAGGCATTGAGGTAAATGTGCTGACTCTGAAGCATGGAATAAAATGGGGAGGCCTATATTGCATCCATCTTCGAATGTGTTGTATATGGAAAAAAAAACTAAGGCTATTCTTATTGGGGTACTAAAGGATGCATCCATTATTATTCAAGGAGCCAAGTTTACTGGGACTTTGAGGTATTAGAGCTTTCCGAAGCAGATAGATTTCCAGCATTACTTAAACGGGCCTGGTTTTATGCGAATAATGTTGATTTGCGCTTTAACAAGAGATACATCAAATTTCGAACAAATACGAGAACATGATTATACCTTTGTTTGATAAAAAGGTGGAGCCTTATGTTGAGCCTTTTATTGAATGAGACCTTAATTGAATTTATGCACCGACCGTATGAGATCCAGAGTATTTGGAACCATCAAAAGAAGATTTACTTCAGTGGGAATATGCACAATTGGTAAGTGACACTACTAGTATTGATTGTGATAACTTGGTTCATGGAACGCACGAGATGGTTGGATGTGAAGTTAAGGGGTGAGTCACAAGGATGATCAGGTTGTGCATGGCTAGGTGTTTAGGCTCGGATCAGGTACCAAGATATATTGGTGAAGTAAATCCTGATACATTCTTGTGCACCGTGGAGACTCAGTGGCGAATGAAGGAGATAGAAGAAACATGTTATTTTATACCTTGTGTGGTATAACAACATGCTAATGGGAAACACATAGATATAACCTCTTAGAATGGAGAGAAGTGAGAATCACCTTTTCCACCAGGTTTACTCGAGTAATGTACCTATGCACATTTTGTGAATTTCATGGTAAGACTTCGGCTTCCCATCACATATATACTTGTGAGATGCTATGGGCGCAAGGCCAGGAGGATTTTCCACCATCCTTATGGGTACATAAGTTATACTCCACATCGCGCATATGCACATGTGACTCGGTATGTCCATGCTGAGCTAAAAAGGAAGACTCGCAAAACTAGCAAGAGATGATTGTGGTATGATTTAAACTTTTGATTACTTTTCTACTAAGCCTTCAGTCCATGAAGCATTATAGATCATGAAGTGCATCACATTGGGGGATAACGTAAAGGTGGAAGAGCTCATGCTTTAGAGCTTTTGGGAAATCTAATTCCGAGGCAAGCCTTAATTCCAAAGAGACAACAGAGGTATAGATGGGTTGTACCTGGAAGGAGAAAGAGAGGAAAGCTAGTGTACATGATTAATGATGAGGAAGTAGACCACCTGGATGTTAGCCACACTGAAGGTACATGTGAGGTCATGGATTATACATATGAGAAGGCACGCGCATACCATGCCCCCATGAAAACAAAGAAGGTGAATATTGGCACAGAGGATGAGCCTAAGGAAGAAATAATTGGGGATTACTAGTCAGAATAAGAAGTAGCCAAGATCATCGAGATTTTGTGTGACTTTTAGGATCTCTTTCCATGAGGTTACCATGAATTAAAAGGTGTGCATCCTTCTTTAGGTGAGATGAAGATAAAGTTGAAAGAAGGCACGCGCTTTAGTTAGGAAGAGGCCTTATAGGATGAATCCTAACCTGCAAGTGAATGTGAAGGAAGAATTTGATAAGATGATCAAGTCTTGAATAATTAAGCCAATTGAGGAATCTAAATGGGTAAGTCCCATGGTACTTGGCATCAAGAAGGATGGGTGGATCAAGATCTGTGTGGACTATAGAGAGTTGAATGCTTCATGTGTTATAGATCCCTTTCTCAAACCTTTTACCAAGGAAATTTTGGAAGGAGTAGTGATGTAAGAGCATCGGGATGGTTAGAATATCTTAGGTTCGCATAAAATTATTGTGTTCAATAATAACCTCCAAATGTATGTGGATGAGGGTTTTATTTGGTTTGGTCAAAGTAAAATTCGGTATAAAAGGGAATTTGATAGTAAAACTAATAAATTGAGTGTGTAAGAGAGTGAAATGGTTGTTATTATGCCTAATCAAGGCTATAATGAGGTGTAAAACAGTCTTGCATGAGTTGGTGGAGTATGTTAGGATGAGATCCATCCTATTTCTAAGTCTAGAGTGTGTTGAGATTTTCTAGGAATTGTTGGAGTAAACTTAGGAATCTTGTTTAGTGATGACTTTAGTCATTCAAATATAGGAGTAAGGTGGATCAATGGGAATAAGCCATGGAAGGCCATGGGAAATATGTAATGAAAGTATTCAAGATTGAATAAAGTCGGAGAAGCTATTTTGAAGGCTGTGAAATAAGATACTTTGCAATAATTAATGGTAGTGGAGTATTTTAAATTGAATAAAACGAGAAGGATCAAATTATAGAGAAGGATTATAAGAGAAGATGTAACATGCATGCACCATTTTGGTATTAGAGCTGAAGATCCTGATACTTCGAATGTAGTTGTTCAGAGATCCCACGAATTTTTCAAGCTAATTTCTTCGCATAGACGAGTACAAATTTGAAATTTTGAAATTGGTATAACTGTTACAGTTGACTATGAATAGAAGCGGTACGGATCAAATTACAGAGTTTTTTTACAAATTCAAGAAGTGAATAAGATTAGTCATAGTCAAATTGATTTCCCAAGCACTAAATTTTTTATTTTTTTAAAAAGGACCTCGAATTTGGTGCAAATCAAATTTTATAAAGGTTGGGTTGTGTAAGCCTGCAGCTAGGGCATTAAATCGAATTTTGCATCATTCTTTCAAATAGACCCACGAAAAATTCTAAAATTTTCAACCTGAGCCTGTCTAGAGGTCGCCTTTCATCTCCAAAAGGAAGCAAGTTGAATGGTGGTGTAAAGAAAGATAATTTTTATCAGAAATTCTAAGGAAGCGTTTACACGCTTGTGTTCAGGTTTTCGCAAAATTAATTTTGAAGGTCTGAGTTGTTAAGGAGAATAGAATTGAAGGTTTTGCGGTATGAATTTGTGGTAAATATGTTGAGCATATATTTCTATGAAGAATTTGCAGTCAGCAGAATAGTGAATAATAAGAACCATTTTAAATATTGAAAGGTTTAGGATTTAATTCGGTGAAACGAATTTATAATCGAGGGAAATAAATTGTTGAGTTGATAATTTCTGCTCGAATTTGAAGGTTGTGAACTGTTCTAAAAAGAATTAGGTTGAAAGATACTGAAATGAAGGAGAATAATTTAGCATAAATTTGGGGAAATCGTCCCAATACCATAGCCCACGTTTTTGTTTTACAAAATTGAATCAAATTCATAAATTTTAAATGTCTATATTCCTCAAGGAAGTCGTGGTAAGTGTTTAAACAATCAAATTGTGTGGAAATATACTCCTATCTGAGAAATATTATTTTTCAGAGCAGAGAATTATACTTCTATCTGAGAATTGCAGTTTTATTAGTACACAGAAGATAGGACAGAGGAAAAAAAAATTGAGTTTTCAAGAACTCCAAAGACGTATAAGGATTGTTCACATATGGCTTCAAGGATACAAGGGAAGAGTGAAATGGAGAAGCAGAGACAGATTAAGCTCCAACAAGAGACACAGTCCATTAGAGAGGACTTGGAAAAGGTGATGCAACAGATGCAAAAGAGTGTAATTCTCAAGTTACAGGGATGGAACCTTCACCTTAAGAAGGTTTTCAAGTGGCCAGTGCAAGAAATTTCCAAGAGAAGGAAGAAGAGAACAATTTTGAAGAATGAGAGAGAAGATATGTTGCTAGGAGGAGAGAAACATGGAGAGTTTCTTAGAGAGCAACCAAGGATGGAGTTACAAGTAGTGCAACCAGAGGGAGAGATGCCAGAAGAAGAGGCATCCATGGAGACCAGAGAGTCTAAAAAGATTTCTTCTAATTGTTTCTCTAAGTGGGTGATTGTAGGTACAAAGACCATAGAAGAAGAAGAATTTCTATTGGAGGCATTGAACCTTGAGGATGGAGGAACACCAAAGTATGAGTTTGTATACATAAGCATGGAGCAGTTGTAGGAAGAATTGAAATCCTTGGAGGAAGCCATACATCAAGCCAAGAGGAATCTTGAAGACAAGACAAGTGAAGAAGAAGTGGTAGAGGTATTCTTAGCCTCTCTTGATGCTGAAGACAATTACAACAAGCTACAAAAGAGTCAAATTTTGATGCATGCAGAGAAGCTGAATTTCAATGTTGAATATTTCCATTTCATTGATAAAGTGAAACTAGCTTATGAAGAGACCAAAGATGAACATGAGAAACAAATGGTGGTAGCACAAGTGAGGGAAGTCATCAAGTCTCACATTTGGGTACTTACCGACTTAGATGAGTTGATTACAAGTAGCCAGGAGGAACACAGGGCAGAGATGAAGAACATAGAAGAAGGACAAGAACAAAGCAAGAAGACCAAAATTATGAAGAAACAATACAAGTGCAGGTGTAGAGAGAAGCATGGAAGACAAAATATATGTGTAAGTCAAGTAAAGGAAACAAAAATGAACTAGAAGTCAAGGAAGAAGAAGAGCTATTTGAGTAGGAGCTCAAATTTTTCCCACCAGGGAGTCTGATGCAGGAGCATCAAGATGGTTAGAATATCTTAGGTTCACGTAAAATTATTGTGTTCATTAATAATCTCCAAATGTATGTGGATGAGTGTTTTATTTGGCTTAGTCAATGTAATAGTTAGTGTAAAAGGGAATTTGATAGTAAAACTAAGAAATTGAGTGTGTAAGAGAGTGAAATGGTTGTTATTATGCCTATAATGAGTTGTAAAACAGTCTTGCACAAGTTGGTGGAGTATGTTAGGATGAGATCCATCCTATTTCTATGTCTAGAGTGTGTTGATATTTTCTCGGGAATTTTTGGAGTCAACTTAGGAATCTGTTTAGTGATGACTTTAGTCATTCAAATATAGGAATAAGGTGGATCGATGGGAATAAGCCATTGAAGGCCATGGGAAATATGTAATAAAAGTATTTGAGATTGAATAAAGCCGAAAAAGCTATTTTGTAGGTTGTGAAATAAGATACTTTGCAATAATTAATGGTAGTGGAGTATTTTAAATTGAATAAGATGAGAACGATAAAATTATAAAGAAGGATTATAAGAGAAGATGTGACATAAATGCACCAAGTTGTTGGGCACGATGTATATTATTTTACATATGGTTTTTCAGGCTATCATCAGGTGCGCATCACAAATGAAGATCAAGAGGAGACAACTTTCACCACCAAGTGGGGAAGTTTTTCCTATACAACTATCATTTGCATTGAAAAATGTGCCATCCGTATTCTCGCACATTGTTGTGTAGGCCTTTTAAGATTTTATTCATAAGTTCTTGCAACTATATTTAAAAGATTTGATGGTATATGGTTTAGTCAAGGATCACTATAATAATCTCAGGATTATATTTGAGAGGTGCAAGAAGTTGAGCATATCTTTAAACATTAAGAAGTGTATCTTTTCTACACCCTTTGGCACTTTACTTGGACACATAATTTGCAAGGAAGGACTTTTGGTAGACCCAACTAAGATAGATGTCATTTTGGGATTGGAAGATCCTACCAATCGAGTGAAGTGCATGGAATTGTAGGACACACTCGGTTAATGCAGGAATTTTATCAAGGGGTATGCAAAGATTTATGTGCCCCTGGAAGAATTACTTAAAGCTAAAGGGAATTTTCATTTGGGTAAGGTGTAGTAGTAGGAATTCGAGACTTTGAAGGAAAGGTTAACTATTGCATCAATTTTGTGCTTTCCTTCATGGGATAAGTCATTTCATGTACACGTTTATGCCTCTGGCATGGAAATCGATGCAATTTTGGCACAACCTAGAGAAGTTAATGTGGATCATCCAATATGTTTTCCAAGTAGGAATTTGACACCCACATAGAAAAATCATACAAGAACGGAACGTGAAGCCTTGTCCATGATTTAAGTGCTTCACAAGTTCAAAGTACTTGTTGGCTACCCCAATTATTTTCCATATAGATCATATGGTGTTAAAGTACTTGTTAGTGCGAGAATCGAGCACACCCTAAATGCATGCAACTGATGGGTTGAGACTCAAAGTGTGATTGCACAACATGGAGCATCTCTCAAAGTGTGGGACCTTGCGAGTTGAGAGAGATCTCCAGATTAAGGTCGGTTCCTATTCCTTTGTTCAGGTGCATACAAATAGATTGCAGAGGATCTATTTTTAATCTACTCTATCTTTCCAAGGAGACAGGGTTAAAGAGATGCAAGGGAATAAACCTAAGCTAATGAGGTGATGCACCAAAGGAATGTTAGACACTCGTTTTGTAATTTAACACAGACCACGAAATGTAATACAAACACTATGCACGAGAAGACCAAAATGCAATCAGAGATCGAGGAGACAACAACGAATACATGAGAGGGTCGAGAAACATCCACAAGACATATATATTATTGCTCAAGAGTCGATACAGTATATTGTAGTGGCCAAGAAGCAAAACTTGCATTACAACCCAAAGGAGAGGTTAGAAAATCTCCACAAATCCTTCTATGAACAAAAGAAGAAGGGAGGGCGCAAAATATAGAAACGTCCAACCTTTTACAATGAGCCCTAACCCTTCCTTTATAGATTTGGCACAGAGGGAAGAAGGAGAGAGAGAGGTGGGAAAACTAGTTCGAAGCTCAACCACTATCATCAATGCCTCCTGCAAATCTACCCCAAATTTGTCGTGTCTACATCAATTACTTGTTTGGTGCCTCGAAGGAGGAAGAATGGCGGATCAAATCAAATCCGATCTGGTTGTTGGGAAAATATATCCTGTATTAATGGCATGAAGACATTTCTACATTGTTTCCCCACCTAACCTCTCCAAAATTAAAGTTACATATATTCATGGCATATGCAAGGTCGAGATCTTTCCAACGATGATAGATTTGTCAGATTTCAAGCACTTTGAGTCAAAAGATATGCCCATTTGAAATTTGAATTGGGTCCGTACAGAAATGGTGGCAACCAGTTGTCAAAATGGGTCTTTGGAAATTGGACATGTGGAGGGTTGGCACATGTCTGGGGACTACTTTTGGGTTTTAATTTTGAAGTTACATTGGGTAGACACATGGCATCTTCCGCAGCTTGCTCATGGTTTTGGCTCCTTTTATGTTTCCGACCAGCATGTGGAGACTTGTCCTTTTATTTTGAAATAGCGGCCGTGCACACCCTCCATTGATCTCTATTTTGACTATTCAACTCCGACCCCTGTCCCTTTTTTGGACATGTGGAGACTACTGGCACGTGACTTTTATTTGATCTGATATGAGTTAGGATGTAATTGTCCATCTTTTGATTGATTGTGATTCTAATGTTTAAAAGCTCTGAAATTCCTAACGAAGTGTGTTTGAAATTCAGTTTTGTAATAAAGTAGGTCTAATCGGTCAAAGAAATGAAGTATGTAGCATTCAACATGTTTTTGGTAGCATCTGTTCCAATACGGCTTAGTTCGGAACTTCCAAGCTAGTTCTGAACTCCATTACACATTCACAATTCATCACCTAGTTCCGAACTTTTGGACTTAGTTCCGAACTCCAGTATTTAGTTCCAAAATTTTCGGACTTAGTTCTGGAACTCCTGGGTATAGCTCCGAAACTCTCATGGTTTTGATCTTTAATGATTTCCTATGGTTCTGGAACTTCTCTGAAGTTCTGAACCGATGGAAGTTTATCTATTCTAACCACATCCGGTGATTTAGCATCAACGACCCTTTCAATCAGGAAAGGATGAGAATATTTCTAATCACAGATCCAGGGATAGTTATCTTACAATTGTCTAATCAGCCACAATCTGAGTCAACATCTATTCTGGGCATGATTCATTTCATCATAATCATAGAGACAACTATGATTGTAAATGTATATATAAGCAAACCTACAGTAGATAAATATATAGAAATGAAGATAGATATACATATAGAATAAGTAATACAAATCAAGTACATAGATCTAGTATGTTTTGTAATACCAAATGTTTTATCAATAAATAGCCATTCTTGTTTGAGAGAATTCTAAGTTGTTAAATCCTGATTCAAGGAGGAGCAAGGGCCCACTCCCCCAAGGACCAGGATATTCATCTATTTGGTATTTATATTTCCTAAGAAAATAGTTTAGATCTGTTAATTTGTATCATCTTTTAATTCTTCTAGTTAAACTTTGTTGTATACTTGTTCCTACAGGTGTCTAGATAGATTCTTATTCTTCTTGCAACCATTTTTAAGCACTCTAAGTTGTGTGTTTATTTCCAAAAGCAAGTGTGTTTATTTCCATTCTTTATTTCCAAAAGCAAGTGTGTTTATTTCCAAAAAAAGTGTGTTTCCTTTCCAAAAAAGTTTCAAAGTGTGTTTCCTTTCAAAGCAAAAAGTTTTCATAGTATGATTTAAATAAGGTTTTTACCAAGAAGTCCTTAAGACATTGAAAAGATCCCCTAAAAAATACAAAAATAACTACAATCAACTACTAGATCGATAGGATTATTCTTGTTGCATATAGCTTTAGACACACCCCTGGTTTGAATATGACATCAACAAGAAGTTGATTAAATGAAGGGAATAATGACACCCATCATTTTTGGTGCCATTTTTGGGGACACACTAGTTGGAATTTTCTAATTAGGTGTTAACAAGAGAAACAATCATACATCTAGTAGTTGAAGGATCTTCCCTACTATATCATAAAATTTATGAGTAGACCAAGAGACTCAAAGGGTAGATTCCTCCCAAAAACATCTTCACAAGAATTCATAACATCCTCTAGTCCAAATAAGGAAGTTGATCAAGAATTGGAGGCACCATCATCCCCTGTTATACAAGAAACAAAATTTCCACCTTTGGAATTCTTAGATCAGTCACCTGAAGGAAGTAGAACTTTTAGGAGAAGGATTATTTCTCAAGATCCATTTAGGGTGAGTTTTGATTCTCAATTGAGTAGTCAACCTCCTACTCCTGATTTTTCACCTTCCCCAAGGCATACCACATACCACATTGATTGGGAGAAAAATTCAAAAAATATTTTTAAAATGGCACGAGAACCTGAAAGAGAACCTGATAGGACCTTTACTTATCCAATCCAATTGGATGATGATGATACACCAATGAAAAATATCTCACCTGCACATTTACCCACATTTAGAGGGATGTCATCTGAAGACCCTTGACCAATTTCTGTTTGAGTTCAAGGTACTATGTCAGACCTATGACTACAAAATGGATAATCAAAAACTCAAGTTGTTTCCATCCACTCTGAAGGATGCAACAATGAGGTGGTTCATGGGATTACCATCCAACTCTATTACCACTTGGGCACAAATGGAAACTACCTTCCTAGACAAATACTAGGATTATTGTAGAGGGAGAAATAGGAAGGAAGAATTCTTCAAAATCAAGCAGAGGAGGATGAAAATATAGAAGACTATTTAGATAGATTCCTCTTTGTGAGCAAAAGGTGTGGATTTGTACTTCAAGAGGAGTTAAGTAAAACCATTTTTCTTAAGGGTTTGGATGATGAATCTAGGGAATCCCTTAACTTGATAGGAGGTGGAGACATTGATCAATTAAGGATGAATGAAATTAAGGAGATTTGTAGAAGCTATTCCAGAACAAGGGGTGGACCTAGAAAAGGAAAATCGGTGAAAAGTCTGAATCCAGATATGAACAAACTAATGGATGAGTTAGAAAACTTTAAAACAAACATTTTAGTTCAATTAACCTCTACTATGGATGGATTACAAGCTAAAGAAATGCCAAAACTGAACCATTGGCTATGTATTGTCCTAGATGCAGAAGAAGCATGCAATAAGAGACTGTCCTTTGGATAAAATGGAAGTATGTCTTATCTATGTGAATCTAAAGACCATGATACTGATGCTTGTTCTCTACTCCCAGTCATAAAGAATCAACTTAAACAAACCAATACATCATCCACAATAGAAGAATTGAATTTTGTTCAGAGACAACCTCACCAAGGGTAGTTTATGCCAAGATCAGTTCCTAATCCCTGGATGATGCCATGGGTTGCTCAGATACAAGACCACAAAATTGGGGACAACCACCTTGGGTACCTCAACCAACATGGAACCCTCAGATTGGGCAAGTCAAGCTTGGTATGCTCAGGGACATCAACAACCATGGGCTGGTCAAGGAAGTCCTTATGCTTGGTCACAACCTAGATGGAACCCTAGTAATTATGCTCAAGGAAAAACATATCCAAATCAGAATCAACAGCCATCATGGGATCCCCTACACAAATTCACAAACTGAGAATATAGTCCAAATGCAAATACCAACACAACCAGTAGCAAACCCAAGAAACAAACAAAAACAACTCTGTTTATGGAACAGAACCAGAAAAATCAGTTGATCTAAATGCCATGGATTGTAAGGATATTCAAACTAGATCCGGAAAAATAATTAGCAGTCCACCTATTATAATCACTGAAATGATAAAAGAAAATGAAACCCCTAGTACTATTGTTCCAAAAGAGGATATAAAAAGAAAAGAAAAGGAGCCAGATAGCGACACTACTGAGACTCCATTTCCAGAGAGATTTAAAGAAGCTATAGAAACCAAGGAGTCTAAATTGGTACAGAACTAAGGAAATTGAATATTGAAATACCATTATTATAAGCAATTAAGGACATTCCAGAATTGAACAAATTAATCAAAATGTTATGTTTGAAAAATCCTGGAAGGAAGAAACAATACCCCAAGACTATCAAAGTAGATGGGAAACTTGTTGATTTATTAGCAGGAAAACTTTTACTTCCCAAATACGAGATCCTGAAGTCCTATTATTTCTATCTCTATAGGGAATAAGGATATACATAACATTTTGGTAGATTTGGGAGTGGCTATAAATGTAATGACAATGGACACTTTGAAAACATTACCATTAATGGGTATACAACCTACTAATACCATATTACAGATGGTAGACCAGTCTGTAGCAAAAAACCAGAAGGGATTATTGAAGACGTGGTGGTTATGGTGGAGTCATGGGAATATCTAGTTGACTTCCTTATACTACAGCCAAAAGGTAAAACATTGGGTTATCCCATTATTTTGGGTAGACCATGGTTAGCTACAGTTGTTGCCTTAATTGATTGCATAGGTCAAGTGATATGACTATCTCGAATGGTAAGAACTCTAAGAAAATTTCCTTATATCCTTCTACACGACCTTTTATTGACAATCAAGAACAATTGTGGGTTGATTCTCCTGATACTAATAAGAAAAATTTTCTTCTTTGGCTATGATCACATTGCAGGATCACATAAGAGAAGTAGAAGAGATGATTAATCCACCATTGAATGAGCACCAGTTGTCCTCAAAGCAATCAAAATAGTTCTAAACCTATGACCACCATAGTTCCAGAACCTACAAACTTTGTTCCAAAACCACCACATTTAGTTCCGAACCACCACATTTAGTTCCACATTTATTTAGAACCACCATATTTAGTTCCGGAATCACAACAACAATGGTTCTCTGTGATTGAAAATAATTTCACTCCGAGGAACGAGATTTCTCATGGGGAGAGGAAGAATCAATAGCTTCAGTTTCAAATACATCAAGGAATGGTGAAGAATTTCTGGAAAGTAGCAGTGATGAAGAGTTTGACCTACAAAGAGATAAGTATCATAATTCTCCTTACTATCCTTTTTCTCAGTATTCTGTCTCAAGGAACTTTTGGAGATGTTGCTACATATCATATGTTGTTACCACATGCATGTCCACTAAATACTTTAATGGAACCCTTTCAACAAATCAGTTCATCACACATCGAACCAAGCATGTTGAGATTCAACCGGTAAAATTTTGAACATTAACAATTGGTTGAAGGATGATGAAGAAGCTAAATTGTTTGATGTTCTAAAAAATCATACTAAAGCTTTTTCTTGGGATTACAAAGACATGAAGGGAATTCACCCAAGTATCTACACTCATCACATCTATACTAAAAATGTTAAACCAGTTAGGCAACCTCAGAGAAGGATTAACCCAACCTTAAGGGATATAGTCAAACAAGAAATTGAAAACTATTACAAGTAGGTTTTATCTACCCTATCTCAGATAGTCAGTGGGTATCTCCTCTTGTAATTGTTCCTAAAAAGAATGGAAAATGGAGAATATGTGTTGACTATAGGGAACTGAACAAAGCCACACTAGAGATTATTTTCCCTTACCATTCATAGATCAAGTCCTAGACAACCTTTCAGGTAAACAATACTTTTCCTTCTTGGATGGCTTTAGTGGATACAATCAAATCAGAGTTGCTTGAAGATCAGACAAAACTACATTTACATGTCCATGGGGTACCTTTTCCTATAGGGTGTTACCATTTGGCTTATGCAATGCTCCTACAACTTTCTAGAGAGTTGTACTTGCAATCTTTGTTGATCTAACAAATGATTGTGTTGAGGTATATATGGATGACTTCACTATACACGGAGATACATTTGATGATGCTTTGAGAAATCTAGATAGAGTGTTAACAAGATGTGAACAACACAATCTGTCTCTTAGTCATGAAAAGTGTTTAATGATGGTTGATGAGGGGATTGTATTAGGACACCATATTTCAAAAAGAGGAATTCAGGTTGATCAAAACAAAATTAGGATCATTTCAGATTTACCTATTCCTCATACCCCCATAGATATCAAGTCATTTTTAGGACATGTTGGGTACTATAGGTGCTTTATCAAATATTTCAGTAAAATTGTGCCCCCATGTTTAATTTTCTAACCAAGGACTGTGAATTTCTTTGGGATGAAAGGTGTCAACATGCTTTTGAAGAAATTAAAGAAAAATTAATCACTACCCCAATATTGAGAGGACCTAATTGGGAAAATCCATTTCATATCCAAACAGATGCCTCAAATAATTCCATTGGTGCAGTTTTGGGACAAAAAGATGAAGAAGGAAAAATGTATGCTATTTATTATCTCAGTAAAAATCTTACTCCCACTAAAATAATTACACCACCACTGAAAAAGAATTTCTTGTTGTGATTTATGCAATCAATAAATTCAGACATTACATTACAGGGTACAAAATATTTGTACACAGATCATTCAACAATTAAATATTTAATGAACAAACCAGTGGTTGGAGGAAGAATAATTAGATGGTTATTACTTTTACAAGAATTTGATATTACTATTGTGGACAATCCAGGTAAATCTAATGTGGTAGCTGATTTTTTGTCAAGACTAACCACTACAGGGGAGCAAGATCAAGTCAAGGATAACTTTCCAGATGAACAACTATTTTTATTTCAGCAAGTTACACCATGGTTTGCTGATATGGAAAATTATCTTGCAACAGGAAGTTTCCTCCTTCTTTCACTAAGAAACAAATAAAGAAGTTAATCAAAACCAGTGCACAATTCAAATGGTTAAATGGAATGCTATTTAAATGTGGTCCTGATTTTGTTTTTACGTAGTGTGTAAGAGAAGATGAAATCTTTGACATCCTCTAAGCATGTCATGATGAACCAAGTGGAGGACACTATTCAGTGAAAAGAACAACTCATAAGATACTTGGCACTGGTTATTATTGGCCATCTCTGTACAAGGATGTGAAGAGATATATCAAGTGTGTGATCCTTGTCAAAGGATGGGACAACCAACTTTCACCAATGAAATGCCTCTTCAACCTCAAGTAGTGATTGAACCATTTGAGAGATGGGGATTGGATTTTTTTGGTCCCTTTAATCCTCCTTCACAAGGAAAGGAATATATTCTTGTGTGTACTGACTATGTGACAAAAATGGGTAGAAGTGCAGGCATTGACAAATGCCACTGAAGAAGCAGTTGTTGATTTCCTTTGGCACAAAATTATGGTAAAGTTTGGAGCACCAAGGAGCATAGTTTCATATCAGGGACCACAATTTATGTCTAATATGATCCAAGATTTCACAATGTATTACCAAATCAATCATAGGAAGTCATCTCCTTATCACCCACAATCAAATGGACAAGCTGAAGTAACAAACAGAGAATTGGAAAACATCCTTACCAAAATAGTTGAAGCTAGGAGAAAAGATTGGGTAAAGAGACTACCTGAAGCTATCTGGGCTTATAATACAACTTGGAAAACTACAACAAGGTTTTCACCATATGAGTTAGTCTATGGGAAAAATCCCTTGTTTCCCATTGAGTTTGAACTACAACATTGAGGACAATAGTTAAGGTGGGTATTGAGTTGGATGCAGCTCAAAAGGAAAGAATCCTTCAACTCAATGAATTGGATGAATTGAGGATGGAAGCACTTCAAGAAGACAGATAATCCAAGATCAAAGGAAGCAATGGCATGACACACATATCAAGAAAAGGAAATTCAAAGTAGGAGACTGGGCATTGTTGTTTGATTCTAAGTACCAACAATTCAAGGGAAAATTGAGAACCAGATGGTTGGGACCCTATCAAATTGAGAAGATATTCACAATGGTTCTATTCAGTTACTTCCCATTGATGGCAGTAGAAGAACACTCTTGGTCAATGGACATAGGCTAAAACTCTATAGGAAGCCTCCCACTAAGGATGAATTCTTGAGGAAGATTGAAGCAGACAAAGAATTTGATCATATGGAAGAACCCAGTTCTTCCAAAATGATCAAATAACTAGATGATAGATCCAAAATAAAGGGAAGAAAATGAAAACCAATAAATGGCATTCTCTTCCCCAAAAAAAAAAAAAAAAAAAAAAAAAATAAAAAAAAAAATCTCTCAGAGGTCAATTGAAAACCAGCAATGGCGGTTGATCTCCTCAAATGGCTAATTCAAATAAAAGGGAATTCTTTGGAATTCCAGCTGTCTTTTCTAACCATTTTTTTGTTCCACTTGTAGGAATGATGAGTCATCATAACAAAGGATTACATCATCAAGGATGGTAATTATATCTTTTAACTTATTTAGGGTTAGATTAAAAGTTTGCATGTGTGATTAGACTTGATTTAAAAGTTGGTATGATGAGTCATCTATTTATACATTATGATTAAAAGTGAGTAATCATGAAGATGATTTGGATGGAATAAGTGGTGGCATAGTTATCATGAGTAATCATTAGTGCAAAATCAAAAAATGAAATAGTTGCAGAAATTTTTTAGGGAGAAGCAACAAATTAGGCTTGTGTTCCACAATAAGAACAAAGGTTCCGTAGCTAAGAACAAAGGTTCCAGCAAAATAAAATCATCATTCAGCTAAGCAAGAAGAAGCCCCGTAAATGATTTGCACAAATCAAAGGAAATCAAATTTGAGTCGATATGGGGATTAAAAAGAAATCGGAACCAGAGGATGATTCCTAACTGCTCGCAGATGAAGAAGTGGCATCTATCTTTGAGCATGCAGGATGGCTAGAGTTCCTAAAAAAAATTTTCAAAGTATAATGATGAATTAGTAAGAGAATTCATCATAAACCTAGAGCAATCCAGGACAAAGGTTAGAAATATTTTTATTCCTTTTTCTATGAATACAATAAGTAATGTGTCTGGGTGCCAATTGTGCATGTCCCACATCCTAGCCAAAGGGACCTTGAAAGAACTAGTTGAAACCCTACTACAAGAAGGGGAAACTGAACCCCAATACATTTACAACACAAAGAAAATCATAAAAGGGGTCAGAAGGGCCAGTTTTCCCAAACCCTTTGATAGGGTAGCATTTTGGATAGTGAAGTATTTAACCTGTGATGGTCAATTTGGGTCCATAGGAAAAGAAGTCCTGAAGATGCTCATATATCTGAGATATGGAGCCACAAAACTAGAATACATAGTAAACCTTCCAGGGTTTCTTTTTTATTCTATCCAGACCATGGCCCAAAGGTATTCCTAGGGTGTTGGGACAATCAGGCATCACGGGTTAGTTCATTTGGTATGCCAACCATTTTCTATCAAAGAAAAATGGAGAAGAAATTTGGGAAAAGTTTCTTGGCAAGTTTAAGAAAAACCCTGATATTATCAGAGGACAATACCAACTCCATTTTCTCCTTCAACTAATTTGGAAATTGATGCCCCTGCAGAAGAACAAAAGGAAGTGGGAAGAGAGAATATACCAAAAAGAAGAAGATCTATGAGAAAGATCAAAACAACAGAACCTTCTGTGCCTTTGAAGGAAATTCCTTCTTCTGCAACGAGCTACAGGGGAGCTAATATCTATCTCTGATGGTGATAGTTCACCCAAGAGAAAGAAACAAAAGTAAGAAGAAGCTCTAGAAGGAAATCCACCATTGGCATGTTGAAATTCCCCAAAGAAGGAAAATTCATAAGAGGTCAAGGGAAATCCCAGAGGGAAGGAGTGAACAGGAAAAGATGGAAAAAGAAGTTGCTGATATTTTGGGCAGCATGGCCATGACTCCTCCTGAACCAAGCCAAGCTGAGATGGACAAAGGAGATGAGAGACTTGAGGAGCAGGATTTTCAAGAATTGGCTAAACCATCAACATTATCACATGAAGAAGAAGAGTTGGCATCCTGGAGATGAAAAGGTAAATTTCCTTTGATAGAAGAAGAATGCTCAACTCCCCAAGAAATTTCAGAGGAAGAAGAAAAACATCAAGTTAAACAGGCTTTGTTCTTGTCTAGAGCAGAGCTCATTATCAGGGAAAAGGATGAGGAATTGGATTTCCTCAAACTCAAATTAGAACAGAGGGAAATGCTCATTGGAGAGCTAACAACTCAACTTGTAGTTAGGACTGAGGAATTATCAGTAATTAAAAAATAGCTGATAGAGAAAGAGGAAGAATGTCAAACTTCCAGAAAATAGAATGTTGTGTCCACAGTCTCTCGCATGACTGAGTTAACTTATTTTCCACTCAAACAACTATGGAATGACACTTGCAGGGAACTCAAAGAAGCTAAAACATCCAATGAAGATTTGAAGACCAAGATGGAAGAAGAAAAGAAGGCAAGAAAAGAGTGGGAAGAAAAGTTTTATAAGGAAGAAGGAGACAAATATAAATGTCTTGCAAAAATACATATGGTCTGCATTATGAGTGAAAAATTGCTTGCCTGCAGGAGGCCCTCTCCTGCATATAGTGTGTTTTTAGAAGAACAATTCATTCATTGGTAGCTATCAAGGATTGCATGTGGACTTCCACATGAACTAAAAGATGAATCTTGAATTCATGACAACTTATTCTTTAGCCAGTCCTGAGCAAAAAATCTTCTATGTGAATTCTATCTTTGTAATCTGATGCTAGAAAAAAACACAAGATTTATGATCAATTTGTATGTGGGGGAAAGTCATCTCAATGCATTTGTCTCTGTTCTACAAAATCAGATTGCATGGAAGGAAAGGGATTCTGAGTTTTTATTGAAATCTAGCTCAACTGGTCTCTACATGAGGGCTCACTATGGTAAACCTTCTACCTTCTTCATACATTTTAGAACTCATGCCTTTGATGAACGATTCAAGATACATTATTTTTCCAGCTTACAAAAAGTATTGATACCTTTACCTCCTATGAGGAGGAGAAGTTTGAAGATATTTATGAGGGATGCTTGAAAAGGTGGGAACTTCTTACGGTTTCCTTGAGAAGAAGGGAAGTAATATCCCCTACAAATCTGATCTAGAGTTTAGAAAGAGCAAAAGCTTTATGCACAATAATTCCTCATATCAATGAGACCTACGGGAACATATGGATGGGAATGCAAACAAGGCCCCCTCTACTTCTCACCCCCATGTCTCCTTGGAAAAATAGAGAACCTCAAGATCCTACTCAATTTGAAGAGTGGCAAGAGGAAAATAGAAGTAGGAGCAGGGTATAATACCTCTAAGTTTAAGCATTGGGATATCCAGTTTCAGCCATTTGATCTGAGCAATCAAATGGAATGCAGAACATATAACCCCAATTTTGAAGAATAAATTTTGTAAAGGGACTTACAAACAAGTAAGTACGGGGGAAATGATGAGGCCAAAATATGCCCGTTAAATGTACAATAAATGATCTCATCTTACTCTCCTTTTTATTAAGTTTGATTGCATTTTGTGACTTTTATTTGATCTGATATGAGTTAGGATGTAATTTTTCTTTTGATTGATTGTGATTCTAACATTTAAAAGCTCTAAATTCCTAATGAAGTGTGTTTGAAATTTAGTTTTGTAATAAAGCAGGTCTAATCGTCAAGAAATGAAGTATGTAGCATTCAACATGTTTTCGGTAGCATCTGTTCCAATACGGCTTAGTTCTCGAACTTCCAAGCTAGTTCCAAACTCCATTACACATTCACAGGCTTCATCACCTAGTTCTGAACTTTCGACTTAGTTCTGGAACTCCAGTATTTAGTTCCAGAATTTTCGACTTAGTTCCAGAACTCCTGGGTATAGCTCCGAACTCTCACGGTTTTGATCTTTAACGATTTCCTATGGTTCTGAACTTCTCTGAAGTTCCGAACCGATGGAAGTTTATCTATTCTAACCACATCCGGTGATTTAGCATCAATGACCCTTTCAATCAGAAAGGATGAGAAGATTTCCGATCGCAGATCTAGGGATAGTTATCTTACAACTATGTCTGATCAGCCACAATCCGAGTCAACATCTATTCTGGCACGATTCAATTTCATCATAATCAGTAGAGACAACTATGATTGTAAATGTATATATAAGCAGACCTACAGTAGATAAATATATAGAAAGAGAAGAGATAGATATAGATATAGAATAAGTAATATAGATCAAAGTACATAGATCCAGTACATGTTTTGTAATACCGAATGTTTTATCAATAAATAGCCATTCCTTGTTTGAGAGAATTCTAAGTTGTTAAATCCTAATTCAAGGAGGAGCAAGGGCCCACTCCCCCAAGGACCAGGATATTCATCTATTTGGTATTTATATTTCCTAAGAAAATAGTTTAGATCTGTTAATTTTGTATCACTTTTAATTCTTCTAGTTAAACTCTATTGTATACTCATTCCTACAGGTGTCTAGATAGATTCTTATTCTTCTTACAACCATTTTTAAGCACTCTAAGTTGTGTGTTTTATTTCCAAAAGCAAGTGTGTTTATTTCCAAAGTGTGTTTTTCAAAAGTGTGTGTTCCTTTGAAAAGTTTCCATTAGCAAAGTGTGTTTCCTTTCAACAAAGCTTTCAGTGTGTTTCCTTTCAAAAAATTTTCATAGTATGATTTAAATAAGGTTTTTACCAAGAAGTCCTTAAGACATTGAAAAGATCCCCCAGAAAATACAAAAATAACTACATCATTTTGGGATCTTTGGTTACCAATTTTACTGGACAACTACTAACTACTAGATCATATTTTGGATTACTTCCTTGCATATAGCTTTAGACACACCCCTAAGACTTGAATATGACATCAACAGTTTGGATTAAATGAAGGGAATAACGACTACAAAGAAAAAATCATACATGCCTCAAATGAGACATGCGAGTGTGCAAAAGCACTTCATCTCTTGAAAAAAGTCTACTCCTACTCCGACACTAACCAGAGAGAAAGAAAATCTTAAACAAAGCCTGCCACAGGTAGGGAGAAATAGCTTTCTTTTCTAAAAAGGGGCAGCCATGTAAATGGTTTGTCACTTTGAATATGGATGCCTGGATGAGTGAAAAACTAACAATAAGTCGGTCCTCCACCCAAATCATCAAGGTATCAACATCAATGGAAAATACCTCCTCAATTTGATTTGCATTGGACTCCTGGAGCGTTAATGGTGACCCTTGGCACTTTGAGGCTCTTACTCATGCTTAGAAGCAAGCAAGACTGGTTTTGGCTTCTCCCTTTGCTCTAATGAAGCCAAGTATCTGATTGGGTGTGATTTGATCCCTTGAATCTGCCCACTACTCTGATATTTAACTCCAAAAATGGAGTCTTTTATGGACCTTCTTGGGTGGATGGTGTGAGAGAGATGATGACATCCTCTTTCTCTTTCCCTTCCTTCTCTTGTGAAGAACATGGAAGACTCATATCTTCCAATTTTGGTTCTAGAGAGCTGTTATGAAGCACATGTTGTTGTCCTTGAATATCCTCCTTTATGGCAGTAGGCTCATGTGCTTGGAAGGTGGATGATGGAGGATCAAATGATGTAATCTCCATGGGATCTTCTCCATCAAATCAATCCTCCAAGTCAAACAGATAATTTTTCTCCTTGTTGTCTTATTGCATGTGCTTGACCTCCTCCATGGTGTCCTCCTAATCTGCAACTTTCTCACCATGGTTCTCTTCATCCTCCAACATGAAGTTTGAAAGTTCAAACTCCTCTTCAACATTAGATATTGAAGGGGATGAAGTGGGAGGAAGAACTAAAGGTTCTTATGTAGCCTACTCCACACTTGGAGCCTCTAGAACTATATGGTCCTCCTCCATCATGGGTTCATCAATCAAATCAGGCCCTTGAAATGAAAGCAAAGAATATTCAATGATACTTTCTTCATTGAGTGGCTTTAACACTGATTTGATCTCTCCCAGCTGCTCCTCTTCAATGGGACTTAGAGTTGATTATTCCTCCTCTTTAACTGGTTGTGCAGCTTGGATTATATCAGCATTCTCTTGAGACAGACTGCCATTAGGGACATTGTATTTAGGGAAAAAAGACTATTGATCTTCTTCTTCTTGTTTTTATTCCTTCTTTTCTACAAACTCAGCCTCATCCACCACTGGCTCTTCAACCATGACCTCCTCTATTGGTTTTGCCATCAAGGGGATATTTGTAAACCAAAATCTGACAACCCAACTCTTCAAATCCTCTATCATTTTTTCTCTATTTGGTTTCTCCTTGACTGGTCTTTGGAATCTCTTCCCGATATGGAATTGGGAAGGCAAGAGGAGTGGTAGGTCGGGGTTCAACCAACTTTGCAATTGTTTATGGTGGGGAGGGAGGTGGAACTTCTTGTTTTTGAAGGGGATGAATTTTTGGAAGGGAAAATGGCAAAGGAACCGAGGGGGATGGGATATCAGGAGATGGAGAAAATAAATTAACACTTGGGGCAGCAGATGAGGGGCTTGACTCTTAATCATGCTGAAATGATAAAGTTTGAGAAAGAGAAAATGAAGAGCTAGGAGGTGGTGGACTTACCCATTGACAAGGTTGTCTCACACTTTTCTCATAAGCCTTAATGTCCTCAATCCACTGTGTAAGTTGAGGCAACACTTTAACCATGAAGTCAATCTTATCCCGAGTGTTGTAATGTTGTAATGTCTTGGAAAAGGGCCTCCCCATGGACAAGGTTCCCTATAACCAATCTTGAATGCCTTCATTTTTGCTATGGCCCTTGACTGAACCATGCCAACCTCCATTTTTTGAATCTTCTCCAGCAGATTAACTTCTTCCATTTGATTGTTGTCATTATATGCATACCCTTGTTCTTGATAAGCTCCATAGAAAAAACTGTTTCGGAAATTCTCATATGGATAAGCATGATTATCCTAGGTCTGATCATAATGCTGATCTAGAGGAGTTAGGAAATGCATTGGAGGTGGATTGCACTGTTGTTGCTGCAAGTGTGAGTTCCATGAAGGGAATGAAGTCATGATTGCACAACTTCATAAAATGGAAGAAAATGGGAGATATGGAAAGAGAAGTGAATGAAGATGGGTGGAAATGGATGGAAAAGATCTGAAACTTCAAAGATGGGGTTGTTGACCAGATAGAGTCACCAGATGTGCTTACTTGTGCCTAAAAAGCTAAACCTTAACAGGAACACACCAACCTACTAAGATGAAGTGGTAAGGTGCTTGGACTGTCCCACCGAGCATGCCAAAACAATTCATGCGAATCACAACACCCTTAAATGCTTGCAACCAGATGGGTTGAGACTCTCAGTGTGATTGCACAATATGGAGCATCTCTCAAAGTGTGGGACCTTGCGAGTTGAGAGAGATCTTTGGATTAAGGTCGGTTCTTATTCCTCTGTTCAGGTGCATACAAATAGATTGCAGAGGATCTATTTTTAATCTACTCTATCTTTCCAAGGAGACAGGGTTAAAGAAATGTCGGAAATAAACCTAAGATAATGAGGTAATGCACCAAAGGAATGTTAGACACTCATTTTGAAATTTAACAAAAACCACGAAATGTAATGCAAACACTATGCACAGAGATGACCAAAATGTAATCGAGAGATCGGGAGACAACAACGAATACATGAGAGGGTCGAGAAACATCCACAAACACATATATATTATTTCTCAGGAGTTGATACAATATATTGCAATGGCCAAGAAGAAAAACTTTCATTACAACCCAAAGGAGAGGTTAAAAAAGCTCCACAAATCCTTCTGTGAACAAAATAAGAAGGGAGGGCGCAAAACAGAAATGTCCAACCTTTTACAATGAGCCCCAACCCTTCCTTTATAGATTCGACATAGAGGGAAGAAGGAGAGAGAGAGAGATTCGAGAAAACTAGTTCAAAGATCAACCACTATCATCAATGCCTCCTATAAATCCACCCCAAATCTGTCATGTCTGCATCAATTACTTGTTTGGCACCTCGAAGGAGGAAGAACGGCAGATCAAATCGAATCCGATATGGTTATTGGGGCAAATGGATCCTGTATTAATGGCACAAAGACATTTCTTCATTTTTTCCCCACCTAACCTCTCCAAAATTAAAGTTTTAGATCTTCATGGCATAGATGAGGCCGAGATCTTTCCAACGGTGCCATATTTTTCAGATTTCAAGCACTAAGTCAAAAGATATGCCCATTTGAAATTTGAATCGGGTTCGTACAAAAATGGCGGAAACCAATTGTCAAAACAAGTCTTTGGAAATTGGACACGTGGAGGGTTGGCACATGTCTGGGGATAACTTTTGGGTTTTACTTTTGAAGTTGTGTTGGGCTAACACGTGGCATTTTATGTGGCTTGCTCAGTTTCCTCATGTTTTTGGCTAAGTCCTTTTGTTCGGTGGGGCCATACATCTGACTAGGGACACGTGGAGGCTTGGTACTTGTTTGGAAACCTTCCCCAACTCTAACTTTTGAAATAGTTTTGTGCTGACACTTAGCACCCTCCACTGGCCTGTCTCTGTTTTGACTATTCAACCCCAACCCTATCCCTTTTTGGATCAGGGACATGTGGAGAGTCCACACTCATTTGAAAACCTGCTTATAATTTTACCTTTGAAGGAGCGTCGGGTTGACACATGAAAGCTTCCGGCTCTTGGACTTTTCAACGTCCATTTTTACTTTTTAGGCCACTGAATGGTGAGCTAGTGCTCGTTTGGGGATCGCCTTTTGGATTTACCTTTGAAGATGCATCGAGCTAACACGTGGCAGTTTCCGCTAGCACCTTTATACTTAGTATTTTTAGGCCCACCCAGTCCACCCTTTTGACTCTACCCCTCTTTGGACCTAGGACACATGGAGGCCTAGCACTTGTTTGAGTCTCCCTTTTGGATTCAATATTTGGAGGTGCGTCGTTTGGACACTTAACAACGTTCGTTGTCTCCTCCATACTTAGTCATTTTTGGGGCTTGTTCTAAACCATTTGCAGATCTTGAAGACTTTGAACCTTCGCCATTTCTTCTCCTTTGAGCCTTCGGTTTCTTTGACACTATCTTCTCCTTCCTTGACCCTACTATTCCATTTTAGAGCCCACCTGTAATATGTTTTCTGGATTTGAAGCATGAGTTCATTCGATGGAGTCATTTCTTTAATTTCTTCTTGCATGGGGTCATGTTTGATCAATTTTTCCGGGGGCAAAATTGGGATAACAATACTTTTTCCACAAGCCAATTTTGTAAGGGAACATTTGTAGGTGGATACTTCTATTTCGGAGTTTGACTTTACATTTTTGTCAAACCAGTAAGAGTAATTCAGGGGCACGATCATTTATCAAGAATCAATTTTTGAGAGGATGCGCATATCATTGAGAATAAAATTCCAAATGAACAATTGTTTAAGTTGAACCATGCATCCACAGATTTGGAAAACATTGATGTATTCTTACACATTGGACACATGCTTGAAGGCATGAAGACATTGGATAAAAATTAGCTTTCCATTCAATTTGTGCCTTATCAATTAATTTGGGGTGACTTATACAATATGTGAAGAGATGATTTTTTTTTTATGTGCTTGAGCATGAGAATGAAGCTATTATGGAAGAGGTTCACGGTGGAATAGTGAGATGAAATTATGCAGGTGATGCTAGGGTCTGCATGAAGATCCTCATGGCTAGAATTTGGTGGGAAACCTTGCACAAGGATGTCAAGGATTTTGTAAAATCATGTGATCATTTTCAGTGCCTTAGAAAACCTGGGCATAGAGATGAGATGCCACTTAGACCTATTTCTAGTGAAGAACCTTTTAAGAAGTGGCTTATTGACTTTGTAGGACCTATTACACCACCCACGCATAGGACTATGCACGCTAAATTATTACTTGTACATATTATCGAATGATGTGGGTAGAGGTCATTCCTATAAATGATTTTACTACAGCTAAAATAGCAAGATTCTTATGGGAAAATATAATTATCAAGAATGGTTTCCCATTAAGCTTGACAAGTGATAGAGGAACTCATTTCTAGAATGAGACAATCAAAATTTTGTTGGCATATTTTATGGTGGCACACTATAAAACTACCCCTCATCACCCTTAAGCTAATGGTATTGCAAAATATTTTAACAATATATTGGGACAAAATTTGACAAACATATGTGATGTTGGATGAAATATTGGGATGATAAAGTGTAAGTTGTACTTTGGGCTTACTGGACCAATTATAAGAGATTAAATAAGGCTACACCTTTTTAGTTGGTGGTTGGGATAGAAGCAAAGACTACTAATTTAGTTCATGTTACAATCCTTATGTATTGCGTGCGTAGGTGGAATTGATGATGAAAAAGCTATTCAGGAATACATTGATAAACTAATGTAGTTAGATGAATGGTGTTCCATTATGCATTGGATCCGGGAGAGTGAGAAGGCGTGACAGAAGGCATGAAATGATAGGCACATTAAGAACAAGACATTTATAGTTGGCAAGATGGCTCTTCTCTATGACTCCAAGTTTTTTCACCACCTAGGGAAATTGAAGGTGCATTGGTTGAGACCTTTTGTAGTAACTAAGATACTCGAATTAGGTGCATGTAATTTGCAAGCATTTGATGGCACTATGTTGCATGGTTACTTCAATGGGAGTAGGCTGAATCCCTACTATAAATAAAGCTTCTTGGTGTTTGTAATAAGGCAATATTTCCATTTAGATTAGATTTTGCTTTCATGTGTTTCTTTATGTTCGTTGTTAAGTTTTGTTATTTTATTTCTCTAATTTGTTGTAATATGCATATTTGCACGTTGGAAGCTGATAACTATCTACTAAGTTCATGTGCAGAGGACCATGCATAATTTTAGTGTGGGGTAAACTTGATGCAAGTGTATGAATAATAAATACATTGATGTTAAGAGTTATATACAGGTTGGCACATGTGGGAAGGATGAAACAGGTACATGTGTGAAGTAAGGATGCTCTCTAAAATATGCATGGAAGAAAAAGGTGTTACAGGTTCTAAGGTTGATGGTTCTCAAAAGACAATTTCTTGGTATGAAGACCATAAGTGGAAAAAGCGGTTGTGCATTGTAACGTGAAATAGGCAACAACATGATGAACTCGCTTAGTATATAGTGTAGAGGGTTATGTATTACGGTGCGGGGAGGCATGTGTGAGGAGGTCTATGGCCTATAAAGTAGTGAGCACACCAAATATTATGACTACACTATGTGAAAATGGAGATAAGGGATAAAGCAAAAAGTGAAAAAACACGTTTTAAAGTGGGAAAACACATTCAAAGTTTATAAAGTAAACAAGTTTTTAAAAGGCATACAATTAAGGCCATGGAGATTTAAAAGCATGGAAAAGGTTATAAAAAGGGGGAAAATCAATTCATTTTCTACCTTGAATCCAAGAAGACTTGAGAAATTGAGCTATCGCGTGTTTAGGGCGATAGAGCGAGATAAGTGACAAGCGAGACAAGAGAAGTGTGTGGAAAGTGTTTATATGCGGATCCTTGTGGAAAGAAGGATGTTTAAGGCTTGACAGTTGATTACAAAACTAGGCACAAGCATAAAGGGTTTTTGAAATTCAAGTTTAAACAACTAGGGTTTTTAGTGCTTAGATATTGAGGTAATATTAAAGGTTATAGAGCATAACAACTAGGGCACAAGCTTGTAGGAAGAATGGCACCAAAAAGAGTGACTACTTCATCACCAAGAGGGAGAAACAAGGCCTGAATGAAGAGGGTTGAATTCAAGGACCCACTATAGGACATATACTCGAGAGATTCAAGTACCCCCTTCTCGGTGTGCTTATGGTTCATACATGGAATTCGCAACACCCAAAATGCAAAATTAGTGAATATAATCATATGGCTTTGGGACATCATTAAGGCCATAACGAATAAGCTAGAGCTCTGGATAAGAAAATTTCATAATATGGTGTTGGATTGAATGGATATGATCAAAGGATTTCTCACGGAGTTAACTATATTCATCCAGAACTCAAGAGTAGATTTGAGGAGTTGGAGTCGACCAATTACCAAGGATTTTAGAGGCGCCGCTGGGAAAGCATTGGAGGAATTCAATGAGTGTAATGAATTGAAGGCCAAATTCAATTTTGAGTTCCTAGAGCTTCTTCAATAGCCTGTGGCCTAATCTATCTTATGGTTTGGTGAGATGATTCTTTTTGGGTATTGAATTATTTATTCTTTCATTCTGTTTCATATACATTCTTTAGAAGAACAAGTTGGACAAACCATTGTCGAGGAACAAAATTCAATTAGTGTGGGGTAATGTTGCATGGTTAAAATGACTAAGTACATGTCACATGTGAGGATCTAGGGCACGAGAGACAAGAGTGAATGGGCGTGCATAGGTAGTATGGGATAGCGCATAAAGGTTTGTGCCTGAGAAGGGAATCTTGGGGACTTAGCTGATTTTGTGAACCACGGGCTAAAAATAGAGAAGTAGAGTTAGAGTGTCGATCAAGCAATGATTTAGAACCAGAGAAAAGTAAGGATACTTAGCAGCCAAGGAAAGTATATTTTGAGAAAAATCACATGTAGATCGAAGATAAAATATCTTTCATAGATTGATCTAATAATAACATCAAAGAAAAGTTTATTTATAGGATAGTCTATTATTAGCAACGAGCTTTAAAAGCATGGTTATTTTTGGGATGTAATACATGTAATGTAAGCATGGCTATTTTGAGCATGCAGTATATTTTGAGAATGCATAGGTAGTGACGGGAAAGTCCCCACCCTCATATGTATTAGTTGTATGCTTTTTTTAACATCACATATTTTGCTTGAGTTCTGAAAATATTTGTATGTAGCTATGGTCTACGATCCGTGTCCAATGCATGATCCAATGTTTTGGCATATTGATCAACATGTCTTCAAATTCTATGATGTAATACCTTTCTCTTTAATGGATAATTATGGGTGGATTATTATCATTGACATTTCGAATATGGATATGTGTTTTTACTGATTGATCTTAGTCATGGTTATTTGATATGTTTCCTATTATGTGTGTTTCCAATTGACTATATGCATTAGCTTAGTATTACTAAATGCGTAATTCGTTAAATATCATCAAGAATCTACATGATAACATCTTGTCAAGAAAATACAAAGGAGGGACCTGGTATTTTTTTGCACTTTGGGTGAGCATTCAACCCTTTTTGAATGAGGTATTTGCGCGCATAACTTGTTGATAGGAAATAAAATACTACATAACTCCTTTCCCTAGGATCCCCATGGCTAAGAATAGATATTCTTCTCCTAGGAAAGCTATGTAGCATGTTAGTGTGAACCCCATCCTTGATGATGAGGTTGAGGCTAAGCTTAGATGATATTCAAAGACTACTCCTTGCTCACAAAAATCACATTCCCACTAATGTTAATAACTATGGCCTTTGCATAGTCTCACCTGACCAAAACTTCACTTGATGCTTTCCTTGTTCTTCCATAGAATCTCATGTTGTTGTAGATTCTTCTCCTTCTGTTGACACACATCCTAATTGTACTATAGAACATGTGGTTGGTGACATGTTTACTTATATAGATGCAAACAAATATGTTTCTAAAGATGCATGTGAACATGCACATGATGATTTCATTCATATTCAATATGAATATAAAGATCTATTTCATGTTTCTAAAAATATTTCTAATGATTCCAATAATACATCTCATGCTAGTGATATCCTAGAAGAATCAATTGCTTGTGAAAATTTGACTAATACTGATATGGATTATATATTTTATCATGAGCATGTTAGTGAGGATGTTACTTCTCTCCTGTCTTGTTGAGTGTGAATTTTCCACCCCACTTTCTTCTACCTCTGAGATTACTTCTAATATCATTCATGATGATTCTACTCCTTCCATTAGTCCACCTCTCATTGTGACTCTTGATTCCACATCTAGTGTTCCTATAAAGTCTCCATGTTCTTCACCTCCTCTCACATCCACTATTCCTTCTCAAGTTCCTATGATCACTCATAATGCCAAGCTTCAACCACTCAATGTGCCTCTTCTTTTGCCCACCATTCCATCACATGATATCTTATCACTCATGCATGTTGTTTTCCATTTGAAATCTTAATTCCAATCTCTCACTCTAGAAATAAAATACACAATAACTCTCTTCATAACAATCCTATCCTAAAGAAAATTCACAATTCAGATTTTCCTAAGGATTTTATCATGCCTACCTTATCTTGTTTTGATGGTACTATCAATCCTTATTTGCATCTCAAGCATTATCATCTTGTTATGGATTCTTATTCTAATGATCTATTATTACTCAAAGCTTTTAGTCATAGTATTTTCGATTATGCTCTCCAATGGTATACACATTTTCCTTTTGGGTCGATTAGTACATATTATGATATGGAAGATGTTTTTCTTAGAAGATATATGTTTAATAATTCTCCTATAATTACTCATGATCACTTACCTAGCTTGCATCAAGGAAAGAAAGAACCCATATTAGATTATATTTTATGCTTCAATTCTTGAATGCATCAATTACTATTTCATCCTATTGATTTAGAAAATAAGTTTATCATTTTTCATGGCTCGAATCCTTCATTCAATGAATAATTAAAATATGATACATGTGAATCATTTACACTTTTTCTCTATAGAGTTATTGACCTAGAAAAAGATTTGATTGTTGCACATGTTATAGATCCTCCTCTTATTGCTTCTATTCCTTCATCATATAAGGTTTCTTCTCCCCTTCCATATGTTGACCATTTTCCTTGGTATCCATCTCCTCCACCTCGTAATCATGTTCCATATCCTCCACCACATCAGCGTCCTCCACCCAAGACTTATTCATATCCTACTTGTGATCCATTAAATTTCTCACATGTTACTAATCATCATGATGTTCTACATGCCTTTCTAGATAAAGTTTTAATTCGCTTTCCATCTCATCATAATCATCCTCCTCATCACTTGCATCGCTAGCATGATCACCCATATTGCAACTTTCACCGCATCAATGGCCATTGAGACAATTAGTGTTGTGCCTTACGCAAAAATTTATAACTAGAAGATCAAGTTTTCATTGCCTTTGGCTCTCACTCTCATGATTTTTATTTTTCTCCTATTCCACATAAGTTTGCTTCCACTTCAGTTCAATTTTCTCTATCACCCACTTCTAAGGTCATCATTCATCCATAGCCTAAGTTCATTCTCCATTCACATCCTCTACCTAGCTTATCCATCACAACACCATCTCATTTATCACACAATGTTACTTCTTCTTATTGGCTTCCTAATTCATCAAAATTTGTGCTTCCTTCCACCACATGTCATATTATTGGCACTATTTCATCGTACATTTAGTTTGGATCTTACACTCACACTGCTACTACTTCACATGATACCATCATCCCTCGTAGGCCTCTCAATATTTGTTAGGTGATTTCTGTGTGATAGCTTCATTTCCCGATGACACACTCATGTTATCAAGGTTCTTACATGACTTTTTAGGGATCTATTGCAAAATTAACCTCTCATCACTCACTCTTTATGCATTGTTCTTCATGCTTTATCTTTCTTGCATACTCTATCAAACCATTTCCCGATGATGCACTCTTGTTCTATGGTTCATTCTTGTTCATCGAGGGGTCTTATATAAATGAACCTCATTTTCCTACACAATACATTATGGGTATAGATCTTCTTCCCCCTCCTCATCGTACTTTGAGATGATTTTATACATCATTATACATCTTTTCTATCCTATACTTAATAATGTATTATTTTTATCATCTCATGGTTCATTCATTTTATCTATACCCCTATATAACATACATCTATTATTATCCATCACATGCTATATATCATCATTCATTTCACATCATCATAATCATTTAAGCAATTTAAATCAAACATCACAAATTAACATATGAACGACAATCATCGCATCACACATCAACGAACATCAACACAGTATAATAATTTCAATCATCCATATATATCGAAAAAAACCATAGTTTCAAAATAAAATCGTTGGGGTAAGCCTACATCCATCCACTAAAACAATATACATCAAAGGTCATCCTCACTATCACTCTCTATAATCGTGGGAGCTCTAAAACTAGATTCTTCTCCACTTAATCTACGTCATTGATCATGGCCTCCATATCTCACAAAACAACTCTATGCCACAAGTAAGCTCCACTTTCGGTGCCACGTATCCACCTTGTAACTCCATGAATCTCACATAAATTCCACTGAGCTAAGGCTCCTCCTTCTATAGCATACCTCACTCACTCCATCTTCATATATGCATCGTCATACTCACTAATAAAATAGTACATGTGGTTGATGTTATCACTAATGGCTCAAATAAATGGGCATACTCACTCACAATCACGTCAACTCACTCCAATATCCCACCTCCCATAAGCACATCTAGAGGTATATTCTATGTGAAAGTGTGGATCGAAGTATCAAAAAATTAATGACCAAAACGTGTCACCTGCAACCATACAACCACACAATAGTTACTACACACATTTCCAATACATAATAAGTAAATCACAAATCATAAATAAAAATAGACAATACATATGTTCTACTTATGTAGCTACTACAACATCTCCATCCGAGGTAGGTACATGCCCCCCACTCCCCCTACAGGAAGCTCACCGGTCGCGTCCATGACAACTGGAAACAATAGTACCCACCTTTTAGCTTCCCACCAATTGATATATGCTTGGGTACATCATGCATCATCCACCTCTATTGGTTTTATGGCCACATCCACATCATCCATTTCGCTCGGATGCACTACTTGTGCTCCTATGGGGTTTGGCCTTGCTCCTTCCCACCTCGGTGCTCTAGTGGCCATCACCCATACATATGTCCCTGGGGAAAATCTTGGGCCATATCAAACTTCCTAGGCACACGCTCTTCCTGAAATAACTCAATTACCTTAAGAAAGTGGTCCTCTAACCATTTGGTGTGTCGAATGCACCGCATCTCGACTCTATCCTCTATCCCTCCATCATAGTCTCTATAGGCCTCCATACCACATTCCCTAGCCCCATACAATCTAGTATAGATCTATAAGTCAAGGTATCCATCCACCTACTCCGTATGCATACCCATCTCATTGTGAATATCTCGGGTCTCACCCAATCAACATGTGGCCCACTAAGTGACCTCACTATCGTAATGTGCTCATAAGCCCACTCATGTAAACATGTGGTGGATCCAAGTCCTTCCCCATGGTCCTTATAAGAAAACATGTATAAATCCTCATATAAATGGGCCAACATACACCTTGTCCATGTAAATCTAGTACCATGCTCCTCTATACGCTGACATATATCATGCATATTATACAAGATGCATATTCTTCCACCCTCTACTACCATCGAAGAAGCAATCACCACAACAATGAACTTACGCAATCATGAAGTACATAATCTAAGTATGGCATATAGGCTAATATGGGTCTCCATCTGTACTGTATCCCTATAAAATATCATCTAGATGTCCTCATATTCCTTTGAGCATCCTCTACTACCATCACATGTACTCTCTCACCCACAACTGGTAATCAAAATATAAGATATACATCATCTAGGGTCACATTCATCTCCCCAGTAGGAAACCAAAATGTCAAGTGTCTACACACCACATCTCACACACCTCTCACACAATGTAGTGATCACCAAAATATTATGGGGTACCTCCATCAATATCATTATGTGTCACAAAGCCGGCACGGTCTAGTATGTCCAACTTGGCATCCGACATCCCTAAGGTCAATAGTATATCTCTCTATATAAAAAAAAAAAAAAACTTCGTGATATTAGTGCCTCATAAAGGTTTAAAAATAGTCACTCATAATACTAATATTCATAATAACATTACAATTTCACAATACACTATCAACTAATTCTCCCGGGTCATCGTCGCCAGAAGCGGAGTCTTTGGCATCTAGGAGCAAGTCACTACGACCTAGATCTCGAGTGTTAGTATCCCTATGGACATCTACACCTTGGCCGCTACCACCCGGTCCGAAATTCATAGAAATATAAAAACCAGAAATTGTAAAAAAAAAAAAAAAAAAATGGGCACATTTCACCAAAATTTGCAAAAAATTCTCATACGTACCAACTTGTCGGTCATCCTCGATGTCACGGTCATTGTCATCCTCTCAAACCTACTCATCCTCGCTACTCGATCTATGACATCTTCACAAGCTCGAGTTTGATTTTAAACTCAATCATGATTCAAATGAAATAAGTATTCACTTTTTACTCTCACTATATATAGTAATTCTCAAATTTTCATTTACTATAGTTACTATTTGTACTCATCATTTGACTTAATACACATCACACAATTTCTCACATATCTTGAGCTTCATTACTCTGTTATTTTTTTCGTTTATGTCATTATGCTCTTATTTACTTCTACCACCGCACTCTCCACATTACATACTTGATATACTCATCTTTGGCACATGTATTGATCGGCATACACACACTCTTACAAACATCTTCTACATCATCATTGGTTCACTTTTTCATATTTACATATCTACTTTTGGCTCAGTTCTTGTTATCAATACTCCTCTTCATTTCACCGAGAGGGGAGAAGTTGGTTTTAGAATGTTATCTTTTTAAAACAAGAAACAGTCGGGGACATGATAACAGGAGGTGGGATGGAAGCTAGGGGAGTAGGATCAAGTACTTTATCCTCTGTTAATAAAATTTTTGATGAAACTGGATAAAATTTGGTTCTACTCTTCTAACTGCTCATGTGTTTGCTTACCTTTTTCAACCCTTTCAATTACCTTAGATACAGTCTCCCTCAGATTATGCACTTCACTTTCTGGGGTTGATTCTCCAAGAGGAATTCTTGTCAGCTCCAGATCACCCATTGATAGGTCCTTTTCATCTTTATCCAACTTGGGTTTTACAATTTCCATGAATTGTTGGCCTTGGGAATCTGAAACTAATCTTGAGGTGACTTTTTCCTTCTTAGTTAGAGGGGGGGAGTAGTTCTTAGAAGAGTTTCCACTGCATCAAACTTAGGATAAACAACACCAAAGTAGCCTTTCTTTTCTTACTTTCCAAAGAATGGTTGTACCCAAGTAAATGAAGAACTAGAAGAAGAAGGAGCAATAGGTCCAAGTGCAGATGCACTCATGGCACTTAGGGTTTGCACAATAACCACTTCCAACATAGAGGTATCAATTTGAGTGGTGATAGGAGATTCCTTGGTAGATATTTCTACAGATTTTGAAACCTTTTCTTTTGACTAATCTTCCATCATACTACTTACTTCAGGTGTATTCTCTTCAGGATTTTCTTTTCTTTTTCTTGAATGTCATCATCATCATCATCCAAGTCTAAAATTGTCTCCTTTACTTCAGATTTCTTGGAGGAGGGATCAATTTCTTGAATTACATCAACTACCTTATCATCCTTTTTGGATTTCCCTTTTTTGGTGTATACCAAAGTTGATGATTTAGGAGGAGAAGGGATAGATTGTTCAAGTACCTCAGGAGATAACATAGGTATTTATTTCTATGGAGTAGGAGTATCTTGGGAAGTGGACCTGGATTTCCTTTCCCTGAACATTTTCATTTTCTGTCAAACCAAAGTCTAGTTCTTACTAGGACAAGATGATTAAGCTCCTTCAAGTCATCTCTCTCTTTGACAAACCAATCAATAGTTTCAATTGGAGTGTGCTTGATGGATATTTCATATTCAAGAGACTTTAGATCCTCATCATCATCCTCAAATCCTTTAGGGACATCAAATATATTGAAATCAATTATCTGCTCCAAATACAATCTCCCATAGTACCTTCTCCTGGATTCATAATCATCAAAACAATCTTCCCAGTAATCTTCGATATCAGCAAGGTGTTGATAACCCATTCTGAAGTTAGTAGAAATGAACTCCTTAATGTCAAAACAAGTTATGGGCTTATAATAGTGAAGGGTAAGAGGAGAAATGGTCCTATCAATGTTTTGAGCATCCAAGGCATTCTTACAAGTGTAGTTGCCCAATGTGATTGGGAACTAAATGCTTACAATATTCTTATCCATGCATGTTCTATGCAATTTATCCAATTATTTACATATTTCCACCAAGGCCATTTTATTACTATAGTAATCAGAAGTTTCAACGGTTTTCCTTCAAATCCAGCCAAATTTATAAATGAATATTTCCTGAACTGAGTGAAAAAGATTCCATAAATGGTGATTAGCTACTTTGCCTCCTCTAAAAATCTCCTAGTAGTATCTCCTTCTAGTAACCTAACAATGTACATAGTGAATGCATCATTCACTCTCCTAAAATGATGATTACTGACCTTCAGGGTTAACTATGGATGGTACATGTAAATAGGGGCATATTTCTTATCATCCACAGGGAGAAACCCAACCACTCTCTATAGGCTACAATGGAGTACATCGATAGGAGGTCATGTAGAAAGTCTTAGTTCTTTGAACATTTGCCAATTTCTCAGTCAGGGATATCACAAATAATTCCCCAATTTAATTTTTCTTACCCTCACATATAATATTGATGTAGGGGCACATCCAATAGTGAAACTCATTGGTGGAGGGCATTCCCATAATTATGGCTAGGATAGTTATGACATCTGATAGTTCTTCATGAAAATCAACTCTGAACATTGTCTTGGGTAGCCTTGAGGCTCCCTTCTTAGGGTTCTTGAACCAAGACTTGGCAACTCTACTTTTGTATCACTCATTGTCCTGATCAAAAAGAGTTTGAGCCTGATCCCTAGTAAGAATATTTGAGCCTTCAACTATAGGGATTCTGAGAGCAGTGTGGATATAATCCTCATCTAGTCGAACCAGCACTGACCTTGAGGGTCAATGATTTCTTTTGTATCAGGGTCAAAACAAGAACTACAAGAAAGAACTGTATCGCACACTTTGGACCAAAATGGGAAAACCTCCTGCTTCAACAATTCCACTATCCTTGATTAATTGGGCAATGGGAGTAGGATTTTGACAGTTAAGACATGCCCAAAAATCGTCCAAGTCTAGATGTTGAGCTTTGTTGTCACCGATGTCTGGTATAACAGTCTCTAAGGTAGAGAGATGCTCATGCCCTTTGAAATTAATCTTCATTTTGTGACAAGAGCAGAGGATCACCATGAAAGAAATTATTTGGTTCCTCGATCAATATATTGAAGATTCACAACTTCTCTTTGTACCTGCAGATTTGAAAAAATAGAGGAATACTAGGCAACAACTAGAAATGGTGAAGGAGAGAGAACTCAAATGGTCAATAGCGAAAGTAAATGAGATAGTGAAAACGATCAACTAGACAAGTACTAATACGTAATTAAAACCTAGGTAGGTTGGCAAGGTGAAATAAATGAGGAAATTAATAATTTATATCAGCCTTGAAATAATGAAAATTGTATAAGGTGGATAAAAAGAACACAACTATCCCAAGGGACATTGGGACACTTTAGGACGCGCAAAAAGCCAAAAATCCAATTTGTGGTAAAAGCGGAAAAATCTTGCACAACTATCCCAAGGGACATCGGGACAACTGGGACACATAAAGCTGAAATTCCCAAAATGAATGGAAATCGAAAGGGCAAGGGTGGGCTTGTGGAGAAAAGGTGGTCAAGCGACACTCGGACACATGGGACATAAAAATCTGAAACACCCACAACACATTGAAATTGGACAAGTCAGAAAATTTTTGACACATGCCACACTTGGGACATCGGAACAGTTGGGATGCATGAATCAAAAGACCGATACCAAAGGACAAGTAATAAAAATGGGAAATAGACGGCAATAGGATGAACTTGGGACATGAGGGACAAAAAATCTGAAATACTTGCAAAACACTCTTGAAAAAGCTTCCAAACTCAAATTTTCAAAAAAACTAACTGTTTAGAACTAGGTTTTTCTTGGGAGACCTCTACAAGGGCATTTAGTAGTCACCAAAACAAAAAAAAATTAATAATAGAGAGGAAAATTTATAACTCTTGAGGAGGTGACAACAGTTGGCTCTTTTTGGGGACATGACTTGGTTTGAGTATCATGATAACAAGACATAGTATGAACTCTAGAATCTCGGTGTTTTAAAATAGACCAGAGCCTTATAAATTGGGTAATGTAGAGTCAAGGATGAGCCAATGCAGAAGAGACACCCACACAACACCAAACAAAGACAAAAAAAAAAGACTAAACGAGACTTGTACAAAGGACCACCTAGCAACCTAGGACTGAAAAAACTTCAAATACTGACCACTATATGGTAATGGAAGAGAGGTTCCATCCATATAGTCCAAGTAGAAAGAATTTTCTCCAACAAAGTGCTTGATCTTGAAAGGGCCCAACCAGAGAGAATCAAATTTTCTATGACGTCCTCGAGGCTCTCGCCTCTTGTCCCAGAGTAGAACAATATCTCCAACCTGGAAGTCCCTGGGTCTATCATTTTTATCAAACAAGTGCTTTACTTTTTTTATGTGCACAATCCTATCCACCACTTGCAATCTATCCTCATCCAACTTCTGTAGGTACATGATTCTCTTCTCCAAAGAACTAGTGAAGTTTGAATCTTCAATGGATTTCATTAGTTGCAAGGCTAGAAATTCCACAGTTACTATAAACTGAGCTTCAGTCCCATACACCACCTGAAAAGGAGACATTCCAATTGCCCTCTTAGAAGTAATATTATCCACCCAAAGAGCATCATACAACTTCTTATTTCAATTTCTCTATGACTCATATATATAATCTTTCGAATGATGGTCACCAAATTCTTGTTTGTTGAGTTTGTTTGTCCATTTCTTTGGGGTAGTAGTCAGAAGAATGTGCCAGAGAAATTCCATACCCATATAATAAATACATCATTTCATAAGAAGATAAATTAGAGGCATTATCAGTGAAAAATTTTCTTGGTACCCCAAATCTAATAATAATGTTTTCCTTGATGAAGTTACATACCACCTCAAAGGTTGTGCTTTTTACTGGAATAGCTTCCACCCATTTAGTAAAATAATCAATGGCGGTTAACACATGAGTGTTTCTAGCACTGGAATGAGGATTGATATTTCCAACAAGTCAAGTCCCCATTATTGAAAGGGTTCTTCTATCACCACTAGTTTGAGTGGCAGAGTGGCTAACTTAGGTCTTCCTACAAAATTTTGGCAAGCTTCACATTTACTCACCCATTTAGTTGCATCTCGAAATAGGGTAGGCCAGTAGTAACTCTGCACAAAGGATTTTATGAGTAGTTACAATGGATGAAAAATTTCCTCCACAATCTTGATCATGAAAATCTCTAAGCAACCTCTTTTGTTGTTCTTTGTCCACACATCTAAGAAACCTTCCATCAATCCCTCTTTTGATACCAAAGCACATATTGTGTAGACCTCAACTTAATGGCTCTCTTTTCTTTAGCATTTAGATGTGATGGACATTATCCATAGGTAAGGAAATGATCAATATCAACATACCATTCATCTATAGAACCAACGAATAGAACAGTAGGAATATTTGCACCCTCCTCGGGGATTTATCCTCAAAACATGTAGTGATCAACTCACAAATCACTTTTCCCTAACTAGTTTAGTTGGCCTAATGTCCAAATCATACTCTTGCACCTTTTCCACCCAATTTCCTCTTTTAGTCCCAAACTCTTATTTTGTGAGAATAGACTTAACCATTGTATCTGGGACAAATACAATTGAGTGAGAATTGAGGATATAGAAACAAAATTTCTTGATTGCTTTAACCACAACAAAAGCATGTTTCTCAATCTGAGTATATTTTAATTCATGGGATTTAAGGACATAACTCATGAAATCAATGGGTAGTTCACATCCTTGGGATTTTTCTGAGTTAGGATAACAACTAGATTATTCTCAGTAGTATAACAATAGATCAAAAAATATTTCTCAAAATCAGGGCAAGAAAGAATGGGATTTGAGAAATTTCCCTTTTGATATTTTCAAAATTTTCTTTCCCTTCTAGCGTCCAACAAAAATATTGCTTTCCTTTCATCATCTGAGCTATGCTCATAGTCAACTCTGCAAAATTAGGAATAAATATCCTTTAAAAATTATCTTTCCAAAGAAATAATGCACACCTTTTTTACTTGTGGGGAGAGGAATTTGTTGAATAGCTTGCACTCTCTCTAGATCTATCTTGGTTCCCTCTTTGGAAATAATGTGTCTAAGTAGCTTTCCTTCAGTGACCCCAAAAATAGACTTCTTCGGATTTAGAGACACCCCATGTTCCCTGCACTTTTGAAGGACAATTTCAAGATGTTGAAGTGATCTTCCCTTTTCTTGAAAAGACAGTTAAATCATCCAGATACACAACAATGCATTTTCCTTTTAAGGACCCAAAATCCAAATCCATTTCCCATTGAAAAGTGGCACCAACATTAATCAGACCGAATGGCATTCTCTTATAAGCAAAAGTTCCCCATGGAGTTGTGAATGTTGTCTTGTGTTGGTCAGAACATCAACCTCAATTTGATTGTACCCTGAAAATCCATCCAACATAGATAACATTTCAGATCCGGTAACAACTTGCATAATTTGATCCATCATGGGAAGTGGATAATTTTCCTTGAGGGAGGCTTGGTTCAGATTTCAAAAATCCACACAAATCTGGATTTCACCATTATTTTTTTAATCGCACAATGTTCCACCCAGGACTCAGTGATGGATTGGAAAATTTATTTTTTCCTTCAAGATCTTTTGAATCTCTTGATAAATGGTATATGAGATCTTGGGGTTGTATTGCCTTTGCTTCTGCCAAAAAGGCTTGATTCCTGGCTTTAATGGAATATAATGTTGCATTTCTCTAGGCTTGAAATATTTCAAATCATCATATGAATAGGAAAGCACATCAACATATCTTCTTAGTAAATCTATCATTTTACTCATTTTTCCTTTGTGCAACATTTGCTGATGTTGATAATCTTGGGTTCTTCTTTACTTCCAATATTAACATTTTCATATTCGTAGACTGATGAACCTCATGTGATATCTTTGACTTGATATACCTATCATGTTTATCAAACAAATCTTCTAGGATTACTAATCCTCTAGGTATCTTATTACCTTTTAGATTAATATAACCATCCTTATCAGATTCTTCCTCAACTCCTTCTTCAGACATGGTGGATGCTATGGACTCACGAGGAGCAACCTCACTTCCTTCAAAATACAACTAATAAAATTATCTTGAAGTTTGAGAAAATAAATTAAATGTTGATCATCATTGAATACTTTCCAATTGTTGGAATTATCAGGCACACTTGGGATGAGGGATCAGTAAGGATCCTGAGAAAGCTAAAGCATATGCTCTAGTATTCCTTTCTCGGGAAAAACTTCTATGGAAAAGGCATCCAATAATTCAATATAATCCCACACAAGATTCCTATAGTGTTTTAGCCTCTTGTTCTTAACATGGAAAATATCTCTGACTTGTTTGATGATGATTTCAATATCACCTCATGCACAAATATTCTTAACCCCCATATCCCTAGCCATTGATAGCCCCAAAATAAGAGATTCATATTTTGTTGTATTATTTATGTTTTCAAACTGAAGTTTATAGGAGAAAGGATAAGATTTATTTTCAGGAGAAAACAGGACCACACCTACTCCGAACCAGCTGAAGAATAACTACCATCAAATTCAAGGGTCCAAATACCATTAGGGTCATTTATCACACCTTTATAAATTTTCATTTCTTTTTCTGACATGATCATATAGTTCCCGTGACCAATGTCCTCATAGAGGATTTTTGCTTTAGGATCATCAGTTTTCTGCACAATATACTCAGTCTTCCTCTCAGGTAACAATTTCTTCATCTTCCCATTCACTGGAATGAGAGCATGTGACCAATCCATTTGAATTTCTCCACCCACTTCTTTACATAAGTTCCTACTTAGTAGCATGCCATAGGATGGGGGAATATCTACTACTAAAATAGTAGCCTTGACCCTTTTCTCTGGGAAAGCAACAAAATCCACTTGTGCATCTTTGATTCTTCCTACCAATGGCACCTCCTTACTTTCCATGGAATAGAAAGAACCAAAGGTGTGTGTTAAAGTCAAGCCTAAAGCATGAGCAACTTTAGCAGGCATAACATTATCTGATGCTCCTAAATCAATAACACAATTATTGATCCTATGACCTATTATAAGTAGAGTGATATAAAAAGGCTCAATTTTCTCAGTTCTGAAGGGGTGGTGGCCATTAGGTTTTCTGCTGAGGTGTAGAGGTGGGAGTAGGTAAAAGGCCTTTAGAGGTGGTAGGTGTAGGATTGGATTTGGATTTGAAAATTTTACAACCTAACAAAGGCATCAGGATGGGTCTGATAAAATTCAGCCTCTGAAATCTAAATTTTAGTTTTCTTAAGGTGGTCAATTATGTCAAAGGATCCTGAGATAGATGGGGTGTCTGGATTAGAAGGGGAAGAGCACTTAGGCCTATCATATTTGAAATTCGAGGTTATCTTATTAATGGATAAATATGAATAAGTAGAGGAAGTATTAGCACTACTTACCTTTTGAGTAGAAGTGGTAGGGATAGGAGCTCCTCTTTTTGCAACAACTGGGATGGTAATTGGGACCTCCTTGGATTTTTTTGTGGGTCTAGACCACTTATTTTTTCTTACTCATTTGTTCTCAGGTCATGACAACATATGACTCATTGTTCATATCTACCACTACTTCATCATAATCATCTGTGTCATCATCAACTCCCTCAGTGCTAAGGAAGTTAACCTAAGAATCATTGGCTTCCTCTAGTGTTTCATTTGCTTCTTCCTCAGGTTCTTCATAACCTTCAACATCCTCTTCATCTTCTGGTTCTTGAACTTCACATGTTGCATTGATAGGAACTTTGAGAGGTGGCCCTTCAATTGCCAGTTTGGCTAGAGAGGAGGCAACCGATTTCGAGGCTGAAAATTCCTTCTTGGAATATCCTTATAAGGAGTATTCTGGGCCAATTATTTTTTGATAGCTATGAGATCATTTGCCAATTTTTGTACTAATTGGTCTAAGTTATTTCCTGAAGAAGAGGCCTTAGATTTAGCAGGTTCCTTTTTTAATTTCTCGAAATTATTAAATCATCTTCAACACTTATGGCTAAGCGTTGATCAACATCTAGAGTCACCAGATTATCCCTTCTCAATGCATAGCTCACTTCGGGTAATTGTGCATTTAAGAAAAAGAATTTTTGGATTTGATCCACAGGTTGGGTGGCTACTGGGATCTTATTGAAAAATTTGTTAAACTTAGCAAAAAAATCTCTCATAGGCTCATATGGTTCCTTCTTAATCTAAGAAATCTGGGAAAGGAGAGCATGTACATCCTCAATAGGTTTGAACCGATCTTCAAATTGTGTTCTCATGTTGGTCCAATCAGTGATAGCTCCAACAGGGAGATGATAAAACCAGTCAGCAACATTATCTTGTAATGTCTCCACAAAAATTCTAACAGAAACATCTTCATGCTCCACTCCAAGTATCCCACATGCCACAATGAATGCACTAATGTGTCCATCTAGGTGCTTTTTTCATCTCCTTCGAATTTAGGAAAACTTTTCCTATTCCATTTTAGGAGATCATGTAATGATTGAGAAATAGCCATAGGTGTTTCCATTCTTGAAAAAATATTTTTCAAAGGAACTGTGACTCCAACCAATACCAAAGCTTGAATACTAGGGCTCGGTTGGATTTGTGAGTCTGTGTTCCTTACGGTTCTATTTTTGACAGGGGGAGTACTTGTAGATCTTGTTCTCTTTTTCTCTGGGGTTAAAGAGAAGTCGTGTTGTTTTTCAGAAACAAAAAAATATGGATCCTCAACACCAATTTATTTTTGACCTCATATATATCTTATGTCTATCAGGGTGTCAGTGATGCTGGTTCGATTGAAGTTGTTTTGGTGGGATGCACAATACATTCCCCACAATGGGTGCCAAAAATTTGTTGGTTGTAGAATTTAATCTTTTAAAAACAAGTAATAGTCAGGGGACAATAGACCCTCCTCTTTATGGGAGAGGTTCCCTTATTAAAATCCAAAAACCTTATTTATAGTATAAACATTTGTTAAATATTTTGGTGAGGATTTTGATATCTCTAGATGCATTTATCCAAGATTTTCAATACAGAAGAAAATAGGAAAAGTCAGGACTAATATTTAGAAACTAGGATAGAGGAGCACTTTTAGATATATAGATTATAGAATGATAACCTACTAATGCTCGATAAAATAACAATATTTAGACTATGCATATAAAACACAGACATGCATGTATTAGACACAAAGTTCCAAATACACTTATCAACTGAAAGACACAAAGTTCTTGCTTCAAATGCACATAGCCTTATATGAATCAGACAAAGAACAAAAAGAGGAAAAGCATGAGAGAGAGAGAGAAATTTATTTTGTATTGAGTATTTTAATGTTCTCTTTACATCCAGATACCAAAAATCTTGATCCCTTACAATGATAAGAAAATTTCTTTAAATAACCCTGAGAGACAGTTACAAAAAGTCTTTTCAGTTTCCTTTCTTTTAATCTCAAAAGATAATATCTAATTAAATATTACATCATTAACTTATCCCTTTCTTTCATAATACATGACTTAAAGGGATAAATCCATCTTAATTAGATATTTTACAATAAGAAAGAAGAATATAAAATAGGAAGTCGAGATGCTAGTAGAAGCACTTGTAGTCCCCTTTGTCTTTAATACTTGATTTTTGAATCGCTTTAAGGATTCGGTTATGTCCATTCCCTTGAGAATCATTGTATTAGCAATGGCATGAGTCCAACTACCCAAACACTTCTCCATCTCCTTCCCAAACTCTGCATTCTCCAAGAAATCCTTATTGGCATCTGTGATAGAAGCCTGCAGTGCGCAAATCTCCTTCACCTTCTCCTTTGATATAGTGTCATGTTTGAACAAATCCTCCTTAACAATTTTTTGAATTGAGACTTGATCTCTTGAATAGTGAATTTTTCATTTGAATTTTCTTTGAAGATTCGACAGTGAATATCCATGAAGGCAAAAGTGACACAAGCTTTAAAATCTTCTCCTTTTTGTAGTACATTGTGGAGCTCTCCAATGGCCTCCTCAAGAACCTTTATTTTCCAATCAATACTAAATACCCACTGCTTGCATAGGTTCAATTTTTCATCATCAAAAAAATTTTTGGCCAAAAGGACCTATACATTTGTTTCACTAATTAACTTGAGATCTTGTGTGCACTCACTAATCATTTCAACTCTCTATCCAACCCACTAAGTGTTGTAGAGAATTTCAGTTGAATCTTAGCAATTTTCTCATATGCCTTGAATGCCTCTTCAATAAAATTTAGTCATGTGATTATTAAATCATCAACCATAGCTTCCATTTCCTTACCATAAGTGGCATGCTTATGGATGTCTTTGATGGCTTGGACTTCATCACTGGACAGGATAGTAGGAGGTGGGATGGAAGCTAGGGGAGTAGGATCAAGTACTTTATCCTCTATCAATAAAGATTTGATGAAACTGGATAAAATTTGGTTCTGCTCCTATGTTTTCTTACCTTTTTCAACCCTTTTAATTACCTTAGATATAGTCTCCTTTAGATTATGCACTTCACTTTCTGGGGTTGATTCTCCAAGAGGAATTCTTGTCAACTCCAGATCACTCATTGTTAGGTTCTTTTCATCTTTATCCAACTTGGGTTTTGCAATTTCCATGAATTGTTGGCCTTGGGAATCTGAAACTAATCTTGAGGTGACTTTGGCCTTCTTAGCTGGAGGGGGAGGAGTAGTTCCTAGAAGATCTTCCACTACATCAAACTTAGGAATGAAAACACCTGAAGTAGTCTTTCTTTTCTTACTTTCTAGCAATGGTTGTACCCAAGTAAATGAGGAACTAGAGGAAGAAGGAGAAATAGGTCCAAGTGTAGATGCACTCATGGCACTTAGGGTTTACACAACAACCACTTCTAACACAGAGGTATCAATTTGAGTGGTGACAAGAGATTCCTTGGCAAATATTTCTACAGATTCTAAAACCTTTTCTCTTGACTGATCTTCCATCATTCTACTTGCTTCTAGGTGTATTCTTTTCAGGATTTTCTTGTTCTTTTTCTTGAATGTCATCATCATCATCCAAGTCCACAATTGTTTCCTTTATTTTAGCTTGCTTGGAGGAGGGCTCACTTTCTTGAATTACATCAACTACCTTATCATCCTTTTTGGCTTTCCTTTTTTGGTGTATACCAGAGTTGATGATTCAGGAGGAGAAGGGATAGATTGTTCAAGTACCTCAGAGATAACACAGGTATTTCTTTCTATGGAGTAGGAGTATCTTGGGAAGTGGACCTAGATTTCCTTTCCTTGAACATTTTCATTTTCCTGTCAAACCAAAGTCTAGTTCTCACTAGGATAGGATGGTTAAGCTCCTTCAAATCATCTCTCTCTTTGACAAACCAATCAATAGTTTCAATAAGAGTGTGCTTGATGGATCTTTCATATTCAAGAGACTGTAGATCCTCAACATCACCCTCAAATCCTTCAGGGACATAAAATATATTGAAATCAATGATCTGCTGCAGAGACAATCTCCCATAGTACCTTCTCCTGGATTCATAATCATCAGAACAATCTTCCCAATGATCTTTGATATCAGAAGGTGTTGATAACCCATTTTGAAGTTAGTAGAAATGAACTCCTTAATGTCAAAACAAGTTTTGGGCTTATAATAGTGAAGGATAAGAGGAGAAATGGTCCTGTCAATGTTTTGAGCATCCAAGATAGTCTTACAAGTGTAATTGCAAAATTTGATTGGGAACTGAATGCCTACAATATTCATATCCACGCATGTTCTATGTAATTTATCCAATTGTCTACATATATTTCACCAAGGCCATTTTATCACCGTAGTACATCGGAAGTTTCGGGGTTTATCCTTCAATCCAAATTAAACGTATATATTTAAATTTTGCTTGAACCGAGTGAAAAATATTTCATAAAGGGTGATTATTTGCTTTACCTCCTTTGAGAATCTCCTCAGTATCTCGCTTCTAGTAGCCTAACAATGTACATAGTGAATGCATCATTCACTCTCATGAAATGATGATGATTGACATTCGGTTTAATTTGGATGGTACATGTAAATAAGAGCATCTTTCTTATCATCCACAGGGAGAAATCCAACCACTCTCTATAGGATGCAATGGAGTACATCAGATAGGAGGTCATGTAGAAATTTTGAGTTCTCTGAACATTTTCCAATTTCTCAGTTAGGCTATCACAAATAATTCCTACCTGTTTGATTTTTCTTACCCTCACATATAATATTTATGTAGGGGCACATCCAATAGTGAAACTCATTGGTGGAGGGCATTCCCATAATTCTGACCAGGAGAGTTATGACACTTAATAGTTCTTTTTGAAAATCAACTTGGAACATTGTCTTGGGTAGCCTTGAGGATCCCTTCTTAAGGTTATTGAACCAAGACTTGGCAACTCTGTTTATGTATCACTCGATGTCCCGATCAAAAATATTTTTATCCTAATCCCTAGTAAGAATATTTGAGCCTTCAATTCCGGGGATTTTGAGAGAAGTGCGGATACAATCCTCATCTAATCGAACTAGCACCTAACCTTTAGGTTCAGTGATTTCTATTGTATCAGGGTCGAAATAGAACTACAATAATGAACTCATCAAAAGACACCGAACCAAAATGGGAAAACCTCTTACTTTAGCAATTCAACTATTTTTCATTAATTGGGTGATGGGAGTATGGTTTTGACAGTTAAGACATGCCCAAAAATCATCAAAGTCTAGATGTTGAACTTCGTTGTCACTGATGTCCGGTATAGCAGTCTCTAAGGTAGAGAGATACTCGTTCCTTTTGAAATTAATCTTCATTTTGTGACAGGAATAGAGGATCACCGTGAGAGAAAATTCCTTGGTTCCTCAATCAATATCTTGAAGATTCACAACTTCTCTCTGTACCTATAGATTTGAAAGCAATGGAAGAATAATAGACCATGAATAAAAATGGTGGAGGAGAGAGAACTCAAATGGTCAATAGCGAAAGCAAATGAGATAGTGAAAATGATCAACTAGCCAAGTATTTATACGCATTTAAAACCTAGGTAGGTCGACGAGGTGAAATTAATGAGGTAATTAATACTTTATGTTGGCCTTGAAATAATGAAAATCGGGTAAGGCGGATAAAAAGAACACAAATTTCCTAAGGGACATCGGGGCGTACGGGATGCGCAAAGCCGAAAAGTCAATTTGTGGCAAAAGTGGAAAAATTTTGCACAACAATCCCAAGGACATCAGACAACTGGGACGTGCAAAGCTGAAATACCCATAATGAATGGAAATCAATAAGGGATGGCTTATGGGAAAATGTGGTCAAGTGATACTCAAGACACATGGGACGAGAAAAATATGAAACACCAAAGAACACATTAAAATTAGACAAGTCAGAAATTTTTGACACAGGATGCACTTAGGACATCGGAACAAATTGAGAAGCGCAAATCAAAAGACCGATACCAAAGAAAAAGTAATACCAATCGGAAAAATTAGAAAATTAGGGAACAGATGGCCCGGAGGAACTTGGGACATGAGGGACAAAAAATCTGAAATACCCGTAAAACACTGAAAAAGCTTCCAAACTCAAAATTCTGAAAAAAAAGAAACTAACTATTTAGAACTAGCTTTTTCTTGGGAGACCTCTACAAGGGCATTTAGGAGTCACCAAAATAGAGAAATTTTAAGAATAGAGAGGAAACTTTATAACTCTTGAGGAGGTGACAACAGAGATACCATTGGGATCGCCTCACGATCCCTCTCCATTTTCAACGCAATTAATCAAAATCTTGACACATCACCATGGTGATTTTTACTCTGATTCTATTCAAACAAAGGAATAAATCAATCTATTTATCTTTCAAATACATTCTATAATTTTTAATATATTCCCTTAATGACCTAATATGGGGGCAACAAGTGAAAATCTCCATGTGAGTACTTCAATAAGCACACAACTTCGAGCAATCAGCTATCACTAAAATCAAATCAATTGATCGATACAACAAAGAACATTATATCATTCTCTCCCACATGACCTAACATAGGAGCTACATTACACTAATATTCTTCCCAAATGTCCTAACTTGGGAGCTACACTTATATCATTTCCAGATGACCTAACTTCAAAGACATTGAACACGTAAATAATCATGTATCAAAATGGATCAAGCGGATCGAAATGGAACTAAATTTAATCTTTATCCATCTGCAAAGTGGATGAAAATTTTGAGGATGTATTCATAGTTGGATATTAAAACAAGATCTTTCTCCCTAACACTATTCCTCCTGGCAGCGAAACACCCAAATGCTTCACTTTTTAAACATACAAAATCGAGTTGGGAACTAAGGACTCCCTACCTCCTTAAAATCTCCATTTGGCAACAAAATCAAAATCTCCAAATTCTTCAAATCAAGTCATCAATTTCTCAAAAATTATCCTTACAACAACTCGTTATCTCTAGTTACACCACATGGATCGACATGTTGATCAATGGTTCACCACGCTATATGTTCTTCTATTTTACGTGTAACTCTACAATAGGGCTTCTTCGAACTTCTCACACATATGTTCCTTACTTCCTTTACACTACTTGAATTTAATTCAAATAGAATAAAGGAGAGACAAATGTAGACACAAAATCACGCACATACTACTATATTACTATGTCATTGTTATATGTATGGATCTTGAGTGAGAAAATTATTCACTGATGACACAATCCCTTGTACATCCCCTTGTTTTCATTGACTTGTTTTGTTTTGCTCTTTTATGTTTTTACTTCTTTTAGATTCGTTATTCCAACACTTCTTTTGGTTAGGTCACAAGGATCTCTATATTTAAATATTTTCACAGTTTTCGCCATTTTCTCCAAGACATTAGCACTCACTTGACACTAGCACACAAGCACTTGTGTATGTATCTCGGTCACTCCTTTCCAAATTAATTCTTCTTTTTATTTTGACATTTTTGGTTGGCCTTTTCAGTTATATCACCCTTATCCTGAGGTCCTAGTCAACATGTCATGTCACTAGTGTCAAAATTCAAACAAGAGATCCCTATATATACACAACATACATACCATTATAAGGGGATAGAAATTATCAAGGGCTATCTATCTACATACTATCAAAGGAACTGCATTCTTTGGATGCTTATTCTACATACACTACATAGGAAGGGGAAGTTATGAATTCCATCCACACATTTTCATTCTACCTAGTCGTAGTCCACTATCTTGGTGTCATTGGGCACGAGGGAACCTAACGACACTATCGCATACACAAGCACATAAAATTACATGAAGTCCGATATGTAATGCAAAGTGCTCGGTCATAAGTTAACTCTATCATGTGACCGTCGGGGTCAGTCCAACTCCCCATTTGTATCTTTCTTTTTTAGGATTTGATGTGTTTTGAGGTTTTGCAGATGAATATTTTTTTGCATGTTATAGAAGAATTCGAGACCATCCAAAGAACATACAGGTGATCAAAATCGAAGGTTAGCGACACTTGCACAACACAAGAAATTTTAGGATCTAATTCCCTGAGTAATCACAAGTGCCCATAAAAGTTCTCTAGAACCTAGGTACCCCATCCCTGGTCCAAGCGCCCGGTCCAGCCATATCCGATAGCTCTGTAATTTTTTGAGTGGCGTTGTGATATTCTGTCATCTCTATTTATCATTCTTCCGGCACGTAACACTTCGACATTGAGTGAATATCATATAAGTAACTCTTCTCTCTTTATTAAACTTAGGGTTTTTTATTTCATTAGCTTATATACTTGTATTTATATCATTTTTTTATTGTGTATGAATATGTGATTTTAGATTTAATAATTCAATATTTTTAAATTAGTAAGGTATAACAATTCTTTAAACACCACAGATTTTCTCACTTTAGGTATTTTCAATGTTACCATAAAGTAAGGGTAAAATATTCAAAATTCACTCATTAACCATGTACCTAAACCAGACTAAAATATTAAAAATTCACTCACTGACCATGTGCCTATGTTTTTATGCGTGAGTGGCAATTAATTACGTTATCGATAAATAAAAAGGTTGCATGAAATGTCTAAAAAAATCAATGTCTTGTATAAATTGGATTAACTAGCAAAGCAAATTGCTAAACCCAATTCCCTAAATCCATCTCGGACATGAAGGGTATGTTGTGGCTAGGGGTGAGTTGTGGCATGGCACCATCAAACTCAGTATGCCAATGTTGTTTGTGACCATGGCTATCACTTTGGCCCTGTGATAGGAGGACCATAAAGAGGATGGGTATACATCTCATCTCCAACGATTTTCAATGTACTTTGTCACAAACAACAAGATTTAAAGTAGCAAGAGGTTCCGGGGAGTAAGGGGATGGAGCACTAGGTTACAAATGTACCTTATTACTTTATAGACCCCTTCGTGAGTTGTTTCGATGGAAAATTCATGCTTTATTTGGTCATGACTTGCCATTTCTCCCCTTCTCTCCTATAAATGTTTCTTTTTTAAGGATTTTTCAAATTTTTGGTTTTTGGATCGAGGGTGAGACATAGCATCAACAGACATGGCAGCTACCTTACCACGTAACGAAGTGAAACTTTTCAACCACTAGACCTTTGAAAATATCAAGGTAATAATCACAAATATCACTAGAAGTTATCCTGAATGTTTGTTGAGGTGGTGTAATATATCTTAAGTATGAAGGAACATGAGGATTGGGCATGTAGGCATAAGGTGTGTGAATGTGCACGGAACTATAGTGGAACAGGGCGCACCTAGGAAGGTTTGAAATCAGGAATTAGTCGTTTTACATATTGGGGCTAATTATGGACATGGAGTGTAGTGCACGTTTTATGGAAGACTTAAGGAGCACGCAAAGGCTATTTTGGATGAGTATAAGATCAAGCGTCATGCATTGTTTTGGAGCTAATAATAGGATTATACTTTGAAGTTGTATTATTAGATAATCTATTATTAGCGAGCTTGCATGCTCTCGTATTTATTATGTAAAGGTGCATGGCTATTATTAGCATGTAGCCTATTTTTGAAAGGTGTATAGGCGGTGAAGGGTAAGTCCCCACCCCTATAAATATGTATTGATTTACATGGATTGGAATCACTACTTTTGTATTAGATTTATGTTGTGTGATCTTGAGCACGCATAGCTTATGCTGACATTATGGTATATGTAAGAAGCTTATGTGTTTTACAAAAATTAATATAATGGATCTTTGTGGCTAGAAATTGATTGTAGACACATCTGTGAATGGATATTACATGGAAAAGGTTATCTTGGTTCTTGTTTGAGTATTCATGCTTAATGGTTAAGATCTAGATCTGGTTTATGCACTTTGTTATACTTAATTATCTTTGATGGATCTGGAATATCTATTTAATCATGTTAACTCCTTGAACAAGCTGACATAAAAGAGGGACCTAGTACCCTTACGCACTTCGGGTGAGCACTCAATTTAGGTTGAGTGATGTGTCAGCGTGCCTTGGATTGTTGGTGGTAAAATATAGGCTACATTTTGGTTCCTTTGTCGGGACCAAAATGAAGGTGAAGAAAGAAATTGACAAGATGTTGAATTCTGGAATCATTGAGCCCATTATCGAGTAAAAGTGGGTTACCCCTATGGTGATCAGATAAAGAAAGATGGAAAAACTATAATTTGCATGGATTACATGGAGTTAAATGTTTCGTGTGTAATAGATTCCTTTCCCATTCCATTTATCAAGAAATCTTGGAAGGCGTTGCGAAGGTGCGAAATTTACTCCTTTATCGATGGATTTTTTGGATATAATCAAGTAAGGATAGCTAAAGAGGATCAGGAAAAGACAACTTTCACCATTGAATGGGGAATTTTTGCATACACAGTTATGCCCTTTGGATTGAATAATGTGCCTACATTATTTTTGTGCATTGTGGTTCAAGCATTCCATGATTTTATACATTATTTCTTGTAAGTTTACTTGGATGATTGGACAATGTATGGGCTAGTGAAAGATCACTATGATAATTTAAGGTTGATGTTTGAGAGGTGACGATAGTTGAAAATATCCTTAAACATTAAGAAGTGTGTTTTTTCCACACCTTTAGGGATTTTGTTGGAACACATCACCAATAAGAAGGTTTGTTAGTGGATCCCGCTAAGGTTGTTGTTATTTTGGTCTTAAAGGAACCTAATAAAAAAGTGAGGTACATGGATTCTTAGGGCACATGGGATATTACAAGAATTTCATCAAAGGTTACACCAAGATCATTGTGCCCCTGAGGAATAATTTAAGGGTAAAGGAAATTTCTATTGGGGTGAGGTGCAACAACACACATTTGAGACATAAAGGAAAGGCTTACTACAACACCTATTCTATGTTTTCCTTCATGGAAAAAGCCTTTTCATGTGCATGTAGATACCTCTAGCATGGCCATTGGTGTGGTATTAGCCCATCCTAGAGAAGGGATTGTTGATCATTTTATTTTCTTTACAAGTAGGAAGTTAACTCCAGCATAATAGAATTACACTACTAAAGAGCGTGAGACATTGTCCATGATCTACGAGTTACATAAGTTTTGACAAGAGTTCTTTGAAACACCTTTTATCTATTATACGATCGCATGGCATTGAAGTACTTGGTGAACAAACCTGTTTTGTAGGGGCGCATATGTCGTTGGATACTGTTATTTTAGGAATTCGACTTTACAGTTTTGGTAAAGCCAGGCAAGAGTAATTCTAGACCAGATCACTTATCAATAATTAATACAGGTGAGGACACGCAGAGCATTAAGGACATAATTTCATATACATAGTTATTCATATTGAATACAATGCCCTCGACTTAGAATATATTGTTTTCTTTTTGCGATGAAATGTGTGTGCGCCCGAAAGAATGAAAGCCTTGGAAAAGAAACAACTTGTTATATGTGTTTTTCCTTATAAGTTGATTAGTGGAGACTTATACAAACTAGTTCGGGATGAAGTTTTGTGTTGGTGTGTACTTGAGCATGAGCGTGACCCTATTATGGAGGAGGTTCATGGGGGAATTATAGGTGGACACTATGCGGGGATGTCACCGCACGTAAGATTTTATTATCCGGTCTATGGTGGGAAGCGTTATAAAAGGATTGCAAAGAATATTGTAAGGTGTGTGACCATTGTCGAGTGCCTTGGAAAGACCGGGCATAGAGAGGAAATGCCTTTGAGGCCTATTGCTAGTGCAAAACCTTTTGGAAAGTAGGCAATTGAATTTGTGGGTCCTATATCCCCACCCGCGCACGTGACTAGATAGCGCTACATTATAACTTGTATAGATTATCTTAAAAGGTGGGAAGAAGCAGCACCTACAAAGGATTGCACGGAAGCTACAACACCAAGGTTTCTATGGGAAAATATTATCAACAGGTATGGATGCCCACTGAGTTTGACAAGTGATAGGGGTACTCATTTTCTTAATAAGACCATCAGGATATTGCTCACAAAATTTATGGTTGCACACCATAAAACAACACCCTGTCACCCTCAGGAAAATGGAAGTGTTGAGGCTTTCAACAAGATATTGATCCATACCTTCACTAAAAATTATGATGTTGGGAGAAAGGACTGGGATGATAAAGTCTCTATTGTACTTTGGTCATACAGAAAACCTGCAAGAGGTTGAGTAAAGCAACACCTTTTCAATTGGTGTTTGGCGCGAGAGTTATTCTACCAAAGGAAGTTCATGCTACCTTCTCTCGCATATTGTGTGCACAGGAGGTTTGGCTAATGAGCAAGCACTTGAAGAGCACATTGTCAAACTGATGTAGTTGGATGAAAGGCGCACTACAACACGATGGAGTTAGAAGTAAGAAAACGCCAGTAGAAGACATGGCATTATAGATATATTAAGGATAAACATATTGAAGTTGACAGATGGTTATTCTTTATGATTCAAAGTTTTGCACCACCACTGAAATCTTAAGGTGCATTGGTTGGGACCGTATGTTGTAACTTATATTCTTGATTCAAGGACTTGCTAGTTAGAGGCATTGGATGGAACATGATTTCACTGTTACTTCAATGGGAGTAGGTTGAATATCTACTATAAATAAGTCTTGTTGGTGTTTGTAATAAGCTAGTATTTCCACTTATCTTAGATTTCCTTAATGCAATTCTCTTATATGTGTTTCATTCATCGTTGTTATGCTTTGTCAAGTTAGCTTCATGTTTTGTGTAATAAGCACGTTTGTGCACCGGAAGGTGATTATTATCTAAGTGTTTTCATGCGCAGAGGATCGTGCATACCTTTAGTGTGGGTGGAGTATATATAGGGTACATGGACTAAGTTTCTATGTTATCTGAAGATGCATACACCTAAAGATATTTTGTGCAGGTGCTTTAAGTAAAGGTGTAGATAGAGAAAAATTGCTTGTGAATGAATACCATGTATGGACAGATGGACACAGTGTAACGTGAGGTAGGTTAGAGTTGTGGAAACTACTTAGTGAAATGTGCAGTTGTGAAGTATTTTGGTGCATGGATGCACGTGAAAGGAGGTATGTGGCCAAGGAGTAGTAGGCACGCCAGAAGGTTATGACTGTGGCGCGAGAGAAAGAAGAAATCGCAAGAAAATTCCAAAAATGTCCAAGTTATTGTGAAGTATGGTGGTAGGTGGAAAGCAATAAATGTGGAAAATTTTTGAAAATCTATATAAGGTGGTGTTGTGAAGTCATTTTCACCCTTGCAATTAAGATTATTCGAGTGAGCTAGTGAACGAGATGTGAAGTCTGAGAGAGCTAAAAACCAATTGGATTTGTCGATTTACGCACCGAGGTGATTGTCACTCAATTTGGAAAAGTCTTTGGGCGAAGCACAAGCATGCGAGGAAGAACATTGATGCTAGGGTTTGGATTTGAGCTAGGGCACGTAGTTTTGAGTCAGGGGCACGCAGTTGAGTTGCAAAGCTTGAATCAGTTGAAATAACACACCTTTATAGTGGAAATGGCACCAAAAAGAGCACCTGGAGCGGTGACAAGGGGGAAGAAGAAAAAGGAGGTTGAAATCAAAGTTGAAGATGCTCCCGAGAGCAAGTTTTCTAAAATGTAATACCCGAAAGGGGTTTATATGGGTCGCGATTGGGACTCACACGTTCTTCGGTGCAAGGTGAGTGATTACAATCATAGAACAAAGGATAACAAGGATTAACTGGATAAGTTGCCAGTTGTGAAGATAAATAAGAGAACATCGGATGACATGGTTGTGTACGATGACACCGGTGAATTTTTTTTGGCGAAGTTGGGGTTTTTTAAGTTGTATAAACTCCCTTATTTTTTGAAACCATAAAAATTATACAATTAGTTAATGAGCACTTCTTCTATTTTTTTGGGCAACAGATGAGGATCATCGCGCCCTTAATTGGGAGTTTGACACAGACTTAGAATTTTGGGTACTAAAGTGAGTAGAGACCTCATTGATAAAGAGGCAATAATTGCGAAAAGGAAATCATTGGGTTACATCAAGGGAGGGTTGGGAATGGACATTGATAAGTTGAAGAAGTATCCATTGGTTCGGAAAAAAGTGCACCTCCTCACAAAGTTAAATAACCAGGAGCGGTGGTCGTAGGTAAATACCTTGTGGCTACATATAGCAAAAAAAATGACTGAAGGTGTAGTTTACAACCTGGCGGGTTTCATTTTGAAACCATCATTGAGGAAGCGCACAAAGGTGATAAAATAAGTTTCAGCGTGATCCTGTTAGCCCTTATTTTTGTAGAAATTGGAGTGCCCGATGGGCCTAAGGATAAAGTTTGGCAATATCCTAAGGAAAATAAATCTCTTATAGAGAGATTTGAGAAGTATACTTGTGATGGGACCATGAGTGGCCCCTTTAAATAGAGGGTGGAATTGTGGTATGAGTGACTCCACATCACGTTTGAGGAAGAATGGAGAATACCCAAGGAGTTACCTTTGGTATTAGATAAACAGTATAGTTTGCAGTATATCAACACTTTTGTATCGTGCACTTTGGGATGAAGGACGGTTAATGGATCCCTTGGTGTAATCTCCCTTATGCCTTCATGGCACATTATTTCCAGGCATTTGTACATAGGTTTTCAAATGCACGTCAATTGATTTTCAACACAAACAAGGTAGAATATGACTACCACACATTAAGGAAGACTTACGTTTATCCAAGTAAGTTTGCGTACATTGAAAGATTAATTTCTGATGATATTAATATGAAGGCAATGAGTTTGGTCATTAGGAAAAGTGGGGCAACCCTTGTATATATCCAACTCAAGCCTAGATTGGAAAATGGAAGATATGTGGAGAATGAGTTCAAGCTTCTTGGACCACCCAAGGGGAAACATATAGTTGGCACTTTGGAAGATGAGGAACCAATCTTGCCCCTTGTTGAAGAAGAAGGAGAGGAAGAAGAACTACATGAAGAAAGTGGTGGTTTGGAGCATAGGGGAAAAAAACACCCAATTGTAGGTGAGAAAAGAGAGCGCGAGGTAACCCCTCCATTACAGGAGCCAGTTGATGAAGTGTTCGAGACAAAGCGTTATGGAGATAAATGTGGAGAATAGTACTGAGGAGCCACAATTTAAGAGATTACTAAGAAGAACAAGGAATCAGAGCACGGGAACTTCACAGACCCTTCGGAGGTCACCTAGGACTTCACCTGTGAAGGCAGGGAAAGAAAATAAGAAAAGGCGCATATACATCCAACAGAAAGATGATGAAGATGATAATTTTGAGGAAAGCGCATTGAAAAATCTAGTACAAATTGAGGATACGGAGGATCCTCGGGAAGAGGAGATGAAAAATAATGAAGAGGAGTTGAAGGAAATAAATTTATAAACAGAGATAAGGATGAGCCTTTAGGTTCACCCCATACTACGATATATGAGTGAAGGACCGGTGTTGGATTCAAGAGAGCACACCCCTAAGGGTAAGCGCTAAAGGAAAGGAAATGAGAAAGAAAATTATGAGACACCAAAATCAAGTACATTGATGATCCAAAAAGATCATACGCGCGCGTTTCAAGCACTTTGGAGCCCAAGGACTTATATGGATGCAGAGATGGTGACCACTCGCACAAGGAAACAATTTTCATAGATGATGCAGACTCGTATGAATGAGCCTCGACTTCGATGTATGCGAGGAATCTTGTGTGTCACCCGGACTAAAGAAGGCACTCCATATAGTCATCAAACTCAATATCATGTTCAATGAGTAGGTAAGTAACATACGACTAGGTATCTACTAAAGTTATGTGCCAAACATTGATAAAGCGACAACCATTAGAGAAATTTTGGAGGATAAGAAAGATAAGGACATTGAAATCAAGCACCTTACATAGGAGCGAGATAAGGATGAGGAAAAGGTGCAAAAAGTTCTTAAAATGGCAGAACAAATTGATGTTGAGATTATTGAAAAGAGGCCATATCTCAAGGAAAAGTTTGTAAAGAGTTTCCATCTGCTCTCCGCACTATTTGCACACAATTGTTCATCTCGCTACTTTGGAGGAGGGAGCTATACACATACCAACACCTAAGGATGTTACAAAACAGTACGAAAGGCTAAGGAAAGAATAGCGTGCAAGATTACAAGTTATGAGGCCTTATTGCTGACTTTGAAAGATGAGTTAAAGAAACCAAATTTGGCATTGACTATGTGTGTAGCACCAGTTGTGATAATAAAGTCAAGCATTGTTGCAGAAGAAGATGAATTCCTTCGGGAAACAAAAAAATGAAACACATGGGCGCATAGAGAGACTTACGCTGGTAGAAGCAAAGCGTGATGCACTTGAAGTTTCCCAAGTCCCGCACAAGGGAAGAAGAAAAGAAAATGGTAAGCTAGTAGCACATAAAATGGATTTTATGGACGTGATGGTCTCAAGTCTGTAAACTGTTCTCAGGATACTACAAAATGAGGGTGAAAACATGACACTTGAGGAGATGGAGGTGGTTCTTATAGATATTCCAGATAATTCAAATCAAGCGCTAAGTGATTAGAATGCGTTGGAGGCAGAGGTTAAGATTGAATATCCAAAGTTGATCCTATTAGTAGAAGAGCAGAGTGCCAAATAGTTTCTCACTCTTTATGAACAGTATTTCCTTTATTCTTTCATTCATTATTCCTTATTCTTTGATTCACGAGAGATATAGGTTGTGATCAGCCATTGTCGGGGTGGCAACAAAATTAGTGTGGGGTAATATTTAGATGATGTAATATAGCTTAAGTATGAAGGTGCGGGAGGATTGGGCGCATGGGCATATGGTGTGTGAACACGCATGGAACTATTATGGAACATGGCACACCGAGGAAGGTTCAAAATTAGGACTTAGCCATTTTGTAGATTAGAGCTAATTATGGACATGGACTGTAGTGCACATTTTAAGGAAGACTTAAGGAGCACGCAAAGGCTATTTTGGATGAGAAGAAGATAAAGCATCATGCAGTGTTTTAGAGCTAATAATAGGATTATATTGCAGTTGTATTATTAGATAATATATTATTAGCAAGCTTGCATGCTCTCGTATTTATTATGTAAAGGTGCATGGCTATTATTAGCATGTAGCCTATTTTTGAAAGGTGCATAGGTAGTGAAGGGCAAGTCCCCACCCCTATAAATATGTATTGATTTGCATGATTGAGATCACTACTTTTGTATTAGAGTTATGATGTGGGATCTTGAGCGTGCATAGCTTATGGTGACATTATGGTATATGTAAGAAGCTTATATGTTTTATAGAAATTAATATAATGGATCTTTGTGGCTGGATATTGATTGTAGACACATATGTGAATGGATCTTGCATGGTAAATGTTATTTGGTTCTTGTTTGAGTATTCATGTTTAATGGTTAAGATCTAGATCTGGTTTATGCACCTTGTTATACTTAATTATCTTTGATGGATCTGGAATATTTGCTTAATCATGCTAACCCTTGAACAAGCTGACATAAAAGAGGGACTTGGTACCCTTGCATGCTTCGGGTGAGCGTTCGATTATGGCCGACGATGTGTCATCGTGCCTTGGGTTGTTGGTGGTAAAATCTAGGCTATAATGTTCTCATTTATTTCTTCATGAATGAGCTCTTGTTTTTATTACGATTGTAGTTGGTATTGCCATATAAATTCATTATTGCTTAAATAGATCTTTATTTTCTCTTCTTAATCTTAGATAATGAAAAAATCAATTGTTCATGGTATAGTCTGATGGTTATTATAAAGAAACAACTTTTTGTAAAATTAATGTCGTGTATGCCTGTTTTGTTGTTCTTTCTTTAGGGTTTGAGCTTGATGTTTGGTTTTTCCTTCAATGTTTGTTGTCAAAATTGGGTGTGTAGCAGTTTAAGATCTATCATACTACCAACTCTGCAAAGAGGTTATTCAATTTTGTAAGTATTCTTATATACTGGAAATATTTTCAGTGAGATTTTAACATGAAGATTACGAGTTTGAGAGCTATCATATTGTCAACTTTGCAAAGAGGTTATTCAGTTTTGTAAGTAGTCTTGTATACTGGAAATATTTTCAATGAGATTTTGACATGAAGATTGTTGTTTTCCATGGTAGTTGATGGGGGTGCAAGTCCTGGATTCCAATCCAAGAGATCGTATTTGTTTGGGCAGTTCAGTCAGATGCAAATAAAGATTGTATCTAGTGATTGTATCAATTATCCCACAAGCATGTTCTCCTACTTTTCTCAATGCTTTCCTCTAGCTTGTTTATGACACATCAGTTGTGTTATTGTGAGTTGCAACTATCATCACAAAATTGAGCATGATCATATAGACTTTGAGTTCTTAGGCATGGGAAGCCATTCGTTCTCCCAACCAATGTGGTCATTGGAGGGAAAGGAGACAGGGAGTAGCGTATATACCTCTTGTTTGACCCTACAAAAGATTTACATTTTTACTTTGTTCTCTGGAACATGCATCATTGATTGGATTGTGTAAGTATAGTTCATTGATTTGGATTTCATATTATTTGAAGATGATATTCCAATAAAATTCTTCAAGAACAACAAGGGCCTAGTAGTTATATATCCATTCAATCAACCCATGAAGATCTACTCAACTTATACAAGGCTATGAGACTGGGCTACAAGAGGGGGACTTGAGAAAACAGATTGGAGCAAAGCACTATTCCACAATGATGGGTGTGAAACAAATGTATCTCATTCATAGTGTCCAACACTAGGCAAAAGGTGGTGGAATTTATTGACTCACAAAGAATACAATTGTGGCACAATGTGTCTTTTGATTGATGTAAACCATAAAATATTGGTTCAATGTATCTCCAAGGACATTTGATTGTGTTTCTCACAATCATTATGCTTGCATTGTGTTAAGGATTACTTCATTTTCTTCCTCATGGAAGTAAGTGACTCATCATTTATATGGAGAATGGAACAATTTACAAGCATAAATAATACTTTCTTTCATAGTAATTGAATTTGTGATATACATACCTCCCAATGATGTTGTCGATTTTAATGATAAATATGAGATATAATTTATAATAAAAATCAATAGTAAACTTAAGGTGTGTACAATCAAATAAAAAAGACTTGAGTTATTACAATGCTATGGATGAGATAAGAAAACTAAAATAAAATTACTTCTACTACCTATCTTCAACAATTTTCAATTTTAGCCCAAAACATTGAATGACCAATTGGCACAAGTTCCATATTTTGCTTCAATAATTTCACTAATATAATATCAAACAAAAAAATTTCTATACATTATTCCATAATAGTGATATGCCAATTGTTAACAGGGAAGGTGGATTAATTCATAAAATCCAAGATTATAAGTGGAATCTTAAAGAATCTTCAAGTAATTTTGATTTTTTAATGTCGACATTACGCTTGAAGTTGATATCCTTTACATTATACTTTTTTACACAACACCGAAAATACGACACCTCATAATAAGGCATATTTTAGGGTAAGCATGTAATATTATTGTAAGGCCAATGCCAATATCAAGGATGCACATAACTTTCAAATTGTGAGCCTCACAATTTGAAAGTGCGAGGCTCGCACTTCCTCGCACTTTGAAAGTGTGAGGCTCACAATTCCTCACACTTTGAAAGTGTGAGGCTCAAAATTTTAAAGTACGAGGCTCGCACTTTATAAGTTCGAGTCTCCCACTTTCAAAGTATGAGCCTCACACTTTGAACTTGCTTTAGCATGAATGCATTGTAATAGTTAGCAGTCGCTAACCTTACATCAAGGTTTGCACTTTCAAAGTGCGAGGAAAGTGTGAGCCTCTTCCTTTCAAAATGCGAGGCTCAACTTTGAAAATACAAAGCTCACACTTTGAAAGTGTGAGCCTTGCACTTTGAACTTGCTTTTGCATGAATTTATTGTTAGTTTTTATTTTTATTTTAATCTAAGGGGCTCATGCCTTGTAATAGTTAGTGGTCGCTAACCTTACATCGAGGTTTGCACTTTCAAAGTGCGAGGAAAGTGCGAGCCTCGCCTTTTCAAAGTGCGAGGCCCACACTTTGAACTTGCATTTACAGGAATTTATTGTAAGTTTTTATTTTTTAATACAACGGGCTCATGCCTTTTAATAGTTAGTGGCCACTAACCTTACATACTCCCAACATGATTTTTCCAAATTCATGAAAATCTAAAAACAACAAAATTGGAATCCAATAATAGCAACATTGGAATCCAATACTAGCGAAATTGGAATCCAATAATAGTGATATTGGAATCCAATAATAGCAAAATTGGAACTCCTATGAGTCCAATAATGACAATATTGGAATCCAATATTACTACTAATGGAATCTAATAATAGTAATAATGGAATCCAATATAAACAAAAATGGAATCCAATATACGCAAAAACGGTGATAGATTTCTTCCAAAACTTGTAATACTGGAGTCTAGATTCATTGGAATATGTCCAGATTTACTAAAATAAACATTTAAGGCGTGAGTAGGAAAAGCCACATAAAAATAAGAAATTTGCGAGGTATTAAGGAAGCCACGAAACACTAACAAATCGTGGAAGACTAAGAAATTTCTCGGAAGACTATAGAAATTCGCATAACAAAGAGACATCGACAAAATTCAAACAGAGTACAAGGTGAACAATACAAAGTCACAACCAAAGGAAGTGACCTTTGGATAATTGTATAGTAAAGATACTTATTGTAAATGAAGATAATAGTTTGAGAGATATTGAGAGCATAGAATAGATCGGAAATAGTTAAGAGATAGTATAGATAGAAAATGGGAAACAAAGAGAAGGTAGAGAATAACAAAGACAGAGAAGATAGAAAGAAGAATGAATATGTGATGTAATAGACAGGAAGAGTGTGTGAGAAAGATATATAATGTATATGTAATTGATCTAATGACGAAATAAAGTTGAGATATTTTTGTAATGTGTGATGGATGTTATTGTTATTATCTATCACATTCAAGATTGTGTTATTGTTGGAAATATTGTCATTGATGTCAAAGGAGTTGTTGATGTCACAAGAGAATGCACAAAATAGGAGTCATTGATGTCAAAAGAGAATGCACAACGATCAAAGAGAAATAGTGTCCTTGATGTATTACAATGATCAGATTTAATATAATAACAGTGAATGTAATGAACAACAATCACATTGTATACCAGTGTTTTAATTATGAAAGGGCCAATGATTTCATCTAAGGAAATAAAAGAAATAAACAAATATTAAATACAAGCCCAACCGACCCATTTGGAAGGAGTTAAAGAAGTTAATTAATATTAATTTAAGAGACATATCTTTTGATAGTCACCCCTCTTGGGAAGAGGCACATTAAGGCTATAAAAGATAGATGAAAAGGTTGAGAAAGACGAGCAAAAAAATGAAATAGATACATCATTTGAGAGAAGTGAAAGAGAGAAGAGCAGAAGTAAAATGAGAATATCATTTGAATAAAGAGTAAGAAGGAAGAGCAGAAATATAAAGTGATCTGATTTCATTAATTGGACCAACATCCATGTTGGAAGTATGATCTGATTTGTGTGTATGAAGAGAAGTAGAATTGCCATCATCCGGTTGAAGAAGCAACTACAAAAGGTGGAAGTTTATATTGTTGAGGTCGGTGCCTCACAAAATTGGGGATTAGTGTCTCCAGTGGGTTGGTGCTCACGAATTGGTGAGTTGGTGCTTGGCATTGGGGATTGGTGTCTTCGTAGGTTGGTGCCTATGAACATTTGTAAAGCATTTAATTTTGGGTTGGATTTGGACGGTAGATCCAAGCAATCTTATTTTGTGGTTTTTCCTAAGAGAGGGTTTTCCACGTAAATATGGTGTTGCTCTATGTTATGTTATTTGAATGTTTTTAAATGCTTTAATTGTGGATATAATTTTTAATAAGTAAAAGTTTATCTTATATTGATTCACCTCAACCACCCGCCCCCTCCCCCTGCTCTCGGTATAAATGTGTACTTAACAATAATCTAAACCCTATCCCCAATATGTCCCTAACAAGAGGACGAGCTACTTAACCCTCACATTGGTAGGGAGAGGTTGTGCCTTATACGCATGATGCGCCTTTGAATCGATCTTAGATTGAGAAGTGTGAGGATTACGAATTCAGTCATTAAAAATCTTAGGATTCTCATTGACTTAAAGCTTAGATTGCTTTGGAGTAGAATTAAATGTTGAATAACATTTCAAATCTTGAAACACTTGTTAGTGGAGTGCCCTATACATCTATGGTGGTCACAATAGGCATCACAAGCAAAAGATTTAGCTTCAAGATTTTTGTATCACCTCAACAATTGGAGAGAGAAATAGAAGATTACACTCGAGCAACTTTTGTAAAATAAGATGTGTTGGGGAAGGCAAATTGAATTGCCTTTGAGGAGGAGCTTGTAGTTGAAGCTTTATAGAATGAGGATGGAAAAAATAGGTATTAACCCATGTATTAGTGAAGGGTTGGTAAGTGAGACCAAGCTGATGACGAGTAACATCAATTATATGAAGTTTAGCACATCCCACAAATAGGAGGAGGTCATCTAGAATTAGTACAAATGATGATTGAGTATTAACATCTATGGTGCCCTAAGACCAGACAAAGTGATTGTTTAGGGATATATCATTTGAGGATAGTTCTTTTCCTTCAATATGAGGACTCATGAGGCATGGACTCGGTTTAAGGGATAGTAGCCCAAACCAATTCAAGGGAAATGAACAAGCCATGGTGAATGATCATAACCAAGGAAAAGAACAAATCCATGTAGTATGATCATGTTTGAAAATATGTGATAAAGAGAAAACCATAATGGGAATTAGGGTTGGAAGATAAAATGCCTAATTTGGAATAGGGTTACCTAAGCCAAATAGGTTAAGAATTCGATCAATAAGCAAGTTCAAATGATTCAACCGAAAAATAAAATGATATAGTGAAGTTGCATTCAATTAAGGCATATGTTAAATATAGCATAACACAAAAAGATGAATCCACTTAGCTCTTTCACTTTGGTCTAGAAGTTGAGTTGGTGTGACGAAGGGATGAACTAGCTAGTAATCTCCTACAAATATTGCCTCTAATTTTAGTGTTATAATGTGTGTTAAGGACCAAACCATTCGACAATTTTGCCCTTCCGAACAGTTTGATCTAGACAACTAATGGTGCTCTATAACTTTTGTAACCCTTGTGAGGGACTGGAATATGCTTCATTGTGAAATATTAGGCCTCACAAATATGTGAAACCCTATGTAACGAACCAATTTGACCCAAAACCGTTACCTATGGTAAAACCCCGTAAAAAGGTTAGTTTTTGGTTGAAGTGCAATTCGCACACTTGCCTACAATGGCATTGCTCTAAAGAGGCCTCAAATTGCACATACTACATACTAATGTGACATAATACTAAAAGGATTCAACTATTTTTGATAACCCAGTCACTTGATAATGCTTTGTAATGACTTGACTTTATGTTTGACTTGACTTTGAGGGATTTTGGTTTGGGAAAGCTTGACTTTTGAACTGGTTTGGAGTGCACCAAACATATGTGGGGACATCTCCTAAAATTTGGAGGTGTTTTAGAAAAACATTGGATATTTTTTTTCTTTTTAGTGATTTAAGCAAGGTCGGTGCTAGTAATTGTCAAGTATTGTCGGGTGAGTAAATGAGCACATTAGACCTCGCTTATATAAGGTTTTGTGAATATATTTTCGTATTAAAATTGACTCATTATGAAAGTATCGACCCGTAAAAAGATATAAAATTGAGAAAATGATTGTGAGGCGGCTCTAGATGGGACCATTATACCCATGGCCAAATTGTTTGGCGACTTGGTCCTATTGAACAATTCGGTCTAAGAGGTCCATATGTGGTTGTGGGGCTTTGTCCACAACAATCATGTAAATTTGACTACTTGTGACTGATGTGGACATTTTTGTGAATGGTTGAGCAGTATAATGAGAAGAGCAAGTCTTGAAATATGACTAAAGATATAACAATTTGGCTTAGAATATGTGCACTAGTCAAGGTTAAAGGGATTAAGCCGATAGTGACATTATCATATGATAAATCATCAAATGTAGGCATCTACAAATAGAAAAATGCAATAGACAGATATGTTACTATCTTAGTGTAATAGTTGATACATCAAACATAGTCAATCACATCGACAAAAAGGAGAGAGAGGTTGGCATACTTTTGTGAAGACATTGTTAGTGCATTAACCCCTAGGTTAGTAGCACCCCATGAAAGAATTGTCGTGGGTAAATCACAACAAGGATATATAGAAGACCTAAATAAAACAAAATTGGTGACTTCAAAATTTTGGTGGGCCTCTTTAGGAAACTCCTATTCTTTTTGCTCCTAAAAACCCAAAGCTCCAAAGTAGACCTCCAAATATAAGCTCAGTTAAATCATAAACCTCTTAAACCTTTAAGGGAACATTTGTGAGTGGAAGCAAAGTAGACTTGCAATGATATCCTTAGAGAAATGACCACAATGACGCCCTTATATATGGGTAAATGACCTAAATTCATACTCTCTTAGCCAACAACATCAACCACAATTGATGTTGACAATTGAAAAAGCACTTGTTACACATCAATCGAGATTGATCCCTTCATCCAAAAAAAACCCAACATAAAGGTAAAAGGGAAAAGAGTGTGAAGGTGATAATAATGGGAGTGTAGTAAGGTGGTCGTAAGAGAGTAGTAATGGGGTAGTAACTGGTCGTAAAGAGTTAATAAGTGGGAAAACTAATGGGTGAAAGGCATGTTACTGAAAACGAATTGAAAACCACATACAATGACACCATATACTATTAACCATCCCCACCCTGCTCCCAATGATGCCCCTTAAGGCACATGCTCAAGGAGAATAATGCACCAACTTGTATAGGGAAATCATTAGTAATAGTGATAAATAAGGTGTGTACAATTTGTACACATTCTCCATCCTCTGTCCTTTTTGAATGTCGATGATACTTGAATTGCACATGGACTCGAACTTTCTCTTATTAAACCTCTACCCAACATTTTTTTCTCTTGCGTATTTAATTCTTCGATCATAAGGTGTGTACAATTTGTACACATTCTCCATCCTCCGTCCTTTTTGAATGTCGATGATACTTGAATTGCACATGGACTCGTACTTTATCTTATTAAACCTCTACCCAACATTTTTTTCTCTTGCGTATTTATTCTTCGATCATAGGTGAACTCATTTTATGTTGAACCTTGTATAAAAATTGACTTTACACGAAAAACCCATATAATGAGAAATATTTCTCGTTGAAAAAAAAATCCCCTTACAAAATAATATGATATCATCACCTCATTCTTTCAACAAATATGACAATTTATTTGATATTTCATTCTACATTTAACTTCTCGAATATTTCAACGCCACAAAATATAGTTTTATCTTCTTCACATCCTTCAAAATATCTTCAATTGAAAGAAAAAATATTGTTATTTTATTTTTCTTCCTTCAAACATCTTTTACATCTTTTATAATTCAAAATGTTGTCTTCTTCCATTATGCACAACATTCCTATCATATTTCCAAAGTCTGCCCAAGAGGATGTGGTATGCACTCATTGGTATAAGTGTAATTGATGAGTAAGACCAAAATAGCCTCCCAAAAATAAAAGGTGAAACTTACAAAATAATTTGTGGTTCATAGGCTTTAAATGGCAAGAGCTAGAAGGAAAACCTCTTTTTAACAATCCTTATAATTTGGGTATTGATGTTGGAATGTGCCCATGGATACCGTGATCTGTATAAATCAATAAAAATGGGATATTGTTATGCCAATTTTGTGCCAAACCTTTTCTCAGATTAAAAGGAGAAAAGGGCTCTCGCAATGTTTAAAAATATGAACTCAAATCAGGTAGTACACCTCGTTAACCAATGAAAAATGCAAAAGAAAACCACTACCTTTGAGATAGATCACAAAATCCAGATACTCTTATAGAGCCAACTTTAATGGTGCTAAAATCTACTCGAAATGAAAAATACTTCCATTACCATGATCTAAAATGAGATAGCAATCGAGGCATCAAAAAGAACTAAGTAATACTCGACCATAGAAAGCACCGTGTCACAACCACAAAACTACAACCCGCATGAATCAACAACCCAAATCAATAATTAGAAGATAACAAGGTAAAAGTATTTATTAGTTGTGTGATCTAGGATTAAAGCAACCAAGAGTTTAATTAAATCCACCACTTTGAAGCAACGAAGGTGGGTTGGAGTAGGGGGCTCTACCTTGCCCCTATCTCACCCCCATCCCCGTCTCCCTCCCCCGAGAACTAATCCCCCTCCTTCCACCGAGAGGGTACTCTAATGAAGTACCCTTAATATATGGACACACACACACACAGTGTGTGTGTGTACATACACGTGTCCGCGCGCGCCAGCGTGTGTGTGTGCGCGTGCATGTGTTTAGCTATTAGGGTTTGTTACTATGCTCAGTTACCAATGGTTGACTATCACAAAAAAATTGGTGTCTCTGACAACGAAATTCAAAATAAGTCATGTTGAGAGGCAGAACCTGCAGTAGCATATGGGGGTATTGGTGGATGCATAATGCCTATGCAATGTTAGCAAGTAATTGACAACCTAAAATTAGACAACCATTTTATCAGCATCGACAATTTTCTTCCTTGGAAACGATGATCAAAAAATCATGACATCTCGAGTATACAGTGAAGTTTGGTGCCTATTTTTAATTCCCAAAAAGATTTTTTCAAGCCTAACACAATGGTGAGGCCATAATAGGGTCATCTATCACTATCAGCGAAAAAAACTCAAAGGTAATGGAATTGTTAATCAATATCGAACCTTCAATGGGCTAAAGTGTGTGACAGATCCAAGATAGGCGCCTTGAGATTGATCCATCTAGGCACTTTTCAAAGCAAATTACTACACAATTTTGATAGACGTGAATCTTAGAACTAAAAGATATCAAATGCAAAAGAAATGATGATTTTCCTGAATGTATCATCCACACACATTCACTCCCTTTAACTTGGAAATGAAATTGAGCATATTGGAGGAGAATCTTATTCCACCTGACATGTTTATTCCTATCAACAATCAATTGTCACAAAGGATAGACTTTGAAGTACAGCATCAATCAAAGCAAATTAAGTTGAAATATAACCAATCATGTCAATTTTCTAATTTTACAAAATATACATCAAAGAATATCTGCATGTGCCCTTGCAATCCAATTTTGCATCCCACCTTAGCCTTCCAACTTTACCTTCCAGAATGTTGGATATTTGAATTTCATTGCAGCGAAATAATAAAGTTGATTTCTCAACGTGAACAAAGTTTGCAGTCAGTCAGAACTACTAACTCGCCATTCCCATAGATAATAATAATGGGACACATCTCCATCATTGGGCATGTCAATTGTTATTCTAATTTATATAAATAAAACAAACTTTTCATTTTAGGTCAAAAGCCTTCTCAACTAATAAATCAGTTACCTCCCAGATCTCAAATCATAGAACTTCTCATTTTAGGTCAAGATCTCAAATCAAACCGACTTCCTTATAGCAGTTGTATGAGATAATCATGCAACTGTTATTGATACAAAAAAATTGTTTGAACCTTACCTATTTAAGTAAAAATTAAAGCATGTGCTAGAACTTAATGTGTAGCGAAGGTTCTATTCCAGATGTACATTTAAACTATAGAAATAACAACAAACCAATAAAATACAGAAGTAAAACTGACTCTCCTCACTCGCAAAGTTAAGCAAGCAGGACTTAACACTTGACCAGCTATTTGGTCAGCCTCACTAGCAAAGAGATGAAATCACAAGTGAAATAAAGAGTTGGAACTTGGCAACGATGCAATTCATCCACCGCTGCCAAGATGATATATCCATCAGCAATACTATTTTGTGTGCAAGTTGTGATTATTGTCAAAGATTTAGGGAAAAGTTGGAAATATTTTGAAACATTGCCCTCAACTACTTACAAATTTATGAGACTTACATGACCAAAGTTGAAAATCCATGTCCACATAAGGCCAGAGACCTTAATAATAAACCTACACAACAAAGCTGGATATTACTCTCTGCTTGTAGAAGACCAGTCCTTTTTCCTCCCAGCAAGAATACGAAATCTGTAAACCTCTACTGAAGGCTTGATTGAACAGCAAACGGGTTTGAAACTCTGATACAAAAGGAAACCAAGCTAATATGGCAACTGGTGTAAAAAGCAGTAGTCCCATTACATATTCATACCCTCGAGCAAGGGCACGAACAGAGTCCCACATTCCAGTGCGGTGAACTAGAGGCTTGCAGGCTTGTCCAATCTAGATGAAAACAAAATTCAGATTTTAACCCAATTAGAAATTATTATCCTTCTATTCCAAGCAGAAACAGGAGAGAGCAAAGAAAGGAATATAAACTAACAATGCCAACTACCTGGAGCAAGGCCCATCCAGTAGGCATGAATGCAAGGGCACATGCAGATAAGTCTGCTACTGTCAACCCACAGACAACAAAGAGAATGGTCAGAACTGACATGAAACCAATGAAAAGAAGCCCTTTGAGAAGCCGGAACATGAGCTGAAATTCTGCACTGAATCTCCGCCTTCCCATGGATACAGTCTGTGATCACCAGAATGGACAGAATAAGAGCGCAAATCAGGTCTTCTAATTTCATCACACCAAAAATATCGTGAGTTTTTAGTTTTTTATTTTGTTTCTTCACAGCATAACAATGAATAATATACGTCTGGATTCATCTGTGTAGTCGAGTTTTTGCCCGACATTTCAGATCTCACTATCGGATCCATCTTCACTACTGGCTTCACTCTTCTCTCCCTGAAGATGGATACAGTAGTGAGATCCAAAACATTGGACCAAAACTTGATTACACAGATGATTCCAGAAGAATATTACTCATAGCATGAGTTGCTACCAAGCAGTTTTCTAATAATAGACAAAGCAGTGTAAAATGAATACTTTTGTCAAATAAGGACAATCATGCAGAATACTAGTATATCTCCATTATTTATTTTAGAGCATTGGATAAGAATATAAATATAGTACGCAACAGAGCTGACTACCTTCAATACCAAGAGGACTACTGCAATAACAAGCCAAGAAAGCCCATAGACCTGGAAATCGGAGATTAAATAAACATCAGATCCTGAAAGAAGTTACTTCACCCTCACCTTAATTAGAAATAAAACTGTAATAATGACATTAAAGATTATATTCATTAATGTGAGAAAAATACCAGCACACTCCGATTCTCATGTGCAATATTTAGGTGGTAAACCAATCCATATTGGTAGAGAAAAAATCTAAGTGATAAGAGTATCTCCCAAATTCGTCCTTTCAAGCCAGAATACTTGAGATGCTCCTGTTCCTCATCCCACCACGATTCCCAACTTTTTCTTGTGGTACTCCAATCCCTCCACGGTTATTTATCCATTTATTCCAATCTGTCCAGTCATCCACAATCTTTTGCCATTCGAATCCAGAAGGATTAAACAGGAAAGGTGCAAAAAGCCATGTCCCAACCATAAACCACATGGAAAAAGTTATTAAGAGATATGCGACAGTATTGCGATATGTTTGGCCATAGACATTATATACAATCAAAAGCATCATCAGCTCAATTCCTTTGACAAAGTGACTGCGTGAGTAGAAGCGATAGTTATCTGCAAACTTAGCATGGAAAACAACAAATCCGCGTCCAGTAGGTCTATATTTGGCTCCTCCATGAAGTAGTGTCCGTCCATAGTAATGAGTCTTCGTACCAAGAGAAAAAGTAAAGAAAACAGAGGCCAGTTGCAGCTGCATAACAACAAAATCACTTAAAGCAGTGCGAAACCCACGTTCTAGACCAATTTCCATCACCATTGGCAAGGCCATCAACAGACCAAGCTGAACAAACGACTGTGAAGCAAGGGCTGCTTCTAAGGAAGTATTATGTTGTACAGCAGCCTCATGCAACATTGCAGCTTCAAGTCCACTTAAGACCAGATATAATCGACCATATAGAAAAACATACACTGTAAGAACAGTTACCTGCAATACACATTCCAGAAGAAGTTTTTTTGTCATTTTGTAAGAAACCCTGTTCAGATGCAATGGAAAACACACAAGCTCTCCTAAGTTCAAATATCAATAGAAGAAAACACCTTTAACAAACAAGAAAGACACAATACAATTAATCCATACCAGAGTACTGAAGTAAAATCCAACAGTAGTGAAATAGCAGGACATCATTCGAAAGAAGTCAAACCGATGTCCTAGCCGATAAATATCACGACTCAAAGTCTGTTCACCATTTCCATTCGCAACCTTTGCCTCAAATAGTGATATTTGATTGAGTCCCACATCACGACCTTTACCAACTTGCATGTATTCGTGATGAGTTACATTTCCTTGCCGTAGAGTAGAGTTGAATCCTGCAAGCACATCATAATGTTATGTGCACATAGATCTTTCCTTAAAAATTTAATAGCAGCACTATGCTTCAACATAAAAATAGGCCAAACTTTCACAAAACTAGATCAAAACCACAAATTGAATAAGTTACCTAAGCCACAGTAAAAAAATAACATAACATGCTTACCTGCGAAAATGTCCTCACTTAAATTGATAACTTTTGAAGCTTTGCTTATCCCACCTCTTGTCAGGTGAAACAATCTATCAAATACATCAGGATGACCATAGTGAAATCGCACCCTGAAACAACAAGAAAAAGGAAATCACCTACTAAAAACCTATTAATAAAACAATTCAAACCTCATTTACCAGTTAATTGTATTGCATATGATGAAAGGAAAAGTTCAATTCAAAAGACAAGTTGACTCATAAGGAGTAACAAATAAAGCAAAACATTGCACATAAAGTTTGATACAAGATTTCCTTTCCCAGCATGAGAATATGATTGTACATATACTGTGTTATTGCATGACAATTGATATTTATCTATAGATTCCCAAGAGCCAGCAACCTTAGACTAGTTGTTCTCTTTGAAAGGGGAAGAACGGCAAGGAGATCTCGTCTTATAGAGCACTACCCATATTGCATTAGTCAACAAGGAAATGCCCCTTTACCTACCAGTACCCCTAGGATGCCGTTCAACAGACATTTGCTTGCTATAACTTTAGCAGCTGCACTATACATTTTTCGGCCTGGATGCATAGAGATTTCTAGTTGAACCATTAAACATAGGCAGGCATTGATGTTATACCAAGATAAACTAGGGCTTTCATATAGTTTACATCATCATTGCAAGAAACACTAGAGGGAGCTGCCATTGAACATTAGAACAGTCCGCAACAGGACCATGGAAAAACAGCCATTGATTGACACCCCATCACAATTTTTTTAAGCCACAACAACTGCATTTCATGATTGATTGCAGGCCTTTTCTTCACATTTTTCCCTTTTTTCACTTTTTTGGTGTCTTGGCCTTTCTTGCATTACTAGGCATTATGGGGCTGTTTCAGGCATCGAAAATGTGCATTATTTGTTTTCCCAGCCGTTGTATGTTGTTCGAATATTTGGAGAGAGAGAACAAAAAAAGATTAGAATGTACGCAGAATGGATGAAGAGAAACCGAATGCACACATTATCATTGTGTGTCCGTCATTTTATTATGTGAAAGATGGTTACAAAGTGGTTGAAGTGGTTACAACCATTTATTAGTTAACACTTAACTAATATTAAACTAACACTAATAAATAAGCCTTATATTAAGCCTTATATTTTAATACCCCCTCTTAAGGCTTACTCTATAGAACATATTGACAAAAGATTAAAATAACAGAACCAAACAAGACCATGCATTCTTCAGAAGCTTTCCTTTTGAAAACAATGCTTTGACCAGGTAGAACTCCATCAAGCTGCCTCCCTGACCCTCGTAAAGGTGTAGTTCCCGAGTTGAATTCCCAAGTTCCCGGATTCCACCTCCCCGAACTCCCGAATTACAGAATCTCCCGAATTGTTGGACAACCATCCATACTGAGCTACTCCCACAATGCTCCATCAAGTTGTCTCATGACCCTCGTAAGGGTAAATTCCCAAGATTCACAAACTCCCGAACTATCTGGACAACCATCCATGCCGAGTTTTACCTACACTGGATTCCTTCATGTCTTCAAAGTGTTGGGATTCTTTTAAAATACGCATTCTCTATCAGTGAGTTCATCAATTTCAGCATCCGGTGAATTTTTAACAATGGCTTCATTTGGTTTGTGATGGAATTTTCCTCTCATCTTTGGCTTGTCATAAAATACAAGATTCACAGTCCATTCATGACCAAATAAAAAGCCCTTAAATGATTTCCTTTTGTCACCTACAGTAGTTTTACTATGTTCGTGATTGTAATACAGAAAAGATATTCTTGTGCCCTTGCAGATACAAAAACACCGAAAATCATACCGTGCCCTAGTCGATAAAACAAACACTCTGAAATTTGTATCGTGCCCTAGCGCAGGATTCGCGACTGGAAATAACTCTTTTAAACCTTCCAGAACTATATTATCGTCTGATTCACTGGTTTATCTACTATATTCGTGACTGTTGTTAATGATAGGACTGTTGTTAATGGCAGAAATGAAGTTTTTGGCTGTATTTTGTCCAAAGCAGTGTGACAGGCTTTCGAAATGTTTGTTGTAAATCAGTAAAATGCCCTTGCGATGACTGTAAACTCAAATTGTGCCCTAATGGGACTGACTTGAACTTCTTCCCTTCTCTTTCTCCTTGCTTGCCCCACTCTGATACCAATGTTAGAATATGCAGAGAGAGAAAGAATAAAGAAAGATTAGAATGTACAAAGAATAGATGAAGAGAAACTGAATGCACACATTATCATTGTGTGTCCGTCATTTTATTATGTGAAAGATGGTTACAAAGTGGTTGAAGTGGTTTCAACTGTTTATTAGTTAACACTTAACTAATATTAAACTAACACTAATAAATAAGCCTTATATTTTAATGTGTTAGCTTGCACACCAATAAAGTCCTAATTTGAATTCAAGAAGTCTATAAATACATAGGTGCATTAGTGCATTTAAGACACGATAGAGCAATCAAGAGATAGAGCCTCATTGAGAATTCAAAGCATTTAGACCACTAGTAGATCTGAAGCAATTATTTTTTTATGAAGCATTCATTCTAGAGAAAAGTCATATAGAAAGAAAGAAAGAAATTATATTAATGTCCACAGATGACCAAAAGTAGGTCAATGGGACTCAAGGATACAGCAATTAGCAATAGAAAGTTCTAGGAAGAATCCTAGAAGCGAACTAAAGAAATAAAGTACAATAGACAAAATTGAGTTGTGTGCCACTAACATAAGTGGCAAAGAAACCAATACAAATAACTATGGAGGGAAAACAAGAGCCCCAAAAGCATGTGCCAAAGAAGACTAGAGGCAAATCTCATTGAATGTCTACATGTCCTTGAAGTGAAGGAGTCATCTCAACCATTATCGATCATTGTGAACTATTTGATAACACTTGTCAGGGAGTATACCGGGTCAAAGGAGCAAGGTTGGGGGATCCTAGGAGGAAAAAAGATACTTCTCCTAGAATTAACCCTAACATCCAATGATGATGTAACTCTTGTAGTAGAAAAGAAGCTCATAATTTCCATTTGCCCCTATGGTCTGGGGGGCAGCTAACAAGTGGTAGATCCATATCGTTGGAGGGGGATCGAGCCATGCCGACAAAAAGGAGCAGGGCCATGATGTCGACAGATAGATAGCGAGCTTGGGGTTTGAGTAGCTTGATAAGTAATGATGTGCTGAGAGAAGTACCACCTAACTGAACTATCACTTAAAATGTGTGATGTACCCGTGTCCAAAAGACTCTTAGTGCTGCCAGTCACCTGGATGGGCTAAAGAAAGAGGCAATCAACATGGGGGCCTCACAGGGCCTCTAGGCTCCTCCCGTAGGAATCTACATCAATGGGTGACAACCTCACAAAGGTAAAGAACCAAGCACCGTTGGTTTGTATACATGAAAAAGGTAGCTAGAGTGTTGTCAAAGTCCCTATAGAGGTAGTGATATCTTCCCCAAATCTCATAATAAATGGGGCATCTAAAAATGAAGTGGTCCTCGATATCTACCTCTCGGAGGGTGCAAAGGTGACACATCTAGTCTTGACAGAGACAGTGATGATTAATTTCAGCCCATAATTGATGGGAACGTACTCTCATTTGGCCAAAGAGGAAACCTCAAGCCATGAGACCAATGGCACTGGAGATAGTGAGGACAAGGAATAATACCATCCACCGCCTATAAGGAATGCTCGGCATAAAAAGCAAGTTTGGGGGTGAGCAACTCATGGGAGGAGATCCAAGTGGTATGGATATACTATCTGCACATGTCCTCTCGGGTAGCTCTAGTGATGACATCCTTTGTAGAAAGGAGCCCGGGAGGGACATCCAGGGAGTACACGAAAGGGGGTAGCCTATCAATAGAGATGCCAATAGAAAGGAGCAACCTAGTCTCAAAGTACCAACAATGTCGACGTCTAGTGGGGACTAGTAAAGCAATCCTCTATGAAGAGCAAAGTGTTAAATGGGGATAACTCTCAAAACCAAAAGCTAAGCCACCCAGGGATTTGAGTTTGTGAATGTAGAATATAAACCTAAAGATAGTCTCAAGGCATAGTGGCTGGGTGGCAAATTTAGCTTGGATGTTGCACTAAGGAACTGTTCACTTGCAATGGATCGTGCACTATAACATGAGGGTCTCGGACCCTCTAATACAAAGCCCATTCAACGGCCCCCTAGCCTAGTTCCCCAAACCTCTGAACCATACAAAATTGTAGGTTTGATAATAGTATCAAATAGGCGTAACTTGGAGGGGATGTCTTGGAAGTGGATCTGGAAACATTGAGGTTCCAAAACGGAAAGAGAAGCATACCCCTTGCAAGGGCGTGGATGAGCGGCAAACTTCATACTAAAACGTGGCAAAGGAAATTGAACCCCCAAATATGAGTAGGTTGATGTGATCTCAAGAATCTTTTTTTTATGTGCAAACAAGGGTTGGCGGGTCCCTTTCCTATTCACCCGGGACACATTAGGGGTCCCAGTCCCAATCAATTCACAATGTTCAACCATAATCGGCCTCAATTTAAGATCATTCCATCCAACAGGGCATGCACCTAGCGAGACTTGAACCAACGGGTGGAGCGAGAAACAACCAACCTACTTTACCAACCCGTCAATGCCTCATCAACATGATCTCAAGAATATTGAGAGAGAGCACATGGAGATATTGAAGATCATGACCTTAGTCTTACTAAGGTTGACCAAAAGTTGTTGGAGTTTGCAAAAACGAGCAAGGGCATCAAGTTATCACTATAAGCCCTCTACAAATTGTGAGAGGTCAACATAATCAGTAATAAGAAGAAGGATAGCTATAAGCACATCATGCAAAAGACAACCATCATCCATATGGGTATGTTGCTAAAGAAACTCCTCTAACTCATCAATGTAAATGTTGAAAAGGGTCAATGAGAGAGGACATCCTTGCTTGACCCCAATGGTACTCTTCACAAAGTCAGACAAACCAGGAGGTATGAAGCTTCCCAATGATTGTCTCATAAAGCCTCTAAGTTGTTGTAATCAAAGAATCTAGGATGCCAAAATCTTTCAACTTCTAGAAAAATAGGTGTCTCGGAACCGAGTCAAAGGCTTTCTTGAAGTCAACAAAACAACAAAAAACTTTGGAAGACTTGTGACAAGCTTCTTCAATAATAGCCCAGAGTGTAAAGATGTGGTTAATAGTCCAAATGTTGCTTGTCCTTGTGCTCTAATATTATTCCTTTCCAAGTCTTTTGACAAGTACATGTCTAATGTTGTGGCAAAAAGTTTGGGAAATGTATGCCCAATCATAATGGTCCTGTAGTTGCCAAGGATAAAGGGATCCCCCGACTTATGCATAAGGTGAATGATGTATTGGGACCATGACTAAGGGAATCTAGAATAAATCACATGATTAAATAGTGTGGCAAGGGGAAAGGCAAGGGAATCCATACCATATTTGATGAATTCAGCTTAAGACCTTCACAATCGGTTACTTTGTAGGTGCGTAATTCCAAAATAGCTCTCTTGAAAGAAAAAGAGAAAACAAACAAGGATGATGGAGTGGGGACGGTGGTAGCAAGAGGGGTTGGAACATCGTAGAGGGAACTAGCATAAGAGACCCACACTTTGGGTGTGATGTTGGAAATGATGGTTTTTCTTGGGTGAAGAGTACGCCTAAAATTCTTTGGAGAGTAGTGAAGATCAGAAGGACTCGAAAACTGACTAGACACTGAAATTCTCGTTTCTTACGTCGAAGAAAAGACAACAAGATTCTCCATGGAGAGTGGGTATGAAGGGAGGGTCATGGGTTAGGAAAACCAAAATCTATTATGAAGGGGCAAGTTCTATAGGGGGATAGGGATCTAGAGTAATGTATAGTGTTGGGACAAGAATCAAGGGTAGCATCCTAAGAGGGTTTGACGTAAGAACTCATACAGAACTTAGTGGTGAGAAGAGGGAGGGACTAAAACCTAGACATAAGAAGGTAGAGACGGTCAACATATTCAATAGTGTAGTCACCATCAAAATGGATTGTGGTATCTTTGAGTGTTGGGGTGCAATGGAAGGGGATGGTGGAGGGAGGGGTGAGAACCAAGATAGAGGGTGAGCATCAAAATGGCATGGTCAACAAGGGGGAGTTGAGGCAATATAAGGAAGTCACAGATATGTAGGATAATGGATCGGTTGGAGAGAACATAGTCCACAATGCTCGCACCACCACCATGGGAAAAACAAATGAATCTACGTAACCAACGAAGAGAGTAAGCCCATTGAGGATGTGGAAGCACTAAATTTCACCCAACCCGAGAAGGTATCTCCCATAGGCCGTAACTATAAAAAATTTGTCAACAAAGTCTCTATGTAACCCAAACTCCTAGATTTAACTCATGAAGACACAACCCATCTTAGGTTGTGAATAGGCATCCTGGAGGTTCCCTGTCACAAGCATTAAAATCGCCCAAAAGAATGGCATCGCCAATAGTGACGTATCGAAAGATCTCTCGCATAGAGGTCGAAATATGTGAATGGAGATGTGGTAGGGGAAGTAATAAACAACTATGAAGACATCCCAAAAAGGTGGATCTCTCTGAATTTGAATCCATATGTATCTGAATAGGACATTAGAAGCCACAAGTGAAACTCCAGATCTGAGACTTTCTCGAATGAGGCAAGCCACACCCCCTAAACCATGAACATCACTTGATCTACAAGTCTCACAACGAGACGTTGAAACCGTTTGGGGCTCTCATGGGTCTTAGTGAGGAAGATGAGACCTTGAGAAGCAATAACATCCTAGAAAGTTCCTAGAGAAGACCATAAAGTGCCAAAACAGTTCCACAAAGCAATGGAGATGCCACCACCACCCACCAAGACCCGAGATCATCGTCATACTGACACTCTAGGGCATGACCACCCGTGGAGAGGGAGAGAGTCACAAATGATAGCCCTACCGTCTCTAATAATAGCCCACATGTTCTACTTTTTAGAGGCTACAACCTGAATACGAGCTATTTGAAGCTCCTCCACTTGAAGTCGTGTGAGATCAGCATCGACATAGATTTGTTATGGGAGGGAAAAGAGTTTTTTTCTTTCAAAGCTTGCATACATTTTTCTACTATTCGAATTGGATAACAAGGGTGTTGTCCGACAATGTCCAAGCTTTGTTAAGCAAGATTCTTCAAGTCTAAAGATTCGCTCAAAAAAGACTGGAAAAAACATGTGACCTGATTGAAAGGGATCTGCTCATTTAGGGAGGCCACGAACACGAAGATTGTGTGCCTTGGTTTGGCGTTCCTTTTTTCTTCAAACTTTGCTTGGATAGTCATCTCCATAACTGGAGAGGCTTTCTTCCCCTTAACCACTTGTACCCATGAATTTTGTTCTTCAACCTGTTTTTGGATAGATTGCTGATGGACTGTGGTTTCTGTTTTAAAATGTTCGTGCTAAATGATTATCTTTGACTGCTTGTTCTGAATTTCTGAAACCACTGCATTAAGCTGCTTAAGGCATAGGGAATCAGCAGGGGTGGCTTGGGTTTTTTCGAGTTCAATGATTCTTGCTTGCAAATCAGCAATAACACCATCTTTCTCCTGCAACTGTGCCTGGAATACTGACAAAAGGTCTCGAAGCTCAGAACCTAAAGCCTCGAGATTCCAGATTTTTGGCTACAAATTCTAGCGTATTTGAATTTTGGGGTCAACACCCTATGATGGCGAGGAGTTTGAAACTCCTGCGTTAGAGGGAGCTCCATTCTGTTCACTGTACATGCCTGCAGGTCTGAAATACAAACCTGCAAGTCTGAAAAACTTAGCAGACAATTGGGGACAAGCACTTAGATCCCTAAGGCACACAATCCCGTTGAAAATGCCTGCAATCCCATCTAAAAATACTCCCGACCGGTCTGAAACTGCTCACAAATCCTGTCAGAACTGCTCACAACCAGATATTCTGCCCTAGACAACAAACTGTTCACGACACTATTCACGTGTACTGTCCACAACATCTGTTCTTACTGCAAATAGCGAATTTCAAACACCGCCCAGGAACCTGCCCTAGCTGCAAAACGAATGGGCAGAAACATGGTAGAAAAAGGACCACGAACATCGCAGAAAAGGACTCACGAAAATAGCTTGAAAAGGATTATGAAAATTGGCAGGAATGGGCCACGAAATTGCAAAAAAGACCCACAAAAATGGCTTGAAACGGATTATTAAAATGGCTGGAAAAGAATGGTTCTTGTCAACAAATTCCTTGTTTGAAATCTTTCCCAACTGCAAAAGGAACAGGAGGAATTTAGGCAGAAAAAGGGCCATGAAAGTTGCAGAAAAAGACCCATCCAAATGGCTTATGAAAATTGGCAGAAGAAGGGCCGTGAAAATTGCAGAAACAAACCCACAAAAATGGCTTGAAAAGGATTATGAAAATGAATGCATAATACCCGCGAAAACAGCTGGAAAATGACCACGATAATGGCTGGAAAATGCCAACCAAAAATGCCACAGTCAAGGAAATACCATTCAATCTGTGCATGCAACAATTGACAGATTCCTCACATTGTTGGACAGACCGCATGCCACGCAACGGGTAAGAGATTTTTTAATGGGTTTGCATGTCAGAAGCCTGAAGAAGAAAGTGAACAACTCCTCTCTACCTAATGTATGTATGTTTGTCTCTCTATTCATCCTTACATAATTACAAATGATAGATCTGAGAGATATATAAAGTAGACATTGCATCGCATTATGTTTCCTGGGTGCACTGCATCATACTTGGCATGCTTTCGATATTGTGAACTGTTGAGAGGTCTGATAAGTAACTGGTGTTTAAAAACCCTGTTGTCCATGAATACAGGCCCCGAAACAAAGTTTTCCTAATTCATTCTTTAGACCTAGCTGCCCTATTTGGGTTTGTAGGAAGCTCAATTTTCCATAGATCCGTAAAAATATCATAAATGCACGCGACGTTTTGGAGCCCTGAACCTCAGGAACAAAGTTTTCAGATCAGATTTTGTTTGCCCAACATTTATCAAAATGTACAGTTCCAACCTGGAAGAGTATCTTAACAGTTCTAGCGAGGTACTCTGTTCGACGCAACTTTTCAAGGTTCTCTCTGACTGGCTATTAAAACCCTGATTTTGTTGTTTGTTACTGATAACTGCTTCAAAATTCGCGCACAAACACATTCTTCTGAAATCCCCTTTTGTCTAATCTTAGAATAGAATAATTTGTACCATTAAGTCTAATTTTATTGTTTTAGGCCTGATTAAATTTAATTGCAATGTTTATGAGTACATGTATTGCATTATTGATGTAAACTACTTAATACTGAATGTTTATTCAATCTTTCACTCCACAGGTTTTTGATAGAGCAACAAACTCCCTTGAACTCTACTAACAAGAAAATAATTTAGCTAATAGCGCAAAATAAAACTAGCACAGATAGCTTTGATACATCTATTTTAAAATGTCAATAAATAACAATAATTTCAAGGCTCTTATCTTGGATTTTACATACACCACATTGATCAGTATCGTGTTACCTTCTCAGAAAATTTCCCACTTACTGGTGATTCATGACATCAATCTAGCTGCATCAATGTGTCGGGTTGAAAAAATCTTTCAGGCTAAGAAAAGAATGGGTTCCAAACACCACCACATGACCAAGATATTACAATTTTTCAATGAACTTCACACAGCAAAAAGAAATAACTTCTAAGTGAATGGTCAAATGGATATCAAATTTGAAGTTGAAATTACCATGCGACAGTCAAATGAACGTCAAATTAAAGTTGAAATTACCACATGATGGTCAAATGGATGTCAAATTTAATATCCTAATTAATTGTTTATGCACAGAAATAACAGACCCCACTCACCACTCCCCACTACCATTGTAGAAGCCTATAAATGTAAAAATAACAATGTTCCACCGGGACACCCCACGCCCCCAATTTCAATGTTTCCGGGATAAGGACGTCTGGTAAACGTACCCCGTCGTGCCATCACCACCACCAGAGTCAAGGACTTCCCAGGATGTCCCCCTAAAGTGGGTACGTTTCCTTCTTAGAGGGGACATTTGGGAGACTTCGGGATGTCCCCAAGGCTTCAGGAAACTTGTCCAAGCCCTCGATCGTCCCAAAACTTACAGTCGTCCCTGCTCCAAAACCACCAAAAAGGTGTTTTTATTTTTATTTTTTTGATGTTTGTGTCCCCAACCCGGCCTCACCCACACTTTAAGCACTCAAAAAGGCTATATATGAACCTCACACCCTCACTCCAAATCACAATTAAAGTTTGAAAACCAAGGAAAATTTTAGTGGCGAATTTTCATAAACTCGCAAATATTAGGGTTTTGGAAATTGGAAATAGCGAATTTTCAGCAAATGGTCACGCTGCCCTGTTCGCCTAAACTTTTGGACGACAAGTCATTTGTATGGGTCAGTTCGCCTACTATTTACACTTAAAAATAAACTTATGCATGTACTTAGCCCGAGGGGTTACAAGGGGGCGGTACCCTCCTTGCGGGGTCCAGGGACGCGCACCCCGACGGGATTCGGGGCTGCCCCCAAAGCCACATTTTGTATGTCTGTTTCTAGGGGAGACGACCGTCTATTTTTGAAGAGACATCCATGCATAGAGACGCACGTCTATACATGGATGAGACGGAAATAAAAAGATGATCATCCAACACTTCATCATCCAACCGAGTGCGTCTGATCCTACATAGACGACCATCCAACTCAGATCGTCTGACGCTACATAGATGACCGTCCAACCTAATCCGTCTAATTCTACATTGATGGTCATCCAACTCAGGCCGTCTGATTCTACATAGATGGTCGTCCAACTCAAGTCGTATGATTCTACATAGATGGTCATCCAACCCAGGCTATTTGATGCTACATAGACGGCCGTCCAACTTAGGCCGTATGATTCTCCATAGACGGTTGTCCAACCTGTGTCGTCGATGCTACATAGACGGCCATCTAACAACCGTCCAACTTCGCGAAAATGCAGAAAACTTTGGTATGTCAAATCACTTGCCGCAAATCATTTTTTTGGATATTCGCCGTTTTTTTGAAAGTCAATTTTGGAGATTCGTCACCCATTCTATAATAATTTTTGGAAAAGATATTTATATTATTTATTATTTTTTGGACAAGATATTTTTGGAGATTCGCCACCCTTGTTTTATTGATTATTTTATGGACAAGATATTTCTCATTGAAGTTGTTTTCAAATACAGATGTACATTTGCCTTCAAGATGTGCATTACCATCTCAGAAGACATTGTCATACATGGAACTCCTCCAATAGGGAAAGTCAGTCCTTGTACAAGAATGCATTTATGCTGCAATAATAAACTACTCTGTTACCTGCAAATATAACAAGACCTTAAAAAACAATGAGAACAAAGGTAGAACTCATTCCTCCTTAACCACCTAAGTCTTAGCAGATTCTAGCTCCAAACAGATCAAGGGAGAAACTCCATCAGTGCTTTCCTACTGGCATTCCATGCTCATCAAGACTACAAAGGCTTCCAACTTCTCATATAATGTCTAGTCCTTGTCTCCTCAAATAGCCAAAGATAAAAGCACAAAGGTAAAATCTAAAACCCAAATGGTTTTTTCCAGGGTGTATGGAAATCCTAAAGCAATTCCAGCTACGTCTTTGATTAAGAAATTTCAATCATTTACATAAACTCATGGGTCTGAAACCTGAAAGTGCATGATACGTATCAGTACATCCCAGTATTATAGAACATTTGCACTTAAAACCCTATTTTTAAAAGATGGGATGCTTGTTACCAATATGATATGTTGTATGTGTGTGAAAAATTATGCAATTTACTACACAGATATGATATGTTGTATGATATGTTGTTTGTTTGTTTGAACGGTAAAAGGAGGACTGAACAGTCCTCGCCTTTCGATTAAAAACAAGATGTTTTACAAAAATTCTGTACATATCTATCCCATCAAAGCACAACCTTAAACTTGGACAATGCAGATAAAAAACTTCATGTAGACCTCCCTATTACATATGATTATTCAGAAGTTAAAAGAAAATAACAAGAAGTCAGTTTCTGCTGCCCTCAAAGTAATTCCCAAAGACATAGAAGCCAACATCAAAAAAGAAGGGCAACCCAATCCACGCCTTGAAACAAACCAGTTTGAACATTACTAAGAGAACCTAGATACAGGAGACCAGAAAAACAGAAGAGATTGTCTTCCTAGCCACATTCCTGATCTTTCACAGCCACCCCAGAACCAAAAATAAATTTGTTCATCCCTTCCTCAAATATTACTCTAAAATCTGATGGAGAACGGCAAGGAACGTCAAAAGAGGAGAAGATACCTTTAGCAGAGTCCAAAACTTTCCACTTCTTAGTCTCTGCATCAACATTAAGCAGTTTGAAAACACACTAATCGAGGATATGATACCAAAGAGAAGGATTTTGGAATCTGAGACCAATCCATTCCACACCAGCAACTAAGTTGGCAAGTACATGCCAAAAATTCCAAGTAGCGAATATTCACTGTGAAAACTCACCGACCAGACTCGGAGAATATTGATAAATATTCGCGAATATTCATCACGTATGTGCCAAATACTCCCTAACGTGGGACAGACGCAAAACACGGGAAAATGTGCAAAGCTGAAAATGCACTTCAATTTCTATTTTTAAGGGAGCACACCCCTTCATTTTTTATCGCACAGCCATTGAGCATGCATTGCATGAGTTGAAGGGATTTTATAGCGAATTCAAGAGCAAATTTGAAGAATTTCATTTGGAGGTAAGTTTTTTTTTTTTCTTCTTTTCGCAAATTCATTCTATTGTATTTATAAATTCATATTGTATCCGAATATGATTTGCAATGTAAAATGCATTCAAATTTCAGCCATTGAGCATCATTTGCATGAGTTAAGGGATTTTATAGCGAATTCGAAGAGCAAATTTGAAGAATTTCATTTGGAGGTAAGTTTTTTTAAATTCTTTTCGCAAATTCGTTCTATATTATTTAAATTTTATATACTCATATTGACTGGAATACGATTTGACATTTGTAATTTTAAATGCATTCAATTTAATTGCGAATGATTTTAAATTTTTAAATTAGTTATTAATTTATTCATGTTTGTTATTGTCGTTAATGAATGAAATTGCCGGAATGTATTGTTGTAATTTTATAAATGTTATTTTAATTTCTTTTTTAGAATGTATTCTTGTTCGTAGGATTTACAAATTTAAATTTAAAATTATGGTTAAATAGGATTACAAAGCCAATTTTTAAATTTTTAATTTTTTGATTAAATTTGCGTTTTTTAATTTTTAATTGTACATTGTGTTGTAGATTAGAGCTTACCAATGGCATCAAGTTTGGCATCAAGTTTGGCATCTCAACAAGATCACTAGCAGAACCGCTCCCGCTACCACTGCATTACCATTGCTTGAAAGTAAGGTGTACGTGGAACAGTTCAGGGAACCGTGGTTTGCAATTTCTTTGACAAAACGTTTTCCAGAGGCATCAATCGCTTGAAGTATCATCTTGCATGTATTGTTTGTCGAGACGTTGTGGTATGTCCCAATGTTACAAAAGAGGAAAAATGAGAGATGAAGGCAGAGTTGGAGGAGAAGAAACTAGAGAGGGAAAGGGTGCATGCAGCCATAGCAGAAGTCATTAGACCTGGAATGGCAGAGGATTTAGAGGACGATGCGACAACAATTGTGGGCTCTACTCGCAATCCACGTATACGAACCAAAAGAGACACATTTACTTCATCGAGTTTCAGCAAAGGGATAGATATCTTTTTGTACCAAGAAACATACATGGGGCACAACTTTGCTACAAGGTACAAGCTAGAACACACGAGAAAGTAGATAAAGCATGTGCAAATTTCTGGTACTACAACAACCTTCCCTTCAAGGTGGCAAAGAACCTGTACTGGGGATACTTGGTGAAAACATTAACAGTTGCAAGGAAAGAGTACAAGGCACCCTCTCCAAAAGATTTGAGTGGAAAATTGCTCAAAGGTGTCGTTACAGATGCAACAACAATCCTAGAAGATAAAATAAAAAAGCAAAAATACAAATGCACCATTCTTTCAAATGGGTGGACAAATGGAAGGAATTGCACCCTCATCAATTTTTTAGCGGCTTCAAATGGTGAGATGGTTTTTTTGAAGTCAATTGATGCCTCTAACATAGTTAAATATGCTAAGAATTTGAGTCTTATGTTGAATAAAGTTGTATTAGAGGTGGGTATCCAAAATGTTGTGCAGGTTGTCACAGACAATACAACAGCATATGTGGCAATTGAGAGACTACTATAGAAGAGGCATTCATCACTCTTTTGGACTCCTTGTGTGGTTCATTGCCTTAACCTTCTTTTGAGGACATAGGCAAAATTGATTGGGTGAGACTAGTTATAGAAGATGCAAGAAATATAACCAAGTACATATATAATCACCCTTGGGTTCTCATCTTGATGAGAGAACACATGAAGGGGAAAGAGTTTGTGTGAGTCGATGTCACAAGGTTTGCAACTAAATTCTTGATGTTGCAAAATATTTCTAGTTTGTTGTCATCATTGAAGCAAATGTTTGTGAGTCAAGCATGGCTAGACTCACAATATTCAAAGAAAGTTGATGGAGAGAGGACTACAAAGATAGTTTTTGATGATGTCTTTGCAAAGAGAGCTATAGAGATGTCGGTGAAGTAATTTGTCGGGTGGTCAAATTTGTGGATTTCTTGCCAACACTCTAGGAATCGAAGTCCCTCTACTTAAACGGTGCAGCTTCCATATTTGCATGTTCGAGTAAAGTGAATTTTATCCTTGTGGCCTTGCGGTCAGGGATCCAACAGGGGCACTCCACTGACCCTATGGCAATTGCTTGCTAGAGAGGACTTTGGTAAGAGGGCGCGATAGGGAGTGAGAATATGAAATAGGGGAAACTAATGCTGCAAGTAAAAATCAGATGCTTACAAACACTAGTTGGAAAATCTTACACACACATTTCAAAAGAAGAAGACAACATGATTTTGGGGCTACCAGCTAGAGGAAACCATACGTATAAAGATGTACACATTCATATGCCTTAGAACACACAAAGTTCTTCCTTTATTAGCTTACAAAATCAGAGTTGTACATAGTGAAGGAATGAAGAAATTAGAGAGAAAATGGCTAACTCTTTTCACTCACAAGTAAGCAAAAGCTCTCTCATGAACTTACAAGAATACAACCAACTAGAAAAATTTCATAATTAGAACCCCTTTGAATGAGGAGCTCATTACAATTTATAGAATTTTGGAAGTCTCTTCGCCTATCCCCCATTGACCCTTCATATGCCTTGAAACTTTTCACATTCTTAGGAAAACATTAAGTCCCCTTTTATAACTTAAGGGTGACTTATTACATTGAAAATAAAGTCATTTTTAATTAATTAAGGCATTATGAAAAAGTGCAACCCCAATGAAGAATTAGAATGTGGAGAGAGAAAGTGGGGAGGAGAAGAGAGAGAAGGAAAAGAAAGGATGTTGCTCCTGATGAAGTCCGTTGATTCTGATCATTGGAATGCTCCAAGGAGATGAAACTCTAAATCTCTAAATCCTTTGCCTCCTGAAAACTCCTTAAGACTTGCACTCGATGCCGAATTGTTCTCTGTCTCGTGTCAATGAGAAGATACCCACTCCCTTGAATTCCTTGTTGCGAATGATTCACTCATGTTGCGGACAAGTTATTGTTGACGAGAAATTGCCTTTTGATGACCTACGGACACCACGAACTGAGTGTTTAGAAACACTGTTGAGTTATCCCAATGGTGACCGTGGGCGTTGCTCATGGAGATCCACTTCAAAGAAGTCGAGGATGGAAACTACCTCCCACGATGACCCTTTGCAACACTTGTCATATTCTGCCGACATATGTCCTACGGAATTATACATTTGTCCGTATAGGTGAACCAACATGGTGAAACTATGAATGGTTCTTCAACACTTGCTATTCTTGAATGGAGCAACTTACTATTTTTAGTAAGTGTAAAAATAAGCTTTTCGGGCCTCAACCTGCCTATGACAATTTGAACTTCTTCTTCTCACTGTATTCCTTTTGTGGGAACCATTTTCTGGACCACCTTTCCATTTATGGCAGGTGTTTATGGGACCACTTACTATTTTTAGTAAGTGTCAATTTTGGGCCCAAATGACCCTTTCAATGATCTTTACCTATGTGATACTTCCCCTGTGTTCACCACCTTCTTCATAGCTTCTTCAGATGGTGGCTTACCCAAAATGGCAGGCACCCATGTAAGAGGACTTACTATTTTTAGTAAGTGGGTCTCTGGTGCTTGGATTGTGACGGAACACATTTTTTTCGGACTCAGCTCATCGTCGTGATCTCGTCCTCTCGAATTTCACTTGATTTTGCCCACCAAAATGTTTGAAAATAAAAACAAAATTTTCACCGGCAGTGACTTCGGGCACAGAGCTGCCATGGCGGCCATTAATGGAGCTTTGAAAATTACAGTCTGGTTTTTGCCTCCAATCATGATGAAATTAACCCCATTGCGATAGGTTTTTTATTTGGAGTCCGTGTGCAAGTTTTTAGCTCAACTCCATTGCTGGATTGATGGGAAATCCGACGAATGTGAGCTAGGGCACGAAAAGTAGTTTTCGTTGTAAAAAATGATCTGAGCATCATTTAATCTCATGTTTGTTGCATCTTGATCGTCTCGAAAAAAGAGGAAGTATGCAAAAACGACATCTCGATTCGTAATCGGGATTGAGAGAAACGAGCATTTCTTCGTTTTTGACTACAAGGGTTTTCAGGCAAAATTTCTTCATTTTCTTCGTTCTTCGCTTCATTTTGCTTCATTCAAATCCGTATTTCTTTGAGATCTCTATATTTTCACAACATGGAGGACATGGCAGATCTGGTTGGGTGTAACAATGGCGGCAAGAAGTTCTGGACAAATTTCGGCAACATGCCGACAGGGTGTGCAGATGTGGGGGAAGAAGCAAGCACAAAAATGGCTAAGTGTTGTGCATTCATCCAGAAACATGAAGGCATGGGGCTGGGCACATTTTTGTGTCCCCTATGTCCCTTTAGCTAAAGGGATGAAAGGGACATCAATTTGCACATCGCACCAGGTTATGACACTTGGCGGTCATCCATGCATTGTGAGGATAGGCTCCAACAAGCTCCTGAGGGCTAAACTGGCGATGTGAAGGGTCCTATGAGTGATCAGAGGGCTAAAAAGGGTTGGGCACATTTTACTATCCCCTATGTCCCTTTGCTAAAGGGACAAAAGGGACATCAAAATGCGCCAAGCTCTTGGAGCTGACACGTGTCCTCTTGAAAATTTGGCTAAGTGTTGAACACGTTCCTTGAGCCAACTTGTGACGGCGATAACTCAGGCTCCTGGATGAGTTCGAGGCAAAATTTTATATGATCTTGACTGCAAAACACTCAATGAATTGAATGGTGATGGTTTGGAGCTCCACTGACTGCATCACCTTCAAATGCCCCATTTTTCTCGGGATCGCCAGTTGTGTGCCTGAAGAATGAGTTGCTTAGGGAAGTGTATGATGTTTCACGAGGTCTCATTTTTTCCACCATTTAGGGCATGGAAAATACCTTCCATAGGTACTTTTTGGGCTCTTGAATCTTTACAAAGCTCCTAGAATCCTTGCTTAAAGCTCAAGCACTCCTTCGCGGTGTATGCTCCTTTAGGCCCGAAAACCCACTTTTACTTGAATCGACTCCAAAAAGGCTCTGCCGAATTGATCTCAATGCCTTCGAACCCTTTGGAACATTTCAATCCTCATTTGTTGATGATGCATTGCCCTTTTATCCACTTTCTATTTTTAGTATGCCTCGCCATGGACACATGTTATTTTTAGTAAGTGCATTGTGGGTGTCAGATTACAACAAAACAAGTCTTGAAATTTTGGGTAATTTCTTCCTCTGAACAAGTGGGAAAATGAGATTTTCATCGGCGGGGCGAAATACTGATAAAAACACAGCCCTCCATATCCCTAAAAAATAGGGACTTCATGGCGCGAAAACTAGTTTACGCGAAACTAGATTTTTCAATGATCATTCCCTCCAATTTTCGTGTGATTTCGCCCACTGGAAACCTTGAGAAGTGAAGAGGTAGCTCGCTGCCTTTTTCACTACTATTCTTCATGTGACAGGCAAAATGTTGATGAAAACTCAGTCCTCCATATCCCTAAAAATAGGGACTTCGTGGCGCGAAAACTAGTTCATGCGAAACTATATTTTTCAATGATCATTCCCTCCAATTTTCGTGCGATTTCGCCACTGGAAACTTGAGAAGTGAAGAGGTAACTCGTTGCCTTTTCCACTGTTGTTCTACATGGCAGCCATTAATGGAGTCTTCAATCTTCGATATCACAGAGGTGGTGATGGAGGAGAATGAAGTTATTTACAGTTGAGAATGAGAGGGAGGCTAGGAAAAAGCATTTAGGAGATAAATTTCAGGCGGACAAGGAACCACAAGGCTCAAGTGGGCTGGGGGCATTTTGTGTCCCCTATGTCCATTTGCTAAAGGGACGAAAGAGACATGAAATCTCGATGTGCTCATGGTGCTAACATGTGACCTCTTCAAAAAATGACTAAGTATGAGAACTTGAGAGCGAACTTGCGAAAGGCCGTATCTGGAGTTCCCGATAGAGTTTCAAGATGAAATTTTATATGAATTTGACTAGAAATGGCCTTTTGAATCCAATGGTGGGGGTATCCACTCTTGATTCATCCATTTGAATCCTGAAAAATCAGATTTTTGATCTGGCTCCATGACTGAGTATGAGAAAAATTGGATGTAAACATATTTCGGACCTTTGTGTTTTCGGGGTTTCGGGTTTCAGGGGTTTCAGGAGTTCGGGTTTCGGGGTTTCAAGTATCGCTCATCCGCCTGGCACATGAAACCTCCAAAATCTTGAAAGCCCGAAGTCCGAATTTCGAACTTTGGGTTTTAGACTTCTTTTTCTCCCCGCATGGCATTGTTCACCGCTTGACCCTGTTGCCAACTCCGAGCTCCCGAATGTCCGAATTTCGACTTCGACTTTGATGTCCTTCAGACCTTTTGAGCTTTGCCGATTCGGAATTTTTTCCCGCTGAATCCAAATGCTTCCACGTCCGAACTCCAAACTCCTGACTCAAGTGTCTCTTCAACATGCATCCCGCCGACTCCCAATGCCTCGCCGCTTCAACTCGCTCGGCTCGGGCCCAAAATGTGAGCTCCGATGAATCAATCCCTCTATTTTCTCTGTGCGAAGTCATGTTTGTCCAATTTTGCCTGAGGGGCAAAATTGGATAACAGTTACAACCATCTTTTAGTTAAATAACTAATGACGTTCTTATTTAATAAACCTTACATTCTAATAAATTTGATTGTACTTGGATATCTTTGAAGTTAAATTCTTGAGGAATGAACAAAAAAATGTGGAATGTCTTGTAATTTATGATTTTTTAGTTTGCCGAGTTTTGTCCAAATACTCTTTTTCCAAGTCTAAGCCATCTTGGTGGATTGGTCTTTCAAAGCCAGAGGCAAGTCTAAATTCGCCATAATGATTAAACAATCAGGGTTGTTTCCCAACAATTAATGTAATGTATATAACAGACAGTGAATTCCATAGTTGTTCAAAGATATGTAGTAAGCACAAAACTAAGTGATATCACCAATAATCTTATGTATTAAATATTCAGACTACAAAGTAATTTCCGAAAGGTTGTAAGGTTTTGTGTGTCATAAACTTGGAATTCATAATATGTTCAAATAGATTACAGAATGAGATAGCACACATTATGGTTAGACATTCAGTGTAGTTTTAACAGACAGTGAATTCCATAGTTGTTCAAAGATATGTAGTAAGCACAAAACTAAGTGATATCACCAATAATCTTATGTATTAAATATTCAGACTACAAAGTAATTTCCGAAAGGTTGTAAGGTTTTGTGTGTCATAAACTTGGAATTCATAATATGTTCAAATAGATTACAGAATGAGATAGCACACATTATGGTTAGACATTCAGTGTAGTTTTCCAATAATTAATGCAATCTATGTAATACACTGAATAAGTACACTGTTCAAGACTGTGTTGCCGGGTACTGCACAGGAGGCCCCTGTACCCTCTTGGGTTCTTATATTACCTTGGATACCTGACTCTCTTAATAAAAACAGTGGCGGTCCGGGTACGACATTCATAAGAAAAATAATGATTAAGAAAATTTAAAAATAATTTAAAATATCTAATAATGCATAACTAATAGTACTGCTATTCCTATAACACCTGATTCTAATGAACTATTTGCTGCTTTGGATCCTCTTGATGAAGAGTAATATGACAATATTTTCACATAGTTCTAACTTCTTGAGGTTGACTATGACCATTGACTATTTTCATGTTTTGAACAAATAATATAAATCTTTGAGATATATCATTTATCATGACTCATTTAATATTTTGAATTACAATTATCAGTAGTATTTTGTTATTTTTTGTTTATTTTGTTTATAATTTTTTATATTTTACCATTTTTGTACAAACATGCCCAAGTTGTACTATACCTGGGGTCAAGAAACAAACAGCAAACCCCGCTACCCTGGGTCCCAAAAAAATCAGTGAACCCATGTACCCAAGCTCACACCTGCACCGATAACTTAGGTTCAAAGAGATTAAGGAAGCACACAAATAAGTAAATCATCAATTATCTCAAGTATTACTATTCAGACTTCAGAGCAATTTCCAAAAGGGTTCTGCATATTATAAACTTTGAATTCATAATATGTTCAAAAAGATTCCAGGATGAGAAAACATATAAGATGATACACTTGCACATCATCATCAACATGTAATTTAATAAGAAAATCAATACTCATTTGTGAATTTTTTCTGACACTTCCTAGGAGCTTCCCATTCAAGTCTTCATGTTTAAGTATCCTCTAAAAAAGGAGTTAAAGTTGCTTTGTCACATTTTGACAAAACAATTTATTTTTGTGTTGATACTAATATCAAGCTGAGTTAGTAACATATATATATATATAGAGAGAGAGAGAGAGAGAGAGAGAGGAGGGAGGGAGCTCACTTTAGTGGGTTTGCAAGTAGTCGCTGTCCGATGGTAACAAAACTAGTCTCTTGATTTGACATAAACCAAGCAAGTGATGAAACACTGTATCAACCACAAAAAGAAAGCAAGATTTATTCAGTCCGCAATTATCTAAAGAGAATTAATCTGAAATCTCTGCTTCTTATGCATGACTATCCTATCTGACATAATCAAATAATGCATATTTAAATTGGAGACCTCAACATCCAGCAGAACAGGGTTTCAAGTACCAAATTAAACTGAACTTCCTTCTCTTTGAGATGTGTTTAACTTCAATATAAGAAACTCATAGTGACCCGACAACTCACCTGCCCGTAAATATGTGTTCTCTAAGACCAAGTATTGTTGGGGAGCGTACACCATGAATCTTAAGCAATTCTTCCAGCAAGTTTCTCATTTTATAAGCTTCTTCTAGATAGTTGTCCTGCCATGCCCAAGAATATAAGTATGAATTGCTTAAACAGCATATAATAAATCCATCTGAAGTAAGCAAACTGTATGTACCTGATTCATATCAATTGTTTGAAGACCTTCACCACGAGTGAAAATAATAGCATGATTCTGATTTTCTGGCTTCCTCACCGACATTAGCTGGCCCGGGCAGCTTAATACGGTATATTTGCTGTACACAATACAAAGAATCCGCCAACAAATTATAAAAAGTATTTTTAGCATTGAAAGCTAAAATGGATGTGTATAACCCTATCTTGAACAGTCTACCTCTCAAATTTTAAATGGCAGGAATATAGAATGATTGTCTGCTATCATCCTTCTCTAAGGAAAGCACTAAACTACCAATTCCAGCATCTTCTAAAATAGGTTATCTCCACTTTATGTTACTGTCTAGGAGATGTTTGTACAAAGAACAAATGGCACATGATTGAATGCAGCTGCTATATGATGTGCTTTAAAAACATATTTTAACCAAGGCCTAACCATATGACCGAGCTATGTTCCCAAGATCTATTTCGCAAAGAACAATCAAAACCCCAAAGTCATTGGTCATTTTAGTTCTAGATTTGCGTGTATTAGGTCAAAAACATTTTTTTAAATTGTATTATTTCCTCCCGAACATTCACTTCCTTGCCCAACATGTAAGGAATTCTCCATTGTAGTATATATTGATTGGCCACTTCAGCACATAGTGTATGCTTTTCATGCTCTAAGTGCTCCATTATAAACCATACAAAAGTATGTAGTCTAGTTATTTTCATCTAGATACTTGTTATCAAACAAAAGGTGAGTTTATTTTTACAAGAACATGTGGCTTCTTCGTCATTGCTTGAAGACAATGAACATCCAATGTTGTATATCTTGGAAGAATCATATGAAGAAATATATGTTGCAGCGCATTGGAACTGGAACCATGTCTTCTGCAGCGCATGGATGCTTGAATGCTGTGATTTGGTAACCGTATGGTCCCACAAACTGTTTGCAGTCTCATGGACATAATTAAAACCATTTTCTAGGTCTTTTCTCTTGATGTTTCTCATCTTAAAGCAAAGCCCACCAAGGATCTTAACCAATTCATTTCATAAAACTGGATCAATTTAAGCATTAATTAATAAACCAATTGCATTAATGTTAATTCGGTTCTAGGCCGCTATAAAGAAAAGGAAAAAGAATGGAGTCAAAGCCATCCATGATCTCAAAACCAGCAAGGTTCAGTGGTGAACAGATCTAAGGTCCAAGAATGCATTGTTTGAAGAATAGAACTGGAAAGCCAATGGCATGAATAATGACAAAAACCTGACTAAGGAAATTTCTAGAAACATTGCAAGACTGTGCAATCAAGTGGTATGCACAGTTGAAGGGCAATGAGAAGAATACATGGGCCAAAGTGAAGACTGCATTCGATAAAGAATTTGAAAAGTGGCAAAACCAATGCCCATATATTGAACAAATTGACAAATCTAAAACAAAGCAAGTAGGAATTGATTAAAGATTATAATCGAAGGATGTTTGATCTAGTTAAAATGTTGATAAAATCCACCAGGCAAAAATTTAAAACAACAATATTTGATAAACAGATTAAAACAGATTCAAGAATAGTGTCAACCTCCAAACACCAAGATACGTACTCAAAGAATGTTGGTTGCAATCAAGTGGTATGCTCAGTTGAAGGGAAAAGATAAGAATACATGGGCAAAAAGCTAAGTTACCGAAACGTTTTGGATACGGGAGCGGGAGCGGGGTATCCGATACGCGGAAACGGCAAATTTTTTTTTGACCCCGGATACGGCGTAGGATACGGCAGTACAAAAACTATATAAAAATTAAAAAATATATAAATCTCAACCTTCTAAATAGGAATTTAATTATAAACCACATATGTATATGAAAAACAAGATAAAAGACAAGTTATACTATTAACTATAAATTTATAATAATGTACAGTATATACAAAACGAATAAAATTAAATTCAGAAGATTCTTTCAGAAGATTGCAAGAAGTTGCTTGGTCCAAAAAGGTGCAAAAATGGATTTTATGAAAATAAGAAAAATATCGCCATCAATGCATAGAGCTCGAGAAAATATACACTTTTAAAGAAAACGACACCTGCAACGGAGCCACAGAATGAAAGTTATGGCTCATCCAAGTTTTTGCTGCTACATCTTCCCGGACCCTTTCCAAAAATGGCAAATTTTTTTCCATACTTGCGTTTTTTTCACCGAAAATCCAAAAACGGAAAAAATTGCCAAAACAGGAAAAAAACGAAATCGCGCCAAAAAAGGAAAAAAACATGGAAAAAATTAAAAAAAATTAAAAAACGCGTGGCCCGCTCCCTGGCCGCTCCCGCGCGCGCTCCCGCTCCCGCTCCCGCTCCGCTCCGGCCGCCTAAACCGGCGTTTCCGGTAACGTAGGCAAAAAGTGAAGACCGCATTCGATAAAGAATTTGAAAATTGGCACACCAATGCCCAAATATTGAACAAATTGACAAATATAAAACAAAGCAAGTAGGAATTGATTAAAGATTATAATTGAAGGATGTTTGATCAAGTTAAAATGTTGATAAAATCTACTAGGCAAAAATTTAAAACAACAATATTTAATAAACAGATTAAGAGGCATTCAAGAATAGTGCCAACCTCCAAACACCAAGATATGTACCAAAGAATGTTGGTTGCAAAACAGCTGCCATACCAACAAAAAAAAATGTACTCAAGAAGACAAAGACGAGTCCTAACTTGATAGCTTGAAGAGAAACTGTTTAGTAAGAAAGAAGGCAAGAAGGTGGAAATCGAGAAAAGCAGAATACGGTGTTTAAAATGGATAACTTAAGGGCACAAAAAGAGAAAATTCCAGTAAAACACTATGTGATGGAATGGTAGACACCTTCAAGGGCATGCAATCAATAGAACCAAAGATTGTCAAGTAAAGGCAATAATGGTGGTAGAGGTCCAAAGACACAACTCATGAGAAACAAGAAAGGTAGACCCATAATACAATGTAGAAAATGTAATAAATGGTGACAATTTGCAAAAGGATACCCCAGTGCACAAGTGTGAATTTTCAACATTATTTAGTGAATGTGGCCCAGGTGACCAGAATGGTGACGACTGTCCCTAGACAAAATCCACCAACATGGTTCAACTTGAGAGTGTAAGGATAGGTAGATCAAAAGTTAAAACTTAAAAGAGATTAAAGCACCAAAAATAATAATGAGGTAAACTTAATCAATGGTACAATGGTAACAGTTCCAGTTAAGCTGCAAACATATAGACAATGGCACAACCACAAGTGGCAACAAAGAAAATAGAAGATAGGGATATATTTGATATTAGAAAAAGCTCGGATACTGATAGCAACGATTGAAACTGGACAAATGGTTCCTTCTAAAGTTCTAACGCATTGATAGATAAAGGTTTGGGTACCAGAGAAGATATGGAAGAAGTTGGGAAAAAAACATTAATTGAGCAGACTATAGGTTGAGGAGAAAATTAATCATATAGGTGTTTAATTACATCAGGATATTGCGATAGCTGGTAAGGTCAGCGTGGTCTTTCTCAAGGAAAAGATGGAAAGTGTGTTGCAGCATTATGGTGCCAGACCGGGAAGACCATAATTGGAGCAAGTAAAAGCAATCTACAAGTCGGAACATAAAACCATTGCAGTGAAAAATCGAAGAGGCAAATTATCAATAGATACACTGAGATAAAGACTTAAAGTTATTGGTGAAGAACAATCCAGCATAAGCAGTTGCCATGACTCTAAATCATAATAAACAATAGAATTAATAAAATCATGCGCAATTAACTTGAAAGCTTTCATGAGTAATTTAATTAGATTAGTAATTTTTGTAGGATTTATAAATTTATAAATTAATAAAAATGATTTTTAAAAAAACAAAACACTATCAATTATAAATTTATAACATATAAGTTATAATAATCTAATTTCCAAAACCATATATATTATTTTTATAAACCTTTATCGAACTCACTTAGTGATGGCAGCTGGTTGTTCGAACTTCAAGCAACTCCAGTCTTCATGTCCTACTCCTCAGTTCTACAACTTCACATCCTCGATTATGAATCACAACAGCGGTTTACTACCTTACAGCTTCATGGCATTTAGACTTTACAGGTTCACGGTATTTACAGTTTACAGCTTCACAGCATCAATGCATCATGGATTTACGGTGCAAACAGGGATTCACAATGGGTTTTCACTTTTGCGGCACTCAACAGCCTAATAGACACTATAACACTAATGGGGTTGACTTTCAAGTAAACCATAAAACAAACAACCACGATTTGAAACGAATTCAAACACGGTTTTTTATTATATTCATCCCTAAAAATTTGTTATCCAAACAATATGAATTAAATAGCGAATTAGGGTAAAAAAATTATCAAGTTAGAGATTTAGCAAATTTCAAATTTTTAGCTTGAAATTTGACAAATGCGATGACTTATGGCATATGATGAGATCAGTGTTTTAAAAACTGGCTGAACCCGAACCGGCTGGTTTGACCAGTTCAACAGTAAAGAGATGAAACTGGTAGAAAAACAGCTCAGGGACCAGTTCTGTACTGAACTGGTCCAAACCGCCGGTTTGGTTTGGAATCGGCTGGTTTTGTCCCAAACCAGTCTGAGCTGGCCTGTGCCAAAATAAACAGCAATTTGACATTTAAAACACTTTTTTTTTAATCCAACTTTCTAGTTGGCTTTATAGTTTATTCTAGTTGATGATCGATGATTTGATCATTGATATCAGACATGTAGTAGCTTGTAGCATATTGTTTTTTGGACTCTAGGAGTCTAGAGGTCATTTAGAGCCTCATTGTTTATGTATTTTGTTTCAGATATGTATTGCACTTGGTGTCATTTTGCTATATTTACCCTTACATGGTATATACATGAGAAAACTTTGCATATTTTGTCTCTAATTGTATGGAATCATGGTTTGGAATCTTTAAAATATATTGTTTTCATTAAAATGTAATATTTTATGTATTTTTAGTAAACTGCCCATAAATTTTAAACTGGTTCAAGTCTGGTATGACCCTTGGCCAGTTCTGACTCCGATACCAACTTTTAAAACATTAAATGAGATATCAAAGATAAATATCAATATAAATGTAATTATTGTTGTCTTTTGTCAAAATCTAATATATTTAAGTTAAAAAGTTATTGATGTTTTTATTAGGCTATATAACATATATACATATTTACTACACACACATGCACACACATATATATACATATGTGTGTGTGTGTGTGCGCATGCGTGATTTTCCATCTTTGAGTACCCATCTCATATTCTTCTGAAAAATGGTGTACTTGCCCCTATCTGCATCCCCTCACGCCTGTACCAGCACCCCTCTCCTAGCAACAATGACAAATACCCATTCCCTATGTTTGTGGCCAAAACAGCAAGCAGTAGAGCAGGCTTTGGAACATCTTCTGTTACTAATTCTTTTAAACCACTAGGTTATGCTATTTGTAAAAACCCAATTCAGCCAACATTCCTAAACAAAGATTAGTTGTTGAGCAAAGAAAAAAGTATTGTAAGCAATTACAGAAAGTTGAGGTTAAAGGGATTTCACACCAAACAGGAATAACCATAAGATTCTAGGGATAAGAGTGTTGATGTAATGTCCCCTTTCCCTCGCCCAAGGCCTGAGGGCCAGTGCGAGTCCTAACCCTAGTCATGCCCAAGGGGTTACGGACACTATGAGCTATTGGGTATGAATATCTAGTCCAGTTGTTATTATTTTCCATTGACAGGGTTATAAAGTGCTTTTGAAGGGACTAGATGTTATGTTTTATCGTTGGGAGGGGCCACTTAACTCCTCATGTTCTAATTTTGCGTTGGGGTCACCTTTTTGGGCCAAGGCGCCTAGAAGGGGAAAAAGTAACTTTAAGTTACTTTATTAATTGGGCCCTCTCTAGGAGAAAGTGCGACTTGGGGGTTTTAGGGTTTCCTTGACATGGAAAAGGTTATAAAAGGAGAAGAGGGGTGAAAGGATATTCACTCATGCATACACTTATATTTCTTTTCATGTGCAACTGTTGTTTGCAACTATTTAGCTTGTGGAGTAAGATCCCACGGGAACCCTAGCTTCGGTGGTGAGAGATCCATCCCTAGCTAGCAGGGCATTCTTCGGTAGTGAGAGATCTACCCTAGCTTGTCATTTGGAGCTGATTTCAAGGCTGTTTTACAGAGATATTTTCAGGGTTTTCAGAGATAGGGTTTTGAGGGTTTTGGTGAGTTTTGGTGGAGATATTCAGCTGGTTTTCGGATCAGACCTACGGCAGCAATAAAGGAAGGGTTTGGCATCATCTACAGAGAGTTTCACAAGGGTTTTGGCCATCTACCAAAGAGGGCGACTTGTTTGGGAGATTGCAGCCCTAATTTTTAGGGTTTCCAGTTGGCCGTTTTCAGATCTGAAGGTTGGAAAGTCATCTTCTATATTTGTATATGTTATTTCCCAAGTTTCATAATTTTTGCACTTGTATTCGGGAAGATATGAATTTTAGAAGTTTTCCAGCTGTTTTAGGCACGCTGTAATTTTTTGGCAGCGTTATATTGACTGAAAAATTCCAAAAATATTTCCCTTGTGTTCTTTATATTATTATCTAGTTCTCTTTAAAATTTCAAGTGATTTGAACGGATATTTTGGGAGTTATTCATATTTTACTGTTCGCTGCCCTAGCTGTAATTTTCTGCAAAAACCAGATTTCTGTTCGGCTGTGTTTTGTCTATCTTTTGCATATTTTACAGTGATATCCTATAAGGGATAATACAGTTGACCTTGAGTTGAATATCCTTGAGTTTGATGCACCAGCCAATACAGGGGTCGGGCTAATGTAATGAATTATGATTGGAGTCTACACAATTTAATATAGATGTCAATGAACCCAAGGAAAAAATCATGCCTAATAAACAATTTGTTGATGCAGTATTAGATTCGGTAAAGAGAGTGATTTTTGGTTAATTCGGGAGAAGTTTGTAATGATGGTAGCTTGAAGGATATTCTGGTATTTGTGACAGACAATACACAAGTGTCACAAAAATTGTACGACAAGTTCTCCAAGAAATGAACTTTGCTATTGCTTCCATCTCCAGTTTTTAAATGTATAAATGTGCCCATTGATAACCAAACCACATTGCTAGGATGAAAATTGATTATCTTTTTACAATAAAATTGTAAATCCCACACTTGTTCGTGGAGGCTAAGCCATATAATAAATAGATGGACTTAATCAGGCAAAATCTGCCTGAGAAAACTAAAAAAATGAAGAAGATAATAATCAAGTGTCATGTGAAAAATCACAGTTGAGTCAAAAGATAACATAGTTGACTGAAAAACAAGAAATGCAAAAGACAATAGACAAAAATGCAATGCCTATGAAGCCACCTGTTTCACACAATGCATGTTCACTTGACAACAGACTTAAAATTGGATGCAAAAAAACCACAAAAGTTATTGCTCCTAGCCAAAACAGAGTATTAGTGGTTAAGATAGGAAATAGAAAAAATTGAAGAATCCGCCAATAATTGGATTTGCATTGACAATGCCAGCTGCTGCAAACATGATTCGGATACTGCACCTAAGGGGAATTGAAGATGAGTGGAAATTTGTTCCTTCATCATAATCTAGGGTATGAGGAGACTCTCAAGGGAGACAACTTTCTGGAAGAGAACTAGAGGAGCCACTCAACACAACACAGAACCCTCTTCCATCATCCACAGATGCCCACAGGACCAACTAAATGAGGAACTCAGTTGTGCTGTACAGATGGCTGCAGCAGTTACTGATATTAACACTCAGCAGCAGCACCCAACTTCTAAGAAGCAAGTTAAGCAAGACAGGAGACTGGCTCTTTCTTTAAGGGGATAGCATAAGCGGCATAATGGGAACTTGGTGCATTTTGCATAAGTATTAGCATCAGGTAACTTTGTTTATTTATGCTGCTGGACAATTATCAAGTATTATTTGTTTATTTTGAAAGGATATCACCAAAGGTATAGTTTTTATATGGACACGTTTATAGCAATGAATCTTACAGCATTGGTAATCAATAGTTGTTACGTGCATTCAAATTGCTATCTGATATTTGCTGCTGTTTACAACTGTGAAGTGATATATGATGTAATTCTCATAATCTGATAAAGAACAAAAACTAGGCCTGATCCATGTTATCAATTGTCGGCACTAAATACTTGACCAAAGTGATAGATGCTAGAATATGTCCTTACAAAGCAAGAAAATACACAACCAAATTTTTAGTGAACTCATCAAGACTAGGTTTGGATGCATTTTACATTTTATCAGTGGTCAAGGAGAACAGCATGCAAATAAGGTGAGACAACAAGCAATGGGGGAATCAATGATCAATTAACAAAATGTGGGATTATATTACACAAAGGAAAATGGGCAAGTCGAGTCTTCAAAAAAAGACTTGCAGACGTTTTGTACCAGATATTTGGATAAATCAGAAGCATTGGCTTGAGAACAATCCAGTAGTATTGTGCACTTTCAAGACTTTGTAAAAAGTGAAAATAGAAAATCATACCCCTACGTACACATGGGAAAATGTGGTTCTAATGGTGTTTGTTGTTCCCACTTCCCAGCATCAACGTCGCAGTGAGAATGCACTAAGTGACAAAAATAGATTATGAAGACGACCAAAAGATACAGATGCCTTTGATGAGAAATCTTAATGGCTTAGTAGACCACTGAGGTAGCACAAAACCAGAAGGTATGGCAGTATGGCATAATAGCCAATGTTTGAAGCAGAAAGTTGAAGAGGGAGTACTGGGGTAAAACCATAACAAAATTCCAACATAATCCCTCAAAATTTAAAGCCGTATTGGGTGGGTTCTTTCCACATGGTGAAGGTAATTTTGATGGTAACCTTTGTAGAGGCTCAGTGAACAGGGAAATATTAAAGATCTATAAAGTAAGGAAAGAGGCAATGAAGAAGTAGGCACCAAAGCAACATAAGGGTGTCAGCTACATACTGTTCCAAGTCAAAGGAGAGGGGAACACTAACTGGGAATATTGCAAAATTTATTCAACATAAGAGTCATATATCCCTTATTTTCTTCCCTTCACACTGGACCTGTTCAAAGTAATATTAGAAGGGGGATGGAATTGTGAATGCATAGTTTTTAAGAAAATAGAATGTCCCAGCACAGTCTTACTAAGATGTCCACAAGGGAAGTTGAAAAAGTCCTATGGGAATGTCCAAATGATTATATGCAGCACATCCAATCAGGATGTTCAACTGCATCAATGTATGTGTATTGTTAGAATGTCTAGGCATGGGGATATGCGATGCCCATACACAAGGGAACAAAACTTCCTTTTAGAAGATGCATATGGATAGAGGATGTCCCTGTAGGATGTCCTAAAACACGGGTGAAGAGCACCATGGAAGATAGCAATATCATTGTGAAAAATATTAATCGCCAAAGGGATGGTCATCAAAGACACCATTGAAATCAGCTCTAACATCCCCAACAAGGATTCTTCGAATAACTATGACAGTAGTTAGAACCTAGAGTTAAAATCTAGCACTTGAGCAAAATAAACTTAGTTCCCACAAAAATTGTTAAGTCTATTGTGATGCAAATCGTGGTTATATTTTGTAATTCAATTTTTCAGCATCTAAGTTGTAATCTCATGTACATGTCGATAATAAAGTCAAGTCGATTATGTATCACAAAGGGAGAAAATAACACATTAAATGTATACAGTTTATGGTAATAATCTGCCAACAGATATGCACTGTGTGTAAGATGATTTATAACTAACTTCACAACTAATGAAATTAACTGTGTTACTGAAAAATTAAATTGTAATTGGACGAACAGCACATTGATAAGGAATTATAAACAGGTCAAGAGAAGATGAGGGAAGGATATAGCCAGATAATGCCTCCGCCTGATAAAGAAACATAAGGAGAATCCTGATTTTAAGTCGCTAATCAATCTTAAAATCAGGAAACAAGCATGTGAAATTGTTCCAAGGAAGGTTGGTCCAAGATTCAAAATCTAGAGAAGCAAAAATCTCATTTTTCCATCTCATGCCCTCCTCCAAGTATTTCGAACAAAACAACAGATTTGGCATGAAACCAAAGATTGCAAACATTTTTATGGTTCAAACATGTGTGTTCTTGGCAGCTAACATATCATCCCAAATCATCATCGGCACTCTCAAAAGGATAGAACAGATAACAGCTAAACACAATCAGTCACTTTATTAAGCTCTGCATTATTAACACTAATATTTTTTAATTGCAACTTAATATCATATCCTTCGCACTGGTTACCTCCATTTGAAAACAGTACAAGCTAAATGTTGATAAAAGACACTTCAAAGCACTTTTAGGAATAAGACATCTATTGGAAGAATGGTAAGATACCTGGTCAAGATTGTTAAATGCTTTCACAAGCACAGAATAATAAACCTTCTGAGTTTTGTCCTTTTCCCTCTCTTCTGTCTCATCAATGTAAGCAACACGTAGAGAAGGGTATCTGCAGACAGTATCGAGTTTGTGTCTTAACCTGTCAAAGACTGAACCTAGGCACTAAAAGTCTAAAACCATTAATTTATTTTTAACTAAAAAAATATAAAATGTGGAAATAGCCTTTGACTTACGTCACCATAAGGTTTAAAATGTCTGTTGCACGGGGATCATTAGATCTCTTCTGTATGCCATATTGCTGGCAGGAAACAACATATGTAAATTTCATGTCAGCTACCGCCTGCAATTGTGCCCACAACGATCGTTGGATCTTCTTCGCTCTTCAGGTAGCAGTTCCTGCATCTTGTATCCCTCCAAAATTTCTGCAGAATAAAGTATGTATACAAGAAAACAATTCTCTCGGTAAAAAAATTAAGAGAGCACAGGTTAATTTTTTTAGCAAACAATTGAACTCAATTACACAATCCCAACGTTAGTACAATTCTAGATCTTGTTTGGAACTCATCAACCAACTTTGTACCTTCATCTTTAGCCATGTCCAGAAAGGACTGGAGTTCCAAGGCTTCTCTATAGTACATCATTCCTCTAACTGTGAAATGAGTCAAATAAACCATCATTGCATTAGGAAAGAGACTATAAAAACATAGTTTTTGTTTCTATTTATCTAAATCTCTTCTTATTTATTCTTCAAACCTGTCCTGGTGAGGGTCTGCCCTCGATAAGATGCCCAGTGGCGAAGTTCCTGAACTTTTTCTGGGTTTGCAAGGACCTCATCCTCGGATTCACATCCTATGCGTTCGAGGAAATTTTTCCATTCATCTGTTTAACAAGGAAAGAAATTAATGAGTCGTACAGAATGCTGCATCTGGACACAAAATTATCAAAACTGACTGACTTTCAAAACTTGTAGAAGCCACTGACTATACCAACCTGGGTAGATTTTTGTAAATAGAAAACAATAGAGACTCCATCTTCATTCTCCAGTTGAAGTTCTTTCATTGAATACAAAACTTCTTCCTTGAAATAAGGAGTCATGACACTGGAAAAGGAAATATATGAACAGAAATTATTACATTCCACATTTCAAACATAAAATATACTTCACAAAAGAGAAATTATTAGTTCTACAAATATAAATCTTGATTACCAAAGGTAAACTAATTACCAAACAAAAGTGTATATTATATCATACTTCAAAACAGAACCCAAGTATAACATCGCTTAGAAGTGAAAATATGCTCTAGATATTTCCAAACATAAGATAGCATAATGCAAACCTTGACCTATAAAGCTTTTACCCGCGCAGCTAAAAGTAATCGCCAAATTTTTATTAAGATAAACATGCAGCAAGAGTTTGGTGCTTATAGCAACCAGCGCTATTCAAAACCACTAAGACGTAAAATGGACCAATGCTATAAAACCCTCATTTCGGCAACTTTCTAAACATTGCATGTCCTGCTTCTGTTGTAAATTTATATCTGTGGCATCCCAAATATTTACATAGGAGCTCGAGTGCCATCTCCAAGGTTCCATATAATGAAAAGAATATGTGAGTATTATAATTTTGAATTTTCATGTTGCAAAGCATTGCCAGGAGTATTATTAACTTTAAGCTAATGGGTTTTATCCCAAGACTACAACTAAAAATTTAAAATGCCCAAGAGATTAGATTAGAAAAGCCAACCATACTTTGGGACTATGTGAAATCATATATTCAAATAATTCACGTGGACCATAATATAATATTTGGACAAAACTATTTGGTAATGCAAGGAGCCTTGTTACTACATTCCATTCCTCTTTGAATGTTACTACCAAAGAGCCCCAGCCACCTTAAGTTTATTCCAGGTAGAGTGGATATACTTTATTTTGACATCGAGGGTCTTTCCGTTGCCTGCAGCCTGGTCACGGAGAGAGACGCACATTCCTACTAGTTTCTCTATTGCTAGAGGTTCATCAAACTTAATTATGACGAGAGGCTCCAGGGGAGTACTTGGCTTCCTCCTACAATTGTCGAGCCAAGCTCCCTTAACCAGAGAAATTATTCTATGGGCGTTGATCCTAGTTGGCACCTTTCGAGGTGATAGTTAAGACTTGTTGGTTCTTCTAGTCTGAGCCTAAATACAGACATGAGATAGCATTGTTCTTCTTTCATGATCTCCTACTTGATCTTCACCAGCTTTAAGGTTCTTTGAGGTCCTTCTCTTGCAGGGCTATTTATACTTGTATTGTGTCTTATGCCTCTGGGTTTAAACTGTTTTAGGTTTACCCCCTCTTTCTTTGTTCGCCTCTCTTGTATTGTGTGTTTACTGTTTAGTTACATTTCATACCCTAATACTTCTTTTTATACCTGGTTTGTATTTTCCAAGTCCCTGAACCTGTATTGGTTACTCATGGACATTAATATAATTTCTTTCTTTCTTTCCTTGTGAATATATGAGGACTACTACCCCTTTTGTACTGATTCTCTGATAGTGCAGATCATATATTGATATGATCTAAATCCTAAAAAAGGAGTATTATCATTTTCCAATGTCAGCAAGAAATATGACATGTAAATGTGCATTTACTCCTTCCACCACTAACGTAGTTTAATCCGCATACTCAACATTTTGGAGATGATAAGTATCTACCATTTTTATTATCTCATTTTTGTTTACACTGATGGATATGCAGGACCTCCATGTTCAAGGAGAGCGTGAGGTTTAAAACGAAGGCGAGAGGCTTTGGCTGTGATGGGAGAAGATCTTATCTTGATCTGGTTGAGGCCCACAAGAGATTTTAATATGGTTGGGGCAAACAACCTATTGCATGGTTGCCCAAAAGCAATTTATTTGTGAATTCTGAACTGTATGCTGTCAACAACGGAAAATATCTTCTTGGATGACTTTGAGAGATTCTACAAAGCTTGAGCTTAAGCCTGTGAGAATTGCATCAACTTTTTTCCATTTTGCACATCAATGTTCCAGCTTGGGAGTGGCTTTTTAAAGGAGATTACTTATGGTTGTGTGGTGAGACCTTCAAGCAAGCTCATCAGCCCTCATAGTTATATTAAATATGTGTTGGGTCCAAAATACCTCTTGGACTGCACGTAATTTTTGGTGCAAAGAGTGTAAATTCGTTTTAATGCCTGTTAGTTTTGTATTTTGTCTAACCTATCTTATGAAGTGAACCTATTGCTAGATATTGCTATCAATGTATCATCTATAGTTTAGTTTTAAAGCATCAATCTGATGCGCATGTATTGCCTTTATTGGATGACATGTTTATACTTAACAGGTACCAGACTGAGAAATGATACGAAGAGAAATAATATATCCCTTCTTGTGGATGGAAGTTGAACCATTTCAGAAGTGAAAACAAAAGATAGGAGACCCCTTTGAATCAGTTGATTGGATTACACATTCCATAGATCACATTACACAGTTGTATCCTACTTAAGACTTATCGAAACCATTCACTCTAACCACTCAAAAGAAAACCATCTTGGATTATTCTTTACATTTCAACAAACACTATATTCTGGCATGTGAGAAAAACACTATAACCTTCCCATTGAAACAGACTCTAAAGAGATGCTCAACATGTTGAGGAAATGACAGACTTCTATGTTTGCCAAAAACTTTCGAGATGAAATCACCCTGCCATTTTAAATTTGTTTAGGTTAGTTAAAGCTTAGGTATGATGGTTTTTTTGCTACAATTTTGGTACATAATACTCCCGGCTGAAGCCTAGCCCATCTAGTTCTGTATTAGTTTCATAGAGACTAGCTATGTTCGTAAAAAAGGGGTCCAAGTGGTTCAAAAACGTAAAATATATTTGAGAAAAAGTCAGCAAAGAAACAGGAAAAATAACCACAGATGGTTTTAAAAGTATATATGCCAAAAAAGAGTTTTTATTTAATTGTTTCTAAAAAAATCTGAAAACTATGATTGAATCTATAATTGGGACAAAATCCTTCTATTTGTTCAACCTCCAAAATCAGCCATTTTAGATGTAAAAGCATTGGTACAGCTTAAAAAAATTAGGGCATAGTTTTAGGCTATGTCACAAGGCATGGCAAATTTTACCGAAAAAGTTTGAATTTTGCCGAACTTTATTCTTGTCGAACATGAACTTGGATTTTATCCATTATTTTTGTATGGGAAATTTTTGAAATGATTTTCCATTATTTTATAAATGTGAGTATATATATACATATACCTACTGAAAGCAGGAGACAGAAAGCTGTTTCCAGTCTGTCCCTCCAACATATTTATGTATTTTTTAAGAAAATAGAATTGGTAGAAACAAATAATTGTTCAAATTTAAAGACGGTTTTTTCCTCAAACTTTATCTCTTGGCAAACTTGAACCGAACTTTATCCTCCTCGAACTTGAACATTGTCACTTAGGTTTTAGCGTAAAAGGATATTTTGATACAACAGATGTAAAAATGGGTGAAAATGGATCTTTGTCCTCGTATTCATTTTTTGCTACCATGGTTTCATATCTCCACCCCTATCATTTTTTACTCTCTGGTTTTAATCTTGTTAATTATGTGACGGTGACTTACAGTACCTTCTACTGGAGATTTGTAACGCAATATAGTCAACAGAATGCCTATTGATCAAAATAGTGATGAAATATTATATGATATGAAACTTTGTTAATGATCTGATGATGGGAGCAGAATATATTGGATTACTGATATTATTAATGCATGGACATGATTGCAAGATAGGCATGATTTATAAGCCCTAGAAGTCACCAGGTCTTAAGGAATTAGACATTGAATTTGTGAGGATTAATCTGTGTAAGTGATCAATGGTATAAAGGATTAAGAATGACACATGATAGTGATCCCACTCAACAAGTATCTCTGCCCACTAATGTATGACAATTTTTAGGCATGCTTTGTGTGTTTATATTAGTCATATGTGTAGCAATCCAGAGGTAACAATATCAAAAGATTACTTGCTAACCATTTTTATTGAGTGCCTGAGTCGGACATGCTTGTCCTATCTTTAGGAACTGATTTGCACATTAGCTTGTATGTTGAAGTCATAAGGATAGCCTTTGGCTTTGAAGGATCATAAAGAGAAAGGCAACGGTGGAGGATTTGGTTAAAGGAGATTTAATTAGTGTTTGGTATAGATTCTTATTATATGCACTGCAGTCTAGCTCTAAACTGTAATTGAAACCTCTGCAATTACCCAATAAAACATGGCATCCCCCAATAGTTACCTAAATGACAGCATGTTTCGGACCTTAGGAGCATTAGGCATATCCATAAACAAAGAATTTGTAAAGAATGCAATACGGCGCCGAGCTTCTAAGTTGACAGGAACATCCATAGCCGATTCCTTGACTGTCAGAAGTAAATGAAGCCTGGTGATCTGACAAACAATACAATGTACCTCCCTGTTTTAGCAATGAATGCATACAATGAGCTTAGTAGTCATCAATGAGAGGTGCATACCTGTTCTTTCCAAGCATTAGAAGCTGGAAGAGGATAAACCACAGCAGGCTTTGGTCCAGTAGAAGCAAATAACTGGGGCTTTCGAGGTTGACCAAGTGTTGGTACATCTTCTTGCATCGGTTGCATACTGTGGGTTGATTCCAAAGTGCTGTATCACAAAATCATGTAAGGATTGATTTTAAATACAAGAAAGATTTTTTCTAACTAACAGACAATTGCCAGAAAAGCACCCCACCTAGGAACATTTGTCATCATATCTCGGGTTACAACCTCCAACATGTCCTGAAGGAGAAGAATGACAGCTTGCCGGGATTCTTGTTCATTGTCATTTTTAAGCTGAAACATGTGTATGGCAAAGTAAGAACCTTTGGAGTTAACACTGCAGATGAGCTATCAAAATTAGGTAAACAAAATTAATGCTACACACAATAAAAAAGGACATACCAGTAGTTCAACAAGCTGTATGAACTTAGTGTACAGAAAGGGAAGCTCACTCATCTTAAAATTCTCCAACAGGGTCTCATTTTTAATATGATCATCCACATATAATTCTATCTCTTTAATGACCCTGAAAAGAGAACAGAAACCATTTTGCTAACAGAGATCGTGATGAAAAATTAAAGGAATCAAGAGCATATGAGAGGAAAAAATACGATCAGAGCAATGATATCAGCATTCATAAAGAAAAGGAAGAGATAGCTAACATAGCAATGCATCAGGTTCGTTAATAAAAACTCAATTTATCGAAGGGGCTCATTTCATATCATAAAGAAAACATGAACCTAAGCCATAAAAAGCATTACGGAATTGAAAAGGATGGTCTCTCCTCATGGCAAAGTGTTAACATCCTCACCGTTTTTCTTGTTCACCATCAATAAGCATCGAAAGAACACGTTTAACTGACTCATAGCATTCTTGCACAGCACATCGCATGTAATCATCGGCTCTTATTCTTTTGATCAGATCTGAATCCTTCCCTCTGAAATCCTTGGCCATGTCCAATGCTATAGGTATCTGAATTGTAGAAAAGAGGTATAAGAAGAAATAAAGTGGGGGAACAAAATGTTTTTTATCTTAAGGAACCACCAGGCAACATATTTACCTTGCTAGCAAGTAAGAATGGTGGCCATTGGACAAGTTTTAATTCTGGATCTGAGGAATATGGTACAAGCAATAGTTCCATCTCCCTGAACAACAGTGGGACACACGACAATATTAAAATTAGTAATGATCTTGCTCAATTTTACTCAGATAATATTGCTGTTGCCTCCATATCAGCAATTGTAGGAGGATTTTACCTGTTGTTTATTAAATCCTCCTTACGGAAACTAGAAATCACTTGATTCCACAGTTGGGCAAATTTTGCAGCCTCTTTCCTTTTCCCTGGCTCAGCCTGCATAAATCAGCATGTATTAATAATTTAATAACAATAATTTCAGATATCAAGTGACGTCCATTCATCCTAATATCTTAAATTATTCAAACATGGCACATGTCAAATATGCAGGAAGATGCTTCCTTTATTCATATATACTTGACCTTATCAAACCTCCGGGACAAGAATGTTTTCAATCCCTTCCTCTCATGTCTTTCCCTTGCAGGTGGCACTAGGCATTCATTGAAAGCTCCAGGCAAAGATTGGAATCGAGACCTCAACATCCCCAAAGTTCGTATCTGAAAAAACAATAAGTTAAACATCAAAGAAATTTAAACATACACATTTGGCTTAACGAAATCCAAAATGAGAACCAATTTATCAAAATATTTTCCTAACAGTGTACTACAAGAATGAAATTTGGCTTCGTGAATATACACATATTTGAAAGAACAGAATAAAAGTTTCATTGACATTCATAGGCAAAACAGATTATAGGAATGAGTGGTTTTATATACAAAAGAGCAACACACCTCACCAAGATGGCGAAAGGCTCCATAAATACCTCCAAATATAGTGGAGAAGATGGCATACCAAATTTGGGTATCCATGAAATACACCTGTAAATGAATAATTGCATATCCCACATAACCAAATGAGCAATAGTGGTAACCAGCATACTGAACCCATGCTCAAAGAATATGGCATCAGAACCACATAAATTTGATAATGGATTTCATGCTTACAAGGATTATTGGAGCCCATACAGCAACCACTACCCCTATATTCTTCCTTGCTGTAAAAGAATGGCCACATTACAAAATTGTCTCCCATCAGAGAGCGATATAATCAATCATAAGTGACTTCTTAGCAATGTTAGCAGTGATACAGCTTTACCTTGTGGGAACAGCTCGTGCCATTGGTAATTGCTAATACTCATTTTCATGATCACCTTTGTAGGGTTTAACCAGTGGCTTTATCTGAAATGACAAACATCATCCATAAGAGATAGCAAATTTCCACAGTCCATATGTATGAGAAGAATAGTTTCTGGAAAACATTGTGTGTTTATTGTCATCGACATTTCAGATCATGTGGTTTAAGAAGATGGCAATAAACACACACACACACACTGTTTTCCAGAAACTAATCTTCTCAAACATCATCCATTCTAACAACCATAGCCAAACAGCTCGACTTGTGCTCAAGTTCCAAAGTTCAAGGGGTACAAAGTCAAACGAATCAATGCTTTCAGATCAATTTTATTAACGTTCATGACAGTGATATCACATATTTAAATTCACTAATGCATTTTCACGCTTCCAGATATTTTGCTAGAAGTTTATAATTGTCTACCTTTCCAGGCAAGTTGCATTAGAATATATTTATTCTCAAAGTAAAATCCACAAATTAGAGGTGACCTTTTTACCTCAATATAGTAGCTAAAAGCCAGCTTGCTTATGAGTAAAAGGATCCAAAACATCGTATACCTAGCAATTTAACAAATAATATTTTTGAGGGATAAAAATAGAATACAGACATAATACAGCTATAAAATTCTTAATTCAACCATGATAATGCTCAAATTGAAAGGTGTGAATATAAGACGATAATGGAATTACTTGAAAAGAGAGGACAAGCTCTCGTGCATTCCCCGTCCAACATATAGGCGTGGCTGCAAATGAACAGAAGTAGATTCAGGTTACCCTTATTATAGAAAGAATATGACTAGACATATAAGGTACATTCCCACTTTAAATTATATATGGTAACATGCCCCAGATAGTAGCTGAAATTTGGTCAAACGCAGTACAATGATCTCCTAAGCCCAAACTGAGAAATGTTAGGGAACCAAATAATGTCAAATAGTACATTCAGTGTTCAAGAGGGCAGTTATAAAGCATGCTCACCTGCTGCCACCATGTTAGTATAGTGAAAATTGTTCGGTCTGAGCTTTCAATGTATCGCCTCACCATTGGAAACAAAAACAATAATGCTGCTAATGCATTGGGCATTAAATATACTACAACAGCTAAGATATACAAGGATGGACTTTTCCACTGCCCAACCCAATTCTTTAGAGATCTTAAGAGACCAGTAGGATTATCCCATGAATGGACATAACAAACTGGAAGAATGATGACCCATGCAGCAGCTACTATAACCTTCAATATATATCTAAGAACCTGTGTCTTCTTCATGGACTTCCTTGCTCTCCAGCTTAGTACTAGATCAAGAATAGCTGCAACATTTAAGAACTAATAGAATTACAATGCTTGCCAGATGCGGTTATCTTAATCTACACTCAGATATCTACACCCATGCATTATTACATATATATGGAACCAGTATATTCATACAAATCTTGTAAAATGCATGGCAGAAGTTTTCACCTATAAAAATGCAACAGAAGTGACTACAATAACTGCCACCACTGTATTATTTGGTCAAGACATTCACCAAAGTAATGTTATAGCACACAATAAACCATTTCCTAGCTCATTCAAACTTGGCTATCATGGAAATAGTTGTATTTAATAATAAAACACTTTCCTGAGACACTGAAACTGTACCACAGTTTGAACAATTCAGAGGTCATTTTCCATTCAACTAGAGAGTGGATTTTTAAATTAGAATGTATAATGCTGCAAAGCTGGCACCAAGCTTCTTTCATAGACAGATATTGCTCATCACTCCAGCTCAACAATGAACCCCTTCTTTGCAGCCAATTTTATTGGCTCCCAATTCTACACCCTTGAATCTAGTCGTTACAAACAAAGAGAAAATGGAGGATAGGTCATTGTAGTGGATGGATCTGATTAACTCTTCACATTAAAACCAAGTCGGAATTGGGCAGAACAAAATAGCAGAGGTGGATCTGCTCTTTTATTCTTTTGGCTCTGCTAAACCAAGGGGAGAGTCCCGAAGGGGTTCACACAATGTGACTTATAATATGCCAAAGAAACACACAAACAAGATCTAGACAAGTGAACAAAATCCATCTGTACACCCAATTAAGGGTCACTTACAATACAAATACTTGCTCACATCAATGAAGGTCCAGATCAAAACCCAACATGGATTAAGCACCCAAATCTGAATATAGATGCACAATTTAACACTAGTTGCAGTACGCAATATAGATCTATGCAAAGGGTCCAAGGGATATGTAACACATACAAACTTAGCTTGTTCCCAACCAAATTCATGCAAATATAAGTGACTTAAGGTGAATCTCTCACATCTACACATGAATTTGCACAAATGAAAAGAATTCATATAATATGGCATGATAAATCCCAGAATTCTCTGTGGGACAAAAGGAGAATGAAAATGAAATTTATAAAGAGGGGGTGATAACATTCTAGGATTCATGAAAGAGCATTGCTTTTGGGATTATGGTGTATTACTTGAGTTCAATAAACTTAATGGCAACATATCTTAAAATTAAGTTCAAAATTACATCAATATTTGGCTTTCCAAGTACAACGTGTAGTGCCTAGGGTTTGATACAGACATACTAGGGACAAGTACATGCCCTAGTACATGGGGGAAGTTTCGGGCACAAGAATCAATAGCTGGGTACGTTTGGGTACATCTATCAACATACCTAAGTACTAATTACTATACCCATCACGTTTCCCCAAAAAGACATTTTTGTCAAATTTAAGTCACAAACAATATTTCAAACCTAAAAACAAACCCTAACCCTAAAATACACCCCCAAACTCTTTTTAAACAACACCACCACATTTACCTCACATTGCATACTTATCTTTCCTTGCCAATTTGCTCTCTCATATTCAGATTTTCAATTGCTAAGGGTTGATCCAAGTGCCAAGTAGATTAAGGAGCTTGCAACAAAGAGGCTAGGTGATTAAGGAAAGTTTGTGTTGTTTTATTTTTTTATTTTTTTAAAGCTAGTTTGTAGTTTATAACTTGTTTTCAATTTTTTGTTAATATAACATTTCCACTTTTTTTTTTAAGTTTTTAACATTCTTTCAACCTCTAGCTGTCAACACTAGTTAAATAATTAAATTCTATTCCATTTATAATGTGTTTTTTATCTTTTTAAATTGTTAACTAGGAGCTTAGAATGGTTGCAAGCTCTAGTTTTGTGGGTCAAGGTATAACCATGAAATACAATCCATGTTCGCCCCTTTGAAGTATGTCACGCCAATTGAACAATTGTCAAGTGGAGGGGGTTATGTTTGGCTTTGCTCAAAGTGCAAACTCCAATTTAAGAGTTTGTATAGTCAGATTAAATTTCATTTATGTGGGGTTGCTGGCCATGGAATTAGAGTTTGTGGAGGGGCGGATGGAAAGGGGTTGCCACGTGCAAAAACTCTTGCATACATCAAAGAGCAAGAAGATGTGAATGCGGCAGCTGCCCTAAGATCAAAGCATCCTTTGGCAAAGAAAGGATCGAGAGGTAGCAAGCCACCTATGTCTCCACATGCCAATGTCGTGACCCCATCACACCCATTTTTGTCATCCTTTGTGGCTGCAAAGGTAGATGATTCACCTCTTAGTCACAAGAGAACAAAAGATGTAGGCCCATTGGAAGCGACATTCAAGAATGAAAGCAAGGACATAGCTGACCAGCAAATTGCATGTTTCATTTACGCATGTGGCATCCCTTTTAATGTTGTTAGATTCCCATACTGAAAGGATGCAGTGAGAGCAATCAATGATGCCCCTAAAGGGTACAACAGTCCAGGGTATGAAAAGGTGTGCACCACCTTATTGGCCAAAGAAAAAAAACATGTGGAAGATTCATTGCAGCCCATCAAGAGATCATGGGTCCAAACAGGGGTGTCCATTATTTTTAATGGATGGAAATATACGACAAATAGGCCATTGATCAATGTGGTTGTAGTGTGCCCTAAAGGGGCAATGTTTTTTAGGACTGTGGATTGTGAAGGGTAGGTGAAGGATGCACAATTTATTGCAAAAATCCTTATACAGTCCATTGAGGCAGTAGGTACAAAGCATTGTCTAAGTTATAATGAACAAGGCAAAAATTGCAAAGCTACTGGGATGTTAGTTGAGGAAAGGTACGGGCACATATTTTGGGCACTTCGTGTCATTCAATCCTCAACCTAATGTTACAAAAATTGGGCACCAAAATTGCTTGAATCAAACAAATCTATGATGAGGCAAGTGAGATCCAAATTTTCATCAACCACCACATGTTCCAAGCCATAATTAGGAGCTTCTCAAAGTTGCAACTGTTGAAGGTAATTATATAGATTCTTTTTTGAATTGTCTTGATTCTTGCACCAATCCTCAATACTAGATTGTTTGCAATTGATGCCTAAGCCTTGAGGATCCGTAGACTTAATAGTGTGTGACCAGTGTGGGTTTCATACAAACCTAGAATTCTTGCTTGGCTGGTGATATATCAGGGGCTTCCTACCAAGGCTCGACTATCTAAGAGTAGTCTTACTGATGGTTTATGTCTTTATTTTCTAAACTAGAGATTGTTAAACACTTTTTGTGGGATTGTCCTTTTGCAAGATCCTTTTGGCAACTCATGAAGTTTAGGTTGGCAGCTATTCTTGAGGACCACATCATTGGCAACTTGTCTTGTTGGGTGATTCCAATACTCTTATTTGTAGTCCTTTTAAGAGTATTTGGAATTGTGTGCGGATTTCTGCCTTGTTCATTATTTGGAAACTTAAATGCAATCATGTCTTCAAGAATGAGGTATGCAATTTAGATGATTTTTGTCATACTTGGAGAAGCAAAGTTTGCCTGCAATTACTTGCTAAAGGATTTCTTTTGCTCAAGGAAGCTAAAAAGTTTGCAGCTGGTGATTATTCAGATTTCATTGTTGTACTTGTAGCCTTAAGGACCACATAATTTTCATTGTAATTATCATTGTGTTGTTTATTCTTTTGTACAACCTCTGTTGTAAATATTTTCATATTAATATATGAAGCATCTATTCAAACTAAAAATAAAATAAAATGAATTATATATTGTAACTTGTAAGTATGCAATTTGTAGAATTTTAATTTTTGAAAGTTTTACTTATTTTTAATTTTATTTGTTTTAGTTTTCTTATTAGGTTGTTGAGACTCAATTTACCTCACACACGCTTGTCTTGAGACGGCTCATGAAGGTGACAGAGTCATTGAGCCGCATGCTTATCAGCATCAATTGGAATACATGGAGGCGTGCAAATACTGAGAGGGCTGCAAAAGTTAAAGTGTTGATCCTTGACAACAATAATTGCTCAAATTTACTGAGCCCATTGTTAAAAATGAGGTTTATTGATATAGATCATCGATGTTTGGGAGAGATTTATGTAGAATCGATTATGTCCATCATAAATAACAAAGGAAATGATCCTACAAAGAGCTTCTTCAAGGAAGTGCAATCGCATCTCATTGACAAGTGGAACAAAATGACCACCCATTGCATCTTCTTCTTTTTTCTTTGAGTCCAAAATACTATAGTGTGGAGATCCTTTCTTTTCCCAAGAGGGTTGCACCATACAGGGATATGGAGAGTTAGTGAGGGGTACAAGGTAGCCTTGACTAGACTCTTCTCTGATCCAAAAGTACATGATGCAGTTAGGAAGGAGTTTGTGGATTTCATATCTAGAAGGGATCAATCCATTCTAGCTCTTCGTGACATGTACAAGATGGACAGATATTTGTGGTGGTACCTCCATGGGAAAGCATACCCCCACCTCTAAACACTTGCAATAAGAATTATGTGTCAAGTAAGATTTTAATTTTTCATAAATTTATAACTCTTTCTTTAAATTCTTTTCTATGTTTCATTTTAAATTAGTTTTTACTTTTATAATTTATAATTTTAGATTTTACATTGAATTTGTGGCTTGCCTCAATAGGTTGTGAGTTCTTCTTCAACCGAGCGTAACTAGGGAACCTACTCCTTCATCCGCTCAATTAATTGCAACAAGTTGACAACAAAAAAGTTAAAGGATTTTGTCTTCAAGTATTCCAACCTGTCTTCTAACACACAAGTAAGATGGGTATAAGCAAGAGGAAACAAAGTGTTGTGATGTAGACTTAGAGACTCCAAACTTGGAAGCATCCATTGGGCACCTTGCATTAGAGCTAGAGGGTACCCCGCATGGACAAGCTAACAAGAGCGGTACTACTACTCCTTGTGGTTCTAATGAAACACATGATGGTTCTAAAGATGCTCTTGTTGAATACACTAGAGAGCATTATGATTATAACAATAATGAATATGCTGATTTGTCTTGATTTGTGTGTATACATAGTAACTTTTGCACAATGTACTTATTTTGAGTTCAACCAATGAATGTCATGACAATTGGCATTGAATTGTGTTGGCTAGATTTTCTACACAACTGAAAACCTAGGCAGTCATGAGATAAATCTCCCTCATTTACCAGTGAGGCTCCCATGTAAGATTTTGTCAGTTATATATCCTAATATCTATTTGTGGGTATTACTTTAACTATGTAGCTCATGAACCATAGCTAGACAGTTTTGCAACAAGTAAGCAGTTGTAAAAGAAAGGAAAAATCTGCAGAAGAGGAAAATAATAGGAAATAGGGGAAAGGAGAGAGGATGTGCAACCCAATCAATAGTTTACAGAGTTGATCGCATGCACATAGATTAAAGCAAATAGATCATTAAACACAGAATTCAAAGCAAAGGAAACTTTCAGATCTAGATCTAAAATAACACAAAGTTTATGAATAGATCTAGAAATAAATACGAGACGAATGCACTGTTGACACAAAGTTCTCCGGAAATCTCCTCTCTATTCCTTTGCTTGCAGAAAGCTATCAAGGGTTTCAGCTCAAAGTCTGGAACACAAGAATGTTGATTACAAATTCCAATCCTTTAACCCATAGGTTCTTCCTCTACTTATAGTGTGTAGAGGGGAAATTACAAATGGGAAACTGCAACTGAACTAGAACATGAAGTAGTAAAGGGAACATTTGGCAGTTATCTTCCTAGAATTCCTCTCTTAGTGACATGCATCAGGAGTTTGAGCAAAAATTGTGCACATCTGCCACCTATCTTAAAGAATCTTTCCAAATAACTTAAAGTAATGGTTTTTCAACCAATAACTTTAATTTACATTTTCATTCGGGAATATAAGAAATAAGAGAAGAAAGAAGAGAAGAATCAAGATCTGCCAGCTGTAACACCTATACTTTCTTTTTGTTCTGATATTGAATATACTTGTCAAACATGTAATTCAACATCTTCCCATCCGTTTTAACAATAGCATCTCTCTCTGCTTCGAATCAGAATAACCCTCTGGATAAAGCAACAGTCAACTTTCACTTTCTCTAAACCAGCCCATATCCTCAACATCCGCCTACACTTTATAAATCTACCAATTGAATCCATCGTGAAAGGTAGGGTGGCTTCATCAACTTCTTTCCGCACAACCAGCATAAATTCCTCATGAGAAGCAGGTAATTCATCTGGGATGCTCACCGGCACTTCTCCCATCTTACTCTCAAGCAATCGCATCTGGTTCAAAGATGAGTTTGAGGATCTCTACGGGAAGGAAACTGAAATCTCTAATCGCTTCCCCTTTTCTACCAATCCGCCAAGCACGATCTCGCTCGCAATCAACACATCCTTTGCAACGAGTGTATCTTAGCCAAAGTATCCAGATGAATTTCAGCAACTATGTTCTCATCTTCTATCTGTCTTATCGCCTTCCTTCACCTAAGATGTTGCCACTGCATGTTCTCCAATTCAATCGGCATTGGTTCGAATTGTTCAAGCTTGGTGAATGATTTATTCCTTCCAAAGGGAGAACTTTGTGTCAATGAGTGATCATCTTGATGCGGGATGGTAAATGACGAGTAGATGGTCACTCACCTACTCATGTGCTAGAATGGGCTAAGAGGAAGGTTTAGCAACCTTAGCAATGATCTCGCATAGCTAGAACACCTGCTTTTGAAGCTTGGATCTCTCAGCCTTCTCTTTGTCAAGCTTAAGGAATAAAGCATTCATTAGTGTCTGTGTATCCTACTTTAATCCTTCTGTGGTAGTTTGACCTATTGGCACTTTGGTCACTGCTATATCAGTTGTCGTGAGCTCTCCCTTGTGCTTTCCTTCTGCTGGAACAGATAACTCAGCGAACTTTTGTCCCGATTCCTCAATAATCAACCTAGAAGTCATTTTGGCAACTTTAGGTCTTCTATCTCTTCCACCCAAACTCAGGAGCAACTGAAAGTCGTGTTCTTCCAGGTTGATCTCCTCTCTGGCTTCTGGGATCATCTGCAAAGCTAACCATGATGAAAAGTTGCTTCTTGGGGAATGAGAAGTCACCAAGTGCACCATCTCATGCTCTGACTCTACTCTATCAAAATTTGCCACCGTGTTATGACTGCCACCCTCTGAATTGTCCAAAGATAATGCTTTTTCAAACTCCATCATTTGTGCTTTTAACTTCTCCGTATGGATAGGTGAAGACCTGAGTGGTCGAGGAGAAAATACAAATGACGTTGGATTCAAAGGAGGAACAATAAGATCTCTCTGAGGTTTTGGGGCTGCTGAAGTTCTATGAGTTGATGTTGGAGAAGCTGGAACTAGTACGATAGCTGTAGATTTGGCCTTCTCCTGTATGTGAGACTTCTTATGAACTTTAAGCTTTTCCGGCCTTCTACTACTTTCACCTTCATGCTTCCTCTTGCTAGAGTCTCCTGCGGTAAAGTTGCTTGTGATCTGATTCATCAATGCTTCATCCAGGCAATACCCCTTTGTTAACAACCAGTTCGAAGTGTTAACCAGAACTACAGAAGATCTTTCTTCAATCGTCTAGCAGCCACCAATGTTTTCCTGAAGAGCAGCTCTATCTCCTCCCATCTGATGATACAAGTCAAGTATCACATGCCCATCATCTGCGAGATCTGCAGGTATCCGTGCCAAACCATAATCAAACACCTGTTACGCCGATAACCTGCTGAAGTCTTTCTTTCTGACTTCATACTCGTTCCTGCACTTCATCCAGAAGTCCTCTAACAAAGGCACATGTGAGTATTCCTGGGAGATTGTCTTCCTCGCTACTCCATATGGGTCAAAGTTCAGCCGTGCTGGGAAGAACTCAGGCTCATACTCAGAAAACATTTCAGCTTCGACTCCTCTAGCTTTGTGGATGCTCGACAATTGTAGTAACCCATCAGTGGATCGGAAAGAAACCTATAGACTTGTGCCGCTTTGATTGTAAGTCATGCATCTCCACAAGCTGTCTGCACAACTCCATGATGACCCACTTGTCGTTTGGATACCTCGGCAACTTTACTGGTTCTCCGAAAAGCCAGTCACCCTGAGATAGGTGAAGTCTGCAAACTGGATGAAAATGCAGCCATGCTGAGATACAGCTTCCCAAGCTTCTTTGCTCACCCTGTTGGTCTTCAGATCACCATTTAGTTTGCAGATGAATTCATAGAAGAACCCATTGTTGACCGCTTTGTAATCTTTGTGGCACTCAGGAACTGTCAACTGTGGATAGCAATCAAAGATAGGATCTTTCACCACCACGCCTCGTCTATCCAACTTGGAAAATATGCCCTGCGAGGCTGCTGCATATACCAGGTATGAAGTCATTTTGAAGCTGTAAGTCCGCCTCACACTCCAAAGTTGCTCACCGATGCTATCACTGATGATCTTTGCCCAATTGATTATCGAATCAGCTCTGTTGATCTCGATAGTCCTCACGAAAGCATACATCCATGAGCGAAAGTTGTGAGTATTGACTTCTCCACTTATCCTGCAAAGCAATTTAGTGATATCATCCACCTCCTGCACCAAGTTGGATCGCGGAAGAGTTCTCGAGAACTTTGATGGAGACCTGGGCTTCTTCATATATCGGTTGTTCATTATGCTCACACAATAAGTTTTGTGTTTCTCCCATTTATTACCTACATCCAAATTTGCGATTGTAATTACCGTCATTGGTGTCGGAATCTTCGATAAATAATTGATAAACTATGCATCCAAATAATAATTGTCTTTCCCACAAAGATCCCTGGATTGTTCGAAAGAGGATGATATGATCTCGCACACTCCATGACAAATTCGGGCAACTAAGTTGCGACTAGGAATGCTTGATGCTGAAATAATTCCACTGCTTTTCATTGCCCGCATGAGAAATGTCTTTCCAACCCTGGATCTGTTAATTATTTCGGAGATGGGTTCCGGGCCCATGTCTGTGTCATTGATATCAGCAAATCTAGAAACTATGCATGATTCGCATTGATCCCTCTCTATCATCACGCTCTACGTTGCACGGATACCTCAAAACCCCTACCGAATCCTGCCTGAGACGTCTCGGATACGGATACGCGAAGGATACGATACGGATACGGATACGCGAAGGATACGATACGGATACGGCCTGGATCCGCGCAGGATACTCCAGGATACGTGGCGGATACGTCATGCACGTATCCGCCACGTATCCTGGAGTATCCTGCGCGGATCCGGGCCGTATCCGCCTTCAAAAACGTTTTTTTTAAGTTCTATTTCATTTTTTTAAATGTTTGACATTAATGAGAGTGGAGCTAGCGCAAGTGGCACACATGAACTTGATTTTGAGGAAAATCTAGATGATATATTCTAGATTTGTTTGTATTCCTATATCATATGTATGGCAGCCACATGAACAATGAAATCATAAATGTAAAATCTTAAGTATATTGTTTGTTTTGAAAATTTGAACATGGATCTAGTTACTAGTATATTTTTAAAATTTCAAGTTTTGTTCGTATTCATGTTAACATGATATTCGTATATCATATGTATGGCAGCCACATGATCAATAAAAATGCAAAGTCTTAAGTATATTGAATGTTTTGAACATTGATTCAAGTTTTGTATTACTATTTCAGTTTTTTAATATTTATGGACTAAAAAATGAGTAAAATGAGTAGATGTACATAAAAATATATATATATATATATATATATATATATATATATTAATATATATGTACGGACGTATCCAAGACGTATCGTATCCAAGGGTTTTTTAAAATTGACGTATCCGCGTATCGTATCCGTATCCTGGCAATGTAGATCACGCTTAATCATGGCTAGAGCAATCTTTGTATGTGTTCTTTTTCTTTTAATCCTGCTGGAATTCTTTATAACTGGATCAATTCGTGCAGATCTATCAATTTCTTCAGATTCGAAAGATATATTCAATGTACCTGACATTGATTTGAACTTCCTTTCACTTGTATGAACACCGCAATGAATACCGCAATTATTTAAGACAAAGATGAAGTCCAGAGCATGAATACTTGATTTCTGTCACCAAAAATCTGCATATGAAGCCCGCTGCCCTAAAATTTGAGGCTTTGCTTGCATGCAAAGCAAGCATAAATATTTTTAAATTCACCTGGGCACTTATAGCAACATGCAGATAATTATCATAGCATAAATCAAGCTATTCCAACCCTAGGCGCCAAACCTTGAAGCTTTCCGGCAATGAAAAACACTTCCAAATGCAAAAATCCTCCTTTCTTTGGCGCCAAAACTGTCTAGGCTGCAATCCTTAGCAAAAAGAATTAATTGTTTCTTCATTATGGCAGCCCATGCTTATATAACCCTCAGCATTCTATTTCTAATAATTGTCCATCCTATTCCTGGCAATTAATTAATAAACAAACATGTTTATTCACCCAAATTGGGCGCCTATTTTTGCATGTTGCTGGCTGCCATTAAATAAATTTAATTTATTTATTTTTAGCATGCTTCCTTCAATTCTCTTTGGCTTATCTTCATGCATTGAATTTTCCTCCATCCTTGGTGCCAAAATTAGACAAAGCAGCTATTAATAAATATCATTAAAAGCTTTGTTTAATGCCCAAATGGGTCACACTTTTTGGCAAGGGTGAATTCTAAAATTAAGAAGTCAACTTCTGGGGCGAATTTTCACCCTACACTGCAGCTCTAAAAATCCCTTCTTCCACTTAAGTTATTTGACTTTTATAATGGGAATTTTTACCCTGCAAGGCAGATAATAAATTTCCACCTGTCTGTCACCTCTAATTTTCCCACTACAGCTTAAGTGACTTCCCAAAAAGTGCGACTCGTATTGAAAATAGCTTCTTTTGAAAAACTGCGACTTGTATGGATGAATAAAACCTTCGATGGGAAAAGTTAGCCTCTAGCAGCAAAAATTCCCACTGGTACTTTAAGTGATTTTTCTTTATTTTATAATGGGAGTTTTACCTGCAAAGGCGGTAATAAATTCCCGCCGCCGCGCCTCTAATTTTCCCACTACAGCTTTAAGTGACGTTGACTTCATGGGAAAAAGTACCTGCAAGGCGTAAGAAATTCCCACATGCCTGCAGCTACCAAAAATCTCATTCCAGTTTACACTCATTGATTCCAGAAAATGCGACTTGCACGGGAGAGGCATTTGTGCATGACTTTGCCATTTTTGGTCAGCGACTTGTATTTTGAGGCTGATTCCTTCTGGTGTTGTGTTGGTAGATGATCTCCGGATACTTAGGCGATTAAACATACTATACTAGCAAGGAATTGACCTCGGGAATTTCATAGAGAAACAAACGGAAAAAAGCTGGAAAAAAAATAAATAAATAAATAAAAACGAAAAAAGTTGCCAAAAGTTGCAGATAATGCCTTGAATTCATTCCTAGTGAAAACCCTAATGAGATGAGTGAATATTGGCATGCAAAACTTCAATAGGATTCAACCGAAGCACAATTTACTTCAAACGGGGCATTATTTATTCAATAAATAATTAAATAAAAATTTCCCGCAGACAAAACTTGGCGGAGGGATAAAATGAGTTTGGGCATCTGGGTATTTGTCAAAATTGGCTCATATGATTCACTGGGAATATCCTAACATAATACAAACATCTTCTGGTAATAAAAACACAATTAGACCCGCTATTTTAAAAGAACAACTTTTTTCAAATGGGTAGTCCCAGATTTCAAGGTGAAATCTGGGGACACCAAATTATCATTTGTTTTGTGGTTATTTAACTTATTTTGTTTACTCTATGCTTGTTATATTGTCAATTTGCTTCTTTTTTAATATTTTTTGTACGGTTGGTACCCAAGCCCCAAAAAAAAATCGTACTAGTTTCCCATCCCCGTACCCATACTGCACTGCATACCAGCTACTTAGATCAATATCCATGGCAATAATTTATTTTAACCAAAAATAATTATATTAAAGTTGGAAAAACATATAAAACACAGCAGACAGAGAAACTGGATAACCAGTTACAAGTCTGACTGCTGGAAAAGCTTACACCTATCTGTCTCAACACTTCAAACTAGTTTAGATGTAGTGAAGGGTTTCACCAATGTGTTCTTGGTCAGTACATGATACTGCCAAGGTTCGTCATGATTAGTGAAGGATCTTGTCAATCCTTTTATGATATATGTTGACAGGGAATTCTGCCCCTTTTCTATGTGTTTATTCTGATTTTAAAATGCAAAGATATGATGCAACATGATGCAATTAATTGCAATAGTTTAAGTGGATTTATAGTATGCATATTCTTTTTGTGACATGAATTGCTCAGTGCACATGGATGATTTGGAAATCAAAGCTTACATACCTATTATTAGGCAAAAATATCGGGGTTTTACCACACTTGGTTTATTCTTGGTTGTTGGTTGGCTAGTAGCAAATGAATGTTATAGTATGTATTAGCGGGTTTGCTACTATATTAACAAGCCAGTGATCAAGTACTTGAAGTGGTTGAGAGAGAGGAGCAGATTCCAATGGAGAGTAATGTTTGTGGCTAACTTACTTATCTTGTGATAAGTAGTTGTCAGATCATAATTATAGGCTGCATCTCCAAATCCTTTACCATATCTAGATTACCTTGTACAGTAGTATCATCACCTAAAGGTGCTTGTGATTCACAGATAGACTTACATAATTTATAGTACTTGTTTTAAATGAAAAACAACAAATTGATTTTTAATAGCATAATTTTTTAATGATATTGAATGTTACTTTTTGACAGGTCCTACAAACCAATTTGGTCTAAAGGACATTCGAAGTTATAATCATCATCATCATCATTTTTTTAATTTTTAATCCATAAATGATGAAGTATTACATGTTTTATATAATTCTTTTTTTAGAATTCATATTTGTTGTGTGCTTTAAGTTTGGAAAGAAGAGGTGACAAAACACGATATTAGATCTCATCTTTCTTTATTTTTTTGATTTTAAACACATTATAAGTATTGTTCTTATGTCTTTTTTTAATATATAGCATGTATAGCCATAAATTCATTTGTATTGTTATTCTACAATTCTCATGAATAAACAATATGAGTATTTGATATTGTTCTAAGTATGTGGACGACTAAATAAATGCTTGAACAACTATTGATATTTAGGAAAACAAGAGGGCCATCTCCATGATTTGGGAAATCATCGTAGTGAGCTACAACTTGTATATTATAACTTTTACTTTTTTGATGATAAATATGACTGTATTTATTTATTTATTTTAAAAGCCAAAAGGATGTTACGAAAGGCCCCAAGTCCAAGAGAAAAGACCCAAAAAAACAGAAACAATGCTAAAAACAGCATACCCTAAGAATGCCCAGCTAATACATATCTGAGAATACAAAAAGAGTCATAAATAAGCATAGAATTTCCAAAACTCCAACAAATAAGCATACTTATATGAGTGCCCAGTCTTTGGCTTGTCCATTTGTGATATTTTCTGCCGGAACACCTGCCGTACAGTCAATTTCTGCTCTTGAGCAAACGAGCCCTCTAAGCTCCAAACTTACATCGAGGAAGGTTTTTCAATGCTCATGAGAAACATTGATGTAAGATTAGAATCCATTTATTGACTTGAGTATGAATCTATTCAAAAGTAACATTGTGATAATAAAGACACTAATCTAATTTATAACTATGGTGTATTTTGTTGTTATAACGATTGCAATATGTATGTTTAAACTTTATCATTTCTCTCCTTTAAGGACTATGGAAGCGAGTAAAAACATTTTGGTTGATCATGGCATTAATTGTAAATTTCAAATCCACCTCCTAAATTGATCAATATAGATTCAAATATAGTTTGATCAGACTGTAGATTGAGATAAAACATAGAATTCTTGTATGATAACTGCCGTTCTATGCATGTCTATGTTGTAGCCCCTAACTCTGTGTTGTAACATAGAGATTAGCTTGAATGACTATTAATATTTGGGATCACAAGAGAGACGGTCTTCCTTATATTTGAAAAATTATTGTAGTGAGCTACAGTTTGTATATTATAAACTAGTTTCAGGGAGGATTCTCAATGCTTATGAGAAATATAGATGTAAGGTTCAGATCCAAGTATGGATTCAAATGTGGACTCATTCCAATGTAAAATTATGGTCATGAAGACACTAAATGATATTTCTACAACCTCGAGTTCTATTTTATGCTTGTGGTCAATGGTGTTGTTCTAACTATTACCATGAACATTTATGGTTTTGCACCTCGAATATTATAGAGGGCATTGAAAAAAAAATGGTGGAACATTCTAATATCATTGTAAATTTGAAGTTCTCTTGGCTTCCCTAAAGTGATCATTATAACTTCGAATATAGTTCAGTTGGACTGAAGATTGCAATAATTAAGGCATTACATAATTATTCTACAAATAACTGTTTTCATATGCCATATGTATATTAACATGTCTTGATCCATGGCTGTCAGCTCACTTGGTAAAGCTACAGCGAGGGCCAGGTTGCTGGCCTCAGCCTTCTCTACCTTGTAAGTCAGCAAGACGTATTTGCAATTTGTTTTGTGATTTATATTATCCAACTAGCGGTTGGATATATGATCCAATATAACCATTGATTTTCATATACTATATTAAATGAGTCTCCACCAATTTAAGGATTTGTATTATCTTAGACATTCGCATTAGGTAAAATAAATTTAATATATTTGAACCTTCCCATGGCTATATGGCAAACTGAACACTAGTAAAAAAATTGAAATATTTCCTATTTTGGAGAAAGGTAAAAATAAAATAATTAACTTGAATGGATAAGAAGTAAGAACCAAAGTAAAAGTGGAAGTCGAGTCTATAATTCTTGAAAAGGATTATTCACAAAAGACAACATATACAAAAGCAAAGAAAGGCTGGGTGAAATTCAAATGTCATAAAATACTGAAGAAAGGTATGAGCATTCAATTGAATATGTGATGGAATGTATTACATTTATGGGTTGCCTAGATTTCAATATAAACAGCACATCCTTGCTACACGTGTTTACACCCCTACTTTATAACCTGAAGCAGAATATAGGTTTTACTTTTTTCTTATACAAAATTTTAATTCATAGGTGTTTGACCACCAAATAGCCCAAGAGTTAGCTTAGATTTAGTTTTCACAGAAGTACAACGGTGGCGGTTTGTGGCTGCAATGAAAAAGGAGAGTCGTAACTCAATTACCTCCAGGGGCTATCAAGGTGTATAACCCTTCCAGGCAGACACTAATTCTGGTCCAAAGCTCTGACCAAAAGTGTTTACTGTTAGCAAAGACTTAGATTTAACTTTCAAGGATAGCTCGAGCAAAAGCAATATAGATTATATGAGGAACTGCATAGAAATTGTTGTATCTTTTATATTTAATATTCTTAAATTGTGGACTACTGGACAGGTGTGAAGAAAGATGAAATTAAGAAAAACAAACATTTCTACTAGGTACTCTCACAGGTTGAATTTTCTTTTCACATCAGTGGTCGTGAGAATTCAAACAGAGATTATGACAGCACTGTGTTCTCTATATTGCAGATAGAAATTAAAAGCTACCCGGTCACTATGTTACCGGATACGCCGGTTTTGGGGCCTGGAGCGGGAGCGGGAGCGCGGGGAGCGGGGCCCGGAGCGGGAGCGCCGCGGGGAGCGGCCAGGAGCGGCCCGCACCGTGGAAACGGCCGGTACGCGGCCTGCGCCGTACCCGGCCGTTTCCACAGTGCCGGGCCGCTCCCTGGCCGCTCCCGCGTGCAAAAACACGCGTTTTTAATTTTTTTTTTAATTTTTTCCACTTTTTAAACTCGCAAATCAATAAAAAATAATAAATTCTTCTAATCTAAAACCTAAAAGCTACATCTAAACAATAAAACAAAAGAACAACACACAAACATAACATAAAGCAAACAAACTCACATTGTGGCTCTCCAAAATTGCATTGTGCTTGTCTAGGGTTTTGAGGAGTGTGAGGAGCTATTGCTAAGCTTGGAGGAGTGTGAGGAGCTGCAAAGGAGGATTTGTGAAGGATTTGATTTGTGGTTTACTAAGTGAAGGTAAGTTTTTTTAATTTCTAGCCTTGTTCCTCTATTTTTTTTTTTTTTTAATCTTTCACACATTACATTTTTTGTTCATTTTTATTTTGCTCTTTCCATTTAATTTTTTTAATTTTCATTGTTCAATCACAATGCAATTGCATGCCATTGTTTTCTTTGCTTAATTTGTTTTTTAAACCTTGTAGGTATTTCTACAATGGCAACAAGTTCTACTTCTTCTGGGCAATCTTTGGCCAAAGACTTTGACCCAAATTCACCGTTATGGAGGCACGTAACAATAGTTCAACAACTTGTAGGTGGTGGTTGTTTTGAATGGAAATGCAATGAGTGTGATGGAATATTCAAAGGCTCTTACAGTAGGGTGAAAAGCCATTTGTGTGCCATAACGGGTAATGGTATAAGAGTATGTAGGGGGAGGAATAATGCTGGGGTGCCAAGAGAAAATGTTTTGGCATTTATCAAAGAGCAGGAGGATGCAGAGGCTAGAGTGGCTCTGAGAGCGGGTCATCCATTGGCCAAAAGAGGAGGTTCATCTCGTTCAGCAAGGCCTCCAGTTGCTCCATCACCTAGTGGATCCCCAATTGTGGCCATGCCACATCCATTTGTGGCTCCTATCTCCACAAATGAGGATGTTTCCCTTGCACGAAAGAAAAGTAAGACAAAAGGGCCATTGGAAAAGGCCTTTCAGAATGAGTACAGGGAGATTGCAGATGAATGCATTGCAAGGTGTGTATATGCTAATGGTCTTTCTTTTAATGTTGTGAGATCACCTTATTGGCATGAGATGGTGAAAGCCATCAATGAGGCACCAAAAGGGTATAAACCACCAGGATTTGAGAAGATCCGCACCACCCTTTTGGAAAGACAAAAAAAATATGTGGAAACCTCCTTGCAACCAATTAGGGACTCATGGACCAAAACTGGTGTGTCCATTGTTTCTGATGGATGGAAAGATGCAAGAAACCGCCCTTTAATCAATGTGATTGCAGTATGCCCTAAGGGGGCAATGTTTTTGAAAGCGGTTGATTGTGAGGGGCAAGTGAAGGATGCCCAATTCATAGCCAACATTCTCTTTGAGTCCATTGAGGCAGTGGGGCCTGAAAATGTTGTCCAAGTGATAACGGACAATGCCAAAAATTGCAAAGCTGCAGGGATGTTAGTTGAGGCACGGTATGGGCATATTTTTTGGACACCTTGTGCTGTGCATTCATTGAATTTAATGCTAAAGAAAATGGCAAACAAAATAGAGTGGATCCGGCAAGTGTATGCAGAAGCTGAAGAAATCCAAATGTTTGTCACCAACCACCACATGTCACAGGGCATTTTTAGATCATTCTCGCAGTTGGAGCTACTGAAGGTAAGGACAAGCTTTATTTCTTTCTTTCTTTTTAATTTAATATTTAATATAAGTTTTTTAATATTCTTTTAGCTTTCAATTTCATAATTTAAATTTTATTTTTAATTTTTGTTCCTCGTTCTTATTAGGTTGCTGAGACTCGGTTTGCATCACACACAATCGTCTTGAGACGACTAGTGAAGGTGCGAGAGGCACTCATGAGGATGGTAACATCCAATCTTTGGTCTGTATGGAGGCAATCAAACACTGAAGGGGCTCAAAAAGTGAAGAACTTGATCTTAGAGGACTCTTGGTGGGATAGAGTGGGTTATCTGTTGAGATTTACGGAGCCCATTATGAGCATGATCCGGTTTACTGACACGGATCAACCATGTCTAGGAGAGATATATGACGGCATCGACTCAATGATTGAGAAGATAAAAGCCGTCATAAATGCAAAAGAACAAGATCCCGAGGAAATATTTTTCAAACAAGTGAAGTCAATCCTCATTGAGCGGTGGAACAAAATGACCACCCCATTACATCTACTAGCTTTTGCATTGACTCCTAGATTTTATAGCACAGAGATCCTTTCCTTGCCAGGGAGGGTAGCACCATACAGGGATGCGGAAGTCAGTGAGGGATATATGGTGGCATTAGCTAGGCTCTTCCCTGATCCTGAGGCCCAAGACCAGGTTATGGTAGAGTTTGGCAATTTCATAGCAGAAACGGGTCATAGCCTTCTCGCTCTTCGGAGCAAATACAAGATGGATGCACATATGTGGTGGTACCTCCATGGTACTTCATCGGCTTACTTGCAACCTCTGGCAATCAAGGTCTTGGCACAGGTAAGTTTTTAATTTTTTTATTCTCTTTTCTTTTAGTTTTTTAAAATTTAAGTTTGAGTGTTTAAATCTGAAGTTGAACTTTGCATTGACTTTGAAGTTTGGGTTGCCTTAATAGGTTGCAAGTTCATCTTCCTCTGAGCGCAACTGGAGTACATATAATTTCATCCACTCACGAAGCGCAGATGATCGGGGGCTAAAAGGGTGAAGATTTGGTATACATACATTCCAACTTGCGCCTTTTATCACACAAGCAAGCAGCCAGAGTACAAGGAAGGGTCAACAAAACATTGGGACATTGATCCAGAGATAGTTGACTTGGATGCTTCCATTTCCCACCATGGAGCATATGATGATGAGACGGGTTCTGTGGCACCACGAGACCTACATGCACAAGGGGGTGCAACTGGCAGTGGCCCTAGTGCGAGTGGTTCGAGCCCATGTGGTTCTAATGAACCACATAATGATGATGATGTAGCTGGTTTTGATCCTCTTGATGAAGAGGAATATGATGAATATTGACAATGAAAGATAGTTTGAGCTTTGAATATTGATCTATGATTGAATTTAATATATCATGAGATTCATGACATTCACATTGTGTTTGATTTAAGTATTTTAAATTTTAATTTAACTTTTAAACTTTTAAGTTTCTAAGTTTTATCGGTATCCTAGCTTGTTTGTTGTGGTTATTCACTTATTTAGCTTATAACTTGTCTTTCATATGCATAATATGTGGTTAATAATTAAATTCCTATTTAGAAGGCTGAAATTTATATATTTTTTAATTTTTATATAGTTTTTGTACTGCCGTATCCTACGCCGTATCCGGGGTCAAAAAAAAATTTGCCGTTTCCGCGTATCGGATACTCCCGCTCCGCTCCCGTATCCAAAACGTTTGGTAACTTAGCCCGGTCATGCAAATTGAGGAAAATGGTGCCGATGAATAACATACCGGTTCTAGTGATCTAAAAAAATTCAAGGTTTTCTTTTGATGGTTGTTTTCTTCTAGTGTTGCCAGTTTTGTTTTGTTTTTTTAATTAGTTGACTAAAGACAATTATGGTTCTGTTTATTTGAATATGTGCCTTAAATATGCATAAAATGTAGGCGTCCCAAGGTTATTCGACTGCTCTTCTCTATAGAAGGGGGTGAACATTATGCAAAGTTCAAACAGTATGCTATTTTATTTCAGGAAGAGTATAACTGACATCACCCAAAAGCAATAGAAGAATACAACATAGAACGCAGATTTTTCAGTCTTCACCAACCCTAATATGACTTGATGCAGCCATGACATTTTTTCTGCTATCTCTATGGCAAGATGGAAGATGTGGAATGCAATCATTTATCTATGATTGAGATTGCATCCATATATGTGTAAGTTTTGTTGAATCTTGGCACACATTAAGAATATTGACCGCCATTTTTAATTATGATGTTGCCACGATCCTATGTTTGATTTCAATTTTTCCTAGCCACCATTGAGATATCATATTGGCAAAAGTAAAATGAAAAGTTCACGTTCACAGTGGTTCCTGAACTGATGATTTAGGAATGTTCCATGATCTTGGATGCAATCAAAGCTATGGCTTATAATGAATTCAAGGAGTTGTTCTTCATAGAACTCGCCAACGGTTATGCCTTCTCACAGCTTGGTACACATGCATCTAACCATTTGATCAACTTAATTTTACATTTTTCAAGTCATCTTGTATTTTTGGTCATCATGTATTTTGGAGGTGGTATTGTATGACAAACGCATTTACTCTTCCAATATACCTTCATGACTCTCACTCATGTCATGCCCATCGGCATAAAAATAGCATCAATCAATTATTGTGTTTAAATAGGAACCCACTCAAACTAAGTCTTCCAATCAAAACTAACTTGTTAATTACAAGATTATTTGTTAATTTGTCATAATGGTTTAATACATCCAGGATCCATGTTAGTAATCCTTCTCATCCCATTACATAGATTTTCTGCTTTGGTTAATATATTCCTTGCAGTAACTCAATTTCATTCTCTGAGGGTTTCTAGCTGTTTTGAACAATAGGACGCATCCTCACTTACGTCATGCCCATCGACGTAAAAAGAATATCAATTATTCTGTTTAAACAGGAACCCACCCAAACGAAGTCTTCCAGTCAAAACTAATTTGTTACTTAAAAGGATTATTTGTTATTTTGCCATAATGGTTTAATACATTCCAGGATCCATGTTAGCAATCCTTCTCATCCCATAACATAGATTTTCTGCTTTGGTTGATATATTCCTTTCAGTAACTTATTTTCAGTTTCTGAGGGTTTCTAGCTGTTTTGTACACAAGGACACATCCTCAAGAACGGGAGTCGTCTCCATTAGTTTCTCGGTGAAAGGGGGCAATGGAATGGATATAGGCATTAACTGGCATCACTATTTGATAAGGATGGGAAAGACATCTCATACAATCCTTTGTAACAAAGGGATGGCTGAAATGTCCAAGAACCTTCCCCATACCCATTTCTGTAAACATTTACTAAATGTCCTTTCTAGATTTTTTATTCTTTAGGCATCTATCCATTTCTTCAGCTTACCAGAATTTCCAGATTGTCCTTACACACCAACCTCCATATTCCTATGGCACAAAACAATAATGAATGTTTATATGCATAGAAGATAGCATGCAAAGCAACCTACCTACTTCTGATTAAAGACAGATAAGAAGTCTACTGAACCTTCTAGATGAGTATTTGAGTTTGACCTAAGTCACAAGGTTCAAGTTTGCATTCATGTTCGACGAGGATAAAGTTCGGTTCAAGTTCGCCAAGGGATAAAGTTCGAGAAAAAAAAATGTCTTTAAGTTCGAACAAAAATTTTCTATCATTTTTATTTTTGAAAAAATGCATAAATATGTTAGAGGGACAGAGTGGAGAGAGCTTTTTGTCCGCTACTTTCAGTCGATATATGTATACATGCATACATTTGTAAAATAATGCAAAATTGTGTCAAAAACTTCCCATGTAAAAATAATGGATAAAGTTCGAGTTCATGTTCGACAAGAATAAAGTTCGGCAAAATTCAAACTTTTCGATAAAATTCAGCTAACCTTGTGACATAGAATTTGACCATCATAGAATTTTCACAGCATTCCAAATATGTGCACTCAGCATCTGTGACTAAGGCTTGCTAATTCAATGAAGACGGACATATTCATCCCGTTCATAATAAAATGTCCTCTTTAAATTGAGAGCACACTTAAAGGAAGTTTCTAAGGAAAATCTCATTGTGGGGTAAGAGTCAACAACCTAGACTGGAGGCCAAAAAAACACTCCCCAAGGTATCATGTGACACCCTATCTGAGAATCGGCGCTTCAGAAATCACAAATTTTCATACAAGGGCATTGACAGAAAGAACTTATGTATCATCCAAAGGTCATGCATTCTGATGCTTGTGCATTTCTTAATCTGATTTCTTATAAATCACATAAGAACAGGGTGTCCGCCACTAAAATAGCAGCCTGCTCCTGCAAACAGTACAGCCCAAATTCTGTCACCTTTGCGTACCCAGAAAGAGGGTTTGCACTACCCTGCTGGGCATTGGCCCAAAGATGAGTGTTCAACAGAAATACTCAGGAAAGAAAATAGCTAATTTAGAATGAAAACCATGCTGATACGCAAGTAGAAATCTGTTGTCAGATACTTGAAGTTCGTCTAGTATTGTGCGCTTCGAAAACTGTCATAAATGTAATGATGAATAAATGACATACATAGTAAAGGTCAAGGTAGTTTTTCAGGTCACCACCAAGTAAGACACCAATTTCGAATTGTTATTCCATTTGCAATATATATTATTCAAATTTTTACCTCTCTAAATTTTGACCATTTGACCAAGCTTGTGATAAATCAAGCTTGGCCAATCAAACTAACCCAATTTGGATTGTAATGTAATGTCCCCTTTTCGGAATTAATTACTTCTGGATAACTTGAAGCCTATTTTTATTATTTTCCGTAGGCTAAGGGGAAAGTGAAAGAGGAAAATAAATTAATTTAAGTGGTCCAAAGATATTTTATATTTTAATTGGAAAAGGACACTTAAATTATATTTTTAATTCAAAAAGCTTTGTTAGAATAAAATAATAATAGAAGGTTGACTTCTATTATTAGGCTCTTAGTTAGATTTTATAAATAAATAGAGGGGGCACCAAAGTTGAAAAGGGAGCTGCATGCTTTTGTAAATCCTAATTTTAGGATAAGGGGTGGAAAAGGTATTATTTAAAGTGTTTAATCCTATTTTTAGGATGGGGCGCCCACTTTGGAGTGTTTGGGAGTTATAAAAGCAGACTTGGGGGTTCATTGTAACACATCTTGGAAATTCATCAATTATTCTCTTTATTTGCAAGTGGCTTTTGCTTCTGCATCAGTAATTGAGGACGAAAACCCTCATTTACACACAGATCTGAGGACGAAAACCCTCACGTCTGAGCTTGGCAATTCCATTCAAGGATTGCAGTGACATTTCAGGGTGCAATTGTTCCGCCAGTTCAGCTCCAAGCTATTGTATTCAGACACTGGTATTGTTTTATTGTATCTGGTTGGAAATAAATAAATAAAAGACTGTTTTTTCCATATTGGTTCGCTGTTTTTATTCAGATTATTGCTGCTGTTGTAAAAGTTCATCTTTGCAATACTGCTGCTCCTAGGATTTAACCAAAAATATCGAGATTTGTTATAAGTTTCCTTTTCAGGGACATGACATGTAAAATGACAACTTAGACCCTTGGACTATGTAATGTCCTCTTAGCCCTCAGTTGACCTGTCTCGTGTAGGATATTATCCAAACATTGCTTGAATTAATGATCCTAGTGGTTGATCTAGCAGGTAAAAGGTTGGGCTGCTTCTATTCCCATGATGTTAAAATATTCACCAGTTATGTTTGCAGTGATCCATATTAATTCTATGGGCCTGATTGGCTCTGTGAGCTTGGCAGTAAACATCCTCTTGAAAATATTGACTTCATTCTTTTCTTAAGGTTGGATTCAGGCTTTTTTCATCATCTTGAACACACAATTCACTATTTCACGAGTTATATTGCAACTATTTTAGGCTAGAAACTCCAAGTTCTTTTTACAAAAAAATTATTGGTCCACGCAGTGAGGTATTTTCTCCATTCCTCAACTTTATTTTTCTTTCTTCCAATATTCTGAACTGGCCTCAAATTTCTTGCTCCAATTTTTGAAATTTACCTAAAGTCAAAGGATATTGTTAAATACCAATAATACTTTCTTTATGAAATGGAAGACTAGATACATATCAAATAAAGGTTGTCATTATCTGGATTTAAGTTAAGTTGAAGAATTTCACGAGCAATTTAATTAGATTATTAATTGTTGTGGGATTTTCAGCTCGTGTGATTAAGTCATCTCAAGATGACCACCATGAGGGGTCACTAACATAGTGACATTGTTTCCTCGTGTGATTTTGGTAATAATCCCAAGCCAAGGGGACCCACTTAGCACACAAGCACCAGCAGCATTTGATAGTGGGGGAGGAACGGTGAATGTAATCCACCGATTTGGGCTTCTCACCCTCTAGCCTCTTTCACCATTGGCAAAGCTTTTGGAGAGTGTAGCACTTTATTCTGACAGTTATTACCAATGTGGGACTAATCCAATTACTAACCAGTCATGTATTTATGTATTATCTGGATTCTTAACTAGGGACTGCATTTAACTAGAAAAATGAGCATAATTTTAACCTGATATTTTTAAATCCCAGCATGCTTAGGAATGTACAAGAAGAATTGTTGATCAGAAAAATCCTATTTATGAATTTAAAAGTTCTAAAGATGTGATTTTGATGAATTATGGAATATTTGGAATTAAAGTCAAGTATTTTATATATGGCAGTAATATATATCTCATCATTTATATAACGAAATCAAATCATATGTAAGAAAATGAGCCAAAATCCCATATCCGCTTGTTATGGCATTCTCTCTTCTAAAATGTATGAGACCTAGCCCTTATTACGTAAAGACGAAACATAAGTACCTTGCAGGAACGACAGTATAGCAGCTGTTATGAAAATACTCAAAACTTGTTTAAAGACGGAGGAAAAGAATATTTCCGTTGGAGAGCCTGGTGCATGCCAGGCAATAATTATCATGGCCTGGCAATACAAGTTAAAGATAACAATATTAGCATTACCCTGGAAAGATACACAATAGATTTGAAAACTATTCAAAGGTACACAATTATAGTATGTCAGGCAATTATTATCCTTTAAAACATGCTGAAGACATTAACCTGCATAGCAATCATAGAAAAAAATCAAAACAAATCTAAGAACAGTGCACCTGAAATATAAGAAAATTCAATATAGCTATCATAGAGAATATATGATCTCTACCTGAAGAGATAATATAAAAACTGTCCACATCCTGTCAAAGCTTCTAAAAAGATGCCAAAATGAACGAATTTCAACAAAATTTGTCTTGGCAATCCATTTAGGTCCTGGGCCTCGTACGGGATCCTGCAAATTCCAAAGCAAATAACAATATTCATCAAAGCCGAAGGAAAAGGAAGTAGGTAGATCACTACAAATAAATTGATGCCATCTTTGCATCCATGCATGCAAACATGTGAGATTGCATTCGCAGAATAATCACAGCTTGAATAGTTCAGATTATGTAACCCAGGCACAAAACTTATAGAAAGCACACTTATGTATAAATTATAAGTACAGTAATGTTCTTCACATATAGTGATATAGAAAATAACTAGGCACACAAGATCATGGTGTAAAAACCATTTATTCTTGCATTCCACCAACACAGAAACCAATCTGTAATGTAATTGTTCATACTTTATAGATATGAGTTTTTTTTTGCTTAAAAAGAGCAACATTCTGCTTTCAAGCGTGCATCATTAGTTTCTGCTATGGGCATATGGAAATAACTGATTTGTAATATATATCCATCACATACTTCAAATTGTATTGTAATGTATTTGAAGAAATTATATTACATCTCCAATACTCCATATGACCCTACTGAGACGTGCATATCTCCATATCCAATAGATCCTGGAAATGGTTGTAAAGTGTACATGGAACCTTTTACAAGGATCCATATCCAATACAGTCAGAAAAATATTAAAGAGTGATTTTAAGCGTTTCCAGAGGTGATTCTTGGCAGTGGTAACTACTTCATTATCTTCAGCTGATTTCTTTATTTTCCAGGTAAGTCTTCTTCTCTCTCTGTTTATTACTAACAGTTTTTCTTCTCTTGCTTATAGTTTCTCTTGCTTCAGTTCTAAAATTCGTAGAGTATTTAGTCCCTAGCCAAGTACCAAATGGATGTTCCAGAGCCTATATGGTTAACAAAAGTAAAAAGCTCTCAGATGGAAGGGATTAATCAAGGTTGGTTAGCTTACGTAACCCATGTAGAATATTTTCATTTTTACTTAATAAATCTATTATCATCCCCTTACATTCAAACAGACAAATAATTTGCATGGCCATTATTCCAATAGTAGATTTGTGCCATTAAATTTTATCAATATAAAGCCATCTATTATAAAAAAGAACTAGATTAAACCTGAAATTATAAATACATTAAACCATATGTGATATCTTAGGCTCATCAAATTGTATTTTTGGCCATATAATGTTACAGGCGATTAATAGCCCTGTGACCACATCAATCCTACAATATCAGGCAAGCAACAAAGACTGCAGAGAGACCAAACAATGGAGCTTCTTTACTCATTACAACTGCTTTTCAAGCTTGAAATGGTATATGAGAGAAGTGTCAGAATCAGGACTACCGGAGGTTCAAGCTTTAAAGATCACTAGGCTTTTTCCATATCATATCGCTTTGTGTACGAAAACTTATCCTTATCTGTTATTTCTTCTGACTCGTCGACCTAGCTTTGCTCTCATTTTTTCTTGTTGCTTTTCGCTTTTAACAATGATTATCCAAAGGAGTGGTGAAAAGCAAACAGATATTTCATCAACAAATGTAATTGAGGCTACAATCCTCATGTCTGCTTAAGGTGCTTGATATTCTCCATTGATTTCTTTAACTTAGGCAGATTATCAAATGCTGATTACAATTACATAAACAAAGTCTCCACCTTGATGCATTATTTACAAAGATTAGGATAGGCAACTTCCTCCCTTCTTTCAAAGTTCTATTTTATTCTTCAAACAATGATAGACACCAAGAACATTTGGATTTGGTGTGCAGGAATAGAACAGAGACTGGTAGGACAAATAAAAAATCACTTAACTTACATACCGGAGATAATAAAAGCAATAGCAGTAAAATCATTGCTGATTGAAGAATAACTGATGTGTTTTTAATTTGCTCTTCTACTATAATAAACAAGCATTTGAGGAATCAGTTATGGAAAGGTAGAATTAAAAATGCAAAAGGACATGCAGGATTGATTTCTCCACCTACGCAAACTCACTTGGAAGTTGAAACCCATCTTGATCATTAGCCAAAATAAATCGTCTCCCAAATAGGATAGATTGTTTTTTCAAAACCAATTAACCATTTCCAACTCAACGAAAAACAAAATCATTTCTCTACTTTCTAACCAATATTTATTGCGTCAATGTTATCATCACAACTTGAAGAGAACTGATACTCAAACTGCTGACTATAGTGTTTAGCTATTTATTATGGAAGATGTTTAATGAATATTGGTCATTAAAAAGAGAAGTGTGGAAGATATTTTATCACCTTCATATCTTCCGTTGGGACATGAAAAAATCAGCATCTGCCCGCATTGGCCAGCCCAGGCGGAAACAATCAGCTGACCTGTTAATGAACAGTCATGTTTTCTCATAATGTGTAGTTTATTCCAGAGCCTGAAAGTACATTAATTCTTGTCACAAGACACCATACCAGAAAAACTCATTCAGATCGTCATAGTTCCTCCATTGTGAGTGTTTGGCTCTGCCAGCTCTGTTTCGCTTGGCTTCCTATATAAATGAAAGAAGAAACACCATGAGTCAAGACACACATATCAACACATCACCATTGTAAACAACATTGTATAGTTTCAGGATACATGAGAAGAGGAAGATGTTACCTTTGCAATAACTTCATAAATGGGAGTCACAATTTTTCTAAGGAAAGATTCTTCATCACCTCCATATGCTGGCTTTATATTTTCTCCAGTCACTGAACTGACATTACCAGCTAGCATCCCATAGAGTTCATATGCCATCTGAAAAATATTGAGTCAAGTGAAGTTTCAAAGGCCGTTCCATATCTCAGACATAACAAGAAGAAAACTCTGCAGAAACTGTATAAAGACAATATTCAAGGAAATGCACAAAATCAAGAGAGGGAACAGGAATGTGTTACTAGATTTTTAACTTTTATTTAAAAATTCTGTTCGAACATTTGACATTACAATGTCCACCCAGGGCCAATCACATGCAATTTTTCTAATATCACAAACGAACACACCTACTCCGTGGCGTGGACCCAGAGATGACCACTGGAAAATGTCTTGATATGAAATAATAAAGCAATAGATGTTCAGTTTGTTGAAAACAATGTATAACAAATATATAATTCTTAAAAATTGTGACAGACCTATGGCTGTTACATTTTTAAAGGATAATCCCAAGATGTATTAGGTTTAAGGAGATGGACCATGTACCCATAGCCACATAGATGACAGAGTAGTCTGCTTGTTCCTTACATAATACAAATGTTATGGAGGAGTTTGGATTTTCCAAGAAATAGTGAGATTGGATTTGCAGTGTATTTTAGGACCTAGATATTGAATTCTTGATGGTAGCTTAGAAATTTCTTGTCCAAAGTTCCAGAGGCATTAGTGATCATAACAGCAGGATCAGAGCTGTGATCCTGTCAGCTTGTGTGGTTTAATCTGTTCATAATAAATTCTGAGCTAAAATGAGATAGAAGTGCGTTCAAACAAGGAATCGAAGAATGTTTTAAGCCTTTGATTGAGAACAGAAACAACATGAGCAGGAATGTTATAGAAATGACCCAAACCATGCAACAACTACAGCACAAGATGGCAAGTAGACAGCCTTCATCACCACTCCTCACGTAAAGTTGAAGCATATAGCCATCAAAGTAGGTCTATAAGGAAGCCTTATTTGAGAAGCAATGGTATCTATAGTACCCTAAAGTTTGTCCGGGCACTTGGCAATGTGGCATTTTACACTTATTATGATATACACTGCATATACACATTATTTGACCAGCTAATGGCACCTCCTGCTCTATCCCACACCTTATTATCCTCTAGATGACGTTCATTCTTCAACTCAGCTCCTTATAAATCACTGCACACACTAATGAAAATTTGTATAGACCTCCACATGTCTCCAACCTGATTTCTGTTACACCCTAGAAAGGTTCGTAGGTCCTAGACAGATTCAGCTCTGAACCTGTCTCCTACAAACCCGTCCCCTTACATTTTAATAATCACATTTTCAAAAGGGTTATTTGGCCAAGTCAGCGTGGGCAAGACTTTTAGGTCGGTTGAGTAGGAAAACTACTGAAAGGTCACCTATAAATACAGACACACCATAACCTATTAGGGGCACCTGAAAGCATCGGAACATTCGAAGAAGGTTGGTCAAGAGAAAGGAGAGACATTATATTCCTTAGAGCACATTATAACAATAAGAAGCTGCAAATCTGAAATCATCTATATTACTCCCTAGATCAAGTCTTGAGCTAAATCTCAAGTACAAGTGCATGCTGCAAAGTATTAAGGCCAAATCAAGGGCTCATTTTATATCAGATATTATGCTGCATCTCATTATAGGTTTGTGTGAACTAAATGTGGCTTATCCCTCTTCAAAGTACAGGTATGTAACGCAGCGCTCATCACATCAGCGAGGATGTGGTGAGGCAATCCAGCCCAATTATGCTTAACCCCTTTTCCAAGTCAAGGGTGCAAAACTAGGGTTTGAAGCAAGAAGAATCCACACCATATTCAAACACAATCATTGCAGGGTTCCAGATCCAAGAAGTGGGTATCTAGACACAGGCGAACAAGTACAAAAGGAGCAAGCATGTACAAAACCCTAGCGAATAGGTTCAAAGCCCTCAAGATTGGTTTAGCCACGGTCTTATCCAACTTCCTACAAACCCATCCAAAGTTGACTTCTAGGTCCTGCTATTTTCGAGCAGCCCTGATGACACACTAATCCACCTCTGCATATCATTTGGGCACTCTGTCACATCTTCTACTTGCATATTTTGGTTCCTCTCTCTTGTCAAATTCTAGTTAGCAATATATTCAAAATTCAAGATTTTACAATAATTTAGGACTGCCCTTTATTAGTGTTGAATCATTCATATTCATACTAGGTAGATTAAGGGCAAAACCTAATTTTCCTATTATGGTATCCATCTCCTGCTAAACAAAGGAATTTAGGAGTATTTTGGCACTTTAATGAAAATAGTAGCAGAGAGCTTTGAAGAGCATATGGGGCCAATGTCAATGACTTCAAGCATACCCAATATGAGAAGTGTAATGTCCCTCTTTTTCTTGGATAGTTGTTGGTCAAGACCTTTGGCCCATTTAGTCTACCCGACGGCCAAAGGAGGAGATTAAGGGTGACTTAAGTCATAAAATTATTATAAAGTGCCAATTTAAAAATAATTATTATAAAGCACTTATAATAATATTATTATGACTTAAAGTGTCTTTTAAATGGCCAAAGTGATTTTATTTCACTCTAGACTAAAAGTGCGACTTGACATGGTGGGCCAAAATAGACATTAGGAAAATAATAAAATATTATGTAATGTTTATTTGCCCAAGGGAAAAGTGCGACTTGGTATGGGCATGCTTTTAGGGCATTTTGGCACTCTCTTCTCATTGGAAGATGGAAAGGTGATTTTATAATATTTTTTCTATAAAAAGGAGAGGGGCGACTTGGGCATGGCATTGGATAATCATTACTATTCATGCTTTTGCATAATTGGAGCTGTCACAAGCTACAGGAATTTTTAGGGGACGAAAACCCTCTAGGAAACTCAAGGGAGGAACGAAAACTCTTCCTTTTTCTCATTCCCAAGTTGTATGAAGACTCAGGAATATTTCTGAGTATTTTGCTTGATCTATTCTGGCTGGAGCGACCTCTTTTGGGGTTTATTTGCAAGTTTTAGCGAGATTAAAAGTGCTGTTTTGGAGCTGCTGTCTGTAGGAACTATTAGGCATATTTTTCTACATAATTTCCAGCACTTTGTGGAAGGTTTCAGACTGTTTTCTAGCTGCTGTAATAAACAGGTCAGATCTGAAATTTATCTTATAAAGATTCAGTATTTTGTGGCCTGAAAACTATCATTTTGCTTGCTAAATTTCAGTCAATTACAAAAGAGGCATCAGAAAGGGTTAAGGTGATTTTGTGTGATTAAAAATACCAATTTTCTATTCCTACCCTAGTCGCATTTTCTGGAATAAAATACAGATCTGCACTCAAATTCAGTTTTTAAGTGTTTTCGAGTTATGCATTGTTAGGGTATTTTATTGGAAAATATCAGAAAACTATCTTCCATTAAAGGGGATCTTTCAAGAAGAGCTAATGGAAATGGCACAAATGAAGAAACAAGCATCCTAGAGCTGAAAATAACCACAATTGCCAAAAAAATGGCATTCCAAGATTTGATGGATTAGGGAGAATTGAGCTAAAAATTAATATGTCAAACTTTTAGGAAATTTTCACTTCCAAAATTATAGGTTTAAGAAATTAGTTTGACTCACAAATGTAGTATCGAGTGTTAAAACAATAACATCAAGCAGGGTTTAATCCTCGTATTGATCTTATTTATATTTAATTACAAGATTAAATATAAAGTTATAAACTTTAGTTTATAATTAAATAAATAAAAATACAAAATATTTTTAGTTATTTAATATAAACTATTGTTTATGGTTTAAATTGAGTTTAAATCAATTAATTGAGGAGGGCTGCTTCACGGAAAGTCACACCCAAAGAACTCCACTTAAATAGGGCTCTCGAGGCCCGGTAAAAATTAATTGAAAATTTGAAAATGTAATGTGGAGCGGAGTGGGGTGAAGAAGTTTTTATTGAACTATAAATGTAAAGTTTCGCATATATGAAATTCTATATTTCCCGTGGTTTTTTACCTCTTGCGAAATTTTCCACATAAAACATGTATTCAATATGAGCAATGTTTTATTTATGTTGTTTTTATTATTTTATTTACTTTCACTATTTAATTCAACTTTGTATTATTAATTTAAACCCGGACCCCGACATGTTGCTAGAACAAGGTTAGTTGGATTAAATTGTTAAATATAAGTTAAATTTTATTTAATTAAAAAAATTACGGTTGGTGGGTGGTTATAACCCACCCGGGCTATATAAATGGACCCCTTCTATTTAATTTTTCAATCTCACAAGTTTTTAAATCTTTCACATTCTATTTATTATTTGTGTTCAAAGGTTGGAGCGGCCCACCCTAAATCTAAGTGTTGGTAAGAAGTTATAATTTACTTTTCTAAGAAACCTTCGGCAAAAATTCAATTTTTATAAAATACAAGAGTTAATTGGATGTCTGTAAACTTGGAGACATCCTCCACTTTTTTAGGGCTTTTTCATTTTTAGGCTGTGGAAATGGGGACCACTCCACACATTCCTTGCTTTGAAAAGTAGATATTTGTGAATAATAACTATTATATAATGGATATTAATGGAACCGTATAATATTTTCCTTAAATTATTGTATCCCAATCTCCTTCTAAATAACATTACATTTAATGACATATCCCACCATACCTCCCTAAACGTGATATCCATGGCTCCACATATAAGTATTCTATAAGTATTAAATTTAACATATTTCCCAGGGTAACATATTTCCCACATCAAAGGACCACCCCTACCACTTTCTGTAAAATCAGTGTATAATCAAATAGCGAAGTGGATTCAATATCAACGCAAGAGGAATAAGAACACTTGTTGTAAGCATCCCATTACAGCTAAATTTACAACGTTAACTTGGGTTTCAACGCAAGAGGATCAGGAACAACAACAGCGCAGATAGAGACAAGTGATTGGACGGCGATATAAAACCAGTAGAGGCAAGAGAGGAAGCAGCAGTTAAGAGCAGGCATCTGTCAGTCAGGAGGGTTTTAGATAAAAACAATGTGAGTTTGAGCCATAAAAAACAACTGCCCATCCCTGCATACCAGCGAACACTTTCCACATTTGGGAATCAGGCAGGGTCTTCAAATCAGTGTAAAATCAATTTGGCAAATAAGGGAGTGAATGTCCTCAAGTAGAACAAGTGTTGGGAACGCCGGCTAACCATTTGACACAATGCCCAACATCAAAATCACAGAAATTATATACAGCATTGGATAGTATACAGTGTCAGAACTCAGGAATCTTCAGTGGACCTCAACAAGTGTTGGGAATGACTGCTAACCATTTAACAAAATGCCCAACATCAAAATCACAGAAATTACACACAACATTGGATAGTCTACAATGTCTACTAACTATTTGACAAAATGCCCAGCAGTAAAATCACAGAAATTACACTCAACATTGGATAGCCTACAATGTCTATTTGATGAATTGCTCTTTTAGAAGCTCTCAAATATTGTCTTTCTATGCAATGGAAACCAACCAAACAAATATTGGCAGAGCCACTGAGTGGATGGAGACGAATCAATTGGGCCAAGTAAAAATTGCAGCTTCAGATAAGAGCGGGAAATGGATATGGGTGAATGCCAAACAATATCGTGGCATTTTAAGGTGCAGGGTCTCCCGTCTAAAATGGCTACAAGCACGAAGAAAGAAATCTCAACAAGAGACAAAGACTTCACATACTCAAAAGGTCAAAACCCAACAGATCAGCAATAAGGCACTCAAGTTTGAAATGCCCAGGCTACAAGACAGCGGAGCAAAGGAAGACACAAGCAACTACAGTCCCATTTCTACACCACTCACTTGGTCGGCACAATTGCTTGTACAGGAGCTCCTATATGTCAAAAACAGAGTTGAGTATTTGGAAAAAATGGAAGACGAAAAGAATTACAAGCTACAAGAAAGTATATTAGCGAACCAATCTTTAGCAGAAGATAACAAAGTATTAAAAGCGCAGATGGCAGTGTTACAAGAAGCTCTAACAGTAGGAAAACGAGAATGGCAGAACATGAAATCAGAATTGCAAAATATGCAAGATTCAATTAAAGCGAATATAGTCACACTACACTCAAAGATAGCAGAAGCAAGGACATAAATACTTCAACAGGGGTATACTCAGAATTGGATGGTAATAGAAAATGACAAAGATAACAGACCAAAAGAAACCAAAACATGGGCCCAAGCAGCCAAAGGCACATCAGACAAAAGTAAAAATGCAAGTCAAAGCAAAGGACAAGAAAGGGAAGACAAAGAAAGACAGGAAAGAGCAACTAACATAATTATCAGAGGAGTAAAAGAATATGGCAAGAATGAAAATACCTTCAATATTACAACCAATTTTCTAAGAGACAAAATACAATGGAAAGGTCAAATATACCAAGCACGGAGGGTTGGAAAGATGAGGGAAGGGAACATGCGGCCTATTAAAGTTCACATGGCAAAAATAGAAGACAAACAACAAATTCTAAGCAAAAAGGGACTTTTGAAAGGTTCGCGCTTCTTTATAGAGGAGGATTTAACACCAATGCAAGTTGAAGAGACAAGAAAAGAATTGATCAAAGTAAGAGCAGCAAGAGATGAAGGTAAAAGAGCATGGTTATATAAAGGAAAAGTTGTCATTGCCAATTTCATGCCTCCAAACACATCAACTAAGCAAGGTAACAACAACGGAAGACCACAAGAACATATAACTACAAGGAATGCAATAAGACAAGTGTGGGTTGAGAAGCAAAAGGCTCTGTTGTGAGTCTTCAACAACAAGATAAATAGCAAACACAGCTCCCCCTCACCAAGCATGTTTAAAATTGGTATGTTGGAATTGTAGAGGATATCCTTGGAGGAGGGGACCGGGCTTAGACCAGGTTGCAAAAGGAAGAGACGTGATATGCCTCACGAAACTCATGAACATGATGGTTGTAAGACTCCTTCTTTTGATGGCTATACGAAGTTCATGGTTTGGAACAATACAATGGGTAGGGGAAAAGGTTATGGTGGCATAATGGTGTTAATAAAAGCAGTAGAGGGTAGGCAGATCCAATTGGAAAAAGAAGACACAAATAAACAGTATATATGGTTCAAAATATCAGAAAATGGGAGACACATAAGAATTGCAGCTTGTTATTTTGCACCGCAAGGCTCAAAAATCTACAAAAAAATGGGTTAAATGGCAAGGATCCATATGCAGCTCTAAAAAATGATATAGTTGTGTATTCTCAACTCGGAGAAGTTCTTCTTTTGGGTGATTTCAATGCTAGGACAGCGAATGAACAATCTAACATTTTATGCAACAAGGAGGATCACAATCCCATATGGCTCACCGAAGAAGAAACTCATTCATGGAGCAGATGTTCAGAAGATTACAAGGACACCAATCATTTTGGCGAAGAGCTAATTAATGTTTGTGGAATGTTTGATTTGATTATTTGCAATGGTGTGAATAGATGGAAAAAATCTGGAAAATTTACATGCAAAACCTACAATGGGGCAAGTGTTGTTGACTATGTCATTTGTTCCCAAAGCCTGATTGATAAGATAACAAACGTTTTAGTCGAGGAACCCATGCATGATTTGAAATCAGACCACAACTCAATTTGCACAGTGATATCTTGGGGATCACAAAATCAATATACAAATAAAAGGCATACTAGTCACCAATCTCCAACAAAGGGAAGAATTCTCATCACACAGGAAAATCGGGTCGTCTTCAAGGAAAATTTAGAACGTCTAATGCAGACAAAAAGAGTCAATGGGCAGAACATCAAAAGTTATGAGCTGACAAACATTATTCAAGAAGCTCTTGGGAGTTGCAAGAGGTCCAAAAACAAGAGGAAAAAATCAAATGGTTTTCCAACAAATAAGTGGTTTGATGAGGAATGCAAAGCTGCAAGGAAAACTCTTAAAATTTCAGCGAAAGAGAAAACAAACATAAAGGCATACAGGCAGATTATTAAGAGAAAGAAGGATGAGTTCATGACAAATAGGAGAGAAGAACTCATATATCTAGGGAAAAATACACCGAAGTTATTTTGGAGAGAACTTCAACAAAGAAATAAGCAAACAATAAATAACATTACAGCGACTCAATGGCTAGAATATGCAAAAACATTGTACGAACAAGAGCAAGAGGTTAAGGCTCCACCTCTAGTGTACACAACAAGTCTATTCACGTTACAGGAGGTCAAAACAGGTATCCAAAAGTTATGTGCAGGTAAGGCCAAGGATTTAGATGAGCTACAGGCAGAATACCTAAAATGGGGATCAGATATTCTTGCTCCTCACATTTTGAATATATTCAACAACATCATTCAGTGTGGTTTCCCAAATGATTGGACCACTAGTATGGCAATACCTCTTTTTAAGAGCGGAGATGTTGACAACCCAACCAATTACAAGACCATCATGATCAATCCCTTATTTGCAAAGTTAGTTGGTAGCATGGTTGAACACAAAATCAGCAAGTGGGCAGAAGAAAATGAGAAGAGAGCAAAAGGGCAAGTTGGTTTCAGACCTAAGCACTCCACCTTAGATCATGGTATTACTCTAAGACATATCATTGAAAAAGCGTGGGAGGAAAAGAAAGAAGTTTTTGTTGTTTTGTTGACTTCAGGAAAGCTTTTGACACGGTCCCTAGGGATAAGTTATGGTGCAGAATGCAAGAGCTTGGCATACCATTGCAGCTTAGAGCAGCGGTTCATAGACTTTATGAAAAGGTGTGTATTAAAATCAGAACCCAAACAAGCATTTCAGAGAGCTTTAGGAGCGACATTGGTGTTAAGCAGGGTTGTCCTCTATCACCCACACTCTTTGGTTTATATATAGACCAACTTGAAGAATTGTTAAATATGGAGGGTGGTGAAGGTATCCGGTTGGGTGAGTATGTTATAAGGCTTCTTCTATATGTTGATGACCTTATATTGATTGCTACGTCTGCTCAAGGATTACAAAAACATTTGCTCACACTTGAAGCCTTTTGCAAAAAAGTAGGTATGCAAGTTAATATCAGCAAGACCAAGATTATGATCTTTAGCAATAGAAGGAAAAGAAATCAACAACCATTTTTCTTTGAGGGTAGTATTCTAGAAGAAGTAACCGACTACAAATATTTGGGGATTGACTTCAACAACAAACTTACTTGGGAGACTTGCAGAAAAAAGAGAACGACAAGAGGGTGGAAAGCCCTTTATGCTTTACAAAACAAATGCAGAGAAGCAGAATTATGGGATTGGAAAACTACTCAAACCCTTTTTGAAATATTAGTTACTCCTGTTGTACTTTATGGGTGTGAAATATGAGCCAACAATACCATTATCAAAATGGAAGCAAATTGAGAGGATTCAAAAGCATATTGATGTGATTACCAACAAACTTAAGTTGAAAATTTCGGTCCCTTATGAGATTCTTTTAGTTGAAACCAGTGTTTTAAAAACCGGCCGAACAGGAACCGGAACCGGCCTGTTCGACCGGTTCAACATATTTAGACATGAACCGGTTAAAAAACTGGACCGTTCGACTGGTTTTATCTTGAACCGCAAGTTTTGTAAGGAACCGGTCGGTTTAGTACCAAACCGGTCGAACCGGTCTGGTTTCATCCTAAACCGGCCGAGTCGGGTTTTTTTTGTGAAGAAAACACAAGTAGAGAATAAAATTTGCCATTTTTGGAAAGGGTCCGGGAAGATGTAGCAGCAAAAACTTGCATGTGCCATAACTTTCATTCTGTGGCTCCGTTTCAGATGTCGTTTTTTCTAAAAGTGTATATTTTCTCGAGCTCTACGCATTGATGGCAATATTTTTCTTATTTTCATAAAATCCATTTTTGCGCCTTTTTGGACCAAGCAACTTCTTGCAATCTTCTGAAAGAATCATGTGCTTTGATCCCCTGTAGACAAATTAGTAATTAAAAATACTGGATAGCTTTCCAAAACTCGGCAAGTATTCTCCCGAGCTCGGACTAATCGTCCCACCTACCAGCTTGGTCGCAACCTGCTTATTCAAATGTTGACTTCACATATCAACAAATGCGTAGGTTTTTTTGTTATTTTAAGAGTTTTTTTTGTATTTACACTCCAATTTGTGCATCCTCAGACACAAGAATGAATGCTATCGTAAAAGTCCCAACAAAAAGAAAGCACTAATAACAATGAAAGAAAATGCTGCAAATACACGGTTTTGGCTGCAAATTTATGTTTTTTTAAAGAAATTTGTGTATTTTTTAAGTTGTCGAGTATTCCCGAGTATTGGCCAAATATTGCCGAGTTTTTGCCGAGATTTTTTGGGGGTCTGCCGAGTATTTGCCAAATGCAAGTATTCCACCTATGGTACTATATACATGAGAAAACTATGCATATTTTGTGTGTAATTGTTGGAATCATGGTTTCTAATCTTTCAAATATATTGTTTTCTTTTAAAATGTAATTTTAATGTGTTTTTAGTAAACCGTTCATAGAGTTTGAACCGGTCCGGCTCGATTCGATGCCACTGTCCAACCCTTGACCGGTTCCGAGTCCGGTTCCGATTTTTAAAACATCGGTTGAAACAGTGCAGTTCCAATTGAAGCCATTGCTATGATTCGACTTCTAAGATACCTCAACAAAATTGAACAGATGACAACAAACAGTGGCCCAACATTGTCTTCAAAGAGCCATTATGCAGGAGGAAGAGGTCATGGATGAACCAAAACATCAAGTGGATGAAGAAATGGAATATTGAATGGAATACATGGCCCCAAGGCAATAAAGAAATACAAGCATTTGTTATTGATAAGGTCCGCAAAACTATGTGGGACAACAGAGGTAGAAAAAAGAGATACTATCTCGAAGAATTTAACTACACTTGTGACCATCAACAAAAGGCATACATCGGGGCCCTCATTCCATGGAGAGCTAAGATTCTCATAGCTCAACTAAGGACAAACTCCCACCGGCTTAGATGTGAAATAGGTAGATGGAAAAGGCCTAAAGAAAAATGGGAAGAAAGACTTTGTGTCTTTTGTTCAGATGGGGCAGTGGAATCAGAAAAACACTTTATTATAGAATGCAGTGCCTATAATGACATTCGTTCCAGATATGCAATCAATTTCAAGACTTTGTCATTACAGGTTCTATTTGATGAGGAGTGGATAACTGGAATGGGAGACTTCATCATCAAGATTAACAAAAGAAGATCTGAATTGGTGAATTTTGAAGAAAGTGGTTTTACTGTCTCATAGGCTATTTTTAGCCTCGTGGACATTAAAAGTTTTCTTTTCTTTTATATTTGGTTTGGTCAAAGATGTATTTGAATTTTCCTTGGCAGAGTTATGCACTTAGGGCACTTGACACGGCTTGGGAGGTGTGGACAAGTCTTTGGGACCGCTTTCCATATGCCTTAACCGCCCCTCATATCATCCACCTTACTCGGTCAAGGACCGCTTATTTGACTTGGCACCTTGTTAATATGGTATGTGGTTGTAACTTGGCCGCTTACTTGGTTTTGGCGCTCCACCCAATCTGCACTAAGGACCACTTTAACCCCTTAGCATTCACCGTTCCCACATAGCCACTTTACCTTGACCGCTCGCATTAAACAAATAAATGCATTGGAAATTGCTTTGAATGTGTGGCATGTATAATATGTTTGGTGTTTGGTTGGTTTAAATTTGTTGGCAGCCGCTCCATTTTGTTTGAAAACATTAAACATTAAACCCCCTTCCTTTTTTGACTTGGTCACAGACCCTTGCCTTGGTAAATGGGACGTGGCATATAAAATTACGCTTGGCCACTTGACACTAGGCCATTGCTTTTTAATAAACTTGTCGCATGACTTGTCTTAGCCTACCTTTGCAAATAATGTGGAATGTATTGCCACTTGGTATTGACATATGGTCATAGAAGCATTTTTTTATTATGTCTTATTGTTTTCAACTTTAAATAAATGTTGTGTTGAAAAATAAAAGTGTAAAGATGCATAGGTAAATTGGTAAGTACAATTTTATAAGAATCTCCAAGTCAAGTGTTCAAAACCCATCTAATTTTTTTGGGAATTTTTTTATCTAGTTCTTTTTCAAGAAATTGAATTATCCACAATTTAAATTGTTGGATATCCAATGAATAGAAATTGTCGATAAATTTAATAAACTTTTTATCATATTTGAAAAATTTACTATAGATTCTTTAAAGGGATTTTTTGTTATTTTTTATTATTATTTAAGTTACCAAAAATTATAACATCTTGTTATTGTCTAAAAATCAATGGATTTATTTCGACAATGAGGTTATGAAATTATTGATAAAATCGACAAGTTGTCTTTCTTGTGTCTTAAGAAATAGGTGGAAGATTAATTGCATGAGAAGGAGAAAAACTCCAAAAATCGGCATGTTTTGGCGAATAGAGACTATGCAGGAGAATTTACTAAGCTTTTAAACATTCTTGCAATTTTTGCCTTAAATTTCGCTTAAACCCTATTTTTATCAAAAGTATAGAATAAGAATTGAATATACATTTTTCGTAAAGATCTTAAGTTTTTCATCTTGAATTTGAGTTTGAAAGTTTTGTTCAAAATGGATTTTAATCATTTTAGTATTGACAAGTCGCAAAAGCTAAACGGTACCAATTACAACATCTAGAAAATTTGACTCGAAAGCTGAATTTATAGCACGAAAGCTATGGACTGACATGAACGGTAGATCAATAGACAACATTTCGCATTTCAACCGAAAATGTAAGAAGCAATGTCTATCATTTTGCGAAGCATGCAAGAAAACTTTTGTTGCACATTGAAACCAAGAAAATTCTAGCGAAGCCTGAAACTTGTTAGAATCAATGCACGAAGGCACGCGTCTTTCAACAATTATAAATTGATTCTTGAATTAATGACAACTCCCATGAAGGGAGACGAAAAAGTGGTTAATTTTTTAGCTATAACTTAAAACATTAAATCTCAACTAGATGGATGTAATTGTTATTTGATTCATGACAAATTATTATATTTTATCATTCAAATGAACGTCTATGAAAGATTTGGAATTTTTATTTCATCTTAAACTCAAAATATCAAACTAAACAAGATATTCCTAACTTATTTACACTTAGTGCTCTCTAGTGAAAAGCAAGTCATGACAAACTTTGATTCAAAAGGAGAATATCACCCAAGGACATCTCACTCAAAAACCTAAGAATAATGTTTCTAGGTTCAACAAGAATCAGAAGTTCAAATCAAATTTTAAACCCCTAGTAAAGATAAGAAACTAGTGAATAATCACCTAAAAGTCAGTTTTGATGGAAAATGCCATAATTGTGGAAAATTTGGTCATAAAAAGGAAGACTGTAGGGTAAACAAAAATAAGTCAAATTTTAAAAATCAAAAAGGAAACAAACCAAATCAAAATCAAAAGAATAATCAAAAAAAGATGTAGTTGTCTTATATGTTGCATTAGTTATTGCAAAAGAAAATGAATAGAGCTTAGATAGTAGCACATCTAGGCACATGACCTATAGATTTGATATTCTTTATGATATCAAAGAATGTAATGATCAAATTTATTTTGGCGATCATTCCATTCTTGATGTTCAAAATCAAGGTAAAGCTAAAGTTTTTAATGGTTATATAAATGATGTTTTGTATGTTCCTAAACTGAAGATGAATTTGCTATCATGTTCTCAACTAACTCAAAACAACTATAGCATCATTTTACTAAAAGATAAATGGTTTATTAAAAATGAGTTAGATGTTACTATTGTAGAAGGCATACAAAAGAATGGTTTATATATATTTAAAGGTTTTGCATCTACTTCATGTCTTTCTACTCAAAGTAAGAATGATTTACAATTATGGCATGAAATATTAGGTCATGTTAACTTTAGGAGTTGGCGGTATATTTGGTTCAAAGTTGGCAATATATTTGGTCCAAAGACTTTGGTAGTATATTTGGTCAAAGCCGTAGTATAAATGGTCCGGAGCTACTAATTTAAATGGTTCGGATCTACTAGTATAAATGGTCTGGAGATGCTAGTATTGGGTCCAGGGCCATAGTATAAATGGTCTAGAGCTACTAGTTTAAATGGTCCGAGTTGCTAGTGTAATTGGTCCGAAGATGCTAGTGTAATCGGTTTGAAGCCGTAATATAAATAGTCTAGAGTTGCTATTTTAAATGGTCCGGAGCTACTAGTATAAATGGTCCTGCTGAGTCTGTGAGTATAAGTTTTTAATTAAATTTTTAATTAAATATCTTAAGAAGTGTCCATAAGGACATTTATAATACCTATTGTATACATCATTTTTTTGAGGAAATAAGGATCTAAATTATGACAAGAAGTTTATCATGTAGTCCGGAATGCATGATCATCATCTTGGCATATATTTTATCCTTGTGGCATTTTTTGATGAAAAATGTAAAAATCCATGAATATGAACATATACCTAGTCAAGGTTAATATTAATGTCAATTTATATGATTGAACATAGTATAGTTTTTACTTTTTGAACCAATAGTAGGTTTTAGAGCCCAAAAACATGGAAATCAATTATTACAAAATTTAGAGTTATCTCTTTATTTCTCTAAATTATTTATGAAAATTGAAGATAATCAATTTATTTTCAATGTTGTATATATATTGAGATGAATGATCTATGTTTGCTTCATCATTTTTTAACATGGCTATTTTTTCAAGATAAACATTCTATTGTTGTATCTCAGTCACAATATGCTGCTAATTTACTTAAAAGATTTAATATGGTGGATTATAAACTAGTTGTTATTCCTATTGAAGTTGGTTGTAAACTTGATCCTAAACCTGCATGTGAAAAAACTAACCCTACTCTTTACAGACAACTTGTAGGTAGTTTAATCTAACAATCACTAGACATGATATTGCATATGCAGTTCAGTGCAAGAAATCATATCAGGATCATTGGAAGTTAGCAAAAAGAATATTAAGATATATTAAAGGAACAATTAATTTTGGTTTACATTACACTTCTTTTGATAATGTTTGTTTATATGGATATTATGATTCTGACCATGTTGGTGATGTAATAGATAGAAAATCTATGATTTGGACATGTGTTCAAGTTTGGTATAGGTGTCATTACTTGGAGTAGAAAAGGTAACCAATAGTCTCTTCTACTGAGGCAAAATATAGAAGTGCAATGGAAGCAGCGAAAGAAGTCATGTGGCTAAAGCGGTTGTTAGAAGAAATTCACATGGAAGTTAAAGGAAGTACTCCTTTTTTATGTGATAGTCAAATTTGTATTGCTAATAATTCAGTTCAACATCAAAGAACGAAGCATATAGAGATACATATGCATTTCATCCAAGAGAAGGTGCTCTACGGTGATATAAATCTCCAAGTTGCTCGATCAAGATCAAGTTGCATATATGTTTGCGAGGCCATTGTGTTATAAAGTTATTCAAGTTTCGTACAATATTTGGCCTTTCAGAGTTGCCATTGAGGGGGAGTATGCATGACAATGCCACCTCCTAACGGCCAACCATGTGTTTTCTTCTTCACCTCTATACTTCTGCTCCATAAAAGCATTGTAAAATATCTTTTTATGATCTAAGTAAACTTATCACTCTAAGTTTATTGTGTAGTCCAATAATAAAGCATCATTTTGTAAAGGTCCTTACTTTATAAAAGGCTCCTAAGGTGCTTATATAGATTTTCCATGAGAAACAAGTGAGATGTAGTCTCACAAATCATGTTTAGCCTAAATCATCACTTTTGATTTATGGATTCCAAATCCTTTTGTACAAAAAGGTTTGTACAAAAGATAAGTTTAGCAAGATAAAGGTGTATAAATCTTTCAAAAGTGATATGTTAGCCTAAACACTCACCGTGGTTTAAGGATTGTAAATCTTGTTGTATAAACAAGGTAATGTTGGCATATAAACCCCACTTAATATTAAGGGTGAGTGTTAGAGCAATAATATCAAGCATGGTTTAATTCCCTCGGATTCTTCTTATTTATATTTAATTATAAGATTAAATATAAAGTTATAAACTTTAGTTTATAATTAAATAAATAAAAATATGAAATGTTTTTATTTATTTAATATAAACTATTGTTTATGGTTTAAATTGATTTTTAATCAATTAATTGTGGAGGGGTGCTTCACAGGAAGTCACACCCGGTCACTCCACTTAAATAGGGCTCTCGGGGCCTAGTAAAAATTAATTGAAAAAATGAAAATGTAATGTGGAGAGTAGGGTGAAGAAGTTTTTATTGAACTCAGAAATGTAAAGTTTCTCATATATGGAATTCTATATTTCCGTGATTTTTACCTCTTACGAGGTTTTCCATGTAAAATTTGTGTTCGATATGTGCAATGTTTTATTTATGTTGTTTTTATTATTTCATTTGCTTTACAATGTTTAATTCAACTTTGTATTATTAATTAAAACCTGGACCTCGCGAGAAGATAGAATATATCATGCAAACTTATCCTCTACTTAAGACATTTTCTATCTTTATATCATGGAAACTTATCCTCTATTTGCAAGACATATAATGCAAACTTATCCTTTATTTGCATGGATATTATCTCTATAATCCTTAATCATTTCTACACGGATGTTATCACTAATTTTCTTTATTATTTTCTGTAAATATATTATCACAAATATCCCTCTCTTATAAATTCATTTTCTCATAGGATGTGTTCATCTCATTACATAGTTTAAAGGAAGCTAAAGGCTTAATCTAAAATTTATCTTTCTTTGTTCTTCACATTGCTACAAAAAGGTGAATTCCTTGTTGATCTTTTAGCTGAATCCTGCATATCGCAAGACCTTATTAATATCATGTCTAATGCTCATAGAGAGGACTGGAAGAAATTTCAGGCCCTTCTATAGAAGGCTGCCCTATTCATTGATATCACTATCAGATAAAGGGGATCTCATTAACCAAATCCAAAATTGACCACTCATATTAAGTGTTCATCAAAGAGATAACTTAACATACATGGTTAAAAATCCCACAAAAATACCATATCAAATAAAAATTGATTGTGGAAGGCTACAAATTAATTTCAAATAAACAACGTATTGGGTTGTGATTACCCCAAAAAGGTGAATTCCTTGTTGATCTCTTAGCTGAATCCAGCATATCGCAAGACCTTATTAATATCATGTCTAATGCTCATAGAGAGGACTGGAAGAAATTTCAGGCCCTTCTATAGAAGGCTGCCCTATTCATTGATATCACTATCAGATAAAGGGGATCTCATAAACCAAATCCAAAATTGACCACTCATATTAAGTGTTCATCAAAGAGATAACTTAACATACATGGTTAAAAATCCCACAAAAATACCATATCAAATAAAAATTGATTGTGGAAGGCTACAAATTAATTTCAAATAAACAATGTATTGGGTTGTGATTACCCCACATTGATAATAATTGTTAAACGAGGGAAGCTTATTAGGAGTTACATCTACCAAAAGCTTTTCCAATCTAGAACACACTTTCGGGTTAAATCCCACAGGCTGACATGTTAACATCTTCCTTTTCTCTAGTACTAACATCCCTTAGAGGTGGTTGTGTGTTTTGTGTGAAAGATTTGGTAGACAAATCTAAATAATTTATTCAATATAGAGAGTTGCATATATACAGGCATCTTGATCTCCTAAAAGTAAGGAGACGGCTATTATCTATATACCAATAATCTCTCTAACAAGTCTATCTTCGCTCGATTATACTTGTCTAAAATGAGTTGTTATCACAATTTATGTACGCTCATATCTCACGATATGTTTGCAGACTCACATCATATCACACACAAATATATTAACCCACATACTATAAGTATAACCCACCCCTAATACATGTGAATATTAACATTATATTCCCAACATTTCCCCCTTCGTAAACATTGGAACATGTGGTGCAAGACAGACTCTAATCGATAGGGAACACATCAACCTTCCACATATGGGAACATATCAACCATCTAGGTGTGAGCAAGGGCACACATTTGTTCATCCCCCATATTTGTATTAAATGGGTTTCAAGGATGGAAACATATCAACCAGTTAGGTATGAACAAGGACACACATTTGTTCCTCCACACCTATATAAACATCCACCCTAGGTCACAACCAAGTACACCAAATCGGGAAACAAGAACTGCTACACCCACACTTACTCACTTTTAGTGAGTGTTGGGCTTCTCACTGATACAACAAGATTACACACAAACATAACACCACACAAGATAAATTGAAAATGAAATGTTTGAGGACTAAGTCCTCGGTGTCTTTGTTTGCAGCCTTTGTCCTTGATCGCTGCCACCCGATCACGAAAAGCATAAGCAACCTCCACTGCCATAGGAAAATACCCTCGATGTAAATCAGTTTGGCACAAACATTTGCCACAATTGCCTCTTTGAGGTCGTTATTTGACCTCCTTCCTTTGTTGCCTCCAACCTCCAACGTGTTGTTTCTCACTCGGTGGAATGAAACTTGAAGCTCACAAAATTTGATTCGGTTGAAAATGTTCCCTTTACATAGATGGGTGAAAATTTTGACTCTTGAACTAGAAACTGCATACAAGTTTGGAACAAAAACAGACCTAGACTCTAAACACACTAAACTTTTAGCTAATTTTGCGAATTTGAAAATTTTATCTTTTGAGATATACTACGAGATAACAACAAGGCTCAAGGACAATTAACACGATTTTTAAAAGAACCTAATAAACACACTATCACTATTAATAACAATTAAAACTCAATAAAATGAATTCTAAAAGTTTTAAATAAACCAAAATTATAAACAAACTTACCACAACCAAAGACTATAATCTAATAACATTAAACTATAAAATTTAGGCAACTTTAAAAATGACTTAACATATTGTTAGGGTGTGGAGCTTGTTTTCATGTGTGAAAGTGTTGAAGATTGTATATTAAGAGTCTTACATTTTCATATATCCTCATCGGGGTTCGGGGCGGGCAGGGCCAGCCCCGAGTGGGGTCCGGGGCGGCGGCCCATCTCAGTGGTTTTTAGGCGTAAATATTTTTGGCCTCGAAAAATGCACCCGATATATCGGGAAATGTGCTCTTCTCATATGGGCGAGTTTTTGACCCATAGGTTTATGGGACGGGTTTTGCCAATGGTTTTGATACCGATGATTTTGTAAAAGCTGCTAAGCGATTGTCTATTTATATGGTCTTATGGATATGATAGATGTACAAGTAAATGTATTGCAGATGTGTTTTGAATTGCTATGAATTCTATAGAGTTTGTTGAGCATAACTCCAAACGGATCTCGGTATTGTATTGAGAGAGCGGTGGCTTGTCATAAAATCGAGCAAGCGATTCTTGGTGGACGTAGCCCAAATTGGGTGAACCACGTTAAATATTGTCTCCGTGTTGTGTTATTTTATTCTGCAATTTTTTATTTGAGATCTGTAATAATTTCTGCATATTAGTTTTCTCTTTATTGCGATTCTGTGAGGGATTATTCCGCATATTTTATCTCTTATTTCCTAACAATTGGTATCAGAGTCTGGTTTGGTTTGCTGAAGTGTTGAATCGCAGGAAAATTTTTAGCTTGAGTGGGAGCTATGGCCAGATGATGGAAGATCTAGGGTTGATAAATTCAACGGGCAGAATTTCAATCTTTGGAAGATGCAGATGGAAGATTACCTTTATCAAAAGGATCTTTATACTCCGTTGTCTGAGAAGGTGAACAAACCCTCGAGTATGACAGATGTGGAATGGGATTTGTTGGATCGGAAGGCACTTGGAACGATCCGGCTGAGTCTTGCATCTTCGGTATTATTTAATGTTTCAAAGGAAAAGACTACAAAAGATCTAATGGATGCATTAGGGAAGTTGTATGAAAAACCCTCTGCCTCTAATAAGATATTTTTAATGAAAAAGTTGTTTACTTATGAAAATGTATGAGAATAGTTCAAGAGAGATCATTTAAATGATTTCAATACGGTTGTGAAATATGCTAGCTTCGGTTCTGATAGAATTTGATGAAGAAGTTAGGGCTTTATTAATTACGTGCTCTTTACACGAGAGTTGGAATAGCCAGTAATGGCGGTAAGTAACTCGGTTCCACTAACTCGAAGTTGAAGTTTGAGGATGTTGTAGGAGTGATTCTAAGCGAGGAAATGCGAAGAAAAAGCTCTGGGAATCTTCTACTTGGGAATGCTTTGATGGGAAACTAGATGGAGACAAAAGAATAGAGGAAACCGTGGAAAATCAAAAGATCGAGCAAGTTCAAAATCTAAGAACAAGATTGTATCTTTGGAATTGTGGAAAGCCCGGGCATACAAAGAAGGATGCTTGGGAGCTTCAAGATAAGAAGAAACAACAGGAAGAAAACAAGGAGGCAAATGTGGCAACGGGTAATGTATGTCATGATGCTTTGATTCTTTCTTTGCACAATATTACTAAATCTTGGGTTTTAGATTCAAGGGCTTCTTTCCATGCTTCTCCACATAGGCATTATTTTGTTGATTATGTTCAAGGAGATTTTGGGCATGTTTTTCTTGGTGATGATGAGTCTTGAACATAGTTGGAAAAGGTTACATTCGAGTTAAGATGCGAGAATGGGAATACTTGGCTATTGAAGGATGTCAGACATGTGCCTACATTAAGACGAAATTTGATATCGGCGGGGCAGTTGGGAAGTGATGGTTGTATTGTGATATTTACAGTGGACTCTTGGAAGGTTACCGAGGGTGCTCTTGTGGTGGCAAGAGGTAAGAAGGTTGGAACCTTGTATTTAACCACCGATAGTACTAATAATTGTAATCTTGTGGCTTCAGATGCAGATACAACATTATGGCACTATAGGCTCGGTCATATGAGCCATAAGGGCGTGAACATCATAAAGAAGAATTTTCCGAATCGGAAAAATGTACTTTCATTGGTTATGGTGGTGATGACTTTGGATATAAATGTTGGAGTATTAAGGACAAGAAAATCATTCGATCTAGGGATGTGGTCTTTAATGAGAAAGTCATGTCTAAGCAAAGCGATTGCGGGAAAATAGGGAAGAATCCAAGAAAGAATATATGCAGGTAGAGAATCTTCCAGGATGGGAAAGTGACACATGAATCGGTTCAGAACCCCCTCAACAGAACCCCAAACTCCTATATTGAGGAGGTCTTCTAGGGTAAGAAGAGAACACGAACGTTTTTCTCTTTCTCTTTATCATTTATTACTCACTAATAGTGGAGAACCGTAGAGAGCTTTGATGAAGCAATGCGGTAGATGCCAGAAGAAGTGGGAGCAAGCCATGGATGAGGAGCATAATTCTCTCATGGAGAACCAGACTTGGGATTTGGTGAAGCTATCGGAAGACAAAAGAGTATTGCAGAACAAGTGGGTGTACAGAGTTAAAGATGAAGGAGGAAAGAAAAGATATAAGGCCCGGTTGGTGGTCAAGGGGTTTGCATAGAAAACAAGGTATAGATTTTGATGAGATATTTTCTCCTGTAGTAAAAATGACTTCTATTAGAATTGTTCTAGGAATAGTTGCAGCAGAAGACTTGCACTTAGAACAACTTGATGTAAAGACTGAATTTCTCCATGGTGATTTGGAGGAGGAACTATATATGCAGCAACCAGAGGGCTATGAGGTCAAAGGTAAAGAGGAGATGTTGTCAAAATCGAAGAAGAGCTTGTATGGCACAAACAAGCTCCACGTCAATGGTATAAGAAGTTTGATAGCTTCATGACGGAGCAAGGTTATATTAGATGTCATTCTGACCATTGCGTGTATACAAAAAAATTTCAGGATGGAAGTTATATTATCCTGTGTTTGTATGTTGATGACATGTTGGTTGCAAGTAAAAACATGCAGGAAATAAAAGTACTTAAGAAACAACTAAGCGAATCCTTTGATATGAAGGATTTGGGGGCAGCCAGACAAATCCTTGGAATGAGGATAACTCGGGATAGGAAGGAACGGAAACTAACTTTATCTCAAGACATTAAGAAGGTATTGGATAGGTTTAAAATGCGGGATGCTAAACCGGTTGGGACTCCTTTGGCGAGCCATTTTAAGTTATCAAAGGAGCAAAGTGTCCCAAGACAGAAAGGGAAAGAAACCAGATGTCCAAAGTACCTTACTCTTGGCGGTTGGCGGTTTGATGTATGCTTTATGGTGTGCACTAGGCCTCGATATTGCCCATGCAAAGAGAGTCGTGAGTAGATTTATGAGTGATCCGTAAAGAGCATTGTGGCAAGCAAAAAGGATCCTTCGATATTTGAGAGGGACCATGGGGACAGTTTTGTGCTACAATGGATCAAACACCACTTTACGTGGTTATGTAGATTCAGACATGGCTGGAGATGTAGACAGCAGGAGGAGCACGACAAGTTATATTTACACTGTAGGTGGGACAGCAGTGAGCTGGATTTCACGACTACAGAAGCTGGTGGCTTTGTCAATCACGGAGGTTGAGTATGTTGCTGCAACAGAGGCAAGCAAAGAGATGATTTGGTTACAACAATTGCTTGAGGAGTTGGAGCATAAGCAGGAGGAATGTAAGCTGCATAGTGATAGTCAGAGTGCTACACACCTAGCTAAGAACTCTGTTTTTCACTCCAAGACGAAGCATATACAGCTTAAGGTACCATTTCATTAGGACAACTTTAGAGGAAGAGAAGTTGAAGTTGGAGAAGATTCATACCAGTCGAATCCTACAGGACATATGATGACCAAGGTGGTCACAGGGGGAAAAACAAAAGTTGTGTTTAGCTTTGGTTGGTCTTCACAGAAACTAGTGAAGGGTTGAGAAGCTTGCTCAAGAGAAAACTAGTCTCCAAGTGGGAGATTGTTAGGTTGTGGAGCTTGTTTTCATGTGTGAAAGTGTTGAAGACTGTACACTAAGAGTACTGTACATTTTTCATGTATCTCGGTCGTCGGGTTCGAGTCAAGTCGGGCTCGAGGGGGTCAGGCGCGCAGCCCCAAGATCATAGAAAGGTTCAGGGCACACCCCCTAAAAATTTTTTTTTAGGCATAAATTTTTTTGGCCTCGAAAAATGCACCCGACATATCGGGAAACGTGCTCTTCTCATATGGGTGAGTTTTTTGACCCATAGGTTTATGGGACGGGTTTTGCCCATGGTTTTGATACCCACGGTTTTGTAAAACTGCTTAAGCAGTTGTCTATTTATATGGTCTTATGCATATGATAGATGTACAAGTAAATGTATTGCAGATGTGTTTTGAATTCAGCTGTGAATTCTGTAGAGTTTGTTGAGCATAGCTCCAAACGGATCTGGGTATTGTATTGAGAGAGCGGTGGCTTGTAATAAAATCTGAGCAAGTGATTCTTGGTGGACATAGCCCAAATTGGGTGAACCACGTTAAATACTGTCTCTTTGTGTTGTGTTATTTTATTCTGCAATTTTATTTGAGATCTGTAATAATTTCTGCATATTAGTTTTCTACTGTTGTGATTCTGTGAGGGATTATTCCACATATTTTATCTCTTATTTCCTAACACATATAACATTATCCTAAATGTTATCCTAAATGTTATAACCCTTGAAAAAGTGATATTCGAATATAAACATACTAACATAAACTAAAATTAAAACCACTATGCAAATAGACCATAATTTAACTTCCCACATGAACTTTATCAATTGCAAATTTTTGCTTGAACAGCTGATAATATACACGCTTCTCCTTGCAGACATTATTAAAATAGCTAGCCACCTTTGCTGCTCACATGTGCTATTTGTTTGTTACATGCAGATGACGGAAGATAGATGCAAGAATAGGAATTCATGCACTAGTAATGCACGGGTTTTCACCAAAATCCTCCAAGCATGGTGTAATATAGCGAATTTGTCTAAATCTGGAAGAAGAAATTTGGAGCGCTTGCTTTGCCTGTCTTTACCTCATGCTTTCATAGCTTATATGATCTGCAGTTGCACCATATAGCGTCACTTTCTCTATTGGACACCTCTTTACAGACCCAATGTGTTTCTTGGCTGTGACAAGCTTATCACACGTGGCATGAGGGCTGCAATGCCTCCTCTGATATTCTACACCTTGGAGTCACACTTCTTCTTTGTGGTAGTGCTCTTGTAAAATAGATGGTGCTATGCTCTCACACGCCTTGCTGGCTGGACTTCTCTTTCTCTAAAAACAATTATAAATAAACAATAAATATACTCTCTGAGACTCTCATGAATTGGGCAACAAAAATTCAAGCATTGTCCCTTTTATCTTCTATTCCATTCAGGTTTGTATCTGCTCTAAATAAACAATTAATATACACTCTCAGAGACTCTCATGAATTGGGAAACAAACAGTCAAGCGTTGCCCCTATTATCTTCTATTCCATCTCAGGTTTGTATCTGTTCTAATACCAAATAAAGCATTTGGTAGACAAATGTAATTAATTTATTCAATATAGAGAGTTACATATATATAGGCCACTTGATCTCCTAAAAGCAATATATAAATCCCTATAATCTCTCTAACAAGCATATCTTCACTCAACTATATCTAAAGTGAGTTGTTATGACAACTCGCATACTGATACACTCATATCTCACAATATATTTGCACAATCACATTATATCACATACAAATGCCTTTATTCAATTCCTTATAATCTCTCTAACAAATCTATCTTCACTCAATTATACTCTATCTAAAGTGAGTTGTTATCACAACTCACAAACACTCATATCTCACAATATATTCGCACACTCACATTATAGCACACGCAAATATATTAACGCACATACTTATGACTAAACCCCTAATATTATATTTCCAACATCACAGGTCTTGCCTTGTGATTATTACCAATATCTGCACGGGAATAGAGCATAGAGAAATTCCTACTGTGTAAAGTGATCATCAAAGAGATGAATTAGTATACACGGTTAAAAATCTCACAAAATTAAAACAATCAAATTAAAACATGCATGCAGAAGCCTCCAATTAAGTAATGATTTCTTGTATTTTTATTTTATGATGATATGTGATGCTATTATGGCTCTACTGTGATGAATTTATTGTTTATTTATAAGGTGATATGACTTTTAGCATCCTTTAGGCCCTATCAAGGTATATTTACTTGTTCAAATTAGAGATCAAAACTGCACGAAAATCGGCGAGTGCTCACTCTCTTGTCAAACGAAAATTCAGCACAGGACTTGCAAGCCAGGACTATAATGAAAATGGCAATTTTTCATCAAAAAAACTCACCGTAAAATCGCCTGAAATTCGGAAAATCAAGGAAAAACTCAGCTAACGCTCTAATTTCATCATTTTTTGCATGTTTTCACTCTGATTTCCAGCATTTCTTTCTTGTTGTGTGCAATTTTATTTGTGCCCTTCCATGAGTTGTGTGATAGATTAAAAGATTCAATGGCAATTCTGAAAACAAAGTATGATGCACAAAGCACATTATGACTATTTTGATCTATTTAGTGTTAAGAATGGCAGGCAACATGCAGCTACATTGCTTATGTACCTGTATGTGCTATCTCTTATTTTCCAAATCATAACACCTATATGTCTTGTTTTGTATTGCGGCTTGAACCAAACTCCAGACGGCAGATTGATGCCCTACAAACCCTCATTCAATGTTTTGTAGTCAGCCTAAGATTTTTATAATTTTATAGTTGGTGAGATCTAATGTTATATTCATTATATTTAGACATTGATTATTACTTTGGTATAACCCTTATAATTTCTAGATGATAATAATATTGAAGTCCTAACACATTTTCTTTAGTCATTTTAACAAGGTTGATTTCTTTGTTATATGGTATATAAGTTATAGTCAGTATATTATGTTGGAATAATGTGTGTCGAATTTACGTAAGGTAATTCACCTTTTACGTCAAGTTTTACTACACATAGGTAATAAGCTCACTTAGGGTAAACTAGACACGTAGGTTTAGATTTATCCTATTATTATATTGTTATATAATTGTGATTCTCACAACTATTATATTCCGTAGGTTTGGTATGCACACCAATATAGGGAAATGGAATATCTTCCTATTTTAGTGTGCAAACATTAGGAGTTTGTTTTTACAACAAACTATGAGTCCTATATATTCTCCCTAATTCTAGTATTGAATGAGAGAGAGAGAATTAAGGACATAGCTATTGTTTTGGAGTGTTGAATAAAATAATTCTATGTTATTTTGTTCTCTGAAATATTTGTGCAGGTTTCTTACTTGTAGGTTCTATCTCCTGGATTGATCCTGTGGATCCTTTGTATCTCTTGGTCATTCTGATATGGTATCAGAGCTTGGAGTTCCAGTTGTAGATCCTCTTTCCTGCAATTTTTAATATATTTCAGATCCTAACACAGAACAGCCATTATCTTATTGATGTGTTCAGGAAAAAAAATCTCTCACAATCTTTCTCTTGTTTGGAAGATTTTCTAGCGAAATTTGTACATATTTTTAAGGTTTTAGGTCGTACAAGTTGCAAAACCAGAATTTTAAGGTACTGAAATGTTCATTTCTAAGTTAACATCATGTTCAATGCTGGTTGTACTGTTTTAGTGCAGGCCGCACAGCTCCTCTAGAGGTAAACCTGCTAGCAGGTTTGTATCCTTCTTCTCTGACCACCATACGGTTTTCTCTCACCACAGGCCGTACAGTTTTCTCTCACCACAGACCGTACAAAACAAATTTTTGAAATCTGAAAGTACATAGGCATAGTAAACAGTGCCTAGTTTCATCTATAATCAGGTTGTACCACTTCTGATCAGGCCATACTGATGTTTGACTGCCTGGAACAGAACATTACCTAGTTGTTCTTTGTTTCTGCAGATCCGTGCAGTTTTCTGCTGTTTGGAGGCCATAAATAATGAAATCTAGAAATATAAACACATAGGGACATAGAAAATTGTCCCAGCATTCATTTCAAACCTGGACATACAGTTGTGCAGTAGGCCGTACCGCTCTTGTGAAGGCTTTTCCACAGGTCTTTTTTGAAGGTTTTTTGGAAATTGTTTTTGACTGGTTTGATGAGTTTTGCCAGATTTCTTTCTGACAACACTTCCAGCTAGAGCAAAGTGAAATTTTGGTGATTTTTTCAACCTTCCACATTCCCCTTCCACACGTGTGAATCTATTTTTGCCTGTTTTTATTAATTTTATCTTTCAAGGTAATTTAAAAGGCAGTTTTTGAGTTACAAGTCACACAGCCAACTTTAGTAAAGTCACATGAAGACTTTCCCTAAATCGTTGATAGGGTGGGAGGTTTTGGGGTCAAATCCCACCACCTATTGTCTACATAAAACCATTTGTTTGTGATTTACAACAAAATTATAACCTTGTAAGAGAAACATTTGTTATTATTGGCGGGAACTTGATTATGGGTAGTGTTATTTGTCCTTTTTGATGAAATGAACTGCACCCTTCCTCTTGAAGCCTTCTTCCGTTTGGTTCTAGCATTGTATCTTCATTATACTCCTTTCTGGACACATTTTCGGCGTTACCCGATGTCCATATTTGGCGTTTGTTGTCACTTTTTGAGGTGTAACTTGCGATTCTGTTGCATTTGTTATTGATTAGAGGGACAAGAAGATATTTGTCGTCAAGCAAACTTGTGTTGGGTGTTTTGTGTTAAAATATAGAGCTATAGAGCATTATATAGAATGTAATGCGGTTCCTGGCAGTTGAAGAGGTTGTAACCAAACAACCAAATGTAACTAAATGTAACCACCTCTTCACATATAAATAAACCTCTGCCTGTGTCATTTGAGCAGTGCAGTTTGCTCTCTCTCTCTAATTCTTTCTTCTCTTTGCATATGCTAACATTGGTATCAGAGCGTCCAAGGTTGCAGTTCGAGGAAGCCTCCAAGAGGCACGAACTATAAATTCGAGGAAGCCCAAACAGAGCATGAATTTGGCAAATCGTGGGGTATTTGGAGAAAAATACCAGACGCAAGGAGCAAAGCAAAGAAAAACGAGGGCACACGTCCAGTGGAAGAGAGACGTCAAAGGCAAACAAGGGCAAAAACACAGTCGGTTTTGCACAAAAATTGTGGTTCGAATCCCAGAAGACGTGGTACAAAGGCAAAAAGTCGTGGTTTGTAGAAAAAGCTTCAGTCGCAAATCCTGTCGCAGGAAAAGGCAAAGTCATGGCAGAGAAAAATGTGAGCAGCTCGAAGGCAAAACCTGGTTCAAAGATTCGAAGTTAATACAGTCGATTGAAGGACAGACATTGCACAAGCTCGTGGCTGCGGAAATCGTGGAGCAGAAGTCGTGTGGGAGGAAAGAATGAAGTCGTATGGGCAGAGGTAAAGTCTGGGAGAATAAGATTTATTAAACTATTTTTCTATAATTTTTCTCCCCTTGCCATGTATAGGCTGTTTGATACTTGCCACGTATTTGCATAAAGTGGTTTTGTTTTTATTAAGTGGGCAAATACTTTATTTTCATATTTGCTGGAAAAAGATATTTTATTAAGTGTGGGGCAAAATTTTATTTTATTATTTCCGTTACTTTGGAATAATAAAATGGCAAATATTTCACACTTGACTTTGCCGGAGACACAAAAATTAACGGGCACTAATTTCAATGTTTGGAGTCATAAGATTTTAATGGTCGCGAGTTTCGTGATTGTGATAAAATAATCAAGGGTGATGAAAGTCGACCAGCAACGAACTTCGAGGATTATGACAAACATCATAAGGAAGCGTTATTGCTTCTCAAGTTGTCGGTGTCGGATGATATGATACCGAAGTGCGGAATGCCATTGTGGCAAGCACATTGTGGGCCAATCTGAAGGGTAAATATCAGACATCAAAAAAGAGTCGGGTTTTATACCTGAAAAATATGCTCTTTTCCGTAAAGTTACAAGAAGGTGGATCACTGTCTGAGCACCTACTTCGGATGAAAAACCTCTAAGACCAGTTATCTTCCATCAACAAAAAGGTGGACGACGATGATATGGTGGCTCTGGTTTTGAACAGCTTACCTTCTTCGTATGAGTCATTTGTGGAGGCACTCCATTTAATGGTTGAAAGTCAAACACTCACATTTGAAAAGGTGAGTTCTACCAAGTTGCAAAAGGAGCGGAGATGACTTCAGGTGCGAGAATCTAATTGTGACCATTCGAGAGAGTGCTCTTATCACTCACCAAAGGTAAAGTGGAAACATCAATCTGGTGAGTCTTCCACTCGATATCGTGTCGATGTTATTACTCATCACAAGGTTGGGCACCTCAAGAAGGATTGCCGGAAGCGGAAGTATGATCTTTCGCAGCAGAACAAAAAGCCATGTGATGAGGAACATGTGGCAGCAGTTGCAGAAGAACGGGATTCGGATGACGGGCATGCTCTTTATTGTCTTACGACATCATGCTCGAATGACAGTGGTACCAGTTGTTGGATCATTGACTCTAGTGCGTCTGCACACTTTTCATGTCGTAGGGATTGGTATGTTTCATTTACTGCAAATATCTGTTTTGAATCAATAGTACTAGCTGATAGAGAATCACTTGCAGTAGAAGGGATATGAGATATATGCATTGTATTAAATAATGCTCATAAATTGTTGGTACGTAATGTTAGATATGTATCTTTTTACAAAAGAATCTTCTATCTGCTTCACAATTGACTGAAAATTGGATTTTTGTGGAAAGAAGTGTGTTGTCTCTTATGTGAACAGAGACGGATTATTGCCCTTGGTATTAGGGAAGGTGGTCGAGATCGCTTAGTTGATCCGGCTGCAATCAACATGAATGCACGTGTGGAGGACAGCTCCACCATTCAGGATGTGCAGGAGGTTGTAATGCCTTGGGAGGAAGCCATTCCTCACAAATCTGTTGACTTGGATACAATCAACCTACATGCACCTATTGTGGAGGGAGTATCCACTATACCAGGTGTACGGGAGGCGGACATGCCTTGGGAGGATGGATTTCCTCATTCTGAAGAACAATTTGTTGTGGACGAAGACTCCACTATTCCAAATGCACTGACGATGCATGGTGAGATGGCATGCCCAGCCACTCACTCAAAGGTCCTTGCTTGAAGGATGGTAGAGCATGACCAATTTGCTCATTGTGTTGTGAACGATCTTTCCCAACAAGAGGGGATAGATGAGCAAATAGATAAGACGAAGGACTTGGTTCTCACTCCTACCACTGCTGTGATGGAGATGGTTATTTCTCCTGTTGAGACGCGAGACCATTGCTGAGACGAAGATGGTTATTTCTCCTACTATTGCGGAGTTGGTTCTAACTCCTACTACACAGATGGTCACATTTCTCTTATTGAGAAAGTTGGATGAGCACTACACGGTGTTGCAAGGACATGATCGAGGTGACTTCGATTGCAGGATAATTGAGTCTTTGTACAGACTCCAAGAGCTACACAAGCCTAGAATAGATTTTTCAATCCACATCTTCAAGGTTCTGATTTCAGCACTCTGGAGATGGGGTTGACACTCTCAGCCATTGGTGATTCATCACTGGTCAATGAATCACGTAACAGAGAACCAATGGACCACTTGCCATATCTTTTGTTCATGGGACCAGATTTTTGTTTTGCGGTTCTTCTTCATTCGACAACCGCAACACAATCATGGACTGATGATTTTAAAGTACAACTTATGGCACAGTCTGTAGATGTAATGACTAAACATATGGGCTTTAGGAAATTTGTAAAATTTTGGGATAAACTTGGTATTGTTTCCGGTTTAGTCATTAAGAGGGGGTGTTAAAATATAGAACTATGGAGCGTTATATAGAATGTAATGCGTTTCTGGCATTGAAGAGGTTGTAACCAAACAACCAAATGTAACTAAATGTAACCACCTCTTCACATATAAATAAACCTCTGCTGTGTCATTTGAGCGAGTGCAAGGTTTGCTCTCTCTCTCTAATTCTTTCTTTTTTCATATGCTAACATTTTGTTCCTTGTCATCTTTTGTATCGAAGGAGTTGTTTTGTGGGGGATCTTGCTTATCCTCCTTGAGTTCTTCTTACGACAATAGAGACACCCTTTTTCAAACCCATCAACACCTCAAATTACGACACCTGGAAGATGAAAATGAAGTTGGTTCTACAATGCAAAGGGTTGTGGAGAGTCATTCTAAATGACATTCTATTTTTCATTGAAGAAGATATTGCTTGGATTGAGTCTCTATGGGATCGGGCCCTTGGCCAAATTGGCCTCTATGTTTCAGACAACTTGCAGATTCATATTGCAAATGCCACATCACCAAAAGAAGTTTGGGACAAATTTGCAGCTTTATTTGGGGAGGTCACTTCACCTCCAATTGTTCCTCTTTTTTCCTTCTCTCTCCCTCTCTCGGTGAGGATTCCTTTGTTGGTGACATTGTTGATGTTCCTCCACCACTTTCTCCTATTTATGAGGATGTGATTCTTGACGGTGATATGCATGAGGAACCTTTGGCATTACCTCCTCCTACTGTCGTTGATGAAGACACACATTTTGATGGTGATCTGGATGTGGTGTTTCCTACTTCTCCTCCTCCTTCCATTGTTTGTGAGGACATGTTTCTTTAGGATAAGACACCTCCACCATCTCTTGTGGTTGATATGGTTGAGGAACTTCCACCACCTTTTCTTACTGCTCATGTTGCAGATTTGCTTTTTGGTGGCCACATGGATGAGGTCACACCACCACATCTTCTTATTGTTCCTTTTGCGGATATCTTTGTTGGTGATCACTTGGAAGATGTATCTTCACCTCCTCCATCTATTGTTGCTGCTCCTCTTCGGCCTTTTCCCAAGGGGGCATTTTATTCTATATTGGCTAATTTTTTGGTGATTCTTTAATTCCTTCTTACACATGCCATGATTCAGTCTTCTCTAGAGCATATCAAGCCTTTTTGGAGATTGATTCGCACGAGGACTATTTTTCTTTGGAGGATCACAGACAATTGTTGTCACTTCCTCCTACAGGAAGAACATTTGATTGTTGGGACTATCTCACCACATATGCATATGGTTCCTTACATTCTTTCCATCCGTGCAAGATATACTTTACTGATCTTTGTGTGAGTGAAGGAAGTTGTACTTAGGGGGAGTTAGTATGAAGTCCTCCTTTTCTTCTGATTGGATTGTGCATGAGTACCTTCTCAACCTAGTAGTCGAGACTCATATTTTTTGCTTATTTTGCACTCCCTAAATTTTGCTTATGGGAGGGTGTTGGAATAATGTGTGTCAAACTTACGTAAGGTAATTCACCTTTTACATCAAGTTTTACTACACATAGGTAATAAGCTCACATAGGGTAAATGGGTTTAGATTTATCCTATTATTCTATTGTTATATAATTGTGATTCGCACAACTATTATATTATGTAGGTTTGGTATGCACACCAATATAGGGAAACGGAATTTTTTTTCCTATTTTAGTGTGCAAACATTAGGAGTAAGTTCTTATAGCAAACTAGGAGTCCTATGCATTCTCCCTAATTCTATAACTCGAGTGAGTGAGAGAGAATTAAGGACGTAGCTATTGTTTTGGAGTGTTGAATACAATAATTCTACGTTATTTTGTTATCTAAAATATTTGTGCAAGTTTCTTACTTGGAAGTTCTATCTCCTGGATTGATCCTGTGGATCCTGTGTATCTCCTGGTCATTCTGATATATTACCTACAATATTGTCGTTTTTAAATATTTTAGTTAGTGGCATTTCTTTCAAGGCTTAAGCCTTAAGATGGCCTTAAAGGCCTAGACCTTAAACTTTTGTTTGATCTTGGTAGGAACTTTAGGGGTGTCGAGAGTGGGGGCACAATTCAAAATTAATAGAAAATATACTCATATGTTGTCTACATTCATTTCTAATGCTTTTTAATAGTGTTTTACAAGTTATTTCAGTTTATTTTATGAATTTTTTTAAAGCGGCAATAAAGTTGCTCGTAATGCCGAGAAATTGCTGAGTCTAGAGTACCGAGTCAAAATTTTGGGTTGCAGAGCATGAGTTTTTGAGCTATAATTTAGAAGATAATTTTGATGGGTATCTAGTTTTAAAATGAATCATCCAAGTTATGAATGCATATGTCTATGTAATTGTGCTAAGTATCATTATGTAGAGGGAAATTCAACAAAAATTCATTTCATCCTCTACTTCTTCTAAGTTGCATATTGTACCGCTTCTTTGTTCCCGAAGCCTTTGGATGTGATCAAAGATCAATTGCACTAAGAAACTCATGTGAATTAGTTCAAAATGCTCTAATTCAAGGTTGATGACAATCTGAATAATCTTAAATTCTGGACTTATATGTGTTTAGTCATTAAAAGATCTAAACTCTCTTTTATGATTGCATCCCATTGGAACCCCTAAATATTTCCAAACATACCAGAACGCATCCCCACTTCCCAAACTTCATATCATAATTTATATTGTTTTAACTTCACCCATTTAAATTCGAGATTTTTTTAATATTTCAATTAAAAGTGTCAAATCAAGTGAATATGGTTTCAAAGCACATTCTACAAAATAAAAAAAGAATATTTTGCGGAAGCAAAAGTCGCAACTATGAAAACTCTGAAAACTCTTCTAGGATGGTATTATGTTCACCCAAATCAATGTCTCGCACATTGCAGCGATGGAGTTTTGGGAGATGAAAAAATAATCCCATACTTTGGAGACGGTAGGGGACAACTTTTAAAATAATACATAAACATTAATATATTTAAAATATAAATAAACTAAAAACAACTTAAACAAGCTAAAATAAGCAGAAACTTAATACAATAATTACTAAATGAAATCATTTATCCAATAATACATTTGATAATCCAAAATCATGAATTATAAATTATAGAATCCTTTCCTCCTCTTCCTCTCTTTGTCAATTTGTTGAATGGTGATTGACAAAGTAGTATAGGGGTTAAGTTTTTCAAAGTGCTTTTAGCGTTAGGGTCTTAAACTTGTCTTTTTTAAAAGCTTTTTCCACAGGCATGGGGGCACTCTTTTATAAAGTGAAGGAATTGGGGACATAACTATGTCTTCTAGACATCCATTAACCGTCCCGGGATGTCACAACATCCTTGACACCTTTCCTTTCTTCGGGAGATGTGAGAGGGACATCCCATCCCCAAGCATCCAAGATACCACTCAAATCCCTAGGGACACATCCCTGTGGAACACTGACCTAAATAGAATCTACAAGTTGAAGTTTAGGAGCAATGGCATAATACCCTCTAATGCATTTTAAGAAATCTTAATTAAATACCTTGGTTTTTCAAAGGAAAACAAAGGAATTGGAGCTAAAACAAACTCTTGCATACATGATGATAAATGTAACAAAGGCACTCTGGCATAAACCGCAGATTTGAAGCCTCTCCCCAAATAAGAAGATAGAGTCCCATATAAAGAATTTTACGCTGTTGCACTTCTTGTTGAATAGTGGGTACCCTGCAATAACAAAACTAGAAATTAATTTTCAAGTGTTTTTGTACAATGAAAACCAAAAATTGCCACAAGGGTAATCTAGAAAATCTTTGAAAATTTATAATATTGCAAAAGGATAATGAGAGTAAGACGAGGAAATCCCATATTCAAAGGTTATTACCAGAGGCTACTTTTGCGTTTCAGAAATTTGCACCATTCCTTGTAATTTTTAAATATTTTTTCAGGACATCATTAAGAGCCCGGTCATCCAACTGTCAGAACAACATAAGGATGATGATTACAATATACAATGCTAATAAATTGTTTGTGGTCAAAATCAGTTTCAATGCCATTAAAAAGTCAACCTCTTGTAGCTTGGTAGCTCACCTTTGTCATTGGATCTGGCTTAGGAATTTGCCTTATATGGACATTCGCAAGAAGTAAAATTAAGTGTTCCCTCTGATTGGCAACATTATCTTTCTGCAAAACATGTACACAAACTATGTTTATAAATCTGGACTTCATACGATAAGTCCATTATGTAATGCCCATATTTAGAGCAATATGGAATCAAAATACCTTTTTCAGAGGCCTGAAACAGAATTCAAACCAGCCTCAATCAGATGTGTGAGAATCATGACTCTAAACATTAAAATCTACTTACCTGAAATCCAAACATAATTTGAAGCCAATCAAGCAGATCAATGTCTCCTATTTTAGTATAGTCCTCAGGCCATGGCAGGCCACGAATGTTGCGTAAAGCTGTCACTGCAGCTCTAATCTGAGATCACAAATGAATTCGAATTTCAAAAGAATAAAAATAATAATACTTGGACAATACAAATGTATCATGAAATAAATGATTGAAAGTTATGTGCAGGCAATCGTTAAAAACATCCATGGACACAAAGAACATGAAATTTCGACAACTGGATAAGTTCACGAAAATTTAGGTTTTCCCAATGTCCACAAGTGAACACAAGTGGCCCACAAAACTGAAAGACATATTAGCATATGTGGAACAAAGAGCAAAGAAGTCACCAAAGCATTTGGATAAAATAATATAGAATGTGAAGCAATCAAATTTATTATCTAATTGCTAACCTCAGGAAACTGCATGATGGCTTGATTCGCACCTGCTGGATCAAGAGGAAGAATATTATAGGGCACATACATTTCTGTTTTCTTCTCAACATCTTTACCGAATTTTATAAGCTGCATACAAACAAACAGATAGTTCAATATCTTACACCTACAAATATTTACCCCATGTTTTCATATTTCACTGTTCTTAATATGAGGAAATTTATACTTTAGCTCTTGATCGTATAGATCAAACAAAACTATTGCTACTGACCTCAGGATCGACTTCAGCAGACTCCGTCTGGGTGACTGCCTTTAATACTTCAAACACTGCAGCAGTTTGATATGCTTTTGCCAGTTGTGCACTGAATAAGATCCAAAAACAAACAGTAGCATGTAAAATAATAGAATATTTCTCAACATGTCAATGCACACAAAAACTTATCTAAGGATAAAATCCATTGTTATTGTGCAAATTGCTGCCAAGGACCAGGGCTTTGTCAATGTGAAGGATTTTCCTTTCTCTAATTTCTGGGACCATTCACTCCATCTATGTTGCTTGCTCTTATCCACTATATCTACTTGCCTTTTTCAAGTTTTAGTATTTATGAGTATGGACCAATTTATGTGAGAACCCGAAGCCTTGACAAGGATTAGTTTGATGTCAACACATTCTATATTTTTTATGAGGTAAGCAAGTCAGTTTCCCCTTCTTCCCTAGCTGTTATTGTCTGATAGTGAGTGGCTCCTGGGGCTGTATTCAAGTTGTTGGATAGGCAATCTGTTAGGAGTTTCACTTTTAAAGGTATCTTTACTCACAATTTCCCACTTCTGAAAACCTGGCAGAGGAACAGGCATGTTGGTCCTGTCATCTCTTTTGTTTCTCCTAGGTCATAAATTGGTTCAAGTAGAAAAAAAACTGTAGGTTTTATTTGTGCCCTTAACATTTCCACAGAGCTACACGTCCTACTCTTGAATCAATTCCAAGGAGTTATTTTCTCTGCAAAATTGATACCAAATTTGATATTGTGAAACATGGGTTACCTCCAAAACACATTAGATTAATATTATAAAACAGGGTAGACTTCCATGATACATTACTTCGAGATTGCAATTCAGGGCTTACTTCCAGAAAACCAAATGAGACCGAGTTTGTCTGTACTTTTGGGTTTCATTTCATGTCTTATTAATATATTTTCAGCTCCTAAAACAATATGACGTGTGTGTATCAACTCTGCACATATAGAAACAAATTTAGGATACCATGCTAGGGCTGACATTTAGTATACATAAGTTTGCTTAAGAACCTAATTGAGCTGAAACTTGAACAAAAGGTGGGGGTACACATGTAATGGATAGTTACAATCTGAGTCGCCAGACCAGTTCCACTTGACTGGAAACCTGTTTTGGGAATTCTGATATGTTTCCTTGTCCGGAAACTTTTGGCAACTACCGGACAGGTAGAAACTTCTGGAAATGATCTCAGTAATTTCAAAATATTCTCCAGAAGTTTCTGGATTGAAACTCAGTTTTTCAGAAGTTTACAATACTGCTTCCAAGAGTTTTTGGAAGCCTCTGATATAAATTCAAAGACTCTCCCTAATTTTTCCCTTTCTGATATCATTTCTTGCCTATTCCTCATTTTATATTGTTTCCTTGAGAAGTCCCCCAATGTTTGTCCAATTTCATTACCTTAGCTCTCCCCAATCCCAAGCTTATGTTCCCAAAGTTTTCAAGTCCCCATTTGCAAATCTTGGTGCAAATATGTGCTTGCATAAACCTTCAGCTCCAAATTTTAAGCATTCCTCAATTTATGTGCTGTGCAGCACCAAAGGGATTTTTCGAATGTTTCAGGAGTCCCCTTTTTCTTAATTCTGCATTTTGGCACTACAGACAACCAAATATGGCCACCGACAGCACCTTATCACCAAACCTCAAAGCAATTGTATTAAAGAGAAATCATTTCCAAAATTAAGCACTTCTGAGGGTAATGTGATTAACTTCGATTTCTAAATTGCAGCTTATGAATTAAATTTTTGCCTGTGTTTAGTTTGTAATATTATATAGCTTTGATGTTCTATGCAGCTGACAGAATTCAAAACATGGACCGGTTATCATACAGCAGAATGTGGAGAGCAATAAGACGAAAAAGAAAGACACATTCTCATGTAGGATTAACCATACCGATCTGCTTTATCAGCTGCTGCATCAAGTGACTTAACATAACGTTCATAGTATTGCAGATAAAAGCTTTGCATTTCTCTAGCATCACTTTTTTCTTCCTTGCTTTCAAGGTTGATTCAGCATCCTGCATTTACATAAATACCATCAAACATCTAGGTTTGCTGAGAAATGAAAACAAAAACCTTTAAACAAACTCAACAAAATATTATTTTCCTAAAAAGTGTAACACGTGCTCCTGTAAATCAGAGAGGGAAAAGAAATGATATGCAATTTTACATGCATAACCAATCATAAATATTTCAGGATATGAAAGTTAGCAAAGCATGGAAGGATATGAAAGTCAGCATCTGCTTGTACTTCAAACAAAACCAAAGGTTACGTGAGAAAAATTGGTTACTTTCAGGTAGGGGATGACACAAGCAAATTAAATAAGATAGATATGCAAATGTTGCAAAGTGAGATACCACATAGATACCATCATTAGACCTCTCACAGTCTCTACAAAATCCAAAAGCTATGGTTCAAAATTCGAATAAACAAACTCAACAAAATATTATTTTCCTGTTAAGTGTAACATGTGCTCCTGTAAATCAGAGAGGGAAAAGAAATGATAATAGATATGCAATTTTACATGCATAACCAGTCATAAATATTTAAGGATATGAAAGTTAGTGAAGCATAGAAGGGATATGAAAGTCAACATCTGCCTGTACTTCAAACAAAGGCAAGGTCATGAGAAAAATAGGTTACTTTCAGGAAGGGGATGACACAGCCAAAATTAACAAGATAGATATGCAAATGTTACAAAGTGAGATACAACACAGATGTCATACCGTCAATAGACCTCTCACTGTCTCTACGAAATCGATAAGCTATGGTTCAAATTTTGAAATAAAAACATGTAAGAAACCCATACTAAGCGAGTGTATTTGCTCTCTTATTCACATGGTTCGTCATTATGGCCTATTAAGATGCGTTGCATTTTACTGAAAAATAAACAATTCAGGCAATTAAGATGGAAACTTAGAATTTTGAGATTTTATACCAACAAATCAGCAAGACAAGAAATACGGTCGCAGAACTAGCAGCCAATTGGGAGATGGAAAAGTTACACAAGATGGTTAATGTTCGTCCTTTTCCTTCCCAATTACAGCCAATATCGGAAGACTGTGCCAAAGTAGAGGAGTTTTGGTGTCCCCAAGATTTCACCCTAAAATCTGGGACTACCCCTTTTAAAAAAATTCGTTCTTTTCAAGTAACAGGTCGTGTTTCGTGTTTGTTTTGCCTACAGTTGCTTGCATTGCTTTAAGGTATCCCCAGAGAGTCATAAAAGCCAAATTCGCCAAGTACCCACATGTTGAAGCTCACTCAATTCCTTCGCAGACCTTGTCTGCAAGCGTTTTATTTATTTTTATTAAATAAATAAAGTTCTTTTAAAAATAGATTGAGCTAAAATTGGAGGATTTAGGTTATATAAAGCACTTCACCCCATCATTATTACCACAAAACATTCACCCAAGGGGAAGAATTTTTGTAGATCAGCTAATTGGAGAAATTTTTCGAGCAATTGCCTACAGCTTCTTTCGGGTTTTGTTTTTATTTCTTTTTGTCTTTCTCCGTTTTCCGTCCAGCAATCCCGTAGCCTATTCATTCTTCCTGCCATACCTTTTCCCGGGCCTAGGGTTTTGAAAAGCTATCTAGTGTTTTTAATTGCTAATTAATCTGTCTAAAGGTGACTAGAGCTCAGGATTCCTTCAAGAGATTACAAGAGGTTGCTTGGTCCAAAAAGGTGCAATAATGGATTGTATGAAAATAAGAAAAATATTGCCACCAATGTGTAGAGCTCAAGAAATTATGCACTTTTAGAAAAACGGCACCTAAAACGGAGCCACGGAGTGAAAGTTATGGCACTTGCAAGCTTTTGCTGCTACATCTTCTCGGACCCTTTCCAAAAATGGAAAATTTTATTTTGTACTTGTTTTCTTCACCGAAAATCCAACAATGGAAAGAAATGCTTCTTGCAGCAAAACGTAAAAGTGCAAGCTGTCGGCACTTTCTATTTTCCACGCAAAACATAAGAGCAATTGCTAGTGTCAGTCGCAATTATTCTAAGTTGCCTTTAACTTGAACTTCCACACACAATATAGAAGTTATTCACTTAAGTGGAAAGTGGGAAATTTAGAGCTTCCGGCAGGTGGAAATTTGGAGCTTCCCAATAGGTTGTTTTTTCCCACAATATAAGTTAAGTCACTTACGTGAAAAGTGGAAATTTTGGGGCTGCTGGAAGGTTGTAATTTAGCACAAATCACTTAAGTGAAAAGTGAGAATTTTGGGGCTACCTGGAACAATGAATATTCCCACTTCCTTGCCCTCATGTTTTTTCCACAATTCCTAGCCAAAAAGTGTGACCCACTATGGCATAGTTGCATGCTTTAAAATGGATTTATTTTAATTGTTTTAGCAAGTGTTGGCGCCAAAGATAGGGAGGAAGTCATTGCATGCAAAATCTCTTTTAGAAGCTTGTGCATGTGCTCCCAATCTTCCAGTTGAGGCCTTCATTGGATTTACTTATATTTGTCTTCACCCGGAGTGCTTTCCAAAAGTCAAAATTGCTCATATGCAATTAAAAATAAAAGGTGATGAGTTTTGTCTAAATTGTTTACGGCAAGCATTTTACTCGGAGAAGAACTGCAAAAGCTTCAAGGATAAAAGGAGAAGACAGGTCAGAGGCAACACCCGCAAGCAAATCACAGTCAGCTGCTTCCAGATCCAGTTTGGTGAGAATCAAAGGCAAAGAGTCAACCACATGCAAGAGAAAAAGCATCTCAGATTCAAGGCAGAGATATCATCCATAACGTGGAAGCGTAATACAGTTACATCAAAGCATGCGAGTATGGAAGAAAAACAAGACCGAGAGTGTTGCGGCTTTCTTCTTCTTTCTCTTATTTTCTCCAACAAAGTAATTAAGTAATCAATTGAACTATAAGACTTAAGTGATTGGTGTAAAAGTCATTGCTTCAAGTTACTAGAAGAAGTCAATTACTTGGAAGTAGGTAGCAAACATGCGAGAATAGAAAGTTCTATTTTCGGTTGTAAATCATGCATGTCATACAAAAAGGGATTCTAGGAGAAGGATTGCACAAATGCTTCCCTTTTTCATAGCTTTCGCATGGGGCAATTCGTTGAAAGCTTCATATTTGTAATTGCCCTCTATGCACTATAAATAGAGGAAGATCCTACGGGTTAAAGGATCACAATTTGTTTAGCAGAGCCTTCTTGAGTTCTCAAACTTTATGTTGGAACACTTGGTGTTATTTTTGTGAAAGTTGTGGAATTGAATAAAAGGTGGATTTTGGAAAACTATGTCTACGGTGCTTTATTCATCACTTCTATTTGAATTTTTAGATAAACTTTGAGTTATCTGAGATTTAGGTTACAAGCTATTCATTTCCTTTACTTCTGAATATTGTGAGATCTATTTGTTTATTTAATTTGTGTAGATGAGACCAACTCAGAAAACTATTGGTTGAATCACATATCTTATTTTCTTCTTTCCCAAATTCTATTATTTTCCCCCTTTTGCAAATATTTCATAACAGCTGCTTACTTGCTTTACAAAATTGCCCGATTGTGGTTCATAAGATGTGGTAATTAAAGCAAAACCACGAAAATAGTTATTAGAATTCACATCTACTAAATTGATAAACAACTTGCACGAGAACCTCACCGATAAATGAGGGAGATTTATTTCATGACCGCCTAGGTTTTGTGTTGTGCATAAAATCTAGCCAACAAGCTTGCTCTTTATTAAAAATTTGTAAAGCTCGAGATCAAAAGGGGGAAGACTTGTGGATAAAAATAGCCTTTGTGTAGTCGGTAGTGCAGTTTCATATTAGAATCGAAAATAAGGGAATGATAAAAAGAAGAAAGTGCGTGTTGGAATATGCTTGAGCTAAAGAATGTAACATCCCAGATTTAATTAAATTCATTTATTGAATTATTAAGATCGTTGTTATAAAAGTTGAATTTGTTTATGGACATTGCTTTAGTAGGATGCTTATTGACCACTGGCCTTTACAAAGGCAACAGGTATCGTGAATCGGTTTTACTAGTTAAGTTTGATATTTCAAATGTTAGAAAGATGCCATGGCATTTCACCAAGCACTATGAATTGTGATTGTTAAGGATATTAACACCCCCTTGCTAATGAGTGTTTAAGCTAGTCTCGCATTATAACATAAAAGTAATAACAACATCATGTACTTCAACCTTTGATTTAGAAATCACCATAAATCCGTGAAAAGTCATTATACAACCATGAAACAATTTATCTTTTCGAAAATCACACTTTTGGTATGGCGGTTAATCACCAATTCTCAGCGAGTAATTTTGTCCTTACTCGCCAAAAAGCACCAATGAACAGATATAAAATGCCCAAAATGAAGAAGGTTATTTTTCTGCAATTTTTCCCTCCACAATTTATCTCTATGAATTTGGTGATTGTTTTCTAGGGTTTCACATCCGCTAGGGTATCTAGTCTGATAGCAACCGCCTAGGGTTTCAAAGATCAAGGTTTTTCTTCAAGGAATACAACGGCACAGCCTGCAAGAGTAACAGGTTACAAAACCACAATCATTTTAATTTATTTTCATTGTTCATGAATCATATCTCTAAAGTGTTTGGAAAGTCAGCATTGCTCCATAACCTTGTTTTGTTGAAGAGTTTGAGCTCCTTGAGGAGCACTATGATAAGTTGATAACCTTATTTGATACTAATAATGTATAATAAACAAGCTTTGGGAAAAATTGCTTGGAGAAGAGAATAGAATCAGTGTTTCGAACAACACTTTCTTGTCCATCATCATTGGATATTAGCAGTCTATAGCTCCCAACGAATTTCATAACATTGCAATAGCCTTATTTGAACCTCTCCCTGCAGCTCCAAACGAATTTCATCTTGTTTACGGACAAAACATATATACCTTTGTTGTAATTCCTTCTTCAATATAGCTTGGCTTTTACTTCCATGTATTTATATGTTTTTTGACTGGTACAAGATGGGTGGAAGTGGATCTTAAATATGAGAAATATTGAGCTATATTTGTTGGGATTTAGAAATGATCTTCAATTTACTCATAAATAACAAACCCTTCAATTGAATAGTAAAAGAAAAGCATTCTCACTAGTGTTTGGTCAAGTTAGCACATCCCTTTGTAACATTTTGGTCAAGTCAGCAGCCCATTGTAATAATTTGGTCAAATTAGCAGCCCTTTGTAATAATTTGGTCAAGTTGGCAGCCCTTTGTAACAGTTTGCATCCAAGAAACTTACAAAATTACATCTGCATTCGCCACAAACTATATATCTACATTACAAGCTACTTGACAATATTTAATAATTTTATTTCTTTTGACCAAGTTAAATATTATTTCTAATTTCCTCATGCAATTTGATTTCTCTAAGACTTGTAAAACTAAGACAGAATTGTTTTGTTTTGTTTTTTAGAATGGCATCAACATCCGGTTCAAGTTCAGCTGCCCGTAATAAGCCTAAGTCACAAGACCCTTCTTGGAAGCATTATGAATGAGCAGAGGACAATTGTGTTGTATGCAATTATTGTGGGATGAAGATAAGTATAGGTTTCAATTGCCTTAAGTTCCAAAAATGCACGAATATCAAGGAATAAAGTGGCATTGTGCACATAAGCACCACCTAAGTCTCAAGAGAGAGATGGTTATTTACCTTGTGGCTTATGCAAAGAAAAAAAGAAAAGAATGTTGATGCACTTGCAGCCCTAGCTCTATTGCCCCAACTCCGGGGGTCAGGATAGGGACAAAGTGGTCATCCACTAAAAATAGTTCAGCTACTTTTTTTGTTCCACCGACATATTCATGTAGCGGCTTACTATTTGAATCCGAAGTTTTCTATTCGGATTCATTTAAGGCCGATGAGGAGGTTATGGATGGTCTCAATACATGCATAGAGAGGATGATCCTTGATGATGACACTAGAGATGCAATTATCGAGGAGCTACAAATTTACAAGAATGCAACGGGGAGACTCTTTTCTTTGACTCTATGCATTAAAAGAAGAAACACCTCTCAACTAGGTAAAAACAAATTGATTCATTTGTTTTTACTTTTTAGTCTTGTTACTTGTAGATACTAGTACTAGACTTCTTTCATTTATTCAAGCCTAGTTGACTTACAAAATTATAAATGTCATATTTGCAAATTTTGGTGGGAAGATTATGGTGTGAAAACACCAAATCTTCAAAGGTTAGCCATCTGCATTTTGTGTCAGCCGTGTAGCTCTTCTGAGTGTGAACATAATTGGAGCATTTTTTAAGTTGTTCTTACAAAGAAGTGCACCGGTTGACAACCGATGCTTGAGCATCATCTTGTGAATAGTCAAATTTTGGCTTTCATCCATATTTTGGTTTGTGAGGGGTCTTAATAGGCCTATTTTGGTGTTTTAGTTGTTTCCATTGTCTCCATGTAACCTTCATTAGGTGTTTTTGGTTCCTTGTGAGTTTCCCTCCAAAATGGAGTCTTTGCAAATTTGAATTTCTAAGTCTATATGAAAGGGTCTATTGTAAAATGCAAAGGCTATTATTGTTGTAAAAGGTCATTTAAGACCTTATGGGAAGCAAATTAAGTGTTTAAACCTTTGTCTAGGCTGTCATGACCTACAATCAACTTGAACTATGGTTAGTCACCGTGTTTAAAACCTATAACTACCTTTTCTCATGATAAAAGAGAAGGAATTCGAATGAAGTGGGCAGTTAGGGTCTTGGAAGACGATTCAAAGAAGGAACTACGTAGGAAGAAGCCTAGGCGACAGAGAAACCTGAGAATTCTGGTCAAGGAAACAAGCATAACAGGTTTCTTGTAATTAAGAGTGAATTTCTTGAAAAGGCTGTTGAAAATATAGATTATGACTTTGCTCTTGCATCTCGTGGTGTTATTTTGTTGTATGATTCATGTATAAGGCTTTAATGAACTATTAAGATTGGATTAAATGATAAATATGGCTTATTAAGATCTTGGTTTGAAAGTTTGTATAGACTGGCAGGGTACAGTGACAGAGCCCTTTCAAAAAAGCTTTGAGAAAACATTAACTCCTATGTTCTTTTGTGAGTTTAGAATGTTAGTAATGATGGAAACTCTCTCTTTAACACAGGTGACAAGGAGTTCTTAGAACATTTGAAGCCAAGGAGTGGAAGAGATCTCTTAGAGCAGACTGTGCAAGTCAAAAAAATATCCTTTCTGGACTGTTAATGAATAGATTTACAACATTTCAAAGAGTCTTGTGGGTTAAAACAAGTTTTTAGAGGAGGAATAAGGTGGTACAGAGTCACAGACCTTATAAAGCCATCTAGGTGATCTGAAAAGAAGATTTGTGCTTAAAACTCTTAATTAACACCCTCTCAGGCTATACCCTGTCTAGGGTTTTGGATAAGATGAAAAGTGAGTCAAATTTGCAAACTAACCAATGGAAAAGTCTAGAAATTGGTGTATAGGAGCATCTAGATGGGGCAGAGAAGTGTGACAAATTTCGAAGGGATTTGATTAGGTTAGATAGGGAAAAAGCATGACAGTACAGTCAGCCTGATTAAGGATACCATATTTAAGGGTTTTGGAGTCAAATTTGTTAACAATATAAAAGTCTGTGTGTCTGATTCTTAAAATTGATAATGAAGATGGTGTTTGGGGTATTGAAAGTATGGATATAAATAAGGTGGTGTGAGTTAATGGTTTAGGCCTCAAAAGGCACTCAGTCTCAGTCAAGGAATAGGAATGCACAGTCCAACAGGAGAATAAAGTGAGAAAACCTTGGACAATGTTTTTGTAATAGATTCAATCTTGATTCAAGTTTGTTGGAGTGTGGGAAGGTGATACAAAAAGAGAGCAAGTGTCAAAGAAGGAGTTTGGAAGAAAATCTATGTCAGACCAGTCATATGTGCTTGGGATCTTGGTCCTAGAAGGTGGTTAAGTTGAACTTGGTAGTTGTAGTGAGCTAAAGAACTAGGAGAAGTGTCAAAACACCTGATATGAGACTACATGAAGCATAAAAAAAGATGGACTATAGTGACTCAGGGACTCAGTAACTTGAATAAGTATGCCTCAATGTGTGAAAGACAGTTTTAACAAGCAAAGAGACCTAATGCAAAGAAATGCAAATTGAGTTGAGAGACTTATTGGAAGAATCAGGTCAAGAAAATTGGTGATTATCAAGAGTGCGATAAAGGGTGTCTGTAAATGATTTTGCTTCTTCAGGAAACCTTATAGTTTGCTCTAAAAGTGTGAATTTGTCCTCAGACAGGGCTAGTGGATTGAAGACCTAATTGAGAGAAATATTTGCAATTTGAAGGAGTTGTATAAACTTTCAGAGTCTGAAATTTGAGCATGAGTTCAATGAGCCAAAAGGGTGCCTAGGAATGTTTTTGGTTTGGTTTAAAACCTTGTAAAGTTGTCAAAACTATAAGCTTTGCCCTATTTCAGGGCTAATAGAGTACTTGAGAAGGCTTAAAAGATAAATAGAAGTGAAATGGTATTTTGTAACTTTGTGAATGATTGGATACGTTAGTTGGGTAATATTGAGCAGGTCGAAGGTGTTCAGGGCCTCAGTTACAGGTTTGAAATCAAATTGGGTATTTTGAGGCATTTGGAGATTCTTGTGTTCTTGAGTATTTTGACTTATTTGTTGAGATTGCACTCATTATCTAATAAATCGTTGCATGATAGAAGGTTGTTAATGATCCTCTGCATCAACAACACAACACCTCATGACCTTGTCTTCATGCAATACAATCTTCGTCTTCGCGTGAGACAAGTGGAGGGGGTACAAAATTATGATGCAATTGACTTGGATGAGATTGATCCATATAATGATTAGATTTTTGATTATGTGGAGCCCATGTTTAACGCGGAGGAGATAGCAGATTTGGAGAGGGAGACAAGAAGCAATAGCATCGGGGGAATAGGAGGAGTTGGTGAGGATCCAGATGATATCTTTGTGGATGATGATGTTGGTGTTGCAAAGGAGGAATCTTTACCTTCCACTTCCACAAGGCAGCCGCAGCAGACTTATTTTAGGCGCACCTAATGAAATGTAATATGTATATTGATATTTCAAAATTCATATGACTCTATGAGCATTGTAGTTTGTAACTTTGTACTTTGTACTCGTTTTGGTCGAAAATTAATAGAAAATATACTTGGCATTTTCTACATTCACTTTTCATGTCATTTAACAATGTTTTACATTTAATTTAAGTTTATTTTATGAATTTATATGTTTTTTGAAGTAACGATAAAGTTAAGTAGCTTTGAGAAATTGCCAATTCCCAATTTCTAAGTCAAATTTTGGGTTGCCGATAAATTGTCCAATAAGATTTTTTGAACTATGACTTGCACGTAAAATATTGAAAATCTAAAACTGTTAATTAACTAGAGATTTTGATTGATACCATGGATTTAATGAGCATATGCTAATCGATATCATGATTCAGATTCAATGTTCCTACCCACAAAACACGGTGACAATGTTTTATGATGAAAAAATCGAAGTAATGGCAATACAAAAATCAAAGATGAGAGAAATAAGCATGAGGTTCTCAATCCCCTCCCACTTGCCTTCTCCCAATTAGATTGCTACCTCAAGATCATCAAAAATACAATTATTAACATTCTTAATGCTACTCCCTCCTCTAATGGAAGCTCAACAATATTAGGTAGCACATCTCTACCAAACTCAATATCACCATCGACATACATAGGATCATCCACTTCCATATACCAAAAACATGTAGGCCTTTCAAAATAAGATGGTGTCTCCCACTATAAATTTGCAAGTTACAATGCATATGGACCAAATTTTACACTCTTTTTGCACTTGTTCCCATTCCATTTTCTCACTATCTAGGGGACTCGAGCGGCTCTATAGCCACTTTCCTCTCTGATGTTGATCGATGGTGTTTGGCCCTTTTTCTTCAGGAGGTTGTCATTCTCGAATCCAGATCCTTACATGGAAGCCAGTTGTCAAAGTTGAATACTTGCTGCATTTAGCCTATTAAAAGCATTGAGACTGTAAATACCTATTGGATGTAATCGATTGACATTCTTATGGGGGCAGATTAGCGAGATGGTATTTCTCTTTCCATATTATTACCAAAGAAGCCCAACCCCTCAATCTCAATCTCCTTTTGGTGTCAAGGTGTCACAACCCCATTTTTCGAGCTTTTATTATTTAAACAAATTAATAAGTTTTGCATATTTAAGGACCTTGTTAGCATTCAGTTATGCATCGTTCTAACCACCCCCAAGTGTCCGGGTGCCCTAGTATGGGTTAGGTACCCTTTCTATGTAGCCAGTGGTTCCAAATAAGTAAAACCTTTAAAAGTGTAGCAGATAATATAATTTTGAGAGTATACTGCTATAAAACTTTATAGTGGAATTATAACTAATATCAATAAATTTATTGACAAAATTGTAGCTTTATATACTAAGTTGGTATCTTGAACATGTAATCATGCCTCAATACTAAATATGTGGATTTCGGACATAAGTACGTATATATGCAAGGGGATATAAATTTATATAAGCATTATTTTGTACCCGTTCTATGTTCTTAATGGCATTGAGGACATAGAATAAATTAAATAATGCCAAACCTGCAACTATGGTGTTGAGTTATCGAGCCTTGTAACCACCTAAATGGGTTATAATTAATGCATTCACTACTCCAAATCAAGTTAAAAGGAAATTAGAAAATGTGCACGTAGAATAAAGGGTCGTCCTTTTCAAGGAATAATTTCCATTTAAACATGGCCAAATTTAATAGCAATTTGTTATTGTGAGGATACATCATTAGTAAAAAAAAAAGGGCAGAAGTGTAGGAGGAAAAGCTCCAAAGTCATGGAGTATTAAGGGATGGTTTTTAACTTTCTTTTGGGATGACCATTACATAAGGGGAGAACAAAATGCTTCCCTTTGAGTAGGGGCAAAAATCTCTTCAATGGCAATAGCACAAGCGGATCTCAATCTCAATCTCACACTTTTCTTCGGAGGTGGCCATATTTTTGTTGGGGGATAAAATTTGGGGAGTTTTTGCATAAAAATGCACAGGAGTTAAGAGGATAACTTTGGGTGTCCATGCAAAGATCTTAACACCATCCGAGGTAAGTGACCCTTTTACCGTTTTCTAAATTATTAATATGTATACGAGTAAAAGGCGTGAGGAAGAAATTTAATAACCAATCTAGTACATTATCAAATTGATTGCAATCGGGATTGTATACTTTGAATATGGCATCATCTCTAGAATAATATCCTTCAAGTTGCATGAGAGAGACTTGTCTCCTACCAAAAAAATGCGTCTCGGAGACTCGGTGTTTGTTGGTACTCATCTCGGAGACTGTACTTGTTGGCACTCGTCTCGGAGACTTGCTTTTCAGTGTTTTCAAAATAATATATATTTTGTACTCTCGACCTTAAGATATGATGAGATATCAAAGATAAATATCAATATATTTACTTTTATCCTTTGTCAACATCTAATATTTTAATTTTGAAAAGGTAGTATTGTTTTTCTTACATTGTATATTTTTTTTTTTGAAGTTACATGTATAGTGTTTTACCATCTCCGAGTACCCATCTCCTATTTTTTTGAAAATGGCGTGCTTGTCCCAGTCTCCTCGTAGCAGATGCAATACCAAGTACACATCTCTTGGTAACTATGATATCCTTGTAATAGAATGAGAAAATGCCATGGAGCAAGATTAGTCTTGATCTACCCAACAAGTTTCACCTTACAAGAAATATAGTTTCCCAATATGTTTGATTGTGGCTGGAAATACATTTAATATTTATAAACATCATTTACGTTTAGTATGGCTCAAGAACGCTATATAAAACAAACAAGACAAAATTTGAAATGTTTTTAAGAGAATAGGGCATCAATTACTTTGGCATAGTTAGAGAATACTATTTCAACTAATAAAGGGATTTCTTTAACTTCAAGGCAAATGTTCGAGAAAGCCTATTTATTTTGATGTTTTATTTAAACAATAGATAATGCCTGGACTAGCTTAGTTGCATATTTAAGCAATGAGGAATTCCTGGAGAGTTCGGTATATATATTGTTGTTTTAATTAAAATATGGATAATGTCAAACTAGCTTAGTTGTATATTTAAGAACCGAGAAATGCTTTAGAAAGCTTAGTTATTTATATTATTGTTTTATTTAAACAATAGATGATATCGGATTAGCTTAGTTGCATTATTATTTAATTAAGCAATGAGAAATGCCATGGAAAGTTTTTATTTATATTGTTGTTGTATTTAAACAATAGATAATGCCATATTAGCTTAGTTGCATTATTGTTTATTTAAGCAATAAGAAATGCCCTAAAAATAATAGTACAAATGATTATAATCGACTAACAAACATTTTTTGAGTGCGGGAAAAGTGCGAGCAATGGAGGGAAAAACCGCGAAGGCGTGAAAGGAATTAGCGGCTTCGATAACCACAGGGAATTGATAGATCCGCATGGAGAGCCGAATGAGCCTGGCCGGGTAACTGGAGGGGCTCGGGCGGATGAGGGAGAGCAAGGAAATGGAGACGGGTCTGGGAATGCGGGAAAGTCGTGCCCTAACCCTAGGGTTAAAAATACAAGTCACGCCTTCATCGGGGACTACGGGGCATGGCAGAGATTTCAACAGGATGAACGGGGGAGCTACAGGCAGCCGGGGATTGGCTCACTCCCAGAAATCTACTTCATTCAAAGACATATTGGAAAATCGGGGAGGTCAAACTCTTGGTACGAATCCTTCAATCAATCAGACCTACTTGGTAGACTTGGCTGAGGACATTCCTTCTTTAATCATAGAGAACCCTGAAGTGGAGGAATACTACAAAAATCTATCTCGAGATGTTGTGATCGGTAGATTCAATGGTTTTTGGCCTTCCTCCTCCGCACTTTATCAATGGATTTTCAAAACTGGACCAATAAATGTGAAATTTCTCTTTGTTCCAAGGGATTTTTCGTTGTCCACTTTAGGGAATCTAAGGATTATCAACGCTGCTTGATAGAATGCTGGTTTATTTTTAACCCCATGGTTTCCAGATTTTGATCCGAATACTTATTGGTTTCAAAACGCCAGTTTGGGTTAGGCTTCCTAACCTCCCTTTGCATTTGTGGTATGCCCTAGAGGACATTGGAAATGCTTTGGGCAAGTTTTTAAAAGAGGACTTGGATAGAACGGATTCGGGTATGTGTTCGTATGCCCGCATGTGCGTTGAAATAGATTTAAGCAAAGGATTACCAAATCGAATTAATCTTAAATTTGGTAAGTTTCAGCATTCCCAGTATTAGATTATGAGAATACTGCTTTTAGATGTAGAATTTGCAGAAATTCGGGTCATCTGCAAGCTTCTTGTCCCTACAACAAAAATCAGAAAGCTACAAAAAAGAATGGATCGACTTCTTCCAGTGGATGGGGTACTTTGAATCCGGAATTGGTTTCGATTCGAAATTCAAGGATGATCTAAGAGATCCTAATACCGATGGTAAAATAGATACAGAAAAGAACGAGAGAGAAATGGGAATACAGAAAATAGCCTGGTAGCAGGAGGAACAAAAAGGGGGCATATATCAGAAAACTCGGAATCAGATCATGATTCCGTGTCTGATAAAGTGATTCCATCAGTTAATCCCAATGACCTGGCACTGGTTATTTCATCTGATCATGGCAAATGGCAAGAAGTGAAGAAGCGGAAAAACAAAAAGGGACGAATGGGCAACATTGAAGACTTTTTTCCATCACAAGCTGGGAAGTAAATAGGGTTATGCCTTTATGTTGGAGGGCAGTTTGTCTGTAGTTACTTTTGCCTTTTATGGCCTTTAGTTTTCCTGAGGATTTGGCCTCATTTTCTTGCACAGGGAACGGGTCCCTTCAACCCACTTTATCTTTAAAAAAAAATGCCCTAAAAGCTTATTTATATTGTTATTTTGTTTAAACAATAAATAATGTTGAATTAGCTTATTTACATTATTATTTATTTACATAATGAAAAATGCTCTTGAAAGCTTAGTTATTTATATTGTTGTTTTAGTTAAACAACAAATAATGTCGGACTAGCTTTGTCGCATTATTGTTTATTTAAGCAATGAGAAATGCCCTGAAAGCTCATGTTGTTGTTTTATGTAAAGCAATAAATAATGTCGGATTAGCTTATAGTTGCATTATTGTTTCTTTAAGTAATGAGTAATGCTCTCGAAAGCTTAGTTATTTAAATTGTTGGTTTATTTAAACAATAGATAATGCTCAATTAGTTTAATTGTGTTATTGTTTTATTCAAGCAATAGAAACCCGGTAAGCCTAGTTATTTATATTGTTGTTTATTTAAACAATAGAAAATACTTAGATTAGCTTATAGATTCATTCGTGTCATAAATAATTGGTACGTTCCATGTATTTTGAGAGCCATAATAATAATGATTGTTAGTAAACAATTAGTGTGTTCTACGTTGTTTTAGAGCAAAAGAAATGAGTTATTATTGATAATAAGCAATTATTATGCTCTATGCTAGTTTAAAACAAATGAAATGATTCATCATTGTTAGTAAACAGATTAATGTGCCCTATGTTATTTAAAGCGAATAGAATGATTTATTATTGTTAGTAAACAATTAGTATGCTCTATACTTACCTAGAGCAAAGGGAATAAATGGCCTAGCATTATTCCTATAGAATAAGTTGCTTTATATTATTCTGAAAATGATTAGTTGTTTTAATTATTGGAGAATAAATTGCTTAACATTATTCGATAAGGAATGGAGATGCTCTATATGGCTTATTGTTGTCTTGATTGCTCTATGAATGGGATGTGATGATTGCGCACATCTCATTAATGAGGGCAAGTGTACCCAGTTAGATACATGTGATCGCAAGGAGTCTGGTTAAGTTGGATAAGTATAGTAGGGTGGTTGTCCCTATGGTTGTAGCATTGCCCCATGATGACATCAATTGGCAAGTATGGCAAAACATGCTTATGAAACTTCCAATCGGTGAGCAATGCAAAGTATGCTAAAATGAGTATAATTGAAAGTTGAACTTCCCTTGTTAGGAGCGGTACATGGGTTTTCACGTAATTAAGTAATGTAGCTACTTCTATTGGATGAATAGAGTAGGGTGGCTTTCCCGCCGGTTGTACCATTGCCCATGATACTATTGATTGGCAATTATAACACAATGTGCTTATAAAACTTCCAATCGGCGAGAGAGGCAAGGTATGCAATAATGTGCATATTTGAATGTTGGCATTTCAATGTTAGGAACAATAAGGTGTGCCTCATGACTAGTGTAATATAATTATTTCTTTTAATTGGCTAGTGCAATATTATGGTGCTAACTTGCTTAGTTATAACTTGATGGTAGATACTTAGTGCTTCTTTTGTTAAGTAAATCAATTAAACTAATATGGTTATTTTCTCTTTGTAACGATCAATTGTGCTCACTTGATAAATAAGCCAATTGGAATAAAATGCCTTTATTTCATGCATTTGATAGATAGTTCAAATGCCTAGTATATTCAACTTCTTTATAGTGGGAATGTTTTTATAATCATTTGATAGATAGTTTAAGTGATTTGAGGTTTTTGGTGTTGGAAGGATCGTATGTTATTATCGGTGTTGCATGGAGACTTGCCTTCTACCTAAAAATGTATCTCGGAGACTAGTACTCATCTTGGAGACTAGTACTTGCTATGACTCGTCCCAAAACTTGCATTTTATTTTTATTTTTAAAACATTTAATATCTTTATTTTAAAAAGTTATTAATGTTTTTATTAGGTTATATCGGGTTGTATAACATTGTTTTTATTAAATTTACTTCTATATTTGTATGTATGTATGTATGAATGTATGTATGTATGTATGTATATTGTCGTCTTTTATTACCCGTCTCCCATTTTTTGAAAAACGGCATAGTCTTTCCCATCTCCCCATACTGGTAACAATATTGTACTCATCTCCTCGTAACTATTGTTAATATGCTTCATATAATAAGTAAACCAAACGAAATGATGTCTTCAATGAGGAGCAGATCAAGAAAGCATCTTGTATAATAAGACAATTGAGGGTTACTCGATTGGACAGCTCATGACTATGCCGCCAATGAGGCCACTAATACTGAGGCCAAGTTGACGAACTCGTCTAAGGGTTTGGTGAATACTATTATATGGGCTCGACTTGACACCAAATCCTAGATATGCAAGATAAAGAGACAACTATATGATGAGAAGAAGTCATACGAGACATTGTTTAAATAGCATGTCCAATAGGGCCTTGTTGTCAAAAGCAACTAAGTGTTATGGGATCTAGTGGAATCGGGATGTATAAATTGTATTAGACCCATTTTGTGGGAAAGATTATAAAATACTTATCAAATCCTTGTAAGACCCAATAAAAGGGTGAGTTTTCCTCCTTTGAAAGTTTTTCCTTCCTTGAGCCCAAATCATGTTGTCAACATGCCATGTCTTGTGTATCTTTATAATTTTCTTGCTTGTACTAGAATACTCTAGTTTTAGTTTCCCCCTTGAGTGGTATTGAACAATGTTGCTTCAATCTAGGGTGTTGTTTCTCTTTTCTATGGTTAACCAATTTCAAGTTTTACTAATGTTATGGTTATGTATGTATTCCATTGTCCTTGGGAATTGTGTATCCCATGTTTTGAGAACCTTCTAAACCTTGGAAGAATAACTAATGCTTAGACTTGAAGTTAAATGAATAAGGGTAGTGATTCATTTAAGTTAGAAATTTGGAAGAATTTAGCATCCTTCTCTTGTCTAGTAGAATGGCGATGTCATGAGGGAAAAACGTCGTATTTTCCAATTCCCGTCAAGATAATTGTTAAAAGAGGACTACCCCTTGCTCGCATCCTAGGTCATGGAGGCAATGCACATTACTAGTTTTTATCTCGCCAACACAAGCTAAATGGTCATGCGTGATAGGAGACATTCTAGAGGGATTTCCGAACTTTGCCCTAAGATTATTCATCTTAGCCCTCACAATTTTGGACATTCCACTATCGGCATTATATATCTTGCATTGGCCCTTTCAAGATGATAGATGATGATGATGTTGGTTCTTTTGGCTCATTCTTAGCTGCAAAACATGTGGCATCACTACTCTTTAAACATGGCTCAATCTGAGCTGCAAACATGTGGCATCACTAGTCTCTAATCATGGTCTCCTACTTCCATCTTCAACAACCCCGCGATTTATTGAGGGATCCTCCTAAAACAAATATGTGCTTATGCAAAGTTTGTATGGTTCAAATAAACAATGGCCTAATGAAATATCCTTTGTCTCTCGATAATGGCTTATCTAGACTAGGATAATGAGAGGGGTCATATTAAAGATGCACACCTTGCAGTAATAAGTTGCAAAAGACGTGGAGCTAGGAAGACGATAATCCACGCTCTACAGGAGATGTAGGATTCCAAAGCCTAGATCTAGAATAGGGTAGTGGCGTCTAACTATGTCTCAATCGTAAGTTGATAATAAGGTTGCAATTAGGTTGTAACAAGATATGGATTCTTTTGCTTGGGTTGTAAGGATCGATAAGTTGTAAGAGTTCATCAATCCTAAAGGGTGGTTTATAAGGCAAGAGTCAATATATAAATAATGCAATAAATTAAGAATATGTTGCTCTACTCTAACCTATGCATGACCACATTAAACAAACATCCAAATCTGAAATGACATGAAGGAAAAGAGAAGCTAGAGATACTTACTTGATTACGAGACACCATTAGCGCGTCGACTTCGACCCAATGTTAGCAGCACCTTATAAGAGAGTTGATGTGGGGGATCCCAAACAAATAAGAAACGCCCTTTGAAAACCTCTTGTGGAAGACTAAAAGGCTAGGAAAACCATAATAAATGCAACTTTTATGCTTGAAGATCCTAAATACCTAATGCTTTGTGAGTGTAGACTCCAAAAAGACAAGTAAGACCAACTTCAAGACCTCAAGGCTTTAAAGACAAATTGGCCCGGGCCAACATATAGAATGAATGACGATGCATTGGAAAGGGCACTCAAATATCGAGTATATATAGCAATCATGATGGGGAATTGTAGTTTTTGCTAGCCGACATACCATGGTCTATGTCAATAAATCATATAAAAACTGCAAGCGAAACCACAATGATATTCATCTCTTTTATATAGACCTCTATTACTCTTCTTTGGATGCGTAACCCCTAATCCCAATGGTGTTCGACTCATTACCCAATATACTATTGCACAAGTTACCTATTTAACCCAATATATTAAACCAATATAACTAAAGGGGTTGTGTGCCACATGTCAACATCTCCATCAACCCATATACATTATAATATTATATCCCTAGGTACATAACATGCCATCCCTCCTTGACATGTTTCATCCCAAAAACATGAGAAGAAACCAAGTAATGAGTGTGCTTCTCATTATTGCAAATGTGCCGCCATGCTCGATCATCAAACCACTCATATGTAATCTTGGTGGGTGATAACTCTAACCCCGGTTCTCGATCTTGTTGCGCTACTCGATTCCATCCATAACCATAGTTGTTCCTCTTTGACTTTTATGCATAGCCATAGTGAATGTTCTGCATTTGTTGTTCCTTTGAATCCATGTATAGCCAATTGATTATTTTTATAACACTCCCTAACATGCCTCCATGATTATTACCTCTCATGATGTTGTGGGTGTCTATATGCCTCAACCTTAGTATCCTTGACCTTATCAACCTTTTCTTCTACTTTCTTTGCCTCTTTCACATTTTGGTTTGCTATGGACTTTTTCTATTGTGTAGATGAGTAGTTCTTTTCTTTATATTCTTCTTTTGAATCTTCTTTATGTTGTTTTTCCCCATCTTCGATTCAGCCTCATGTTCTTCAGGGGTGAGGAGATTGAGACCACCAACTCTTAAATCTACTTAGGGATTATGTTCTTTAGCCCTCATTTCAATTTGAGATAAGCCCTCCAACCTCATGTCAATAAGGGCTACGGGTCCTTAGTTCTTCTAGAGACAGATGCTTCCGCCATCACTTTCAGGACATCTCCTCCAAAATGTCCCTCATGGACTCCCTCATCAAACCCATAGTTCTCTACGGTTCTATTGCTTGGGGACCCTCTTTGTTGGGTACTGACTGGGCTTCTGTCGAGAGGGTCCAGACACTTCTCCTTTGTCGCTTCATCAGGTGTAAGCAAATTGTACTGACACATTATTTTGGCGGAGTTTGGAGCCCATCCTTTCAGATTGGAGACCATATTTGACTTGGTTTCTTTCTTGCACCGCATTCGGGCTTCACGGACATTGCCAAGGGGCGGGACAGGTACCCATACTTGGCATATTGTTCATCGAAACTATTGCTCTTTCAAACTCCCCACGCCGGCATCGCAGTTGGTATGCTGAGGTCTCCAAACTTTTGGGGGCAGTTGGTATTCAGATGGACCATCTTCCACCTTTTCGGTACTCCTTGGACACACCAAGCCACCTTCTGCCTACTAAACAGGAGATGAACAAGATCATCAAAGAGGATATTTATAGCAATTCATCCGTACCACTTGGGTAAATCCTCAGAGGGGTTTACGTCCCAAGATGGCCTTTTATGCTTTGAGCATTTCTTGGAGTTGAGGACGGTCTCATTATCTGTCCTCAGTACACCCTTCGACACTAGATGCATGCCCTTTGCATCCCCTTGCTTAGTTCGGGGTTGGTTCTCATAGACTCCGTTGTGAGACGGATCACCACCTTGATCGTTCGGACAAGATTTGCCAGCTGTGTAGTCTCCAGGAGACCGAGACGGAAACACACTTCATCTTTCGGTGCCCCATTTACTACGAGATCAAAGGGAGGTTCCATTGTTTATTTAGGACTTCGGATCTTTCTAACTTCTTCAAGTTTGAGGATCAGAGGTGCTTGGCTTTATACTTACATGAGGATTTGAAGCTTCGTGAGCACTCTTCAGCCACATCCTATACCCCTTCGCATCCCTTTGGTCAGTTCAGGGTTGATTCTCATAGACTTCGTTGTGAGACAGATCACCACCTTGATCATTCGGACAAGATTTACCAACTGTGTAGTCTCCAGGGGACCGAGACGGAAACACACTTCATTTTTCGGTGCCCCATTGTCTACGAGATCAGAGGGAGGTTTCATTGTTATTTAAGAGGACTTTGAATCTTTTTGACTTCTTCAGGTTTGAGGATCAGAGGTGCCTGGCTTTATACTTACAGGAGGCTTTGAAGCTTCGTGAGCACACTCTTCAACCGCATCCTAGACCGGACTCTACCCAATGGATCACTTCCTTCTTCACAGTGTTACCTTCGGAGAGAGGCACTAAGCGCCCTTGTGAGACCAACCCCACTTCTTCCTCCAGATTGGTTCGGCCCAGGAAACCATCCATGGTTCCCCAAGCCATCACAGGCATGCCCATACTAGGTCTAGCCTCATGAGACAGACTAGATCCACCAGGCATCAGAGGGATAGTACTGTGTCCAGACAGTGGCATAGTAGGATGACTCTCTCTTCTTGGCTGGTCAGAATTTTATCCTCGGCTTCTTCCAAATGGCCTCGGGTGTTAAGAGAGTTGGATCTACCATTCCTTGATGGGCTTTCCTCTTTTCTTCTCCTTGGTCGTCTTTCCCCCTCTCTTCCTCTCACTTGTATTTCCACCCCCATTTTGGGTGTGTGTGATTTCTTCTTCCGGTTGGCCACCTCTTCTGGCTTTTGTATTTGTCTTTCTCGAACTCTTTGGTTTTCCCGCTTTGTATCGATGCTCATTATTTTCTGCAGTCCCTTTGACCTACTTTTGTGGTCATTTGTTGGACATTAATATATTTATCTTATCTTATCTTTCTCTTGTACCAAAGCTTAATGAACTTTTTTGCACATTAATATTGTTCCCAAGGTCTCTAACCAAGGATATCCCAAAACAAAATCTAAGCCATCTATATCCAAAGCATAAAAATTTGAATGTAAAACATATTTGTCCATAGTGAGCTTCAAATCTTCAAAAACATGAATCTTTTTATTGTTTACTTGAGCCTCCTTGATATTCATTGCTTGAACCTATAGATGTTGAGCAACATCCACATTGATGAAGTTCTACTTGTTTGGATTTATGGACACAATTATGTTCTTCTTTTGAATGTGTCCATGAAACTAAAATATTGAGATTGTTTTCTTTAAATCTAGACAGTTTGAACCTTATCCTCCATCTCTCCTTCCTCATTTGTATCCTCCTCATCCTCATCATTATGTTCCTCTTCTTTTTCTTCTTCATCATTTGCATCGTCTTCCTCCTTATCATCATTACCAACATCATCATTGTTTTCTACCACTTCTTCAATATCATCCTCATCCTCACCCCGTTTATTCTCTACTTTTGAGACTACCTTTTGTATATTTCGCACCCTATCTTGCATATATGTCACCAACTTTACGCGATCTTCTCGACCCATGATTAAGATTAAAACTAGAGATTCATGAACACTAGCATCCACGGGATCTTATTACCTACTCCAAATCTGAGAATAAAAACATGTAGACAAGTAGATCTAAATATCTCCTTTGAATTGCAAGACACTTCAATTGCTTACCCAAAATGAAAGATATGAATTTTTTTTCCATTGTCACACCTTGAAAAACTAACAGATCTACAATTCTAAAGGCCACTTTAAAAGTATGTTTTATTTAATATTGCTCAGAATCGTAAGTGTGGCCACTTTTTGAAAAACCCTTGAAAATATTTTCTGATGGTGTAATAAGATTCATTTCAATCAAATAGGAAGAACAAAAGCCTCTTAAGTTGACTATTTTTTCCTAATTCCACACCAAAAAATGCCATAAATTAGCTTTTGCAAGGTTAAATTTTTCATCATTTGATATCATTCATAATCCTTAGTGTGACCACTTTTTGTAAAACTCTCAAAATTATCTTTGCAATGGTGTAATAAGATTCATTTCAATCAAAAGGAAGAACAAAAGCCTCTTAAGTTGACTATTTTTGCCCTAATTCTGCACCAAAAAAATGCCATAAATCAGCTATTGCAAGGTTAAGTTTTTCATGACCTTATCTCGTTTGATATCATTCATAACCCTTAGTGTGACCACTTTTGTAAAACTCTCAAAATTATCTTTGCAATGGTGTAAGATTCGTCTCAATCAAAAAAACAAAAAGAAAAAATGAAGCCCCTGAAGTTGATTGTTTTTCCCTAATTTCATGCCTAAACAAATAGCCCATAAATCAGGTTCACAATGTCAAATTTGCATATGACTACTTTTCAAAAGCTCAAAGTCAAATACTGCTCAAAGTCCTTAGTGTGACCACTTTTCAAAAAGCTCTTCCTAGCCACACAAAAATACCTCAGTTAGATTTTTGAGTGAGAACGACACTCCACAAGATGCACTATGTATAAGAAAAAATCTGCAAAATCAGCCCAAAACAATTTCCACTTTGCCCAAATCGTAGCTCTTATACCCGCTTGATAAGATATTCGCATATAATAATAGAATAGTCCGAATAATATGCAAAATATAGCAAAGATCATACAATACAAGATATTTTTGGGCCAAAATGCCCTAAAATGCAATATATTCAAAAATAAAATAGCTTTCCTTGAGGTAGGGCAACACCATACAATATTAGGAAGGAATAACTTCATAAGATCTTTCCAATATGGGAATGCCACTTCGAGGGGTACACCTCCAATATCCTTCTATCGGATGGAAGACTCCCGCTTCCTTGACACCCTTCGTAATGATATCCGCCTCTTTTATATAGACCTCTATTGCTCTTAGTTGATGGGTAACCCCTAATCCCAATGTTGTCCAACTCATTACCCAATATGCCAATTGCACGAGTTCCCTATTTGACTGAATATATTAAACCAACATAACTAAGAGTGAAGTGAGCCACATGTCAGCATCTCCATCACACATACATTATAATATCATATCCCTAGCTACATAGTATGGAACCTAATCATCATGTATCACCCACCAACTAAATGGTTCTTTTTGAGCTAACATTGGTCTATCCTCTCTTGCCAATTGTTCCAAACTCATTTATGAATCTTTAATAGATCACATAAAAGAAGTTGGCATCTAGTGGTACTTGCCTCATGCATTTTGACACTTTTGTGAATCTTCCCTACATCCTCTATGGGTGAAACCCTCCCAGGCCTAACAGGTGCCGTTTCGTACTTAAGGCATATGCTGCCATACTTAAAGGATGGTTTAGTTTATGCCATATGTTTTTGAAGCTCTATCCTTCCATCTCCAGACCATTCAAATGCATTGTTAATACCTTCTATCATACTATCTCTAGTTTAGAAGACTACCCAATGAAGGAAATATAAATATCAACATCTAATCATCTTCTCTATGGAAACTAGTAGTTCATAACTACATAAACATATGTCAAAGGGGAAAACAATAAAATAAACAGTTGCATGTGCTTTAAAATACTTAGATTGCATGTCAAACTCGATTTGGTATATCAAGATATTGTTCAATTCATCTTCTATTTCTACCTTCAATGACAAGGGATTTAAGGCCAATTATATGAATGACTACTCACATCTTAAGCAGAGAGAGTTATTTCATAAGAAGTTTATTGAGGTAACCCAATTTGCAACATAAGAAATGGCCTCCGAGAAGGTGTGGGAAGTGAAAACAAAAGATTGCCAACCTCCTATTACTAGAGGCAAAGTAATGCTAGATCAGAGATGGGGATTATTAATAATGCCTAAGGCGTAACATATACTGTGAGACCATTGCTTGAACAGTGCGCATCAATGGTCAAGATTCAATCTCAACACATGGATGGCCGTCAGGATAATCTGGTCCATTGAATGGGATATTAATCTCTGTCATTGATTTTGCAGTTGGGAGGATTTTTGTCATTGATTTTGCAGTTGGATGAATTAAAATACAGTCCTGCACACTTTTCATTCTTACAAACATTTATTATGCTCCCCTGATTTCACAGACAAGCCGTTCAATCAGTCGGCTCATTGTTCTTGGTCGGGAAATCATTCATGTTCATGGCTGTTTTAACTTTTGATGGTGCGAAGAAACCAGCAAAGTGAATTTCATTCTGGGCAACCAGGTATCTACGGGATGGTCGAAGCTCCGCCATACAATCTCAAATATGTTCTCATGTTGCCAACATAACAAAATAACTAGAGTTTAACACCATTGCCAGGGACGCATTCTCTGTACCTTTGGCCAGCCAAACAAAGTCCGACTGCATTAAACAGTCACAGTTGACCTTCTCTCGGAAGCTCTAATAAGTCATGTACTTTTTTGAGAGGCCGCGAAAAGAATAAATTGCTTCTGGTCTACGAATATTTACCAAATGGGAGCCTAGATAAATATTTGTTGGCAGGTCAGAAGGGAATAACTCTGGATTCGGATCGAAGATACAGTATTGCCTATGACATAGCCTCAGTTCTTGTTTATCTTCACGAGGAATGGGACGAGCACACCATGCATACCGACATCAAGGCCAACAAAGTAATGTTGGAGTCAACATTTAATGCCAAGTTAGGGGATTTTGGTCTGGCCAGGCTGGTGGAGTGCGAACACATGGCCTCCCTTACAACCATGGTGGCAGGGACATTGGGGCATCTGACACCAAAGAGTCTAATGACAGGAAAGTCGAGTCTCGAGTCGAACGTGTTCAACTTTGGAGTAGAGGCTCTAGAAATTGCCTGCAAAAGGCACCCTGTAGACCCCACCCTAAATGAACATAATTGTAGACTGGTGGAATGGATTTGGGATTTGTATGGACAAGGGAAGCTTCTCAATGTGGCGGATGAAATACTGGGATAGAATTTTAATAGGGAAGAAATGATAGGATTGATGTTGGGATTGTGTGTTCTCATACAGACCCTAAAATGAGATTCACGATGAGAGAGGTAACAAAGATTCTGAAATTGGAATCCGAACTGCCTTATGTTCCCCTAGATATGCCAGTTAATAGCCAGTGTCATCCTCTGGATCTCCCTCGTTCTCTATGTCGATGTCGATGATATTGAACTCCTCCACTATCGGCGGAATTTCATTGATCATCATGCTTTCATACTCGCCACAAGCACTTTTCTCCTTTAATGGTTGTTCTCTCTCATTCGGCATTTGGTTGCAAGCCTTATCATTTAACTTGACTTGCACATTACTGCTTCCAGGAATTTGGCTCCAATTGTCATACGATGAATCCCCCGCTTTGCAATGACCTGTTATAGCATGCTTGACAACTGCCAATTCATTACGAGCCTGGCCAACCGAGGATAAGTTGCACGATGAGGGCATGATCTCTGTTCTCTAGGTACAACATAACATATTCTTTAGTCCTCCCTCCAATTTTATACTTTCAATATTCTTGGTCAGGAATTCATTCATGTGCAAGGCTGCTTTAACTTTCAATGGTGCGCGGAAATGATATTTCAAGAACCGACACAATGACGCTGCCAAGAGAGTGGGCCATTATAGAAATTGTTTTGATCCCTGAAGCCCAGACGAAGGAACAGGACAAGCTGGAGGGCATGGTGCACAAAGCCAGAAGTGTGAGGGATTTGGACATTTGCCAGCTTCCATGTCTTCGAGCAGTGTTGAAGAAGACTCTATGAATGCATCCACCTGCTCCAAACTATTGCATCGTTTCAAGTTTCAACCGTGGATCTACTTGAGGTCTTCCAGCTGTTTGGTGAGATGGCATATCCACTTCATGTTGTTACCCTCGTAAGCGTGCCACTTTATTTTGTGTTCTGTTAGTATTTGATATTTTCAATGCACAATATGGTAAAATCTAGTTTGTCTTCATTAAGCTCCATTATAGGTAGAAGCAGGGTGCAACTCGTGGGCAAGGGTAGAAGCATGAGGGGTTCGCACTAATGCAAGCTTCCTTTGCACTACAGGCGGTGTTGAAGGCCTTTGCAATTTGTTTAGCATGGTCTTAGTTAGAACCTTTGATTTTCCCCGTGAATAGCCTAGTTTCAATGACCACCTTTTGTTTTGCGTATTTCCATTTAACTTTGATGGATGTAGATATTTTTGTTCGTTAGCTCTATTTTTTTGCCAATGGCTGAGAGGGTATGGATACTGGTTATGTACCTTAATATTTAAACCTGTCGTTTTATTTCTTGAAACACTTATTTGCTGAAATAAGTTTCTACATAAGGTATTTTTGTCCTAATGGCCTTCTGTCAAACAGATCATGTATGTCCTTGATGCCCCTACATTCATACATATAGAAGCCTCTAATAGATGTTTGATAGATGCCAAGGAAAGCTCAATCGTGGACTTTCATCTTCATCTTCTGCAGACCCTGCACACAGTGTATCACCTTCTCATGAGTCTCCAGAGCTTATCCCTTTTGCAGCACTGATCAAGAGAGTGGTAATAATGGTCTTCCTGTTGTTTATATGTCATTTGTTGTTGGAGGTGAGGATAGATTTTTTTCCATAGAATTTCCATGAAGGAGATCATTATTAATGTTGACCAACTCTTTTTGGGGCCATACAACAAAGAAAGTCTCTCCTTTTTAATTTCCTTGTTGCATAATACCCATTTGTTTTTATGTCATGGAAGTTTGGGGCATTGTCGACTAGGACAACAAGGCATGGTGGCGCAGAAGAGCAGTTCCCAGTTCCTCTATTTCTATGGATATTTAGTTTTGTAAATCAATGTTCTTTCCGGCCAGATGTTGGAGAAGGAATGAAATGGTTGACATATTATCATCAATTTACGGTTGTGTGTTTAAATATTTTAAGGCGGAATGGATATGATGTGTTTCCATGTTTTTTTTTTGACAAATCATAGCTTCAGCTTTCCCATCTGCACGCAATGGTGGATGAGACACAGTGAATGCACTTGCATAGCACCATAACAAGAGACAAGTGGTATTGTGGTAAAAATAGTTGACATCAAATATTAGGTAGCTTTAAAAGTTAAAACTTTACATTTTTCACTTTTGATGTCATGTTTGCAACTTCATTTGTAGCTTTCTTTATATTAACTTTCAAAGTTTGTTTTTACCCCTTCTTTGGCATGTCCATTGTGCCTCCCGGTGAAATTTCTAGTATAATAATTCATTAAGTATTGTGTTTTGCATCCAAGAATATTGTAGATGACTAATTTTGTATGTACCCAACTCAGAAATGTTGATATGAAATCTATGAGCTTTTGTGTAATTCATTATTTTAATATTTATTACATTTCTTAGTTTCTATGGTCGATAACACATGATAGACTTTCTTCTTCAAGCAAGGATGTTTGGAAGGTTCCACCATTCACGAGGAGGAATTTTTTTGTTCTGGTTCTGAAGTTGAGGATAAGTCGAGCTCTCCTGCTGATTTACCACTGTCCTCTTCGATGTAGAGCATGTCCTTGTTCTCTACTCTGAAAGAGGATGGACCTTTGCTTCAAGAAGCTATTGTTGTTTTTCTTTTTGTTATTAGCCCAAGAAAAATCTCTAAAACTCCTTTGGTGCCTTCTTCTTCTCAAGTAAAGAAGTGGCGATGGGGGAAAACTGTACTGGAGAGATTACCTTGGAGGCCATTGAAGATGGCTCCCAACTGGCCTTGAGAGAATTGTTCTCTTACTGAGGAAGGAAAGCCCTCATTGTGTCATCTTGATTGCTCTTTTTACTTAGAGATGAGCAACAATTCTTTTGCATAACTTTGGAATGGTGCTGCTGAAGTTATTGACGGGTTTTCTTTTGCTGCAAAAGACCCTTCCGCTTGGCTCTTGGATGCGAAAGTTTCTCTTTCATCTGTTCGTGATGTTAAGACTGTGTTTGTATATATATTAATTTTGATTGCCAAAGTTTATATGTTGCAAATTATATCTGAATAGAGTTTGCTGGAGGTCGTAAGGCTCCTATACAGCTTTATATTTTGTAGTTCTCTTTGATCTCTAGGATTGGGAGTTATAACTTTTATGGTATCTTTTCTGGTATGGATTCTCTGTTTTCTTTTGCTGTGGAAGCTGTAGTAATAGCTGCTGAAGACAGGTGGATGTTTTGTTGTATGGAAAAGGACAGTTAGCAGTTGTTTGTCAGTGAAATCTGATCTGTTCAGAGTTCTTATGTAAGGTTTTTTCAATATTAGTACATGGGTACGGGGCCCACCAACCCTCTCTTTACAAATCAAAAAAAAGAAAAACACATGATAGACTCGCTTGATATCTATTTGTATTCGATCAAACAATTTTTCTGAGCTGTTGGAAATGAGGATATTTTATTTTTACCCTCCAAAATACTCATAGCAGCTGTCATAGATAAGGCACGGTTTCAAATCTGGATGAGGTTAGGGTATGCACACCTGATTGACCAATGCATAAGATATATGGAAAAACAAACCCCTTTTGGCCTTTCGCAAAGGGGTCTCATAACCAAATCAATGTCTCACTTGGCGGTGACCTAAAATCCACCTTCACCTTACCTTTATAATTTGTCTACAATTTTAATGCTCTTTTGAAATATATTTTACATCCCATGGGTGCCTTCTTAAAAATTTCTCACCTATTTTAAATGGTCGTGTGTTTATCTGTTTATCATATGTTAAGAGGATTTAGAGTCAGGACTAGTGGAGCAAGGCATCGCAAAAGCACATCATAAACATGAAGCTAGCCTCCACAGTAAAAAGCTCTATGGATTTCAAGTTTCAAGGATTAATGCATGGTTTACTGCATTAGTTTACTTTGACATCAGATTGAGTTATATCAGCCAGCAAAGTAGACTTGTGTAATTTTGTGAATCATCATAACTAGCTTGTTATATTTTAGTCATTAAAAAAACCATGTAGTATTTAACAGATGAAACAAATTCTGAATATTTTTGAATTTGCAGTATTATTTTAATTAAAGATTTGAAACAAACTTTTCCAAGCTTAAAATTTATATCAACTGAATTGGTAAATTTTCACCACCATAAAGCACAAGGGCCATTTAGTGAATGAAACAAACTTATTTGATTTGGCATAACAATATATTAAATATTTTGTTGAGGTTGTAACAAATAACTTTACCCAGAACTCATTGCGTTCAGCAATGTCTTAAAGCATGCCCAGGCATACTTTTAAGGAAGCTGCTTTGCTTTAATTAAAGATACCTGCAAACAAGTTCTAATTTAATTCTTTTTCATTTATTTCATCATGGTTACTAGGTTGGTTGGACCTGGCCCAGTTTTACTCCAACCTGAATTTCTTGAGTTGGTTCACCTAGATCAAAAATCAGTCATGTACATCAAAATGTTGGCACCAACTTTACTGCTGGTGATGACAGATAGGATGTAGATAGCATATGCAGATCTTAAATCTTGCAAATGCTTAAGCCCACAAAGGTCAGAGAAGTCCTGATGGGGCTGAAAATTGCATGTATGGCATAGAGTTACTCCAATCATGAGGAAATGGATTGACATGTATGCAATTTTCTTCCCCATTGTTTCAGGGATATATATTAAATTTCAATTGTATTTAGATTTTCCTAATTTATTAGCTTTTAGAACATTTGGGAAACCTCCTCCAACGAATCTGACAAACTTTTGCATATGTTTAAGCCCTCCAACCACATGGGAGTGGATGGACACTGCACATTTGTGTAATTTTCAGCCCCAATAGTTTGATTGCCACTTCGAAAAGAACTGTATCAAATTTGATAATGTTGTTTATGAATTAAGAACAAGGATGAGGATATACTCTTAGTATATTTTTGTGGAAGTTAATTTAATTTAGAGACCTTTCAAACTTTTAACAAGATAACTACACGAGAAGGAACCAGAGTCCCTTGTGCAAGTCTTATCTCGCATTCTCTTAATTTATAGGGCTGTTTTTAAATATACATATAAATCATTCAAATTTTAATAAAAATTGAAGGCATCAAATAATTTTTAAACTAAATAGTTTCTAATCCCATTTTTTTGAAAAATAGCCAATTCAGTCTGGTCTGGTATGTATACTGTCCCTAATTTAGAGGGCTTTGAAACTTTTAACAAGATAACTAAACGAGACTAAACTGCAGAGTCTCTTGGACAGGTCTCAACTCACTGAGATAGTTAGCCGAATATAGTTCTACGAAAGATTTCATCCAAAAATAAAAAAATAACTAATTTATTTGAATGAGACTAAAGCAGGGGCTCCATGGAGGGCGCTACAGCTCCAATTTTTGAAGAGTGGATAATCCCATGAAAAACAAAAATTATGGAAACATGGAAAATTAGAATTTTTTCCTAAAATAAGGAGGGGACAAATTTTTAAATGTAAAGTTTGAGCTGGAGGCAAAAAGAGAGGTGGTAAGTATAAACAATTTTCAATATAAAAATGAACAAATTAGATTTAAATTTTTGTAAATAAAAATATGACAGTTTCAAATATATCTCCTAAAAAAATTGCAGTGTTGATTTAAATTTAAATTTAGACTTTTTAATACAATAGGACCCCTTTCACTACAAATGCTCCAAAAATTACTCTGCTGCACTTGCTAAGAGAATTTAAGAGGACCACTTCCTAAGGCCAGAGTCTCAAGGAGCTGGCTATTGCTCCTATTTTCAATGAGTGGGTGGTTCAATGAAAAATGAAAATTATAGAAACAGGAAATTTAGAATATTTTCGCAACAAGGAGCAAGGAAGTATCAAGTCTTTAGGTGGAAAGTTTGAGCAGGTAGAAAACGGGAAGGGCTGAAAGTTTTGCAAACCTGCTCCTATTTTGTAGGAAGACATTTTGCCAAATGTCAGTTTATAAATGAGCAAATGTGAGTTCAAACTTTTCCTATAAATAGAAAAATAACATTTTAGATATCATCCCCTAAAAGCTGCAGCACACCCTCAAAAGAAATTATATCATGGGATGACTTTTACGGCAAACACTCCTAAAATTACTCTAAAAAAACTTAAAGAAACCTCATTCATTGGGATCACTTATTAAACTCTTGAGCAAGGTTCAATTAAAGCTGATGTAAATCATGGGTGACTTTGGCAGAGTAGATCCGCCCCTTATAGAAGCACTAGTTAGCGGAAGATAGTTGTAGGGAAGATTCTGTGAAAAACAATTAAGAGAAGTAATTTAATTAAATGAGACTAACTACCTAAATTTTCTCAGCGGATGCTGCTGAGAAAATTTAGGAATTTTTTTCATTCGAATGATCTCATGAATTACATAAAAATAAGAATATCTTTATAAAAATTTCGTTGAGAAATTATAAGAATGCGGAGTCAGGAAGCCAACTAGAATGCGGAGTTTACATGCCAAGGTGTCATATGAACAGAAAAAACCCCTAAACTATAGGGAGAAACTTCCAACCCCATCCTCCAAGGGTAAAAATTTCGGAGCTCCTACTTTACAGAGGAATATTCATTTTATTTTTCTGTAGGCGGGTCAAAAACCCTTCAGGGGACTTGTGGCTGCATTTTTTTTTCGCAGCGGAAGCCCGCCCATGTGAGTGAGTCTCGATTAGGCCAGATGCAAGGCTTTGGTAAATTTGACAGCATAGATGTGTATGTCCCTCATAGTGCCGACTGCCACCACTTAGCCCAGATGAACTGTCGCATCGAATAATAAAAACTATAGATTTTATATTCCTCATTTTCTGGAGGAATAGAAAATAACCTGACTCTCTTGTATGGAAGTTATAAGGCGAGGTGCAAGTGCTGGGCGAATTTGATAGCATAGACACGTCTGCGTAAACACGTATGAACACTAAAGCGAGGAAAAATAACTAATTTTTGGAAGCAAATAAAAAGAAAAAGACAACTAATTTCTGACGGCAAATATATTTGTATGGCTCCCTAGTAAGGCGAAAAATACGATGCACAGAAGCAAAACAATAGGTAATCTAGATGCAGAGGAGGATTGGTACCCTTTCGAGGCGTTGCAGAAGAGCCGTTTTGAACTGGCGGACGCCTCGACCGCTGGAGGTGGGGTCATCCTTGTGAGCCTTCTCAAATGCATAGAACCTACCTGTAACATCATCATTAGCATTAGACAAATGAGAGAGAGAGAGGAATTAGGGTTTATAACAATGCTTACAGAGATATGCAACGCGGGGGCATTCGTTCTCGATCTCGTTGGCGACACGAAGGATGGGGGCGATATTAGCTAGAGAGGAGGGAACCACCTCGCTGTCAATTGCATCCGCCATTAGCATGTTCCCTACCGTCTGTGTTCGTGTCAGACGCCTACTCGGCGCCTCGCTCGGGCTCTTCCCCGCCATTCTCTTCTCTTCTGTTACAATTCACGCTAGGATCGTCTTTCCTTGTTCAAAAACACCAACTGCACGATAACAGAAGATGATACACTGGAAGAGTGCATCTTAACACTGAAAAATGAGGAGAGTCTCGTCTTCCCTACTTTGCTGCTTTTTCACAGAGAGAGTGGGGAGTGGAGAGTGGAGTTGAGTGCGGTGAAGTATAATGTTGGATTCTTTTTCCTTTTTGCTTCCAACTTCAAGTAAGGAATTTGTTATCTCGTTTCCTTAACCAAATTAAGGCGCGGCGGGCCCAACGCCATTTAAACACGTCTTCTCCGCAGGTACGGACTCAAATAATTCCTTTGCTCTTCTTTCTCGGCTCTAGAATGGAGATGGTTCGGTTTGTGCATCAATTCAACTTTCTTTCTTCTTTGTTTGATGTGGAACCCATGTTTAGTCATATATCCTTTTTTATCAAAAAGAAGTGTTGCGTCAACATTAGAAGGAAGGTACCAATTTTCATAGGATTTTGGAGAGAACTTCAACCACAAAACAAAAAAAAAAAAAAAAAAAGAATAATGAATAATATTACATGTAAAATTGTTCTACGTGCGGGAGCAACATAAAGACACCCCTCCCTTATCAACATAACAATTGAGCTCTTTTCCACAAGGTATATCACTCAAGGCATAAAGAGACTGGAAAAGGGAAAGGCTCAAGATATAGATGGGCTACAAGTAGAGTATCTCAAATGGGGTGTGAAAGTCCTCACACCACACATCAAACATATTCAATAATATCATTCAGGAAGGCTTCCTATCAAACTGGACTACGATTTGGTATCCCCTTATACAAAAGCGAAAATATAAATAACTCATCAAACTATTGTGTTATCATGGTAAACCCTCTTCTTGGAAAACTATTTGTGAGTATGATAGAGCACAAAATTAGCAATTGCGTTGAAAAGGAGGGGAAAAGCACAAAGGGGCGAGTAGGGTTTAAGCCAAAGCACTCCATTATCGACCATTGCATCACTCTTAGACACTTGATTGAAAAAATATGGGACAATCAAGGTGAAGAAGTTTTTGTTGCTTTGTTGACTTCAAAAATGTGTTGGACACGGTACACTAGAAATAAACTCTAGAGCAAAATGGAGGAACTTGGAGTTCCAGATGAATATAGAGTGGTTGTTCATAGGCTCTATGAGCAAGTCAGGGCCAAAATCAAAATAAGGGAGGGAATGTTTGAAAGTTTTGGGAGCGACATTGGTGTTAAACAAGGATGCCCACTTTCACCCACTTTATTCGGGCTTTACATTGATAAAATAGAGGAGGATAGACAAAATAGACGAGAGGAGGCATTATGTAGACACCGCTTTTTGGTATCGTTCCTCCCCTTCACCCCGTGTTTGCTCTCCTTCTTTAGGCTTACCCATTTGGATCCCCTTTTAAATACATGTTCAATTAATCAATCTTAATTGATTAATTGATCCCCTTTTAAATACCTAAACCTCGTTATCTAAATATTCCAAATTAAGTCATATACTCCAAAATCATCAAAATCATGAACCCCACTCAATCAAATCAAATCCATTATTTCACCTAATCACTCAAATCATGTCCCCCACTCACCTAATCGGGGTTACTCTATCAAATCAAGGTTACTTTGTCAAACTAATAACCCCTAATCTAACCCCATCTCCAAACTATAAATACATGTCTTCCCCCACTCTTTCGAACAAGTTTGAAAGAGGGTGAGAAGTCATAGAAAATCTCTCGATATTATAGCTCCCCACTTTCCATTATATCACCATAATGCCCTTGTGATTCCACGTGTATCACTATATCATCCTAGTGCCTTTTGTGGTTCTCTTGACAAGTCCAACCCCAAAATTGTTGTTTGTTCGTGCGGGTTTGGTTTGCATTGATTAGATAAGTAGCTTTTTCATACATCAAAGGCATTTTCGTGTTCGATTATTTATCAGTTTCTGCATGTTATCTATATATCCTTCATTTATATCATTTTTTCTTATCTAACGGGGGTTAACATCCGTGAAAGGAAGGTAACACTTCTAGACCGACTTCATCGAGCAACCCACGCTGCACACACGCATCTACTATCTAATCTATTTTCTTCTTAGTTACCTCTATTTTGCAGGTTTATCCATGTCGCAACGGATATCAGTCATCTTTAGTGCTCCGTATCCACCATATCGCATTTGAGGTACCTTAAACCCTCCATCATTCAAGGTTGTTTGATTTCTTGGTTATCTAGCTCACTAATCTAGACAGGGACGAAGAAATCTGATCGACATTCGAACACGCCCGATGGGACCGATCCCAAGATCTGGTTAATTTGTTCTTTACTTTACTTGTTTTGTGCATGTGTCGTGAGTATAACGGTTATCTTGTTTCCTAGTTGACATCACTTGGTATATATTTTGTGAATATTTCATTTTTAGGCTCACTTGTTTGCAGGGTTTAGTGTTATCTCCGTCGGTTTGGTGTCATACTTACATTCAGTGGTCTATGTCATCTTGGAGGTAAGTGTTCTTCTTGTTTTCAACCGACTTGGTATTTGGTTGTTTATAGTTAGTATCAAGTTTATTATTAAATAAATAATAATAATTAAGTAAATAAAAAAATGAAAAAACAATTGTCCTAAAACTATCCCCCACCTATCCCCTAATTCCCTTAGCTCGGCCAACTCGGCTGAGCTATTCCACTCACCTATCCCTATCCAATTGACCCACACCCAATGTCCCTCACCCAGTTCCAACTCGGCCACTCCCTCACCTGTCGAGCTCACATCCCGACCCATCTATCCACCATCTCCCTCTACTCCCCGAGCTCTCTCCCAACTCCAACACCTCATGCCATGCCCCCGGCCACTCACCCCACGCATCCTACCTCCCTCTCCCCAGCCAACTCGACTTCCATCCAATCTCCCTCCGTTCCCTTCTTCCCACTTGGTCATCCCACTCCCTGTCACCATTCCCAACTCTATCCACACTTGGTCGAGTCCTCTGTTATCCCGACTTCCCATCTCCAACTCGGCTCTATACTTACACCGACCTTGTCCCAACAACCACGACCCCTCACCTCTCAACACCGACTTGCACAACACCGACCCTCACATACCCCGACTGCCTCATCCCACGTCCCCAACTCTCTACACCCTACTCCCACCAACTACCTCGGTCCACTCAACTACTCGTCTCCCTACCCATGCAGACCCGGCTCAACCATTTACCCGACTCTTTTCCCATTTTGAGTTATCTCCTCACCCTTCTTCCCACTTGGCTACCTCACATCCCGACTTCCCACGTTACACCCATATCCCGCCTCATCTCCATCAAAATTTTCCTAGTCTAAATGGTATTTGAAATGAGTTTCTGCAAATGATACAATCGAACATCTAAATTTGTTTGTTGTTTTCCGACGTTTCTTTATCGGATCTTAGCATCCGGATGAAGGAAAATATGCACAAGTTTGTAATAAACGCGAGAGTAACGGTAATTTTTTTCGCCCATTCGCACACCCAATCCACAACGTCTCGTCCATGGCCACTCTTCCTCACCCTCCCGAGCCATTCATCCTACTTGAGCTCTCTCACTCCACACTCCTACCTCGTTTCTATGCTCCTAGTCATTTGGCCTATTCACCCCACCTCCGCATTTCCTTGGGCCAACATTCTTGATAAACATCCACCCAATGCACTCCACTTCATACTTGGCGATCACATCGAGCCACCAACCCATTTCCTTTCATATTGACCAACCACCCCCATTTCCACTTCAAACCAACCGACCAACCAACCACTTTTCAATCCAACTTAACCGACTAACCTATTTAATTACTCGTTTGACTTTCATAACCGTTTTTTTAATACATTGTTTTTAGTCTTCAATTTTTTTAATTTATTTTTACTATTACGTAAACTTGCATTCATATGATCTTGCACTTATCTCATAATTCGGTCTCAAGTCTATATATTAGTTTACATTATTTATATTGTGCTTATTTGCATTGTTTGTATGAGTCTCGCCCTTTTGTACGCCCTCACCTATATTAGTCTCAATCATTTCATTGGTCAATCGTTTATATTGTGTATATTAATCTTGCATTTATATAGCTTATCTTCTATATAGTTTATCCTGAGTTTATGTTTTGTATCGTTCATCATTTATCGTTCGTCATTTATGTCATAAATCATTTCTTTAGCTTTCATAGTTTTCTCACATTCCAACCAATCATTAATCACTTTCGTTCCCTTACCGCATTTGCTTATATTATTTTCTAGTATATCCTTTAGCTTTAAGTAGCTTGTTTAATATCATTGATTAAGAATGTTGGAATATATTTGTTTTATTAATTAATTTTATTTCAGTACGTAGGAATCTATTTCGATAACAAGCAACGTTTTCTTCTTTTTTCCCAAATTTTCACAACTACGCGCACTAATTACATTTATTTTCTTTTGCAAGTGAAATCTACAAACTCCATGAAGTTGTGACCGCAACATTATGCTATCAAAGATCAATTGTTGAAACCCACAAACACACTACAAGTCTCATTTCACTGACCCCATCCGCAATTGTGAAGCAATTTTAGGGTACATAGATGTTCTGGTCATAATCATCGCTTTCAAACACGTCATTATCACATGCAAAATCAAACAATCGGGAAAGTGTTCTCTAGGTATTCCTCGTTTTCCCTATTTTATCCTTTCTGCATTGTAATTTCCCTTTCCTGTGTGATTTTCTGCATCAAACTTCACATTTGGGATTTGGACTAAAAAGAACCTGTGCATCCTGCTTGCTCACATAGTTTAAATAGGGGTTTAACCTTCTACATCTCACATTATCACACATAACCTAGACTCACGAACAAAATCAACACATCAAAACATCTCCTTACCTAGTTTACTATTTGGGATTTCATCACCCAACAGGAAGTCGCTTGAGACTATCCCTAGCCAAAACTACCGGAAACCAACCTTAGACTGTCATTCCTTAGGTGCCTTCATTATCCACTTTTCTTTTCTTTTCACATCTTCTAATTAATCATGATGATAAGAAACTTGTTGCTTGATTTGTTTGTTAATAAATTACATAAACAAATGTTCGTCTATTTCATGCCTATTGTCATTGTCAAAACAAAACAACAATCTGCTCCATCTAATGACATACATTCCTTTAATGATCTCTCCCAACAAGATTCCACACTTGAAACCACACCTTTGGTTACCCAACCCCTTGTCTCCATGGTCTCACTTCATGAGGACCATGTCATCCAAAATCATCCCTATCTTGAAACGAATCCTCCTAATCTTTCTAGACCAACTACACCCCCATCTTCCGCTCCTTTAGAAACTCTTGGACAACCTTCTAATCCCATTTATGACTTCATACTTCATAAATATCCCACAATTTCTCAATCTTATCAGTCTACTTATTTAGTGGATCTTATTCCACCCACGTCCATTTTTGTCAACTCTAGTACATCCATTGCTAGTAACATGCCTATCCAACCATCTCAACCCCTTCACACTTACGTTCTTACCCACCATATGCTCCAACCATCTCAATATCGTAACACTCATATCCTCACTTATCATTTACCACAACACCCTACCCAAACTCAATAATCACATCACGTCCCTATTTCTCAACATCAACGTATACAAAGAATTTACGTAATTTCAACCCATGACATATGTTGATCTTTATCAAACAATTCCCTAAATGCCCACACATCTGCAAATTAATCAACCGTCTTATCAAATGATTCTGCAAACATCCCACCCAAAAACTTATCAACCGCCTTATCAAGATACATTCCATGCCACACAACCAATCCAATCCCAACCTAACATCACATCAAACGATCATGTTCATGCCTTAATGAATAGACTCGACTATCAGAGAAGCGCTACCTTGGCACCCAAGGTTACTTTATCCTATGAACAAATTTGTAACGAACCAATTCATCCGTTAGTTCCTATCAAACCTTACCCTCCTCATTGGGAGCTTCCCAAGTTCATTAAGCTCAACAACAAAGAAGATCCCCAACAACATTTTCACATGTTTAAACATGCATGTTATCTTATTGCACATGATCAAGACCTAATGTTTCACACTTTCCCCATGTCCTTGGTCGGTCCCGCATTAGACTGGTACAATAGTATACCTCAATACTCAATATTTTCCTTCACCCAACTTGCGCAGTTATTCTTAGAACACTTTTCAATCAATATTGCGCACAAAATCACTATCATTGACCTATACGCCATCCGATAGTTTAATGACGAATCCATCACAAACTTTGTCACACGATGGCGTGGCGTTATAAACCAACTATCCTTCTCTCTTCCACAAACCGAACTCATCGAGATCTTCTCGCATTCATGTGCGAAGCATATATCATCTACCTTGCAAATCCAATCATTCCAAACCTTTGATGAAGCCTTTACCATGGCTTGTAAACTCAAAACCCGTGCCATTGAGCAAGCTCATCTTAAACTTAGATCGACCAAATCTAAAATCGAATCATCCACACAAAATGACACATTTAAGGGTGTGGCCAATGTCATGGTATTTAAGTCCTCATCCACGCTTACATCTAGCATGCGGCCTCAACAACAAGCCCCTATCTACCGTCTCTAACTATACCCCTTGGGGAATCCGATAGTTCTATATTTGACAACTTGATGGCGGTACACTCCGTCCAACTTCCTCCCATACAACCCATGGATGACTCACGACCCAAGCCTATTTGGTATCACGACCCAAGCCTATTTGGTATCACGAAGCCCACTATTGTAAATATCATCAAGTCAAAGGTCACGACATTGAGAAATTTTGTTCCTTCAAAGATCGTATCCAACAACTTATAAATCAGGGGATATCCAAATGGATAGCTCCACCACTTCACCTAGCCAACCCCTCGACAAAATTACGCAACCTTTTCCTAATCAACCACCAACAAATCAAGCCACCCCTTTTACATCTCAATTGTCAAATGCTTACACCGTTAACACCGTCAATCAAGATCTCATCTCATCACCGAAACCACATGTTCCCACCTCAAACATTATTCCCACTCCTTATTCAGAACCTATTGTATCCATAACTATCACACCTATATCAACTTTTGCTACTTGTCCTATACCTATAATTGTTCCTACCCTTGCCACATCCACATCAACTTTGACTATACCATCTACTTCATCGGCTTCAATCATGCCCCAATCTATCCAATTATATTCACCTTTAGCACCTATTTCGACCCCATTGATATACACACTTATCTCTACATTTCTCACATTTGTTCCTTCACCCACATCTCCATCAAACAAACCTATACTTACATCCACACCTACAACATCAACCCCATTCACAAACATATCATTCTTACCCCTCAAAACATTTATGAAACAACCATTCCCACCTACTTCTACACCCGATATTGCTCCTACACCTACTTCATTACCTATCACATCTACTCCATTAGTTACCACATCCACTTCATTGGGTTTGACTACCTTACCTACATCCATTCCACCTTTACCCATTATACCATCCTTAGAGTCAATCCTAGTTCCTCATTCCTCACTTTTTTTTCGTACCAACCACATCAACTAACTTTACCACATCCACATCGACTTCAACTATACATACCACTTCATCCACATCTATCATGCTCCAACCTATCATATTCAACACCTTAACCACATCTACATCAAACATACCCATAACCACATCACTTACATCTCCAAATATCCCAATTATGCCCACCTCCCTATCAATCCCAACTACCCCTATATCTGTCATATCAACAAATCCACTTAACCCTACCTTGACAATCTTCATCACCTATACCTATATCCTTGGCCATGGCCACATCACCCAATTTATCCCAATACTCTTTACTTAATCCTTTTATCACACCGATCATATCCTTTCAATTACAACTCTATCGATGATACCCCTTGAAAAATTTATAGAACAAACACCTCCACCTGAGACAAATACAAGGGAGATTTGTTCTCCCTCTACAAAATCAACTATTTCCACATTGACCAAACCAAAACCTACACAATCCAAATCTCACATAGACCTTATTAATCGCATCATACAAACACCTCTTTCTCCATCAATATCCACCCCTACATATAATATTTAGATCCTTCAGTTGAGGTTATTATCATCCCCCCAAGGGTAAATCTTCTCGATCAATATCTAAGGCTCATGGTAAACATTCCTAAAGTCTCATGCGCATCCTCATAATAAGTCAGTCTTCCCTCTTTTCAGCAATCCAATGTTACAACATCTATTTTAAGGTCAGTCCCTTTATCTAATACACCTCGTAACAATAAATCCCAATCAAAACAATTTAACCCTCCTCTCAAAATTGATTCATATTTTAAGACATCTAATTCACCCATCCAATCTATGTCCACTTCTTCCACTAACTCCAAGCCAAAATATTATATCAAAACCCACAAGAGTTACCTTCCCCATGACACTTCGATTGGGTCCTACACAGACGTCATTCGACATTTAATTTGAATACCTCCCATCACACTTCCTCCCAATAAAAGCTTTTAATCCCCATAGTCCAAATCCGTCGTGGTTCAATCCCAATTGCATTTGCGTTTGTCATCGTACCCCGGGCCATGACATTGAACATTGTAAGGCCTTTTGGATAATCGTCCATAACCTTATTGAGAAAGACGATTTCCTCATTCAGGGGGAACATCCTTCTCCATCTACATCTAATCCAATTTGTATCCCATCCATCGGGTTTCCCACGATTCCTCCATCCACATCATCCCTTAACATCTCTCTTACACATGACATTCCTCCTAATGGAAGGTCCTTCATTGTTCATCAATATTGCTTATCTTGCAATCACCCTTGTGGTTTCCAACCATTTATCCAATCCAAATCCAAAACAATCCTATCTAAACTCCTTCGACATCCACTAACTCATCCATCTAATATAATCTCCATTGCTAGGGGGACATCCCCCTCATCCTTGGCATCCCTTCCACATCAATTCATCTCTTATTCGTCCATAAAACTCCTTGATGCCCACTTTTGTGGCCATATTCATCTCTCCCTTGAGGGACCATGTTTTTCATTTTAAGTCCACTGTTGTGGCCATATGTGTCCCTTCCTTTGGGGCACCATATTTATTTTGCTTCCTCATTTTTTTGAGATCTTGCACATATTTTACCTTATCTGATTTCATCCAATCTATCCTCTCATCCTAAGTCCACTATCGTGGCCATATTTCTCCCTTCCTCGGGGGACCATTTCTCCTAATCCTAAGCCCACCTTTGTGGCCATTTATTCACCTCATTAGGGGGTGCATATTTTATTCGCTTCCTCAAGGATAGCGTATAATTTTTATCTTCGCTCATCTATATCATTGTATCATATCATATTATATCATATCCTATCTTCCTCCCCTAAGACTTTATCCTATCTTTCGATCACACTCTAGTATGGGTCTAGGGTCTATCGTTTGGCTTCCCTTGATGGTAAACCAAAGACAAGAACCTCTTAATGCATTGCACTTGTAACCATTGATATTATCAACATATCTACTAATGAGAACTTAGTTATATCCTTAGATCATTCATCCATCATGAACCTCTTCCATCTATCATTGTAATGATATGGAACTATGTGTTCTACCATCACTTTCTAGACATGACCTTAAATATGGGCACCACGACTCTTTCCATAGCATTTTCCTTATGGATAGGTTCTCCCTTTTTGGTGAGAACTCTACGATCATTACATCCATCATCCTCCTATCTACCTATTGAAACCACACAAAAGGTCCAGGGGTGTCACTTGTATGATCATCGTCCCCTCCTAAGTGGTCTACCTAGCTATACCCATCTCTACCCCATCAAAAATGAACAAAAAGAAAAGAAAGTACAAATTATGGATGCTCCTGTCTCATGCTATCTTATCCAAAAACAAATTGATCCATCAAAGGACAATTGTTCATAAAAATCATATAATAAGTATAGATTGCTCCCCCGAAGGACAACTATCATGCATATCTTATCCTGTCATCTAAAAACAAAAGTCAAAAATCCCAAAGCAAAAGCAAAAAGTAGACCATACCCTCGAAGGATGGATACTCTCTTATCATGGCATAGTAAAGGCTTCATGCATTGATCAACCTTATATATATCATAGCATCATAAGAAATCTTCTCGCATCGATCATCCTTCTCATACATTGCAGACTTCCCGCATTGATTAGTTTACATCTTCACCCTTCCCAGAGCTGGAGCATAATCCTAGGAACAACCACCAGCATGGAGAACCCTCTTCCCCATACACGTTACATCTCAAATCCCTTTGTCATGTTGCCATTAGGTTTATGAGCATATTTCCCTCATGGTCTTTTGGTATAACTAATTATCGTTGGTTATGTATTAACACATGTTGTTGGCTACAATTGCAATGCCTTGAGTGGCACCCTTTCTTATTTACCTCCAATATGGATCGAGACACAGTTTCCATGTATGCTCCTTACTATGATTATGTGTCTTTTTCTCGTCATGGTCACCATGTAATTGATCCATTCATCCTCGCTCCTCATTTCTACTCATCCATGTTACCCTTCTCGTCATTCATGGCCCCTTTCACTACTTTGTGTTCTTCCATTTCACTTGTTCGCTTTCAGCTTCACAATCTTCCTTAATCATCCATACAGATCAAGGAATCTTAGTTGAGGTATATCTTCTTGCTTAGATCCTCCCACTATAGAAACTCCACCATCTCTTCTCTCATCGACAACAATCACCACCACACACATCTTTTTGCTTCGCCTCTTCCACTTATCATTTCTACGTCATCACTCCCACCACATGGGAATCCCAATTAAGGATTTCCCTTACACTCTCCATCTACACTACATATATTCCTTGATCCATTCATGTCACACTCCTTTGTTTCCTTGTTATCACCTCCTTTCACCTCTTGTTCCATTTTGGCATACACCACTCACTCTTTTCTCATTCTTCCTAGTATCCATCTTCTACTTGGTAATCTTACTTACACATGCTCATAATATGGAAAATTCACTTGAGGGTTCTCCTTCAGTCCATCTTGTCATGCCATCTCCCCACCAACTCCATCAATCACTTACTTCTTCCCATCATTCTTCTTCTTCGGTTTGGTGATCTTACTTAACCACTCATGTGGCATGGCGATCTTACTTAAGAGTCCCTCTTAAGGATGATCTATCATCTTGCACTCCCTCATCACTCCACATTCTCACCGTCCAAATTTTCTCATCATTCCCCATCATCACATCATGTCGCCGCCTCTTCCATTCTTGCAAGTACTACCTCTTTTTTCCCACTTTTCATCTCCATCATCCCTCGTTTGGTAATCTTACTTAACCTCTTTCACGCATGAAAGTCTCACTTAAGAGTCCTCCTTAAATTAAACTCACCATTCTCGGAATTCTCCCTTCCCTCATTCTTCATTACCTCTTTGTTGATATGTTGGCTTGAAAACGTCCAAAAAGTCGTAATCTTCCCCCCATTTCTATGAATCACAGTTTGTTCTACTTTCTTCTTCTAGTATTTTCTTGTCAATGAAACATCTTCTTTAGGAAAAATCTCTTTAATACTATTCACCCCCTTGCATGGGGCATATTACCTCACCATCCATATTCCAACTTACCTTTTCAGCCACTCTTCGTGTCTTGTGTTGGGACACCTTTGTTTTCATCCTCATCCTTGTGGACACATAAGTTTTCACTCGATTCCTTGCATACGAAGGATTTCACATACCTTTCGCATTTAGTTGTGCATACTTTGATGTTTTCCTATGACCCATTGGTCATTGCGGTTTACATTCATACTGCAGTGGTATTCACCCACTCACTAGTCCATGGAACATTGTCACCGTCTCCATTGAGACCACAATTGTCCTCTACCGATGTGATATTGGAGTCACCGCCATATTTTCATTATTATTGTGATCCTTTTTACCTGGGGCATCTTGCCTTGGTTATGCATTTCATCCATCTTTTCATCACCCACCTAATCTTTACCATCTATCTCTTTCAAAATCATGATTGACTTCCTTTATGTTATCAATCCCAAGTTTGAGGGGGAACACTCAATCAATAATATTTTCATCATTTTTGTCTCATGGCTTACCGAGCGTAAACCGCTCATGAAAAAGGGGCAAATATAGGCACCAATCTTTGGTATCATTCATCCCCTTCACCTCGTGTTTGCTCTCATTCTTTAAGTTTACCCATTCGAATTCATTTTCCCCCTCAATTTGAATAAATCCCATTTCCCACCTAAAATACATGTTTAATTAATAAATCTTAATTGATTAATTGATCCCCTTTTAAATACCTAAACCTCATTATCCAAATATTCCAAAGTAAGTCATATACTCCAAAATCATCAAAATCATGAACCCCACTCAATCATATCAAATCCATTATTTCATCTAATCACTCAAATCATGGCCCCCAACTCACTTAATCGGGGTTACTTTGGAAACCCGGGTTTCCTAATAACCCCTAATCTAACCCCATCTCCAAGCTATAAATATAGGCCTTCCCCCTCTTTCGAACAAGTTTGAAAGAAGGTGAGGAGTCATAACAAATCTATGATATTCTAACTCTTCACTTTCCATCATATCACCATAAGGCCCTATATTATTCCAAAATTAAAAAAAAAAATCCTTGTGTTATATATAATATTAGCAAGCTCTCCTTAGATTTTCAAGTGATTTGGGCAAGTATCCCGAGAGTTATTGATTTAATTCAATTCGTTGCACTAGATGTTAAAAAATATGAAAAAATCAGTATTTTATTTGGCTGCAAATTTCTATATTTTGTGCATTATTTTGTGGTATCCCCGAAGGGATATTTCAATAAGCGGTGAAGGAAATTCCCCACTACCTATACATATGTATTGATTTGCACGAGTGTTGGGATCATCATCATTGTATTATGGGTTCTTACAGAGTTATGTTGCTGGTATGATTTTGCGCGAATGGCTTTGTGATGGTAATTGTAATGTATTCAACTACTGTGTTTTGATGGATTAATGGATCATTGTGGATGGTTACTAGTTATTGATATATTTGTTATTGGTTCTTGTATGGTAAATTTGATCTTGATCCTTGTTTGATTCATTATGCACTATGGTTGTGATCTAGTTCTTGTTATGTTTTACCTTTAATTACTTGTTATGGATATGGAATACTTGTGTGATCATGCTAACACCTTGACAAAGTTGGTATAAAAAGAGGGACCTGGTACCTTTGCACGCTTTGGGTGAGTGCTCAAATCTTTCGAGTAATGTGTCATTATGTATAGGGTTTGAGTAAGAAAAAGCAGGACTACATTTTGTTTTCGTTGTTGGGACCTCTTTTCAAGTTGTTGCAAGGATGTTACATGATGAAGACGTATCGGTTGACTTTGGATAACATTGAGAGTTGGTTTGTGGATTTAGAAGACTAGTTTTCTCACAGATACAATATTGGACCTAATTTTGACGCTTGAAGAACATCTATATCATAAACTCTATGAGATGTTCATTTGCTTATTTCCTATAGAGTTGTATGAGTGGTTGATAGCTTATGCATCAAAGTGAAATTAGAGGTATAGACTAATTATTTGGACACAAGAAGATTACTGTGCTCGTATGATGCTAATGTGACTTGGACGTGCATTGTAGATCATTGGTGGAGTGGTTTTTTGAACAATTACACATTCGAGTACGTTGTTTCTACTTATTCATGTCCAGAGGTTGTTTAGTTCTAGTTCTTGCACGAACCTAAAGGATCTTATTTGCATGTTATCCCTTTAGCAATTAATATCTTGATTGTAACTCTGGATTTGTAAGAGCCACCTATGGCTAGCTGAACCCCACCGCATACAGGGGGAGGAGTAGGTGTGGTGAAAGATGGAGGACGTTGCGGCGAAAGGCACATAGAAGAAAGGTGGCTTAAGTATAATGAGGCGCGAGAGAGGGAATTGATGAAGAAACGTGACATCGAGGAGTATGTGGAGTTGCAGAGGATGATGTCTCTTGAAGGATTTGAGGCTCACGTAAAATCCATAGAGCCAGAGCATCAAGCTCTCCCCCACTTAGGAAAGTGCAGTAGAGAATCCTCTGCAGCTTCTGATGAGAGCACGTTTGATGAAGAAATATTAAGGACCATGGGTGCACATCTGATCCCACCTAACAACCTTGCCCTTGCGCTTGGTGTTCTAGTTCTTGAAATAGTTGTTGAGAATTAGGCTAGTGTTGGTGATATAGTAGTGACAGTAGATTTCATTTATCATAGAATACAAAATTTCGTAGACAACAAATTCATCTATGGTTGCGCATACATCTTCTTTGTTTGGTGGTCTGATTGGTGGTATATATTCTAGCACATCATCAAGACAGAGTGTGGACACTCGAACATTGGTAATACATCTGCAAGTAGCATGAATTCGTAGATCGTGGGAGTTCAATTTAGTACAACAGTTGGAATGCAGAGTAGCTAATCTTCTGGTTTGGTGCCCGCTACAGGAGGTGGATCAGGAGGTTCAAGATCTAGTGGATCTAGTGGTTCTGGAGGTGGAGGAAACACTGGGGGTAATATAAGTTTTGGGTATGGTGGGCATGGTCTCGTACTAGCCACAACAAGTCTATTATGAGATGTCTCTTCACCTATCGTAGTACGAGAGGTATTGAGAATGTAGCGAAACATGTGCATATGTGTGAGATACTATGGTGCACTAAGGGGATTACAACACCTGAGCATAAGGCAAGTCATTTTTCTACTACTTTGCAAGGGCACATATAGTTGGTATAGGAAGTATGATCTGAACTAGATTGTTGTACACTATAACGTGTTGCGTGATGTTTTCTTGGCTAAGTTTTTATACTTGAGTTTGAATGAAAAGCATCAAAGACACTGTGAAAGGGATTAAGTAGGGCATTACTAAGAGCGTAAGGGAGTATAATGCATGTTTTAAAAAAATTCTATCAAAGTTGTCTTATGATATTCACCCTATCTAGCATGCATAATGGTTTGTTGGCATTTTGATCACACCCTTCAAAAAGGTGCTCTCGCATAAGACATTTACATATCCGCGCAAGGATTTGGAGGTAGCTACGTGCCGAGGTAGTTGGGAGTGTAGACACTAGAGTTAGCCCATTCTTGAGGCAGAAATTGCATAAATGACAAAACAGTTGGACAAACTATCGGTCAATTCAGCCCATGAGATGTGCAACAGGATATGGTGTACAAATTACAAGGTGGAAGGAAATACTAAGGATAGATTCCTTGTAAATCGGTGTGTGACATTTTGGGGATTATGAGATTTGTCACTTGGATCATGATTCAAGTCGGTACCTTTGTTGCAGTGCACGATAAGGAAGAGTGTGTCTTGTTCTTAATATTTACAAGTCCCACACTCATGATACACAAAATTGTAGATTGATTGATCATATTCATGACGTTATTGAGACAGTTTATGTTAGCTCGGTGTTGCAAACGGTTCTAAGGAGTAAGGTGAACATCATAATCATAACCATAATGAAGGGCACTCTGATGGAGGTGGTAGAGGAAGAGGTTATTGAGGTAAATACAAAGGTCGTGGTCATGGTGGAGGTAGAAGTGATTTTCCACAATGAACTTATTAAACATACGGATCCCTTGATCATTATAGGAATGAATGCCCTCAGAACGTAGTTTTCTCATGGTGCGGAAAACACTATAAGTTTGAAGAATGCCCTAATTTATATGAGCATATGAGTAAGCAACACAAGAAGGATAAGGGCATGGGGATGATAAAGCTACACTATATTCGGAAGATCGGTGGAGTTCAAAGTTAGTTCTTGATTATGAGGTAATACCCGTGTTGGTGACTACACAAGCCGAGGTTGTGCACACTCATGAGACCCCAAATCGAAAACTATTATTACAAAATAGGAAGTATTGTATACAAAATGTCCGGACCCTACCCATCAAAAGGAAGTCTATCAGGAGACTATGGAGGTTATTAGAAACTTGTAGGGTGAGATATAATGCTTGAAGGAGTAGTCGTGGAAGTTGGAGCAGGAGAAGGCATTTAAGTTACCTCGGAAAGATGTTGATGATTTAAAGGAGGTTTGTGAGATATCAAGCGCCAAGAAAACATCATTCCTTTGTTAAGGGAATGGTTGAGAGAGAAGATACCGCGTGTTGGATCTGAGTGCGAAAGATAAATATTACATGTGAATTTACCTCCTCACAGTCTTGAGTATGATAAAGAGAGCACTTTGAATGCAGTTGTTGATGGGTGGTGGTTGAGTAACAAACTGATTGACATGGGTGCAAAATTAAATTTACTCACTTTGGATGTGTGGAATCAGATGGGAGACCACCATTACAACCATCTTCAAATGTGCTATATATGGCAAACATGACTAAAGCCACGCCCATTGGAGTATTGAAGGATGCCACTATTACTATATAAGGGGCCAAGTTTATGGGGAATTTGAGGTCTTAGCACTTGTAGAAGTAGATAGTTTCCCACTTTGCAGGGTGCCCTTGGTGTTACACAAATAATGTTGATCTACGCTTTAATAAAGGTTATATCAGTTTTGAGAACAAGGAAGAGCATGTCATTATTCCTTTGACAAATGGAAAAATTGCACCGTATGTAGAACCCTTGAGTGAAGAGGATTTAAATAGGATATATGTGCATACGATTAGCGATCCAAGTGCTTACAATGGGATGATGCTTAGTCTATGAGTGATACAACTAATGTTTCCTATGATAACTGGGTGCATGGAACGTATGAAATGGTGGGGTGAGAGATCAAGAACATAGTTACTCGCGTAATCAAGCCGCGCATGGTTAGGCACTTGGGCAATAACCAGGTACCTCGGTATACTGGTGAAGGAAATCCTAATGTATTTCTCGCCATGGAAGACCAAGAAAAGAGAAGAAATATGATATTTTATACCCTATGCGAGACAACAACGCGTTGGTGGAATACACACAGAGATAACCTTTTAGAGTGGCAAGAAGTGAGAATCACCTTCTCTACTAGGTTTCTTAGGAACAATGTACCTTCATAGATTTATGAATACCATGGGAAGGATTATGCTTTGTATCACATTTAGAAGTGTGAGAGACTCTGACGAAGGGGCAGAAGGCCTTTTCGTCATCACCCTGGGTACATAAGTTCTACGCAACTCTAAGAAGTTATGCATGCACATGGTATGTTCATGCAAAATTAATAAGAGAAACAATTAATTGGCAGGAGATGACCTCACATATGATTAAGACCTTTGATTATTTTTCTACTAAACCTCCGGTGAATGAAGCATTATAGATTAAAAAATGCCTTATGATGGCGGATAGTTCAAAGGCTGAGGAACTCCTGTTAGATATGTTTGGGGAGTTTGATTTGGAGGTGTGCTTTGACGAAGAAGAGACATATGAAGTGTAACTTGGGCGCACCCTACTGGAAAAAGAGAAGGGTAAGCTAGTTTATATGATTAATGATGAAGAAGTAGAGAATCTAGATATTGACCATAGTGTAGGTATACACGAGGTTTTAGATAGTGCTAATGAGAAGGCGTGCACTTACCATGAGCCTATGAAAATGAAGAAGGTCAACATTGGGACAGATACAAAACCTAAAGAGGCAATTATTAGTGACTATTGGTCCGAATAAGAGGTAGCGAAGAGTATTGAGCTACTTTGCATGAATTTTAGGACTTATTCCTACGAGGCTATCACAAGTTGAAGGGGGTGCATCCTCTTTGGGCGAGATAAGGACTAAGTTAAAGGAAGGTGTGCACCCAGGTAGGAAGAGGCCTTACACGATCACGAGGGATGATGTGCACATCAATGGACATGTGAAAAGTAGCACAAAGAGATCTCAAGAGGAGTGAGCATTAACCGAATGTGCATGTAAGGATTCAAAACACGGGTAGAACTTGGTTACAATGCACAAACTCTCTCTCAATCTCATAGATCTAAAGGTGTGTACATATAGGAGGTCTTTGAGTAACCCCAAATGATGTAATCATGATAACTTGAGTGGAGAGGAAGAGTTACATTCCTAGAATAGAAGTTTAACTCCCAATGATGCATATGATGTACTTGACGCATAAGAGAATCTTATAATGACCCCTAAATTACACGTGGACCTATGATCTTAGCATCCCAAATGCTTTATCCAAGTTCCTTGTGCTTTGTTTTATCCCTTGCCCCCCTTTTCTTGGATTTTTGACCTTTAGTAATGAAACCACCGCCCTGCCAAGGCGGCGGTCTCGTGATCGCCGCCCTGACAGGGCAGTGGTCCTATAACCGCCACCGTGCTCTTAGCGGTCCTTCACGTGTTTTCCAACACGTTCCTTTGATCGCGACTTGCGTGAATTTTCAACATTTACCAGCTTTTCTCAACTGCCTTATCTTGTATTTATGTTTTTGGTTCCCTATAATAGTGTTTCTCCATTGTTTAATGGTAAAAGAGTTCCATTCCAAGTTACCCTTTGGTGAATGGGAATTCTATAAATAGCTAGTTTGTTTTCAAACAAATGGCCCCTCACCTTCTCAATTCTATTGTTTAGTCTTTCAATTTCTTGTTTAGAATTCATTTGGTTTCATGTTTTGCATCCATGCTAGTTTTCTTCTACTATTTAGAGGCCACGTGATCTTCTTGTTTCAGTTTCGTTGTTGTTTCATACAATCAGTTAGAGTAAGGTAGTTTTATTTCAATTTGGAATCCATTAGAGTTGCAGGTCGTGTTCTTCACAGGAGGTAGTGTCTAGAATCTCTCAATACACTTGTGTTATATTCCCGCAATAGATCCCGCTAGGAATTGCATAAGCCAAGCTCTATCACTTGCGCTATCCCTCTCCTACTCGCATTGTATTCAGTCTATACCCAAAGTTGCCATTGTTCGAACACCTTCTTCTGTTGATGCTAGCATATACACACTTTTTGGATTCACGTGAACACGAAGGAATGAGGAGATCACACTAAGGGGACAAAATCACACATGATTGGATTTGCCACTGTTTCTACAAATGCCAGGTTTGAGTTGTCAAAAGTTCTAGTTAAAACATATCAAATAGAGTAGTGAATTATTTCATTTCAGTTAAATTCACTTTCGATATTACCAGGAAGGCTGTGGGGATTGATAGTTTATGAGAAACTATGATTCATTCCTCACTTCTGAGGTAGGATCGAGAGTCTTTCAATTTAAGTTAATCAGTTATCTAGCTATTTAGGTTAAAATCACAACTACATAGCAAGTAGCTATACTAGGCTACCTTGCTTGTTTTAATTTTGTTATTAGACTAGTTGTCATTTTCTGAATATATTAAATAGTTGTTCTTTTAATTCTGTTAAATATTCTATCAAAAATACAAAAATAGAGGAATGTATGTATGCTATAAATATATCTTGCATAATCAGTTTACTTTGCTTTAGTTAGAATTGTATCATCTTTTACATGACAATCACGGACCTAGAGAGCCCAGGGAATACATTTTTGAGCCAATCGTGCCTCAACCAAATCTTCCCATGGCACTAGCCAACATAGACCAAAATCTCAGAATTCAGGTCTTCCGAACAACATCAGACCTACAAGAAGTTAGCACACAACTGAGAGGATTAAACATAGAAGATGACAAAGCACACAAGTTCTTGTCAAATCAGCCAAATTATAGACTACCTTGATAGATATCCGTATGACTGTAGAAGGACTTGAAAGAGAGAAAACATTCGGTTGTGACCCACTAGTCCCACAACCTGATGTGGGAGATATCCTCATTGACATAAACACTAGCTTACGAATTCAAGTTGCCAGAACACCTGTAAGGTATTCTGAGAAAATTACACAACTCCTAGTTCTGAACATAGAGGCCGAAAAGGCATACGACTACTGGATACTTGGAATTAGGGATTGAATCTTCATATGACCATAGGAGGTCCACAACAACCACGAACTTATGGTTGTGATCCACAGGTCCCACAACCCAACGGGCCTACAAATCAATCGACGTTGATGTTGGTTTGCGAACATTAGTGTTTAGATCTTCACCACTCCCACCAGATATCATAGCACAATTTTCTCGTATTAAACATAGAAGCCAATCAATCCAATATTTTCTAGGCTAGACTAGAAAACCACCCATAGCTAACCACAAAATCCACTAAAATGACCTACCACTACTTTCATGACCTTGTCTGGAGATATATACGAAGCTCCCACAGGTCACTTCCCACGTATCCAACAACCAAGAAATAGGATCTCGACAGAGCTCGACATCGATTGAGCCTCCGAGCAGCCATTATATCCGAAACAAGCCATTACACCAATCCAGGTTAGGAGGGCCTTCTTCACCTTAGATTCACATATTCCATTATTGCATGTTGAGGATTTAAGATTACCCGATTAGCTTATACATATCCATTCACATTCAACATTCACCGGCTATCTCGACACGACCTCGAGAAGTCGGGTATGAGGAAAGGGTACTTGTAGATTCCCATGCTCGCTTGTCACTTTTCCATCGTACAAAATTGGTGAACCCGACGTGAAACAAACTAATATCCCTCTTCTTTTTCATTTCTTCCATCCACCTTCGCTCTTTCCCATTATTCTGTGGGTATTCATATACCCCCGAATATGTCGAGATATGATGCATATGGCAGACCTCTCTCAGGTCTCAAGTAAACTATAGTCAAACAAATAGACAACCATCACCCTCACTTTCTGCATGGCTGATAACTATTCAAGTAATTACTTGTCATCTCAAACTCCCCCTCACAGAACCAGTTCTAGTTCTTCATTCAAATTGAGGAGTTTGATCAGTTTCCACAAACACAACAACCAGAGCCATCAGGCTCTAACAATATGATGTTTACTTGGAGAATCCACTTCATCTCCTCGGGTCTTGTTCAGACCACAGATCAGTAGACAATCAGACCCACTCCCCTTTTTGGATGAGGAATACTTAGCACGTTATGCTAAAAGTGAACAACATTTCCAAAACATGTACCCACCTATAGGGAGTTTACAAACACAATCTGATACCCTATTCCAAGAAAACACCCCCATTCCTCCACCTATGGGAAATACACTCGGTGAAGCTTGGTAGGGTAACGACCAATTCATAGCAGGGTATCATACCCCCTTACAACCTCAAGCCATACAATAAACACCCTTAAGGAAAAGCACTGCGTCTTCACCGATGGAGGTCATTTCAGCCTTAACTGAGAAGGTTAGAGGGCTAGAACTTGCTCAAGCAAACCAAAATTCATATTTTGGACAAGCGGGAATCCCCAACCCTCTGTATCACCCTAGTCAAGTTGACCTCCTTACAGGAATAAGCACGTTAGGCATGCCTCCTCAAAATCCTTATAATTATCCACAACAAATGCCAACTAGGACAACATTTTCAAACGCCGCTCCAGTTGAAAACATGACACCTCCCGCTTGGCACCAAACAACCCATACCAGAACAATGCTCCTCCTTATTTAAACATCTATTCAAAATCACCACAAGGAGACATGTTCTCTTCTCCCGGGATGTTCATTCAACCACAGGATTCCCTTATATCCCTACAAATGCATATGCTATGCCATATCAACAACCCATTCCACCTCAACCCCCTCAGCAAGCCCCATCGATGGTTGAGGCCTACGTAGTAGGGACTTATTCGAATATTTAAAAGAACCCCTAGACTTCACCATACGAAGCATTATGCTTCGAGACCTCTTCCCGATTTTCCCAAATACAAAGGGGAAGGGGACCCAAATGCACACATTAAGGCCTATGCCACAACCATACGGAGTTACTCCCTTGGGATGGGGTTGTCACTAAAATATTCCCTAAAACCTTAGAAGGTATTGCCCTTGACTGGTATTATAAAATACCTGAAGCTTCGATACACTCATTTAAACAACTCATGTCAAAATTCATCAAAGCTTTTGACATGAACAAATTGTTAAGAATGGGAATCAGGGAGTTCTTACATATCAAACAAGAACATAATGAATCCACTCATTTTATCCAAAGATGGCATATGGTTCTCTACTCATCAGTGAGTGCTCCAAATATGGATCAAATGGAACTATGTGATTTATTCCTTAATTCACTCAATAGAGAGATAAAGGAAGAAGTCCAGAAGTTCCCACTAAGAACTTACGATGAAGTACTCAAAAGTGCTCTTCTGAATCGACCAAGCAGTGATTGATAGTGGTCATAAAACATATGGGACAAATGGGAAATTAACCACTCCCAATCAAAACACTGCGGCCTATCCTAATGCTGGGAACGCTAATCAAGGACCTAAGATCCTTAACAAGAACCATGGGGTTACAACAGATGGAGTTACTTGACCAAGCTAAAAGAGCAAATGTTGTAAACATTCCACCACCAGTTAACAATCAACAAAATAACAACTTTACTCCAACAATCAACGCGGTGGATTTTAATCATCCACCACCACAACAACAACAACAACAATGGAAATCCAGACACATGGTCCAAATTCAACCGGATATCAAAACCAAAACCAAAGGCAACAAACTCAAAACTTTAATCCTAATACTCAAAAGTTTAATCAAAGTTTTGGACCACAACACGTTCCAAACCAACAACCTAGGAGCTATAATCCCAACTCATATTGTGGTTTCCACAAAATTCAAGGCCATGACACTAGGACTTGCCATGATTACAATAAGTTCATGCAACGTTTGCCAGAAGAACAAAGACAACTCTTCATAGACATGTTCTTAATAGATTCTATGACACCCACGCCAAACACTTTCACGGGAGCAGTCTCCCCTCAAAACGCACCCCTCAAGATCTTTAATGATCCACTCCCAAATCACAATAACAACAATAAATTAAATCCAAATGGGATGAACAAGGGTGTAATGATAGGAAATAATGATCATGAAGCCTCAACTTCACTAAATCCACCCATCACCCTACTAGAACTCAACCACGAACCAAGATAGTTGGTCTAGTGGAGTTAGATACTGAGCTACACGTAGAAGCCATAACAAGAACATGAGAATATTCTTCTCAGCCAAATCCAAGTTATCCACTAGAACCAGATAACAGTCAACAAACATTAACGAAACCCATAGGTGCTTATGATCTAATTAATGACTTAACGAAGACCTTCTCTCACATCTCCTTCTTGGATTTGTTAAAAAATTCTCCCACCCATAGGGCTGCCCTCTTAGAAGCATTAGGCCTTGGCCATTTAATCAACATCACTCCTCCTCCGAAACACAAGTAAACCATGTGGATTTTGACGTTTATCCTCCGGGGCAGCCAGATAGGGATACTGAGTTTATATTTGACGTAAACAAAATGCCAACAGAGGCTGAAATTACACGTAGAGGTGATCCAGCCTTACATTTACAAGTGTGGGTTTACAATAATTATGTTAAACGTGCAATGGTTGATGATGGGGCAGCAGTTAATATAGTCCCCTTCTCTTTTCTTCAAAAGCTAGGATATGGAGAAACAAACTGTTCCACAACACGAAATACGCTAAGAGGTTATGATAGCCTCAAGGCTACTTCAATTGGGACTATAATACTACCAGTCACCTTAGGACCCAAGATGATCCTCACCAAGTTTTATATCATAGATCGGAAACCAACTATAATATGATCCTCGGGTGACCATGGATACATCGCATGAAGGCAATCCCTTCTACGTTATTCCAGGAAATAAGATTCTTGCACCTAGGAAAGATATTCATAGCAAAAGGTGACCCAAAACCATTTGATATACACCTAGCAGACCTGAAGAAAAGGCCAGGTGTTCACTCTGAGTTTGAACTCCCAACAAACCAACTTAACAAACCAATAATTCAAAACCAAAAGAAAATTTGATACCCACAACCGAACTAGAAATTACAACCTAGTCAAGGGCATCCCCAAAGCTCAAAAATGAGGCTAACATTTATAAAATAGTGTCACTTAGGGACTACCACAAAAATTGTCGAGTTTACTTTGGAGAAAGATCTACCATTTTCCTACCATTTGATTCCATGGGTATGGGATGCACCTTAGGAGTTGGTTCCTTCCATCAGATGAAGTTTTTATGGTAGAAGTAACCGAAGCAAAAGAAATAGATACGACAAATATCCCAACGTCAATTTTTCCAAACAAATATTGGACTCTCCACTTTGATGGAGCTAGATGTCACTTTGGAGTCAGGGGGGGGTGATCTTTACTTCACCTGAGGGAAAGATCCTACCTTTTACCTTTAAATTAAACTTTGAATGTACAAACAACGGAGCTGAGTACGAAGCTCTCCTCCTTGGCCTCATCCTAGCTAAAAGAATGGGTGTCAATAACATTAGAGTGCTAGGAGACTCGCAACTAGTCACAAACCAAGTCTCTGAGGTATATGAAACTAGGGCTGAACATTTACAACTATACAAAATAGCCGTGTTAGATCTAAGCAAGGGATTCAACTTCATATCAATTGAAGCAATCCCACGAGAGCAGAACCTTCTCATAGATTCAATAAAGCACCTCAACTTCACGTTTCACTCAAGCAAGCAATGAATTGGAAGATACAAATTTCACGGTATCACTTACATCAAACCATTAGTGAAGAAAATACAACAAACCCTCTTCTACCACATGGATAAGTTGAGATGATTTTCTATCATAGATCATATTGACATGATAGAGTCACTCTTGACTACCTAAATGCCTATGCAGCTACACCTCACTCATCACGTAGTAGATTTTCCTTAATCCCACACTCCTCTTCCTACTTTGGAAATCCCAGGGTAGAGCTCCCCCACAAAAGAATCTTGATATTTACGAGATAGAGAATGGAGAAGATTTGGAACTACCTCCAGCCCCGCCTGAATTTGAAGAAGGTAACACTTCTTTAATCAAAGGAATGATTGATATAAATATCGGAATGGAGGAAGAACCAAAGATCTTGAAACTAGGATCCTCGTAACCCCAGAGAGAGAGATAAAATACACACCCAATCCTTAAAGAACATCAAAAGGATTTTACATTTAATTACAAAGAAATGACGGGCATTGCACCACAAGTCACGGTACATAATCTTGTCACTAAACCAGATGCGAAGCCAATTAAACATAATTCAAGACCAATGAAGCCAAAAGTGGCTCTCATGGTAAAAGAGGAAGTAATAAAACTTCTCCAAGTGGGATTCATCAAACCCATTGACTATTCACAATGGGTATCTAATATCATCCCTGTTCTAAAAAAGAACGGAAAATACACATTTGCATAGATTTTCGGATATTAACAAAGCTTGTCCCAAGGATGACTTCCCATTACCATCCATTGACGTTATCGTTGATGCAATAACTGGATTTGAACTATTGTCCCTCATGGATGGATTCTCAGGGTACAATCAGATTAAAATATCAGAGCAGGATCAAGCCAAAACCACATTCATAACTCCCTGGGGAACTTATTGTTATGTTGTCATGCCATTTGGTCTTAAGAACACCGACGCTACATATCAATAGGCAATGACTTATATATTCCATGATCTTATCCATAAAATTGTGGAATCCTATGTGGATGACTTGTTGGCCAAAGCCAAGAAATGTTGTGATCATCCGGAAGTGCTCTGTATCATCCTCTCACGACTAATTGAGTATGGCGTCACATTAAATCCAGAAAAGTGTGTGTTTGGTGTGACAGGAGGCAAACTTTTGGGCTACATCATATCATCACGAGGGATTGATGTTGACCCAGCCAAAATCTGGGTTGTTCTTGAAATGATTCCACCATCAGATGACTCTGGTATCAGATCATTTCTTGGAAAACTCGGTGCAATCAAGATTCATTCCGACTTAAGTTTTGTTGTTCATCCAATCAATAATTTGTTGAAAAAGGATTGCTGCATTATTTGGACAAAAGAATGCCATGAGGCCTTCAAAGTAGTTAAACGCTTCTTCTGATCTCCACCAATGCTAATGCCTCCCAAGCTAGACCGCCCTTTGATCCTATACTCACGAGCCACTCATGTCTCGTTGGCCTACATGCTGGCTCAAGAAGACGATGACAAATGAGAATGCGCGATCTATTTCATTAGCCAAACATTGCTCGATTATGAAACATGTTACACACAGTAGAGAGAGAATGCCTTGCCATAATTTTTGCAACAAAATGTTTGAGACATTACATGTTAAACCAGGAAACAAGGGTCATTGTAAAGATAGACCATTTACGGACATTCCTCACACAAGGGTCCTTGTCTAAAAAGGTTGGACGTTTCATAACCTTAATGGGTGAATTTGAATTAACATTTATAAACCAAAAATCCATTAAGGGACAAATCATTGCAGATTGGTTAGCCGACAACCCATTAGATGGAGGTGATCTAGTAGACCTCGACTTTCCTGATGAATGCATATATTACATCAAAACCAGACCTCCCATCTCTATATGTCCTTGGTATACTGATATTATCAATTTTATCATGACCATACGTATCCAGAAGGTGCCACGCCACAACAAAGAAGGTGGTTACGCATTATCGTAGCTAAATATGTTATTATAGAACAAGTGCTCTATCGCAAAGCTTTCGATGGAATGCTTCTAAGGTGTGTTGACACAAAAGAATCCAAAAATATTCTTTACGAATCTCATAGTGGAATATGTGGAGGCCATTTTGGTGGTCACGCCACCACTCACAAAATACATCGATGGGCTATTTTTGGCCCACTCTCGAGCGTGACGTAGTGGAATTTGTATGTAAGTGCCACAAATGCCAAGAATTCTCTCACGAGATTCACATGCCAACACAATCCCTACAACCAATAGCGACTCCATGGCCCTTTTCTACGTGGGGCCTAGATTTGATAGGGAAATTCTCTCCCTCATCAATAGATGGCCATAACTTTATAATCACGGCCACATAATATTTTACCAAATGGGTAGAGGCCATGCCTCTTACCACTATGTACCAGGTGTCATGATCACCAAGTTCATCTTAAACTAGATCATTTACAGGTACGGTGTCCCACAAGTCATTATCTCAGATAATGGCACATCCTTTAAGAATGATGAGGTCCATGAGTTATGTAGTAAATTTAAAATAAACCATCATACGGCCTCTCTTTATTACCCCCAAGCCAATGGGCAGGCCGAAGCGACAAACAAAATGTTGAAAGCTATTCTCCTCAAAATGGTCAAGGAGAACAAGCGAGATTGGCATTTAAAACTATATCCGCCTTGTGGGCCCATCGAACCTCAATAAGAACACCAACAAGAGCAACTCCTTTCTCATTGGTATTCGGGGTAGAAGCAGTTCTCCCACTTGAGGTTGAAATACCCAGTCTCTGCATCTCATTACAAGGGATTCTGATGAAGAAGCTTATAGGGAGGCACACCTCTCTCAACTAGAAAGCCTAGATGAGGCCAAGTTAAATGCTAAATAGCGGCATAGAGCCTATGCTGACCGGATGTGCCGAAGTACAACAAAAAAATTCTATGAGTGAGAAATATATGAAGGAGATCTAGTTCTAAGACTAGACAATGGATCGATAAGAAAACCGGTGAAGGAAGAAAGTTCCGACCCAAATGGTTGGGCCCATATCGAGTCATGAAAGACTATGGGAATGGTGCATATCTCTTATGCACACTGGAGGGTGAGGAATTCAATGAATCAGTCAATTCCTTGCATCTTAAATGGTTTTATGCATGAAGCATCAACACTATTTGTATAACTATATCTACATTACATATTCATTTAGTTAGGTTCATTTTGTTCACTTATTTCATAAAATTTCATGATCAAGGGACTTATTCTTAAGCAATTCATTACAAACTTCTAATAGTATTGGTAGGAGCATTCAAATCATACTTCTTCATTTTCATAACATCATCAACTGTTTCAGAATCATTTCATCAATTAAAACAAGATATGACAAAGTCTTAATGGTAGCCATACCAAGGCCTGCATGCTTGTTCTCACTTTTGGTTTCTTCCTAGGATAGGTGTCTTGCCTATGGTCTGTTCTAGAAGCTTCATGGTGTCACATCTATCCCGTATATATATATCTCTTTGGAAATAAGAACATTCTGACATTTTTCTCAAGTAAGTAAGTCAAATATAAATCAAACAAAAAATTTTACTTTTACACATTTCCTTGCCCTACCAACCTTCGGTGTTGAGCTTGCATCTCTTACTAGTGACGTAGGGTTGGGAAAGGATGGAAATGCCTTTACTCACCTGTGCCTTGTCCATGGTGATAAGCCCGTGCTTCCTACTAGTAGCATGGGGCAAGGTGTAGGGGGTCCTCTTGACAATAAACATTGAAGGTCATAAGCAAATAGTTCAAACAAACCTTTGAAATATTGAGTCAAAAACAAATGAATCAGATGTCCAAAATTCCAAGAGAGTTCAAAACCCTGAAAACCAGATTTTGTCAACCAAGTGGCCATCTACGGATCTAAGTCTAGATAAACTACAAAGCAAGTCACATTCTAAACTATGGAGTCACTTGAGTAGGATAGGTTTGTAGCATCCTAATTTGGTTCCACCAACTCTTTGTCTATCTCTCATCATTACCATTTCAACACACCTCATAACTTGTGCCCTTTCTAGCTCTCGGTGGTGAGCCCTCACATCTTACTAGTTGTGTGGAGTTAGGAGTGGGGCAAGTTCATCTGCTCATCATACCAGCTCATCATCACATTTTGTCAAAACAATATGAAGTACCGAAAATTGCTTATAGAAACTAAAGTTCAAGATCACATGGTGTCTACGTCATCATACATCAGCATCACGAAATACAAAAAGAAAACATTTGTGACATTTGTTCTCCATTGCATACATTCTGAAAAGCATATAAAAACAAAAATTCTAATAAACATCTAGTATACATGTGGAAATGAATCACAAAACTCTAGGTACAAAGAGATCTAGATCCAAAAAGAGGTATATATATAATCAGGTTTCATGTACAATGCCATCATGCACTAGGCATGGTCAAAACACTCAATGAGCCCAGAAAATACAAAGTGCTCATATAAACAATCTAGCAAGAGTCACTACAAAAGGAGCCAAATAGTCTCTCAATCCCTATGGGATCCCTCAGAGGGTGCGTGGCCACGCCTAGGACTCCTCCGCTCGCCGTGCTCCAATGCATTGAGGGCTCGTGGTCACACCCAGTAGCTACCATCTCACTATGAGAATGGCTCCTCCTCATCAGCACTCGGCTATCCTATATCCAGCCACCTCCATGCGTGGAGAGAAGTCATAATCTTCGCCATATACCAGACAGAGGCAAAAACATCGGTGTGCCTACCAGGCGTTGAGGGCTCCCCACATCCACGGAAAGCTCAACATGAGTCTTCTTCGAGGGGAGAAGTAGGGTATCGGTACACACTCGGTGAATCAAGTCTCGCCACTCATCGTAGTCATCACTACAAACAAAGGAGAAAACAAGTTAGAAAATGATCAACGATAAAACCAAGAGTAAGCAAAACAAAAAGAAATAACAAACTAAGATGAGTCTAACTAAAACAAAGGTCAGGAGAAGAGTGACAACTCACTAGGATCACCAGGCCTCCAAGAAGGATCTCTAGGATCCACACCCACCACTGATGCCACCACTGACTGGTGCCCCTCGCCCATGTCTGGGCAATATGACAACCTACAATAGACTTTCCATCTCCACCTAAGTCCTGAGAGAGAGTAACTCCTCTGAAACCAGAGTCACTCTCTCTGTGCTCCGCTCCACCCTCTCGCTGCTGTAAGATCTCCTGGTATCATGCCACTCAGGATCACTATCATCCCCCCCACCACCCATCTCACTAATCTCCATGCCCTCTGTCTCCTCCTCGGTCTCTCCCCCAGTGAACTCCTTAGACTTAGGAGTCCACATCGATGGGCTCATCACTACTATGAGCGGGACCAATGGTAATCCAAAGTAAGGGTGCCTGAGGAGCACCAGCTCTCCCTCGTGCACATACCACCCTCCTAGCCACAATAGGAGTACTAGGCATAACAATGGTCCACCCTCGGCCTCTAGGACCTCCCCGAGCCTCGCGGATAGATCTATACACTGCACCACCACCGGAGGAAGCATGCCACTATAGGGAAGGCCAAACTACTATGGAACTCTATCAAAGGGGTGTACCTCCAACTTCCCCCCTATCTATCAACTAGGCTGGTGGTCTGGTAGGTAATCAATGTAATGGTATCCTCTCCCCATACCCCTACCATGGCCTGATAGGGAGTGGCCTCCATGTCTGTTGTAGTCAGGGAAACCACTTGGTTGGTGGGGTGCTCTGAGAACTGTCATCCCCATCCACCTCACTGCCCTGACGGCCCCGGATCCTCCACCTCTACACCTCTCCCATATGGGATAATGTGCTCATACACCCAACTCATGACAAGAGTCGGTGGCTCAGTGACTGCCCCTATAAATGGACTACCCTGTATAAGTCATGGTAGGTAGTCCCAGGATATCTTCTCCCCAAGCATAGACACATGTCCATGGCCCTCAATCATGTAATAATAGGGGCCCAACAATATAAGAGGGTGTCCCCTCCCTTATCCCCAATCAGTCTGGATGCAAGGATGCCCATGATGGCCTTGCGGAGCAAGGGAATGTCTAACTCAATAATAGAGTGGATCCTCACGCCCTTCTTCGACCCCATCGATACAACCGCATCTCCCATATAGGTGGCCCATTGAACCACCTTGTGATCTAGATACAACTGTCTTAAGAGACAATCGCCGCCCAAGGATCGGAACCCCCAGTATATGGTAAACATCCTCCAGGGTGATAGACCACTCACCCCTAACTCCTGGAAATCGAAGGTATTCCGATCCACATCCCAATAAGAGAACAAGTCACACAATATGTGACTAGCAGGTGCAACATGAGGAACCTGTGCAATCCTCCATATACCAACCCTCTGAGAGAGTATCCCACTCTACCTGGGAGAGTGCCTCCAACACTACCGAGAGCCAATCACACTCCCTCTCCTGGCTCCATCTAATGTACTCCTCCTTCTGCATACACCCAAAAAAACACATGCAAAAAGGAGTAAGTTAGTACCAAAATTACATTGGAAAAACTATTAAGAACATGCAAGAATGTTAAAAATGCAAAAACAAATCAAGTAAAGTGTTGTTTTGACACTCTGTAATGGACCACCACCCTGTGCAGGCGGCAGTTCCATAACCACCACCTTCTAAGGCGGCGGTCCCATAACCGCCACCCTGCTCAGGGCGGCGGTCTTGTCCCGCGAGTTCAAATGGGTCACGTGCCCTAAAAATGCTCAAAAACACAAAAATTGACCATTTTAACTAAAACAAAAGCCTACCCATTAGGTGCCCCCTAAGTGACCCTATTAACACTAGCATTTCTAAAAATGACCCCCAAGACAAAGATTTTGACATTTTAACATTTTGGGTGCAAAAATGGTAAATCGAGAAGAACTAACCTGAGATCTCACGGGTCGACGTTCCGCTCTCGGAGGCATGATCACTATCTCACCATGAACGTTTTGACTATACTCTCATCAAAAATATCACCGTGGGTCCCAGAGCTCAAAAACTATCAAATCAACACACGCAAATGAATAGGAAAATGAGCCCATTATATATATATATATATATATATATATATATAGTGTTTTGACTCATTTTGAATGCCCCTTTCGTAGGTTTGGAGCACCGACGGAGGTAAGTTCTTATCCCCACGCAAATGGTAAGTCCTCATTCCATATTAATTTAGTATTTGTTTTCTCGACTTATTTTATCTATCTACACTTGAGTCCTCTTTTCATTTTGTAGGTAGCGGAATTTGGATGGCGTCACTTCGACACACGGGCATGTCAGGTATAATTTCTAGCTTCCCATTTTGGGACCACCATACTCGACCCACCATTTTTTACGCCTCTTCATGGCTAAAACACTTCTCTGAGGGGGCAATATGTATGTACCCAAAATTGTAGGGTACTGCACACCATCTAATGATGTTACACATGCCCCAATGATGATACAGGTCACCTCGCAAGGTGTTCGGGATCCAGAGAAGCTCACAAGTATATGTTAGCATCCCAAATGCTTTATCCAAGTTCCTTGTGCTTTGTTTTATCCCTTGCCCCCTTTTTCTTGGCTTTTGACCTTCAGTAATGAAACCGCCACCCTTCCAGGGTGGCGGTCTCATGATCGCACCTCGATCGGGCCAATGGTCTTAACGCCGCCCCCATCGGGCGGCGGTCCTTCACGCATGCATTTTCCAACACGTTCCTTTGATCACGACTTGCATGAATTTTCAACATTTACCAGCTTTTCTCAACCGCCTTAGCTTGTATTTATGTTTTTGGTTCCTGTATAATAGTGTTTCTCCATTGTTTAATGGTAAAAGAGTTCCATTCCAAGTTACCCTTTGGTGAATGGGAATTCTATAAATAGCTGGTTTGTTTTCAAACAAATGGCCCCTCACCTTCTCAATTCTATTGTTTAGTCTTTCAATTTCTTGTTTAGAATTCATTTGGTTTCATGTTTTGCATCCATGCTAGTTTTCTTCTGCTATTTAGAGGCCACGTGATCTTCTTGTTTCAGTTTCATTGTTGTTTCATACAATCAGTTAGAGTAAGGTAGTTTTATTTCAATTTGGAATCCATTAGAGTTACAGGTCGTGTTCTTCACAGGAAGTAGTGTCTAGAATCTCTCGGTACACTTGTGTTATATTCCCACAATAGATCCCGCTAGGAATTACATAAGCCAAGCTCTGTCACTTGCGCTATCCCTCTCCTACTCACATTGTATTCGGTCTATACCCAAAGTTGCCATTGTTTGAACACCTTCTTCTGTTGATGCTAGCATATACACACTTTTTGGATTCACGTGAACACGAAGGAATGAGGAGATCACACTGAGGGGACAAAATCACACATGACTGGATTCGCCACTGTTCTTTGCAAATGCCAGGTTTGAGTTGTCAAAAGTTCTAGTTAAAACATATCAAATAGAGTAGTGAATTATTTCATTTCAGTTAAATTTCACTTTCGATATTACCGGGAAGGCTATGGGGATTGATAGTTTCTAAGAAACTATGATTCATTCCTCACTTCTGAGGTAGGATCGAGAGTCTTTCAATTTAAGTTAATCAGTTATCTAGCTATTTAGGTTAAAATCACAACTACACAAAAGTAGCTATACCAAGCGCTACCTTGCTTGTTTTAATTTTGTTATTAGACTAGTTGTCATTTTCTAATATATTAAATAGTTGTTCTTTTAATTTTGTTAAATATTCTATCAAAAATACAAAAATAGAGGAATGTATGTATGCTATAAATATATCTTGCATAATCAATTTACTTTGCTTTAGTTAGAATTGTATCATCTTTTGCATGACAATCACGGGACCTAGAGAGCCCAGGGAATACGTTTTTGAGCCAATCATGCCTCAACCAAATCTTCCCATGGCACTAGCCGACATAGACCAAAATCTCAGAATTCAGGTCTTCCGAACAACATCAGACCTACAAGAAGTTAGCACACAGCTGAGAGGATTAAACATAGAAGACGACAAAGCACACAAGTTCTGGTCAAATCAACCAAATTATAGACTGCCTTGATAGATATCCACATGATTGTAAGGACTTGAAAGAGAGCAAACATTCGGTTGACCCACTAGTCCCACATCCTGATGTGGGAGATATCCTCATTGATATAAACACTAGCTTACGAATTCAAGTTGCTAGAACACCTGTAAGGTATTCTTAGAAAATTACACAACTTCTAGTTCTAAACATAGAGGCCAAAAGGCATACGACTATTGGATACTCGGAGAATTAGGGATTGACTTCATATGACCATAGGAGTTCCACAACAACCACGAACTTATGGTTGTGATCCACAGGTCCCACAACCCAACGGGCCTATAAATCAATCTGACGTTGATGTTGGTTTGTGAACATTAGTGTTTAGATCTTCACCACTCCCGCTAAATATCATAACACAATTTTCCGTATTAAACATAGAAGCCAATCAATCCAATATTTTTAGGCTAGACCAGAAAACCACCCATAGCTAACCACAAAATCCACTAAAACGACCTACCACTACTTTCATGACCTTGTTGAAGATATATACGAAGCTCCCACAGGTCACTTCCCACGTATCCAACAACCAAGAAATAGGATCTTGGCAGAGCTTGACATCGATTGGAGCCTCTGAGCAACCATTATATCTGAACAAGCCATTACACCAATCCAGGTTAGGAGGGCCTTCTTCACCTTAGATTTGTAGATTCCATTATTGTGTGTTGAGGATTTAAGATTACCCGATTAGCTTATACATATCCATTCATAGCCACGTGTATAGAACTATCGATTGAGGAAGAGGAACACCCGTAGAAAGGATGTCTAATTGATGTGAAGGCAACAAAACAACCCCCACAATGTCAGAAAATGGATCCAAAAGTAAGGGTGGATTAGTGATCAACTCCGAAAAGTGGAAGTGATAAGAGTCCCAGAAGGGGAACTCCTAACAATGGAGATGATGAACTCCTCCAAGACACCTGTAGATGGATGAGAAACCTATAGTTTATCACAAGTGGACTCTCGTGAAGAGATGATAAAGGTTAGGCAAATACTCGTCCCAATGAGGGGAATCAAAAAAAAGAAGAGCGATGTTAGATAGATATAAGTTATCCAGTGAATGTAGAGGAGTGGAAGGGGACTCGCATAATGCCGGAAGTGGAAAGGAGGCAGTGTAATGATAGTATGAGGCTAAGAAGGAGACTTCTCGATATCCGATGAGATGTGGGAAGAGTCAACGCTCTCTTGAAAGGTGAGAGAAAGAGAGAGAACTCCTCTCAGTAGTACTCTCGGCATCGGGGTGGATGCACAATCCTCATCATCATAAGAAGAATCAAACAAGTATGTGTCAACGAAACTACCATCACATAAAGAACAAGATGAGATAAGCTGGATCGGGAGTGGCAACAATGGTGGCGGTATGTGAAGGGTCTCTATAGAGTGACCGAAAGATGATCCGGATGTGGTGGGGAGGATCTAAGTCTGCCACGTAAAAGCAGAGAGGTCTAGAGACATGCATCATCAAGTGACCAAAAAATGGTCGTAAGTGTTGATAAATTCCTCAAGATGACGATGATTAGTGGGTGTAGGAACTGGCCCAAGTAAGAATCGTGAAAGATCCTTGTGGGCAAAGCAACGTTCCATAAAAGCACACTAAATCACTGAATAGATAACTCTCCCGATAAGAAGTGGCGGAGGTTGTAAGGTGATCCTGCGACACTCAAGTATGGAAAGAGCACCCTCCATGATGCGGAAACAAGAAGTGCAAGGTGAATAACAAGATGAGTGCAAGAATGTAAAACGTCGACTCATCCGATAATGTGTCTACAAGCAATACAACACCCGATAGAAGAGTAGTGATAACCCCTTATCTCGTGGTATTAGATAGTGTGTGACGACAATAAGGTGCATACATGTAACGTTTAATGGTTGACTACTCACCTCGCAGGAGGCAACAAGCGCGTGAGAGTGGAGACCACAATGGAGAACTAAGTCGGAGCAGAGGGACACACACAATCGGCACAAAAGCGAAAGCGACAAAGGTACAAAACACTGCACAACGTGAGAAAAAGGGTGGCTCATAATGCAAAAGAGAAGGCTCTCTTATTGTGGCAGATGCATCCACTAGCCACAGGTGAAGATGAGCACTACAATGATGAGCAAAAAAAATGGTCCTAAAGCCCAAAGAACCCTATAAAATGAGTTCAACAAAAGACACCCCCTAAATATAATGGATTATTTTCTATTGTTTTCCCTTTACACGATGTGTTACACAACATAGGATGTGGAAAAATAAAAAAAAAACTCTAAAAAGGTAAATGGGGGTGTCTAGGGGCACAAAATGGTGAAGAGCCAAAGCAACTCGGTGGGGCGACACGGGAGTTGTGAACGAGAGACTCGGTTGGAGAGTTGGAGCTCGATCCGGGAGGTCCGAGTGAGCACAGATCAACGAGCGTTGGAGCATTAGAGGACTCGAGAGAGTGGGGTGAGTGGCTCAGTTGTTTGAATGCCAATGTAAGGTAGACCGATCAAGCACCGAGGAGTCCATGTGCACAAGTGAGGATTCGGTCTTTGAGTCAAAGGAGGGTCAGGAGTGGATGTTGAACGTGTTAGAGAGGGGTTTGGCCTTCATGGAAGTTAGACTCGGTGACCATTGTGGAGCGGTTCGGGTGAGCTCTCTGCATGTAGTAATGATAGGGATGACGAGGTAGGTCATTGGGGGAGCGCCTGGGAAGTCTCGAAATCCTTGTCGAGTGAGTCGGACATGATAGGGAATGGAGCCGGTGAGAAACTCATAACGGAAGATGAACCAAGCGAGGCCAAGGAAAAACATAGTGACACAAACTAGAACAAAAGCACGAGAGGCCATGGTAGGGGTGGAAACTAGCACACAGGGTCGAATGCAACGAGTAAGGGACAACGAAACAAAGCTCGACAACACGTTAAACACCGCAGTCGAAGAGCCAATGCAAAACATGGCGTAGATACCTAAGTCACAAGGAGAAATGCACGAACCAACATTGGAGGATGAGTAGATCAAGGGTCGAGGCCAAACCAAAGGTAGAGTTACCACGAGCAATAAATGAGGAGAAGAGGGAGTAATACATGAGTTAGCAGTGAGCTCGGTTCCTAGCTTGGTGAGTCAATGAGTTGGGTTCTAAACCAACTCCACAAACCCTTAAAAACATAATTTAAACTTAGATCCGATCTTGAGACTGCAACAAAACTCCGAGAGAAGTACTTCAAAAGTACATGTAAGATGTAAAACCCCAAAACTAGAAACCACGAACAAACAAACAAAGTTATGAAGCCCGAATCAATGCACGGTTGGAGTATCCATTATGACACACACAAGAAAAACTAAATATCACGCCTGGAAGCTAGAAAAATTCACGAAATACCAAAGAGTGCATGGATCCATAAAATGCAGCTTTGATACCGTGAAAGAGGGTTCAAAACTCAAAACATGAGGATCATGAGGGACGACGTGCACATCAACGAATGTGTAAATGACAACGCAAAGAGAACTCGAAGGAGTGAGCATCACCAAATGTGCACGAAAGGATTCAAAACACGGCATAACCTCGTTACAATCAATAAAATCTCTCTCAATATCATAGATCTAAAAGGGTGTACATATATGAGGTGTTGAGTAACCCCCAATGCTACAATCATGACAACTCAAGTGGAGAGGTGTAGTTACATTCCTAGAATAGAAGTGTAACTCCCAATGATGCATATAATGCACTGACACGTAAGAGAATCTCATAATGACCCCTAAATGACATATTGACCTATGATCTCACCTAAGTGAGATGACTCACCCGATGATGTGGAAAATAACTCACACCAACAATTAATTAGCAGGAGATGACCTCAGGTATGATTCTCGACCTTTGATTATTTTTCTACTAAACCTTCGGTGAATGAAGCATTATAGTTATAAAATTCCGTACGATGGGGGATAGTGCAAAGGCTGAAGAAATCTTGTTAGATATGTTCAAGGAGTTATATTTGGAGGCGCGCTTTGTGAAGAAGAGACATATGAAGTGCAACTTGGGTGCATCCGCTGGTAAAAGAGAAGGGTAAGCTAGTTTATATGATTGATGATGAAGAAGTAGAGAATCTAGATATTGACCACATTATATGTATGTATGAGGTTTTGGATAGTGCTAATGAGAAGGCGTGCGCTACCATGAACCTATGAAAATGAAAGTCAACATTGGGACATATATAGAACCTAAAGAGGTAATTATTGGTGACTATTGGTCTCAACAAGAGGTGGTGAAGAGTATTGAACTACTTGCGCATGACTTCTAAGACTTATTCCCATGAGGCTATCATGAGTTGAAGGAGTGCATTCCTTTTTGGGTGAGATAAATATCAAGTTAAAGGAAGGTTTGCACTGATTAGGAAGAGGTCTTATAGGATGAGTCCTAGTCTACACGTCAAAGTAAAGGAAGAAATTGATAAGATGTTGAAATCTGGAATCATTGAGCCCATTGAGGAGTCAGAGTGGGTTAGCCCCATGGTGATAAGCATAAAGAAAGATGGTAGGATAAGGATCTGTGTGGACTATAGAGAGTTGAATGTTTCTTGTGTCATAGACCCTTTTCCCACACCTTTTACTGAGGAGATCTTGGAGGGCATTGCAGGGCATGAGATTTACTCTTTCATTGATGGATTCTCTGGTTATCATCAGGTACGGATTGCTAAGGAAGACCAAGAAAAGACAACTTTCACCACTGAGTGGGAAGTTTTTCCTATACAGTTATGCCCTTTGGTTTAAAGAATGCGCTTGCAGTGTTTTTGTGCATTGTGGTCCAAACATTTTAAGACTTTATACATAAGTTTTTACAAGTTTATTTAAATGATTAGACTGTGTATGGGTTGGTAAAAGATCACCGTGACAATTTGAGACTTATGTTTAAGAGGTGCCAATAGTTAAGCATCTCCTTGAACATTAAGAAGTGTATCTCTGATGACACCATTTGGAACTCTGTTCGGACATATTATATGTAAGGAAGGCATTTTGGTAGATCTTGCTAAGGTTGTTGTTATTTTGGGTTTGGAGGAGCCTACTAATCAGAGTGAGGTGCGCGGGTTCTTAGGACACATAAGGTATTATAGAAAGTTTATAAAGGGATATGCCAAGATTGTTGCACCCTTGGAAGAAATGTTAAGGAGTAAAGGAAAGTTTCATTGGGATGAGGCACAACATGTAGTGTTTGAGACATTTAAGGAAAGGCTTACTTCGCACCCATCTTGCACTTTCCTTCTTAGGAAAAACCTTTCCATGTGCATGTTGATGCTTCGACATGACCATTGGAGTAGTGTCAACACAACCTAGTGATGGGATTGTTGAACATCCTTTCTATTTCTCGAGCAAGAATTTGACTCTAGATTAGCAAAATTATACAACTACAGAGTGGGAAGCATTGTCCATGATTTATGTGTTGCAAAAGTTTAGAAAGTGTTTGGCTTGACAACTCCTTTATATTTTATATAGATCAGGTGAAACTTAAGTACTTGTAAATAAGATCATTTTATAGGGGCTCATATACCATTGGATTTTATTGTTTCAAGAATTTGACTTTACAGTTGTGGTGAGACCAGGAAAGAGAAATTTTAGACCAGATCATTTATCAAGGGTTAACTCATATGAGGACACATAGAGAATTAAGGACACAATTCCATATGTAAAGCTATTCAGATTGAACCATGTACCCTTTGATTTAGAGGATATTGTTATGTTTTTGTGTACTGGTGTAGCACCTAAAGGGATGAGGAGTTTAGAGAAGACACAACTTGTCATACGCGTCGCACTATACATGTTGATCAGTGGAGATTTATACAAGTTAGGTCATGATGAGATTTTTCGCCGGTGTTTATTTGAGCAAGATCATGAAGCTATAATGGAGGAAGCTCATGGTGGAATTATAGGAGGAGACTATGCAGGTAATGCTACCGTATGTGCAAGATTTTATTGGCTGACCTTTGGTGGGAAACACTATATAAGGATTGTAAGGAGTATGTCAGGGCGTATGATCATTGTCAACACCTTAGGAAGTTTGGGCATAGAGATGAAATGCATTTGAGACTGATAGCGAGTGTAGAACTATTTGAAAAATGGGAAATTGAATTTGTGGGCGCTATTTCCCCACCAACACGTACATCTGGGTCGCACTATATTATTACATGTACAAATTATTTGACAAGGTGGGCAGAAGCAATGCCTACAATACATTGTACTGACGACAACAACGACAAGGTTCTTATGGGAAACCATTATCAACAGGTATAGATTCCCATTGAGCTTGATAAGTGATAGGGGCACACACTTTTTGAATGAGACTATATGAATATTATTGGAAAATTTTATGGTGGCGCATCATAAGAGAACACCCTATCACCTATAGGCACATGGAACTACTCGATGCATTCAACAATATATTGGGACATACATTGACTAAAATTTGTGATGTTGGGAGAAAAGATTGGGATGATAAAGTCTTTGTTGTACTTTGGGCATACAAGATAACTTACAAAATATTGAACAAAGCCACACCCTTTTAATTGGTTTTTAACACAAGGGTTGTTCTACTAGTAGAATTCATGTTACCTTCCCTACGTATTACATGCACAGTGGAGTGGATGATGATAAAGAACTTGAAGAGTGTATAGATAAACTGATGCAATTGGATGAGGAATGTGTCATCACACTTTGGACCTAGAAGATAAAAAGGCCAAATAGAAGGCATGACACGATAGGCACATTGAGAATAAGTAGTTTGAGGTTGAGCAGATGGTTCTACTTTATGACTCTAAGTTTGCGTACCACCATGGGAAATTAAAGGTGCATTGGTTGGTGGTGACATATATACTTTATTCGTAATTTCTAGTTGTAAGAACTAGATGGAACATGGTTACTCGATTATTTCAATGGGAGTAGGCTGAAGCCCTACTATAATAAGTATTTTTGGTGTTTGTAATAAGGTAGTATTACTAGTTAGATTAGGTTTTAATTTAATGCATTTCCTTTCATCGTCGCTATGCTTTGTAAATTTAGTTCAATGTTTTGTTGTAATAAGTGTGCTTTCATGCAAGTAATTGATTACTATCTATTGAATTCATGTGTAGAGGACTGTGCATACTTTTAGTGTGGGGTGGATCAGAAATTTATTCGTGCTTTGATGCATATTAGTGTGCATTATGAAATTATAGGTGCTCAGAGTAAAGATGGTTATAAAGAAAATTCCAAGAAATTTTCTCGTATTGAAGACCACACATAGATAGATGGATGCACAATGTAATGTGAGGTAGGTTGTATCATTGGAAACTACTTGGTATGAGGCACATTGGATAGGTACTTTGGCGCATGGAGGCACGTGTGAGGAAATATGTGGCCAAGAAGTAGTGGGCGCACCAAAAGGTTATGACTAAGGCACGAAAGAATAAGGTGTGACGTGTGGAAGAGCAAAGGAACAAAATTAATGCTATGTACGGTGGTGGTTGAGGAGCAATTAATGTGGGGAATTTTGAAAAACCTATAAGAGTTAGTGCTTGCAATGTTATTATTACCCTACATCCTTTGAGTTATCGAATTGTGAAGTGCGATGAAGTACATAAGTACGAAGAGCGATCTGTTGAATGACAAACCAGGTGAATTCATGACACAACATTGACAAAGCTTCACGAAGATGGGTGTTTGAGCTAGTTGGTTATGTATGGAAGGCGGGTTCACATGGTTAGGGTTTCAAGAGGGAAGATTTGAAGCTAGGGCACACTAGGGCACGAGAAATATGAGGAACTAGATGAGATCGGTACAGGGGCAAGGTAGTAAAATGATTACAGTTTTGAGGCACATTCTTATTGAGAAGAGTAAATGGCACCAAGGATAGGTTCGGTCATTGAGAAGGAAATTGAGGAAGCATCACAAGAGTGGTTTGTAGAGATGTAATATCCAGAGGAAGTGATTGAAGGAAGGCCATGGACATCATAGTTAACCAAATGTAAGATTAGTGATTTCAATCATCGAACAAACATAACCCTAAAGGATCTTAATGCGAGACTATACGAAAGACCAATAAGAGGACTGCAGATGGGAAGAGGGTTATGGACAACTCGATATAAAAATTACTAGAGAGCGTTAGAGCTATGTAACTATATGAACTACCGTATTTTGGCAAGCCCAATCACTTGTACCTATGGCTGATGTCACACGTACATGTATATTTCTTCTACTTCGTGGGGTGGAGGATGTGAATTATGACGAAGTTGGATGGAAATGTTACAGTTTGCGTGAATCTCATTCAGAAATTTCAAGAGATTTTTAGATGACGAGGGAATAGAGGTGATGGCCACCACGTTCCTCTACCGTAAAGGGAGGATGAGTATTTAACATCACACATATAAAAGACCTAGCTACAAGGGTAGTTGTGTGACTAGTCACTTGTAAGTTGGGTGCCCGAGAGAGGTAGATGGAAGTAAAAAAAACGCTAGCTACATGTAGCACATAAGATGGAAAATAAAACTTATTATAATATTACATGATAAATTGCATAAAGCTTAGTGGTAGAAGCGCACCTGTGCTTATAAAGGTGAGAAGATAACCTGTGGCGCCGTTTTACTCTTGATTGTGTTTAGTGAAATTGGTGTGCTGATGGGCCGAATAAAAAGTATGGGAATACCCCATGGAAAATAAATCCATGTGAAGAAGTTTGCCAAGTATACATGTCATGGCTCAATTTTGAATACATATAAGCAACGCTAAGAGAAATGGTTCAGGAGGATGTTTCAAGCATTTGAGGGAGAGTGGCACATACCGAGAAAATTGCCTAGTGTTTTGGGGGAGCACGTAGAGTTCGCAACATATCATCATTTATACTTGGGTTGCTTCTACATGAAGACAAGAGAGAAGAGCCCATGGTGTAAGTTACCATTCACGTTTACTACTCATTACTTTCAAGACTCGGTGAACAAGTTACACAATGTGTGTAAATTGTGCAAGACATGTGTTTACTCTAATAAGGAGGCATATGTAGAGACAATGGAGTCAGACAACATTGAAATTATGGAACCCACGTGCGTGTATGTGTTTCTAAGGCCGCAATTCAAGGAAGGTAAATTTGTTTCCAAAGAGGACTTGTATTTACCAGTCCTCTAAAGGGTAGGTATACTTTGGGCACAAAGAAGCTACTTGAACAAACACCCCCAAGTAGGAGAAGTAGGGCTTGGAGAATGTTCTAGAGAGAGAGGAAGAAAAAGAAGATAGTGTTGCCCTTGATCATAGTAGAAGAATACTTCATAGAGCATGAAATAATACAGATGCTAGCGCCGACACCTCATAGATACTAAAGAGATCACCGCCCGTAACACACATTAATAAGGCTAAAGAAGAAAGAAAGAAAATGCACATATATGTGTCGGTGAAGGAAAATGATGAGAATTCCTCACATAGAAGCGTGCATGAGGATGTTTCCACACCTAGCCTAGAGGTATGAGAAGATGAAGAGATAGGTGGTGAGAAACCATTGTTCAATGAAGATGTCCCCAGTGTGAGTATGCATGGGCTCCTAAGAAGAAAGATTCACTGGTGGAGATACGGAAATTGAGTACAATGTTGTGCACCCAACCAGGGGACCTGAGGGAGAGGAAAATAAAGAGGGTGCTGAGACTTAGGGGCATACAGGGGAGTATACTAGTGAGTAAAGGGAAGAAGAGATGGTGTAGACATAGAACCTTGAGTACGTTAATGACCTAACAAATTTCCAGAGCACCATTGAAAAGGATAAGTTATATGGATGGAAGCTGATTGACCCAGAAATGGTGAACGCTCACACCAGAAAACAATTTTCATAGAGTATGTAAAATCATATGGGTGAGCCTGTGTTTGACGTGTGTGTAAGGATTCATGTGCATTAAGAAGAATGGAGAAGGCTCCTCATTCAAGAAACGTAACTATCAAGCCAACAAAGTTTTTGGATGAACAAGCAAGTCATGTGCTTGACAAAGATAGTTGTAGAGGTCACACAAAGAAATATAGACAAGGCCACTACTTTGATAACATATTTAGAGGATAAGAAGGGGGAAATTCAGTGCTTGATAGAAAATAAAAGAGAAAGTAGAGGAGAAAGCACGCACTGTCTTGGACATGGCCGAGGAGATTGGTGATGAGATCTTAGCAACCCTAACCACAATATGAGAAGGAGGTGTCTAGAGAATTCCCTTCTCGTATTACATTGGTTGCACACCCTTGTTCATTTGGTTTTAGATGAGAATAAACTATAGGTTTCAAGAAGAGTAGAGAATGCACCAAAGGATCTAAAAATGATGCCATGGAATTAGATAAGATGAAGCAGATAATATGCAAGATAGTAGAGTTTGATGCCTTAATAGAAACCTTCCAAAATGAATTGAAGAGGGTGAACTTAGTGATGAGAATGTGTGAATATCCAGAGCCATTTATTGAGACAAGGACATTAGCGGAAGAAGATGAAGTTATTGTGGTAAAGAAGAATGAGACACTCGGTTATGAGGTGAGGCTCACACTGGTATCAGAGAAGCATGATGCACTTACAGAGACCCCAAGACCACCATAAGGAGAGGATAAAAGAACTTGGGAAGTTAATAATGCAGAGGATGGATGTAATGGAAGGTATGATTTCCTCCCTGGCCAATGTTATCAGAGTTTTAAAGAACGAGGGGAAGATATGACAATGGATGAGATGAATGGGGTGTTTGGCGACATCCCTAACAAGGCAACGAAGGGACTCAGTGGGTGCAATGAGTTAGAAGTTGATAGAAATACTGAGTACCACTGAGTTGTTACCTATGGTAGAAGAGCATCTAGGTGTTGAATTACGCTTACATTCATTTATTTATTTTGTAAAGATATTCTTTGATTCCTTATTCTGTGGAGAGGTAAGGCATGATTACCCATTGTCAAGGTGAAAATGAAGCTAGTGTGGGGTAATGTTGGGTTGGTAAAATATTTCCTAAGTGTTAAAGGTGAAAAAGTAGGGGGCGCGTAAGTAGGCGCGAGAATTGGACAGATTTGCGCCTATAGTTTTGTGCCTAGGAAAGACATAGTTTGGTACTTAACCTCTTATGTATGCACACTAAAAATAGACATAAAGTGATGGACATGTTTTGGATGAGAATACATAGAGGCTATGGAAATATATTTTGGGAACAAGAAGGAGATCAAGAGTCATGTGAAGTTCGAGCTAATAATAGGAATAGGTTTAATTATAGGTAATCTATTATTAGGTGAAGCTTGCATGCTTCCTTAGTTACTTTTTTAGTGACGCATGGCTATTCTTAGCATGTAACCTATTTTTGAGAGGTGAATGAGTAGTGAAGGGAAAGTCCCCACTACCTATATATATGTTTTGATTTGTACGGGTTTTGGGATCATCATCATTATATTCTAGGTCATTACAGAGTTATGTTTGCTTGTATGATTTTACACACATGACTTTGTAATGGTAATCATAATGTATTCAACTACTATGTTTTGATGGATTAATGGATCATTGCAGATGGTTACTTGGTTATTGACATATCTATTAATGGGTTCTTATATGGTAAATTTGATCTTGATCTTTTCCGATTCATTATGCACTACGGTTGGATCTAGTTTTTTTATGTTTTACCTTTAATTATTTGTTATGGATATGGAATACATGTGGTGATCATGCTAACACCTTGACAAGGATGGTATAAAAAGAGGGACTTGTTACCTTTGCGTGTTTCGGGTGAGCACTCGGATATATCTAAATAATGTGCTAACACGTATAGGGTTTGAGTAAGAAAAAAACTACATAGCTTGACTTTGAATGATGATATGTTCCTTATGTTTTCAAATATGTGCCTTAGAATGAGTATGCAAAGTATACAAAGCTCAAGAGAGTATTGGAATGGATTTACTTATGATTTATCTTAGTGTATGCTTATTAGGATCTCAGGGTGTCAAGTGTGCCTGGTCTCCTTTTTGATAATTAACGAATAACTAGCTTATATATGTGTTATGGTTCTAGAAAATTTAGATAAGATTGACGAAAAGTGTGATAAAATAATTTGAATTAAGAAAAATATCTTTATAAGGGAAGGGACCAAAGCAAATGGGAAGGGCCATAATATATAAATGTTATGGCCCATTTTGGGTGCTTTGGTTAGGATGCATGTGCAAGTGCTTTGAAAATTGGGATTGTATTGTGCGAAGGTTTACCGTGATTCTACAGACTAATATGGTTGTTGTATAAACAAATGAGTTTTGTGGAAAACAATAATGAATCGATATAGCTAGGGATAACATAATTACCTAATTTGGACAAGTGTGGACTAGTGTAAAATCATTGTACAATTTGTGTTGTTGTAAGACATGAATTACTAAAATGAGTGTCTACATTTTCCCCCTTTTAAGTATGAAATTAAAAATTGTGTGTTTAAAGGAAAGGTTTCTAGAGTGTGTATACATACTTTGTATTCACTCGCTCTTCACTCAAAGCACCTTGTGCTTGTCTAGACTTTGTCTTTGTTCCAATTGTGTTTGTTTTTTTAGGATGCGTACATGTAGAGAAAAGAGTGTAGTCAATGTCCATAGTATAGGAAATTAAACTTTAACATGAAAAACTTGAACTTAGTATGAAAATAGAAAATCAAAACAAAGGAAAGAGTACACTTGATTGTTTTGTCGAGAGAGGGGGAGAGAATACTCTCACTACCATTGCCATGGATATTTTGTTGAAATATGTTTGGGGGTGATCCATAAAGTGGAATGTGCCAAGGAGAATAGAAAGAAGTGCAAATGCACTCCACATGGTGAAGAGAACTATATGGGAGCGTTCTAGTTGCTCTACATCCCTTCACTAAGATATGAGCAATGGAAATTCAAGCCTATGAGGATAACAATCACCTCGATACTTCCCAAGACCCATAGATAAGTGCCACTACAAATGAAAATGAACCTACGTGATTTTCAAACAATGACACAATGAACTAGGAAATGCTAGCTTGTACCACAAATTCTCTAATTTAACATGAGTAAAAAGCCTATAGATGTTACCGAGAAATTGTACCAACTGAGAAATTTATTGAATCTTCCCCCAAGACGGATGTAATGGGCCATAACATCCATATGCTATAGTCCTTTGTTATACGGTTTGGTCCCAATGTATTTTCTCGACCCCATTTTGTTTTTGACCCATTTTTTGTACCTATGATTTGTTTGATTCTATACCAATTATCTTGTTTCCTTATTCTGAGTTGTTGTGAGGGTGAAATATCATATGATGGTTTCCCATCTTGTTTGGGCATGTGAGATAGAGTAATGTGAATATGAACCAAACAAGAGGACATGTAGTTGATGTGCACATGTGCTGTAGGATTCTTGCAGGGTAATGAGAGTGTGCATGGTGTATACCATGACACACACACATAATAGTATAATAGAAAAGCTAACAAAGTGTTAGTGACAAGCAATAGAAAAACAATGCAATAGATGTAAGTAAAAGCATGCAAAGACACACGCAAAAAAACTTGTGGCAAACAATATGCCACGTACATGAGACACCACTCGGATGTTGCAACATAATTGGGGCAATCAAGGCCAATAAGAAACAAACAAGTAACATATGACATTTCCCACAAATAAGGGAAAGCATAGATTAAGCATGTAAAACAAGAAACAAACCAAATATTAAAATGATCTTGGTTTGGAAGTGACCTATGCAAAATAAATACTACACATGAAACACCCATTAGCATGTTAGAGTAATAAAGAGTATGACATGATGTATGTATTGAGTAAATGAGGTAAGAGGAAGTAAAGTAGTAAATATTGGAATGATAGCACCCGCGTGTAAGAAAATGTATATTGATGACCCCAATTGAGGCATAACAACTAATAAATAGTAGAGTCAAACATCCTACATCGTGTAACCATTTGTGTGCAACATGTGTTCAACTCAATGTACTATGTGAATGCACATGTGTATGGAAAAAGGATATAAAATATTATGTATGAAGCTAACATGATAAGTAAAGTGCAACATGAAAAGTGTAAGATTAAATAGAAATAACCAAGAACAATACAATTTTTTTTTTGAAAATTTTAACATATTTGAATGTTTTGGATTTTAGCCCCCCTGAGGGCATAGATGAAAACCTATTATCTAAAGAGAAGGAAGGTGATCAACAAATGCCCTCGAGAGGGGGAATATATATATATATATATATATATATATATATATTTAATGTGTTTGATGAATTATAGAGTTTGTAAGTAGGGATGGGAAAGCAAGCTTGCCCCAAATGTGTGTGTACAAAGTGAGGTTTAGGTGTATAATTGTTCCCTCAATAGTCAAGTTCAACCAATAAATAGAGTGTGTCATTGGGAAATGAGGGGGAAAGTGTATGCCCCCATTATGAGTGGCATGTGAACTAGGTAATGAGTATGTTGGGCAAGGGCCCATTGCAGGTAAAAAATAACGCACTTAATACTATAATTAAACCCCCAAATATGTTATTCTATTCTTTTATATGTGGATCCTACGTAAGAAAAGTATTCACTAATGGCTCATCCCCTTGTCTAGTTTTCATTTTAGTCGGTCATTGTCATTGAGTGTTTTACGTAGTCTTTAATTACTCGCACATTTTGGGTTGTCTCTCATGGAGTCTTAGCTATAGTTATTTACTCAGTGGTCATCTCTAGCCTTTGACTAGGGTGCCTATGAAGGTATTGAGGCATCCGCTAGCACCCCAATCCTCATTTTTAGGTGCCTTAATCTCAGTTGTACTTAGTTCTCATTTAGAGTTTTGAGGCTGGTCTTTGTAGTTTTCCTCTCATTCCCTAGGTAATAGTTAGCGTGTTGGGTCATTAGTGTCGAAATTTGAGCTAGAGATCCCTGTATAAACACAAAACACACACTATCTTAAGGGAAAACTATCTCTACTAAGGGCTAGCTATCTACTAAGGAAATGGACTCCATTTGGGCACTATTTTGCATCACACACTACATATGAAGGGTTATATTCATCTATTCTATCCACCATTTATATTTTACATCTAGAAATTGCCCACTACTTTGGCGCCATTGGCACTAGGGAACCCTAGGCACATAATTACACACACATGCACATAGAAATACATTAGGTCTGAGATGTAGTGGAACGCTCAATCATAAGTCCATCTATTTTGGAAACTGAGGATAGTCCAACCCATTCATTTGCATCTTTATTTTTTAGGGTTTGATGCTTTTGTGTGGGGTTTTTTAGGATATTGTTTAGTGATGATCTACAATGACATCAGTGAAGCTAGTGCGACATACACACGACACAAAGACCGAGTTATTGTGAAGATCTAACGACCAACCCAAACTCAGGTTTGAGCTATTTTGTAGACCAAGGCACCCATACTACAAACCAGGGTGCCCACAGGTGCCCTAATCCTCCTCCAGGCACCTCATTCTGTCCAAATCTTCATCTCGATGCAACTTTCGATGTGTACCATCATACTCTATTATGCCTATGCATCATCTAGTCCAGCTTATGAATTTTTTTGAGGTAAGTTCATTTCAGGTTAGTACCTTTTCCCTCATATTTCAATTATTTCATTTTATTTAAAATATCAAATAAAATTAGTTAGCATTTATATTAGTTATCTAATTCTGTATTATTTAGATTAACTTCTAAAATTCATATTTTAGTTAATCATTTTGGTGAACCCATACTTTAGAACATTTTTTCCCTAGGATCCACTTAAAACCCTAATGGCTAACCATAGTTCATCTTCTTCTCACCCCATCATGTCTCATTTTAGTGTCAATCCTATCTATGATGACATTGCCATCACTGAGCTCATGACTCTCTATAGTAATCCTACTATGCCAGATGACATCCAACAACAACTCTTAGATGGTCAACAATATGTGCCTACTAGTTTTGAAAATTCTCCTATTAGCATTAGTATTGTTGAGGACTTGATAGCCTTTACTCATTATACACCATGTTATATGGCTACTAGTGATCCTCCTTCGATCTTTCTAAGGAAGTTCTAGATGATTATCTTATCGATTACATGTTTGGTATTGATAATCACTCACATGTGCATACCAATTCTTCTCCTAGTCAAACCAATGTTATAGTTCCATCTCATGATTCTTCTACTTCTGATATTACTTCTCATCATTCATCACATACTAGTTCTCATACACCTTCATATTATGTTGATGACCATATCGATAATATGCTTAATGACATTATCATATCTAGTATTTAGGAGATGTTTTTATTTATTGATAAAACGGGTTGGGGATCCATACCCTATAAATAAAGCTGAGGCTAAATCATTAGGATAACAATAGGATTTATTAGCCAAAAGAAAACAATTGACTACAAATGATCAAAAACCATCTCATTGGCATATACATATAGATAGACTATATATTAAACATACTAAATAATATTTAAACCAAATTTACTTCCCACCCTGCGATGGAAAATAATCCTCAATACTTCCCATTCATCCCTTTTTGCTTTTCCACTTCTATACTTCTTGCCATTTTCCATGATCAAATAAAACAACTAGTGCAAGATCACTAGGATTTTTCGATGCAATCAAATTCTTTGACACGAAGTCCCGATCTGATTCCAAACTTTTTGATGTATGCCCCCTTTTCGCTCCACCTCTCGCTAGGTGATTTTCCTGTATTCCCATATCTCAGTATCATCCTTCTCTGTACCTACTTTACCCTCGATGTTAGGATTTCTTGGATCCTCCTTAAAATTTGAAGCAGAACCAAATCTGAGTTTAAAGAGCCCCATCCACTAGAAGAAGTTGATCCATTATTTTTTATAGATTTATGATTTTTATTGAAGGGAACAAAAGCTTGTAAATAACCCATATTTCTGCATATTCTACACCAAAATCTTGTATTCTCATAGTCTAAAACCTGGGTATGCTATGGAAATTTCAAAATTTTAGATTGATTCGATCTAGTAGTCCTTTTTGCAAATCGATTTCAACACATATATGGGCATATGTACACGGACCTAAATGCTTCTATCTAAGTCTTCTTTTATAAAATTGCCCTAAGTATTTCCAATATCTTCCAGGCATACCTTAGATGCAAAGGAGGTTAGGAAGCCTAACCCAAACATGTGTTTTGGTAACCGAATAAGTATTCAAATCAAAATCTAGAAATAATGGAGTTACAAATAAACTAGCATGTCCCTAGAACCACGACCATCCATCCATCAAATAATGCCGACAATCCTCTGATTCCCTAAAATGGACAACAAAAAATCCCTTGGAATAAAGAGATATTTCACACTTGTTGGTCCAACTCTCAAAAACCATTGATACAACGAGCAAATAGGAAGGCCAAAACCATTAAACCTCCCGATCACTACATCCCGTGATATATTTTGATATGATTGCACCACTTCGTGGTTCTCGATGATCAATGAAGGAATATCCTCGCTTATATCAACCGGGTAGGCTTGATTGTTTGGTGGCAGATTGCTGAGGATCGACTACCTCGGTTTTCCAACATATCTTTGAATGAGGTTGTCTTATGGGGTGAACCATTCCCAACTATCTCGTAACACCACCCCATCATTCCCGTTAAGCTCTCTCGCCTTTCCCAGCCACTCCATATATAGTCACGACCAATTTTGAAGCCCTAGGGTGAGGGTGCGGGTCTTCCATAATATTTTCCCCACCTCCATTACCCTACGCTCCTCCACCTACCCGTATACCCCGAGACTAGGCCATGACCACCTAGGAAACCATTCAACACCCCTTTCGAATCCTGAAATCCTTCATGATTACTAGATCCAATTTTGCCTTTGTTCACTGTTTTTACAATTATTCACTTTATTCTTTTTTTCTCATGAAAATTTTCAAGATCCAAACTCGAGTATTTAGGAGATGTTGATGAAAAAATTGATAGCCATGATTCTCGACTTTATTTTCTGCTAAGTGAGAATCTCTATCGCTGCTTTCTCCTAAGGTTATATCTATCATAGTGGACGAGCCATCTCTATCTGTTGGTTCTTCTTCTACTACCATTTCCTCTCCTTTTGTTATATCATCTACACCTATTACTTCATCTTCTCCCATTATTGTGTCTCCATTAATAATTTCACCATTATAGATGTTTCCAATGCTACTCCTACCATTGTTATGGGTATTCCATCTTTACCATCTTCTATAGGTTCTTCGACACCTACTCCTAGACTACCTTTAGCATCGGAATATCCTTTATCTTATCTTGATATTCCCATGATCACTCGTAATGGAAAGTTACATCTACTCAATACATTATTACCATCTTTTACTATTCCTTCATAGGATATCCCATCTCTCATGCATGTCGTAGGTAAATTACAATCTTAGGTTCAATCTCTCACTTTATAAAGTAGGGCTTATAATGATTCTATCGAAAATAACTCATTACATGGTAACTCTATTCCCGAGAAGATTCATAACTCTAAATTTCCTAAGGAATTTATCATGCCTACAATCACAAGTTTTGATGGTACTGGTGACCCTCATTCACATCTCCGACATTACCACATGGCTATGGACCCCTATTCTAATGATAGGTTATTACTTAAGGCCTTTCAACAATGTCTTATTGATGAGGCTTTACAATGGTACACTCATCTTCCATTTGGGTCTATTAGTACTTACTATGACATGGAGGATGCTTTCCTCCATCATTTTATCACCAATAATGGCCCTAGAGTTACTTATGACCACCTACCTCTGTTACATCAAGGCTCATTAGAATCTATACAAGATTATATCTTACGATTCAATGCTTGTATACATCAACTAGTATTCCAACCTATTGATTTAGAGAAGCAATTCATTTTCTATCGTGGTTTAGATTCTCAAGCTTAAGCAAAGATTGCAATATGATACATGTAAGTAATTTACTCTTCTATGCTATAATGTCATAGACCTAGAAAAATATCTTCTTTCGATACATGCCATTGTTCCTCCACCTACTTCTACTTCTATTGTATCACCTAGTCCTCCTCCATTGACATCGGTTGAGTATCCTACACAGTCTCCACCTCGTCATAGAAAGAAAGCTCAACCTATTCCTTCACACGTAAGCGTAATTCTCCTCCTCCCGTGACAGGATAATTCTTCTTCACCTCCATCTATGTCACGTGAGCCATTACACTTCTCTCATTATGATAGACCTCACAATGTGCTACGTACTTTACTTGAGAAGTGTCTAATTTGCTTACCATCCGACCAACATCATCCACAACATTGATTACATCATCAATGTGATCAACCTTATTGTAATTATCATTGTATTAACATCCATAGGGACAATGATTATTTTTCCTTTCACGATAGATTACAACATTTAGAGGATAAGGGCATCATTTCCTTTGGCTCTCACTCACGTGAGCGGTCCGCCTCTCATCTACCTCATCAATGAGCTTCTACTTCGGTTGATTCATGTCCTCCATCTAATGCTTAGGTCATGGTGCGTCCACCGCCATAGTATACCACTCATGTGCGCTCTCCACCGCATCCATACATTATTGCATAATCACATTCATCACATCCAATTCATCCACAATCCTCAACATTTTCATATCCCATCACTACTCCACATGATATTTAGTTTGGTTCATATGCTCACACTCCTTCCATACCACATGATTCCACCAATTCACGCCGCCTTGGTCTCTGGTAGGTGATTACTGTCACCTTATCCCCCGATGATGCACTTGTTTTCTTAAATTTATTACACGAATGTTGAGGGTTTTTCTTTAATAACCTTTCATCACGCACTTTGTCGATTCATATAGTGCAATCAACCATTTCCCGATGACGCACTCTTCCTTACGTAGCTCATTCTTGACTGCTGAGGGGTCTTAACTAAATGATCTTATTCATTCACATGACGGGGCATTGGTAATTCTCCCCCTCTCCTAGTTTCATCATACTAACATATTACAATCCCATTACATCATGACATGTTATTCTTGTGATCACACATCATCTATCACACTAACCACGTACTACAAATTCCATTCAACAAACATTTCACATAACTCACCAATCAAATTATGTATGTTATCTATCATCATTCGATTACCTATTTTATCTATCAAGATCAACTTTATAGTGTGAGTCTACATCAATACGCAAGAATATACAACACATTAACAAAAAAAACATTGAGTCATATTGTGACATCGATACACAATGAAATAAATCCATCATATATTGATAACATCTATCATATATATATATATATATATATATCAAATATAATCATCATTACAAAAACATTTCATCACTAAGGGTAACATCCCCACATCATATATAATAATACAAATCAAATCTCATCATCACTATCGCTCTCTACTACGAGAGCCCTGAACTAGATGCTACGCCACTATTCATGCGACCTCGATACCTCTTAACCTGCCTCTGCAATAAGGTAACCTCCGTAGACTACTACTCAAAAATGATTCTGGAAATCCATGTATCATGCAAATACATCTTGCACTAAAGGACTGCCACCCACCACCTCTCTGGCTCATCGAGTCTCCTTAATGCCTCGTCCCTCTTGCCTAAACATAGTACATGTGGCTGCTACTATGGCCACTAGCTCAAATAAATGGGCATGATCTCTAATGATTTTATCTACACGCTCAAGTATCCCTCCACAAAGTACATCACTTGGCACATTCCACATCAATGTATGGATGTGTCTAATATCAAGGACCAATACACGTCACCTACAAAAAAATAACATGACTTAAATAACCATTGTTATAACATGGGCAAACAACAAAGTACACAACAATACAAATACTTACACTCACCTACAACTATTGCTACATTATCGGGGGCATGTGCTTCCCCCTCTCCTCCTTACTTGTGGTAGCCTGCTATGTTTGCAAATAATGGAAATTGATGTGTCACCAACTATAAGCGGTAATATTCTACACCCCGCTTCATCGAGTCTATCGGCTCTATCACCACGTCTACCTCATCTGGCCTAGGAGGTACTAATTGCTCTCCTAAGGGCCCTAGTCTAGATATGGCCCTCTTAGGTGCTCTTGTATCTCTCAACCATATATATAGATCTCTGGGGCACATCTTGAGCCATGCCAAACTATCGTGATACTCTCTCCACATGGAAAACTCAGCCACTCTGGAACCGATCCTCCAACTAAATAGTCCTATGTATACACCACAACTGTACAACATCCTCAAGCCATCCGCCATAGTCATGGTATGGCCTCCATACAACTGCCTAGGGCCCCATCCTATCTATCAATTCCATGTCAATATAAGTGTCCACCTTACACCCACATATATTAATCCACCTCGTCGCATATGTCTATGGCCTATCCCACTCTCCTTATGAACCTCCAATTGGCCTCAACATGACTCTATGCTCATACACCCATACATGCAATAGTGTGGTGGCTCCTACCCTACCACCATACTCATAGTGAGTAAACTCAGTATAGATCCCCTGTATAGGTGGGCCATACACACCATACTCACACATATTTAGTGTTTTCCTCCTCTATCCACTGGAATATATAATGCATCTTATACAAGATGGATACACCTCCTCCCTCTATTGCTATCGATGAAGCAATCACAATGAAAATGAATTTCTGCAAGTGCGAACCCCATATCTCAAGATAACATCCAAACTAATATGGGCCTCGAAGGTAGTCGAGTCCCCATAAAATACTATCTCGTATTTTGCATCTATCTCTCCATATCCTCCAATGACATAACCTGTACTCTCTTCCCAACAATAGAAATCATAGTATGTGATACACATCCTCCAAAGTAACTGTCATCTCACTCGTAGGCAACCAAAATGTACACATATCCACACACCACTTATCGTATAAGGATGTCAACATAGGTATATTGTGGGGGAACATCCCCATCATCGTGCCATGTTCCGTAGGCCATCACGGTCTATAACATCTCACTCATCATCTGACAATCCCATCCCAAAAAAAGTACTCAAATGATGACCTCCACGGAATTCCCTTTCATGAATATCCCTCTACACACTATAAAACAACATAAAACACATCGTTAGAACACTATAAAAATTCAAATACACCCACTTATCACATTAATATACACTAGAAATCTCAATTGCACTCATTATAGATCAAATATGTACATTCTAGACCCGGCGCTTAGATGCATGACTGGGTGCCAAAGAGCAAGACACTAGTGCCTAGGCACAGGTCGTTCCTCGTCCCAAGAGTCACTAGCACCCTCACCGCTCTTGTCCAGGTCTAAAATGTTGAGAAAATTCATAATCTCAAATTTGCAAAAATATGATAAAACCAAGTACTACACACATATTTTTCGAAAAAACATCGTACTTACCAATTCTATTATCATCTCAGTGATGGTACGACATCCACCACTCTCTCAAACTTTGGGCTAGGATGTGCTTCTCGTACTTTCATGGAATCTTCACTCACTTCACACTCAATATCACAATTGTGTCAAAGACAAATGAGGTGACTAATTAATTTTTCACTTCACTACTTATAATTACTTTTTATTACCTACTTTACTGAGGTCATTATTTCGTACTTATTCTCCCAACTAATACACATTACTCTTATTGAAAAAACCTTGCGTGTTTCAACTTTGATTTACACCCCGTTTGCAACATTATTTTTAGAACTTCACCTACCATTGTACCATATACATTACATATGCATTATATCTTCTTAACATTGTCTTTCATTCAATCTGTACACATTTTTGAAATTTCTATCACTTCCTCTCTATCTCGTGCTTACTTTCGGCTTAGTATTCATTCCTATCATCACTTCCCATTTTGCTGAAAGGGGGCATATCATTGGGGTCATCCTATAATCCCCCTTACATCACCATGTGATCAATCAACACTACTAATTCATCATTTTCAAACATTCACTAATTTACTGTGCAACATTTCACCATCAATTCCCCCTAATGACCTAACTTAGGGGCAACAAACGTACAAATTCTCTATACAAAATTTCATCACTTCCCCTAATGACCTAACCTAGGGGCAACAAGTGTTAAAATATTTCCATGTGATCATTCATCAATTTCTATCAATTCCCCTAATGACATAACTTGGGGGCAAATAGCGTAAAATATATCTTCGAGTAACCAATCAAGATAATAAATCAATCAACCTATTAACACATTCAAATGTCTAATAACCATCATTAAATCAAAATGATATAAAATATATGGCTTCCCAAATGACCTAACTTGGGAGTTACATTCATTACTTTCCCAAATGACCTAACCTAAAAAGTTATTCTATATTTGGCATTTACTTCCAGATGACCTAAATTAGAAGCCATCATACATTTCATGTTTGCTTCTAGATGACCTAACTTGGAAGCCATCACATTGCGGCGACACCTATGGAGTGGGGGCAAGAGTGATTTTCTATACCATTCTTATATGGGTCAACTTGTTTGATCAAAATTATCTAGATCCAAAAACCACAAATGTTTGATCTCGAGTCCGTCTATAACAGCAAGACATTGAGGATGTAGTTAAAGATTGGAGAATAACACACTTTTCTCCCTATACTCTTCCTCTGGTGGCAGGACACCCAAATCCTCCGTTCAATTATTTTTATACACCCAATCGGGTTGGGAACTGATCACTCCTACCTACCTAATCTCATCGTCATCATATGCATAATTTGAAATCATCAATCACCCAACATTACAATAATCACTCTCATTTAAAGCACTTTATCACAAAATTATGTTTCTCACTATGTTACATGGATCAACGTGTTTGATCCATGGTTTGACATGTTATATGGTTCTTTCGGCATGCTTTTACTACCACATCTACACGTTCTACTACAACATGGGCTTCTCTAGATTTCTCTTAGGTACGCATCTCTATCTACTTTATGTTACCAAGATTTTCGCTCACCAACATAAAGTGGGGAAAATGTAGTCACAAAATCACACACTTACTACTATAATTATACTTGCCAAGTATGTTGTTTTATATATAGATCTTGCATAAGAAAAATATTCATTAATGGCTCATCCCCAGTCCTAGTCATGGAGTCTTAGCTATCATTATTTAGTTAGTGGTCATCTTTAGTCTTTGACTGGGGCACCTAGGAAGGGATTGGGGCACCCGTCGGTGCCCTAGTCCTCATTTTTAGGCACCCTGGTCCTAGTTGCACTTGGTTCTCATTTAGAGTTTTGAGGTTGCTCTTTGTAGTTTTCCTCTCATTCCCCTAGGTACTAGTCGGCATGTCGGGTCATTAGTGTCAAAATTTGAGCAAGAGATCCCTATATAAACACAACATACACACTATCTTAAGGGTAGACTATCTCTACTAAGGGATAACTATCTACTAAGGCAAGGGACTACATTTGGGCACTATTTTACATCACACATTACATAAGAAGGGTTGTATTCATTCTATTCCATCCACCATTTACATTTTACATATAGTTATTACCCGCTACTTTGGAGTCATTGGCACTAGGGCAGCCTAGGCACATAATTACACACACTTGCACATAGAATGACATTGGGTTTGAGATGTAGTGCATCGCTTAGGCATAAGTCTATCTATTTGGCAATGGAGGAAAATCTAACCCATTCATATGTATCTTTATTTTTAGGGTTTGATGCTTTTGTGTGGGGTTTTGTAGGAGATTATTCAGTGAAGATCTACAACGATGTTAGTGAAGCTAGTGTGATATACATGTGACAAAGATTGAGTTATTGCGAAGATATAACGACCCATGCAGACTTAGGTTTCGAGTTGGTCCGTAGACTAGGGCACCCATACTACAAACAAGAGTGCCCACATGCACCCTAATCCTCCCCAGGAACCCCATTCTCGTTGAATCTTCATCTACTGTAACTTTCTGAGGTGTATTGTCATACTCTATTCCACTTATGCATCATCCAGTCTAGCTACGGATCTCTGCAAGTAATTTCATTTCAGTTAGTACATTTTCCCTCATATTTCAATTATTTCATTTTATTTTAAAATATCAAATAAAATTAGCTAAAATTTATATTTCAGTTTATATCACTATCTCATTCTTGTACTATTTAGATTAACTTCTAAAATTCATATTTTAGTTAGTCACCCACTATCCATCATTACAACTAAAGGAAACATGTGATCATTAATTAAGGGACGAATGTAATGTGAGATTGGTTGTATGTGTGTGTGTGTAGGGAAGTGTGTTTTAAGGAAATGTGTTATGTATGAGGTGAAACAAACCTATTGGTAGACCAAGATGTGCAATGTTTACTATGAACCATGTGTGGTGGTCTAGTCCTATGTGGTGAATTATGAGACTTAGAGATACAACAAGAGTGGGTGATGGAAGCTAAAGGTTGAGGATACTTATTCGAGCTAGTATCTAGTAGTGAAAGTATAGGACTATCGCTAGGAGTTTGTGACAAATTCATAAGAGCAACATCGCTAGTTGTAGGTGTAATTGTGATAACAGGTGGACTAGGAGTAATGTTGATTGGAGCAAGAGGTGCACTAGTGGTAGGGTCATGTAAAGCTTGAGAGATAATAGGTAACAAGGTATGAGATGGGATACCTTGACTTGTGATGACCTCGACACTCATGTATGAATTTGATACATTGTTATATGATCGATATGACAACCCTAGTGTCCTTAAGCCAAAGAAGACCTAAGATCATGTCATAATTATTGATTTGGGATGCTACAACAAATGATAGGCATATAGTAAGAGGTCCAATTGTGGTGGGAAGGGTTATACCCCATATGAAGTAGGATACTCACACTTGATTTGGGATAATGGAAATCTAATAGCACATAAGAGGGGAAGAGAACATACATTAAGCTTGAAAGTAGGATTGATCATGACATTATTGAGAGCTTGATTGTTAATGGATGCAATAATGTGAAGCCTTGAAGATGTGAAATAAGCATGGAAATCTACATCAGTAAAATCAATGGCTAGTGGTAAAGTAGTAGTAGTAGTACCAATAATAAATTCTAGAATATTATTAGGATTGCGGAGGTGGGAATTTATGGTAAGCATGATTAGCGCTTTTCTTCGATGTAGCATTATCATGCTTAAGAAGCGGCTAATGAATATCTTAAACTTATCATTATTATTTGTAGGATTAGATATGGGAGATTCATCCCATTTAAATGCATCAGGATCAATTAAGTCTTGGATCATATGTTAAAGCTTAAAACGTCCATCATGAAATTCCCATTGCAATAGTGGTAGTCACAATATGCTTTTTCATCAAAATTTTTCCTCAAGGATGACTAGAATCCAACTCAAGAAGTGAAGACAGAGAGATAAGGTTACTATCAAGGAGTTATTGTAACACCGCTTGAGGTGGGATTGGTAATTTAGTAAAATTTCATCAAAGAGGTTGGATCTGGAGCTTCCTCGGTTGGGGCACTACATTAACAATGGATTTAATCTCAACTCGGGGCTTCGTAGGCTTACTCTTGAAAGTAGTTTTACCTTGGAATTAAACATGAGGTTGATTAGAGGCTTGGTCACCATAGTTGAGTTTTTCCATATAAAGTAGCTTGCCTTCACAATCCTTGAGGATATGACACAAGTGATCAAAGGAATGAAAGGTATCAAAGATGATTGACTCTTGGATATGAGGCAAAAGAATTTATAGAAATAGATCTTGCAATTCAAAATCAGCTAGGATATTGTTCATTTTAGTAAGATTAGTCTTATAACACAAAACATAGTCACTAAGGTGCTCATTAGTTGCTATTAATGCACAAAAGTAGCAACCTAGATATGATCATGAAAAATCATTACTTTTGGTGTAAAATGGGATGATCTCAATAATGCGGGACTTGTAAACTGAGATCAACCTCCAGAGAAAGTTGGTTCCTTATGTCTTATCCCACTACAAACTAATCTACAACTTCAAAATATAACTAAAACTAAAACCTTAACTACAAATTCATAGGATTTAGGGTTGAGAGAAAGTGAAGAAATTTGTAAAATGAAAGAAGGTGATGCACCAAAACTAAAACAAGGTCCAAATCTGACCTGTAGAGACACAAATGAAACCACCATGTAAGAATCTAATAAAAACATAGAGTTTTACAAGGGACAAGTGAATAAATTCGAAAGAAGGTAAGAGGGTCGAGGTTCACATCAAATACAAAATACTTAAAGGAAAATACCACAATCACATATAATTAAATGCTGTCACTTACATTTACGTAACAAAGGTTTGGGAATAACTTACAAAATGTAGTTTCAAAGGTCTGGAAGCATGGAAAATGTAAAAATTTAAGCCAGAGTTTCTAATCTCGCAAAAGAGAACATTTTATTTTGTACAAAAGCACTTGCATTTATAGAATATGGGAAGATGAGAAAAGGAGATATATGAAGGAAGAAATTTTAATTCAAAATTCAATTTTTCAATGAATAGAGTTGATTTCACTACCCATAGATCTTGTTGCCATTAAAGGTGAGGTGGTTGTATGTTTTAATGACTGGAATTGTACTTTTCTTTATCAACCCTATTTAAACATTTTTATCTCCCCAAATGGCATAAATTTTAGTGTTTCCTATTGCTATAATGTTGCCTTGGAAGAGACCTTTCTAATGTCACCATTTTCTTACAATTTGGAGTGCCAGAATAAAAGTTATGGTCAAAAACCATTCCTGCTTTGTTCTACAACCTTTTTATCTTCTACTTGCCTTTATCCCATGAAAATTCCTATGTTTGGTAGTTTTATTTTGTTATGTGACTTTAAAATATTCCCACAAATTTACTGTTTGTTTCTGTAACCCACATAAAACCTTTGGATTTTCTTTATTTAGTGGCAATTTTAAATATTTTGTAGGAACTCCAACATTCGACGGCTTTTCATTAGATGAACCACAAATTTTGAATTATATGTCTCCCCAAATTGAGAAATTCACGAGACACTAACTTCTACACGCTAGCAAAACTCATGTCCCTCTTCCACAATCCATAACGGCCTAATCCTTTGATTTGTTACCTTTATAGAATGCATGCATCCTTTGTTGTGTGACATTTGAAATCGGCACTCTTTTTCCTTCATTACGCGGGTTTTAGAAAACTCACGGAACACATTATGCTCAAGGAACCCACAAAACATTGGGATAGTGCTCCATGGCTCATTACTTTGGCCATCTCAAACTCAACCTTTTGGTTTCCTTATGCAACATCACACCTTCTCCATCCTTGCATCGTGACATCAAAGGAACAAAACCCATGTTTTTATTTCTGATTTGACCAAATCTCTATGAGTTTTCACCTAATTATCCTTTGAGTTTAGCTTCCATTTGATTTAATATAAATGGAAATTAAATCTAATTATAGAGTAACTACTATAATGAATGATATGCAAATGCTAAATACAATAAGATGTAAGCAAACAAACATATATAAATGTGAAACCCTAAGCAAAAGAGGGAGATAAAAAGACTTAGTTGATTCCCTGAGAAATCTGAAGTGATCTAGGTAGGTGAATAGATGAAATAGATTGAGAAGAGTGTCGTCAATGCTCCTTGGAGGTTTTGAGACTCAAGAATGTGTTAGACAGAGGCCCATTGGAGGACATGAGTGCATGGGCGCTAGTGTCTGTTACAGCGCTAATGTCATGTGAATGATTAGGATTTGGTATTTTTATGTGTAGGAAGAGCTTCATTATTAGTCCCTAGTTGTCATTGTGATTTCGATCCTTGATTTCCAAATGTACCTATAACTTGAAAAACAATTTGTTTACCTGCACATGTCCACAAACCACATAAAATATAATAAAAAGATGCAGAATGTGGAGTCGGAATGACCTCGATAGTTACCCAAAGAGAGAATTTAGTACCGAGCATTGAACTACATTTCATAATCCATGTAGTTCTATGTGAGAGTGTGTGTAATAATGCCCTAATATGCCCTTGTATAAGTTGCACTAAAATAGCGGGCTAGATCTAGAATGCTCTATATGCAAATGTGTGTAATATAATAGAATAGACTTCCTCTCCTATGTTATATATGCATAAGTGATGCAACCCTTGTCCCTTGAATGAGTGTGCTAGATGGATGCCTTGAGACGCTCTTTGTGCCTTTGGATGCAAGCTTAGGTGATAATATGTAATGCTTAGTGTTTGGTCCCTTATTTTGAAAACATAGTTGTGCATTTATATGATTCATTTGTTTTAATTTCGTAATTGACAAAAGTAGTAAAAAGTAATCAAGAAGCGAAATGCGTCTAAAAGGATAATAAAATGGTAAAGAAGGACAAGAGCACCCGGGAGGACAAGTTCCTAGGTGCTAGTGTCCCAACTAGGTGCTAGTGTTTGAGGCCATATAAAAAATAAAACAATAAAATTAAGCGAGAGTGCAAGATGTATAAAACTAATAAAAGTGTAGAAGAAAAGAAAAATGCTAAAAGGAGTTGTCAATTACTAGTTTTGTTGCTTAGGAATCATGTAAATACTAACATACTTTTAGGACCTAGAAATGTACCCAAGTGCATATATTTTTGTCTATAATCTTTATTCGGAAGTCCATGGAAGATGAAGTCCCAGCTTCCGCGATTTTTGAGAAAAGATTTTTTTAAGTCCAAAATTGAGTTCATAAGTTGTCAAAATAGCTTGAGGGTTATTTTGGGCAACAATTTGGTGACTCAATGGGGCTATCTCGCCTACTAGAGAGATGACCAATAGCCTTCTTCTAATCCGTTGGGCATGGATTCAACTTTAAAACTTAAAAACTGATCATAGAACTTAGAATTTTCACCCCTCAACTTGCATGAACTTGAAAACCGACATGAAGGTGCTCCTAAAGACTGATTCTTATGGATTTATAGATAAAACTTACAAACTGTCCCAAAATTCAACTTTTTGGCTAAGGAGGGAACATGGGGGTACTTTTGAAGATAATTGATTTTAGTGATGAGTGGGTAGATCTTGAAAATACTCCCATATACATCATTTCAACCATGAAACCTGCTTTGAACTAAATGTACAACAACAACTAAGGGGCACAAAACTATGTACAAAGAGAAGATCATACATGTCCAAATGGAACATGCAAAGTGTGCACAAGGCACTTATCACAAATCAAACTACAACTACCAACAAAACATGTGCTTAACAACACTTGGAGGAATTGAAACTAAACTAATATGTATAAGGTAGAACCTCTAGCTTTAGAAGCAATGCTTTAGATATATCCCATTGACCAGGGATCATAAGATTTTCTCCATCCAACCTTAACAATTGGCAAGCATTGATTCATTTGTAGCTAGAGATCACATAAGGTCCACTCCAAATTGTGTCAAACTTTAAACGTCTACATGAATTGGCTCTATCTTGATCCCATTCAAGCACAAGTTTCCTTCTTAAAAATTCATAGTGAGTGATTTCCTATCAAAATATTTCTTTACTTGAGCTTGATTTAACTTCATTACTTGCATGACTTGTTTTCTTAATTCTTCAAGCTCCATGAGATATGTATATCTTATTTCCATTTCTCCAAACTCAAAAATTTCTAGTTGTTTGATGAGCTCTAATGTTGTTAACTCAAGAGATACCGAAAACCTTGATTTTTTTATTATGTAGGTCTAAAACTAGCTAGAAATCACACAAACCTTTCCCCTTACTAGCTTGGTTACCTTGGTTACCTTGGTGATCCATCCAACCATTTTCTCAATCAAATATCTATTTAAAAGGAAACCCTTAATGTTGGAATGTGATACCATGAGGTGGATTTTGTTGTTGGATATCAAATGCCTAAACTTTTCAAAATCCTTATGATAGCTAGATCATGATTCTCAATGAATGAGTATCTAACTACATAATATTCTAGGCCTTGGATAAAAAATGCAATGGGCTGTTCCAAACCTTCTCAATTAGACTCTACTAGCATGACATATATGGTATCCGTGCCTCCAAAAGCATACAAGGTGAAATCCTTGGAGAATTCTTGATTAATGAGGGTAGGAACTTGTGATATTACTTGTTTGATAGCCTCAAAACTACCATTCCCTTCCATGGTCCATTTGAAATGTATTTCTTCTTTATAATAGATGTCAATAGGTTGACATGGTTGGAAAAATATGGAATAAAACACTTGATAAAGTTGATCCTTCCCAAGAAACTTTATAATGCTTTATTATTACTAGGAAATGATAGTACTAAAATGACACTTACCCTTTTTGGATCTGTTATAATCCCTTGCTTGGAGAAAAGGTGGCCCAAAAGCTTTTCTTCATGTGCTAGGAAAATACATTTTTGAGGTTTAGAGAAACCCCAAATTGTCTACACCTTTTAAATACCTGCCTAAGATGAAAAAGGTGGTCATTTACATCCCTGAAGAATATTGTGATATCATCAACTTAGACAAGAATAATGTTATTAAACTATTTTCAAGTGGATCACACACCCGTTGAATCTTTAAGTGATCTAGTGTAATATGGGAACATCCCCAAGGTGTGGGACCTTGGTGCCTTGGGATGAACCTCCGGAGAAGGCCGACTTCCTTTTAAACTTGGTGCATTTGATTTAAGATCAAGATGCAGGGCTATAATACTTGAAATAAAACTAATCTAATTGTTCATGGGGTATAGGGATAGAAAGATAACTAAAATATATAAAGGCGGTGATGCACCAAGAGTAAATAGAACAAGAAGATCTACTTCATATGCACAAATTAATATTGCAGAACAATATATAACATGCACATCTCATAATATTTTCCAATCACTGAATTAACTAAATACAAAACTTTAATAACAGAAGGGATTCAAGATTTTCCATAACTAAAATGAAATATTTCATACCACAACTCACAGATAATTGAAAGAAGATAACTAATGTAAAGGCAATATAATTCACCACATACAAGGAATTAAAGCATTCACAAGTATTAAAAAAATTATCAAATTGCACAATACCTAGGTATTCAAAGAAAAAAAAGTGTTCTGAATATAAAAAAGGCTTTAAAGCTTGTTCTTGGACTCCTCAGAATTATAGAGCCCCTATACAATAAGATCTATTTTTTTAACATAATGCATTATCATATTTAAAGACTAAGGAGATTAAGTGATTATAGTTCCATATTATAACTACTTCCTACTAAAAATAAAATGCATTGACAATTAGGAAATAACCTCCCATGCAAATAGTAAAAAATAGTTGCACAGGTTTGACCAAGTTAGCCATGCAACTTCCACTAGTTCTAGAGCTTGGAGGCTATCCAACGATGGTTGCCACACCTAGCTAGGGCTGACAAAATCCTTCTCCTTTTCTCGGTTCATATTTCTTCTCCTTTTAAGTCGGTTCATGTATTGGAAAAATCATTTAATAATTCCCCTGGACTCCTCCTCCTTAGGTCCACATGCATAATGGCTTAGAATGTCCACTAACTCAGTTCCTTTGGAAATCTTTGCTTGACAATCTTTGAGCTCTGTCGATAACCTTCTTGAGCTCAAGAAGTTTTGATAAGATACCAACTTGTAAATAGAATCAAGACTAAAAGACTTGGTCACATCATCATCTTGATTTACCAAACTCTTAAAATGGGCAATAATCTATTCAACTGGAAGAATATCAATAGTCTTATCCAAAAATTGCATTTGATCTTCTCAAATTCTTCTAAGATATCATTCAAACCATCCATTATCTCGAATCTTTTATCCTCCAATTTTGACATGAGCTCCTACAGTATTTGAGCTCAGAACTCCATAGCTTCCTTGAATTCAAAAGGTTTTGAAATATCATCGATAACACCTTCCTTTAATAGCAAGTCTGAGCTAACACTTCAAATTTCTTTCCATGTTTTGAGAGAAAGGTCTAAGTTATCACTCTCCTCAGTGAGGAGTCCATTCAACTTCATGATAAAATCCTTCTCTGCATACAATTCATTATACAAGTCCACAACAACTTTGATCAATGGGTCTACCTCCTGAATTAAGTTCTCCATCCAACCTCCTACCGCTCACCCTTTTTGTCCAAACATTTTCCACTACATGAAAAGATGTGTCGTCAAAACTCTAAGAAATAGTGAGGGCAGTAGTATTCTAGATAGGATGCATGATCTTGGTTAATAGAGCCATTAACTACTCAACCTTTCCCTTAAGTTCATCCTTAGTGGCTTTGTCTTTATCATATTTCTCTATAAAATTACCTAGGGCCACTTGAACATCTTGCTTGACACCTTCATGGGTGGCTTTCCCAAGAGAAAACTTGGAAATTTGATAATTTGCTGCTATGATTGTTTCTTTATTTTTTCCTACAGTTGGAGTAGATATCTTGATGAATCTTTCCCCCATTTGATTGACTGATAAGTTAGAAATAACTCTCAGCCACTTAGCTTTCCTTCGGGAGTTAGATCTAGAGCACTCCAATCAACAACATCAATAATAGGCACTTTCTTCTTCTATTTTGGTGTTTTCCTATGCAACCACATAGGAATAGAAGAAGATGATTTAGAAGACAATATAGGAATTGTTACGGTAGTACTTGGGGTAGTTGATATGACAAGAGCACTGGTCAGTTGCAATTATTGAAAGTGGCAATGAAGTGGTAACAATGGAGGGTGGAGTGGAAAGGATGGCCTCAAGTGTGGGTGAAACAAAAGTGGAAATGGGAAGAGATTGTTGAGGAAGAGGGGTTGCAAAAGGAGACCCCATTTCCAAAACCTCTCCAGTTGAGAGTGTTGGAAGAGAGGAGAAAACATGGGCCATCGAGGGAGAAATGGAAGACAAGGTCAAAGGGAGAATGAGATACAAAGAGGAAAGAGGAACTAAAGGTGGTGAAGATGGAAGAGATGAAGAAGGTGGTGACTATGACACTTGGGAAATATTTGGTGAAACACTTAGATCTATCACTTAAGTTGATTATAATTTAGAGACGCAACTCTCATTGTAGAAACTTATGAAGAGGATCATAAACCTCCAACTATAAAGGAAATCTTACGAGGTCTTGAGGTAGGATTTTAAGCTGCCCTTTTTCCTTTTAAAGGGTGGTATGGCCCTCGATCTCCATGCTTGTAAAAATTATGTGGCTAGGGTCGACACTTTAGGTGTAATTCCCAAGGATGTCAGCCATTAGTAGGTTCTTTGTAAAATGGGACCCACCCTTTCCTTTGCATTATTGTACTCCTCGACCGACAAAATTATCTATGGAAAATGATGATCCATGACATTATTTTATTTGTAGGCAGGATCCAACACTTGACCATCATCTTTTAGGCCTTTAGGAATGACTGTAATTCCATAGTGGCTTATTTCCTTCAGGTTTAGCCTCTCAAATTCCCTTTCTCTTATTGCATATTCATCTCAACAATGAATCCAGATGTCTTCTAGTTGAGGTACATGAATGTTGGCCGATCCCATTATACCGAATTTATCCCAGTAATCAAAGTTAGTGCTCGGTGGAATGTTCTCAGAGTCATCTAAGACATCTCTCCTTTAACATTTTTAGCCTTATATATAGATGTGCATGTATATCTTCCTATGGTTATAAGAAACTAGTCCCCTACTTTGTGTTGATCATGTTGGATCTTATGATAACTCAACTGACGAACCAATTCCATTAGGACCCACTTATCAGTTGGGCATCTTGGCAGCTTATTAGGAGCTCCTACAAACCCTGACACTCTGATGTAAGTAAAAGTTGGAAACTAAAGGTAGATACCTCCCCATTCTCATACTTCCTTCCAAGCTTCATCTGAGATCCTCCGATTATATAAATCTTTGTCAAAGAAATACAAGAGAGTGGCGAAGAAAGCATCGTTTACTCTTTGAAAATGATTGGGACCTTCTGCCATGGTGAGTTGGGGGTAATAATCATCTATCTTATATGTAATTCTAGATCCTTTTGAATTTATCCGTGGATAATACCTCATTCCCACTGCTGCGTACACCAAATAGGAGGTCATGAAGAAGTTTCTTGAACTTAACACATCTTCCAGTGAAAGCATATAACATTGCTTATGTGTTCACCCCATTGAATGAGATATTTATTCTTCTTGATTGTGGCAATGTAGAGGTACATCCAATCTTGGAATTCCCTAGTAGAAGGAGACCTGTAACCTTGCTCAAAAGTGTGATAATATCATTAACCTCCAATATGAAATCAAACCGGGAAGTGTCTTGGGAATCTAGACAATGAGGTTTTAGTTTTGGCTAAATAGCTCTTGTTGATAACCCTTGTGAAAGTGTCATAATCAGACCCAATGTTTTAGTTATATTCCAAGGAGATAATGGCATATCCTTCAACGCCAGGGAGCTTCTAGAGGTCCCCAAAGAAATCACTATCTACCTTGATTACCACTGTGCTATCATCATCCTTTATGGTATGTGAATCTTTATCAAAGTGGGATGTTGTGGTGAGTAAAAACTTAGGACATTACATAGACTAGGGAAATTCATCTTTAAGGGGAAGTCCACTATCATAAATAACTTGCATCCATGGTTTTTTGTTTAGGGCCTTTACTCTTTCCCAAAATTCAGACATGTCCATATGTCCAAAATCTATATCTGCAATATTCTCTACATCAGATGAGATACTGGAAGGGGATTATACCCCTTGGTAACTATACTTCATTTTTTCCTTTCCCCTAGATGAAGAAATAAACATTTAACATGTTGAAGAAATCAAGAAATTAGAGTTCGGAGTGGAAGTGTGTGCCTGCAGACACCTTACAAAATCAGTTTAGACTTTTGAAAAGCCGACGCCTGAAGTTCTCAAATCAAAACTTATAACTTGATGAACAAATCTGAAATTCCAAAGTGGTAGACTTCCGAATCCAAAATCTCCAAAGCTCCAAAATGATTATTTTTGAAAATATGGACTTACGAATCTTGAAAGGAAGAACTTTTGAAATGTGAAAACCCTCAAGCTAAAAAAATTTGAATCTCCAAAACTCCAATTTCTGAAATGCAAAATCCTCGAACCTCTAAAGTTTGAAAAAGTCATGATTCCAAAAACCTATTATGAATGGATGACTCAAAAAACAACATTGGAGCTTGGGCTTGTAGTGAATCTTCAAAACTCTAAAAAGTGGAACCCCAAAGTTCGAAGTGTGAAAACTCGAATTTCCTTGTTCCCAAAAAGATACTCTTCTTTCCTATTGATGAATTATTTTGAAGTTCATATGTCAAAAGTGATAAAATCAAAAAAGGAAGAAATGCCATGGCTTAAATCCTAGAACTAATCCTAAGAGAACCAAAGGAAATGAAGAAATAGAAAAATAAAGTAATACCTAGAACAAGAATCCCAAAAGAAATGAAAATAAAAATAAAATTACAAAAACTTACCTAAAATAGTGACAAAATCATGAAAATAATTCTTTGAAAATCATCTTATGGGTATAGTGGTGTGTGCAGAGATGTTAGTGCGTCAATGTACTTAATCATTTGGTAAAAATGATAAGTAAAAGCTAGCATATTTATAGGAAGGTAAAATTAATTACTGCGAGCCGACATGTGTGGGGCTGGTTGAACATTAATGTCTTTAGAAATAGAACTTCAAAAGTCATCATGTAAATTACATGCAACATGCAATCTGAACTCCAAATTCTAAAATTATGAAGTTCTAAAATGGTTATAGTGGTTGGGTTTTAGAATTTGGGATACGACGTGAAAACTACATGTAACATGCCCTTTAGACTCAAGTCGAGAGTTTGAAATCATACTTGAAACTTAAGAGACAAACTACATGTAAAATATGTCCGTAGTTCTAAGTTCTGGTTCCTAATTCGATGGAAAGGGACTTGAGACTTTGGAACTCAACCTTCATTTTGTATGCAAAATACAGGTCAACCTCCAAAATCCAAAATTGGGTGAAAAATGATGCTAAGGCAATTTTTAAACAAAATTTTCTAAAAAACTAAGGAATGGGAAATACAAAATATAGAAAGAAAATTTTAAAAGTTCTCCCCGAGGATAACTTGTAAAGTTATAATAATCACCCCTTTGAATGTCATATCCATGGCTCTTTGAAATTTTTCTCCTGCATTGGATAAACCAAAGGAATCTTCTTGTAGGCATAAGTTATCGATTTAGTGGTAAAGGCTATTTTGAATTGGTCCTATTCCTTTATCATAATCAAGTTATATCCTAAATAATCCTCTAATAGGAAAAACCTTTCTGAACCTTCTACCATTTACAAATCCGCTCCATGTAAGGCAACAGATAGTGATCTTTCACGGAAGCTTTGCTCATATATCTGAAATTGACACATTGTCTGATTTCTCCATTTCTTTTATGTGCTAGGATTTGATTTAGTATAAATTGAATTAAATCTATATTTTAGAGTAACTAATGTAACAAGTGATAATATATGACAATATACAAGTGCTAAGTACTCAAACAGTTTAAAACTCTAAGAAAATAAGATAGATAGATGACTTAGCTAATTTATGTGCAACTTGGAGGTAGTCGGGACCGTGTATCTACCGAATCGGTGAGAATGATGTCATGGTGGCTTATAGAGAGTTCTCGGAATCTTTATTGTGAGGTATAAAAGTTCCCACATGAGGACATGAGTTCCTAAACGCTATCATCTACATTCGCAGGTGCTAACATTTGTGTGAATATTCAGGATTTTTCTTTTTTCTAGGTTTGAGGGTCTTCACTCCAATATCTTCTTTGTCACTCGATTTCATGATTACGGTTTTGATCACACCTGTAACTTGTAAAATAAACCCTAGCTATCTATACAATCTCACAAAAACATTAGATATGAATAAAATATGCAATATGTGAAGTTGGACCGCCCCCATGGTCACTCAAATAATGAACTTAGTACCAGCGCTACACTACATTTCACACTCCATGTAGTTCTATATGAAATAGTTACCTTAGTTTTTCCTCATGCCCATAACTCTAAGATACTTGAGCTATAGCTAGCTTTGATGCAAATGTGTGGTATGGAATTCAACACTTCCCCTTCCTATGCAGTGTATGCAACCAAAAAATGTAGTCCCTTTGATAATAATGATAGTATGTAGATGTGATATTCCTTTTGAATAGCCATCCAAAATATTTGTGTGTGTGTGTGTGTGTGCGTGTGTGTGTGTTTGTGTGTGTGTGTGTGTGTGTGTGTGTGTGTGTGTGTGTGTGTGTGTGTGTGTGTGTGTGTGTGTGTGCGCGCGCGTGTGTGTGTGTATGAGTCTCTTGTTTGCATTTCGACACTAGTGACAAAAAGGCTGACTATAAACACGTGCTCGGGATAAGAAAAGTGAAAAGACCGACCACAAATGTCAAAATGTGTAAAAAGAATAAATAGGACAAAAGCGCCTAGAATGGACATAAGTGCTTGGGTGCTAGTGTTTAGAGTGGGTGTTAGTGTCATGAGATAAAAATGACATATGTGAAAATACATACGAGATAGGGATCCTTGTGACCTAACCATACGTGGATACAAAAATGATAGATGTAGAAGAGAGTTGTGGTAAAATCAATTACAGACGTAGATGTACAAGATATAGTGTCACTAGTGAATAATTTTCTTACTTAAGATTCATGCATACAACCACACACCGAAAACAAAGTAAAATAATAGTATGTTCATGATTTTGTGTCTACATTATCCCCCATTTATACTATTTGAATGAAATTCAAGTAGTGTACAATAAGTAAGGAACATACCAGTATAGAGTTCGAGAGAAGCCATATTATAGAGTGCACATAGAATATAGAAACTTGTAGCATGGAAAACCATGGATCAACATTTTGACCCATGTGGTGTAAGAGGAGATAGAAAAATGTTGTAAGGAGCAACTTGGAGAAATAGTTGTGATGATATTGGAGATGTTGGATTGTTGTCAAAGGTGATAGAAGAGGTAGGGAGTGATTAATTCCCAACCCGATTTGTTGATAATTAGAGGATTTGGGCGTCCTGCCACTAGAGGAAGAGTATTTGGGAGAGAGTTGTATTTTTCTTTCCTTCGTGATGCTTCTCAAAAAGGTCCAACCACTTGTAGATGGATAAATAATGAATTTGTTACTGTTTAGTTCCGATTGTAACTTGTTGTTCCTTGATTGAATAATCCATATAAGAGTAGTATAGGAAAGGCAATGATATCTCATTACCCCGCTCCTATAGTGAACAGTGTTCGGTTTAAATATTTGTATATGGCTTCCAAATTAGGTCATCTGGAAGTGATGGTAATGTAATGCGACTCCCAAGTTATGTCGTCTAGGTGTGATAATAAATGTGATCATTGTATTGATTGATTGATTCGAGTGATAGGAACCAATTTGAGAGGAATACATTTAGAAGATTAATCACAAAGATGTTTTTCTTTTCCCCATTAGGTCATTTGGGGAAAATAAACTTGAAATAGTAGAGAGTAGTAATTGTCATATACAATGATTATAACCATGTTTGAATAAGATCAAAGAAAATTATGGTAGTAATGTGTTAGGGGTATCGATTGATTTTGTTTTATCTTGAGAGGGATTATAGGATGATCCTAATTATATGACCCCCTTTTGGTGAAAGGATGAGGTGTGAAGAAAATAAAATTGAGCCGAAAGCAAGGTTGTAATAGTAATCGAGAGATAGGATATAAGAGATAGTAGTATTGACAAAGTATGCATATGTATTGATTAGTATACGAGCCTAATGTGAATATGGAATGGTGAAAACTATATAGTATGGTGCTAGAGGAGACCATGATTTGGATGGTACAAATGGGGAGGAAAATGGAGTAATGAGGGTCAAGATACGAGTCAAACTTTGTGAGATGAGTATAAGTGTAAGATTGATGGCAAATAATGACTATAGTATAGAGTAAATTTGAATTACTATATATAGTAATATGGAAAAAGTGAATATTAATTTCATTTGTACCGAGAGTGGTTGAAATATGGAGCTCTAAGTTGTGAGGATGCCACGTGTTAGAGCAAGGAGTCGATGAGATTCAAGAGGGTGATGGCCGTCGTGGCTATGTAAACAATCAAGGAGCTTGTATGTGTGGCTAAATTTATTTATTTTGTTACATATGATTGTTTTTATTAGTTTTAGTAAAATTTCAAATTTTATAGAATTAGGAGTTTCTAACCAAGATGAAAGTAGATAGGGTGTTTCTATCCTTTAGGACACTAGCATCCAGCCCTAGTGCTTCAGTGACTTGCTTCATTCGCTAGTGTCCAAAGAGTAGGATTTTGGCACACTTTTGTGAAATGCATGTATTTTTATTAATTTGAGTCTATTATGATTGATTTTGAAGTATGTCTAGTGTGCTAATATTGTGTATTGTTGTGTGTTTTTGTTACATAGAGGGATATCCACTCTAGGGAGTTTCGTGTGGTGTCACTTGAGCATATTGCTTGAGTTGGGGTTAATAGTTTATGAGTGGGAGATATTGGACCGTGCCAACCCATGTAACACCTTACTAGATTGGGGGAGATACCCCATAATATGTCTTTATTGATTGCTTTATGTGAGAGATGGTGTGTGAATACTTATACATTTTTGTTGCTTGAGATCTTTAGATGACGGTGGCATTGGAGGATGTATATAGGATATTGCTCACTACAATAGTTGGAGTGAGGGTACCGATTATGGCCATATTGGATGCCCATGGTCAGATGAGGGTGGACCAATGATATTTTATAGGGTCTCAAGTAAAATTTGAGACATATATTAACATGGATGTGATTGTGAGATCTAGGGTTTTGGGATTGTGGAAATTTATCGTAGTGGTACTAGCTTCGTCGGTGCCCATGAAGGGTGGAGGAGTTGTGATTTTGATCCATAAATTTCTCAATTCTAACAATAATCGAGATCCCGTGCTTGTGAAAATAAATGAAAAATTTACTAGGTTATTTATTAGCAATATAATGTGTAAGAATTAAACAACTGCTATACTATAAAATTGAGAAAAGAGAGGTAAAGCAGAGATAATATTTATCCCGGAGAAACCCAATGTGTGAAAAAATCTAGTGGGTAAACAAATTTTCTTCCCTTCCAATATGTAAATCTCTAAAAATAAAAAGTATTGCCAATAGTTTGCCTTCAAGAAGGTTTCACACTCCTAATTGTATTTTCTTTCTCACAACTTCTAAACAATGAAAAAATCACTCTTAATGAACAAAACAAGAAAGAGCTCTAACTTATCCTCTTTTCCCACATGATAATTCACTCAAAATAAATTTCTAGAATGAAGAAATGGACTTGTATTTATAGCTGCTCTATCGAAGGATGTATGGAAAGTTGAAATGAATAATTTGGGAAGCTCAAATATTTGTTACTATTGAGATCTTGAATTCTAGAACTATCATGAACAAGACTACCATTGAATGTAGACTAGCAAAGTTTGCATAACCGCTTTGCTCTCGAAGCGGAAGCGGTGGTTACACAACCGCTAAGGTGGTTGCGTAACCATCACTTGTAAAATTTCTTGAACAAAATAGTTATGGCCTAAACTATCATTTGAAGGTGTTCAGATCACCCCCAACCTAACTAGACCGTCTCCTGAAGAAAGAATAGCCTAAGAAAATGTAGAGCAAGTATCAAATATGCAGACTACATAGAATTAGGCATTTTCAGATCCATTTTTGGATCATACCTCCCTAGCTTGAGGATTTTAAGTCCCTAAAAGCTTCACGGACTGATGAGGTGAGGAAATTTCTTCCCCACATCCTCTCTAGACTACCATTTGGCTTTAGTAGAAACGGCCTTTCAACCCAGTTAACCACCTATCTTGCACTTCTCTCTCTGTCACCCTCTCTTTCTGCTACAAGACCACATCTTTCTCCAATGTTAGCTGACTATATGGAGCAATATCCTCAATATACGGAAGCAATACCCCTTTTTCTTCATCTAACATGGAGGTCTCAAAGAGATGTACATTTTCAACATTCACAACTAAGTAAATCCTCATATAAGGAGGCAAGTTTAAGTGAAATGCATTCTTACCCACTTGTTCCAGAATCTCAAATGGGCCATATCAATGAGGCTTGAGTTTCTTATAAAAGTCTATCCCTTCTCAAGTACAACCATACATTGTCACCAATAAGGAAGGAATGCTTAGTCCTATGCTGATCATGTCGTGCTTCATACCTAACATGTGACTCTCTTAACCTCTCATGTTCCAGAAGGTGTATATGCTGATTTTTCTCAATGAAATTCTTAGCTTTGTGGACCTCCAGTTCCACTTTCCCATCGTATTTGCATGGTAATCTCAAAACAACATCAAAAGCACTCTTAGGAAAATAACCAAAACATGTTTCAAAAGGAGTTTTACTAGTTGAAGCATGAACTACCCTATTATAAGAATGCTTTGGATATACACCAAGTTCTCATCCCAAGTCCTTAGATGTTTCCTATTGTACCCTCTCAAGAGTTGGACCAAGGTACCATTCACCAATTCTATTTTTCTATCTGTCTGTGGATGCGAGGTGGTAGGTCTCTTCAATTTTGTATCCATCTTCTCCCACAAAGTAGACCAAAAATTTCCTATGAATCATGAGTCCCTGTCTGACACAATAGAATTAGGTAAACCAAAGTGAACCCACACATTAGCAAAAATTACTCAGCTGCATCACTGGCCTTAATGGTCTTCTTGCAAGGAATTAGAATACACATCTTGCTAAATTGGTCTACTATCACAAAAATATAATCATGACCTTTCTTGGAGGTAGGTAAACCACCCACAAAATCCATGGAGATACTCTCCCATGGTCGGGAAGGAATTGGAAATGACATATATAACCCCAAATTCCTATTATTAGGATTACTTGTACTACATAAAACACAACCCTAATGAATTTAATAGCTTCTTCTTGCATGTTTGGCCAATAAGCATACCTCTAAAAGTGTGATACAATATTTGTCACACCAATGTGACCAACTACCCTAGAAGTATGTGCTTCTCTCATCAACTACACTCTTTCCCCTTAGGCACACAAATTTTCTCATTCTTGTAGATCAAACCATCCCAAAAATAGTATTCTCGTTTAGGTGAAAACACTTGGTGGTTTCTGCTGAAAATTATCTACAAAATATTGATCTTGCCCATAACTTTCCTGATATGCTTCACACAAAAAAGGCTCAAGAAGAGTTAACGTGCCCATAGTTGAAAGCAAAGGAGGTCTAGATAACATATCAACTAACTTGTTAGTCACACCTTTCTTATATTTGATAATCAAATGAAATTGTTGTAAAAACCCATCCATTTATAGTGTCTAGCTTGTTGAAGTTTGTTTTGAGCTTATAAATATTGGAGAGGTTGATGATACATACGAATGATATTTTCCTATCCATTAAATAATGTTTCCATTTATTTACTACTTGAATAAGATCATACAATTCTTTATCATATGTATAATAATTCAAAATTACACCGTGAAACAATTTAGAGTGATAACATATGGGCCTACCCCCGAAGAAGGACAACCCCCATAACATAGTCACTGACATCGGTTTCCACCTCAAATGGTAGCTACAAGTTAGGCAACTCCAAAATGGAGCATGCATGACTAATCTTATATTTAAATGAATCAAAATTAATTTGTTGTTTCTTATCCCAATCAAAAGCCTTACCCCGTTCTGTCACTGAATGTAGTGGCGTTACTATGGATGAAAATTTCATAAACAAACTTCCTCAAATACTAAATTGTACCAACATAGCTCTTGGTCTCGGTCAAAATTGGATGGTGTTGGCCAATTTTGAATGGCCGAAATCATTTTTGGATCAATCCTTAACTATCCATCTCTAACAATATGTCTGAAAATGATAAGTGAATGTTGTGCGAATTGGTACATATTTTCATTCAACACAAACCATTTCTCCTTAAAAACTTGTAAAACTTGACACAAATGGTCAATATGCTCCTTAAATGTTTTACTAAAAACCAAAATGTCATCCAAGTACACAATAAAAAAGGAATCAATAAATGGCCTCATTACCTCATTCATCAATCTCATGAAAGTAGTTGGTGCATTGCATATCCCGAATGGTAATACTAACCATTCATATAACCCTTTCTTGGTCTTGAACACTATTTTCCAGATGTCCTCTTCCTTGATCCACACTTGATGATACCCAGACTTCAAATCAATCTTATTAAAATATTTAGCATGATGTAACTAATATAATAAATAATCAATGTGAGGAATAGGGTACCTATTATTGATGGTTATTTTATTTAAATCTCTATAATCAATGCACATTCTCCATGAACCATATTTCTTAGGTACTAAAACAATAGGAGAACCACATGGAAAAGTGATAGGATAGATTATACCTTGTTTAATCAAAGAATGTAACTATTTTTTTACCTCATTGACATATTTCAAAGACTACCTGTATAATCCCAAGTTTAGAAGCGAGACTATTTGGTAGCAAATAGATCTCGTGCTCAATTCCCTTACTTGGGGCAGCCTTGTAGGTTCTGAAAGAAATCTTTGAACTACTAATCCAAATTTTCTCTCTGTGTCTACTCTTTGTTATAAAAATACAAGTGGTCTTATATGTAACAATCTCATCCTCTAACATATCTCTCAAAATAAGTAATGCAAATTTACCACTATCATTAATAAGCTTCCAAGATTTGGTGGCACTTACCAAAGAGATATTCAAATCTCTTGAATAGGATGAAATGATGTAGATCTTACCATCCTTCACCAAGCGGTATTGGTTGAATCTCCTCATGAAGATAACATCCCTGATATACAAATATGGGCTGCTAAATACTACACCACACACATCAAGGGGAATAACATCCACAATAACTTCATCAATAAAATTCTTATCAATACCAAAAGTGATCTTACATTGCTTAGTAACCTTGATGTCTACACCTTTATTTACCCAAACCAAAAATATGAGCTTGAGTGATTGTAATTTTCCAAATTTATCATGTTCAGTAACTCTTTACTAATCAAATTAGCTTGAGAAAATGTATCAAAAAGAGAATCCACCTTAGTTTTCTTCACTTGAGTTTTTAAATGAAAGAGCTTAGTTAGTTCATTTTCCTAACAAAACTGTTACTACCCAAACATATCTCTTTGCACGAGATAAGTACGACACATAGTCTCATCCACCTCTTCACTACAAAAACTTCCTCTCCCTGGAGGGTAGCCATGGTCTTCTTCTTATTTTTCTTGTTCTTAAAGGGATGTAATTAGGTGGAGCTTCCAACATTTTCCCCAGAATGAGTGTCAACATCACAATGCCCATAATGAAATTTAGTATCCTTTTTAGAATTTTTTTAGCATTTTTATTATCCCTTCATTTCCCATTATCCTTCCTCTTGGTGTCACCTTATTTTATCGAGGCATGCTGAGAGGTAGATGAACTCTTCTTCCTTTCCATCTCCAAGGAGTGAACTTGCGTACAAGCCTCATATAAGTCTGTCAGCTTGGCCAAGAGGATTGGTCTCCTAAAGTGGCTATGGATTCCATCAATATACTTCATCAATAGGTCTTGGTATACTACATCTTTACCCATATGGATATCTCTGTCTTTTGAAACTCACCGGGTATACTCGACACATTATGACCTGGAGTTACCCGAGATACTTTGCTAATACATGGACCTCTCTTCCTCATAACAAATAATATAAAACTAATTTTTGATTATATTTTTAAAATCATCCCACTTAGTAATTGGAGGAAGCTTCTTAACAACCAAAGAATGAATATAACTTTCAAACCAAGTTAAAGCATGATTGGTCAATTTTAACCGAGAAAAAGAAATATGTTGACTTTCATTAATTTGATGTAAACTGAAATATACCTCTAGTTGAGTTAGCCAATGGTCTAGCTTCTCAGGATCCATGTCTCCACCATAAGGGTGAATCTCTATCTTTTCCTCTTCTTTGAAAGGTGGAGGTGTGTGAATGGCACGGGGATGCTCTTCTTCATACTCATTAGCATATTCTTCACAAGATTATGGTGTCTTGTTTGGAACACCAAGTTTCTCTATAAGTAATACCATAATGGACTCCAATTACCATATGGATAAGGAAATACTACCCACATCTTTGGACAAAATTTCCACATTTTCCTCTAACTTATAGAAACGTTCTTCTCTACTATCATTTGCATCTTCTCTATGAGCTATATATTGAATTCCTTGCTTCCACTTCTTTGTGGAAATATTTTCTTCAAAAGGAATAAGGATTCCTTCACTGATTTATTTTCCCTTTTAGGTAAGGAATTTGAGTGCAATCTCAATCCAAGTTAACCAAACAAAAATTGAAATCTCAACTACTCGATACCAATTTGATTCGTAAACCTGTTCAATTCTAACAACAAAAAAATCTTGTGCTTGTGAAAATGGATGAAAGATTTACTAAGTTCTTTGTTACCAATATAATGTACAAGAATTAAAAACTCATATACTACAAAATTAATAAAAAAGAGACAAAGGAGACAAGATTTATCCTAGAGAAACCCAATGTGGGAAAAATCCAGTGGGTAAGCAAATTTGCTTCCCTTTCACTATGTAAATCTCTAAAAATACAAAGTACTCATTGCCAATAATAAGCCTTCAACAAGGTTTCATGCTCCTAATTGTATTTTATTGCTAAAAAATTATCAACAATTAAGAACTCACTCTTAATTAACAAAACAAGAAAAAACTCCAACTTCTCCTCTTTTCTCACACTAGAATTCACTAAAAATCACTTGCTAGAATGAAGAATTGAACTTGTATTTATAGCTTCTCTATCTAAGGATGCATGGAAAGGTGAAACAAATCATTTTGGAAGCTCAAACATTTGCAACTATTGAGATCCTAAATTCTAGAACCATTGTGAACATGACCATCGTAGAATGCATACTAGTGGTTGCATAACACGCTCTGAGTAGAGCTATGGTTACGTAACCGCCGTGTCGGGCTGCATAACCATTACCTATAAAATTTCCCAAACATAATAGTTATGGTCTAAATTTTCATTCGAAGGTGTCTAGATCACCCTTCCCGAATCGACCATCTCTGAAGAACTAATAGGATAATAAACTATAGAGAAAGTATAAAATATGAAGACTACATAGAATTGGACATTTTAGATCTATTTTTGGATCAAATTTTGTACAGATTCATGATATTTTTCGCAAAGATATAAAGGAGCATGGTACTAGATATGCATGGGCATGATGTGTGGTGGCCCATTTATATAGGGACTTATACATATTTACTTAGGAGGATCATGGAGGTGGATTAGGAGCTACTACTTTATTACATGTGTGGGCATATGAGCATATAGCTATATTGAGGTTATTCAGTGGGCCACAAGCTGATTGGGATCAACCATAGATATTTGTAGAGAGGTGGGTGGGTAACCACAATAGGAGATGGATACAACCAAATTTAGGTTGATTATAGATCACATGGGCCTTGGGGCCATTATATAAAGACAGTATAGAGACTATGGAGGATGGGTGGAGGATGGTGTTGAGTTACGATGTATATGATGTACTATGTGGTTAAAGGATTATTTCTTAGGGGTAGCATAATTATTCTAGGGTGATTGAGTTTCTAGACAGGTTTGGCATTACCCAGATATTCCCCATGGATACATATATATATAGTGTCGGTCTATGAGGGCCGTGAGGTGACTAGGTTGAGGCCAAGCCCTCTGAAGAGCACAACTAGTTCCCTTAGGTCCATAGTCGGTGGTGGGCGACACATTGATTGGTGTTGCTATTTTTACTAATTGTAGATGCACAGTGATCTGCTCATTGGAGGAGTTGAGGGCCAAACACCAGCCCCCAAGGTAAACAATATAATAGCAACGTGAGCAGAGTGTAAGTGTCATTCATTGTTATTTACTACTTGTTATTTGTTAATTGATGGATATAGTGGATGAATATAAAGATGTATAATAGCTAGTGTTTTTGTATGATGGTAGGCGATGCCTACTTGCACACCGATTGTAAATACCTCCATACACATGTTGACATAGAATGTGCCCCCGGATGTGCTCGTGGGAGGAGGGATCCTGACCGGGTAGATGAGATTGCGGACGAGAAATCCCATTTGTTTGAGCTAGTGGCTATAACAAAGAACCATATGTAAATTTTTTTTTGAGTGGGCGTGATGAGGTTTGTGTAGAGACTAAGTGAGTGAGACAAGATTTAGGAGGAGGCCTAACTCATGATGTATTTTCACGATATGTAGAGCTGCAGGGCCAATATGCGAGTAGACAACAAAGATCTCTCAGTATTATGGAGCTAGCTTGAGAGATATATAGGTCAAGATTGACAACACGAGTAGCGGAAAAGTTTCAAGTTTTAGAGCTCCTGTGATTATAGATAGTGATAGCAAGGATGATATATGATGTATTAGATATGATGTATTGATGCACATGGGGAATTTCCCCCAACGATTGTATTTTGTAACTATGATTTTGATGATGATGATGTGTGTGTGTGTGTGTGTGTGTGTGTGTGTGTGTGTGTGTGTGTGTGTGTGTGTGTGTGTGTGTGTGTTGATATCATTGATATCGTATTTGTTGTTGATGATCATTGGTATATGATGTGATGATTGTGATTTGAAATTAGTAGTGATTGTTTAGTTTATTAGATTCTATGTGCATTGTTGGAATGGTTCATTTAATATGTATTGTTGATTGTTGAAATTAGTTACAATGTGGAAAGAACTGCTAAGTAATGGATTGTAATGGATTGAATAGTAATGTATGTATGTGATGTAATGTGGTAGGTAAGTAGAAATGAAAACATGATTTAGATGAGATAAAATATTATACTAATAATGCATTGATAATTATATATTGAGGAGATGTAAAAATAATGTTCATAATCGGGTGTGATTAGGATGAAGGGGGGAGATGAGGTATTGCCCCGGTGTGAGAATGAGGTTCATTTTAGTAAAAATTCCCTCAATAGTCATGTATGAACCTTAAGAAAATGAGTGCATCATCGGGTAATGAGATGGAAATGGGTATCATCTACCAGAGGTGAAGAGGCTTGTAATGCATGATAGGATCCTATGGAACAACAACAATGTGAGTATAGGTGCCAAATTGAATATCAGAGGAAATGGTGCCAATAATGGGAGATGTGATGGTGGGAAGTGCGGAAGCGGGCTGGTTAGGAAGCCAATGAGATGTAGTAGTAATGTGTGTAGGGTGAGATGATGTGGCTATAGGTGGGACAACTGGAGGAGGTGGATGAATGATGACCTTAGGATCTAGATGGATAATAACCTTAGGAGGTGAATGAGACAAGCTAATGGTGGTAGAGGCTTGCTTATGTGGAATTAGAGAGAGATTTATCACAAGGGGAAATGAAACCTTTGTCTTATAATTGTTGTAGTCTATCATGGAGAGCATAACGATCATCGTCATGGTGGCCATTAATGTAGTGGAAATTGTAAAAGGGCGATCATGATGGCGGTGCAACTAGTGAGGGGGATGATGCTAGTTGGAAGGTAAACAAATTAGCCACTTATCAAGTAAGGTACACAAGACATCATGTGGTTTAACAATATGTGAAAAGTGTAATGGTTCATGGGTGGGAGGTGGAGAAGACTTAGGTGAATGTTGACGTGGTGGTGGGGTAGAAGGATGCTTACATGGAGGAGGAGATGGTGACCATAGAGGGGGTCAATAGGTGGGAGAGGAGAAGACTTAGTAGGAAAGGAAGGAATAGAATAAGTAGAAGGAGGTGTTATAACATAATCAAAAATTAAGTCCTCTAAATCAATAAATTTATAACACAAAAGAGTAAATGAATCACATGTATCATATAATAGATTTTCTTTTAATGGGGGAATTAAGCCACGACAAAAGATAAATTACATTTCTAGATCAATAGGTTAAAACAATAATTGATACATGCAAGAATTAAAGCGTAAAATGTGATTTAAGATTGTTTCTTTTTTCCTTGATGCAAAGAAGATAAGAATTCATATCTAACTTTAGGACCATTGTTAGAAATACAATGTCCGAGAAAAACATCATCTATATCATAATAAGTAATAATAGATCTATTACGTAAATGAGTATACCATTGGAGAGCATGATAAAAAAGACTACGACGAAAGACTTTGAGTAATAATTGATCATTGGAATAAGAAGCCATGGATAATTGGTAATATTTTAGATGTAAATAGGGATTGCCTATGTCATCGAAACATGAGAAAGTAGGCATGATGAAACCCTTGGGAAAGAAAAATTTGAATCTTCTTAGGAATGGGATTTCCAAGAAGGGAATTATTGTCAATGGAGGCATAATAGGATTTACTCTCGAGGGTAAGGGTATGAACTTGAGTTTTCAAATTACCAACAACATGCATGAGAGAGAGGATGTCTTGTGAAGGGATTATTTGGGAAGTGTTGGTGGTAAAACTTGCACCCATGTCTCGGATTTGGAAGAACCGAGTCATTTGAGATAACAATGGAACCATCTCCAAGTTGTGGGACCTTGTGCACTTGAGACGGATCTCCAAAGAAGGCCAATTCCTCTATCTATTTCTACTACTACTGCTACTCCTAATGCTGAAAGGTAAAACTAAGCTAACAATGCCAAGGGACCAGGGATAGAAGGATAACATAAAGGAAAACTAATCTAAGGAAGGTGATAGCACCAAAAAAAGAGGGATGAACACTATCTGTTCTAAGTGAAAATGAAGGAAAGGCATGAAATAAGGTTAGGCATGTGTAGCTTAACTAAGACACATTTACCTGATCAATTTCATGGAACACAACTAAAAATGGAACTACAAGGGACATGGAATGACACAACAAGTAGGAAATGTAAAAGAAAGGCAAGAAGAAAGAATACAAACACTCTTAGGATAGAGAATAGTCATAAAATGATGCTTCCATTACTTCTAGAAATGCACAGAACTGTTACAATGGTGAAAGAGGCTGATATCCACATGCACAAGCCAGATATAGAGGTATGTGACTTATAATATAGAAATATGAAGTCCTTAGCAAAGTGTGTAAGGATCCAAAATGTCCAACATTAACAATAAGCTCAACTCTTACATTTATAGATGAATCCATGGAAGAATAAGAGAAGAAGGAGGGAAAATATGAATTTGAAATGTAACCACCAACAAGAAGCATTAAATACCTACAAATATGCCTGTAAATATGTCAAATTCATTTCCCCAAGTCTATTTGGCGTGTTGGAGAAGGAAAGAGGACAGATCAGATCAAATTGGGTGGTTGGAGTCATTAGATCTAGCACTCTAGCCTACATCAACAACTATTGATTGCGGACCAGGTACGTGCCGATCGGAGCTCTATAGAAAAATATATGGTTGCAGAAAGATTTTCGTGGTCTCTTATGTATGCAAGATATGTGGCGCGTCTTTGATTGACTAAAAATATGGTTACATGTGAAAAAGTGTTTTATCGTTTCTACCACATGTCACTCACTAGTTTGCTTCAAGGATTTAGTGCCCTATTGGGGCACTTTGATTGGCTACGTGTGGCACACTCAAGCATGTTAGAGAATGACATGGTACATAATGACATAAAGGAGGGCACAAAGATATGCATGTGAAAGAATGAGGTGTGGGAAGAAGGCAGAAGGAGGGCGCATGTAATTGCAACACATGTGGAGGAAATGGGGAAAATTGGTGAGTGGAGAACATATGGTCAAGGTGCAACTATTACAAGGCAATGTACAGAGTGAGTGAGAGGGCCAGGGACTTAGCTGATTGAAGTAAGTGAAAGGCACACACGGAGGATGAATATATTTTAGAAAGAAGGTGAATGCACAAAAGATGTGTGCAAGGTAAGAGTAAAACAAAGAAGAAAAGGAAAATGGAAATGGGAGAAGGAGAAGTGTGCAATGGCACATGAGGAAACAGTGACTAAGTGAATGTTGCAAGGAGAATACTAAGGTGCATGCCACTGAAATGAAGATCTCTAAGCCATAATATGTATGTAAGTTGTCCAAATAACTAGGAGAGTTATTTGGATAACAGTTTTGGCAACTTTCGAGGCCATCTTCCTGCTAGATGAAGGAGATTAGTAGCCTAGAGCATCCATTGGGCATGGATTCTACTATGTAATCATGCAATTCTAATTTGTAGATTTGAAGAACTTCCCCAGAAGTCACTTTTAAGGATCATTTCTTGACTCTATTCCAAATCCTACAAGATGTTGAAAATTACTTGGAAGAAGATCGACACCTTGGAAGAAAAAGAAGAGTGCGTTTAGGAAGCATACGAGAAGAAAGAACTATGTACAAATAAAAAATTGTGTGCAACACACTTGGAGGAATTAAGACTACCTTAATATATACAAAATGATGCAACAAACTTAATGGAAGTGTTTAAGATAGATCCCATTTACTGGAATTTATAGTGTGCCTCCATCAAGACGAGTTAACTTGAAAGAGTTAGCCTCCTTACACGAACTGATGATTTATGGGCCACTCTAGAGTGCATCAAAATTTGAATGGCACTTTGGTTTAGCTTTGTCAGCATCCCATTTCAAGACCAAGTCCCCAACTTTGAAAGACCGAGGCTTGGGATTTCTATCAAACCGTTTTTTTTGTTTCTGATGTTGTTCTAGCTTGATTATGGAAGAGTTCCTTGATTCTTCAAGATTAACTAGCTTTGCCATTCTAATTTCTCTCTACTCTACACCTTTGAGTTCCAGCTATTGGGCAAACACTAATGAGTTCAACTCCAACATCAAAATAAGGGTAGCCTCTTTTCCATAGACAAGATTGTAAGGTGAAGTTCTTGTTACTTTTTAAACTATGATTGTATCTACCCAAAGTGTGCGTGAGACCTTTGTATGCCACTGCTTTTGGATAATGTTGATTGTGCGCTTCATGATCTTGATTTGGTTCCTATTTGTTGACTTTGCCAGACCATTTCCTTGAGGGTAATAGTTGGAAGAAGTCTTCAGATAGATGCCCAAATTTAGGGCCCAATAAGTGATTTTAGTGCCAAGGAAGGCTTTTGCATTATCAAAGATAATGGTTTGAGGAATGACAAAACCTTGTGACTATACCCTCGAGAAAGTCAAGGATGACTGACTCGATTGATTCTTTGAGTGCGATAGCTTCGTCCATCTAGTAAAGTAGTTCGTAGCTGTTAGCACCCATCTATGTCTAGCACTTGAAGGTGGATTGATCATGCCTATGAAGTCAAGACCCCATTACGCAAAAGGCTGATCCGTTTGGATTGGTCGGAGGGGAAGCACTACCAATATCTTCTTTCCTGTAAATAAAGTTCATTCCTTTCATTTTTGACCCACTTGTGTGCATCTGAAAATAGATTAGGCCAAAAGATACCTGCCATTATGATCTTCATTTCTGTATTCTTGGCAGAGAAGTGTCCACCAGAGAATCCATTGTGAAATTCTACTAATAATTTTTTAGTCTGCACACCATTGATACACCTTAACAACACGCCATCAAGATTATTGTTGAAGAGAATTCCATTAATCAAAACATAAGGGATATATTGTAACCTCAGATGTCTTCTCTTTACCTTATTTAATCGATGAGGGTATACATCCTCAGAAATGAATGTGATCATGTCCTTCATCCAGGTTGTACACGTCGGGATCTGTATTCTACTCAATTTCTATGCATAGGAGGTCTTCATAAGAAATAATGAATTCTCGATTCATTGTGTGTGTCCTTAGCAAGCTTCTTATAGAGCGTGCTACCTCTTACCGGCTTTGTGGCTTTGATTGTCACATCATACTCCAAGATTTTTATCACCCATCGTGCTCTCTTTTCACTGATTTCTTCTCCCATGATGAAGTTTCTAATAAAAGAGTGGGGGACTAACACCTTTATATGATTTTTGGTGAGAAAATTTTTGAATTTCTTGAGCACGCACATGATGGAAAAGATTTTATTCTCTATGTGACTGTATTTTAATTCATAATCCTTCAAGGTCCGTTGAAGAAAGCCAACAGTTGTTCCAAATTGATCATTTTCTTATGTTAGGACAATAACAACACTGACATCAGTGCCATAAGAATAAAGGATAAAATACTTTGAGTAATTCAGGTTGATGAGTGCTAGCACACGATCAATCTCTTTTTGATTTTTTGAAACTTTGTTTTCCTTTCATCATCCATTTGAAAGTTATGTCTTTCCGAGAATGAGGGTGATGGGCCGAACCATTCCTGTAAAGTTAGGAATAAAATGCCTAACAAAATTAATCTTACTGAGGAAGGACTAGAAGGCCTTTTTTTTCACCAATAGGGAAAGATATAGGATGGCTTAAACATGCTCAGGATCAATTGCGATGCCATCCTTTGAAACCACATGGACCAAGAGCTTTCCCTGTGCCACTGCAAAATTACACTTCTTGGGGTTAAGGGATACCCTAAACTTTCTATATCTCTGAAATACTTTCTCCAGGTACGCCATATGATCCATGCTTTTCTTTGAGAAGATAGTGATGTCATCCAGGTAGACCAAGATGAACTCATTGATGTAACCTTTGAATGTAATTTCCATGTAGCGCTCAAATGTTGCGCCTGCGTTTGATAGACCAAAGGGAATCTTCTGATACAGACATTTTCCCCACTTAGTTGTAAATGTTGTTTTGAATTGATCTTCATCCTTGACCAAGATCTGATTAAAAGCCGAGTACCCATCCAACATTGAGAATATTTGTGCATCGACCAAAGTTTGCAGAATCAACTCCATAAAAGGAAGGCAAGTATAATTATCTTTTAGAGATGCCTTGTTCAATATTTGAAATCAACATAGAGTCGATTTCATCGTTCTTCTTATGCACTTGGAATAGATTCGCGACCCAGGTAGAGTACTTGATGGGAAAAATAATCTTCACCTCAATGAGTTTGGATAATTCCTTCCTCATGAGGGCTTTATCTTTGGATTGATAGTTCTTTGCTTTTGTTAGGCGAGATTGATACAAGGATCAAGGTAATTGGAGTGTTGAGCAACAATTGGATAAAAACCTTTGAGGTCTTCATACTCCCATGAGAAGATATCACTGTATTTTTATAGAGAGAGATGAAGGCATGTTTTTCATCGTGCGTGTAAGTTTTATTGAGCAAAAAATCCTTTCCACCAATAATAGTGACTAGGGAATAGTCTTCTTGCGAAGTTTGCATATACTTTTCTTCACCCTTGAACTCATCATTAGGGCTAAAAATTTTCTCCAAGGTGACCAGCCCTTTAGGCATCTTATTTGACTTTAGTTGAATTAATTGGTCACCATAGCTGTCATGTAATTTAGCTTGCATGCTTGATTAGAACTCAACTTCATTCTAGATGAACTAGACAATCTATGCATCACTTTCAAACACTTGATAACTAGTGTTATTATCTAGAATGGTTGGTATGATCAACATCTTAATGTGCTTGAGTGTTTCTTTGACAAAGGCGTCGAAGGAGAGAATCAGAAACCCAACGCGACCATCCGGTTAGCTTCCATATTCATTTTGTGTGGTACTACTCTGCATATTTAGAGCATCAAAGCTCTCAAGGAGGTACCAAAATCTATATTTATAATATTTGAGCAACTTATTCTTTGTCATGCACTTATTGGTGACTTGGTGGATAGCTAATTCTCGTATCCCCAAAGATCTATATTGCCTTAATCTTCTTATTTTCAGTAATAAGCAAAGCATGCACTAACGTCTCATACTCTGTCATATTGTTAGAAAATGTAAACTGCAACCTATGCCTAAAGAATAATTTCTCATCCTTAGGGAAAATGAGAATGACTCTGCTCCCGTGCCGTATTTTCTTCCGGATCCATCAAAGTATAACTTCCATAGACTAGGGTTTTCTTCACTTTTCTTGAGTGCGCACGGTAGCACATCTTCTTCTTCAAGGATGCGGTAAGTACCGAGCCCGAGTTTCATAAGTTTCCAACTCTTTAGTATATGGGTCAAATTTATGGGGCCTCTCCACCCACTCATCAAGTACTAGATCGGGAATAGAAGGTAGAAGAGGCTTCTCTTCGAAATTGAAGCTTGTTATTGAAATTAGTCATCTACTCATTGGGTGCACATTTTGTTGTAGTCAGCTGCTCCACCAATGATAGATGTTCTAATTTATCTTCAAAGTAATTGCAAAGAGTTGTGTCGAGCTCATCCCAAGTAGCAATAGATGTAGATCTTAGACCATGGTACCATTGGAGTACTTTACCATTGAAAGAGGTTGTAAGCAACCTAACAACAACATCATCATGTGTAATCAGATAGACATAGCATACATTTTCCACATCTTGAATGTGTTCAACAAGAGTGACTTGATTTTCTCCCGTGAAGTATGGAATACTTTTAAGCACAAATCGTTTGCATATCATGCTTTGGTATTGAGATTAAACAAGCTTCCACTAGTGAAGATGGCAAAGTTCCTTGGAGGAGGAGGAGGTTGAAGCGCCATGATAGGATGCACTTGTCTATTTTGAGGAGGAGTAGAGTGCATATGACACACTGGAGATGGGGATGCGTGTGCTATAGATCTACTTTGCATGTGTTTCTTGGTGAAATTTGGAGGTATTCAAAATATCCTTTAACTACAAAACTCTATCTTGTATGCATTCTATTCATAAAAGGAACTCAAGATAGCAAAAACAGAGCTCTGGAAATGTCGGAGTCGCTAGATGTGTTAAAAATAAGCTACCAAAGGATAGAAATACTAAGTTCACACACTAGAACTTAGCAATATGAAATTTAAGCTTTCACTGGTTCTCCCACCAGCGTCTAAAAACTATTTGTGGTCAAACTTGTGTCGTTGTCTCGAGATCTGGAATAATCGAGTCATTTGAGACAACAATGGAACCATCTCCAAGTTGTGGGACCTTGTGTGCTTGAGACGGATCTTTGGAGAAGGCTAGTTCCTTTATTGATTTCTACTGATACTGCTACTCCTAATGCTGAAAGGTAAAACTAAGCTAACAATGCCAAAGGACCACAAATAGAAGGATAACGAAAAGGAAAAATAACCTAAGAAAGATGATAACACCGAAATAGAGGGATGAAAACTATTTGTTCTCATCGAAAATGAAGGAAAGGCGTGAAAGAAGGCTAGGCATGTGTAACAAAACTAAGACACATTTACCGAGATATGTTTCATGGAACACAACAAAAAAGGGAACCTGTAAGGGGAATGAAACAACAAGCATGTAATGTAAAAGAAAGGCAAGAAGAAAGAATAAAAACATGCTTAGGATAGAGAATAGTCACAAAATGATACTTCTATTACTTCTAAAAATGCACAAATCTATTACACTTTGTCGAAAGAGGCCAATATCCTCATGCACAAGCCAGATATAGAAGTGCAGTGACTCGAATATAGAAATATGAAGTCCTCATTATAGTGCGTAAGGATCCAAAATGTCCAACATTAACAATGAGCCCAACTCTTACATTTATAGATGAATCCATGGAAGAAAAAGAGAAGAAGAAGGGAAAATACGAATTTGAAATGAAACCACCAAAAAGAAGCATTTAATGCCTGTAAATCCACCTAAAAATATGTCAAATTCATTTCCCCAAGTCTCATTTTGACATGTAGGAGAAGGAAAGAGGGCAGATTGGATCAAATTGGGTGGTTGGAGTAATCGGATCTAGCACTCTAGCCTACATCAACAACTATCAATTGAGACTAGGCATGCGCCGATCAGAGCTTTGTAGAAAAAGATATGGTTGTCGAGAATATTATCGAGTCACCTACGTATGTAAGACACATGGTGTGCAATGATTGATCGAAAAGATGGTCACATGTGAAAAAGTGTTTTGTCATTTTTGCCAAGTGTCACTCACTAGTTTCTTTGCTGCAAGGATTTAGCGCCTGTTGGCACACTTTGACTAGTTACGTGTGGCACACTCAAGTGTGTTAGAGAATGACATGGCACGAAATGGTGTAGAGGAGGGAAAAAATATATGCACGTGGAAGAATGAGGTGCGGGAAGAAGGAAGAAGGAAGGTGTGCATAATCGCAATGCGTGCAAAGGAAATGGGGAAAACTAGTGAGCGGAGAATGTATGGTCAAGGCACAACTATTACAAGGTAATGTGTGGGGTGAACGATAGGGCCGAGGGAATTACTTGATAAAATAAAGTGAAAGGCATGTGTGTAGGATGAATAATTTCTAGGAAGAAGGTGAATGCACAGAAGATGCGCACAAGGTAAGAGTGGAACAAAGAGGAAAAGGAAAATGGAAAGGGGAGAAGGGGAAGCATGCAAGGGTGCATGAGGAAACAATGACCAAGTGAATGTGCCAAGGAGACAACTAAGGTGTGTGCCACTAGAGTAAATATCTTTGAGCCAGAATATGTGTGTAAGTTGTCTAGATAAGTAGGAGAGTTATTTGGAAAATAGGAAGTGAGAGGCACATTAAGGGGTTGAATCTTGCCATTATGAGTGATCATGGGAACCCAAAAAGGGGAATGGATGTGGAAGGATGGGATGGAGGTGTGAAAGGAGGAGATGAATGTGGAATCTCTAGGGATGTAGTAGGGGTAAGAACATGAGATAAAGTTAGAGGTGTATTAAGAGTAAGATTTGTGTCATATTGGCCATCATTGGAAATAAATTTAGAAGTAGAAGAAAGAGGAGGTGTAGATTCACATTCAATAGACTTAATGGAAGAAACATCATCATTAACATGTGTATTATCATAAGCATAATTAGAGTCACTATCAACCATATTTTTGCAAGCAAGAATTTCATCAAGATTATCATCAACATGCAAAAATTTGTAGTAGTGTTAGCATTGGATTTATCACGGTAATCACAAGAAACAATTTCAGAAGTAGGAATAATAGGATTCATAGATTTGAAAGAGGGTTTAAAACCCATAAGAGAGGATCACGAGGGATGACATGCACATCAACGGACGTGTGAACGGTAGCGTGAAGAGATCTCAAGAGGAGCGAGCATCAACCGAATGTGCATGCAAAGATTTAAAACATGGGCAGAACCTAGTTAAGCCATAAAACTCTCCTCTATCTCATAGATCAAATGGGGTGTACATATAGGAGGTGTTGAGTAATCCCTAGTGCTGCAATCATGAAAAATCGAGTAGAGAGGGGAGTTACATTCCTATAATAGAAGTGTAACTCCCAATGACGCATATGACACACAGCGACGCATTGACGAGGCCTGACGACCGACGCTGTAAGAGAATCTCATAATGACCCCTAAATGACACATGGACCTACAATCTCACCTAAGTGAGATGACTCACCTAATGATGTGGAAAATACACACACCAACAAGATTCACATTCAACTTGACTAATACCGAAACATCGTTATTCATATTTACATTTTCATTATCATAATTAGAGTCATTAGCATCTATGTTTTCACAAGCAAGAACCTCATCATACAAAGAATCTATATTAATGCTATCATTTGCCATAGTAAAAGGAGAGGAATATGGAGGAACATTCATGGCTATGGTAGATGAGGGAGAACATGTGGCAAAGCTTTGGTTAGGGGAAACTATGCAAAAATTAGGGCTTTGGAAACCAACATGAAGAGAGTTTTGAAGTCAAGGAGTTGTTGGAGGACTTTTGGATCATATTAAGGATTGTGCATGAGGTTACAAAATTCAGATTCTTCAGAGGCATTGGAAAAAAATTGGTTGCATGCGCATATAGGTCATATCATGCTCTATAGATGGCTACATTTTATAGCCATGAGGGTTTGGGATCCTAGGGCAAGGAGTTTGAATAAGAGTGGGGTTCGCCAAATGATTTAATATAAATTGAATTAAATCTACATTTCAGAGTAATTAATGTAAAAAATGATATACAAATGATAATAAATGACATTATACAAGTGCTAAGTACTTAAACAATGCAAAAATCTAAGAAAATAATAGAGATAGATGACTTAGCTAATTTATGTGTAACTTGGAGGTAGTCGGGACCGTGTATTTGTTGGATATGGCTGGGAATGATGTCATAGTGGATGGTAGAGAGTTCTAAGACTCTGTAATTTGCAGTAAAAAAGTTCCCACAAGATAATAGGAGCATTTGGGTGGTAATGTCTGCGTGAATATTTAGGATCTTCTCTTTTCGGGTCCAAAGTCTTTGCTACAATATCTTCTTTGTCACTTTGACTTCACAGATTAGGGTTTCAATCACATTTGTAACTTGAAAAAAAATTCCTATATATTTTCACAAGCTCACAGACATATTATATATGAATAAATATGTAATATGTGAAGTCTGACTAACCCCAATGGTCACCCGATGAGTGAACTTAGTACCAAGTGTTGCACTACATTTCAGACTCCATGTAGTTTTGTGTGCTTGTGTGTGAAATAGTGTCCTTAGGTTTTCCCTCATGCTAATGACACCAAGATAGTGGGCTATAGCTAGCTTTGATGCAAATGTGTGGTATGGAATTCAACACTTCCCCTTCCTATGTAATGTATGCATCCCAAAAATGCAGTCCCTTTGATAAAAGTGATAATATGTAGATGTGATAGCCCTCTTAAATAGCCAACCAAAATAAAAGTGTGTAAGTTGTGTATATATATGAGTCTCTTGTTTGAATTTCGACACTAGTGACGGAAAATGCTGACTATAAACATGGGATAAGGATAAGGAAGTTGAAAAGGCTGACCAAAAATGTCAAGATGTGTAAAAAGAATAAACAAGACATAAGTGCCCGGAAGGGAAATAAACATCCGGTCCTAGTGTCCCAGTGGACACTAGTGTCCTAAGATAAATAATGATACATATGAAAATACATATAGATAGGGATCCCTATGACCTAACTAGAAATGGATACAAAAATGACAAATGTATAAGAGAGTTATAGTAAAAATCAATCAAAGACATAGATGGACACAAGATGGTGTCACTAGTGAATAATTTTCTTACTTAAGATTCATGCATATAAAAACATATGGTGGCATAGTAAAATATTAATATGTGCATGATTTTGTGTCTACAAAATTAGATTCACAACCCAAGTTGAATGCTTGATGGGGAAGATGATGTTTTCCTTAATCATTTTATTTAATTCTTTCTTCATGAGAGGCTCAATTCTTGGGTTGACACATCTCTATTTTTGTGTAATGGGCTTGGCTACATGGTCCAACTCAATAGTATGGTTTGCCAAATCAAGATTGAAACCTCTAAGGCCTTCATAAATTCAAGTAAAAACATTAAAAAAGCTGTTGAAAAACCTTTATAAAAGCATGTTTCTCTTATGGGGTAGTACCTTTCCCATTCCCAAATGAAATAGGTTCATAGTCCTCACCTTTTACTGTCATGTTTTATTTTTATCTTATTAGCTGATCATCTGAACTGAAAATGGACTCTAAAGTCACTATTCAATTGGGAAACTTGTTTGACACGAGTTGGAAAATTTGGTCTCCATACTAGTGTTCCAACTTGTCCTGATTTGTTGAAGAGAATTCAACTTCTTCTTGGATGAAGTGGATGATCTGTTGATCATTCTCAAATGCTTTCCAAATTTTTTTTTTTCTGTACCGCTAATCTCACCACCACTTTGATATGTGGTTTCCCTTTACTCCTTTTGATATCTTCAATGACATCAAATCTTACTCCAACCATGGTTAACATATCTACGGAATTGTTTTCTCCTCTTGGTATTGTGTGGATATTGAAAGCTTCAAAATCCTCTAGAATGTTCCACACCCTATGCTTGCAAGCTCTAAGTAGATCATTCTTAGACACATTCACCCCTCTAACTTGATTTACAACCAACTCATTATCCTTAAAGGTATGCAATTGTTTTATTTTATTATTTATTTCCCATTGTAATTCATGTATGAGAGATTCATACTCCATGGGATTGTTATAACAACTAAATTGGAATCTAAAAGTAGAGTAATACTTCATACCAAAGAGGGAAATACAAACACTACACCTCCTCTTGCTCTAGGTCTGCTCCTTCAACCATCAAAGAAAATTTTCCAAATGCCATCATCTTATTCATATTTTGACTCAACAACATTAGTCACATGTGATATTTATTCATGTAGACAATATATGCTAAGGCCAACTTCTTCAATTTGTTTGTATGGATTAAAACCAAGACACTTAATTCCCCATTCATTGAGTAGTAAGTATGGGATATCTTCAAGTTGAGTATCCACTTCTTGAAGATGTGGGTGATCTTCTTGATTAAATATTGTGAAATTTACATTGATGGGGATAGGCATATAAGGTTATATGTGGTATGTGGAAAGAGGCTTTTAAATTATAGTGAACTTGGTACCATACCTAGTTCTAAGGATACTATGAGACCAACCTCCAAGCGGACGGTATCCGCCGATGTTGGCGGTGAAATGCTTGTGAGAGTACTTGAGAAAAGAATGGGGGTAGGTCAATGGTGAAAACTATGGGGTTGAGAAGTTGGGACATGTGTGCACTGTGAGACTTAGACCTCTCACAACTCTAATGGTTCCCACCGCAATTCCATCTACTTACACCAATCCTTTAGAGAGTGACTCATATTTAAGACCAAGTTAGTTTGCTATTTATCTGGGCATCATTAAACTACTTTAGTTGAGTCGATCATGAAATTATGTAAAGATTTAACATGATCAACTAAAAGTAGAATCAACCATGAAATAACATTGAGGAAACCAGTAACATACACATGAACATAAGGGGAAAAAACAGATCAAGATCCATTGCAAGAGTGTTACAAAACTGCTTCATTATATTGATAATTCAAATATAGTAGCTAAGATTACATCAAGAAGTTCCATCCATGGAAAATGTTCATAGTAGCAGAACTTTCTTTTTCATCACAGAGCTCTCTATTACACTCATTACACAATACTTCCTCATTCATCCCTTCGTCTCTTCTAGAAAACGACCCTCTATAATAAACATTCAAAGGAATCTTCTCATAACCGTCCATCATCATCTACAAAAGCCTACTAGAATCTTCTTATGATTTCTCTACCACTACTTAGGAATCTGCTAGATGTCGCCATGCATTTCCCTCAATCGAGTGTCTTTAGCATGCATGTTCCAGCTAATCGTTAATAACCTCAACTCCTTATCTTTTCATTATAACGTAATGATTCCCTGGAATATCCATTTCTTGAATTGCAAGTCTCCATAACTCATCCAAATATGTATTTGGTCACTTTTTTATTTGCTCCCTATGTGCGTCTTTTTCTTCTTTGTCCAAAACTTACTAAGTCCAAACTCCATCCTGCGCTTGACACGACCCTTTCGCGCCTCTTCAAGGACTACTTGTGCGCATACCTTCATGACTTGTATCTACATTCCATAAGTCTTCATACCTTAGGTAATTAGTTACTTTTAGGGGTCCAATATCACCCCACACTAAATTGGTTACCGCCCAACAAACCTTCATGCTAACCGAGCAAAAATCTTGTCGACCAAAACCTGGCTTTATGGTAAGAATGCTACTCCAAAGAATAAAAAATAGTGGTAGGGAAAGAATCTGAGCAAAGAATTAAAGAATGGGGGTGCTTATACGACTAATTGAAGGAGCTTGAGGAATTTCATGTTTATCTCGTCCTTCAGTTTCTCTAGGCCTTTAATTCTAATAAGGCCTTTCCTGACGCATTCCCTACGACATTGGGCACATGGTCTGAGATGATTTCCTCCATCTTTCCCTTTAATGTGCTGATGGCTACCCCTAACTCCGCACAGACACCCTCAAAATCATCTATCCGCTTAGTGATGGAGTCTCGGAGCTCACCGATTCTAAAATCTAGCTTTTCACACTTTGTTTTGATCTTCTCTTTTTGGGCCGTGGTGTTAATGACCAATTGTGCGCACTCTTTCTTATTGGTGGGGATGGTACCCTACAAAACTTTGAGGGCTTCATCCTCCTCTATCACCCATGTATCGATTATTGGCTCATATTTCCTATAATTGTTAAAGATTCTATCTGCTAGTATATTCACCTCCATGAGTAGGGAGAGAAAGTTTCCCAACTCAATGATCTCGAGATTCAACAACAAACTTGTTCTCTTTATTTTCTTTTGTGAGCTCTGCAGCCATCGAGCCCACGCCATCCTTGATGTTAATGAGTAATATCCCTACAAGGTCCTCAAGATACTCCATCTCATCCATGTAGTCTGCTTTTGGCCTCGGCTTACAAATTCTAGAAATTACCACAAAATGTTCTTCATGAGGGTGCCAACTCGATCATATGCCTCCTTTGTCCGCACATGCTATCCCCTTAACCCCTGGTACAACCTATCTATTTCCTTCTCCCTGCCTTTTCTTTTTGCGATCAAGGTCCAAATAGTGGCCCCTGTATCCAAACTACGCCGGATTACGCTCGATGAAATATTTTGCATGGAATTATATGCCTACTCATCTGTAAGGTGTTTAGGATCCACCACTTTATATGTATCTCCCCCCTTCTTCTTCAAGTGGATAGTATCGATCACATGATCATTGACCTAAAACTCGTGTTTCCTTAGCATGGAAGTGCATAGTACAATAGAGCATCTTACTAGTTCTGGGGACACCCCCATCTTGATCCAATAATTCCCAACGATGCAACTTTTCTCGTGGGAGGGTAACTTATAACCTTACGTGTAGGACCTTCTTGGGGTCATCCATGAAGTCCATGCATGGGGACATTGGCATCTAATTCTTCCTTATAGCCTTACACTTTATCCTTTGCATATTCATCCTAGGGGTGAATCCCATATCCTCCTTTATAGTAAAGGAGTCCCCCTTGTCTTCCTTTGGGCTTGCATTTTGCGGTGTGGTGGCTTCACATTTCAAACTCTTCTTAGCCCCTACCGAATTCTCCTCTCCTTCTTCCCATGCCTCACCTATATTTGTGGCCTTTACCTCAGCCTCCTACCCTTACAACTCTGCTTCTAATTTAATTTTGAAAGTGGTGGGGTATTCTTCCTCCAAGCCTGCTTTATGGGGCTTGATGCATTTTGTTTCTTTTATTTCTTTTCCTCAAGCTCTTCCTTTTCTTCTTCCTCTTCCTCGCACCCTGGTGATGAGGTGTTGGCACCACCCTATTCTAAAGTGCTTTGGTGCCCTTGATGCTATTCCGGTGCATGTATTAATTCCTCTTCCTTGAAGTGTCTAAATTCCTTGCTTGTTCTTCTTATTATTCTTATTCTTGTACTACCTTCATGGGTGGGATTGATGCCTCCCATGGTTTTGGAAAGGGAGATTCTATAACCTCCACCTCAATCCCTCCCTGTGTTTTGGGGCGTAACTATACAAACACCTGATGGACATACCCCTTGATGGTAACATTGACTTGTGGGTGTAAGTCCAAGAAATATGGCTCCAAAACTTCGATGTAGGCAGGCCGAGCACCATACTTGTATGTAGCGTGCAATGTGTGGAAATCAACATCCACCTTGTCTACATCAAAACTAATTTATGTGCATCCTTAATCCTATTGATGGCGCACTTCATGTATCTAGAAGTGAATGTAAAGGGGAGCTTGCACCATGGCCCCATCTCTCCTTTAGCCATCATGAACCTTGCTAGACAAAGAGTGTTGGGTGATGGAAAATTTTACCCTGTCACCAACAACTTGTGGAAACTCATGGGGGATGCACCACTCATTCTCAAAAGCTCCGCACAACTGCTCAAACCACATATTCATTTGTACCTTGTAATCATTTGAGATGGTCCCATCATAGGTGAAATGTGTGAATTGGATTGTAGGCTACGTGTGCACGAGTGGGTGAACTCAAATGTTTCTGCATGCAGTCTGCAGGGATGCCAATCTCCTAGAACACGATTAATAGCAGGATGGAGCCCCAAGTGATCTTTGCTCCTACCTCGTTCTGTATCTCGTGCCTCTTCGATAATGCCATTCATGATGAATTGGGAAAATTTGTAGTGTCACCTCCTAAACACCCTGTAAGCTACGTAAAAGAATCTATGGTTGATGTCTGTCTACCTTTATGATGCACCCAATTTGTAGCTAATGATTCAAGATATGACTCTTAGCATTGGGTCTTTGAGGTCTGTAATTACTTATATCCCACCCCCTTCTCGTAATTTAGCTTATTTTCCAGCTCCTCGATCTTGGCAGTGGCACATAAATCAAATGCCATATCTTATCCAGTATTCCATAGGCCTCATTCTTTCAAATCAGATCACCTGTGATTCTCATTCTTTTTCCCGCGAAGTAGAATAAGTCTTCGTGCACCCGTGACATCAATCACCTTAAGAGTGGAGTGGGTTTGGAAAAGAAGGGTAGCTACCACCATAGTTCTGCAAAACCCCAGTATTTTGCAGAGCTTGTTGTATTGAGTCATCAACCTTAGGGTTTTTGAGCTCATCCACCATCGGTGTGCCTGACACAAGGTCCACTCAAATGAAATTTTTGTTGTTGGTCATTCTGTGGTTGTACTCACAGATCTTACATCTATATATCTTCAAGCTCCACTTATCGGCCTTGATAACTCCAGAGGGTACTGCACCTCCAAGTAGATCTCCATGGGATCCTCCTTTTCCACCACTGGTTTATTTGTGTGTGAATTCTTTGGTGCCATATTCCTTTCCCTTCATTCGTTTGTGCCCTAAGTGTTGTGTTCCTCTCTTTTTGACTGCCCTAACTCGACAACTTCGCCACTTTTCTTTCATGTCACCTTCTACTTGCTCTATTATCTTCTTCCCTTTGATGTCAAAATTTTTAGTATAGCTTTGCAAAAGTCCACTGGTTCATGATAGTACCTCACGTCGCTCTTCTTCGAAAAACCCTCTTCGCACTTCAAGCTCGGGAGCACAAAATAAATTATCTAAGGTAAGGTAGTCGATTGGTTCCATATCTTACCTTACACAAAATAATTGACTACCTTACCTTAGAGAATTGGATTATGGGTGATAGGGGTAGTCTGTGGTGGGGTACCATGAATTTTGCTAACAAAATCCTCGACCGCCTCATTCAAGTGTGTGCCTCTATCACTAGTCAAGCTTAACGGCACCCATACCGATGAGTATGTTTTCCCACATGAATCTTGCTGTTGTGGTTCTTTGTGTAATCCTTTGTAGGTTCTACCTTTTCCCATCTTGTTAAATAATCAATATAAGTAATGATATAGTGCAAATGGTCCTTTGTGTGACATGTGAAATCAATATGACAAAATCAATGGCCCACTTCTCAAATGGTTCTGCGCTAGCTATCGGTCTCAAGGGAATCTCATCCCTTCTTCTTGGTTTGCCAAGGCATTGGAAATGGTCACATGCCTTGTAAAACTCAATACAATCTGGTAGATGCTTTCCCATAAAAGCCTTGCACAAGTAGAATCTTCCATGCACTTGCATTCCCTACATGGTGTCCTCCTGCAATCCCGCCATGTGCTTCCTCCACGATGGAAATGTGCTCATGTTCTAACACACATTGGTTAAAAACCTCATCTTGGCCTAGCTTGTATAAGTCTCCACCAATTAACATGTAGGGCGTGACATGTATGGCTAATAGATTTATTTCCAATGTCTTCATTCCTTCTGGTGCCACACCCGTTTTGAGAAACACAAAAATATATTCTAAGTCAGAGGGCATGTGCCACAATCTAAACAGTTGTGCATTTTTCATTGTATCCTCAATACTCTACATGTTATCCCCTGAGTCAATAGTTAATAATCGGTTTGTCCCCGAGTTACTCTTTCCTTGTTTCATAACAACTGTAAACTCAAACTCTTGAAACAACAGGACCCACCGACATATGCACCCTTGTAAAATGAGCTCGTTCACCAAGTAATTCAATGTCATGTGGTCCGTGTAAAATATGAAGGTTCTTGCCAACAGATATTGCCTAAATTTTTGCAGTGTGTAGATCATTGATCTTGCTTTGTGTTCGGTAGTAGTATAGTTCTGCTATGCCGTTGTCAAATTTCTACTAGCAAAAGATGAGTGGTCAACAATTCCTTCTCTAGATTGTGCTTAAGATTTCCCCAATTTCCATTCTCGAAGCTTCAACATGTACATGGAATGGCTTATCCAAAGAAGGAAATTGTAATATGGGTGTAGTGATAAGATTATTCTTCAATGTATCGAACAACATCTGTTATGCCTCTCCCCATTGGAATGTACATCCATGCGTTAACAATTCCTCCAGTGGCATGGTGATTTTTGTATACCCCTTAATAAATTTCTGGTAAAACACCATATGCTCAAGGAATTCACGCATTGTGCTTTGGATGGTAGGCTCCCCCAATCCTACAAAAACAGCCACTTTGGTAGGATCCACCAATAAACCTATCTTACATATGATATGCCCTAACATGGTTCCAAATGGAGTAGTGAAGAGACATTTCTTGATGTTGAGGGATATGCACAACTTCCGACATCTCTCGAACATCAACCAAAAATTGTCATAATGGTCTTTCACTAGTCCATAAACTGTCCAGTCATCAAGGTAGACCTAAAGGAACTTATGGATAAAATCTTGAAATGACTTGAGAACTATGCATGAAAACACAACAGGTGCATTATTTAGTCCGAAAGGCATGACTGTGTAGGCAAAAATTCCCCATTTAGTGGTGAAAGTTGTCTTTTCTTGGTCTTCCTTTACGATTCTAACTTGATGATATCCTGAGAATCCATCCATGAAGGAATAGATCTCGCGCCCAACTACTCCCTCCATGATTTCTTCGGTGAAAGGGGTGGGAAAGGGATCAATGACACATACCACATTCAAATCTTTGTAATCAACACAAATCCTTATCCTCCCATCCTTTTTAATGTTAATAACCATTGGGCTTATCCATTCTGATTCCTCAACAACCTCAATGATGCTTGATGCGATCATCTTGTCTATCTCTTCCTTTACCTAGACACACAGATTTGGGTTCATTCGGTAAGGTCTCTTTTGAATCGTGCACGCTCCTTCCTTTAACTTGATTTTCATTTCCCTAAGGAGTGGTGAACTCCTTTAAGATCATGGTACCTTCCTAGAAATAAGTCCTGAAATTCATGCAACAGATCAATGATATTTGAAACCTCCTTTTCTGACCAATAGTCCCTAATAGTAGCCTCCTTAGGTTCTGTTTCTAAGCCAATGTTAACCTTATTTTTTTTGAGGGGTTCATGGTAGGCACACACTTGCTCATCAACACTATTTGTTACTTTGCGCATACCCATAGTATGGTTAACATCCAAGTTCTCCACTTCCTTGCCATCTATCACATAGACCATCTTTCCCTTCTCTTTCTCCATGCAAGCATGCTCAAGCTATATCTCATCTGATTCTCCCTCATTAGAGTGCTCTTCTAAGCTAGGATCACCCAATAATTCTAGTATTCTATCCTCTTGCCATGACACTGTCTCCCATAGTTAGGCGCTTAACAACCTGTAACACCTCATTCACCAAGGGCTTAACACTTTTATATTCAAACATTTGAATCAAGTCATTTGTTAACTCCTGCCAATTCCTGTCTAATGGCATAACTCTGAATGAACGTACCATGCACACGCACATCCTTGTAGTGTGGAATAAAACTTGTGCACCCAGAGGGAAGGAGGTAAAGCCTTTACACCTTCCATCTAGATCCTCTCACACTCCTGGACATGATCTGAGGTGGATTCTTTCCCATCATAGACACAAATTTTAGTTGGTGCATTGTTCTGAAGAACCTAATAGAGAGTGCAATCCTCACCTCACGCCACCCTAGAAGATTGTCCTGATGCGCCATCCACCAACATGTTGTGGTTCTATGCAAAGTGTAGACAAGCATGCTCCTTTTTTGATCTCACATCTCCATTGAGCTTCCATGGCTCATAGGAAAACATTAGGGTTTCCATCCCTAGTGTAGCTTGGTAATTTCTTCCCTCTCAGCGCCTAAGTGGGCACACCCTTGTCACTCTTGTAACAAAGCCTCTCAATTACCACCCAATTAACTCATAAGTCCCGTGTGCCTAATTGTCACATGATACACTATTGGTATCACTCATAGATTGAGCATCTTTGAATTGAATAATTCCTTCCATAGGATTAATCACCTCAGGGTCCCTGATAGTGCACACATAGATTCTATCAAGGAATTCTTCTCCCAAGGGCTCAGTATAGGGTGTTGACTTCCCATTAGTTAGAGGGATAATAACCCATTCTTCCTTGTTTTCAAAACTTATGTACCCCTTATTGAACCATAGGTTAACATTGTTCTTATAATGCCGAGGTGCCCAAGTAACGCCGGTAACTTATCCATCTCAACTAGTGTGAAAACTTAAAAGTCTCCAATGAATTTCACCCCTTGGATAGTGATAACAACATCCTTCAAGACACCAATGGGCATCACCTTTGTCTTGTTATCCATATACAACACATTTGAAGATGGCTGTAATGGGGGCCTTCCCATTTGATGCCATGCATCTAGAGTGAGAACATTAACTTCTGCACTGTGTCTATCAGAATATTTCTCAGAAGCCACCCATTGACTACTGCATTTAGGGTAATCTCCTTATCATAATCAATGGTGTGAGGGGAAGGTTAGCATGTAAGACCTATCGCTCACACTCTCCTCTGGTGCATGGTACCTTTTCCCGTAACCATTCCCTAGCAGAGGGATGATATTCTCTTGCCTCAACATTTTTCATACTTCCCTAACTTCATCTAGATCCTTCTGTGGAGACTTAATGCTCTTCCTTTGTTCTAACTTGCCTTGAATGCTCCTTCAGGCACTAGATATCTCCTTGTAGACTTCGAATTACATCCTTGGTATGTTGATAAACCATTTTTGATGAGTAGGGTCGGGATAATTTTCATTCACTAGCTCTTCTCTACTAAGCAATGACCTTTGCTTTGGTATTTCCCTAATGTGTGAAGCCTCAACTCGCGTGGTCACTAGTACAGGTTCTAACTTTGACTTGCACGCCACCCTTAGCATCCATTGCGAGTCGACCTTCTTCAAGGTTACTATTCCTGCACCTTTATCCTTCCACTGTTATTGGCTCATGTGTTTAAATAACTCTGGGAATTCCTCATACTTGTGCTTCTTCCCACACCAAGAGCATCATAATAGATTAGGACATTCACACTTATAATGCTCCGTAGATCCATAGTTGTAGCAAGTTCCACGTGGGAACTCACTTTGTCCACCTCTGTAGTTGCCTTGACCTTGAAATCCTCCACAAAAGATTATTCCATGGGATCCCCATCCTCACGCCCTTCATAGTGATGACCATCATCCTTAGAATTGTTTACAATGCTGGTTTGACACACACCAATATCAATGACATCGTGTTAGGGTAGTCTCCTTATCATAATCAATGGTGTGAGGGGGAAGGTTAGCATGTAAGACCTATCACTCACACTCTCCTCTAGTGCATGGTACTTTTTCCCGTAACCATTCCCCTAGCAGAGGGATGATATTATCTTGCCTCAACATTTTTCATACTTCCCTAACTTCATCTAGATCCTTCTGTGGAGACTTAATGCTCTTCCTTTGTTCTAACTCGCCTTGAATGCTCCTTCGGCACTAGATATCTCCTTGTAGACTTTGAATTACATCCTTGGTATGTTGATAAACCATTTTTGATGAGTAGGGTCGGGATAATTTTCATTCACTAGCTCTTCTCTACTAAGCAATGACCTTTGATTTGGTATTTCCCTAATGTGTGAAGCCTCAACTCGCGTGGTCACTAGTACAGTTCTAACTTTGACTTGCACGCCACCCTTAGCATCCATTGCGAGTCGACCTTCTTCAAGGGTTACTATTCCCGCACCTTTATCCTTCCACTATTGTTGGCTCATGTGTTTAAATAACTCTGGGAATTCCTCATACTTGTGCTTCTTCCCACACCAAGAGCATTGCAATAGATCAGGTCATTCACACTTATAGTGCTCCGTAGATCCACAGTTGTAGCAAGTTCCACGTGGGAACTCACTTGGTCCACCTCTGTAGTTGCCTTGACCTTGAAATCCTCCACAAAAGATTATTCCATGGATCCCCCATCCTCACGCCCTTCATAGTGATGACCATCATCCTTAGAATTGTTTACAATGCTGGTTTGACACACACTAATATCAATGACATCGTGTATCTGGTCAATCAATTTATAATCCTTAGTGTCATGAGTAAGTAAAGGTACAAATCTTGTAGTAGCCAAACACATTCTTATGGATCACATACTCAATGCAAAGAGTGGACACCTACTTGCATCATGATCTCTATAGAAAATATCAAAGTCTACTATCATGGTGCACAATGATCTCCAAGGAAAATTTTCCTTTGTATTCCTCTACACCTCATAATTTGTACACCATAGGCCATTGTGAGATTCATGGGATGAGTTTGTAGATAGCTTCTCCAGCTACTTTTCCATTACAACAATATGAGCTTCAAGAAAAGGGCTAACACTGGTATCCATGCTTCCAACAGCCTCAACAATCGGGCAGCCTCCTCGGCCTCACGCGGGTCTGTGAAAGTCTTGTGTGAAAGCACTCTCCTAAAAGGTGTTATCAACCCTCCAAAAACCACTAAGCATGCTGGAGAAGGATGAATATCATAAGATAGTTTTGATAAGAGAGTCTTAAAACACACGTCATATTCCCGCACACTCTTTGCCATACCTTGTTGAATATCCTTCAACATGCTAATGCTCTTCTGTTCAAACTCAGGGATATGAAATTCAGCTAAGAAGGCATTCTGTAACGCAGTGTAATCTACCACTGTCTGGTGGGGGTCATACTTCTGGTACCAACTATGCGTGTATCCTTGCAATGTTATTGCAAACTAACTTGCCTTTCGTTCTGGGGTAGTGATCCCCTTTGCACGCCATAGCAACTCACATTTGTGTACATGCTATGCAACATCCTAAATGCCTTTATAGTCTAGTAGATGCAAAGACATCTCAAAAATACTTGTTGAGGTGGTTGAGGCCCTTATCCGCCTGATCTAGAACCTTGATTTCCCCAATGTTGCCTCTACCACTAGATCCACTAGAAACTTTCCTCCCGATCCACCAAATTTGCTAGGTCCACCAGATCCACAAGTTCCTATTCCATTAGATCTGCCTCCCGTAGTGGTAAAGGTCCTAAAGTGATCATGCATTATGTCCCTACCATTGTGCTAAACTATGTGCCAATAGTCTATGATATTGCACCGCTACCAGATGCGTGTTCTCAGTGCCCCTTATAAATGCGATACCCAAGCTTTGCGTACCCAAAATTTTCCCAAATGTCATTCCTAAAAAATATACCTCCAAACACATGAAATGATTATGCAACCATATATGTGCTAAATGAAAAGTTATACCTCCTAGGTGCTGATTGGTCACTTTCACCAATACCAACCGGGTTAGTAATACTTATCTCTAGATTTGGAAAACTAAGTGCCAGGGGTTGGTCACTATGTGGATTCAAATGCATGCCAATGACTCATCTCCTTTCTTCATATGATGAGCCTTCTCTAAGCCAAGGGTTTTCTCTTCCGCACTTGCCAAGATGGGGTAGCACAAACTTCTTAGGCTCCACATCCTCTACGTGAACCTCAATTCCCTCCCACAACATCTGCCTCCATAAATCCATTACTCCAACAAGTTCACATTGTCTATCTAACTCCCTCTCACAAGCTTCATTATACTTGAGTCATCTCTCTTCCCTCTCCTTTTCAGCCGCAAGGTCCACCATCTTCCTCCACCCTAGCTTCCTCACCCAACACTCGAAGAAGCTTAGCCATAAGAAATGCTTCTAAACTCAGTGTAATGATCAAGATATTTATAGCTAAAGGTATAACATGCAAGAATGATCCTCTTGGATCTCTTAAAAATTCAAACTCAATAATCTCTAGATAGGAATATGTAGAAATCACGTACTCCAAGGTGTAACTTGTTAACACTCTACTCCATCAGTGATCAACAACACGTGTCTAAGTAAGATCAACATCATACAACCTCTGATACTCATCTTGGGTCCACACGTGAGATCTATAGTACCAGCTTGATCTAGATGCATACACCAAAAGCCATTCATATAACTCCACTAGAAAGAAACAAAAGAAGGTCTCATACATCTCATGATACATATGTTCTTCTACCCATTTATGTGCATTAAACTTAGGTCCAATACTAAATCTCTGAGAAAAATCATCCTCCATGCTTTTAAGCCATGATTTGACACTATCCAAGGTCAAGCACCCTGTCATCATGCACCATTACCACAAAAAAATTGAAAAGAGGTCCCGAAAATAGAACCAAAATGTAGTCTCTATAGTACTTCTTGTTTAACAACCAAAACCAAGCGCGTCGACATATCATGCAGATTAGTCTAGAGCTCACTCATGGCATGCGAAGTGCCAAGCCCTCCTTTATGTGAGCTTTGTGAGAATATTATTTCTTACACAAGGATGTATTACAACCAGAGGATAGATGTAATTATCCATAGGATTTTAGATGTAATCTTTTACTCCTAGTTGATGTATCCCAAACATAGATTTAACATGATCAACTAAAAGTAGAATCAACCATGAAATAACATTGAGGAAACCAATAACATACACATGAACATAAGGGGAAAACACAGATCAAGATCCATTGCAAGAGTGTTATAGAACTACTTCATTATATTGATAAGTCAAATATAGTAGCTAAGATTACATCAAGAAGTTCCATCCATGGAAAATGTTCATAGTAGAAAAACTTTCTTTTCATCACAGAGCTCTCTGTTACACTCATTACACAATACTTCCTCATTCATCCCTTCTCGTCTCTTCTAGAAAATGACCCTCTATAACAAACATTCAAAGGAATATTCTCCTAACCATCCATCATCATCTGTGGAAGCCTACTAGAATCTTCTTATGATTTCTCTACCACTACTTAGGAATCTGCTAGATGTCACCATGCATTTCCCTCAATTGAGTGTCTTTAGCATGCATGTGCCAGCTAATCCTTAACAACCTCGAATCCTTATCCTTTCATGATAACCGTAATGATTCCTTGGAATATCCTTTTCTTGAATTGCAAGTCTCCATAACTCATCCACATCTGTATCTAGTCACTTTTCCATTCACTCCATATATGCATCTTTTTCCTATTTTTCCAAAACTTACTAAGTCCTAACTCCATCTTGCCTAGTGTGACCCTTCGTGCCTCTCTGAGGACTACTTCTGCACATGCCTTCATGACCTTTCTCCATGCACCACAAGGCTTCACACCTTAGGTACTTAGTTACTTTTAGGGTCCAACAACATATACACTTTATGAAGATTCTTGACCACTCTCCTACAATTGGTTAATTCTCAAGAACTCCTCCATCTACCTTTTTACAAGTGAAGTATCGCTCGATGACATTTCCTAAGTAATTTTCTACCATGGATTTGTTTATGTGGGTGTATCTTGAGAGAAGGAAGCATTTTGTAATATTAGTTCTTAACTTAGAATACCATTGGGGTAAGTTGTTTGGATATGGGGAAGGTTTTAGGTGAAACACCACTCATATTCTTGTACAAAATTATTAGGCACTTGGAACCAAAGCCTTAGATGAACTCATCGCGTTTGGGATATGGGAATGAAATGACTTTGCAGGAGTAATTTTATTTTGAGGAGTTGTATAGAATGGTGGTTTGTTTGGTGGATAAGGAGGATTGTTGGGTTGGTACGGGGATTGGTGAGGTCTGAAATTTTGAGCTCGATACCTCTTTTGGGATACTAACTCATATCGAAAATTTGGCAACTCCTTCATGACTTCCTATAATTCACTTGAAGGACTTGCAGAGGTAGATGTTTGACTTGAAATTTGGCTTCTTGGGAATGGAATAGGGGCTAATTCATGGGTTCAATAAGGCACATATGTCCCTACCTCTAAGAAATTTTGGCATCAAAGGTCTAAGGGAAAGTTTTCTAGCCTGAATGAGACTATTTCCATCTCTAATGACAACATCTAAGCATTTGGTAAGGTTTTACCCCATAAAATGATTCATGATAGAAATGTCACTATTTAAAGCTATCAAATAATAGAGGAATTCATATTGGGGTGTAGGTCTTACAACTTGTGGGATTCTATGCCATCCTTTGAAATTTGATGTTGAAATCGGACATTATCTCATTAAGTGCCCTTTTTGTTGTTTTCAACCGCTCTACCAAAGATAGATATTTTGATTTATCTTCAAAGTGGTTACAAAGATCTTCCCTAACTCATCCCAAGGGGAAATACAATTTATTATCAAACCCCGTACCATTATAGAGATTTTCCTTTGAAAGAAACCACCAATAATCTGACTACTACATTGTCTTGCATTACACGATATATTGAACAGATGTTTGAAACATCCTTAATGTGTTTAATGGGGTTGTAATGTTTTCTCTAGTGAAGAAAGGGACACTTTTCAGGGTCGTAAATAGAATGTCATCATATTGGGCCAATATTAGAGGAATTACTCCATTTAACGTGATAAAATCTTGATTTCTCTGATGATCCATGAATGTGATGGGTCTTAAAACCCTAGAAGACAACAAGAAAGGCCTACCAGAGGGGGAGTGGAGAGAACTTTGTCTAAAGGTGATGGAGATGTTTAGAATGATTTTCCTCTTCTTGTTCTTCTTGATGACAAGTGCAAATAGGAAAAATCTTCCCCACTTTCTATTATTGAACTTGTTTGAATTATTATCATGAGATTGAGACACTCTTTTGCTACAACTAGTACATGAGACACTTACAATTTCCAGATGTGTTTTGATTAAAGCCTCCAAAGGCTTAATACCACAAATCACACATCAATCTTGGAGATATAATATCAAATCCAACATAGTAGGCCCCATTGGGCATGCTATAACTATTAACACACATTATTAGCACCCTATATATGATCGTGATAGATCATTACTTTTGGTGTAACATGGGATGATCTCAACAATGTGGGACTTGTAAACTAAGATCAACCTCTAGAGAAGGATGGTTCCTTCTATCTTAGCCCACTACAAACTAACCTATAACTTAAAAATGCAACTAAAATTAAAAGATAAACTATAAATTCACATGATTCAGGGGTAGAGAGAAAGTGAAGAAAGTTAAAATATGAAATAAGGTGGTGCACCAAAACTAAAAAGGGTTCAAATCTGACATGTAGAGATACAAATGAAACCACCATGTAAGAATCTAATAAAAACACATATTTTTTCAAGAGACAAGTGAATAAATTAAAAAGAAGATAAGAGGGTTAGAGGTTCACATCAAATACAAAGTATTTAAAGGAAAAGACCACAATTGCATATCATTTAATGTTCTCACTTGCATTTATAGAAAAAGATTCAAGAACAACTTACAAAATGTAGTTACAGAGGTTTGGAGGCATGGAAAATGTAAAAATCTAATGTATAGCTTCTAATCCCACATAAGATAACCTTTTCTTTTCACGCGAAAAGAACTTACATTTATAGAATATGGGAAGAGGAGAAAAGGTGATATAGGAGGGAAAAGGATTCAAATTCATGATTTTAATTTTCAAAAAATTGATCTGAATTCACTACACATAGATCTTGTCACCATTAACTCCATGAGACAAACATTTGTTTTCCTCTATAGCACACCATCGGGGTTTGTATGTAAGGCATGGGTGTTGTTTTAGATTTTAATTCGGTAGGTGAGGTGGTTGTTGTAGACACACAATCACGCACTTGGGTACATTTCTAGGTCCTAAAATCATGCTAGCATTTACATGATTCCTAAGCAACAAAACTAGTGCTCGAAAATTATATTTGGATTCTTTTCTTTGTCTCTTGTTTTTCTATTTGGTCTTACACACCCTACGTCCTAGTCGGAAATTTACTTTTTTATCTTTCATGGCTTCAAATAACAACACCTAGCTAGGACAACATTTCCTAGACACTCATATCCCTCATGGCTGCCCCTGACCCTTTCTTACCTTACTCATTCTTTTTGGGTCTATTTTTATCTTTTGGGAATCTTTTTCACTTATGGGTTGGCCTTCTAGTTGTCAATTATGAAATTCAAACAAGGGAATCATATAAATACATAGTTATGTGTTCAAAATGAAGGACCAAACACTAAACATTACTATCATCACCTAAGATTGCATTCCAAAGGCATCCATCTAACATCCATTCAAGGGAAAAGGGTTGCATACTTATACACAACATAATAAGGGGAAGTTTATTCTATTCCATTCACACATACTATTACATTGTTACATTCTAGCTACATCCTACTATCAAGTGCAACTTACACAAGGGTATATTAGGGAACTATTCATACACACACACATAAGAACTACATGGATTCTGAGATGTAGTGTAGTGCTCATCATAATTTCACTCTCGGGGTATTCATCGAGGTCGGTTTTACTCCCCATTCTACATTTTCCTTTTTAGGTTTTATGTAGTTTATGGGTATGTGTAGGTGAAATTATTTATTTCATGGTATAGGAACCTTCGGTGATCAAGAAATAAACATCAAATGACCAATAGGAACCAACAATGAAGACCTTGTGACATAGAAAAAATAATATTTTGAGCCTCTACATAATCACCAATGCCTAGGATCAGTCACCAACACCCGGGCACCTATGTCCTACACTAGGCACCCCTATTTGACATTATTCTTGAGTCCTATAATTTATAGAGAGGAGTTATGAAATTATTTGCATCATGTCCAATACTTTACCCTACCAAGATCACTTATTTTTCACTCAAAAATCAGCTAAATACATGTCTTCCTTACTTAGGGCTTTCACATTATATGCTTGTTTGATTGTGTCATTATTTTATTTTAATATTTGTATATCATCTATTTCAGAAGTTACTCTACAATCAGATTTAATTCAAATTAAATTAAATCAATTGTATGCTTGATTGATTGGATTTGTGATTTTCTCCATCAACCCCATGTCAAAATTTTATCTCCCCAAAGGACATGAATTTTTGTGTTTCCTTGTACTAAAATGTTTCCCTAGAAGAAACCTTTTCAACATCACCAATTTTGTGAAATTTAGAGCATCAGTAGCAAAAGTTATGGTAAAAAACCATTCCTAATTTGTTTTATGGCCTTTTTATCTTCCACTTATCTTTATCCCATGAAATATCACGTGTTTAGCGGTTTTATTTTTTATGTGACTTTGAAATATTATCTTGGCTTTACTATGTGTTCTTGAAACCCATAGAAAACCTTTGGATTTTCTTGATTTGGCGGTAATTTTGAATATTTCATGGGTACTCCAACATCATATGTATTTTCTTTCACCGGATGGTCTATGGATTTTTAATGGATGCCACCATAGATTGAGAAATCCGTGAGACACTAACTTCTACACACCCATGAAAAATCATATGTTTCTCTTCCATAAGTTGCAAAGGCCTAATCCTTAACTATGTGGCCTTTATATAAAGCTCACATCCTTTAGTAGATGACATTTGAAACTGAAAATACTTTCCTTCCTTCCAAAGGTTTTAAAAAACTCACAAAGCACTTTGTACACTAAAGGAACCCACATAACACTGGGATAGTGTTCCACAACTCATTACTTTAGCCACCTCGAACTCAACCTTTTGGGCTTCTTACGACATTGTGCCTTCACCATCCTTGTAACATGAAATTCGAGCAATAAAAACCATGTTTTTTATTTCATGATTTGATCAAATCTCTATGATATTTTTCCTAAATATCCTTTGATTTCAGCTTCCCTTTGTTTTGGAAATCCATAGAATACTAAGTCCCAAGTTTCACGACTTTTGAGAAAAAGATTTTTCTAAGTTCAAAATTGATTTCATAGGTTGTCAAAATAACTAGGGGTTATTTTGGATAACATGTCCTTTTTATGTAGTCACTAAATCACACACTTACTATGGGCATCTTGCCTCTAAATAATTCATTTATATGCATGATTCCTAAGTAAGATAATTATTCGTTAACAACCCTTTATTCTTCTTTGGCATTGTTTTTAATCCTTTTCATCTTTATTTTTTTACTTTTTTGACTTACAACTTACTATGTTACATACCACCCAACATCATTTTCATATCTAATTCCACCGTTTTATCTTTTTGGAACCCTATACATAACCACCCATTAGGGACGAAAGTGCTCGAGTGCTATTATCCACTAAGGGTGATTTTGTCCTCTTTTTTCTAATTTTTTAGATATTACTTCTTTATTATATTTCTTATCACCCTTAGTCATCCTGTCACTTGTTAATGACATAATTCAAGTGAAGGAATCATATATATACATGTCTTATTTAACCTCATTAGGGGGCCAAACATGGAACATAATATTACAAGGAGCTAATATTTTCTATCTAATACACTAAGGACTACATTTTGGGACTACATAATTCATTGCATAGGAGGGTTTATTCTAAATTCCATACCACACATTTGTAATGGGAAAAATTATTCATAGCCCGCTACTCTTTTTAAAACTAACACTAGGGAATCCTAGCTCAAGGGACACTATTCCAGACATCATACACACGCTACAACTACATTGAGTCGATGTAGTGCACCGCTTAGTGACGATCACATAGGGGTGACTAATGAGGCCATTATGACTCAAGCATATGCATATTTTTATTCATCTAATGTGTGTTTGCGTATTTTGTAGGAGAGTTAGGTTTTTTTAACAGTAAATGTGTGATTGAGTAGAAGTGTAATGAACCTGACATGACCTACATTAAACTAAAGGCAAAGTGACACAAAAATAACTAGAGCCTAAGTTGTTTCATAGACACTAGCACCTAGAACAAACACTAGTGCCCAGGTGATCCTATCCCATTCCAGGCACTCATGTCCTTGAGATTGTCACATTCTTGTTTATAGTACAAAGCTTAAATAGTCTAAAATATATCTCCCCACCCTTTTCATGAGTCCGAAATCAATCCAAACCTGTAGTTACAAGCCGAGTCTTTTTTATCTCCTATCTTTCACTCTTACTTGTATTTCTTTAGATAGTTTTTGCTTAAATATTGTTACATTTATATGATCAACAATGTCCTTACTTTAGATTTAATTTTGTTAAATCGGTTTCATTTTAGACACTTATGCATACGCTATTTTAGATATAATATTAATAGAAAAATGTGTTATAAAATGATTTGCTAATGGATTAAAATATCATATAGAATGAATATGTGATTCATAAAACAATTATAATGCATAATATTATAAAATTTTAGGAAATAGTTTTTTTTTAACAATGTATCATTGAAAGCATAATATAATCAAGAAACATGAAATGATACAAGATTTTCTTGTGGATATTCCTTTCCTATGATAATATGAAGCCATTAGTTTAAAATTACATCACCCTCGAATGCTTGCAATCACATTGTCTGGGAAATCAAGTGTAATTTGCTAACATGGGATTGTCTCAAGGTGTGGGACCTTGCAATTGAGACAAACCTCCAGAGAAGGTTGGTTCCTCTACCTATTCCTAATGCTACACTACTCCTAGAAAGGGAAATGCAACTATTATAACACTAACCTAAAATTCCAAGGGACCAAGGAAGAGAGAGATGCATAAAATGAAAGTCCTAAACTAAAGGAGGTGATAACACCAAGAAAAAGGAAATGGAGAGATTCTAAGTGAGTGAAAATGGGGAGAAAATAAAGTGGGAGAGGGAAAACAAGAGTACCATAGTCTAAAACAACATTTACAATTCCATCTTCGTGGAGCACAACAAGTTTGGGTCTTGAAAAGAGACATAAATATGCACAATATACCTATAAATATAATGGGAGGCAAGAAATGCAATATAACTCGACTTAGGGAAATAAAATCCATAAAACACAAATTTTATTTCTTAAAAAGATGCACAATACATTAAAATTTAGGCACAAGGAAAGAATCCTTTACAAAATGCCAAAATGCAAGGCCTACAAATCACAACTCTGAAACAATTTTGATAGAGTTCCTTTGCATTATAGAATGTCTCCCTTAAAATGAGGTGAATTTTACAATATATAGATGAAGATCCTTGAAATTGCCTCACCAACTAACATATTTCATTAAAGAGGTATGGGAAGCCATACAAATTTGGTACTTTTCTTGCATGGGCAGTGATGGGTACCATACCTCATTAAACTAGTAGTTGAAAAAACTTTGTACGAATTCCATTAATGCCCGGTTCTTTTCTCGCATGCAACCGGTGTTATGTAATTTTACTCTTGGACGATAGCATTTTCTTCCCCTCATGGTTAGTTACATAATTCTTCATCGGGTGTTAGCCGATTACATAAATGCAACCAATCACTAACGTGTTTCCATAGTATTGACCAGAGTTTCATAAATGTAACAAGTCAAAGTATTCTTAATTGATATCGTTGTCTCTTCAATATGACACGAACCTCTTTTCTCACTAACAATTAGTAGCGTAAAATATGTTGTCGTGATACCATCCGCTTCAAATTCAACCAACACCCTTGTTGTCACTTGACTACTTCTCTTTGTCACCTTTTTGTAACCAAATGCAGAACATCCGTATATGCTCCTGATTGGTAGCATATAAGGATACTCTTCACCGACCATATTGGCCATGGCACTTCTACATCATTTTCCCTTTGTGACTTATCTGATCCTTCTATCAGCCAGTAGCACCTGAAATGTTACCAGCCGGTAACATCCGTACCTACTACCGATGGATTTTCTCTGCTACTTTCTCCGACTTGTCATATTCAAAAAACAAAAATTACCCAATAAAAATAACTCATCCCTTCACCATGGTGAGATATCATGTTAAATACAAAGCATTGCACCCATCAACCACTAAAGCTCAAACCCGTTAAGTTTTCCATTTTGTAGGGGTGCAAAAAATGGATTATAATTGGTGACTCACAGGATGATCTACCTGCTAGATCTGAAAGACCAGTGACCGTAGAGGATCCATTGGGTATGAAGTCACTCGATTGTTGAAACTAGTCTAGAACTTGAGAATTCATCCCTTAAAATTATGAAAAATTGTTAGGGCCTGTCATTTCTAACAACCTTGGGTTGGAGACTATATGTTCCATCATAAGACCCTACCTAAAACTAGAAAGTGTAAGAGCAAAAAAGCACAACTATATACAAATAGAAAATTCATACAGATCCCCAATGGAACATGTAGAGAGTGCACAAGCACTTATTACAAATGTAGACCTAAACTACAACAAATCAATGTTCTATACACACTTGGAGGAATCATAAATTCTAAACTAATATGTACAAGGAAGAAACTTCACTTTAGTAATAATGTTTGAGATAGATTCCATTGACTGGAATCTACAATTATTCTCCATCCAACTTAGATAATTAGAAAGCATTGTTAGTCTTACATTCATAAATCAAGTAAGGGCTACTCCATATTACATAAAACTTGGAGTGTCTTCCTGGTTTGGCTTTATCCACATCCCATTTTAGGACCAAGTCTCCCTCTTGGAAGGTTTTACTTCTAGCCTTCTTGTCAAAGCACCTCTTGATCAAAACTTGATCGTTCTCCATGATTTTCACCACTTAGTCCCTCAGCTCCTCTAACTCCATGAGCTCTGTATATCTAGCTTCTATGGCCCCAAATTCAAATAATTCCAGCTACTTGATAAGCTCCAATGTTGGTAACTCTAGGGATATTGGCAGCCTTACTTCCCTTCCATAAACCAACCTGTAAAGAGAATTTCCTGTTGACCTCTTGGGAGTAATTCTATCAGCCCATAAAGTTGATTTTAACTTTGTGTGCCATGTTCTTTGGTTCTCATCTAGAGTCCTCCTTATGATTTTCAAAAGATTTTTGTTGGTGGACTCAACCTACCCATTACCCTGAGGGTAATAATTTGAGGAAGTGCTCAAATAGATGCCATTTTTACCGCCCATTCATATAATTTTGTCTGAGAAAATCTAAGGCATTATATGATATTATAGTTGAAGGGAATCCAAATCTAACTACAATACCCTCATAAAACTCCGGATGTTGGCCTCATTTGCTTCCTTGAGTGTAACTTCCTCCATCCACTTGGTGAAGTAATATGTGGCTGTAAGGATCCATTTGTGACCCAAGATAGAGTTTAGATTAATCACTCTAATAAAATCTACCCCCATTGCATGAATGGATCATTTATAGAAATGGGGTGGAGTGGAAGGGCTGCTAACTTCTCTTTACCTGTGAAGAAGGCACACTTCTTACATTTCCTGATCCATGCATAACAATCATTAAAGAGGTTAGGCCAATAATACCCTACCTTCATAATTCTAAGAGTCATGTTACCCTTGAGGAAAAATGGCCACTTGTTTCTCCATCATGAAACTCATGTAATACCTTTCCTATCTAATCTATTTTGATGCATCTTAGGAGGATACCATTCACATCCTTTTTAAACAAAAACCATCAACCAAATGGAATACAATTAAACATGAAATATATTGTTTTGGCGTTACTAAATCCTTCGAAATTGAATTATTTGAAGGAAGTGGACTATATCCTAAGTGCAACAAAACATTGGATCCCTCTTCTTCACCCCCTAAAATAACACGCTAATTGGAAGCTATATATTCACATAATCCTTTACCCCCTGACTAACTTAGTTACCTTGATATAAATGTCATATTCCATGACCTTAGTTATCTAACCAAATCTTTTCTCAAAAGAAAATCTTTCACACCCATATGTGAAACTAGTAAATGAATTCTATTATTTGACACTAGATGCTTGAATTTCTTTAGAATTATTATCACAGAAGGATATGTTTTTCAATAAATGAATACCTCACCTCATAATCTTAAAGGCCCTGGATAAAGAATGTAGTATAATGCTCCGGTCCTTCTTGATTTAGTTGTACTAGTATTACATATATTGCATCTATGCCACCAAAAGTATATAGAGTTAAGTCCTTCAAAAATATGGACTTATGAGGGTCGAGCTGTGTAATGGCATAATTTATTACTTCAAAAATTTATTTACCTTCAAGAGTACATATGAAATCCATGTTCTTCTTTAACATTAATGTTAGTGGCTTGAAAAGACTATCAAAATTAGGAACAAACCTCCTAAAAAAATTTATTTTACCTAAGAAACTTTGGAGAGATTTTCTTGACTTAGAAATGGTAATACATGAATAACTTCAACTATTTCTAGATCAATTGTCAACCCCTCCTTAGACACAATGTGGCCTAAGATCTTGCCTTCATGAGCTAGGAATATACACTTCTTTGGATTTAGAGACACTCCAAATCTCCTGCATCTTTGGAACACTTGCCTGAGGTGATGGAGGTGGCTTGTTGCATTCTTGGAAAATATAGTAATGTCATCTAAGTACACAAGAACTATCTTATTTATCAGCCCCTTGAACACCATGTCCATATCCCTTTGGAATGTTGCTCTGGAATTTGATAACCCGAATGGCATTTTCCTATAAGCATATGTTCCCCATTTGGTAGTGAAGGATTTTTTGAATTGATCTTCCTCTTTCACCATGATCTTGTTATATCCTAAGTAGCCATCTAAGAGAGAGAACCTTTCCGAACTAGCTACTACTTGCAAGATCTGCTCCATGGAAGGAAGTGGATAATGATCCTTGAGAGAAGCTCTGTTTAAGTCCCGAAAATCTACACACAACTTGATTTTATCATTTCTTTTCCTAAATAACACCAAATTTACAACCCAAATTGAGTGCTTTATTAGAAAGATGATGCTTGCCTCAATGAGCTTGTTTAGTTCCTTCTTCATGAGAGGCTCGATATGAGGGTTGACTAGCCTTTGTTTTTATTTAACAGGCTTAGCTTCCGAGATCCAGTTCAATAGTGTGTTGTGTTAATTTTGGGTTGAATCCCCTTAAGTCCTCATAGCTCTAACTAAATACATTTGGGAATTCTTAGAAAAGTTGTATGAAATCAGATATTTCTTGATCAATATTTACTTCTCCAATCTAGAGTACCTTACCCTTTCTAACCGATGGGCTCCAAATCTTCCCCTTTGACCTAAATATTTTCTTTCTCCTTCCAGAATTGATTATTGGGATTGAATATTGACTCAAAGGTCACTAAGACTTTTGGTAGATTATTTTTTCTTATTTGGACCACTTGATCACCATATTGTTGTTCCAATTTATCTTGATTTTTTGAGGAGAAATCAGCTTCCTCCTATGAGAAATTGATGATTTGCTGATCACTTTCAAACACTTTCCAACTCTTAGTGTCGTCTAGAATTGCTAGTCTCACAATCACTTTGATATGAGGCTGAGTTTGGTCATTCTTGATACTCTCAACAACATCGACACTTTGCCAATTGTTTAAAGCCTATCCTCACCTCATTCTTCTTCCTCAGGATGAAAGCTTCAAAGTCTTCAATGAGATCCCATACCCGGTTGTTATAACTCTTGAGGAGACCATTTTTACAGCATTAAGCCCTCTAATTTGATTTACAACTAGGTCACTATCCCCAAAACCTTTAGGATATTAGTACCCCTTTTCCTTACCCAAAGGTCAATCCATGAATTAATGCTTCATACTCAATTGTGTTACTTGAATAAACAAACTGAAAAGGAAAACTGAGTAGTATTTGATATCTTGTGGTGACACCAACACTGCACCTCCTCCATCACCTTTCCTCTTTGCTTGAACCATTGAATAATATTTTCCAAACCTTATTGTCATTCTTGTCATTCGGCTTGGTCTTACTAGGGAGAGGTGGATTTTCTTTGTGAAAGTAATAAATGCCTAGCTCAACTTCTTCCATCTCTCTATATGGGTCAAAAGTATGACTTTTATTTACCCATTCATCTAACATTAAATTTGGAATGCCTCCAACTTTAGCACCTACTTCGGAGTGCTTGGGCAATCCTCTTGATCAAAAGTTGAGTAATTGGAATTAATTAGACTTGGCACATGGGGCTCAATGTGTAAGTTAGCAATTAGCTCTGACATGATTGTAGTTTTGGATCTATATCTTTTTCTGAAGAGCATGTGGGACCAATCAACAGATAGGTACCCACCAATTTTAGCTGTGAATTCCCTTGACAAACACAAAAAAAAATAGTGGTGGTAGGTCAATCAATGATACATCTTGTAAGAATGTGACATTTAGGCATGCATGTAGTGTAAGACTTAATCCTTTGATTATTATAATAGTTCCAATTGGTATCCCATCTAATTACACCACCCCTTAGGAGATCGGCTCATACTTTAGACCTAACTAATCTACAATCTGCTTCAAGCATTACCGAACTTCTTGCCACTTTGAGTGAATCATGTAATTGTGCACCAAGCTATCCATGAAAATCAAGGACATACAAAATGGAAAAGGTTTCAATTTTTTTCTTGGTGAACCTATTTATTTCTGCGCATTGCATTTATTTATGCCCTTAGATGACTCATTTGAGATGGGCAAGTTGGTCAAACCAATTGCAAAAGATCCCTTTGGCCTGGATTGCAATGATTCCCACATAGAAATACTCACATTGGTTTTATTCATGTGGTTAATGATGTTGAAAAGAGACGGGCTTTCCTTTTGCTGCCCCTTACTTGGCATGGTCTTCTCTTGAACATGAACTAGTGTTGTTGGTACATGGGATGGTCTATAAGGTAGCTTAGGTTGATTCTGCACATTTAAAGCTGCACTTGGATTGCTAATACTTTGTGGTGTGATAAGAGGATGATAAGTACTTGGATTAGATGAATGTCATTCCTCTATATTCCTCTTCTTAGACCCTATATTAGCTGCTACATATTGGAAAGGAGACTAGTTAATCCCATAGAAATCCTCCACTTTCCGGCTCACTAGTGAAGTATCATTCTAGGGTGCCTCTTGAGTGCTTACTTGCTGCTGATTTTATTCTTTATTTGTTTCTTGAGACACACCAACAGTTTGTACCATTAAGGATTGATTTAGAGAACCATTGAAGCATGTTTCTTGATTATGGGGTTATACACAAGGGAAACACCATTTATACTCCTGTGCCATGTTGTTTTGTAAGCTGAACTAAGGATTTATGTTGATGGTGCATTAGGATTGTTTTGTTAAATTGGTCTAGCAGTGGGGTTTTCCTTGATTTTTGTTTGCAACTTGAATAAGAGGTCTATTAGACTAATATGGAGGCCTATTTGGTTGGGATTGAGGTTGATAAGGTCTAAATTTTTGGTCCTGCCTCTCTAGGGTCACCAAATCATTTCCTAGGTTCTGTAATTGATTCATAACCTCCTAGAGTTTGGTTGAGGTACTAGAAGAAGAGGTAGAAGGCTCATTAGAACTTTGATTTATAGGGGCAAGGATAGGGCTAACTCGGGTGTATTTTGAGAACTATGATTCCATATTTCTTGGTAAATAGGCATAGGTGCAAGTTTATCATCTTGAATTAGATAATTCTCAACTCGAATGGCTATGAGATAAGCTCTTGGTAAGGTTATCCCTCCCATAGATTGTATCATTATAGATATATTAGAATTTAAAGCTTTAAGGAAATAGAGAAACACACCTTCAAAATCCAGGTCTTACAACAATTGGAATCCTGTCCCATGTTCTTTAGAATCTGAAATTGAAGTCAGCCATCTATTCATTTGGTGCTCTTTTGATTGTAGTCAGCTTCTCTAAAAGAGATAAGTTGTCTTCCCTTTCCCCGAATCAGTTACAAAGTTACAAGCATAATCCATTCCAGTTCTAGATCAACCTCACTACTAAGTTTTGAACCACTGCAAATATTTTCCTTTGAGAGAAGAGGGAAGAAGTTTGCATGCCACATCCATATCAATAATTTCATGAATAACATAAACATTTGCAATGTCTTGGATGTGATCAATTGGAGTTGTGTGATTTTATCCATTGAAGAATGGAATGTTCTTCAAGACTGCCACTAGAATTGGATTTTGAGCATTGAGATTAAGTGGAATACTTCTCATGAAGTTCACAAATGGATTTGGTGGTTGTTGAGCCATTCTGATTGGCCTAAGAACTCTAGTTGATTGAAGAAATGGCCTACCGATGGAGGTGTTGAAAGAGTCATGTTTGGTGGAGATGGAGATCTCTGAACTTGTCTTCCTCTTCTTCCTCTTCCTGGAGATAGCTGCAAGTATTCAAATATTCCTTCTTCTCTTGTCCTAGACCTTGTTTGAATTCTTATCATTAACTTGAACCACCAACACTACTGAAACCGGTTGATTTTCTCGATTGAGTCAAGAGATTTGTTTTTGTAGAGCTTCTAAGGTGGAAATTCTCAAATACTCACACCCAATCTTGATAAATATGGAAGAATTGAGTTATGGTCCCACAAGGTGTGCCAAAAATATTAGTATCAGTAGCACGATGGCTCAGATATTGTGAAGGAACACTGTGAAATATAGAGCTTTCACCTACTTGTCCCATAAGGTGTACCAAAATTGTTATCGCAAAATTACAACAACCTTTGAATGCTTGCAAGTGAGTTGTTTGGGAAATCAGTGCAATTTGACAACATGGGATTATATCAAGGTGTGGGACCCTATAATTGAGACAAAAATATAGAGAATTCTATTTCCTCTACCTATTCCTATTGCTACATTACTCCTAGAAATGGAAATACAACTATTCTAACACTAATCTAGAATTTCAAGGAACCAAGGAAGAGAGAGATGCATAAAATAGAAGTCCTAAACTAAAGGAGGTGATAACACCAAGAAAAAGGAAATGGAGAGATTGTACGTGAGTGAAAATGGGGAAAAAATAGAGCAGGAGAGGGAAGACAAGAGTGCCACAGTTTGAAACAACATTTACAATTCCATCTTCAAGGGGCACAACAAGTTCATGCCTGTAAAGAGACAAAAATATGCACAATATACCTGTAAATATAATGGGAGGAAAGAAATGCAATATAACTTGAGTTAGGGAAAGAAAATCCACAAAAAGCTAAATTTATTGCTTAAAAATATGCACAATCCATTACAATATAGGCACAAGGTAAGAATCCTATACAAAATGCCTAAATTCAAGGCCTGCGAACTCATAACAACTCTAGAATTTTTTTGACAAAATTCCTTTACATTACTGTAATGTCTCCCTTAGTGAATTTTATATTATATAGATGAAGATCCTCAAATTTCCTCACCACCAACATATTTCATTAAAAAGGTATGGGAAGCCATACAAATTTGGTACTTTGCTTGCATGGGCACCAATGACCGCCATACCTCATTCAACCGTTAGTTGAGCAAACTTTGTACTACTTCCATGAATGTTTTTTTCATTCCTACATGCGAACCAAGAGAGCATGCAATTTTACTACTGGATGGTAGCATTTTCTTCCCCTCATGGCCGATCGTGCATAATTCTTCATTTAGTATTTGCAGGTTGTATAAATGAAACCGACTAGTAACATGTTTCCCTGTTGTCGACCGGTTGTATAAATGCAACCAGATGGTAGTATGCTTCAATGCTACAAGTTCCTTACTTTAATATGGTGTGAACCTCCTTTCGCGCTATCGGTCGGTAGCGTAAAATCTACTGTCAACTAGTAGCATCTGTAAAAATGCTACCGACACCCTTGCTTATCACCCGAATGCTTCTCTTTGTCACCTTTTTACAACTAGCCGATAGCATCCGTACATGCTCCCGATGCGGTAGAATTTTGAATGCTACTAACCAATAGCATCTAAGGATGCTACCGGTGCTTCTGCTTCCATTTTTCCTCTATGAATTTTTCGATCCAAATACCAACCGGTAAGACCTTTGAAATGCTAATGGTCGTTAGCATTCGTACCTTCTACCGATGACTTTTCTCTTCCACATTCTTCAAATCACCATATTCACTAAAATATCTCACCCAAAGAAGGTTGCCAAATAAAAATAACTTGGCCCTTCACCACACATTAAGACCAATTCATTGTTCTTATATTGAAATTTCCTCTCTTAGTTTGGATATGTCACCATTAAAAATTTTGGCTTTCTATTTTGAAGGTTTGGGCAAGTTTGAGAGTAGTTCCTATAGAGGTCAATGATATCAATGAATTCCAATTTGTTCATATATCCTTTTCCCATAAGATTAAAGGCTTCTTATGTGTCCTCATCCAATCCCTTAAGGAATAAATTTTTGAGAAGAGTAATATCAAGACCATTGCCACACCTCCTAGTGAAGGAAGAGGAACCGATCAAGATAGTCCTCAACACTCTTATCCTCCTTTTTTACATCCTAAAGAGTTCTTGCTTTCTGTACCTCACCCTATAGTTATCTTGGTATTTATTCACGAAGACTATTTCCATCTCTTGTCAGCTGTGAATGGATTTGGGGGTTAGGCCCATTAACCATCTCATGGCTACATTCTTCAAATTTAAAGAAAATAACTTTAATTTCTAAGTGGTTGAGGTGTAGCCATAAGTCTGGCACATGACTTTGAACTCAAATAAGAATTGGTTAGGATACTTTCAGAATAGTATCTTGAAGGTTGGTAGAATTGAAGGATATATTTTCTTCATGGCGGCTTGGCCATTAGGATCCAATTCTATAGGATACGTAAATTTCTTTCCAAGTGAAGGGTTATTATTATTTGCACCATTGGGGTTTTCCACTCCATCATCCATCCTTCCTTATTGGACAAGTTTCTCCACAGGTTGGTTTTGAGGGGGTTTGTAAATTGATTCTAATAAATCTACCTCTATGGTCTCTAGGTATAAACATAAAATCCTATCATACTAAGAACAATTTCCTAACTACAAGTGCCTATTGATTGCTTATGTTACACATACTCCAAATCACAAATAAAAATCTTGTTGTAATTCTACAAAGTTTTTTATTTTGAAAGAAAGTTATGAAAAAAATTTCGATGGAAACTTACCAAGCTATAAGGAAGTATTGGAGTTAGTACCTTAATATTTTCTAACACCTTAAGGATTCCCCAACAATGGCACTAAAAAGTAATGAGTGTCATTGGTACTCACACTTTAGTTATCTCACAATTGTAAGTCCAAGGTGGTTTCCATGGCTATTTTTAACAAAGGAAATGGTTGAAATCATGCTCAGTACTTATTTTCTAGTGAATCCAAATTACACACTATGCTAAATACTATTGAGAAACAAATTCTATTGATAAAAAAGGGATTACTAAACTTAGAATTGAAAATATTTAAAGCAATGAAAGTATGGTAATTTAAATAAATGTTGAATAACATAAATTAAATAGATAAGAAATGCTCCCTTCACATTGGGGAGGAGTGGCCCTTGTTCCTTCCCTCTAGTTTAGAATTGAAAATCACACAAGTCGATTTATCCCTGAATCATGAACTTTATTGAAATAGAAGAATTTATTTTACAATAATTAAAATGAGCTAACTCTATAATTCTAATACAAATTCTCTTTTATAACAACAAATATTATTTGCAACAAATATTACTACTTAACTAAGATATTTCTATGACAACAACTGATTGTTTGAGGAGTTACAATTGTGGAAGAATAAGTGTATGCCACACTTAAATTAGATTCATCTTGTTAACTATAAATGAAGTCCTTAATTGAATCTAAATTGAGATGATTAATCAACATTAGAAGATTTCAAAGATCATGCATTGAATTCCTATAATCATGATGACTATAATTTGTTCTATTAATTTACTCCACGTCTTCAATTAATCAAGTGTTAAGTGGAGCTTGCATGATCCACATAAGTAGTATGATGGATTAAATACTAGTCCATGTTTCATGCCCTTCACATCATGTCGAATCATGTGTTAGCTGCATCAAATTGTCATATTTCCATCCAAGTCATTTTATTTCTTTGTGCAAGTCCTACATTAAAATAGAGTCCCGCGCTAGTGCTCCGGTGAGTCTTGTGCTCCATAGTGAACCCCTGCACTAATGCATAGGTGAGTCTTGCACTGGTCCATAGATGAGTTCTGTGATGGCTGAAGATATACTCTTCAAACACACTGTTAATACACATAAAGATCCATTTAACTCATTTTTAAGAAGCATGCACCAAATGAAAATAACAAATTTATACACAAAACATCCTTTCAAAATATACTAAAGTATTAATTACAAAATGATAGTATAATTCTTAATGCAAATTGATGACATGAAAAATGGTGGTTTACATAGGAATCGGAGGGCTAATCACCTTGGTCCCCATGTGTGTGTTAATTTTATTTAATTGAACTTGTTCATCGCTACACACTCCACAAACACATTACACACATCCAAGAAAATATTACAAAACCATGAATTCACATATTTAATTAACATTGTAAACTCAATGTATCAATTCTATAACAAACCATCATCACAACTAACATCCATATCCATAATTAAGCACAATTTTATTAGTATAAAAACTCACTATCTAAGGATTTCACAAAAGGTTCAAATGTTAGAAATATCATCATCATCATATAAACACATCCAAAAATAATTATAACAACAGAAATGCTAAAATCCCTATATCACAAAAGTCAAAACAATAAACACACACACAAAAATCAATATCATCCAAAATGATCATGTCATAAAGTGTCAAATCAATATTATCCAAATGTCAAAGTACTAAGTATCATAATATTTGTCAAAATATACTTTGGGAGATAGAGAAAATTTACAATGTAACTAATCTAGTGAAATTAAAATGGTCTAAGGGAAGTGGGAATTACAGCTTTGGTTTGTGCAAGAATTCAACACACGGTTTAAAACTTAGGGTAGAATGAAGAATCAACCTAAAAAAATCCATATTGATGGAAAATTGATTAGCATATTGGAAGGGAATATGATCCCTCCAAAATATGGGGACCCCGATGAGTCCAATTATTATAGTTTGCATAGGGGATGTGCAAATCCCAAATGTCCTAATTGACTTAGGGGATAAAATTAATGTGATGACCATTGACACATTGTCCACATTATCTCTCCCTGAACCATAATCAACTTCAGTAGTGTTACAAATGGATGATCAATTTGTAGCCAAGCCCAAAGGAATAATAGAGAATGTTAATAGTTGGTTGACTAGTCAGGAGGAGAATACCCTATTTGAACTTCTATGCTCTCATCCTCAAGCCTTTTCTTGGGAATATAGTGACATGAAAGGTATTCACCCTAGTATTTGTACACACCATATTTACACAACTAACTCCAGACTAGTCAGGAAACCTCAAAGAAGGATAAACCCTGCCTTAAGAGACATTGTAAAAATAAAGATTGAGAAAATCCTCAAGGTAGGATTCATTTATCCAATTTTAGATAGTCAATGGGTTTCTCCATTAGTAATAGTTCCTAAAAAGAATGGGAAATGGAGGGTTTGTGTGGATTATAGAGATTTGAATAAGGAAACACATAAAGACTATTTTCCCTTACCTTTTATTGATCAAGTCCTTGATAATTTATTTGGAAAAAGGTATTTTTCATTCCTTGATGGGTTCAATGGGTACAATTAAATAATAGTGGCACCAAAGGATCAAGATAAAAGTAACTTTACCAGTCCATGGGGTATATTTGGTTACATGGTCTTACCTTTTAGCTTATGTAAAACTCCCACTGCTTTCCAAAGAGCCATGTTAGCAATCTTTGCTGATCTCACTCATGATTGTGTTGAGATTTACATGGATGACTTCACTATTTATGGGGCAAAATTCCAAGAGGTAATTGATAATTTAGACAAAGTCCTCTCAAGGTGTGAGAAACATCAATTATCCTTAAACCATGAGAAATGTCTATTCATGATGGAGCAAGGTATAGTCTTGGGCCATCATGTTTCCACTGAGGAATCAAGGTAGATCTAGATAAATTCAACATCATTGTAAAACTTCCATCTCCCACAAATAAAACTGAAGTAAGAATATTTCTTGGACATGTTGGTTATTATAGAAGATTCATTTCAGATTTCAGTAAGTTGGCTTCTCCACTATTTTCTCTTCTAACAAAATATTCTGAGTTTGAATGGACAAAAGCATGTCGAAACATTTTGAAACTATTAAGGACAAATTGACAAATACTCCAGTTTTAAGAGGACCAAATTGGAAGTTTCCTTTCACATATAAACATATGCTTCCAATGAAGCAGTGGGGGTTGTACTTGGACAATAAGAGGAAGGAGAAGCAATGCATGCTATTTACTACATAAGCAAGAACCTCTCCCTGCTGAAAGGAACTACACTACCACAAAGGAGTTTCTTGCAGTTTTGTTTATGCAATTAACAAGTTCCACCATTACATTACATGATATGAAGTAATTTTTCATATTGATCATTATGCTATTAAGTATCTAATGAATAAACCTTTGGTGCATGGTAGAATTGTAAGGTTGTTATTAAGAATTTAACATCAAAATCATTGATAAACTGGGAAATCCAATGTGGTGGCTGAATTTATCTCAAGGCTAACCATTTTAGGTACAGAAGAGTAGGTCAATGATGACTTTCCATATGAACATCTGTTTTCAATCTCAATTGTCTCTCCTTGGTTTGTAGACATGGCTAACTACTTGGCTATAAGGAATTTCCCATATTTCCTCACACCTAAACAAAGGAAGCAATTAATTAAACAAAGTGTAATGTATACATGGACTAATGGAATGCTTTTCAAATGTGGATTTGACCATGTATTACATAGGTGTGTAGCTGAGGATGAAATCTTTGACATACTCGAGCATGTCATGATGAGCCATCGGGGGACATTATTCAGTCAAGAGGACTATCCACAAAGTCTTGGGAGCTAGTTACTATTGGCATTATTTTCATAAAGATGTAAAAAAGTATGTATGGCAATGTGATCAATGTCAAAGGATGGGAAATCCAACATTTACATTTGAGATGCCACTCTAACCTCAAGTTATGTTAGAGCCATTTGAGAAGTGGGGATTGGATTTCATTAGACCAATTGACCCATCTTCTCAAGGAAGGAGTACATCTTAGTTTGTACAGACTATGTTAAAAATGGGCCAAGGTGCAAGCTCTCCAATATGCAAGAGATGAGAAAAGTTACAAAATTCTTATATGAACACATCTTTCAATGGTTTGGAACACCTAGATCCATTGTTTCAGACCAAGGACCATAGTTCATGTCAGGAGTAATCAGTTCATTTGTGGAAACATATCAGCTAAGGCATAAGAAATCATCCCCATATCACCCACAATCCAATGGTCAAGTGGAAGTCACTAATAGAGAATTGGAAAATATCCTAACTAAAACAATGGATATCTCAAGGAAAAATTGGGTTCAGAAGTTACCTAAAGCAGTTTGGGCCTACAACATCAATTATAAGACAACCAAAAGATTCACCCCTTATGAGTTGGTCTATGGAAAGAAACCAATATTTCCTATAGAATTTGAAATCCAGACCTTAAGAACAATCTGTTGAAGTGGGAATTGATTTATTAAAACAAGCAATGATTCTTCAATTGAATGAGTTGGATGAGATGATATTGCAAGAAATTCATCAAATATAACTCATCCAACATCAAAGACAAGTATGGCATGATAGTCACATCAAGCAAAGGAAGTTTCAAAAAGGAGACTGGGATCTTCTATTTGATTCAAAGTACAAAGACTTCAAAGGAAATTATAGACAAGATGGATGGGTCCATACCAAATTGAGGAAGTCTTCAACAATGGAACTATACAACTGATTCCTATTGATGGTGAAAGAAAGGTAATGCTAGTTAATGGCCATAGGTTGAGGATATACCAAAGTCAACATCTAAAGAGGAATTTAAAAATATGCTACAAGAAAATGCAACTCTGAATTGTTTGGACAAAGTTACTTTGTCCAATTCAATCAGAGGCTAAATTAGTTCTCAGCAAGAATAAATAGGATATGGTTGAAAACTAGAGATAACAACCATCATCCTATGAAGTATTGATTGAAAACCAGAAATGGTGGTCATTACTTCTAAAATAAGAAAAAACATTTGAAAAAATAATAAATGCAAATGGCTTAAAAACAATAATGGCAACACCCCCTGAATCATGCAATCAATAAATGTGAGACAACATGTGGAGAGAGAAAAAGGATAATTAAGTGCTTGTTTACAAAATTTGACAAATGATTAATGACAAGGTATGTGTCATGACTTCTCTTTTAAATATTAAAAAGTTTTAATTATGAGGTGATAATTATTATGCTTGTGTGAAATGATGACTCCACCTTTTCTAATATTTTTGCACGCACACCATATCTTAGTAAATATGACACCCATTCCCAATTAATCCCTCTCACGTATTGAATTACTCTCCATATGTCGCTATCCCATCACTATTGGTTAACCTTTACCCAATTTGTGTCATTTTCATATAAAACCTTTTTTCCCCCTATTTCTCCCCATTTCCATCTCTGTCGCTCCATTCCTATGTAAACACCAGTCCCATTCTCATGCTATCATAATTTCAATTCTTACATCATTACTCCCCCATTCCTGTGATTATCTCCTTTCAGTCTTACACCATCACTTGCTTTATTTAAATTACTAGCCATGGGAATTTAGCTCCATCATGAACCAACTAGTTTGGTTGAATTTCTCATTGATAGGAAATCAGTAGAAATTTTTGAGAAAGTAGGGTGGTTAGACTTCATGCTTTGGCATATGAGGAATTTAACAAAAGATGACAGAAGAGTTCACAATGAACATGGAGGAGGGATATTCAAAATTGAAAGGTAAGAAAATATTGTTCAACCCTTCCATAATTAGTGACATTTTTGGCATTCTAGAGGAAGGGAAATTGGTTAATTTTAGGACCCCTACTCTAAAATAATTAAGTTTTTTTCTGTTGGAAAGAAAGAAAAATTAGAGTTGGTTATTAACAATAAGGGAAAGGATAAGGGCATAAAAAGGGGTACTTTTCTTGAGCCATGGGTGAATGTAGCTAAATGGGTGATTAAATACTTTACATGTGATGGTCAATATGAGGTTATTTTAGGCCCTATTTTAAGAATCCTCATTCATCTATGCCATGGTCAAGCCAAATCCCAAAACAAGGTTAATTTGCCCTAGTTTTTATTTGACTTTATTTCCTCTACTTCTGAGAATTTTTGATGGGGTTCCTCTTACCTAAAATTCCAAGGCCTCATCCACCTCATCTGCAAGCACCATTTCATTAAGAAACAACATGAGCTTAAAAAGTGGGTTAAATTTTAGAAGAAGTATGCACTTGAACCTACTATGGTTCTTAAAAGACAACCCTCTACCTTAGAGAGGCCAAGGAAATGCCTTAGGTCATCAGGGCCTACCAAAACCTTGATGAACATACAACAAAAAAATGTCCCTTAACGTGAGGAGCAATAAGAAAATGCAATCATACAATCCTTGTAACATACAAATCATAATTCTCCACCTCACTCTGTGTCACCTCTAGGACCTATTTCTGAGATGGATATTGATCAAACACCAATCATAATTGAAGACTCACCCACTCAGGAAAAATGGAAAACACCCATGTTTGAAGGTGAACCTAGTTCACCTGTTGATTTGATACAATCATTCCCCAAGTATTGTCTATTTCTAAGGTCCAAGTATGAGCTTTAGTAGGCTTAAGAGAGACTTTCCCATTTAAAACTTCTTTTGTCAAAAAGAGAGGTAATTTTATCTCGAGACGAGAGGTAGAGAAAAAAAAAAAATTAAACATCTATAACTTTCCATAGAGCAGAAAGAAGAGGTAATCCAACAACTTCAACATAATGCAAAGGAGAAAGAGCAAAGGATTCATTTCATTCAGTCTATAACTAAATAATTAAACACAAAATGTTTCCTCTCACAAGGGGACAGGAAGGAAATAGAGTCTGTACAAACCATTGATCAGTTAACTCAAATAGACTTTGTATCCCCCAAATCATTGTGTTTAAGGGTATGGTAAAATGGATGCATGGATGTTACAACCTCAGAGGAGTAGCAGAATAAAATAAGATGTTCAAAGAGTAAAATAATATACTTTGAGATAATATACTTCACATCTGTAGGTTATATGACCAAGCCCTTTCTTGTAGGGCACCTTTAAATTTTTATGCATTATTTTTAAGGGAGCATTTCTTCAAGTGGAAAGTTTCAAGAGTTTGTTCCATGGAGTCTATAGAATTTGACGATGACAATTTTTTTGGTCATATACAATAACATACATAGTTGTCAAAAATTTATTATGTGAGTTCTATGTCCATAATTTTCTTCTCCTCGAGCAAGTGGAAATTCCAATTAATTTGTATGTTAGAGAAATGTAGTTGAGGTTTTTTGCTTCCACCATGAGACACTAATATATATGGTGAGAGAAAAGAGGGCCATATGTAAGAGAAGAATCCAATACATGCCTCTTAATGAGGCATGATCTCCCAGCTCCAATCAGATTCTTCAGGAGATATTAGTCCCAGGTCTACTATCTGTAGATTAAGGACAAGTATAGGGAAAATATTTCAGCTTGTATATCAGACTTTCGGAGTATATGCTCCCAAATTTTAATGTCAATAATATTTCTTGTCAGCTCAAGAATGGATTGATTCTAAAGCTATAGAAAAATAAAAAAATTATCTCTCCAACTAACCTCCGCTGGTCATTAAAAAGGGCCAAGGACATCTACAAAATTATGCTAGAAATGCAGGAGAAATGGATAGGCATGAGATATAGACCTCCATTGGTAATAACACCTATGCCATAATGGAACAAAACCTAGGATCAACCTGAAGCAAGCTACAAAACATGGAGAGATACAATAGTAAAATTCTTTGGGTTTTGTGACACAAAGAAAGATGAGACATGACATAATTTTTCCAATGAATATAATTATACAAGAATTGTTGAGAACTTGAATAGATAACAGGAGGACCTACTAAACCTTAAGTGTGGGGGAGTGATGAGCCCTCCTAATTCCTATGTAAACCCCCATTTTTTCATGTCATCATTTTGCATTAAGGATGATATTATCATTTTGTAATTAATACTTTAGTATATTTTGAAAGGAAGTTTTGTGCATAACCTTGTTATTTTAATTTTGTGTATGCTTCTTCAAAATGAGTTAAACAGATATTTATGTGTCTTAACAACGTGTTTAAAGAACATTTCTTAATCCATCACATAATTCATCTATGGACCATTGTAAGAATCACTTATACTCTATTATAGGACTTACTTTGGAGCACAAGACTCACCCGTGTATTAGTGTGGGACTCGCTTGTGTATTAGCCGGGACTCATTGTGGAGATCGGGACTCACTCGAGCAATAGCACAAGAATCGCTTGAAATGTAGGAGTTGTGCAAAGAAAGAAAATGAATTAGATGGAAAGATGATGAGATGATGAAACCAACACATAATTTAACATGGTGAAAAAGGTATGAAACATGGGATAACATTTAATCCATCATGCAACTTATGTGGATCGGGAAAGCTCGACTGAACACTCGATTAATTGAAGACGTGGAGTAGATGAACAAAATAAATTATAGTCATCATGATTATAGGAATTCAATGCATGATCTTTGACATATATTGGCATTGAGTAATCATCAACTGAGATTCAATTAAGGAATTCATATGTAATTAACAAGATGAATCTGATTTAAGTATGACATACACTTGTTATCGTATCATTGTAGCTCCTCAAACAATAAGTTGTTATAGAAATATTTTAGTTAAGTAGTGGTAGTTACAAATAAATTTTCCTTTTCTAGAGTGATAAGGGTTTCTACTGGTTAGTTGAATTATATAATTAGTTCATTTTGATTGTTATCAATAAATTCTTCTATTTCAATAAAGTGCATGATTCAGGGATAAATCGACTTGTGTGATTTTCAATTCTAAATTGGATCAGAGGGAAGGAGAAAGGGCCACTCCTACCCAATGTGGAGGGAGAACTTATTGTGTATTTAATTTATGTTATTCAAAATTTATTCAAATTACCATACTTTTATTGCTTTCAATATTTTCAATTCTAAGTTTAGTAATCCCCTGTTTATCAATAGAATTTGTTTCTAATTAGAATTTAGCATAGTGTTTGATTTGGATTAATTAGAAAATAAGTATTGAGTATGATTTCAACTATTTCATTTGTTAAAAATAGCCATGGAAACCACCCTATACTGAAAATCATGAGATAACTAAAGTGTGAGTACCAACGAGATTGTTTAGGGGAGCTGGAGTGGGTAAAACAGTGTTGATTATGGAATTAATCAACAACATTGCTAAGGCTCATGGAGGTGTTTCTGTATTTGGCGGAGTAGGAGAACGTACCCGTGAAGGAAATGATCTTTACAAGGAAATGAAAGAGTCGGGAGTAATTAATGAGTAAAAATACGCTCAACACAAGGGACCAACACATGAAGGAGGCATGGGCCTAAACCCATTGCAACCTTGAGAAACATTGTTTGGGGTTAGAAAAGTGGACAAGTATTCATATTTTGTGGGTTGTTTGAATTATTTCACTTTTCCTATGTTATGAGCCCCATTTAGAAATTATCCCTCAATTTTGTAAATTGTAATTTATTTTATTTCTCTCTTTCCACATGTCTTGATGTGGTACTAGTTTAATACACTTGTTGGTAGACAAACATCATATTTATTGGTCTCTAAAATTAATTAAATATTAAGGGGTCAGATTTGGACTTCGGCCAAAATTTTGGATAACCAAAGGGCTACCTAACCTTTCCCCCACTATTTAAAATGAGCCCAAGACTTAAACCCATCATGGGGTAGTGTTTTTGAAGTTTTTATCATGATTTTGACCTTTTATTGTCCCTTTTCTTGATCTTTGTTTTCACTTGAGTTTTCTTGCTTGAATAATTTTGTTGGAGAATTTATTACCTTGAATATTGATGTGAACTCCTTGGTTGAGGTGGAGTGATGGATGGAACTTGAGTTTTCTTGCTTGACTATTCTTTTGGAAAATTTATTACCTTGGATATTATTGTGTACTCATTGGTTTGGTGGAGTAATAGATGCTTGAATAATGTTTTTGGAGAATGTATTACCTTGGATGTTTCTGCAATCCTTGGTTGAGGTAGAAAGAGGAAATCTAGTTTGACATCCATGTGGAGCTAACTCTCCCTCCTTTTTTAAAAATCTATAAATATAGGAGCGTGCTTGAGAAAAAGGGTACAGACACAATTTCATTATTGGGAGATTTTGGGCTTGAAGGAGAGAGCTTGGAGAAGTTGGGAAATTGGAGAAGGATAAAGTGAAGAATAAGAAATGGATCAAAGGTAGGGTCTTGAGCCTTTTTTGATAAGTGCATTGTTGATTGTATTATTTAGTATTTTTGTAAAATTGAAATGGTGTTTTGGCTTGTTATGTTTATTTTTTATCTTGTTGTTTTAGTTCTCTTTTGGCTATTTTCTTGTTGTATTATGTTTGTGATTGGGAAGGGTAGAAGGCCATAGGATGGGTGTTAGAGGAGAGATTAAAATGTGGTTTGGTGGAGGAAAAGGAAATTAGGAATATTTCTTATGAATGTGGTTGTATTATGTTGATTTTTTGGAGGGAGATGGGGTAGTTGGAATTAGGCCTTTGGTGGAGTGAAAAGGGGGTGGTTGTTGGAGGTATAAGGTGTAGTGGAGGAATAAGGAGGGATGGATTTGCTGGATTTTCAAGGCATAATTTCATTACCCATGTGGAGAGAAAAGAAAACAAACTTTCATCCCTCCCTCTCCCACTTAGCTTGAATCAAGCCATTGTGTTGCTTGTTTGTGTTTTGTTGCATTCTTACTTCATTATGATCTTTTGGGGCCTATTGGAGCAAGATCATTTTTATGTTGCTTAATGTGTTTTGGTGCTTGTATGGTTTGTGTGTTGGGGCTCGGGGGTCAATTGGGAAGTGATCCCTTCCCCATTGGAAATGGTTGGGTGGTGAGTATTGCTTGGCTCCCCTTTTGTGTGTTTGGACAACTAGTGGAAGAATATTTGATTTAGCTATCGCTATCCCTATTGTTGGGGGTTTGCTATTAGTTTTGTAAGCTTGAAAGAGGAATGTATAGTGAGAAAAATGATATGTAAAAAAATATTTTCATTTTTGAGGAGTCTTCTTATGATTTTGTAAAAGGAAGGTTGTATTGAAAATATTGTTGTAAATATGGGAAGTGGAACTAGTGTATATTTATAGCAATGTAATTCCATTTAAAAAAACAATGTAATGAGTCATTATTATAAGTTGATTTTGGAAAAATTGTGTATTTAATAATGGTTATTTGGAAAAACATGAAATGGTTATGGTGTTGTTAAATTAGTGTTTGGATAAAATCTTGTAGTTGGGGAATCCCAACTAGTATGTGTGAACTTTCATGGTGAAGTGGACTCATACTAGGTGGGATACATATGGGTATGGCTATCCTTTCATGTAGAAATGCATGAAAGGGTGATCATATCCATGATGCACCACTTTAAAACTACATTTTCTTGTTGTATTATATCATAGTAAAATTGCAACATTGTTATTATTGTAGTCATTTAACATATTAGGAAAATGGAAAGAAAATAAACTTTAAGGAATGTAAAAAAATTTATAGATTGAAATTTTTGCATGTTGTTATGATGTTATTTTAAGTGAATAACCAGTTTTGGATTGAAGAAAAGTTGATTCCTTTATATACCAATTGTTTAGTTACTTTCGATTTAATACATACATATATAGAAATAGTATGCAGTGAGGATATTTCATTCCTTGCTTAGGCTATGAACCTTCTAAGTGTTTAAACAATTTTAATCCGACTTTGAATGTCATTTTTATGCCATGTACCCATCAAGTATTATTCTTGAATAACACCACAAATAATTTAATAAGACCTTATAAACTTATTTATTATAATGATGATTCCTTTCTGATTTGTATATAGGCATGTAATTTAAAAATGTCCTTGAAGTATTGGATTGATTGTAATGACCCATTTTTAATGAAACTCATATGCATGCACGCGTGCGTGCACACACACACACAATATACATGCATTGATAGTCATTTTGATTAAGTTAAGGGATATGGGTATTGTACCCATATAAAAAGAGTTAAACAAATGCACACACACACACACACATGCACGTGCACATACACACACGTAAAATTAAAAAAAACAACAATGCTAATGAGGGCTATGCCCCGCGCCCCCATTTCCACATGGCCACCGTGCGATGGAAAAGTGACAAGTGAGCATGGGAATCTACAAGTAACTCTTCCTTGCACCCAACCTCCCGAGGTCGTGCCGAGACAGCTGGTGGGGATGGAATATACGTGGGGTATAGACAAACTAGTTAGGTAATCTTATGTCTTCGACACACACTAATGGGATCTGTGAGTCTAAGGAAAAGAAGGCCCTCCTAACCTAAATTGGTGTGATAGATCAGTCAGTGAGGATGACTACCTGAAGGCTCCAATCAATATCGAGCTCTGGTGTAATCCGATCTATAGGTTGTGGGATACGTGGAAAATGACCTAGGATAGTTTCGTGTATGTCTCCAGACAGGGTCATAAGATGGATGATGGATATATAGGGGATTCTATGGGTGATTCTCTAGCCTAGTCCAGAAATCCTTAGCTTGATTAGCTATTATGTCTAGTGAGAAAAATTGTGTGATAATGGTTGGTGGAAGTGGAGAAGACTTGAATACTAATGTGCATAAACACGCATCAACATCCGATTGACTATGGACTCGTTGGGTTATGGAATCTGTGAATCATAGTTGTAAGTTCATGGTCATTGTGGACCTCCTATGGTCATGTGTAGAATTAATCCCTAATCCCTACTATCCAGTAGTCGTATGCCTTTTCGGCCTCTATATTTAGAACTAAAAGTTGTGCAATCTTCTCAGAGTACCTTACGGTGTTACGCGCAACTTGAATTCTTAGGCTAGTGTCTATGTCAATGAGGATATCTCCTACATCTAGCTGTGGGACCAAAGGATCACAACCGAACACTTGCTCTCTTTCAAGCCCTTCTACAGTCATGTAGATATCTATTTAGGGCAATCTGTAGTTTGGTTGGTTTACACACATTAGTATTCGAGTCTTCTCCACTTCCACCAACCATTATCACACAATTGTCCTCACTAGACATAATAGCTAATCAAGCTAAGGATTTTGGACTAGGCGAGAAATACCCATAAAATCCCCTATATATCCATCATCCATCTTATGACCCTGTCTGGAGACATACACGAAACAATCCCGGTCATTTTCCACACATTCCATAACCTATAGATCGGATTACACCGAGCTCGATATTGATTGGAGCCTTCGAGCGAGTCATCCTCACCGACTGTTCTATCACACCGATTCAAGTTAGGAGGGCCTTCTTTTCCTTAGACTCGCAGATCCCATTAGTGCGTGTTGAAACATAAGATTACCTAACTAGTTTTTGTATACCCCACGCATATTCCAACCCCACCGGTTGTCTCGGCATGACCTCGGGAGGTCGGGTGCGAGGAAGAGTTACTTGTAGATTCCCATGCCTGCTTGTCACTTTTACATCATACAAAATTGGTGAACCCGATGTGAAACAAACAACTATTTCATCTTACCCACCTCATTAACCTTCACATCAGCTTCATCAACAAAATTGGTGAACCCGACGTGAAACAAACAGTTCTTCCTCTTTTATTTTTTACTTCTTCCATCCACCTTCACTCTTTCCCATTATTCTGCGGGTATTCATATACCCCCCGAATATGTTGGGATTCGATGCATATGGCAGACCTCTCCTAGGTCTTGAAGCATACTATGATCAACTGAATAGACAACCATCACCCTCGCTCTCAGCATGGGGTGACAATTATTCAACTAACCGGTTTTCAACACAAACTCCACCTCAAAGGACTAGATATAGTTATTCTTTCCAAATAGAGGAGTTGGATCAGCTCACTCAAACACAACAAGCTGAGCCTTCAGGCTCGAACAACATGACACTCATGGGAGAATTTGGTTCATCTCCTCAGGTGTTGCTTAGACCGCAAATCAGTAGACAATCAGATCCATATCGGTTTTTAGATGATGAATACTTAGCACGTTATGCTAGGAGTGAACAACGACTCTCAAAGTATGTATCCACCTATAGGAAGTTTACAAGTACAATCTGATACTCTATTCCAGGAAAACACCCCCATTCCTCCACCTATGGGAAATGCCCTTGGTGATGTTTGGCAGGGTAACGACCAATTCATAGCAGGGTATCATACCCCTTTGCAACCTCAAATAATACAACAAATGCCCTCAAGGAAAAATACCATATCTTCACCAAACGAGGTCATTTCAGCCTTGGCTGAAAAGGTTAGAGGGCTGGAGCTTGCTCAAGAAAATCAAAATTCATATTTTGGGCAATTAGGAATCCCCAACCCTCCACATCATCCTAGCCAAGTAGACCTCCTCACAGGAACAGGCACATTGGGCATGCCTCCTCAGTATTCACAACAAATGCCAACTAGAACCGTGATTGTTAATGCCACTCCGGTGGAAAATATGATACCTCCCGGTTTAGTACAAACCAATCCATTCCTGAGCAATGCTCCTCCATACTTAAACATGTATTCCAAGTCACCACAGGGAGATATGTTCTCTTCTCCCGGCATGTTTGCTTAACCACAGGGATTTCCTTGTGCCCTTGCAATTACATATGCTGCACCATATCAGCAAACCATCCAACCTCCACCCCCTCAGCAAGCGCCATCGATGGTCGAAACCTATGCGCTAGGGACTTATTCAGAATATTTGAAAGAACCTTTAGACTTCACTATATGAAGTGTCATGCTTCCAAGACCTCTCCCCATCTACCCAAGTACAAAGGAGAGGGAGACCTAAATGCACATATCAAGGCCTATGCCACAACCATTCAAGAACTACTCCCTTGGGATGGGGTTGTTGCTAAAATATTCCCCAAAAATTTAGAGGGAATTTCCCTCGATTGGTATTATAGAATACCTGAAGCTTCCATCCATTCGTTTAAACAACTCATTTCAGAGTTCATCAAGGTGTTTGACATGAAAAAACTGTTGAGAACAGGAATCAGGGAATTCTTGCATATTAAGGAAGAACACAATGAATCTATTGCTCATTTCATCCAAAGATGGCGTACAGTCCTTTATTCTTGGAAAGTTCTCCAAACATGGATCAAATGGAACTATGTGATTTATTCCTTCATTCTCTTAGCAGAGAGATAAAGGAAGAAGTCTAGAAGTTCCCACTAAGGACTTACGATGAAGTACTTGAGAGCACCCTCCGAATAGATCAAGCTACAATAGATAGTGGTCGTAAGATGTATGGAACAAATGGGAGGTTAATCATCCCCAATCAAAACACTATGACCTATCCTAGTACAGTAAATGCCAATCAAGGACCTAAAATCCTTAACAAGAATTGCGGAGTGACAACAGATGGAGTAGCTGACCAAGCTAATAGGTCAAATGTTGTAAATACTCCACCACCAAGTTAACATCGGAAACAACAATTTTACCCCAACAATCAACACAGTGGATTTTAATCATCCACAACAACAACAACAGCAACAACGGTAGATCCAAACACAGGGTCCAAGTCAAAACGCAACTGGATATCAAAACTAGAACCAAAACCAAAGACAACAAATGCAAAATTTTAATCCTAATAGTCAACAGTTTAATCAAAGTTTTGGACCACAACACGTGCCAAACTAGTAACCTAGGAATTATAATCCTAACTCGTATTGTGGTTTTCACAAAATTTGAGGCCATGACACTAGGAATTGCCGCGATTACAATAAATTCATGCAACGTTTGCCAGAGGAACAAAGAAAAATTTTCATAGATATGTTCCTAGCAGATCCTACATCATCTGTGCCAAATACTTTCACGGGAGTAGTCTCCCCTCAAAATGCACCCCTCAAGATCTTCAATGATCCACTCCCAAATCACAATAACAATAAATTAAATCCAAATGGGATGAACAAGGGTGTGATGACAAGAAACAATGATCATAAAGCCTTGACTTAACTAAATCCACTGTCACACCACAATTTGGAAATCAGCCACAAACCAAGATAGTCGGTTTAGTGGAGTTAGACACCGAGCTACATGTGGAAGGCAGTAAGAAGGACACAAGAGTATTCCTCTCGGCCAAATCCAAGTTACTGCTAGAGACAGAGATAACATTCAATAACCATTAGTAAAACCCCTAGGTTCCTATGATTTAATTAATGACCTAACAAAGACCTTCTCTCACATCTCCTTTTTGGACTTATTAAAGAACTCTCCCACCCATAGGGCTGCTATTTTAGAAGCACTAGGTTTAGGTCACTTAATTAACATCACTCCACCTCCCGAAACACAAGTAAATCATATAGACTTCGATATTCACCCTCCAGGGCAACCAGATAGGGATACTGAGTTTATATTTGACGTAAAAAATGCCAATAGACACTGAGATTGCACGTAGAGGCAATCCAACCTTACATTTACAAGTGTGGGTTTATAACAACTACGTTAAACACGCAATGGTTGATGATGGGGCAGCGGTTAACATAGTCCCCTTTTCTTTCCTTCAAAAGCTAGGGTATGGAGAAACAAATTGTTCCACAACTTGGAATACACTAAGAGGCTATGATAGCCTTAAAGCCCACTTTGATTGGGACTATAATACTACTTGTCACCTTAGGACCCAAAACAATCCTAACTAAGTTTTATATTATAGATCGGAAACCAACTATAATATGATCCTCGGCCAACCATGGATACACCGTATGAAGGCAATCCCTTCTACGTTATTTCAAGAAATAAGATTCTTGCACTTAGGAAAGATATTCATAGCAAAAGGTGATCTAAAACCATTCGATATACACCTAGTAGACTGAAGAAAAGGCCAAGTGTTCACTCTGAGTTTGAACTCCCAACAAACCAACTTAACAAGCCAACCGACTCAAAACTGGAAGAAAAGTTGATACCTACAACGGAGTTAGAAGTTACGAACCTAATCAAGAATATCCCAGCCCTCAAGGATGAGGCTAACGTTGTAGAAACAATATCATTAGGAACTACTGCAAAAATTGTCAAATTTCTAGAACAGGATCTACCAATTTTCCTAGCCATTTGATTTTGTAGGCATGGGATATACCCTAGGAGTTGGTTCTCTTCCAGCAGAGGAACTTTGCATGGTAGAAGTAACCAAGTAGAAGAAATAGATGTAGTAAATGTCCCAATATCCATCTTCCCAACTAAATATTGGACTCTCCATTTCGATGGAGCTAGATGTTGTTATGGGGCTAGGGCAGGTGTGATCTTTACTTTGCCCGAGGGAAAGATCCTACCATTCACCTTTAAATTAAATTTCGAATGTATAAACAATGGTGCTTTGAGTAAAAAGCCCTCCTCCTTGGTCTCATCTTAGATAGAAGGATCGGTATTAATAATATCGAGTGTTAGGGGACTCACAATTAGTAGCAAACCAAGTCTCTGAGGTATATGAGACTAGAGCTGAACATTTACAGCTCTACAAAATAGTAAAATTTGATTTGAGTAAAGGCTTTGATTTCATATCCATTGAGGCAATCCCATGAGAACAAAACCTTCTCGCAGATTCGATAGCAACCTCAGCTTCACGTTTTACTCCAAACAGTGAGTTGGAAGACACCCATTTCATGGTATCCCTTCGTACTGAACCGTTAGTAAAGAAAATGTCAAACCCTCTTTTAACAAACATAGCTGAGAATAAATATACCATCTTAGATCACGTTGACAGTGATAGAGCCACTCTTGATTACCTAAATGCCTATGCAGAGTTACATCTCACCCATCATGTGGTAGATTTGTTTTTAATCCCACATTCGTCTTCTTACTTTGGAAATCCCATGATAGAGCTCCCCCCACAAAAGGAGCTCAACATATACATGGTAGAGAATGGAGAAGATCTGGAACTACCTCTAGCCCCGCCTGAGTTTGAAGAAGGTAATGCTTCTTTAATCAAAGAAATGATTCATATTAACATCATAACAGAGGAGGAATCGAAGATCTTGAAATTAGGATCTTCGTTAACTCTAGAAGAGATAGAAATACATACTTGAATCCTCAAAGAACATCAAAAGGCTTTTGCATTTAATTATAAAGAAATGATGGGAATTGCACCGCACATCATGATACATAACCTCGTCACCAAATCAGATGCAAAGCCAATTAAACAAAAATTGAGACCAATGAAACCTAAGGTAGCTCTCATGGTGAAGGAAGAAGTAATGAAACTTCTCCAAGTAGGGTTCATCAAACCAGTCGATTACTCTCAGTGGGTATCTAATATCATCCCCATTCTCAAAAAGAATGGGAAGATATGCATTTGCATAGACTTCCGAGACATTAACAAAGCATGCCCCAAGGACGACTTCCCATTACCATCCATTGATGTCATTGTTGACGCAACAGCTAGATTTGAGCTTTTGTCTCTCATGGATGGATTCTCGGGATACAATCAAATCAAAATATCCGAACAAGACCAAGCCAAAACCACATTTATAACTCCTTAGGGAACCTATTGCTACGCTGTTATGCCATTCGGTCTCAAGAACGCTAGCACTACATACCAGTGGGAAATGACATATATATTTCATGATCTTATTCATAAAATCATGGAATCCTATGTAGATGACTTGTTGGCCAAATCCAGGAAGCACCGTGATGACCGGAAGTGCTCCTTGTCATCCTTTCACATTTGATCGAATATGGAGTCACACTAAACTTAGAAAAATGCATATTTGGTGTGTAGGAGGGAAACTCTGGGTTATGTCATATCATCACGAGGATTGATGTAGACCCCAAAATATGGGCTGTTCTTGAGATGATCCCACCTTTGGATGAGTCTCGAATCGGGTCATTTCTTGGGAAACTTAATGCAATCTGAAGGTTCATCGAGATTTAAGCTTTGCCATTCATCTAATCAATAATCTACTTAAGAAAGATTATATTATCGATTGGACCGAAGACTACAATGAGGCTTTCAAAGTAGTTAAACGCTTCTTACTATCTCCTCCCACGTTAATACCACCTAGACCAGACCGCCCTTTAATCTTATATTCATGAGCTACTAATGTCTTGCTAGCCTACATGTTGGCTCAAGAAGATGATGACAAAAGAGAACGTGCGATATATTTCATTAGCCGAAATTACTCGATTATGAAACACGTTTTACGCAAGTAAAACAAGAATGCCTTGCCATTGTCTTCACAACCAAATGCCTAAGACATTACATGCTAAATCAAGAAACAATGGTCATTGTAAAAAAATACCATTTATGAACTTTCCTCATGTAAGGATCCTTGTCTAAAAAGGCTGGACACTTTATAACCTTAATGGGTGAATTCGAATTAACTTTTGTAAACCAAGTCCGTTAAGGGAAAAATCATTATAGATTGGTTAGCCGACAACCCGCTAGATGGAGGCGATATAATAGATCTAGATTTTCCGATGAATGCATGTATTACATCAAAACCAGACCTCCCATCTCCGAATGTCCTTTGTATAATGATATTATTAGTTATATCGTGGACCATGCGTATCTAGAAGGTGCTACACCGCAACAAAGAAGGTGGTTATGCATTATCATAGCTAAATACACTATTATAGAATAAGTACTCTATCGTAAGGCTTTCGATGGAATGCTTCTAAGGTGTGTTGACACAGAAAAATCCAAGAAGATTCTCTACGAATCCCACAGTGGAATATGTGGTGGAAATTCTAGAGGTCATCCCACTACCTGAAAAATACATCGTATGGGATATTTTTTGCCCACTCTAGAACACGACGCAGTGGAGTTTGTACGCAGATGCCATAAGTGCCAAGAATTTTCCCACGAGATTCACATGCCGACACAAACTCTACAACCAATCACGACTCCATGGCCCTTTTCTACGTGGGGCCTAGATTTGATAGGGAAATTCTCTCCCTCATCAACAGATGGCCATAACTTCATAATCACGGCCACCGAGTATTTTACCAAATGGGTAGAGGCTATGCCTCTTACCACCGTATGCCGAACATCGTGATCGCCAAGTTCATTTTGAACCGAGATCATTTGTAGAGTACGAGTGTCTCATAAATCATTATCTCAGATAATGGCACTTCCTTTAAGAATGATGAGGTTTTTGAGCTATGCAGTAAATTTAAAATAAACCATCATACAGCCTCCCTGTATTATGCTCAAGCTAATGGGAAGGCTGAAGCAACAAACAAAATGTTGAAAGCTATTCTCCTTAAAACGGTAAAAGAAAACAAACAAGATTGAAATTTAAATTTATATCCGACCTTGTGGGCCCACTGAACCTCAATAAGAACACCAACAGGAGCAACTCCATTCTCATTGGTATTCAGAGAAGAAGCAGCTTCTCCCACTTAAGGTTGAAATACCCGATCTCCGCATCTCACTACAAGGGATTCTGGATGAAGAAGCTTATAGAGAAGCATGCCTCTCCCAATTATAAAGCCTATATGAGGCCAGGTTAGACGCTAAACAACGACATAGAATCTATGCTAACCGGATGTGTCGGCAGTATAACAAAAGGGTCTATGAATGAGATATATATGAAGGAGATCTAGTTCTAAGACTAGACAACTGGATTGATAAAAAGACCGGCGAAGGAAGGAAATTTCGGCCCAAATGGTTGGGCCCATACCGAGTCACGAAAGACTATAGAAATGGTGTATATCTCTTATGTACATTAGAAGGTGAGGAATTCAACAAAACAATCAATTCCTTACATCTTAAATGATTCTATGCATAAGCGACCAACACTATTTATATAATTATATCTACATTGCATCTTCATGTAGTTAGGTTCATTTTTTCCACTCATTTCATAAAATTTTGTGATCAAGGAACTTATTCTCAAGTAATTCATTACAAACTTCTGATGGTATTGGCATAAGCATTCTAATCATACTTCTTCATTTTTCATAACATCATCACTGTTTGAATCATTTCATCAAATAAAGCTAGATATGACAAAGTCTTAAATGGTAGCCATACCAAGGCCTGCATGCTTGTTCTCACTTTTGGTTTCTTCCTAGGGCAGGTGTCTTGCCTATGGTATGTTCTAGAAGATTCATAGTGTCACATCTATCCCGTATATATATCTCTTTGGAAATAAGAACATACTTACATTTTACTCAAATAAATAAGTCAAATATAGATCAAACAGAAAATTTTATTTTACACATTTCCTTGCCCTACCAACCTTTCGTGATGAGCTTGCATATCTTACTAGTGACATAGGGTTGGGAAAGGATGGGAATTCCCTTACTCGCCTGTGCCTTGTCCATGGTGATAAGCCCATGCTTCCTACTAGTAGCATGGGGCAAGGTGCTGGGGGTTCTCTTGACAATAAACGTTAAAGGTCATAATCAAATAATTTGAACAAACCTTTGAAATCTTGAGTCAGAAATAACTGAATCAGATGTCCAAAATTCCAAGAGAGTTCAAAACCCCGAAAACAAGATTTTGTCAACCATGTGGCCATCTACGGATCTAAGTCTAGATAAACCACAAAGTAAGTGCATTCTAAACTACGAGTCACTTGAGTAGAATAGGTTTATAGCATCTTAATGTGGTTCCACCAAATCTTTGTCTATCTCTTACCACTACCATTCAACAAATTTCATAGCTTGTGCCCTTTCTAGCTCTCGGTGGTGAGCCCTTGCATCTTACTAGTTGCGTGGAGTTAGGAGTGGGGCAAGTTCATCCACTCATCATACCAGCTTGTCATAACATTCTGTCAAAACTATATGAAGTACCAAAAATTGTTTATAGAAGCTAAAGTTCAAAAATCACATTGTGTCTGCATTATCATATATCAAAGATCACGAAATACAAGAAGAAATAAAGCATTTGTATCATTTTTTCTCCATTTGCATACATTATAAAAAGCATATATAAAAACAAAATTATAACATACATGCGAAATGCAGATCACAAAATCCTAGATACCAAGAGTCTGATCCAAAAAGAATATATATATATATATATAATAATCAAGTTTTATGTACAATTCCATCATGCGCTAGGCATGGTCAAAAAGCTCAATGAGCCCGAGAAATACAAAATAAAATGTATAAACAATCTAAGAGAGCCAAGTGACCTCTCAACCCCTATGAGATCCCTCCAAAGGTGCATGACCACATCTAGGACTCTAGCTACGCCGGCGCTCTAAATGCACTGAGGGCTCACGGTCCCGAGGAGCAGCTGTGGCCTCACTATGAGAGCGACTCCTCATCAGGCACTCTGCTGTCCTATACCTAGCCAACTCGGTATGGAGGGTAGTCACCATCTTGGCCACATGCCAGACAGGGGAAAAGACATCACTATGCCTACCAGTTGCTGAAGGCACCTCTGCATCCATAGATAGCTCAACGCAGTCTTCTCCATTGGGATCATCAAGGTATCAGTGCATACCTGGCGAATTAGGTCTCGCCACTCATCAATAGTCTCTACAAACAAAGGAGAAAAACAAATTAGAAAATAATCAAGAGATAAAAACAAGAATGAACAAGAGGAGAGATAGCAACTAAGACAATCCTAGCTAAAAAATATTAAGAGAGGGGTGATAACTCACTCGGATCTCCGGGCCTCTAAGAGGGATCCCTAGGATCAGTGCCTGCCACAGATGCCGCCACTGACTGATGTCCTCCTCCTATGCCTAGGGAAACATAATGTCCTACTACGGACTCATCCTCTCCACCCAAGTCTTGAGAGGGAAACTCCTCTGAAACTAGAGTCTCCCTCTCCGCACTCTGCTCTACCCTCTCGGCCTGTAAGATCTCCTGAGTGTCATGCCACTTGAGATCACTATCCTTTTCTCCACCCGACTTTATCACCTCCATATCCTTGGTCTCCTCCTCCGTCTCTCCCCCTGTGAACTCCTCAGACTCGGAGTCTATATCAATGGGGTCGTCATTGTTGTGGGCAGGGCCAACAGTGATCCGAAGTAAAGGTGCCTGAGGAGCACCGGCTCTCCCTCGAGCGCGTACCATGCTCCTAGCTGCAATAGGGATGCCAGGAGTAACAACTGTCCAACCCCAACCTCTAGGACCTCCCCTAGCCTCTCGAACTGATCTGAACACTGGCACCACTGGGGAAGCATACCAACGTAAGCAAGGCCAAATTGTTGAGGCACTCGATCAAAGGGGTGTGTCTCCACCTTCCCCGTCCTATCCACAAGCTGCCCTGTAGTAGAGTAGGAAATCAAAGTGAGGGTCTCCTCACCCCACAACCCTACCATGGCCTGATAAGGTGTGGCCTCCATATCATCAGTAGTCAAGGAAGCAACTGGCTGGTGAGGTGCTCTAAGCACCGACATCTCTGTCCATCTGGCTGCCCTCATAGCTCCGGGATCCGCCACCTCTACGCCTCTCCCATAAGGGATGATATGCTTGTAGACCCAGCTCATAACTAGGTTCGGATGGCTCAAAGACTATCCCTATAAGCGAACCACCCAGTACAAATCATGATAGGTGGTCCCAAGTATATCAGCTCCCCAGGCATAAATCCGGCCATGTGCCTCAATTTTTGTAATAATAGGGGACCAGCAGTAGAGTAAGGTGTCCCCTCCCTTGTCCCCGATCAATCTTGGGGCAAGGATCCCCATAATATCTTGAAAAATCAAAGGGATAGGCAAGCTAGGAATAGAATGAACCCTCACCCCCTTCTTCGAACCAGTGGAGATAACTGCGTCTCCCATATATGAAGCCCACTGAGCTATCTGAGCCCGCGACCCCTGCTATCTCAAGTGTGAGCCGTCTCTCAATGATCGGGACTCCTAAAATGTGGTAGACATCCTCTAGGGTGATAGTCCACTCACTCCTGACTCCTAGAAATTGGAAAGTGTTCTGATCAACATCCCAATATGAAAACAAGTCACAAAGTATGTGACTAGAAGGTGCGACATGAGGAACCCGTGATATACACAATATGCTGACCCTTTGAAGAGTATCTTTCTCGGCACGAGAGAGTGCATCTAACACTACTAGAATCCAGTCACACACTCTCTCTCGGCTCCATCTGATATATTCCTCCTTCTTCTGCATACACCCAAAAACATGTAAAACGAAGTAAGTTAGTATTCAAATTACATTGGAAAAATCATTAAAACATGTAAGAATACTAAAAATGCAAAATTGGGCTAAAAAAATGAGTTTTGACATTACAGAAGGACCGCCACCACGAGCGGGGTGGTGGTTCCATGAATTGCCACCTTAAATGGCGGTGGTCACGTAAACGCCACCTTGCTTAGGGCGGCGGTCATGTCCCGCATTTCCAAACGGGTCACGTGCCCTAAAAATGCCTAAAAACACGAAAAAAGACTATTTTGACTAAAACAAAGCCTACCCATTAGGTGCCCCCCCTAAGTGACCCTATTAACACCGACATTTTCAAAAATAATCCCCCCATGAAAAATATTTCATCATTTTAACATTTTGGGGGTAAAAACATTAAATCAAGAAGAACTAACCTGTGATCTCGCGGGTCAATGTTCCGCTCATGAAGGCATGATCACTATCTCATCACGAATGTTTTGACTATACTCTCGTCAAAAACTATCACTGTGGGTCCCAGAGCTCAAAATCAATCAAATCGACACGCGCAAATGAATAGGAAAATGGGCCCATTTTTACATATATAACATCTTGACTTGTTTTGAATGCCCCTTTTCATAGGTTTGGAGCACCGATGGAGGTAAGTTCTTATCCCCGCAAAATGGTAAGTCCTCATTTCATATTATTTTAGTATTTATTTTTTGATTTATTTTGTCTATTTGCACTTGAGTCCTCTTTTCATTTTACAGGTAGCGGGAATTTTTGATGACGTCATTTTGACACACAGACATGTCAGGTATAATTTCTAACTTCCCATTTCGGACCGCCATACTGGACCCACCGTTTTATGCCTCTTCATGGCTAAAATGCTTCTCCAGAGGGCAATATATGCACGTACCCAAAATTGTAGGGTACTGCACTACTGAACAATGTTACACGTGCCCCAATGATGATACAGGTCTCCTCGCAAGGTGTTCGGGATCCGAAAAGCTCTCAAAGTATACATTAACATCTCGCATGCCCCGCTTAGCCTCTGCGTGCTTTGTTTTGCTCTTCCCCCTTCTTTTCCTTACTTTTTTGTCTTCAATGACGAAACTACCGTCTGCTCAGGGCGGCGGTCCTTCACGCATTTTTCCAGAACATTTCTTTTATTGCGACTCACGTAAATTTAAATGTTTACCAGATTTTTTCACCGCCTTTACTCGTATTTATGATTCTGGTTCCCTAGAATAGTGTTTTTCCATTGTTTATGGTAAAAGAGTTTAAATTGGTTTTCACCTTTGGGTAAATGGGAATTCTATAAATAGGTTGTTGGTTTTCAAGCAAATGGCCTCTCGAATGTGCCTCTCATTCTCTCATTTCAAATTTTAGTCTTTCAGTTCTTGTTTAGGAGTTGTATTAGTTTTATTTATTACATGCATAGTTAGTGTTATTTTGTTGTCTAGAAGCCACATAATCTTCTTGTGCTAGTATTGTTATTGTTTCATACAATTAATTGAGGTAGGATAGTTCCATTTTTTAGTCGGAAGCCATTAAAGTTGTAGGTTTTGTTCATCAAAAAGGATGGTTTCAGTTTCTGAACATTTTGTGTTGTATGACTCATAGTAAATCCCGTTAGGAATTTCATAAGCCAAGCTATGTTCTCTTGCGCTATCCCTCTCCTACTCGCATTATATTCGGTCTACATACAAGGCTACAATTGTTCCAATACCTACTCTTGTTGATGCTTTGGCATTACATGTTTTTCGGATTCACGTGAGCAAGAAGGAATGAGGAGACCACACTGAGGGGACAAAGCCACACACAACCGGATTCACCATTGTTCTGCAAAATCCAGGTTCAAGCTATCAAAATTTCTAGTTAAAACATATCAAATAGAATAGTGAATCATTTCATTTCAGTTAATCTCACTTTCGATATTACCAGGGAAGCTGTGGGGATTGATAGTTTCTGAGAAACTATGATTCATTCCCCACTTCTGAGGTAAGATTGGGGGTCTTTCAAATAGATTAGATCAGTTATTTAATTATTTAGAATAGATTCACAATTGCACAGACAAGTAGCTATACTCGGCTACCTTGTTTGTTTTTAATTCTGTTATTAGATTAATTGTCGCTTTCTAGATATATTAAATAATTGCTCTTTCAATTCTGTTCAATAGTTTATCAAAAATACAAAATAGAGGAATATACATAGATATATCTTGCATAGTTAGTTTATTCTGTCATTAGTTAGATTTATATCATTTCCTTTTGTATGACAATCATGGGACCTAGGGAGCCCAGAGAATACATATTCGAACCAATAGTGCCTCAACCCAATCTTGTTGCAGCAATAATTGATATAGACCAGAATCTTAGGATCCATGTTTTCCGAACAAAAACAAACCTATAATAGATCAGCTCATAGTTAAGAGGATTAAATGTAGAAGACGACCAAGCACACACGTTTTGGATAAACCAGCCAAACTATAGATTGCCCTAAATAGATATCTCGTGGTGACCGTCTGAAGGGCTTGAAAGAGAGTAAGCGTTCGGTTGTGATCCTTTGGTTCCATAGCCGAGATGTAGGAGATATCCTCATTGACATAGACACTACCCTAAAAATTCAAGTTACCAAGACACTGTAAGGTACTGAGAGAAAATCACACAACTTTTAGTTCTAAATATAGAGGTTGAAAAGGCATACGACTATTGGATAGTAGGGATTAGGGATTAATTCCACACATGACCATAGGAGGTCCACAACGACCATGAACTTACGGCTATGATTCACAGATCCCACCACCCAATGAGTCCATAGGTCAATCGACGCGTTGATGCTTGGTTTACGCACATTAGTATTTAGATCTTCTCCACTTCCACCAACCATTATCGCACAATTATCCTCACTAGACATAATAGCTAATCAAGCTAAGGATTTCTAGACTAGGCCAGAGAATCACCCATAAAATCCCCTATATATCCATCATCCATCTTATGACCCTTTACGAGACATACACAAAACAATCCCGAGTCATTTTCCATGCATCCCATAGCTATAGATTGGATTACACAAAAGCTTGATATTGATTGGAGCCTTGAGCATCATCCTCGCCGATCGATCTATCACACCGATTCAAGTTAGTAGGGCCTTCTTTGCATTAGACTCGCATGATCCCATTAGTGCATGTCGAAGAAATAAGATTACCTAACTAGTTTTCTATAACCCAATTATATTCCATCCCCATTGTTTGTCTCGGCCACGACGCGACCTTGGGAGGTTGGGTGCGAGGAAGAGTTACTTGTAGATTCCCATGCTCGCTTGTCACTTTTCCATCGTACAAAATTGGTGAACTTGACGTGACAAGTGAGCATGGGAATCTACAAGTGAGCATGGGAATTTTTTATGATGTTAAAGTGACAAGCGAGCATGGGAATCTACAAGTAACTCTTCCTCACACCCGACCTCTCGAGGTCGTGCCGAGACAATGCAGGTGGGGATGGAATATACATGTGGTATAGAGAAACTAGTTAGGTAATCTTATTTCTTCGACAAAACTAATGGGATCTGTGATTCTAAGGAAAAGAAGGCCCTCCTAACTTTAATCAAAGTGTGATAGATTGTCGATGAGGATGACTACTCAAAGGCTCCAATTGATATCGAGCTGCGTAATGTCGATCTGATCTATAGGTTGTGGGATACATGGAAAATGACCTGGGATTGTTTCGTGTATGTCTCCAGATAGGGTCATAAGATGGATGATGGATATATAGGGGATTCTATGGGTGATTCTCTGGCCTAGTCCAGAAATCCTTAGCTTGATTAGCTATTATGTCTAGTGAGGATAATTGTGTGATAATGGTTGGTGGAAGTGGAGAAGACCTAAATACTAATGTGCGTAAACCAGCATCAATGTCTGATTGACCTATGGACTCATTGGGTTATGGGATCTGTGAATCACAATCTATAAGTTCGTGGTCATTATGGACCTCCTATGGTCATGTGCAGAATTAATCCCTAATCCCTAGTATCCAATAGTCATATGCCTTTTCGACCTCTATATTTAGAACTAAAAGTTTTGTGATTTCCTCAGAGTACCTTATAGGCATTCCGGAAACTTGAATTCTTAGGCTAGTGTCTATGTCAACGAGGATATCTCCTGCATCTGGATGTGGGACCAAAGGATCACAACTGAACACTTACTCTCTTTCAAGCCCTTCTACAGTCATGCAGATATCTATTTAGGGCAATCTGTAGTTTGGATGGTTTATCCAAAACGTGTGTGCTTGGTCATCTTCTATGTTTAATCCTCTTAACTGTGAGCTGATCTGTTGTAGGTTTGTTGTTGTTTGGAAGACTTGGATCCTAAGATTTTAGTCTATATCAATTATTACTGCAACAAGATTTTTTGAGGCACTATTGGTTCGAATACGTATTCTCTAGGCTCCCTAGGTCCCATGATTGTCATACAAAAGGAAATGATATAAATCTAACTAATGATAGAATAAACTAACTATGCAAGATATATCTATGTATATTCCTCTATTTTGGTATTTTTGATAAAATTTTGAATAGAATTGAAAGAGCAATTATTTATTATATCTAGAAAGCGAAGATTAATCTGATAACAAAATTAAAAACGAACAAGGTAGCCGAGTATAGCTACTTGTCTGTGTAATTGTGAACCTATTCTAAATAATTAAATAACTGATCTAATCTATTTGAAAGACTCCCAATCTTACCTCAGAAGTGGGGAATGAATCATAGTTTCTTAGAAACTATCAATCCCCACAAACTTCCCGTAATATCGAAAGCGAGATTAACTCAAATGAAATGATTCACTATTCTATTTGATATGTTTTAACTAGAAATTTTTATAGCTTGAACCTGGATTTTTGAGAATAGTGGCGAATCCGGTTGTGTGTGGCTTTGTCCCCTCGAAAGTGGTCTCCTCATTCCTTCGTGCTCACGTGAATCCGTAAAAGCGTGTAATGCCAAAGATCAACAAGAGTAGGTATTGGAACAATGGCAGCCTTATATGTAGACCAAATATAATGTGATTAGGAAAGGGATAGCGCAAGAGAACAAAGCTTGGCTTATGTAATTCCTAACGGGATTTACTGCGAGTCATACAACACAAAATGTCCAAAACCTGAAACTATCCTTTTTGATGAACAAAACCTGTAACTTTAATGGTTTCCAACTAAAAATGGAACTATCCTACCTCAATTGATTGTATGAAACAGTAACAATACTAGCACAAGAAGATTATGTGGCTTCTAGACAATAAAAACAACACTAACTATGCATGCAATAAATAAAACTAATACAACTCCTAAGCAAGAACTGAAAGACTAAAATTTGAAATGAGAGAATGAGAGGCAGCCATTTGCTTGAAAACCAACCAGCTATTTATAGAATTCCCATTTACCCAAAGGTGAAAACCAATTTGAACTCTTTTACCATAAACAATGGAAAAACACTATTCCAAGGAACTAGAATCATAAATACGAGCAAAGGTGGTGAAAAAAGCTGGTAAATGTTGAAATTTACGCGAGTCGCGATAAAATAAATGTTCTGGAAAAATGTGTGAAGGACCACCGCCCTGAGCAAGGCAGTGGTTACAGGACATTTGCCGTGCCCGGGTGATAGTCACGAGATTGCCACCCAGGCAGGCTGCGGTTTCATCATCAAGACCAAAAAGTAAGGAAAAGAAGGGGGAAGAGAAAAACAAAGCACGTAGAGGCTAAGCGGGGCATGCGGGATGTTAATGTATACTTGGAGAGCTTTTCCAGATCCTGAACACCTTGTGAGGAGACCTATATCATCATTAGGGCACGTGTAACATTGTTCAGCGGTGCAAAGCACTCTAAAATTTTGGGTACGTACAACCACCTCCCCTTAGATGCCCCCTATCCCCTCACACACATTTCCCCTCACACAACCGCCCCTTTCCTTTTACCCATTCATTTCCACATCCTCCAATCTATGTGCCGCCCAACTACAACACAACTAAAAAACACAACCCGAAACAAAAATACAAACTATGAACCCTAAACAACAACTATGTAATGCACATAGTAGATGTTAGGGTTAGTTTTTTTAGTATAAATATTATAATATAGGTTATATAATATCTTTTAATGTAATGTATAAGATATCATATAATATAGCATATTATATAATATAAGGTAATATGATGTATAATATGAAATATAATATAATATACAACGGATATTATTACATTATATATATATATATATATATATATATATATATATATAATTTTTTGTTATTTTTTCATTAGATATGGTTAAAAACAAGGATAGGCTCCCGAGAGGCCAAGTACGAAAAGATTACATTATGACAAAACAAAGCAAGACAAAAAGGAATGTTTATTGTTATAATGACTACAACATTTATTGTTATAATGTCTATAACATTTATAATTTTTAATATTATTATATTTATAATGTTTATAATATTATATTATATATAATTATATAATTATATACGATATAATATTAGTATAATGTTTATAATACAATATTATCATAATGTGTATAATAAAATCCCAATGCGTAATACAATATGCATTATATGTATCATATAATAATTAGCTTTATAAATTACTATATATTATCTTATATCTCACATATAGGGTTATAAGTAATGTATACTTTTTTTCAAACCATTGAATACATTGGGAAAATACAAAGAAGACTAGCATGGCCCATGTGCAAGGATGACACACTTAATTGAGAAATAGTCAAAGGACCATATAATGCATTAAATGTGGCTCGACCATGTTGCTTGCTACTTTTTGTTTAGGACTTAGTCCCCTTCGCTTACTCACCCGTCGGTTTTGTGAGTCAACCGGTTCTCGCTTGGTTAGAAATAAATCGATAGCTAATGTGGTGCCACGTAGTGCTCGGATGGTATATAATTAATATCTAATCCCCACATTCAACATGGAATCCTTGCACACCTGAGAGAGTAAAAACAATTACATGGATTTTGGGCTGAAATTTTTTGGGTCGTGACAAAAATGGATGGTACAGACCAATGATTTCCCCTAATATGGCCCTTTCTATATGCTCTCATCCCTTAAAATCCTCTAATTTTGATACTTTTTGGGTTTGTGTATTGTCTATTAATATACTCATGTCTGCAGTATGAACCTTTGAAACTATGTGATGCTTGTTGTGTAACCGATTGATCTTTTAAAACCCTAATAGCTAAGAATTTCTATAAAAAACATTAGGTGGGTTTGTGCTCCCTCATGTATCACCAAACTCACCAATACTCAAAGAGGGTGCAAAAATCACGTCATTGTCACCTAGTATGTGATCTCTATAATGTATGTGACCAAATAAATAGCCATGATTTGCAACAAAGATATTGTACTTGCACCTTTTCCCTAGTTTGACTTGGAATGATGATATGTTCCTTGTGCTAATAGATCGAGTGGATAACTACCCTAGAATGAATATGTAAAGTATATGGAGGTCAAGGGAGTCTTGGATTAGATTTACTTTTGGTTTCTCTTAGTGTATGATCATTAGGATCTTTAGGTGTTAAGTGCACTTGATATCCTCTTCGATAATAAATGAATAACTAGTTTATATATGCGTTATGGTTCTAGAAACTTTGGATAAGGCCAATTATAAGTGTCCTAAAGGAATTTGAATTTAATTCTATAAAATATATATTTACTAAGAATGTAAATGTACAAAAATGGTATAAATGAAATATACTAAAATATGAATGTTAAACAAATTATTTGATTTTATAAATGAAAGGAAATAAGAGGGATAAGGCACTTACCTCAATTTTTCTTACCTTGCAGTGACTTGGGACTGAGCAATGTGATGAAATGGTAGAACAAACTATCGCAACTAACCACAAAAAATACAGCAAAGGTGGAAATGGCTAGACTAATGTGCCTAAAAGAAGGAGGAGGGCACAGGAGTGCTCACGGTATGAAATTTAGGTGCCCTCATCTGTAAAATGGTCAAAACATGGTTATGATATTGTTGCTAGGGTTTCACACTTATTCGTATTTTTATGTGAATGTCGCACTTGGATTTTTGAGGTACTGTAAACTTGCAATGAATAAATCATATGCAAAACCCAAAACAAAGCATCAAAACCCTAAAAAGAAAGAAACAAATGAAAGGGTCGACTATCCTTAGCCTCCACAATGGTGGTCTTACTACTAAGTGTGTACTACATCTTAGATCTAATATAGACCATGGTTTTTGTGTGTAATAGTGCTCTAGGTCATCCTCACGTAAATGAATCCAAGATAGGGGCAATAACTAGATAAAAATACAAATTATAGATGGAATAGAATGAACTACCCTTCCTATGTAGTGTGTATGTAGAATAATAGTCCAAATACAGTCCCTTACATTATGTAGATAGCTAGCCCTTGATAAGAATAACTTTCCCTTATAATGGTATATATGTTGTTTTTATATATGGATCTCTTGTTCGAATTTCAACACTAATGACCCAACATGCCGACTAATACCTCGGGAGATAGGAGGAAAATAAAAATACCGACCTAAAATGTCAAAAATAAGATCAAAAACAAAGAGGACAAGGGTGCCCACGATAGACAAGAGTGACTGACACTAGTGTCTAGCCATGTGAACTAGTGTCCGAGATACGTGACAAAAAATGAGTGGGAACTAACAGAGATGGATCCCGAGACCGACCAGGATCTCGTGTGTGTATGAGTGATGAATGTGCAAGACAACAAGCAATGAAGACCAACAAGACAAACGAATGGACTATGAGATGGGTCATCAGTGAATACTTTCCTTATGCAAGATCCATATATAAAACAACATACTTAGTGGTATAATAATAGTGTTAAGTGCGTGATTTTGTGTCTACATTTGCCCCCATTTATGTTGGTGAGTGAAATCTTGGTAACATAAAGTAGATAAAGATGTATACTTGAGAATTCTAGAGAAGCACATATTAATGAAGTACACAAAGAGTGTACTAGAAGTGCATTTTGAGTGAGAACATATAACTTGACAAACCATGGACCAACCTATTGATCCATGTGGTGTAACAAGAGATGTGAGACCGTTATGAGGAGTTCTAAGCGAGAATGATGATTATGGTGTTAAATGATTAAATATTTCAATTTTTATTGATGGAGATGTGATGGGGAAGGGAGTGATCAATTCCCAACTTGGTTGCACATGTGTATGTGTGAGAAACTGAGGATTTGAGTGTCCTACCGCTATAGGAAGGGTGTAGGGAGAGAATTCTATTGTCTCTCCAACTTTAACTACATCCTAAAAAGATCTAGGTACTCAAGTCATACACAAATAAAATTTTGGTGATTTTTGGATCCAGTTTTTGATTCAAATGTGTTGACCCATATAGGATTAGTATAGGAAAGGAAATGATGTCTCATTTCCCCCACTCCAAGGGTGTTGCTAAAATGTGTATGTGTTGGCTTCCATGTTAGGTCATCTGGAAGCAATAAAAAAATGTAGAGTAAATTCCCATGTTATGTCATCTGGTAAAGTAATGATATAAATCCCAGGTTAGGTCATATGGGAGAATAAATTCCTTTTGTTTTTGTTGATTGATTGATGTGATTTTCATTGTTGTAGTGATTGAAGTGTATATGATTGATTTATTGGTTACTTATGGAGATATTTTATGATTATTTCCCCTAGGTTAGGTCATTAGAGGGAGGGTTTGCTTGCAAACCGATGTGAAATGTCATATGGTGTATGAGAAAGTTTTCGATAATGAAAAATTATGAATATATATTGATCATGTAGTGATTTCAAGGGGAATTATAAGATGACCCCAATTATATTTCCCCCTTTCAATGAAAGGGGAAATGATAATGAGAATGAATGTTGAGTTGAAAGCAAGCGTGTAATGATGTAATGATAATGAATGAGAGATATCGCAAGAGTGTGTGTCTAATGAGTAAAAACTATGTTAAGAAGAAATGTCATGTGTGTAATGTGTAATATACAATAATAGGTGGAATTATAAAACTAATTCCACAAACGAGGTAGAAATCGTAAGTAAGGATGCTCAATATATGTGAGAAATCGTGTAGTGTGGATTAGGAGAGAAAATGAGTGTGAAGGGTGACTATAGTAGAGGGAATAATGAAAAGTTACTATAACTAGTAATGTGATAAAGTGATTAGGCAATTAATTTTTCTTTTGTGCAAGTGTGACAATGATATCTCGAGTGTGTGAGGATGCCACAAGTTAGAGCACTATGAATGAGTTGATTTGAGATGGTAGCAACATTTTTAGTGTCGCGTATGATGATAAAGTTGGTAAGCGTGATTTTTTTGAAAAACGTATTGATATTAGCCATTTTTGATGAATTTTTGAGAAAAATTTGTTTTTAAAATTTTCGTGTTTTGACTGGACAAAATCGGTGAAGGTGCTAATGACCTTTGGGAAAATAACGTCCAACCATGGCACCGGGTGTCTATCGTACCCAAAATTGTATGTACTGCACCACCGGAAAGATGTTACAAATGCCCCAATGATGATTAAGATCTCTTCGCAAGGTGTTCGGAATCCAGAAAGCTTGTTGAGTATACATTTGCATCCCAAAAATCCTTGTCTAGCCTCTACATGTTTTGTCCTAGCCTTTTCTCTCTTTTTCCTCCTTGTTTTGTTGTTATTTACATGACCACCTCACTTGCAGGGGCGGCGGTCCTCAGAACTGGCCACACCCAAGCCGGTGGCGGTCCCAGTGCCGTCACCCGGCCAATGAGGCGGTCTGTGAACCGCCACCCGTGCCGGGGTGGCGGTCTGAATGCTGTCGCCTGCAGCGGCGGCCCGTACTGCTGCTTTCCAGAATGTTCCGACGATCGCGTCAAGCGTGAAAATTCAATTTTCACCCGCATTTCTCAACCACTAAAGCTTGTATTTATGTTTTTGCCGACTGAATAGTGATTTATCTTTGTTTAATAGTGGGAGAGTTCAATTTGAACTTGCCTTCTGGTCATTGTAAATGCTATAAATATGTAGCTTGTTTACAAGTAAATGGTCTTGGTTCTTTGGTCTGGAGTCTTCATTCTTGAATTTCAGTCTTCAATACTCAGTCCTAGATTTATTTTATGAATCATTTTATCTTTAGCATGGATTAGAATTTTGAGTATTTAGTTATGCCTCACTGTACACCGACAACGATCCTGCTAGGAATCGTATAGGCCAAGCTCTGTTCTCTTGTGCCATCCCTCTCCTACTTGTACTTCATTGTATTTCTCTGAAGCTGCTATTATTCATTGTTTGAGTACCTTGTTTATCATTTTGTTTTATCATTGCTGCAACAACCTGCTTAGGAATCACATAGGCCAAGCCGAGTTCACTTGCGCCATCCCTCTCTACTTGTGCTTTGTGCCATTTTACTTCAAAGTAATTGTCATCCCAGCCTCCTTCTCTTGCTGATGTTGCCATACTCCTACTCTTTCTCGGATTCATGTGAACATGCAAGAATGAAGAGATCACTCGAGGGGACAAGCTACAACACAATGGATTTGCCTCTTTCAGAAACTCCCAGGTTTAAATCGTCAAAGTTATTATCAAATAGAGTAGTGAATCATTTTATTTCAGTTAAAGCTCACTTTCAATATTGCTTGGGAAGTCATGGGGAATGATAGTTTCGAGAAACTATGATTTGTTCCTCACCTCGAGGTAGGATTGAAGGTTTTCAATTAAGTTAATTAGCTGTCTTTTATTTAGATTCACACATCTCGCACAGTGAATAACCACACCAAAGTTATCTCACTTGTTTAGTTTTAGTATAAAAGTAGTTTAATTGTTGCTTGTAATTATAATGTTTCAATCATATATTTTGTTTAGATTAGTTTCCCTTTCAAGTAGTAGTATAAATTTTTATTTTCAGGTTTAAGTTAATTTGGAGATTCCATAACTAGATTAAACGCTTAAATTCTAGTTAGGAGGGTAAATCACTAGGGAATTTATGCTACCCCACTCATAGCCTCTAAATCTCCCTTTTTCGGTTTAGCTACCAGAGATCAAACTACCGATCTTAGTCACCGATCCTCCCATGGTTAGCCATAAGAAAGTTGCTTGCCGATTCTCATCCTCGCTTGTAGCTTTTCTATCATAGAAACTGACCATAATCCCTACTGTGACTTCATCTAAGTCACCCGCATTTCAAACCACCGGCTGTCTCGTGCGACCTCGGGAGGTCGGAGTACGTGGAAGAGTCACTTGTTGATTCTCACGCTCGCTTTGTTGCTTTTCCGACGTACATTGTCCTACTGGGGCACCTCGGTCTTGTTCATGGGTGCATGTGTCTAGAAAGCACGAGGTTGAGCCTAGAGTTTGTAGATGTAAAAATTGATGTGTCTTTTTGTTATGGATGAGTATGTTTGTATATGTGTGGTGTTCTAATACTGTGTTTGTTGTTGTTTTGTGGTGTGTAGAGGTATGTCCATTCAAGAGAGTTTCATGTTGGCTGCCATTTGAGTACATTTCTCGATTGGTGTTGTTAGATGAGGAGTGGGATGTGTTGGACCGTGCTGGCCTATTACACATAGTGACTATGGGGGATGTGCCCCATAATATGCCTATGCTTACAATGTTGTGCAAGAGATGGTGTGTAGATACTTGCACCTTTTGGTTTCCTACAAGTGAGATGATAGTCACACTAGAGGATGTGTATCACATATTACGATTACCTATTGTTGGCAAGAGGGTATATGTTATGGTAGTGGATGATATGTAGAGACAGATGAGGGATTCTAGGTGGTATTTTGTGGGGAATTGAGTTCCCATCGAGGCCTATATTAGCCGGGATGCTATTTTGAGATCGGGGTTTTACGATTGTAGAAGTTTTTTTTTGTGGTTATAACATCATCAATTTTAGTGGATGGTGGTGGAATAGGCATCTTATATAAGATGCATGATATCTACCACTAGATAGAGGAGGAGAGAACTAGGTATGCTTGGGAATGATGTGTGTTGGCCCACCTTTATAGGGATCTATATAGATTTACATAGGAGGAGCATGGTTGTGGTATTTGGGCTACGACATTGTTGCATGTATGGGCCTACAAGCATCCGTATTATTGAAGCCGATTCCAGGTGGGGCTCATGGAGAGTGGGTGAGGCCAGACATATTTCTTTGAGAGATGGGTAGGTGTACACAACAATATGATGGATACCGATTCCTATAGAGTGACGATTGATCACATGGGGCCAGAGGCCATACCAAGACTATGGATGATGGCCATAAGATTCTATAAAGTTATGATGCATACGACAGAGATGATGTGGTTAGAGGATGAGTTTCTAGGGGTGACCGAGTTATTTCAGGTTGAGTGGGTTTCATGATAGTTTTATGGCCAGGATGTGCCCCTAGAGCCATATATATGGTTGAGATCCATTAGAGCACCCAAGAGGGCTAGAGATAGACCATGGCCCAAAGGAGAGTAGCTAGTACCTACAGGGCTAGATGAGGCATATGCGGTGATAGAGCTAATAGAGGTGGATGACGCGGCATACGAGGCATAGCAAGAATTATGGGCCTCGCATCATTGGGTGGTTTTGATCCAGTATTGGAAAATGCAATGACATTTCCACTAGGAGGAGGAGTGGAGGGGAAATCACATGGCCCCAATAGTGTAGCAGCGGTGATAACAGAGTGTAAGTATTTGTATGGTGTTGTTGTGTGATTTGTTACATGGTTTGTGAATTGTTATTGTTTTCTAACACGTGGATATATGAATGCAAGTGATGCATATTGGTCATTGATTATGGAAACATCCATCTACACATTGATGTGGAATGTGCCCATAGACATACTTGTAGGTGGAGGCATGCTAGAGCGTGTAGATGATATTGTGGGTGAGCATGCCCATTTGTTTGAGCCAATTGCGATAGAAACAACGACATGTATAATTCTATTGAGTGAGCGAGATGAGGCATGAGAGGAGACAAAATGAGCTAGAGAGGTCATTGGTGGAGGTCCTTTATCTCAGGATGTATTTGTGTGGTTTGTGAAGTTGCAGAGTCACTTTGCAAAGCAGTCTATAGAGAACACACTATTACGTAGGAAGGTAGAGAGATATAGAGGTCATGATCAGTGGTGCATAGTTAGTGGCGAGGCTTCTAGTTATAGGGCTCTTGAAGTTCTGGGAGTGATAACGATGATGAGATATGATATGTATTGATGTAGGAGACCTGCCCCCTAGTGATGAGATGTTTTGTGACTATGATTGTAAATGATATATATAGATGGATTCATTTTCGTATGATCAATGTATTTGATGTATATTGATGTGATGATGATGTATGATTTATTTGATTGATGACGCTTAATGTGTTTGAATATTGTTTACATTTGTTGAATTGATTTGTAATGGGTAAATGTTGATGTGGAATAATGTGATTATAGATAGATAAATGATGATATAATGTGTATGATGATAGATGATGTATGTAATGTGATTGTGAAGAAGTGTTTGGTATGTATGAATAAAATTATGGTGAATGATAAAGTAAAAATTCATAATGTGTAAGAGTATAAGATGATCATAATAGTGTAATGAAGTGTATGTTATTAGGATGAAGAGGGGGGGAGAGGATAGTGATTCTCCCCAATGTATAGATGACAAGGTTCATCTAGATAAGACCCCTCATTAGTAAAGAATGAACTATAAAGAAAGAGTGTTTCATATGTAAGTGATATTATTGGATGCACTAGATAGATTGGTCGAGGAGGTGTGTAGTGCAAGAGTGAAGAGAGGTTATTATTATAACAGATCCCTCAACATTCATGTAAGAACCATAAGAACACGAGTGTGTCATCAGGGGGTAAGGTGATAAAATCACCTACTAAAGACCAAGTGACATGAAGCGGTGGAAGCATGTGGAATGAAATCAACATGAGCATATAATCTGAATTGAATGTCAAGTGCAGTAGCGGTGGGAAGTGGAGATGTAGAGGAATTTGGAAACCAATGTGTAGTGGTAGCATGATGTGGTAGATGAGATGGTGTAACAATGGATGGATGGGATGGAGAGTGCACCGAGTAACAACCTATGGAAGTGGATGAAGAATAACCTTAGAACCAAATGGAGGAGATAACTCAACCGAAGTAACAACACGGCTATGAGGGAGTGGAGATATAGACCACTCACGGGAGTGAGAACCAAAATAAATGATGCCCTTATATTCTAATTGTCGTAGGAGATCATGAAGGGTGCAATATTCATTTTCGATATGGTCAATGATAAAATTATAATTTCAATAATGTCTATCACGCTAACGCTGCAAGCAATGAGGTGTATGGTGTTGGTTAGAAGGTAAGCATATCAAATGCCTGTAAATAAATGTACACAACACATCATGAGGTTGATCGTGATGAGAAAAATGTAATGGTTCCCATGAGATAGGAGGAGTCTGAGGTGTAGCCCTACATGGAGGAGGAGATGAAGGACACTTATGTAATGGAGAAGGTTGGAATTTCTTGCAAGGAGGAGATGGAGAATGTGTAGGACACTCAACAGATGGGAGTGGAGAAGAACTATATGATGCAACAACAATAGTAATAGGATGTGGATATATAACATGTGCATCGATGATATATTTTCTAAGTAAATGAACATATAGCATATAAGTGTGAATGACTCACATGTGTCATATTGCAATCATTATTTTAAGTTATGCATCAAACAATGATAGAAGATAAATTACTTCCTAATTCAATAGGTTGAAATAATAGCTGGTGTATGCAAGAATTAAATCACATAATCTAATCAATGATAGGTTTTTTTACCTTGATGTAAGCTAGGTAGGTGATCATAGGTAACTCTAGGGCTGTTGTTGACTATGAATCGGCGAAGAAAAGATTCTTCCATCTCACAATAGGCACTGATAAATCTAAAGGGTATATGGGTGTACCATTGGAGAGCATCATCTATGAGACTATGGCGAAAGGATTTAAGTAATAGTCGATCATTAGAATATGAATCCATAGCCATACAATAATTCTTGATATGCAAGTATGGATTTCCAATACCATCAAAACATATAAATGTAGGCATAACAAAATCCTTAGAAAATGTTGTGTTGTGAATCTTTTTGGGAATAGGATTGCCATGCAGTGAATTATTATCGATGGATACATAATAGGCCTTGATTTCTAATGTGAGAGATTGGAATTAAGATTGTAAATGACCAACAATATGCATGAGGAAAAAAATATCCTATGAAGGAATAATACATGATGGCAATGAAGTGTTAAGAAGTTGTAATTTTCCACTATGAGTAATCATAGGAATATGAAGAGAAGACATAGGATATTTCAATACTAAGGGCATGCTAGCTAGTGCTAAAGAAGTAATATTTGTTGAAGGATATGGAATATCCATAGAAAAAAATGAATAGCATCAAAAAAATTCATAGGAGATGAAGTGATAGGAGGACCTAAACTAATAGATGAAGATGACCTATGCATGTGATTAGATACAATATTAGAAGAAGATGAAAATGGAGTGGGGATTCACACTCAACAGTATGCAAAGAATTAGAATCATGGCTATCAAGTGTTTCATCAAAATCAAACAAAGATTCAGATAGAAGGATATCATTAAGTGTATCATTGATTGACAAAGAAGAAAGGAGGAGGAGAACTAGTATGTAATGCTTTATGAGAGGCATTTTCAGGAATAAAAGAAGAATGAGATGCAACTAAGGTGTTATCATGACTATCATGAGAATCATTATACACATGTTTATTATCATCAAGTCCAAGCATGAAAATAATAATAGTATCATCTAGATTTTCATTAAAAATTTCAGGAGTGTGACTAACTGTATAACAAGGTGTACAATGAGTAAAAATCATCTTATCGAAACAATGCCAATAGTAGAATTATGAAAGCTAGTAGGCACATTGCATTCATTAGCTAGGAGTTGTTGTTGGGTATGATTTAGAAGAGTAACATCACGATATAGGGCAGTAATCTCAACTATGGTTTCTTCATCATAGATAGGATTAACACTCACATGAGGCATCACTAGCCAAGAAGGAGAAGAGATATCCTTAGCTATTAGGGTTTTATTGGATCATAGGAAAATATTTCTAATCTATGGGTTCACCAAAATGATTCTATTAAATCTACATTTTATAAAGAATCTAAATGTACAAAGTTGGTATAAATGAAATATAATAAAATATGAATTCTAATTTTTTTATTTGATTTTATAATTGAAAGGAAATAAGAGGGATAAGGAAATGTTATCCAAATAACTCTCCTATCTATTTGGATGATTGGTATAAATACTCTGGATCTCAATTCCTCATTGATTGTTGCATGCACTCAAGATCACTTGGGCACATTCCTTGGTTGTAGTTTCCCTGCGCTCCCCTTTATTTTACTCCTTATTCCACTCCTCCCTTGCACCCACCTTCCATGCATTCACCTTCTTCCTAATCAGTTTATTCCCTTCTTGTGCACCTCACACTTGATTCAATAAGCTAATTCCCTAGCTCCTGGCATGCCACACCCATTACTCTATAATAGTTGTGCCTTCACCATACATTCTTTGCTCACTAGTTTTCCTCATTTTCGGTGCTCGTCGCGCACGCCTCCCTCTATACCTTCCTTTATTTTCTTAGTGCAACCTTCTCTCTTGCCCTTCTATGCCAGGTCATCTTTTACATGCTTGAGTGTGTTGTGTGGAACTAGTCAAAGCACACCAACAAGGTGCCAAATCATTACAACAAATTAGTGAGCAACACGTGGTAGAAATGATAAATATTTACATAGTTGGCCATCATTTCAGCCAATCCACACGTGCCACATGTTTTATGTGCATCGATGATTCTAAAATCTTCTAACAATCGTATCTTTTGCTACACGATATCGATCAAAATGTGCCCGGACTTGTTAGAAAGATAATAACATCAGCTATAGTGATAGAGATTCAAATTCAAATTCTTGGTAGATCTGGTAGGTGAGAAATGGGAAAACATATTTATGAGCATTGATGAGCAGATCTGATTGCTCCAACCACCTAATTTGATATGATCCACCCTCCTTTCTTCTTCAACATGCCAAACAGGCTTGGGAAACATATTTCACAGATCTCCAGGTGGATTTGTAGGCATTGAATGCTTCTTATTGGTGGTTGTGTTTCAAATTCAGTTTTCCCTCCTTCTTCCCTTCTTCCTCCATAGATTCATCTATAAATGTAAGAACAAGGCTCATTTGTTATGTTGGACACTCTGGATCCTTACGTGTTTTGCTAAGGACTCCATACTTTCTGTATTTTGAGTTCCGACCTCCGAGATCTAGCTCTTGCATGTGGATATTGGCCTCCTTTATCATTCTAACAAATCATGCACTTCTTGAAGTAATAGAAGCATCGTTTTGTGACTATCTCTGTCCTAACATGTTTTCATTCCTCCTTCTTTCCTTTTCTTTTGTGTTGTGTGCTGGTTGTGCTATTTCATGTCTCTTGTGGTTCCTTATTTGGTTGTGTTCCATGAGAATGATTTAAGGAATACATTTTCAGCCGTGTCTACTCATGCCTTGCCTCCTTTCACGCATTTTCCTTTCATTCTCACTCGTAATGATATTGTTCATCCCTCTTTTCTCGGTGCTATCTCCTTTTAGTGTAGTTTTCTTTCATGTTATCCTCCTATCCGTATTCCCTTGGCATTATTAGCTCAATTTTCCCTTTCAATACTAGGAGTAGTGGTAGCGGAGAAGTAGTTAGAGGAAGCGATCTTCTCCAAAGATCCGTCTTAAGTGCGCAGGGTCACACAACACGGGGACAGTTCCATTGTGGTCTCAAACACTTCGATCCTTCCGAGATCTCGAGACATGGGTGCATGTTTGAGTCACCAACAGTTTTTGGAATGCCCAGTGGGACCAACATTAAAATCTCAAATTTCATATCTCTAAGTTCTGGTGTGTGGACTTAGTATTTCAGCCTTTGGAGGCTCATTTCAACACATCTGGTGACTCCCAACATTTTATGATCTCTTTTTCAACAGTCCTGAGTGACTTTCATGAGAAGAGTGCATACAAGATGTAGTGTAGTAGCTGAAGATTATTTTGAGTACCTCAAGCTATCCCCGAGAAGAGTTCATTCCAGAAAGCCCGTGCGTGTATCTCTATCCCTAGCATGCCGCGCCCACTTAACTCCTCAAAAAGAAAACTGTGTGCTCTACAATGGTACATCAACCACCTTGTCCACTTAGGAACTTTGTAAAATTTGATGGAGGGAGTCCCTCACTGGGCCGTGCAACATAATATGCCAAATTTTGAGCTCAAGAGTATTCTATACTTTACTAGTGAGAATACAGTCACCCCTCGGGAGCATATCCAGGATATAGAAAATATGCGCTCACTCTATCTGATCACACATGACGATGTAGCAATCAAGATACTTGCAACCTCTTTCAAAGGTAAAGTGCTTCAATGGTACCGAGGCTTGAGACTTGGATCTATCACCACCTGGGATGAGCTGGGAACAACTCTTTGCAATTACTTTGAAGATAAGTCAGATCACCTATCTTTGGTGGAGCAACTAACAACAACAAGGAGGGTGCCCAATGAGTAGATGACTGATTTCAACATCAGATTTTAGAAGACTTGGGACAAAATCCCTCTTGTGGTAAGACCTACAACCCAACATGCTTTCTTGTATTATCTGAAGGTGCTCAACAATGATATTTTAGTTATGATCCAATCCATGGGAGGTAGGACTTTACCAACTACTTATAGTATTGCATAAGAAGGGCATAAAATAGTCTTATTTAGGTGGGAAAGTTGGCTCCTAGAATGCCTATTCCCTTGTTCCTAGAAATGTCACAAGTGCCCCAACCTTTTGTGGCCCCTATTCCTATCCCTGAGAAAAGTGCACAACTAGTTGCCTCAACATCCTACTCTCCAACATAGTAAAAGGAAGATGAAGAATTGAATTCCTTGATTAGAAATTTATCAAACAAGGTCATATCATTAGAAAAACAATAGGTGCAAGCCTATAGAGGAAATTCTAATCAGGCACATGGCCAAAGCAATCAGCCTTGGTAGAATTAGTATGGAAATTAAAGATACACACCCAACCAACAGAATGATAGATGACATCCCAATGCACCTCTTCCTTGCAAGTTGTTCCTCCTGCGCTTCTCTCTTCCAAAGACCCAAGATAAGTAGGGCACTTGTTCCACTTTCGAAAAAATTTGGCACAAGAGTTAGAATGGTGCTTCCCTTGCAACATGCATGATAATCAATATTATTGTGATAATGGTGCGTGCGCCCAAGCCTTCATGATCTAAAGTGATTAATTTTGTGAGCCCTCAACAAGTGCCCCTCAAGCGAGATAACTAAGAAAGACCATAAGCTCATCCGAGAAAATTTTTGATGTTCTTTGAGTACAGAGGACTTCTGTGTAATCAACCAAGCTTTAGAAGATATAAATAGATTGCACACCCAAGTTGCAGACAAAAGAAGATACAAGAAAATAATATTAGAATCGGGCACGCAGTCACAATCCTAAAGAACACAAGCAGATCCTTAGAAGAAAAAACAAGCGATAAGGTAACTTGGAGTAAAAGTTCTCAAATCCCTACAAAAGAGGCCCCACGTAAAGCTCCTTCTGAAGTAGCACACACCCCTCCTTTGGTAGGTCAAGCCTCTGCTCCAGCTAAAGTCCAGGCTTCCACACCTGAATAATAAAAAAGGGATGTTGTTCCCCAAATGCACAAAATCGGGGCCTTCCATTTAGCAATGTGGTCTAGATGAAGAGAACAAACATAAATGTCATAATGTGGGATGCCCTGACCATTCCATCTTATCGGGATCTGTTGCATGAAGCTTTGGTGCAATTCCCATGCGCTGATCCAACTATGTAGAAGCCATGTGATTCTATCAACATCTGCCAAGAAGAGGAGAAAAAGTAAGTAAAGTTGTTAAAATCCCACCCTTATATATTTTCTTGATTATAGGAAAACACCTAGTGTATAATTGCATGATTGATTCAGGCGCTAGTACTTCTATTATTCCTAAGAAAATAGCTGATGTCTTAGGTCCGAAATATAGCCCTTTGTCTAAAGGATCCCTACAAATTGATGGCTCAATTGTCACTACCTTAGGAGTCATTAAGGATCTTGAGTTAACCCTCCATGCATGTCCAAGCCTAACAATTACTCAAGATGTGTCAATCATTGACCTACCTCCTTTTTTTTCCCTATGTCTATCAAGAGACTTTACTGCTAAAGTGGGTGGTTACTTGTCTTTTGATTGGTCTCATATGTTACTCAAGACAAGGTATGGTACTCGGTTTACCATACAAGCTGAGCCTATATTTTCCTATCATGTAGAGTCATATGTCCCATCCCCTCTCCAAGCCAACTGTTTAATCCAAGAAGAACAAGCTTTAGTTCTTGAAGAGAAGTCTCTTCCACCCTTTGTTCCTAACCTAGTACTTGATGAATGGGTGGAAAGACACCATAAATTTGATCCATATGCTGAAGAACTAGAATCTTATGAAACTAGGATTAGTACTTATTGCATTCTAGAAGAAGAAGCTATGTTGCCACACGTGCTCAAGAAAGAAAAAGTTGAGTAGGGTCTGTGGAAGTTGTACTTTGATGGATCTAGAAGAAGAAACAACATGGGAGCAGGAGTGGTTCTCATTTCCCCTAAGGATGAGAAATTCTTCTTCACGCACAAGTTGTAGTTTGCATGTTCTAACAATATGGTAGAGTATGAAGCGTTGGTGCATGGCTTGCTCATTATTGAGAAGAAGAAAATTAAGATGTTGTAGATCTTTGGGGACACAAAATTGGTTATCCACCAGGTTACCAATTAATTCTAGAAAAATAATAATCTCCTCAAAGCTTATAAATATAGCCCTCCTTGAGAACTTTGATGCTCTTAATCTGTAGGTGATGCCACATATAATGAACAAGGAAGCTGACTATATGGCCATCCTGGGTTCACAGTTTTCTCTTGCAAAGGAATTTGTCAAAGGAAATACTCAGCACATCAATATGGTGATCAGACCATCCATTCTAGACAACAACACCAACTAGAAAGTGTTTGATAGTGACGCACAAATCATCCAGTTTATCCGGAGTGATGCTGATTTCTCATCAAGCATGTAAGCTGACTAACATGACAACTATGGTGACCAAGTGATACAACTGAAGACAATTAAGTTTCCTAAATGGCTGGTCAACTTAGAGAAAATTTTCAACCTTGATGATGAGTTCAAGGGAGAAGAAAGATAGATGAGCGCCACACAAGAAGACTGTTCCTCAGTCACTATTGTGTGTGGGAAAGAGTTGTTACTCATTAGGACTTGTTAACATGAAGAGAAACATGCCTTCATCTCTCTCTCAAAAATACAGTGATATCTTCTCATGGGAGTATGAAGACCTCAAAGGTTTTGATCTAAGTGTTTCTTAACACTCCATTAACCTTGATCCTGGTATCAAGCCCATCAGGTAAGAAGCAATGGCTAGTCAATCCAAAGATAGATCCCCTCATGCAAAAGGAATTATCTAAAATCATTGAGGAAAAAAATATTTTTCCTATCAAATACTCTACCTGGGTCACAAATCTAGTTCCAGATGCAAGAAGAATGGTGAAATCAGACTCTGTGTTGATTTCAAAGAATTGAATAAGGCATCTCTTAAGGATCATTATCCTTTGCCTTCAATGGAGTAGATTCTATAGAATATGGTGCACGCACAAATTATCCATGCTAGATGGGTATTCGTGTTTCAACCAGATCCTGGTAAAGGAAGAGGATTAATTCAAAACAACATTTACAATCAAGTGGGGAACATATGCATATTAGAAAATGCCCTTTGGTCTATCAAATGTGGGTGCTACATTTTAGCGTGCTATGGATATTGCCTTCAAAGGATACATTAATGGGTTCATCTTGGTTTATCTTGATGATATAATTGTCATTTCAAAGCAGAGCATGGATCATATGGCGCACCTAGAGAAAGTCTTTAAGAGATGTAGAAATTTTGGGGTGTCTTTTAACCCCAAGAAGTGTAATTTTTTAGTAGTGTAAGACAATATCTTGGGCTACATGGTTTCAAAGGATGACATCACAATTGATCTTGAGGGCATTTCAACCATCTTGGCTTTTTCCCTACTAGCACAAAAAGGACCTACATTCCTTCCTTGGCAAGATCAATTTTGTTAGGTGTTTTATCCCTAACTTCGTGGATTGGTTTGGCCCATCACCTTGATGCTCAAGAAGGACGTATCCTTCAGATGGATAGCAGGAAGAGAAAGCTTCAAAAAATCAAGCAAGAGATTGCTTGCACACGAACACTTATCAATCCAAATTATTCAAAGGATTTCATCCTTTATGCTTATGGTACTGATGTAAGTGTTGCTACTGTCCTAACACAAAAAAATGAACAAAGGATAGAACAACAAGGGGATTCTTCACCCAGATGTTTGAAGGAATATGAACTAAAATATAGTTATATGGAGAAGTAATTCTTCACCATCATGCACACTCTTAAGAAATTCAAGAGTATGCTCACCACCAATCATATCAAGGTGTTAGTCTCCCACTCTTCTATTAGAGACTTCATCATGGGAGTAGAAATTAGTGAGAAAAGAGCACGATGGGTAACCAAAATCATGGAATATGATGTGACTATTAAGGCCACAAAGCTGGTAAGAGGTAGTGCACTTTGTAAGTAGATTGTTGAGGATGCACATAGTGAACCTGAAGCTTCATTATTTCTAGATGAAGACTCCCGCGCATAAAACTTGAGTAGAATATAGACCCTAGTGCACATGACTGGATGAAGGACATGATCACATTCCTTTCCGAGGGTGCGTACCCTCCTAGTTTAAATAAAGCAAAGAGAAGACATCTGAGGTTACAATCTATCCCTTATGTGTTGATTGATGGACTTATCTTCAAAAGAAATATTGATGGTGTGTTGTTAAGATGTATCAATGATGTGCAGACTGAAAAAGTGTTAGAATAATTTCATGATGGATTCTCTGGTGGACACTTCTCTGCCAAAAATACAGCAATAAAGATCATAATGGTAGGTATCTTCTAGCCTACCCTATTTGCAGATGCACATAGGTGGGTCACAAAATGTAAGGAATGTGCTTTATTTACAGGAAATAAAAATTGGTGGAACTTCCCCTCTAACCAATCCAAGTAGATCAACCTTTTGCATAATGGGGTCTCGACTTCATAGGCATGATAAATCCACCCTCAAGCGCTGGACATAAATGGGTGTTAATAACTACATATTACTTCACGTGATGGAAAAAGCTATCACACTTAAGGAATCAACTAAGTTAGTCATCCTTGAATTTCTTGAAAGTATAGTCACAAGGTTTGGCATTCCTCAAACCATTATATCTGATAATGCAAAATCCTTCCTTGGTACTAAAATCACTGATTGGGATCTAAGTTTGGGCATTTGAATGAAGAATTTTTCCAACTATTACCGTCAGGAAATGGTCCGCAGTAGAAGCAATAAACAAGCACTTGATCAGAATCATGAAGCACACAATGAACATCAACCAAAGATATTGGCATACAAAGGTCTCGTGTGCGCTCGGTAGATAGAATCACAATAAAATAGGAAATAGGAACTTTACCTTACAAGATTTTCTATGGAAAGGAGGCTACCCTTCCTTTGACATTAGAGCTGAATTCATTAGCACTTTCCCAACAACTAGAATTTGAAGGCACAAACCAGAGAGAAATCAGAATGACAGAGTTGGTTAATCTTGAAGAACCAAGGAAATCTGCCATGATCAAGCTAGAACAACATCAACAAGAAAAAAGAAATGGTTCGACAGAAAGGCTAGGCCTCAAGCTTTCAAAGTTGGGGACTTGGTTTTAAAATGGGATGTTGAAAGAGCTAAACTAGGGTGCCATTCAAATTTTGATGCACTTTAGAGTGGTCCATACATCATCAGTTCCTGCAAGGAGGCTAACTCTTTCAAGTTAACTCATCTTAATGGAGGTGCACTACAAATCCCAATGTAAATGGGATCTATCTCAAACCCTTCCATTAATTTTGCTATATCATGTTGTATATATTAGAGTAGTTTCAATTCCTCCAAGTGCGTTGTGTGCACATTTTTTGTTTGTACAAAGTTCTTTCTTCTCGCATGCTTCCCGCATGTGCTCTTTTTTTGTTTCCGAATACAAATCTTATTTCAACAAAGAGCAAGATTCAGAAAATAATTAAGAAATGATCTTTAAGTGACTACAGGGGTTAGTTTCATAATTTCACAAATGGACTCCATGCCCAATGGATGTTTCAGTTATTAATTTTCTTCATCTAGTAGGTAGATGGCCCTGAAAGTCACCAAAACTAGTTATCCAAATAACTCTCCTAGCTATTTGGATAATCGGTATAAATACTCGGCTCTCGGTTCACATTGAAAGCTACTCGCACTCAAGATAACTTGAAACATTCCCTTAGTTATAGTTTCCCTCCACGCTCCTATATTTTCCTCCTTATTCCACTCCTCTTTTGTGCCCACCTTCCAGACATTCACCTTCTTCATAATAATTTTCTTCCCTTCCCGCACGCCTCACACTTGCTTCAATCAACTAAGTCCCTGGCCCCCACACGTGCCACACCCATTACTCTGTAATAGTTGTGCCTTCACCATACATTCTCTACTCATCAGTTTGCCTCATTTTCCCACGTGTGTCGCGTGTGCCTCCCTCTGCACCTTCCTTTATTTTCTTAGTGTGCCCTTCCCTCACACCCTTTTGTGCTAGGTCATATTTTGACATGCTTGAGTGTGTTTGTGCGTAAACAAATAAAGCGTATGAACAAGGCACCAAATCCTTGCAAAACATCAATGAGTGACACGTGGCAGAAATGAAAAATATTTTCACAAACCGGCCATCATTTCAGCCAATCCATGAGCACCACGTGTTTTACGTGTGTCGATGACTCTGACATCTTCTCGACATTCGTATATTTTGCTACAGAGCTCGATCAGCATGCTCCTAGACTTGTGTTATCCTTCAAAATTGAAAAGGGAAATTTATAGGTAACTATGCCAAAAATTCTATTTTGGCCCCTAGGAAAGTTGGATAACGTTCGAAATGGCCTAAAACTCCCTTTCAAAAATCAAATTGTTTCGAGACTTAGCCATTTTCTGTTTATCCTTCGACACAAAAATTTGAGTGTCGACACTCTCAAAAATGCACCTTTTTGAACAAGGCGTTGTTTCATTCATGTCAACATCCTAAAAATCACGCCCACCTTTAAAATCCTTAGCGCAGAAATTGTTATGTCAAGATCCAAAAATTGTTCCCCTTTAAATACCCTTTGCACTGGAAATGTTCTGTTGAAATCCAAAAATGTGTGCTAAGAGTTTTTCTAAGCACTGAAAATGTTGTGTCGACGTCACTAAAATTGCGTTAAGGCACATTTTTCCTCATCTCGACGTTCAGAAAAGTGCGCCAAAGGTAGTTGGTGAGATAATAAATGCTAGTTTTTCTATAAATATGCACCTCACACCTGTCATTTTCATGAATTGAAAATTGCAAAAGGTATTTTCTCTGTGCCTGTCAGCCATCCTTGTCAACCCCCGCATGTCATTTTTCGAGCTTATGGACCCCACGTCATTCTTTGTCTTTTATAAATCCGGGTAAGTGGCTCCTCTCCTAGTTGTTGTTTTTGTCTTGTTTGTATTAGGTATTAGGGTTGGTGTAAAAGATAAAATATAAAGAAACACACCTAACAAAATTATCAAACCAACTGAAGCCCTTTTGCCTCTCCTTCCAGATCTACAAATCTGGAAGACCCCTACCTCTGAAGAAACCAAAACCCATCTTTCCCTTCTTGTTGCCTTTCCAAACAAACCCTCTCTTTACCATCTGAAAAATCCAAAAGAGAGAGGAAAAGAAATCAAGAAATTTCCAAAATTATAAAACTATTGAAACCATTGGCACATCGTTTTTTCGTGTTACACCTCCCAAAGTTGCGCTTGACACACTTTACGCCAATGTAACACAACCTTTTCCACGCCCAACTAAAAGAACACTTAGCAGTTTTGTGGGGTGCAGGTGCCACTTGCACAACATCAACATAAGATGTTGTGTGCTGCTGATCCGTACCACACACTTTTTCCCTTGGCGCACTGATTTTCCTTGCAACATCTTCCAAAGTTGCGCTTTGGCGCACTTTAAACACATGCAACACAAAATTTCCCAACCAAAGCAGATTATCCCTAAGGTGCGGTGAAAATTGGTTAACATCAACATAACATGTTGCATGCTACACATCTACATCCCGTGCTTTGCCCTTTGCACTTTGCATTTTTCATGTAACACCTCTCCAAACTGCGCCCTTTCCAACTTGGCACAAATTTTCCTAGGTCAACACCAAGCGCAATTTTCTTCATGTTGACACTTGCCTGATTGTGCCCCTTCTAACTTGGCATAAAAATTTGTATGATTACACACCAAAAAGTGCACCCAACAATTTTAAGCCCCTATAGCCTACTGTAAAACTGCGCCTTGCACCCTAAGGCTTATAATTGCTCGTTCTTCATTCTGCAAGCTTTCATTATGAATAACATGACGGTTGACATGGCTCTTCTATGTTGGACCTCCTTGATTCTTCTTGCAGAACAACAACATCCATCCTTGGGCTCACATATGTCTTCATCAAGCAAAAAACTAGCTAAAGCTAAAGCTAAAGCTAAGCAATCAGAACAAGAGATGAAGTATAAGTATCGAGAGTCGTCAATGCTCCGAATCATATACAGAGTGCAGCCTTGACATCAGAGACTCTGTTGGGTCATATTGACATGGATGATTTCTGGGCAAGGACCACCTAGGCAAGTAGTGGCCCATGGATGAACAAATTAGTAGGCAGTGGACTGCACTTTACAGCTGGGCTTCCAGTGAGTCTCTGTAAATAATGAGTTTATCATGTTGGTTACCTTCCGCTATAACAAGGACACTAGATGTGTCAAAAATAAAGAACAACAGACCATCATAAACCTCACATCTCATCACTTTGAGATGATCCTGGGCATTCCTCATCACAGGCAATATGTGGAAATAAGTATCGAATACTGCAAGAAGGCATGGGATGGTAATGAAGATAAATGCATGCAGATGATGAATGAACTTATTCTCAAAAAACAAGAAGTCGGTGAGTAGATGGCCATAAATCATCCACCGTAGTGACTTCAATGAAGAGTTGAGTGATACAATCACCTTCTTAAAAAGAGTGTTTGGGCTCCCTGATGCCCATTATTTCCACAAGTGGATGCTGAGATACCTAGAGACCATGAGAAAAGAATGCACCTGATCAACATTTTGTCTGGAGTGAAATCATCAGTGACACCATCTCCCAATAGCTTCAACAAGTTATAACAACTGGGAAGTTCTACATGAATTCCTACGTTGTATACGTTGCTATGGCAGAAAGGGATTTTGTAGGGTTAACTCGAAATGGGGTATGGCCCCAAGTCAAGATATATGAGTTATACCCAGAGTTAAGGCTCAAGGCCAACATCTCCCAGTTCTTTAAAATTAATGATTCCTTCTTCTATGAGATAATCTTCTTACTAAGGCCAAATATGAGACACGTTGCACCATCCGAGTGTACTGCTGCTATAAAGAAATGGGGAGCATTGTTCACACAATTCCCCACATTCACATACCTCAGAGCTGTGAATTTTGAGGGAGAACCAACGAAGCTGCCAAGGTTTGTAGGGCCAAAGCTGGTCCTCTTGGAATTGTCAAGGCAACTAATCACTTATCATGAGAAGTGCATGAAGAGAAAGAAAGGAGGAACTCCATTCCCCCTTACAGTTGGCTGATACACCTGCCCCACACTTACCAAAGTATGGGAGATGTATGCTAAGCTAGAGCTGCTAAATTTGAAGCACAACTTCCCAGAAAGGCCAAAATTTGACTACGGAGTTACCTCCCAAAGGTAAAAATTGATCCCATCCATGTTCCCGAGATCAAGGAAATTTGGATCGACCTGACACATGAGATAGACATCAGGCAAAAGGATCACTCCCGACTAGCTCGGAGGAGATCATCCACTATGGTGTTGCCATTGTCCCAAAGGAATTCCAAGAGACTGATCAAGAAATTGATCAGGTTTACCTTGACACAGATGGGGATGATTGGCCATTCGCAGAGATCGACAGAGCCAAAGCATCAAAACCATTCAGAAAGGGTTAAGCCCACATTGCAACACACTAAACATTGGTGCAAACAGAATGGTCTCACCTACCTCGAGTTGATTTCACTACTTCTCCTTCAGGTAGAGCACCTCCAAGACCGACCCATGTGCCAAAAGGAAAAGGAAAAGACAAGGAGGGTGAATCAAGTAGATAAGAAGAAACTCCCGAAGGCCTTCCTTCTACTTCTGAGAAGTAAGTAGTTGACCTGGTGTCTCTAGGTAAAGAAGAAACAATAGAGGTTTCAACAGATACATCCACCCAGGATGTTATCACAACTACAACTACAGAGGTACCTAGCATTCCTTCTTCCATTTCTTCTCCTCTCGTCATTGAAGCATCTATTCCTATGGATGTGTCTTCTCCTCTCCCTTCCTCCCTTCCATCTCCCACCTCTTCCATCTTCTCCTCTCTTGTGGATCTATCACCCAATATTCCCTCCATCCAATTACATATCCCTTTCGTTTCCATGCCATCTCTTATCCTGTAGTAACTCCAGGCCCCACAAGCAGTGGTGCGTTAGACTCCTTGTCAATGCCACCACTAAGTGTTTTGACATACTTACCTAAGGACTCTACAGTTTCTCCCCCTCTCACTCCCGTTTCTTCTTCTATTTCCTCTACTCCCACTCCCATAAGTCTTGGTTGGATTTTTGACCACCTGAGTCAGCATAAGAGAAAGGTTCCCATTGCACCCATGGAATTCTCCGTCATTCCGAAGAAAGGACCCAAGAAGCAGAAAGTGATAACTCACTTTTCTAAAGGTACTTCGGGGAGAGAGTCATGGAGATAGCTTACTCGGACCCCACGAAGAAAAAGGAGGATCTGTCTCCCATAGACTTCACAGTGACTCAAGTCACAATGGGGACCTCATCCAAAGCCTGCAAGGGAAGCCTTGTCTGTGTGGATACTCTCTATAAGAAACTCGAAGAAGTAAAAGAGGAGAAAAGGATACTCAAGGAATAAAACAAACATCTCCTCCAAGCATTACAGAAAATGGGCAACGCTCCTCCTATGACTGCCACCGAACCCATTCAAGTTCCTAGTCAAGATAAAATAAATGAATATGTTAAGATTGGTGAACAAGGTGCAACAATATCATCCTGGATTGAGTGAATCCTCAGAGATGGTGAAGAAATGATTAGGAAATTCACAGTTCTCTATCAGGATATAACTCAAGAAAATAAGGAGCTGACGAAGCGAAATAAGCACCCTATTTGAAGAGTTAGATACGGCCAGTGTTGCAAAAGATGAAACGTTCCAAACCATGGTTAACTGCTCAGCTGACGACCTATTGAAGGTCGATGTTATCAATCACCCGCATGCACATAACAAATCTCTCATCACTTTAGATTACTAGGTTGATCAAATGGAATATATCCTAGAGAGAATAGATAAAATCAAAGATGAAGCCCTGGACGCACGATACAACATGGAGCAGACAGTTACAAAAATGTCTCCAGGGATGCTTAGTGAATCGTATAACTTGAGAGAAGCAGATGATACATTCCAGCACTTCAAGGCTATCGTCACTCAAGGTTTGGCACCAGAGGTCACTTTTGACCGAGAGTCAATCAATAACCTCTTGGCCTGCCATGACTTCATTGGATTTTTTATCGATGCATGCGAAACTTTCACCGAGTTACCTGACAAGCTCAAGAATGAGAAAGAAACTTGCGAAGTCATTGGTGACCATTTTAAAGGTCCAGATCATGATCAACTTCAAGTGATGATCAGCAAGTTTATGGAATATCGAGCGCAGTGTCACATCGACTCTCCTAATCAAAAGCAAGACACCAAGTTTGAACAAAGGGATGATGAGGAGTAGTTTCTCCTCTTGTGTATGCTTTGATCATTTTTGTAAAATATTTAAAAAGCATGTTGGCATACATGATGACATCATCCATGTTGCACCATGGGATGTTGCCATCCAAAAACTTGCCCAAAGTCAACTTTTGACTTTTTAGATATTTTGTAAATATCTTGTAAGATATTTTGTAAGTAGTTGGTTTGCTTTTGTCTTCTTTCCTCTTCTCCTTCTATAAATACTTGAATACTTGTTGTATTCAAGGTGGAATTTTTTTGTGAAAAAAGAAGTGAGGAGAGAAAGACTTTGTGTTTTCTTGTAATAGAAGAAATATTAATACATATATTCAGACTTTGTGCTTAATGTATGTGTTATTTGCATCAGATATTTCTTAAGTTAGATCTATGTTTTTATTCTGTTGGATTCATTCCTACTATTTTCATATGTTCATCAGTATTGCTTTAATTGTTTATGCAAGTAAGTTTGGCTCTGTTTACTACCAACCCAAAGCATAAACCTTCTGACCTTTCCATCTTGGAATTCATTTCTTTTCTTCCTTCAGATCTACCCTCCTCCATTCCTTCCCTCCTACCTTTCTGTTCATTTTTGGAACTACCTCTATTGGGATGAGATCCCAAACCCCCTGAAGTTAGAATAGTGTAGATTTGCACAGATTCCTACTTGATAGATTAGTAATAAACTAGTTTCACTTTGTTGTCTCAAAGAGGGGCTATGCCCTGCACACTGTTGGCTTGTTTCCCCACAACCTGCCTAACTGACAAATTTTTGGACCAATAACTTGTTAGAAAGATAATAACATCAGCTATATTGACAAAGATTCAAATCCAAATTCTTGGAAGATCTGGTAGGTGAGAAATGGGAAAACATATTTCTGAGCATTGATGAGCAGATCTAATTGCTCCAACCACCCGATTTGATATGATCTACCCTCCTTTCTTCTTCAACATGCCAAATAGGGTTGGGAAATATATCTCACAAATCTCTAGGTGGATTTGTAGGCATTCAATGCTTCTTATTAGTGGTTGTGTTTCAAATTTAGGTTTTCCCTCCTTCTTCCCTTCTTCCTCCATGGACACTATAGATCCTTACATGTTTTTCTAAGGACTCGATAATTTTTGTATTTTGAGTCGACCTCCAGATCTAGCTCTTTCATGTGGATATCAGCCTCCTTCATCATTGAATAACTCATGCATTTTTTGGAAGTAATAAAAACATTATTTTGTGACTATTATATGTCCTATCATGTTTTTATTCTTCCTTCTTGCCTTTTTTTACGTTATGTGCTTGTTGTGCTATTTCACATCCCTTGCGGTTCCTTATTTGGTTGTGTTCCATGAGAATGATATGAGGAATATGTGTTCAACTCTGCTACTCATGCCTAGCCTCCTTTCATGAATTTTCCTTTCATTCTCACTCGAATGTAGATAGTGTTCGTCCCTCTTTTATGGTGATATCACCTTTTAGTGTAGTTTCCTTTCATGTTATCATACAATCCCTAGTCTCTTAACATTATTTGCTTAGTTTCCCCTTTCAAGATTACTAGGAGTAAGAAGTAGTGATAGAAGTAGATAGAGGAACCGGTCTTCTCCAAAGATTTGTCCCAAGCGCGCAAGGTCCCACAACTCGGGGTTATTCCATTATAGTATTAAACACCTCGCTCCTTTTGGATTTGAGATGCATGTGCACATTTGAGTCACCAACTAGAACTTAGCTTAATTTTTCTTATCTCGCAGTGACTAGGACCGAGCAAAGTGTCATGAAATGGAAGAACAAAGTGTCGTGAATCGACCATAGAAAAATGCGGAGAGGTGGAAATTGTTGGACTAAGGTGCTTGGAGAAGGATGGGGGCACCTAGGGTGCATTAGTATGAAATTTGGGTGCCATGATCTATAGAAATGGCCTGATTATGTTTTCGATATGGGTGTTAGTGCTTCACACTTATTTACCTTTTGTCACATGAATGTTGCACTTAGATTGCCGAGGTACATGTAAACCTGCAATGAAGAAATCACATGTAAAACCCCAAACAAAGCATCAAAACTCTAAAAAGAAAGATGTAAATGAAGGTGTAAAAATGTTCTCATCCACCCGAATGGTAGTCTTACTACTAAGTGCTACACTACATCTTAGAACTAATGTATTTTTGTGTTCTATTGTGTGCAATAGTGCTCCTAAGTCACCCTCATGCCAATGATGCCAAGATAAGGGAAAATAAATAGATAGAATGGAAATGGTGGATGGAACAAAATGAAATCCCCTTCGTATGCAATGTATATGTATAATAATAGCCCAAATTCAATCCCTTACTCTATATAGATAGCTAGCCCTTGATAAGAATAGTCCGCCCATATAATAATATGTATGTTGTGTTTATATAGGGATATCTTGTTCGAATTTCAACACTAATGACCCAACATGCTGACTAGTACCTTGGGAGATGGGAGGGAAAACCAAAAATACCAACCTAAAATGTCAAAAATAATATCAAACACAAAGAGGACAAGGGAACCTAGGATGGATAGGAACTCGATACTAGTGTCTAACCCTAGGTGCTAGTTTTCGAGAGAGACAAGCGACGACAAATGAATGGGAATTGACAGATAGGGATCCCTGAGACCTGACCAAAACTGTGTGTATGAGTGACGAATGTGCAAGACTACAAGTAATGAATACCAACAAGAAAAATGAATCCACTCGAGATGGGTCATCGGTGAATACTTTCCTTACGTAAGATCCATACATAAAACAATATACTTTGTGGTATAATAATAGTTTTAAGTGCGTGATTTTTGTCTACATAATTAATAAAAGTGTAATTAGAAGGAAGGGAATAAAGCATATGGGAAGGTCCATAGTATACTAATATTATGGCGCATTCTGGTACTTTGGATTGAGATGCATGTGTGAGTTATTTGAAAATTAGGATTGTACTATGTGAGGGTTCAACTAGATTCTATGGGCTAATATGACTGTTGTGTGAATAAATGAGCTATGTGTGCAAGCAATAATGGATGGGATATAGCTAGGGATAACATGATTTCCTAAGTTGGACAAGTGTGGATTGGTGTAAAGGCATTGTACAATTTGTATTGTTGCAAGACATGAATTATTACAATGATTGTCTACACACCTAGGTTCAAAGATAATCTTATATTAACAAACACAATTAGAGTAGATTATTGAGTCTTGTACTTATTTTATTTTCTATCATAGTGGGTTGTGCAAAATTATGTAGGGTCGCATAAGTCTATGAGATTTGTGTAAACATGTTTGACACCATTTAAGTCTTGTTTAGGTTACATAGGCTTATGGTGGGTTGCATGTAAGCCTAATTGACATCATAATAGTATTCAAAGTTTGTGATGGTATGTTTATGTCATTCACATAATCCCAAAGTTGAAGTGACTCACTTTGTATAGGCATGTTGGGCCTTGATTATGTAGTAATGGATAATGTGTGATTTAACTTGAGGATGCCTTTGGGTGACTTGTATGCCTATATAAACAAACCCATCAAATTTGAAGTAAAGTAGTAGATCCAATGATAAATGATAGATTTTAGAATTGAAGGGTTCCTCGACTTTTAATGATGGTGTATATTCTCTAAGGAAAGTGCCAAAAGGTGATTATATGTATCTTTTTAATAGATTATTGAGGTTATATCATTTGCGCTTGATTTGCATTTATGTATTCTTATTATGAATCAATAATAAATTTGTTGTGTTATTATGAGAATATTATCTTATTTTATCTAACCACAAAAATTCCCATGCAACCAACATCCACTCTAAATACATGATCTAGATGAATAACATCATATTTATATATTTTTTCAAAATGTTTAATGTTAAGTTTCAAAGATAATAGTAAAACCCTTTTGCATGTAGACCAACTCAATTATAATGGTAATCATCATGGAATTATTAATCATAACAATATGTCACCACATGAATATATCATTTATGATTACATGCCTCCACTCGAAGACATTCACGAGGACACACCTCCACTAGAGGAAAAATAGAAGTAGATGGAAAATTTGAAGGCCTTTTAAGTTTGACTAAGTAACAAAATATTCATTCATTAAGCTATTAGAGCATACAAATGGTCATGATACTTCAAAGAATTTAGATATATAATATGCAATTGAAATCAACAAAGGACCACAAATTTTAGTTTAAGTTGGACACAATTGAGAAACATTGTGGAAAACTATGTGTGTTAGTAAAGGAAAAGGATGGATAAATGAAAAGAACACATCTGAAAAATGTAATAGAATGTATGCATATAAGATATGAAACCAAGTTTAAAAATGATTAGAAAAATTTACAACATCTTTTTGAGAAAGGGGAACAATTATAGCTCACTTTGGAAAAGCTACGCACTCCAATCTACAGGAAAAAAACAAATAGTTCTCTACTATATACCACATTCTAAAAAAGGGCAGAACTATTTTTTGATTTTTTAGATTATAAGATTTTGCTTCAGAATAATTGCTATCATAACACTCCACAATCACATTGGTCAAATAAAAATGTTTAGGAAATGAAGAAATGTATAAAAATGATTGGAAGGATGTTTTGAAAGAAAAATTAAAAAATACACGGTTTATCTCACTTTGCCCATTGATGAGGTCACAATAATTGACAACATATCATGGGTTTGTATGCATGTTTACAATTCTGGGAATCATTCAAGGCAACCTCATATATTAGTTTTTCATTAAATGGTCAACAATTACAATGCTGAAAACCTTTACAAATTGGTTATTTCTAATTTGAGGGATATAACTGGGATAGATGGTTATGAAATAACTACTAAGTTGGTGTGTATTGGTGTTGATGGTACATTAGTAATGCAAGGGCATATATGGTATTTATGTTTAAATACAAACAATAATTTCCCCATATATGGTTCAAATTCATTACATGACTCATATAATGAATCTTACATACAAAATTGTTAGTACATTTGAAAATGTTGCAAAAGTGGATGAGCTTATTTGTGACTTGCATGATTTTATGTCCAGTCATCCAAAAATATTTTTAGATTTTCTAAAAAATAAATTAGAGTGATAGATGATAAAAAGATGCTAAAATATGTTGATACAAGATGGATTTCCATGTATGATTTTGCATGTATAAATTTTGAAGAATGTTCATCGTTAAGAGGTTTTATGTTTAAATACCATAAGCCAATTGACAAGATAAAATATTTTTATGCCATTTAACATATTTGGAAACATTACTAACATTAAGTATTATTCTCCCCATATTGGAGGAAATTAATTGTTTAATAAAATATACTCAATATATATCCATATATTTTTGACTTCATACGATTGAGAAAACAAGTATGCTAATCTCTAGACATGTTATACATGTCACAAGAAGGTTTTAAGGGACATGTATTTAATAGTTGGTAAATTTAAATAGATATTAAGGATCCTAAAATATATTTGAAATTTAATATCAAAGATCATATTTGTTTCATCATTAATGGGAAGGATATACTAGTTTACACTTTCCACAAACAAGTTGATTTTGTAGGAGAAAAAATTGAATAAGTGTTTTGCAACATATCTTCTATATGATGTTATATCTTAAACACGAGATAAAATTGAGATAAATTTCAAAAATCTTATCTAATGATATTAGATATCATTTTAAAATGGATGCATTTCTTGAGGCCATGGGAGTGGTGAACTCCATTTTTTGGAACACTAATGATGGTGAAGAACTAATAAGTAATTTATTTCTCAAAAGCACGAGTATTCTCACTAAGCATTTCACTAAATCAGTAGAAGTTAATGGATTTGAAATTAAAGGTATTTTGCAAAAGGATTTAGTGATGTCTCAGTCAACACATTTCATACATATAATGATTGATTAATATTGGTATCTAATTGAACTTCCAAAAATGGTGTTATTACATGACTATGAAGAAACAATATCCTATTAAAGGCTTGCGGGAGAATATTATTGAATATTTTTTATTATATGAATCGTGTCAAATAATGATTTTGGGTTCAATGGAATATGAAATGGTATTTAGTGCATTAAATTTTTAAAAATCAGATTGGATAAAATAAAAATATTTGTTTGTGATTGTATGGTTCACGTTATCTTGTGGAATTTTTCCTTATAAAAGAGATAGCGAAATTTAAATAGAGAGAATTAATATGACTTTGAGATGTTAGATACAAATGTAAATTATCAAGGTAAAATTACTCAAGGTTTGTTTCAACTAATTGAGTTTGAGTTTGATATTTATGTGAAACAATATTTTGGAATCAAATTTCATATTATTAGTTCCATCAATTGTCCTATATGGACATATATTGTTTTGAAGACGCTCGTTTAAAATTTCAAAAATCAAATTTCATATCCTATTGTTAGACATTTGGATTCTTTATTGAAAAATAGTTTCGTATATGTATATTTTATCGACAAATTTGATATTTATTTCAACGTGGCTTTTGATGTATTACAATTTTTTTTTTTTTTTCACAATATAGTTACCATACAAGTTAAAAACATAGTATGTATATATATGATATATGATATATATGCATACTATGTTTTTAACTAGTATGGTAACTATATTGTGATTTTTTTGTTTTCATCAAAAATAATAATAAAAATTATGTTATAAATAAATATCATATATATATATATATATATTTCAAATATTCATGGAAATATTCGTGTTTACAAAACTTGCAAAAAGACTACAAAAACTTGAATCTCAATATTTCATCATATTTCACAAATACAAGGACAACTTTATGTCACACAGTCATTCTATATGAAGAGTTTTTAATAGTGTTTTTATAGTAGAAGATAATGCCTTCCTTTTCCTTGAATCATCTTTTAAAATTCCTTATTTAATAAGGTCTTCGATACAAAATTGATATTGGCAAGATTTTCCAATTATTCATTGGTTGCATCACCTATTGAAAGTAAATTAGAATCTACATCTAATTTCTTCTTCAATAAATTTTTAGGATCCAAGTTGCGATCTTGAATGATTTTTTCATAATATTGTTTGTTTGTTAAAATCATGAGTTTTCATTCAGTTTAATGGTTTCATTTAAAATTTTACGCGCCTTTTTAATATGAATATTAAGTACCACCTCCTCATTCATCATATTTTCATATTGTGACTACAATTTAAATAAGAAATACACTTAGATAAAAATTACAATATTTTAAATATATTTAGTAAAAAGGATTATAACTTACCACAACCTTTTCTTTCTATGCATTGGAAATTTCCATGAGGCTTTTGTCTCTAGCCCATTCGTTGTAGTAAGCTTGGGCTTTAACATTCAAAATTTCTAACATGCTGATCATAATATATAAAATAGTATCCTTGTAGGCATTAACAAGTGGAATTACACCATATCAAGATTGATTTACCTAAACATCACGATTTGTGTGTTCATTTGCACTAATGAATATAAAGAGTATCTTTGGGAGTGGTTGTGAAAATGTGAATTTATTTCCTTGATCAATGCTTTAAATTTCTTGAAACTTCGACACTTTTAGAGTGTTGATATATTTTATTGTGACATCATTAAGAAAGGCTAAATAGTTATCTTCTAGTAGATTCTCTTATGGAAAATAAGTTATCTCATCATTAGATAACATTAAAGTCTTTGAGGGAGTGGATCTACTAGATGGTGAAGTGGGTGCAAGAGGTTGTTCTAAAATAGGTACTTATAAACCTTGAATAATATAATGTGGATTGAAACTTATTGGGGCCCTACTTTCAATCCCAAGAAATTCATCATCAAGACCAGTTTGATGTAAAATTGTAGTGCTTGTTGAAATAGCACTAGAAACACTACTTGAAAGAAAGATTGAGGAATTTAGAAGTTGATAACTATATTTTTCCCTACTTTGGGTTGAAAATGATAACTATTTCCCCTCGTATAAACATGATGGGGTGTGGTGGTGGGGACATATATTTTCTTAGAGATAATGGGGCTCTATAAATGGTAATGTCATTAGAAAAATGGTAAATAAAAAGCATACCGTATAGTCAATTAAAAATTAAAAAAAAGACATCATGAAAAATTGGAGAACACATGGCTTCCACTAGACTAGGATGTGTTTGAAGAGGATTGGGTTTTACATGAACGGATAAAGAATCAATAAGTCAATAAATTGTGTAATTTAAGAAACATAAATTCAAACACCATAAGTTAAAAGTGACATACCTTAATGTTGAGAATAGTGTTCCCAGTCTATGGTTGTTGATAATTTGATGTCACCTGGGTATCCCGAGGACAATAAGTGTCCAAGGTCACTACAAAAATAAAAATAAAATAAAAATAAATTTTAACAAATGTATCATTATTCATGATAACTTAAAATTTGGAAAACCTACAAGTAGTGAAGTGTTTCATGAATTTTCATTGTAGACATCCTCATGCATTTATATCTTCTAAATAGCTTTGGTTTTGATTCGGTATCCATGTCGGAATCTCCAGAGCCCTCAAGTGGGTGATGGCCTCTTACTGTAACATATATTCTTGAGTTAGATGTATTGACTCTTCTCTATTAAAAGTAAAGAGAATATTACGTTTTAATAAAGTAAAGTAAAATAATCACATGCATGATTATTTTAATAATAAAATAACCTAATGTTTTTGTAAGGGATAAGGAATTTGACTACATTTTATTGTGGAGTGTAGTTGGAATGTCTAATTTTTGCAACCCATAAAGGCATCATAGTATAAAGCTAGTAAAAATTTCATATAAATGTCATTGGAAAGAGCGTAACTCAAGTCAACTCTAATCTTGTTTGATATGAGTGTACACCAATCAATTTTTCATCCATTAAGAGAAAAAGGATGTAGACTAGATCCCAATAGGGACCATCTGCTACTAGTCTTCCTTATAAAACTATTTTTTCTGAAATAATTCCATAATGGATTATAGAAATGGGTGTGATATACTTTGAATTAAAAGTACCCTTTTGAAATAGTTAGGGGTCACTATAATGAGATTAAAAATTTATAATTAGAAATACTAAAATAACCATAAAAATATTTAATATGAATCATAGAGTAAAATATTACCAAAGCGAGTTATCAATTTGCAATCCATACTTTGAGACCCGTAATAATTTTTGTCATTGTTTGTCAATAAGAATTTGGTTGTGATAGGGTTAATATCTTTACGTGGGAGCCATGTCAAGAAGTGGATGTCTCAGTAGGCAACGTTCGAGGGAAAGAGTTTTTGTGGTGAGGGTAAACTTAAATGTTCCTACAAAATCTGTCATAGCGGGACATGAGAAAGTTGAGCAAAATCATGTCTGTTTCATACTATGTAATATAGATAAGGTCTCAAAGACTACACTCATTGACCCAATCATTATATGTTCTTATTTTTCTAGTAGTTTGAAAATGTAAGGCCATATTAGATTTTTGTATGATAATTTTTGTTGTGTAGATGTTGATGGTGTTTATAGGGAAACCATATTTAGAAGAACATGAAATTAGTATTTTTGTGATCTATAGGTATTCATAACCTCGTGAGTTGGGGAGAGACAAGGTTTGTGTGAAAAAAATTGAGAAAAATGAGTAAATATGGTTAATGTTTATATTTATAATTGAATCCATACTCATGGCAACCATTAGTTTGTTGATTAATCGACATGTGTGCAACACACAACCATTGAAGTTGGATGCAACCATTTTGTATAATGTAACCAAAAGTTATATGGTAAAAATAAGTTGATACATTAACAATATGGTTACATAATGTAAACATTTGGATGCATAAAGGGACAAGTGGTATACAATGAGACAATTACATGTTACAAATGATAGGGGCATGTTTCATCCAATTGAATGTTATTGCACAACAACTAGGTGATTTTGTGTGTGTAACCAACCAATTGAATTGTGCAACTAACCAATTGTATATGTAATTTTATTTTCCTATTACTCATATGGTATTCAAACCATTTATTTTTCATTTCCTAATTCAAATTTGAAATTTTCTTGGGTAACTATACAACTTTCACTCCTAGTCGCCATGATTTTGAAACACATATTTATAAATTCACTACAAAAATCCAAGGATAATTTTTTTAAGGGATCTTAAAATTTACCCTATATCTCTTGAAATTGAGGAAGCACTAATTGTGAAGTGGATAAAAAATGTTGGGAGAGGTAAAAAAATAGAGGTGCAAGGCTTGATGACTTCATTGATGAGGAAAATGTAGATATTTTTAAGGCAATAAAAACCATACAAAATTAAAGCATTATGGTTGATGATGTTATTGATAATGATGCAGAACACACATACCCAAGGTCTCAAGATGTAAATGAAACAAAGGAAATACACGTTTAATGGATAAGGGAAATACTCGTATGCACTAGTGGGAGAATGGAGAGTAAGCCTAGACTAGATAACCCAAGCTATTTTAGAAGAGCTCATTGATTATATAATGGAACTTGATAAGTATTTTGAGTATAAATATATGGTGGATCCTAGTAGATTCAAGTTTTATTGCACTAAATTTAAGGTTCATGCATATCTTTGATGGATTATGTAGAGACAAAAGGGTGTGGAGAAGTAAGTTGAAAATTAAGACTTGAGAAATGTTGATGAAAAAATTGAAGGTCAAGTTCTTACCAATGGATTAGTGTCTCAACTTGTTCAAAAGGCTGCAACATTATTAACAAAAATATCACCATGTGAAAGGATAGAATAAGGAATTTCATAAACTCATCATTTAAGCAGGTCATGTATAGGAAACTCTCACAATATATGAAGTTGTACCTCTCAATCTAGGATGAATTCTGAATGCTCAATTTTAAATCCGTGGAGGAATACTATCATTAAAACCCGGCAAAGTGGAAGGAATTCATCAAGTAAAAAAGTGCAATGTGGAGCGAGGGAAAGTTCGCATAAGGTTATAAACAAGTTGGAAACAAGGGGAGTGTTATGTAAAGAGAAAGGCTAACACTACTACATCTAGTGAAGACACATAAAAGGGAAGATGAATCTTATCTATTGGAGGATCCTTTCGATGCGAAATCATTTTTGGATTTAGTAGGACATGTTTTAGGTGCAGAGAGTAGGGAATATATATTTTGAGTTCCCACATGCATAAGAGGATGAAAAAAAGAAAACATGGAAATGCAAGTTCCAACATTGCATAATTAGAGGAGATAAATACATTAAAAAAGTACAAATAATAATGAGATATGGTAGAATCATTTACGATGAAGCAAATTTTGTTGAATCTATAGAAAATGCCCAAATTAAAGGAAGAATTTGTTTCAAACTACTTGTAATTCAAGAGGCAAGGTATGTAAGTTGATAGTGGAAACATCAAAAATTAGTCGTATATGAAATTGTAGGTAAGTTAGGGTTGAAGTGGATCACACATCCTAATCCTTGAAAAGTTTCATGGTTATAGAAGGGACACCAACTCCTAGTGATCGAGTAGTGTCGATAAAATTTTCGATAGGGAGATATGAGGATGAGATCTTGTGTGATAGAATACCCATGGACACTTGACATATGTTGTTAGGAAGACCATGGTACTATGATTGGGAAGTGCAACATGATGGTCATGTAAACATATATAAGGTGACAAATAATCTAAGGGAGTACACATTGAATCCCTATAGGAACCAAATGGAGAGGTGGAATGTAGTTTAAAGGTTTTGATAATGTCAAGAAAGAAACTATTAAGTGAGGTAAAGTATAATGTTGTGTGTTTTGCATTGATGGTTTGGCTCATGCAAAAATAGAGCACAAATATCATAGAAAGAAGGTAATGGCCATTCCTATGTGAGGGTAAGGTTTTGTTGGAAGATTTTACAGAGGTAGTACCATATGATCTACCATGAGGCTTGTGAGAGAAACATACATTAGGTAATGAAAAGCTTATGTATTTATTTCTATATTATGAATTGCAAACACATCCTAAGACTAATTGATATATCCTTCTCTTTTTCCATGATATGATTAACTATAGACACTACTAAGTCATTCATATACTTTGTTGCATTTATCTAAATATGTGCATTACTCCTATATGTCTCACCTCTCCTAAACATCATGAACAACATGTGCAAAACTATATAGTCAGGGAATAGATAATATTACATTTTGGGTCAACACACATAGTTCTGTCTCCCACTCTCAAATGACTCTTTTCTTATTTTGAAATATTTCTTTGGGTCGTTTATCATCGTATAAAATCCTATATAAGAAAGTATAATATACTTAAGAACTAACATGGCATTCTCAATATTTCCTATTACAAAATCCACTCCAAAAGAACTAAAGGTTCTCCTAAATATTACTAAGGTAATAACACATATTTAAGGGAAATTACTACTCAATTCTAAAGCACTCAAATAAGGTTCAAGATTTTGGATTCCCCATATACAAGCCTCCAAATTTCCTCGAGCCATGTCATAATAAGAGCAAGTCAATATAAAGTGTTTACAAAGTATAAGGAATAAAGGGAATTAATCTAGCGTAAAAATAACATATTATATCACTACTATGCATGGTACATTATAATTTATCTATAGTTACACCCACTCTTCTTTGTGTCAAGAGATACATGGAAATGATAGGGGTTGGCTTATATTTACATACACAATTATACATACACTAGGAGAACTACATGTCTTGTAAAAAGGAGATAACGTCAACACAATTGCGGCACATAAGGCTTGGTCACATTAGTTTTGGATATCTTGACACACTCCATTGGTATGATATGGTGAGAGGATTTACACCTCTCAAAAAGGACTCAGATAAATGTCAACATTGTTTGGCAGGAAAACAACATAGAGCAAAATTCCCAAAAAATATATTTTGGGATCTAGGCGAGATTAGTCTTGTGCATACTAATCTTTTGGACCCACGAGATTGATTCATGTTGGTTTTCAATAGTTTATGCTATGTGTTGATGATTTTCCAAGAAAAATTTAGATATATTGTCTTCATACTAAAGATGAAGCTTTTGAGAATTTGAAAGAAATTCAAAGCTCTTGTTCAAATTAAGTTTAGTTGTAAATCTCATTGGAGGTTAGCTAAAAACTCAATCTAGTAAAATGATCATTCTTTATTGGAATATACAGGGTTTAAAAAAATCTAGTAAGCATAGGATTCTTTTTAATTCAGAAAGGAGAAAACTAGATATCATAATATTACATGAAACAAAAATGAATAAAGCCAAAATGGAAGAATTTCAAAAGGTTTTTTGGAAAGAGGTAGGGTTTTATTTGCAACCCATAAGCAGGAGCATCAAGTGGTTTTCTTTGTCTTTGGAATATGAATGTCTGAAGGGATTTCCATTTTTAATAACCAACATCATTTAGCCACCTATTTTACCATCCTAAGTTCCAAAAATAGTTCATCCTTTCCAATGTCTATGCCCCCAATTCATGTAATGGTAAGAAGGATGTCAAAATTATTACTTTGGATTATAGGAGGTGACTTCAACACTCCCTTGATTCCCTCGGAAAAAAGAGGTGGATTCATATCCTTCACTGAAAGTATGGAGGATCTTGCCAATTTCATTAACTGGAATGAACTATTTGACCTTGAGCTTAGTGGTCCTAAATATACCTGGAAAAATAGATAAAGTGGTGAAGATCTCATCCAGATAAGATTGGATAGGTTCCTAGTTAATTATCAATGGTTACAAGAGAAAAATTATTCTCTATCTTCTTTATCTCGGGTGGGTTCTGATCACAATCCAATCCTTCTAAGATTTGGGGAAATGGAAATTACTAAAGGCATACCTTTCAGGTTTAAAAGACGTGGACTACCCATCCAAAGTTGGGAAAAGGATTGAAAAATGGTGGAATATATACACCGAGGTAATAGTAAGTTTCAAGTGGCAACTAAGTTAAAAAAATGTCAAGAATAGGATAAAAAAAGGAATAAAGACATCTTCAGAAAATATTCCTAAAAAAAAGAAATTAACTGAGGAGTTGAAGGAAATAGAATAAATAATGGAATAAGTCCGAGTACTAAAGACGAAAAAAAGGAAAAAGACTTCTTTTCTAAATTATGCACTATTCTCAGTAAGGAAGAAATTTACTAGAAATAGAAGTCCCAGGTTAATTGACTTAAAGAGGGAGATTAGAACACAATGTTTTCCCATGACTCAACCACTATTATGGCTAATAGAGGTGTATTAAAAAAATTAAGAATCAATATGATGCAGTGGCTATGAAGGAGAATTAAATTTTAGATACCATAATTACAATCTTCACACAATTGTTTTCTAAGGGACATTACCTAGCTATGGAATCTTTCACAGAAACTTAAATATTTTTGATATAATCATAAGTGTTGAGAATAATAAAGACCTTATAAAAATTTTGTCGAGGAGGTGATCAAGGATATATTTTTGTTATATAAGGGGATAAAACCCCTGGGCCAGATGGATTTCTGGCATTTTTCTTCCAAATGTATTAGGAAAATGTGAAGAAAGAGGTGGTTGCGGTGGTTCAATACTTTTTCAAATCTAGAAATTTTCTCAAACAAGTTAATCATACTTTCATAGATCTTATTCCTAAATCTCCTGGGGCTAAATTTCTAGGAGAATTCAAATCCATTAGTCTATGTAATACTGTGTATAAAATCATTTCAAAATTTTTGGCTTTCCAAATGAGGGAGGTTCTCAATAAATTTGTTTCTCCTAATCAAGGTGCCTTTGTTCCGGGTAGAAAAATACTGGACAACATCATCTCCATACATGAAACTATCCATTCCGTAGAAAAATCCAAGCGGGAAGCCATGCTCATCAAATTAGATATGCAAAAAGCCTACGATCGAGTATCATGGAATTTTTGTTCCTTCTCTTACACAAGTTGGGATTTGACCCCACTTCATCAAGATGATTCAATCATGTACCTCAACACCCATGTTTTTGGTCATCTTCAATGGAAAACCTCATGGATTTTTCAAAGTGGAAAGGTGTCTGAGGAAAGGGGATCCACTATCACCTTTCCTCTATATCATTAGAAGAAAATCCTTGAGTAGACTGTGCTCAAAATCCAAAGGTGAAGGTCGATTAGAAGGTGTTAAGGTAGCTAATGGAGTGGATAACTAGTGCCTTCAATAATTTGTGGATGACATGGTTCTTCTTATCTAGGTTTTCGTTAAGCTCGATCATTCAAGGACATCACAAGAAAGTATGAGGAAGTTTTGGGCCAAAAAGTGAACTTTCACAAGAGTTTTTGTTTCTTCATCAATGTCAATGAACAACAACATAACATATTAGCCAATATCCTAGAATGCAACATAAATACTCTTCTAGATAATTACTTGGGAATGCCACTTTGTGGGAGTAAGTTGGATGACACAAGATGGAATAAAGTTATTGAAATATTCCACAAAAACTAGCTTCTTCGAAAGGATCCATACTATTGCACAATGGAAAGGCCAACTTGCTTCAAATTTTGTTGCAAGGAGTGGCCATTTACATAATTCGATCTTCTTTATTCCTACTAAAATCAGAAGATCCATTGAGAGCATCCAAAACATATTTTTATGGTATAGTTTGGAGGTCAAGTGTAGGATTCCACTGATAGCATTGATAGCCTGGGATAAGGTCACTAAACCAAAAGATAAGGGAGGTCTAGGGCTAAAAACTTGCAGATGATGAATCAGGATCTTATAGCCAAAATAGGGTGGAGAATGCATAAAGAATAAGGTATTTGGATTGATATTTTAAAGGCAAAATAGTTGTGAAATGTTGGCGACACTATTGGTTTCTTCTCGGATTAGGAACTTCCAAAAGGATCTATTTTTGGAATAATCTTGGTCAAACCAAGAAGTTGTTGGTTAAAGGAACAAAGTGGAATCTAGGGAATGACATAAATATAAAATTTTGGGAGGATCCTTGGATCAGAAATAAGCCCTTAAAGCTTGAAGAACCTTGGATGAACCTCTTCCAATTTTACAGAAGGAATACATAGAGTGCGTGTGTGTGTGATTATTAGATAGATGAGAGAAGATGGTTACAAATAATGCCTCCTCCAAATTACTCAAGTCCTCAATTCCATTTTGAATTCCTAAATAATGAACTAAAGTACTGCCACATACCTCATAGACAATGTCAGGATGAACTGATTTGGAGGGATATGGATTCTCGAGAATTATGAGGTGAAGTCTGGATATTTGTTGAATTTTGAGAAAATTTAAGCTAGTGGTTATTGGAAGAAAATATGGAATAAATATCTTATACCCAAAATTAATTTCTATTGGGAAGTTGTACAAAATATTTATTTTATTGTGGAAAAACTAAGGAAAAATTCGATGATTCTCATTAATAGGTGTAGTCTATGTAAACTTAAAGAAGAAACTGCCAATCATCTTTTCTTGGAATGTACATATGCTTACCAGTTTTTTTCATCTATTCTTGAAATGTTTAATATGTAGGAGGTCCTTCTAAGGGATGTCTCTAACCTCTTAGAGTAGTGGGTTTTCAATTTCCACCATGAAATTATCAAAGAAATATGGAAATGTGCTCTTCTACACACTCTATGGGGCATTTGGGTCGAAAGAAACAACCAGGTTTTTGTAATAATCGTGCTCTAGTTTCAAGAAGGTAGTGAGGAAAATTAGTTAGACTCTAAAAGATAATACATAGAACTTAAAAGGTAAATCTTCCAAGTCCTTCTCAAAGTTAGAGATTACCATTATGAATAATTTGAATATAAGCCCCACCATTTGGGATAATGGAAAAGATATGCAGGTTGGGATCAAAAGGTCAATTGGAGATGCTCGCTTAAGGGTAGTTTCAAAATTAATTTTTACAGCTCGGCCAAAACTAGGGAGGGGTATGTTGGGGGAGGGGATTAATTTGAGATCATTTTGGTGTCTTCCTTCAAGTCTATATAGGGCTAGTGGGTAATCATTAAAATAACTACATTGAAGCCATGACCATACTATAGGGTATCAAGCTATGTGTCACTATGAATATCAAGGTATTGATAATTCCTATGCATTGTCAATGCCCTTAAACAACAAGGGGGTACTGGTTGGAAACTCAATAACATCATCACCGGGGCTAGGAATCTGCTTGCATCATTTAAAAGGTGGAGATTAACCATGTTTATAGAGTTGGGAATAAACCTGCTGATGGATTGGCTAATTATGGCAATGAATTTCCGGAAAAGGTGAGCTGGTAGGGAGATCTAATTCCATGGAATAATATAAGAAATTTGGTTAATGATGACAAGACATCTCGTGATATGGAATGATAATCCCTAGGAGTTAAAGGAATGGCCCCATGGGAAGGTGAATTATTATTTGAAAAGGGGATTTACCCATAATATGGTTTATTCCTTTGGTTTTAGGCTTACATTTTCATTCTTATATGTCTAAAGTCTGAACAGAGCACTAGGTTAAGCATGGGTGGTGATAGATTCCAAACTAAGCCGAAAACCTATCTCCATATCAAGAGGGATGCCACATTGTGGAGGTTGTTGTGTCATGGGGGTTTCTCCAATTACATCAAGAAGCTCAAAGGTAATGACCCTCAACTTGTTATCGAATTTGGTAATGCTTGGGATGGGATGTGTAAAAATGAGGGGTATGGATATTTTAGTCACTGAAGATTCTATAGCCAAAGCCACAAGTTTATCTATGGAAGGTCTCAAACTTTTTAAAGATAAATCTAGGAGAAAGCATGAAATATCCACTTTCTTTGGCCCTGATGAGAGAATCCTCATGTATGATGATGGTATTGTGAGAAATTTCCTCCCTGAGTGTTGGCCTGATGTCTACCTTATGGTCATGAAGTATCTTACATTAGAAGGAAAATTTAGAAAGATATTTTCCTACCACTTGTCTATCCTCAACTACCTACGCAGGAATCAAGCTATGAGTTTTCTATTTTTTCTCCTCATATCCCTTACTTCTTCTATCAATGACTACCAAAATGAAAAAGTGGATACTCCTTTGCATCATGGGTTGATTCTACTTTTGTACCAGAAAGGTAAACCCCTACTCCCTCCTTAACCTCCTAATCATGTGGAGGTGGACTCTAAAAATGAATCCCTAACTGCTCATATATAAAACGTAGGAAAAAAGGGGGAAATAGGACAATATGGATGACATAGAAGTTAACATCCTTTGCAATATAAAATAGGGTGATAAAGCCAGTGGGGAAAGTGTATCTAATAAGGAAATAATAGAAACATGGTGGATTGGGAAGCTCAGATTCTAAGGGTGGAATCTACGATGAATACAATCCTTCTGGTCAACAAAAATATTGTTCAAGAAGTGAGGGAGTGTCACTAAAAATTGAGGTGCAAAATAAGAGAATAAGTGGGCTGAATGTAGAAATTGTCATGCAAGAATAAAGGATATCCATCCTACAGGACCAAATTTCCAAATCTGAAGCAGAGGAAGGAAAGGGTAAAATGTGCCTGGAGATGAGTAGCTCGAGAGGATGATGAGATCATGGAAATGGATGGGAAGGCTCCTACTACGAATACCCCTAAAAAGGTCACTATCTCATGGAAAGATGAACTGGGGGCTGCCATGGATAGAGGGCCTAGTGTGATATCTTGAAGTAGATCCTCCTTGAGTAAGGGGAATTGATGGCAATCCTTTTGTTGCATTTATGTCCTAGTTCTATGATAGGTTTTTTCAATCTTGTTGCTATGGTGTTTTTTTGTTTTTTTGAAAAAAATCATTATTATGTAGACCTAGTTTTGGTCGTACCCTATTTTGGGTTACATAGTTGGTCAAGTCTATTTGACTTTGTGTACATGGTATCTGTTTTGGTAGCTTTGTAGCTATCTGGTATCTTTTTTGTACAGAGGTTTTTTTGGGTCCCTTCAAAACAATTTTTTTACCTTATCTAAAAACACTCCACTCGGATCGAGGGGGAAATACACCAAAAAAGAGTTCAAATAATTTTTGAAACTCATGGAATTTGTTGAAAAATGTACCTTTACACATGTGTAGTGCCCTGTTACATGTGCATCTCACCCTATTTTATCTAATAAATTCAAAGATCTTGTCCAAAGACCGTTAATTTTGTATTGGTTAAAAATTAGAAGTTTTACTCGAGATAAAATTCCATCATAGAATGGAATTTCTATGTCAACCAAGTTAGCATGTTCCATGGATGGCTATCAACTCCCTTGTAGTTGTATCGTCAAGTTTTGAAGGTTTTGAATACCATCTCATTTGAGAAAATAATCTTTATTTGAGATTTTAAGGTGGTTTATTAGATATCTCCGTCTAAATGTTGGTATGATTTTTCCTTTTCTTGTTGAAAGGTTCATGATCACATTCAAAAATATTTTAATAATAATAGTAATATTTATAAAAATAATACTATAAAAAATAATAATAAATAAATAAAATTGCTTCCTCCATCTATACACATTCTTACAAGTTTTTGAGTCTTATTTAATGAGGGATGAAAGTGAAATAGTAACAAAGCAAAATAATATGTGTACATATTTGCATATTTACTTGATTGTATAAACAATAATAAAACTAGAATAATAAATAAATAAAAATAAGATATTAATATAAAATAAATAAAAATAAGATATTAATATAAAATAAATAACTAAAAAAATTTAGTAAAGGAGAATAAAGTAAAGTAAATAAATAAAAGTAGAGAAAACCCGTAAAGGCCGAATTAGGGAAAGAGAGTTTTTGTTTCTTCTAGGTTTCTTTTTGTTTTCTTTTGGACATGGGAATTTTTTTCATGAAAATGCTATTTATAGGTCTGAATCCAAACTCCATTACCTACCATGTCCTCCCAATCTGCACAAAAAATGAGAGGTTTTAACATGGCATGGATGCCCATTAAAACATAACAGAGAGAGGATTTTGTCTAGCGATGTTTTTCCAAGGAAGATGAAATTTTTATATGTAATGTGGAAGCAATCAGAAGTGGTTTAATGGAATGCAATGTTGTTGGGTTCGAACTGAAAGTTTTTAATCATGTTTGGGCACCTAACTCATGCCCAATGGAGTTTGATACAACCAAGGATGCACAAAAACGTGGCTGTGCACAAAAACACCTCAAGGAGATGTGTTCTCTTGGTTGGGTATGCAAAAAAATGTGGAGAACTATTAAAAACTTTCAATTGCTATAAAATGCCCCATACAACTTGTAGTTTCATAGTCTACAATGATTGAAAGCTTTTTTTATCAACAATATAAAATGTGAAAGCATGGACAAGGCACTTAAACCATTTGTTGAAATGTCTCAAAGAGACATGATCTCATGGACTATTGTAGTTACAAGAGGCACTTCGAGTTCTGAAAATTCCTAGGAACCTCGTAAATTGAATTCAACTACATGTAACATTAACTCCATAAGTTATCACTTGCCAATTTGGTCAACATGTATGGTTTTCTCTTCATTATCTTGCACGATTTTCATATTCTAGTTTTCCCTTTTACAATGATACCAAAAATAAAAGTGAAGGAAGAATATCCTTTTGGGTGATTAAAATGAATCGCAACTTAAAACAAGGAAAGCTCATCTTTTCTACACAACTAAAGAAATACTTTTGAGTGTAAACTCAATTTTCGTTTTGCCTCATTCAAATAGCTTGAATAACCATACTTGAAAAATAGTAAGCACCCGAATGAAAAGATGAACTTGATTTTTAGTTTAAAACATGTTGGAAGCACAAATACCGAGAGGGGGGTGAATCGGTCTTATAAAATTTTACTTCATTTACAATGTTATACATTCATCATTCAAATTAACCATTCATCATACATAACCACATGTGAGCTTATTAAGTGTGTTACAACCATTCACAAGTGAAAAAGATAAGAGAGAACACAATAACAATAGATATGAAGTGGGAAACCCTCAAGGGTAAGAAAACCCACTAAAAACTCTACTAATATTACAAATAACAAAGGAATTGCAATAATATTACACATCAAGCACAATTTGTTTAATGAAGCACCCACTTCACAAGGAGTACCTACCTCTATTTATTACAACACCCAATATACAAGGAGGATACAACACCCTAAGGTGATTAAAAACCCACTCAACCACCTAAGGATAAATATCACATAGGTATTGTTTCTCTCACAACTGATTGTGATCACATACTCAACTCCACGTACATCAAAATCCCTCTTAAACACATCTTCTTATTCTTTTCTCAAATATACACCTTCTTTAAGCTAATTTAGCCTTTTCCCTAGCTCTCCATTACCTTCTCTCTCTCCAACACAACATCACACACTCATTTCCCTCTCAACAAGGTCACAAATACCTTTATCACATTCCTTAATAAGCCTCTTAAGTCACACTTTTTCTCCTCATCCGAAAATAGTACAAATGAACCTTCTAATTTACTTTTATACCTATTTCTTTTCCCCAAATCACCTGGGTCAGCCACCATAGTGTAAAAATAATTTCCACATCATAAAAATATCACATAAAGGTCCATGTAGGTCGCCACAAACACCTAGAGCCTCCAAGACCACCATTAGGACTCAACAAGCCTTGAAACCCCAAAACAAACATCTCATCAACAATAGAATATTCTAGAGAAAAACCAACTTCATAAAATCATGGGACACACTTATGCATGTTTTTAAGCACTCAGAAACATCCAAAAACATGCAAAAACTTAGAATAATCAACAAGCCTCATGAAGTCACTCAAGAGCATGCACAACCAAACACCCTCAAAATTGACCTTCAAAAACATGTCATATATTGTTCATACCTTATAAAAAACTCAAGTGTGATTTATAATTGGAAATATATTATAGTCGGATTATGAAAAACTTAAACCAAGTCACAAATCCACCTCGTAGCACCTCCAAAACTGCTCTGTTCCCAGATTGCTCAAAACTACCCCAAAATTGCCTAAAAATCAGTCCTCATAAATAGGGCACACTTTACATTCTAAAGGCACAACCATGATCTAAAATCATTAAAGAAATGCCATGATTGAATAAATGGTAAATTAGTATATAGGTTTAATGCAAAATGCTTACACAAACCGAAAGTTTCCAAACTTTCCTTTTTGGGTGGGGCCCACATACTATAAAAATATAAAAATTACACCTAGAGAGAGATGGAGGATTTCTCTACAACATCAAATCATAATTTTTTTCAAGAAATAAAATATTGGTCACTATACTCAATATATCTCAAGTTGCTTCAAATCTAGGGTTTCATGAGGGTTAAAAAGTAGTTTAACTTCTTAATGATTGTTCATAAAACTACGTTGATCAAAAGAGTTTGTTCCACTTGGAAATTATTAATAACTGACCTAATTAACTATGCCAAATATCTATGGTCTCCATGAAAAGTATACAGTCCATAAAAAGCATCAAAAAGTAATTTTTTCCCTTAAATTATCACATTTGAAAACCCAGCTTTCGTAAAAGTGCAATATCTTCAAAAATATTCATCACCTAGACCTGAAAAATTGACCCACAAAATCATAACAACATCCTCTAATTGTACTGAGTATCATTCATGCTCAAATACATCTACAAATTTCTCAGCATTGAGAATTACCCATGTCTAATGCCTTGTTATCAAGAAACTTACTTCAGTGGACCTCAAACATCATCAAACCTCTGAATACTGACTGATATGACTTCCACACTTCATATGCAGTGCCGAAATACACCTACAATGCTCATGCTGATATTCTCTAATCCATATTTCATATTTACATGCCATACACCATGCACTAGGACTAGGAATAAGCCTAAAATGACCCACTTCACCATATGACTCATGAAGATTGACCTTGTACTCAACTTACGGACTCATTAACACCTTTAACTCACTAGAATAAACATGATAAACACCATGGAGACCTTTGGAACTCATACCATGATATTGACTTGCTTGACAATGCACCAAGACCATCCCTAAACACTATGACACCATATTGAAGACTCCAAAACTAGACATTACCAATCAACCTTTAGAATTGACCTTGATTGACACCTTATGTGGAAACTTATGACACATAGAATCCCTTTTCCATCAAAAACCTTTGACATCAATGACACCGCCATAAACACAATGACCAACAATATCCCCCTTTTCATTGATGATAACCACCTTTAGAAAAATTGATGGAAACCATGAATGCAAACACCTACAAGACCTATTTTTCATGTTTCTGATCCTAGTCTCCCCTTTGACATCTATGAAAAAGGATACATGAAAATTTAACATGAAATGAAAATGACACAATAACAACAATGCACAAAACAAACTTTCTTACTTCTCTCCTTTGATTGTATCCTCACTTTCTTTGAATCAAATGCTTCAAATGATCCATTGACTTGATATCTACATGCACGATAGCTCCCCGAGAGGGTACTCACCATCATATTGACTTCACTCGTACTGAGATCATCACACCTTAGAGCACTTTTCCCATTCATGCAACAAAAAATACTATAGAACTTTAGGAGCTCAAAATCTTTCAAAGCATAAAAAACCAAAAACTCTTCCTTTGAAGAATCTATACCCTTTCATGGGAAAAAATAAGTTTCTCAAACATCAGTAGTTACCCCTAAGCTTAATCACTTCCAAGAATCAAACTTTCAACATGTACATGCCCCCTTAGAAAATAATCACATAATTTTGGGGTCATTCTCGCTATAATCATCTTTAGACTCGTAGATTGTCTTAAACAAGTGCTGTCACTTATATTCCATCTTATCTGTCAATAAAAACTTCAACTAGCTTCAAAACATAGTCTAAAATACCAAGAACATGTTTAGACTATCAATCAATGTATTAAGCTAGAAACTTTTATCTAGGAGTACACAAACCTTTAAGAATCATCAACAAGATATGTTCATACCTTGACCAACCTTAAGACAACATTTCTTCCCCTACAATATGACACTATAAACCTTTCACACAACTCCCCAATACTTATTCTTCTAAGAATACTTTATAGAATAGAAAGTAAAAGTACTCCATAGTGTTAAACTTAAATTGTTGACTAATTATTGCTTTTAAGAGATTACATGGTGCAATAGAATCCTTATATTAATTTCTTGAGATGATAACCATAATTTTCATGACAAGCACTAAAACCAAATACTTCATGGAGTGAACACAACTACTCATGGATCTACTCAGCTGCACTTGATATCCGATTTCAATTAAACTTCTTCAAAAATAGAGCTAGATATCAACAAAATTATGCCACATACCATTCATACCTTACATGATGGTGAGAAATTTTTTACTACTCTTGAGATGATATTACATCTCATCTATCAATAAAACCTTCAACTAGATTCAAGACATAGTCTAAAATACCAAGGACATGCTTAGACTATCAATCAATGCACTAAGCTAGAAAATTTTATCTAGGAGTACACAAACCTTTAAGAACCATCAAAAAGATATGTTCATACCTTGACCAACCTTAAGACAACATTTCTCCCCTACAATATGACACTATCAACCTTTAACACAACTCCCAATACTTATTCTTCTAAGAATACTTTATAGAATAGAAAGTATAAGTACTCCATAATGTTAAACTTAAATTATTGACTAATTATTGCTTTTAAGAGGTTACACAGTGTAATAGAATCCTTATAATACTTTCTTGAGATGATAACCATCATTTTCATGAAAAACACTAAAAACCACATACTCCATGGAGTGAATGAAACTACTCATGGATCTACTCATTTGCACTTGATATCTAATTTCAATTAAACTTCTTCAAAAATAGAGCTAGATATCAACAAAATAATTCCATATACCATTCATACCTTACATGATGGTGAGAAATAGATTTAATACTCTTGAGATGATGGGATAGGTTTTTTCACTCTAGCTTGCCCCGTTAAATTTCCATATATGTCATCTGAATACTATACCATGATCTCCATGATAGATCCTTCAAAGCCTTTTTCAAACCATGTCAATGTGCTAGTACAAAGGTTACAATACTCAGAGCACTTCATAGTTCATGATATCTTGGAACTTCTTGAAACCACTCACACATCTTGACATCTCATACATCACTTCTTCAAGTTTAATCTTAGACTAATAAGAGTATGAACATAAGAACAAAGCATACCTTGAATATGAGCACCTTTATCATACTACATAGACCTAGATTGGTCTTATTAACATCCAAACCCTCTTCTTTCGATATGGAAGCCATATAATTAGAGTCATATAACCATTATGATAATTTTTAATCCCAAAATATCACACCAATATCACAAGAGCAATGTAATCACAAGATGGAAAAACCATACTTCTTTAAAAACAACATACACAACAAACATAGATTTTTTCAAATTTGAGCTCCAAGCTTACCTTTTATTCTTCACATCATACCTGAACTAGAGAATTTGAACCTTAGAGCCATCTTCATGTCTTTAGTATGTAGGTCATACCTTAAACTTGATCACCATGGGACCTGACTCCCCAGAGTTAGTAGACTCTCAATTCTACCTACCGATGTGTTGTCAAAAACTCAATCTTTGTCAGCATCACATAAGACTATGTCCTACATCCCACGAGTATTTTGAAGATACATCTTCTAATGCATTAACTATTTCATCTGTATTCATACATATTTATTCTACTAACTTTCACACGCTTCGAGAACATTAGCATTTATTATCATCTTCGAGCTTCAATACACATACTACTGTCCTTAACTCACTTTGATGATTCATTCATAAAATATAACCTTATTATATACCTTATTGCATTGTGAAAAAGTTAAAATATGAAATCAACATACCTCTAGATGCCTCACACAATCCTTTGCAATCTCAACTTACAAACTTTCTTCATGAATCTAAAACTTAAATTAACACATACCTTAAACTTCATTTTTCATGTCACCCTTCTTGCATTATCGGAGAAAACTTGATGTTCACCTAATACGGACCTATGCTAGGTGATAAGTCACTTTATTAGACCCATAATAGACTTTAATTATTTCTTGATTTCCTTCTTGAGATTTCTTGAAAACATACTTTCCATACTCCTTGTAGTATTGACACTAACCTTAGAGAAAATCAACAACACAAACTCATAATCATGCTAACATAGTCCCTTGTTCTCTTATTTCACTTGAGATAGTCTTCTTGTCCCCGTAACATGAAGTGAACACAAACCTTATTCCTTAATAAGATGATCCCGTTTAAGCTTTACTACAATTTACTTCTCAACCCTACACATGATGATAATAGTGACTTCGACAATGAATAAATGATATACCTAATTATACTCAAAGTATTTCATAGATATTTACAAAGAAAGGAAACGCCTTGAGAACAATCATACTAATTAGAATAAATGAACAAATTCATATAACAATCATGAGCTTCACGAGATCTGGGAATTTTCTTTTGCTCATACTATACATTAGAAAAAATTTCATGTCTCTTCACATTCCTTCAAAACATCAGCTTGTCATCTTAAAAATATGATATCTTGATTCTTGTAGCAAGTCAACCCTTTGATCACATCCATATTGATTTTTATACTTCAAACATACAAAATTTTTATGTGCAATACAAAATTTTAACTCTTGACACTTTCTACTTAATTTCCATACAAACCTTTTAAAAAAGTTAACACACACAGATCTAGTAAAATATTTTTCAATGTTGTTCTTTGTCAGACCTCATCACTAATAAAATTTTTGATGCCTTCGCAAAAATGAATCACCATACTCTACATGAGACATCATGAATAATCAAGCTAACAAGGAACACACCTTGTTTCTATTTGATATACCAATACATGTCTTAAACACCATGACCTCCTTTAAGCTCAAATCAAATACACAGCTAATGATACATAAAATTTTTGTGACTGATATAAGGAAATTAAAGACACAACCATATCTTTGATTGTACACACACCTAAAATTATTTTTAATACTTATAATATGTATACCATAACACAATCATACATTTGATCAACATCTACAAATGATAATGCACTTTCAAAACACATCCATGTTTCCTTTAGATGATGAATGTCTTCAAGAATCCTAGTGAAGACATTTTAAAATTCATTAGGCCACTGAAACATGATGTAGTCAACAAATGAGCCCAAGGGATCCACCTATTTATTATTTCTTGACATTTTTGATGTATTTTCAAACATGATAATATCATCATTCTCTCATAGGGATTGCAGACCTGTCAAGAACTCATGATATTCCTCATCAACCATAGGTACATCCTCACTTAGGTCTAATAAGAATCTTTTCCTTATATCATTCCTATGCATGATAATATTGATATCCTTCTTCTTGGTATTGTAAACTTATGGTTTATATTCTATCTTGGAAAACAATCCTTTTGAGCTTGATGACATAGATGAGCTAGATTTGACTTTTTCTTGATCCACATTCATAGATTCTTCCTTTAGGATGATCTTGGCTGCATTGTATTTTTATTTAGATAAATTAGGCATCCATAATTTCTTATCCTCATGTATAGGATTGATTATTTTGTTGAGAAATTTTTGTCTTCCCATCTAGGAGTTTGAAACCTTTGTTGTTGTACCTTGGTTTATTTAAATAGAAAAATCATGCAAGAGGTTTGAATCCTAATCCTACTCTAAATTCCAAGGAGACGAGAGATAGAAAGTGCAAAAATTGAAACTAAACTAATAGGTGATACACCAAAGGAGTGGTGAACACTTCTTGTTCATGCAAATTGACACAATTTCATAAAATGCAACATGAAACATCATACACGGGCTGATAAGATGCGATTAGAGTGCTGAAATGAAGCAAGACAATACAAACAAAGGACTGAAAATTGATCACAGAGTCTGCACTGTCATTTTCACTTTGTCAAAATCCTTGCATTTGCAACATCAAAGAGGTAGAAACCTGTTACAATCATGAAGAAGGTATGATACTTGCAAAAATCACTTGTTGAAGGTGAAAGAAGAAGCTTGCTATCCAAAAAAATGTTCACCTCAAAAAATGAGCCAAATCTGGCTTTTACAATGCATGGGTCGAGCCCAGGAGAGAGAAAACATGTAAAAAACATGGAAGCCATTCCCCATTGAATGAAGATGCATTAAAACAGCATGGGCATCCTTACAGACCCATGCCCTGACATTTTTGGCCATGCTGAAGAAGAATGCGACCCATTTTGCATTAAAACTGGTTGTTGAAACGTCATTTCTGGCCATTACCACGTGCCAGAGGTGTTTCTTGATTTTATCTCTCCAAACTCAACCAAAATGCAAAATTGACCCTAGAATCATGTAGATAATTTCACCATCTTTCCATTGATATAAAGAACATGAAAATCCGAGCTCTGGATCGAAAGATATGGCGATTTGAAAATTTAGGGCAAAAACAGGCCAAAATCGGATCGGCGGGCAAAAGTTTGAATTTTTACCCATTTGGTCTTTGGAAAAATTTTCAAATTTTCCCCACGCTCCACCACTCCAGGTGCCACGTGGCAGCTTCCTATTGGCCATGGGCCTCCTAAGGGAAAATTTCCCACAAAAACTCCATGCGAGCCATAACTTGAAAAATATGAGGAGTTAGGAGGAAAACTTTACCTTTACGGAAAGGCTGAGAGAGCTCTATCCAATGGTGCCATTTTTAGAAAGATTTGAGTGCCTAAAAATAAAAAATGGAGACTGAGGCACAAGAGAGGTAAGAACACAAGGAGTTAGCCACAAAAATGAGCAGGGGCACATTTTGGATAACAATTTTGGCGACTCAGAGGGGTCATCTGCCTGCTAGATGAAGATACCAATTGCTGAAGCAGCCCATTGGGCATGGAGTCATAAAATTTTCTGTTTGGAACCCCAACTGACTTAGAATGTTGCAAGGAGGAAGATGGAATATCACCTGATGGAAGCAAGGACTACAAAACATCTCCGGGGACAATGAGCATGTGCCCAAAGCACTTAGGGAAAGCAAAACAACCTACAACAAAACAATGTGCACAAGCACTTGGAGGAATGAAAACCTAAGCTAATATTTACAAGGTGGAGAATTTCCCTTTAGTAGCAATGCTTTAGATAGATTCCATTGACTGGAATCTACAGTTCTTCACCATCAGTGAAGACAATTGGAAGGCATTGTTGTCCTTACACTTTGTGACCATGTATGGGCCACTCCAAATGGCATCAAATTTTGAATGCCTTCCCGGTTTTTGCTCTATCTGCATCCCATTTTAACACTAGATCTCCAACTTGGAAAGATCTACTCTTGGCCTTCTATCAAAGGTCTTCTTGATCAAAGCTTGATCCTTCTCCATTGCTTGGGATGCCTGATCTCTGATCTCTTGGAGCTCCATCAACTCTGCATATCTCACCTCCATGGGCCCAAACTCTAGCAACTCTAACTGCTTCATGAGTTCCAATGTTGGCAACTCAAGTGACATGGGCAAGATTGCCTCTCTTCCATAAACAAGCCTGAATGGAGAGTTACTGTGGATCTCTTGGGAGTTATCCTATCAGCCCATAAGGCTGATTTCAGTTTGGTATGCCAAGACCTCTGATTCTCATCAAGAGTCCTCCTAATGATCCTCAACAAGTTCTTGTTTGTAGATTCAGCCTGGCCATTACCCTGAGGGTAGTAGTTTGATGAAGTACTTAGGTAGATCCCATTCTTGACAGCCCACTCAGTCACCTTGGATCCATGAATGCTAATGCATTATACGAGATTATTGTAGCGGTATGCCAAATCTGGTTACTATCCCCTCATAGAAGTCTAAGATCTTTAGACTCATTTGCTTCCTTGAGTGCTACTGCTTCAGTCCACTTGGTGAAGTAGTCTGTGGCTGTCAAAATCCACTTATGCCCTTGGCTTGAATTGGGATTAATGACTCCAATGAAGTCCAAACCCCATTGCATGAATGGCTGGTCAACTGAAATTGGATGCAATGGAAGGGCAGCAAGCCTCTCTTTACCTGTGAAGAATGCACAATTCTTGCACCTTTTGATCCATGCAAAGCAATCACTGAAAATCTTGGGCCAATAATAACCAGCCTTCATGATTTTTAGAGCTGTCACTCTTGGTGCAAAATGACCACCAGCTGGTCCACCATGGAACTCTTCCAACACCCTATGAATCTGATTTGTGCTAATGCATCTCAGCAGCACTCCATTCACATCTTTCTTGAACAAAACACCGTCTACTATGGCATATGGGACAGCTTGCAATCTGAAGTGTCTTCTTTGGGTTTTGTTCATCTCTGGAGGGCATAGGCCTGTGCTTAGGAAGTGCATTATACCTTGGGTCCAGCAAGGAGTGGGGACAACATTATCCTCTTCTTGAGTGCTACCTTGCACATGGCTGTCTTGAACTATCAAAACAACCTCTTCTTTATTGCATACTCCTTTTTGCTTGCCCAGAATCAGCTGCTCACACAATCCTTTTCCTCTTACCAGCTTGGTGACCTTGATCTCAATGTCATACTCCATGACACGAGTGATCCAACCTGCCCTTTTCTCATTCAAATCCTTGTTGAGGAGGAAGTCCTTTACTCCCGCATGAGAGACCAACAACTGAACCTTGTTGTTTGAGACTAGATGCTTGAATTTCTTCAAGCTTCTATTTTTTGCAAGTACATGCTTCTCAATAAAAGAATATCTCACCTCATAGTCATCTAGGCTTTGGCTGAAGAAAGCAATTGGCTGCTCATCATTGTCCTTGTTCTGCTGTACCAAAATGGCAGAAATGGTATCATTACCCCCAAATGCATAGAGGATGAAATCCTTGGAGAAGTCCGGGTTGATGAGAGTTGGTGCTTGAGAGATGGCTTCTTTGATTGCTTCAAAACTCTCCTTGCCTTCTGCTGTCCATTTGAAAGCCATGCTTTTCTTCAACATCTTGGTGATAGGTTTGACAAGGGCTGCAAAATCTGGGACAAACCTCCGAACAAAATTTATTCTCCCCAAGAAACTCTGAAGTGCCTTCTTGTGGCTTGGCAATGGTAGTGCTCTTATGGCTTCAACTCTCTCTGGATCAATTGCTAATCCTTCTTTGGAGACAATATGGCCAAGGAGCTTTCCTTCATGTGCTAGGAAGATACACTTCTTAGGATTCAAAGACACTCCAAATCTCCTGCACCTTTGGAAGACTTGTCTCAAATGAGAGAGGTGGTCTGCTGCATTCTTTGAAAAAATAGTGATATCATCAAGATATATCAGCACCATGTTGTTAATCAAACCTTTGAACGCCATGTCCATTGCTCTTTGGAAGGTAGCTCCAGCGTTGGACAGCCCAAATGGCATTTTCCTGTATGCATAAGTTCCCCATTTGGTTGTGAAGGCTGTCTTGAACTGATCTTCTTCCTTCACCATAATCTGATTGTACCCTGAGTAGCCATCAAGCAATGAAAACCTTTCGGAGCCAGCAACAACTTGTAAAATCTGCTCCATAGAAGGAAGTGGGTAATGGTCCTTGAGAGATGCTCTATTCAAATCTCTGAAATCAACACACAATCTGATCTCTCCACTCTTCTTTCTGACTGGAACTAAGTTGGCAACCCAACTAGAATGCTTGATTGGGAATATGATTCTTGACTCAATCAACTTGTTCAATTCCTTCCTCATGAGAGGTTCCATGTGTGGATTGGTGGCCTTTGTTTACTTTGATGGGCTTAGTATTTGGATCCAACTCAATGGTGTGCTGAGCTAACTTGGGATTGAAACCTTTCAAATCTTCGTAGCTCCAAGAAAACACATCAGGGAACTCTTGACACAGTTGTATGAACTCATACCTTTCTTGTTCAATTGTCATCTTTCCAATTTGCAATGGTTTGTTCTCTTCCACCAAGATGGATACTGAATCTTCTCTCTTGACCTGAATGTTTGCTTTCTCTTTCCTAAACTGATCATTGGGATTGAAAATGGACTCCAAAGTGATAAGTCCCTTGGGCAGCTTGTTAGTTCTCAGCTGTACCACTTGGTCACCATCTTGTTGTTCAATTTTCTGATTTTTAGCTGAGAACTCAGCTTCTTCTTGTAAGAAATGGATGATTTGCTGGTCATTCTCAAACACTTGCCAACTTACATTGTTATCCGGCACTGAAGGCCTCACAATCACATGGATGTTTGGTTGTACCTTGTCCTTTTGAATGCTTTCCACAATATCAAAGGCTGCCCCAACTGCTGCAAGCCTGTCAGCAGCTTGGTTTTCTTTTCTAGGAATGGATTTTATGCTAAAGCCCTCAAAATCTTCAATGAGGTCCCACACCCTGTTCTTGTAGCACTTGAGCAGATTATTCTTGACAGCATGCTGCCCCTTAACTTGGTTTACAATCAATTCACTGTCACCAAAGACTTGCAAGTTCTTTATTCCTCTCTTTATTGCCCAATGCATCCCTTGCACCAAGGCTTCATATTCAGCAGTGTTATTGGAGCATGCAAACTGAAATCTAAAAGCTGAATAGTACTTTACTCCTTGAGGTGAAATAAGCATAGCTCCACCTCCTGCACCTTGTCTACTCCTTGATCCATCAAAAAAATAGCTGCCATACCTCATTGTCATCCTTGTGGTTTGGCTTGGTGATGCTAGGAATGGGCTGATCTTCTTGATGTATGCAATAGACCCCTAGCTCAGATTCTTCTACTTCTTGATAAGGATCAAAAGCATGCACCTTGTTTGCCCATTCATCAAGAGTTAGATCCGGGATGCTTCCAACCTTGGTGTCAGCTTCATCAGTGCTTGGGTGATCTTCTTGATCAAATGCCGAACAGTTGGCATTGATCTGACTTGGAGTGTAGGGCTCAATGTGGAAGTTTGCAATAGGTTCAGACTGATTGTAGCTTTGGTTCCATACCTCATTACGAAATAGCATGTGTGACCAATCAGCGAGACAAATATCCTCGATCTTGGTGTGAAATCTCTTGACAAACATAGGGCAAAGAGTGGTGGAAGGTCTATAACTGATACATCTTGTAAAACAACAACATTTGGACATGCATGCAAGGTAAGACTCAAGTTTCTAATCACCCCAACTATTGTTATTGTTGTCCCATCCAACTGCACTACCCCTTTGGATATGGTTTCATATTGAAGTCCTAGCTGATCAGCTATTTGCTTGGGCATCACTGAGCTACTTGCCCCGGAATCAATCATGCAATTGTGCACCAATTGGTTTCCAATGATTAATGAGACATAAAAAGGAGGGGGCTTCAACATTTTACCTTGTTGTCCTCCATGATTCCCTTCAGGCTGGGCAGCATTTGTGAGCACCTTCTCTTGCATTTGGACTTGCTTGATTCGAAGTTGGCCAGTCCTTCATGGCAGCTTGTAGCAAATCTCTCTGGCCCAGGATAGATAGGGATTCCCACATTGATATATTTACATTTGTCTTCTTCATCTGATCAATGATACTAAATGGTGATGAAGGATCTCTTTGTTGTCCCTTGGTTTGCATATTCATCCCTTGCATGTGGGCAGCAACAACTGGTATTTGAGTTGGTCTAGGAGCTGTTCTTGGCTGCCCTTGTGCATTTACAACTGGATTTTGTTTGCCAACCATTTGTGGAGCCATAAAAGGTTGTGGATTGGTTGGAGCTAATGGTTGTTCTTCACCCAAATTCCTTCTTTTTGACCTTGTGTTGGCTGCAACACCTTGAGAGACTATTTGATTTATGCCACAAAAATCCTCTGCCTGCCAGTTCACAAGTGTGGTGTCATTTGGAGCTGATTGCTGCTGGAATGTTTCTTGTTGTTGGTTGTTTCCTTGACTGCCCTCACCCTCCACACCAGTAGTTGTCACCATTAATGCTGATTGAGGCACCACCGTTGAAGCACATAGATTGGTTGTGAGGTTCATTGCATGGAAAACACCAATCATACTCCTGAGCAACGTTGTTTTGTGTTGGCACCAATGCCTTAGAGGCAGATATAGCATTTGGATTATAGGGCTGAAATGGTCTATTGGCAGGAGGCCTTGCTTGATTTAGATTTGCAGCTGGATTGGGTGGTCTATGAGGTTGATATGGCTGCCTGTTAGGCTGAGCTTGAGGCTGGAAGGAAGGTCTAAAACTTTGGGCTTGTTGCCTCTTGAGAGTAACCAGCTCATTACCTAAATTTTGCAATTGCTTCATGACTTCTTGAAGCTCATTTGGGGCACTTGGAGATGAAGTAGAAGCTTCATTTGAACTCTGATTTCTAGGAGTGGGAGAAGGAGCCAAATTAGGTGCTTGATTAGTGTTTGGGCTCTCTAAACTTGGAAACAATGGCATGGGAGGTCTAGGGGCTAGTTTTCCAGCTTGGATCAAACAATTTTCAGCCCTAATGGCAATGCTATAAGCCATAGGGATAGTTATGCCTCCCATGGACTGAATCAACATAGAAATATCAGAATTTAGAGCTTTGAGATAGTAAAGAAAAGCACCTTCTACTGTTGGCTTGATTGCCACTGAATTCTCTCCCAAGTCCTTTGAAATCTGAAATTAAAATCAATCAGTTGCTCATTGGGAGCTCTTTTGATAGTTGTCAGCTGCTCCAAAAGGGACAAGTTGTCTCCCTTTTCCCCAAACTACTCATGGAGGGCTATACATAGCTGATTCCAATTTTGAATAGAACCTGAGGCAAGACTCCTGAACCATTGCAAAGCTTTCCCTTTGAATGAAGATGCCAGTAGTTTGACAGCAACTTGCATCTCATTGATCTCATGGATTGCACAAATGTTAGCAATATCCTTAACATGATCACCAGGTGAGGTCTGATTTTCTCCAGTGAAGTATGGAATGTTCTTGATCTTTACTGTATTGGGATTGGATTTTGTGCATTGAGAGCAAGTGGGCTGCTTTGCCGGTGAAATTGACATAGGGGTTGTTTTGTGCCATTCTAATTGGTCTTAGAACCCTTGTTGACTGAATGAAAGGCCTACCAGGTGGAGGAGTTGAGAGAGTTCTGTTTGGTGGAGATGGAGACCTTTGGATTCTCCTCCCACTTTGCCTTATTCTTGGAGATAACTGCAGATATTCAAACAACACCTCTTCCTCTCCAGCTCTTGACCTTGTGTTGATTCTTCTCATGAGTTTTCAGGTCTGCACTTGCTAAAACCAGCTGATTCTTCCCCTTGGAGTCGCCAGATGTGTAATTTATAGCTCTTTTAAGCAAGAAAATTGCAGCAGATGCACATCAACTTTGCTGCAATGAAAATGAGACCTCTAAGGTCCCACCGGGTGTGCCAAAACTGTTGTTGCAAATCAGCAGCACCCCTGGATGCAAATCAGGTTTCTAAGTTGATGTTTCAGGCATCCAGTGTGATTGCACAACATTGAAACCTCTCTCCAAGTGTGGGACTTGTAAAATGAGAGAGGAATCTCTAGATTAGAGGTTGGTTCCTCAAACTCCTCTGATCAGATCTATTATTTGCACAATTGCAAAGGTTTGAATCCTAATCCTACTCTAAATTCCAAGGAGACAGAGATAGAAAGTGCAAAAATTGAAACTAAACTAATAGGTGATACACCAAAGGAGTGGTGAACACTTCTTGTTCATGAAAATTGACACAATTTCATAAAATGCAACATGAAACATCATACAGAGGCTGATAAGATGTAATTAGAGTGCGAAATGAAGCAAGACAATACAATACAAACAAAGGGTGAAAATTGATCACGAGTGCACTGCTTTGTCATTTTCACTTTGTCAAAATCCTTGCATTTGCAACATCAAAGAGGTAAAACCTATTACAATCATGAAGAAGGTCGATACTTGCAAAAATCACTTGTTGAAGGTGAAAGAAGAAGCTTGCTATCTAAAAAAAAATGTTCAACCCTCAAAAAATGAGCCAAATCGGCTTTTACATGCATGGGTCGAGCCGGGAGAGAAAAACATGTAAAAAATGTGGAAGCCATTCCCCATTGAATGAAGATGCATTAAAACAGCATGGGCATCCTTACAGACCCATGCCCTGACATTTTTGGCCATGCTGAAGAAGAATGCGACCCATTTTGCATTAAAACTGGTTGTTGAAAGCGTCATTTACGCCCATTACCACGTGCGAGAGGTTTCTTGATTTTCTCTCTCAAACTCAACCAAAATGCAAAATTGACCTAGAATCATGTAGATAATTTCACCAGACTTTCCATTGATATAAAGAACATGAAAATCTGAGCTCTGGATCGAAAGATATGGCGATTTGAAAATTTAGGGCAAAAACAGGCCAAAATCGGATCGGCGGGCAAAAGTTTGAATTTTTACCCGTTTGGTCTTTGGAAAAAATTTTCAAATTTTCCCCACGCTCCACCACTCCAGGTGCCACGTGGCAGCTTGGTTACGGGCCTCCTAAGGGGAAAATTTCCCACAAAAACTCCGAATAACTTGATCCTATTGGTCATGGGCCTCTAAGGAGAAAATTTCCCACAAAAAAACTCCATTTTGAGCCATAACTTGAAAAATATGAGGAGTTAGGAGGAAAACTTTACCTTTACGGAAAGGAGAGAGAGAGCTCTATCAATGGTGCCATTTTAGAAATATTTGAGTGATGAAGCACCAAATAAAACACTTGAAGATAAAGATAACTTAGGTATTTTTTTATCTCACAACTGATTGTGATACCATATTCAACTCCATGCACATCAAAATCCCTCTCAAACACATCTTCTTCTTCTTTGCTCAAATCTACAACTTTTTCAAGCTGATTTCACCTTTTCCCTAGCTCAACATTACTTTATCTCTCTCCATAAAATCATTATGCATTAATTTCCTTCTTAAAAATGTCACAAGGACCTTCATCACATTCCATAATAAGCCTCATAAGTCATAGTTTTTATCCTCATCCAAAACTAGCACAATTGAACCTTCTAATTTACTTTTATACATGCTTCTTTTCCCCAAATCACATTGTGAGAAAACATAGTGTAAAAATAATTTCCACATCATAGGATAATCATAAAAAATATAACACTAAGGTATATGTATGTTTCCACAAACACCTAGAGCCTCTGAAACCACCATTAGGACTCAACCAACGTTGAAACCACAAAACAAACATATCATCAAAAATAAAATATTATAGAGAAAAAAACTTCATAAAATAATGAAACACACTTAGAAATGTTTTCTAAGCACTAATAAACCTCCAAAAAACATGAAACAACTCATAATAGTAAACAAGCCTCATGAATTCACTCAATAAAATGAACGACCAAGAACCCTCGAAATTGATCTTCAAAGAATAGGTCATTTATTTCTCATACCTAAAAAAATACTCAAGTGAGATATATCATTGGAAATATATTGGAGTCAAGATCACGAAAAAATTCAAACCAAGTACAAAATCCACATGTAGCACCTCCAAAATTGCTCTATTCCTAGACCGCTAAAAAATTCCCCAAAACTGCCTAAAAACTATTATCCAATTTTGCCCTTTAGAAAAATTGGATAATGGGGGTATATCTTGGACCCTAGGATAGGAAAATTTATCCATGAAGCATTCTGGGGTTTATAGATAAAATTTTGTGTTTAGGAAGCATTTACATTGTTCTGGGAGGGGTTCATGGTTTGCTTGGAACAAGAAAATTGGCCCTGATAGGGCCCACCTTCAGTCAAAATGAATGAAAAATGGCCAATACATAAATTTTTTATCTTATGTACTCTATGATCCCTTTTAGTTCTAAAATCTCAAGAAAAATATGAGAAAATCCAAAATTTTAGGAAAAAATTGAGGGAAATGGCTAAATGGGCCATTGAGCAAAATAGTTCAAGCGAGCAACTTGGTGAGCTAGTAGGAAGGCATTGGCAAGCCATGAGATTAGGTGAATATGGCAAGGCCACTACAACTCGGTCAAGTTGGTTAGTATGGATCAATTCGATTACTTGGACGCAAGGAACAATGAGGAGTTTGAATCATACCTCGTTGAGGCAATATAGTTTGAGCTCAATGTCAAGCCAAGTAGGTGTGACTTAGTAGTGAGCTCAAGATCGAGTGATGGGTATCATAGTGGAAGTTTGAAGCTCGGCATAGGCTCATAGCTTTGTCGATTAATATGTGAAATAGGAAAAAAATGTTGGATTTCAAAGGGGCAAGTTGATGTTGAGGAGGATGCATAACACGCAGTGAAGGATCTAGACCGGAGATACGGGAGGGAGCTCATAGGTTGGCTTTGTGAAGGTGAGAACAAGATCTTAAAGCTCAAATGTGTATGAAATATTAACTTGGAGCTACGGATGAGTCCCATGAGTCTATGAGTTGTAACAGTAAAGCTAAGGTGAGCCAAGTTAAAATTGGTATGAAAAGGGTATCTAGTCATACTCGAGCTCGATGTCTAACATGAGAAGCTTGTCAGTTGATGGAACAAGGTGTTATTCTCGGGTGAAAGTGTAAGGGTTGAGATGCTTGACACAACTTGGAGGTGAGCTCGGGAAGAACTCAATGGCGAGCTAACATGAAAATAGGTGGAAGTGGGCTATATCAGTTTGAGACATTGAATTGGGCATAGACTTAGTAGTGAGTGTTGGAAAAGGGCTCGAATAATCCTAGTATAGCGAGAGAATGAGCCAAGGTTCATAGAAATAGAGAAACACATGTAAAGCCAACTCGGGCTAGAATATATAATGGTGAGTTTGCCGGATGAATGCACATTTGAATCGGTGCATGGGGTGAATTGTGACGTGGCTTGACTCGAGATCTAGCTTGTAATATAGCGTAGCCCAAGTTATGAGTAAGGTGTATCACACGAGCCCAAATCAGAGAATAAATCAAGGTCTGATTGAATTCGACATGAAATGACAAGTGGATCGGTCATGACAGAGAAAGATGAAAAGTGAACTCGAGGTGACTCGGTGAGTGTCATGTAGGCCAAGCTTCATGGAGCTATGAGATGAGGCAAAAACACATGAATGAAAGGGACAAATGGGAAAATTTAAGTGTGAGTCAAGATCACTTGATGAGTAGGGTTAGAGTCATAGCCTAGAAAAATTCATAGGTGACATTGGCTAGATAGTTGTCAAGGAAATAGCAGTGACAGGAAAAATAGAGAATGAATCGGGCTCGACAAGCCAAGCCGAAAAACTTCACTAAGAGGCCTTGATACATAAATGTATACAAAAAGTTATCGGCTCATTTTAGGAGGTCAATAGTCCATTAGTGGTCAACTTTGGAGTTTGATGTTAATTTGGGTTTTGGAGCTAACATGTTTTGGGCTTTTGAAGGGTGAGTTGGTAAGAAACGAGGTGAGAGTTCGATCTCCAAACTCCAAAATTTAGAGTTTGGAGCAAGTGTTATTTGGAGTTCGGGATTAGAAATTTTAGGATTGTTGAGTTGACTCACAAATAAATTGGACTCGAAGTCCGAAAGGGAGCCATTCAATGTGGGTTGGGGAAGTCGTTGAGCGGAGTTAATGTGAACCGCGTGGCAAGGTGGTTGTTCATCGAGTTATGTATCAAGACGCAGGTATTTGGTGGCATCAATGCTTTGATGAGCTCAACATATATGTATTAATGTGCCAGTCAAAATGTATGTGTCATTGTAAAAGCCAAAGGCTCCCGATGGCTAAATAAGGGATTGACAGATGTGGGTATTTTAAGCAAAGAGCCCACCAAGTTAGTCTCAAAGTTGACATGTGTAAGAAATGAGGTGGCGAGTTTTCCCAAGTTATGATGTAAACATAACAAAGAGCCATTAAAGTAGGTGGTTGAAAAAAAAAAGAATAGGGGCGGCTAGGCAATGAAAGGCACGTGCAAAGTTACAAAGGAACCCACCATACGGTTCAAATTGAAGAGCTTGCCAACCACTCGCCAATTTGGTGATGAGCCCAGTTGGTGAGTTTTTCAACTTAATAACATTAAAATATCATCAAAACGTAAATATAACCACCGTGTGGGACCCCGAAGCATATTAAAGGACCTTCAAATAATATAGTAAAATATTATTTTGTAATCGAGGTTTTTTAAATTTTTTTGGAGAAAATTCAAAATTTTGAATTTATGAGGGCTAATGGAGGATATTTTTCTTCGGGTACAATTGATGAGGCCACAAAGCATGGATTGCTCCCGGTCAAGCATGGTCTTCATTTTTGCTACAATTTTGCCTAGATTTTAGGAAATTTCCTTCTTTCTCTCACATGCTCAAGCAATGTTATAAAATGTAAAGGGAATGCATTATTTCGAGTTAGACATTTTCCAAGTTTCCCCTCTCTTCACAAGCTAAGCTATTATGATTTTGGAGGCTTACAATCCTTCCTTCCTAAAATTGTAATGGAAAATTTTACCTCATCCTCCTGTAATGATGCACTTTGTGCAAGTGCTTGAAGTAATGAAATATGTTTTGTGACTAATTTTTATCCTTGCATCAATTTTTCTACTCTCTCTTACCTCTTTCATGTCTACAGGTACATTGTGCAACCCATGCTTACTTTTCGGTTCTTTGGGATTTGTTGTTCTTAACTAGAAATGAAGTATCATATACAGTTGGGTTTGTAATGCATGTCCATTCTTCCCATGTTCATCTTTCTTCATTGGCAAGCCAATTATTTTTCTAGAAAACCCCTTTGTTGGTGCATCACCATTTTTGGTTTGGATTTTATTTATTGCAAATATCTCTCCCTAATCCCATGTAAATGGTAGTATAGGTCTAGTTAAATATTTTTATTGCATTAGGAGTAGTGTAGTGCTTAGTTTAGGAAGAGGAAGCTGACCTTCTCTGGAGTTTCACCTCAAGCCAGCAAGTCCCACAGGTTTGAGAGGTAATCCCATGTGACCCAATCAAATCGAATGTCTCATTCACATTCAAGCTATTTGGGGGTGAAGTGATTTGGTGATAAGATTTTTTTGCACATTGGGTGGGACCACAAGAGTTAGATCTTTCACAGGTGTGTGTATTTGTGTTCACTTTACTTCATTAAGTTGTTGTGCTCTTAGTGAAATTCCAGCTTTAAGAGGTATACCCAAGCACAACTGGAAACTCCATTGCTCTTAGTAACACACTCTCTAATTTTTAGACTTTATTTTTTCACCCATTTCCATATATTTTTCTCTTGCATCTTTCCATTTTCATTCAGTCCATGAATTTGTGCAATCATGAATTCTTTCCCATAGTGGAATTCCCACTTATAGCAGAAGCAATACCAGTTCAAAATTCCTCCAAGCTTACAAAATCCATCTTCAAATTACTACAATCCACCTCCAATTCAATATTATGATGAAAATCAGTTGCATCATGCATATTCCTATGAGCAGAGTCATGGCCAGTTTGGTTATTCACCTAACTATGCATCTTTTCAAGAGCAGAATATGTAGATGATGGAGGCTTTTCCACATATGAAGATGTTGAGTTGTAGCTTAAAATGCAAAAATTGGAGGTAGGTATGGTGCAGTCTAGAGCCACAACTCAAATGAAGGCATTCAAAATTAGCTTCGTGGTACCTTATATCGTGTGTTGGCCCTATGTAATTTTTTTACAACTTTGTAGGAAAAGATTTCTTTTATGGCTTAAAGTTTACATCAAATTTAAGGATTGGTTGAAGAGATAGAGGCCTATGAGTTTGATACAAGGCAACCTTATCAATGGGTAAGTCCCATGCACCACCTCAAAGTCCTCTTTCCATTTCCCAACCAATGTCATTTCAGTCTAAACCTCAAATCCCAAGCTTTTCACCTTACCCATGTTGAGAATCCCATTTCTTCATCTCCTATCTTCCCATCCCACCATGAATTTTCTACCCCTCTTTCTTCTAAAATTGCTTCTTTTTACAAAGTCCACCAATAGAAGAAGCCAAACCTCTTCCACCACCTCAAAAAATGGAGGAAACAGTTTAGATCCATCCCACCTCTCCTTTTACATCCTTGAATCTATTTTGGGAAGACCACGAATATGATTATAGTGAAGAAGAATAAGAGGAGAATGTTAAGGAACTTAGCAAGGATGAGCTTGTAAATAATCTAAAGGAGTGGGCTACAAGACTAAATATTAAGCAAGTTCCCCTCTGATTAAGCCTCCAGCTAAGGTTGAAGTTCAAAAGTAGATGATGAAGACTGAATGTACACAAGAACAAGCATAAGAATGTGATGACCATCGGTTTACGTGTTTAGAATGCAACATCCATATTAGTTCCATATACTCGAGAGGAGGCTGAATCATCACAAGTAGATAAACCAGGTTGTAAAGAGAAAGTGTTTGCTTCAAATCCACAAGAGGAGAGGCATGTGCAAGTAAATGAAGAAAATATCTCCAAAGTGTAAGGTATTTCAGCTGAATGTAGTGATCCTAGTTTCTTTGCATGTCAAGAACTTGCAACATTCCTAGAAGGTTGCACTAACTCGCCAATAGCCTCATCAAATGCTGCAATTGGTCATAAGGAGATTATTTCCATGGAGAAAATCAAGGTGGACTCAGAGGTTTCAAGTGCAAAAAAAGGCAATGTAGGAAATTTCAAATCCTTCTTTTTCTTCATATTTTCAAATTTCTGATTTTGAAGATGAATTTGAGCTCTCTAATTTCATGTTTGAAGATGAATAAGGTCATGATGAATAAATTTTCAATCTAGAGCACACGGGAGAGACTAAGTTAGATTCGAAGTTTTGAATAGAAATGATATCATTGAGATTTTCTTGCTCTCAATTGTGGAACTTGACTTGGTTGATGAGCGTGTAATGGTGGAAGAAAACCAAGAAGGTATTGCTGCCCCTAATAGTTTTCAAAAGTAACAGATGGATGAGTTTTACCTTGCAAGTTCCACATTGGATGAGGAGCTTGGCCAATCAAAAGAAAATAAAATCCTGAGTGAGAAATATAATTCAAGCACTTGCAGGTGATTTAATAATGACTCCATTGGAGGGTGCAAGTGGTCCAAAGGAGATGCATTCCATGAAAGAAATTCTTGTTGTCAAAGGAGGGAAAGGGAATGAAGAAGACATCATTTTCATACCATTCATCCAAAAAGAAGGGTCAATTATTTGTAAATGGACAATAAGAGGGAAATCATATAATGGACAACCATCTTTTTAAGGATGTCTTTAGGTAGAATTTTTTGTTAAAGTTAAAGCTTGGAGTAACGAGCATATTTAAAGGATTAAACCTTGTCCCATAATGTAATTGGCTTCATTAGAGCTAAAATAGAAGCCAACAACAATTACATTCACTTCAGAATGTGAGGATGAGTTTCAAATCCCCAAGGATTAGTTGTAATGCCTCTACAAAACAAATGCAGAGCAACTAAAAGAGGCATACATTCTCTTTCCAGTTGATGCCTTGGTGAACCAAGTGGAGAATTGGGCTTGTTTCAATTTTTCACTCTCAGTCTCAACCATGTCCATTGTCAAATCATCTACATGGATGCCCATTGTGAGGAAGGGAAGCTATTTTCACAACTAGTTGTAGGGTTCGTTTAGCTCGTCTCTTTCTCTGGTTAGCGTAAAGTAGGAATTGATCTTATTGTCGGTAGAATAAGTGCCTGACACACTCTGCATGTTTTATTTGAAGCATGTATGGTTTTCAATTGTTGTGTGTTGTGTTTTTTTTTTTCTTGCATGGTGTGTTGGAAGTGAAGTGTTAGAAGAAGGAAAGATTCAAGTTTTAATAGAGTTCCATGATGTTCCAATTCAATGAACGTTTCATTCAAAACTCTGCAATGTGCTTTGTGCATAACAAACAATCACAAGTTCCAACGTGCTTCATACTTGACAATATCAAATTCTCGACAATGCCAAGGGGTCTACTTTGAGTTTAAAATTAGTTTTGGAATTAATCGTGAATCCATGCCCAATGGATTTCCTAAGGCTACTAGACTAATTCTTAACATGAAAGAAACCCCGTGAGTCGCCAAAAATGTTATCCAATTTTTCCCTTCGAAAAAAATTGGACAACGGGGGTATAATGGACCCTAGGACTAGAAAATTTCTCCATGATGCATTTTGAGGTTTACACACAAAATTTTGTTTTTAGAAATCACTTACGGTGTTCTAGGAGGGGTTCATGGTTTGCTCTGAACAAGAAAATTGGCCTGGTAGGGCCCACCTTTAGTCAAAATGAATGAAAATGGCCAATACAATTTTTACTCTTTTGTACTCTATGATCCTTTTATTTCTAAAATGTCAAGAAAAATCAAAGAAAATCCAAAATTTTAGGGAAAATTGAGGAAATGCCTAAATGGGCCATTGAGAAAAATAGTTCACCGAGCTAGTAAGAAGGCATTGGCAAGCAATGGCATTGGGTGAATATGACAAGGCCACCTGCAACTCGGTAAATTTGGTTGGTAGGGATCAAATTGGTTACTCGGGCATAAATAAAAATGAGGAGTTTGAATCATAGCTCACCAGGGGTAATATAATTTGAGCTCAATGACGAGCCAAATGGGTGCGACTCGAAGTGAGCTTGAGATCAAGCAATGAGTGACATAGTGGAAGTTTGAAGCTCGATATAGGCTCAAAGATTTGTCAATTAATGCGTGAAGGAGGAAAAAATGTTGTCTTTCGAATGGGTAAGTTGATATTGAGGAGGATGCGTAACACGTAGGTGCTTTGAGTCCGGACCGGAGTATAGGAGGAGATCACGGTCGATTGTAAAGGTGAGAACAGCTCCTCAATCTCAAATGTGCAGGAAAGATTAAACTAGAGCTAGGGATGAGTCCCATGAGCCCACGAGTCGTAACATGTAAAGCTTAGGTGAGCCAAGTTAAATTTGGTAGGAAAAGGGTAATAAGTCATACTCAAGCTTGATGTATAATGTGAGAAGATTGGTAATTGAACTCTGTGGAACAAGGTGTTATGCTTAGGTGCAGTGTAAGGGTTGAGGTTCTTGACATGACTCATAGGTGAGCTCGTGGAAGAACTCAAAGGTGGTAGGCTACCATGAAAACAAGTGGAAGTGGGCCATGTCAGCTCATGACATTGACTCGAGGATCAAATTAATAGTGAGTGTTGGCAAAGGTCTCAAATGATCCCGGTATAGTGAGAGAAAAATATAAGGTTCACATAACTCGGGAAGTGCACGTAAAGCCAACTTAGGCCAACGAGATAGAATGATGGGCTCATCGGATGAATGCACATTTGACTTGATACATGAGGTGAATTGCAAAGTGGCTTGACTCGGGATTGAGCTTGAAACATAGCATAGCCATAGTTATGAGTAAGGTGTATCACATGAGCCTAGTTAGAGAAGAAACCAAGGTCGGGTTGACTTCGACATGAAATCATGAGTGGATCAAACTTGGAAAAGTAAGATGAAAAGTGAACTTGAGGTGACTTAATGAGTATCATGCAGACCGGGATTCATGGAGATGTGAGATGAAACCAAACCAAATGAATTAAAGGGATGAATTGGAAAAGGTAAGCGCAAGTCAAGCTCATCGATGAGCTAGGTTAGAGTCACGACTCGAAAAAATTCACAGGTGATGTCGGCTTGATTGTTGTCCAAGAAATATCCATCCGGTCGGTGGGAAAAATAGAGAATGACTCGGGCTCGGCAAGCCAAACTAAACAAAAATCAAGGGGAGGCCTCGATACTAGAATGTAGACATGAAGTTAGTGGCTTAGTTTAGGAGGTCAATGATACATTAGCGGTCAAATTTGGAGTTTGATGGTTGGAGTCCCAACTCAGAAATCTGATTTAGATTTCGGAGCTAATGCGTTTGGGATTTTGAAGGGTGAGTTGGTAAGAAACGAGGTGAGAGTTCCGATATCTCGAAATCCAAAAGTTAGAGTTTGGAGTTGGTGTTCTTCAGATTTTGGGATGGGAAATTTTAGGATCATTGAGTCGAGTCACACGTAAATTGGACTCAAAGTCTGAAAGGGATACGTTCAATACGGGTCGAGGAAGTCGTTGAGCGAAGTTAATAAAAACCGCTTGACAAGTTTGGTTGTTTTCCGAGTTGTGGGTCAAGATGCATGTAGTTGGTTGAATAAATGTCAAGGAACTTGGCATCAATGTAGTAATGTTCCCATTCAAAATGTATGTGTCATCAGTAAAATCCAAAGGCTCTTTGTCGTTAAATCAAGGATTGTGAGATGTGGGTGTTTTAAGCAAAGATCCCACCGAGTTAGTCTCGGAGTTGTGTGTGTAAGAAATAAGGTAGTGAGTATTTCTTGAGTTGCGATGAAAATATAACATAGAGCCTCTCGAAGTAGGTGGGTAACTGAAAAAAATGAGGGCATTTAGTTAATGAAAGGCACATGCAAAGTTACAAAGGAACCCACTATACAATGCAAAGTGAAGATCTCGCCAACTAGCTCACCGAGCTGGTGACGAGTTGATTGAGTGAGGTTACCAACTTAACAACGTTAAAATATCATCCAAAGGAAAATTTAACCCTAATGCCCCCTAAAGCATATTAAAGGAAATTCAAAAAGTATATTAAAATATTATTTTGTACTCAGGGGAATTTTTTTTTAAATTTTTAGAGAAAATGTAAAATTTTGAATTTATGAGGGCATATTGGAGGAGATTTTTCTTTGGGTACAATTGATGAGCCCACCAAGCATGGATTTCTCCTGGTCAAGCATGATCTTCATTGTCTACTAAATTTTTTCCTATATTTTAGGGAATTTTCCGTATTTCTCTCACATGCTCAAGCAATGTTATAAAATGTAAAGGGAATGCATTATTTCAGAGTTAGACATTTTCCAAGTTTCCCCTCCCTTCAGAAGCTGAGCTGTTGTGAATTTGGAATCTTACAAGCCATCCTTACAAAATTTTCAATGGAAACTTATGCCTCATCCTACTGTAATGATGCAATGTGCAAGTGCGTGGAGTAATGAAATATGTTTTGTTACTAATTTTTGTCCTTGCATCGATTTTCCTTCTCTCTCTTGCCTCTTTCATGTTTGCAGGTAGATTGTGTAACCCATGTTTCCGTTGTAGGTTCTTTGGGAGTTATTGTGCTTATCTAGAAATGAAGTATTATATGTGGTTGGGTTTGTAATGCATGTCCATTCTTCCCATGTTCATCTTTCTTCATTGGCAAGCTGAAATTTTGTCTAGAAACCCCTTTCTTGGTGCATCACCATTCCTAGTGTAGGTTTTATTTCTTGCAAATATCTCTCCCTAATCCCCTAGAAATATTATTATAGGTCCAATTAACTATTTTTATTACATTAAGAGTAGTGCAGTGCTTAGTTTAGGAAGAGGAATCCGACCTTCTCTAGAGGTTCACCTCAAGCCCGTAATTCCCACAGCTTGAGAGGTGATCCCATGTTACCCAATCACATCGAATGTCCCATTCACATTCAGGCCATTCACGAGGTGCAGTGATAACAAAAACCAGTCCTCATAAATAGGGAAAAATTTACATTCTAAAATCACAACAATAAATGGTAAATTTGTCAATAGGTTTAATGAGACAATTTTGCAAAAATGAACTTTTCGAAACTTACCTTTTTGGGTGGGGCCCACATACTATCAAAATCTTTAAACAACACAGAGAGATATGGATGAGTTCTCTAAAACATAAAATCATCGATTTTTATCAATAAATCAACTTTAGGTCACTATACTCAATATCTCTCAAGTCACTTGAAAGTTAGGGTTTATGCGAGTTAAAAAGTGGTTTATCTTCTTAACAATTGTTCATAAAACTCTAATGATCAAACAACTTTTTATACTTATAAAATATTCATAACTAACCTAATTAACTATTCCAAAGATATCAGGTCCCCATGTAAATCATACAGTCCACAACGAGCATCAGAAAGTCAACTTTTGCCTCAAATTCTCACCTTTGGAAACCCAATTTTGGTAAAAGTGCAATATCTTAAAAATATTCATCACCTAGACCTTAAAATTGACCCACAACATCATAAAAACCTCCTCTAACTTTTGAGAGTCTCATTCATGCTTAAATGCATCTGTAACTTTCTCACCACCGAGACTTACATATGTCTACATGCCTTGTTCTCAAGAAAATTACTTCAATGGACCTCTAAACATTGTCAAACCTCTCGAATAATGATCTAAGATTCCTTCCAAACTTCATATGTAGTGCCAAAATACACCTATTATTATCATTCTAATATTATCTACTCCATACTTCATATTTCCATGCCATACACCACACATTAGGACTAGGAATAGGCCTCAAATAACGTACTTCACCATACGACTCATCAAGATTGACCTTGTACTCAATGTACGAGACTCATTAGAACCTTTAAATCAAAAGAATAAACATGATATATAGTATGGAGACCTTTATAACTCATACCATGTGTTGTCACCTCCTCAAGAGTTATAAATTTTCCTCTCTATTCTTGAATTTTTTTGTTTTAGTATCTGCTAAATGCCCTTGTAGAGGTCTCCCAAGAAAAAGCTAGTTCTAAATAGTTAGTATTTTTCAAAATTTTGAGTTTGGAAGATTTTTTAGTGTTTTGTGGGTATTTCAGCTTTTTCTGTCCCTCATGTCCTAAGTTCCTCCCGATATCTTCCCTGATTTTCCACTTTTGCTTTGATTGGTCTTACTTTTCCTTTGTATCGATCTTTTCAGCTTTGCACATCCCGAGATGTTTCATTTCCCAAGTGTAGATGTGTCAAATATTTCTGACTTGTTCAATTTCAATGTGTTGTGGGTGTTTTAGATTTTTGCGTCCCATGTGTCCCGAGTGCCGCCTATCTCGCCTTTTCCCCGCAAGCCTACCTTTTTCGATTTTCATTCATTGCGGATATTTCAGTTCCGCACATCCCAACTATCTCGATGTCCCTTGGGACAATTGTGCAAGAGGTTTTTGATTTTTCTGCAAATCAGATTTTTGGCTTTACATGTCCCAAATGTCCCCACGTCCCTTGGGGACAGTTGTGCTCTTTTTATCCACCTTACCTAATTTTCATTATTTCAAGGTCGACATAAAGTATTAATTGCCTTATTAATTTCACCTCGCCAACCAAATTGAGTTTACATGTGTATAAATAATTGGCTAGTTGATAATTTTCACTATCTCATTTTCTTTCTCTATTGACCATTCGAGTTCTATCTCCTCCGCCATTTCTAGTTGTGGTCTAGTACTCCTCCATTGTTTTCAAATCTGCAGGTACAGAGAGAAGTTGTGAATCTTCAAGGTATTGATCAAGGAACCAAGGAAATTACTCTCACGGTGATCTTCTAATCCTGTCATAAAATAAAGATTAATTTCAAAGGACACGAGCATCTCCCTACCTTAGAGAAAGTTATACCAAACATCAGTGATAACAAAACTCAGCATCTAGACTTGGACAATTTTTGGCTATGGCTTAACTGTCACAACCCTACTCCCATTACCAAATTAATAAAGGATAGTGGAACCTGCTGAAGTGGGGGATTATCCCATTTCGGTCTAGTGTCTTGATACAATTCTTGCGTGTAGTTATTTTTTTGATTATGATACAAGATAAATTTTTGACCCTCAAGATCGGGATCTGGTATGACTAGATGAGGATTGTATCCACACTGCTTTCAAAATCCCTGTAGTTGAAGGCTCAAATATTCTTACCAGGGATCAGGATCAAACTCTTTTTGATAATGACAACGAGCGTTACAAAATTAGTGTTTCCAAGTCTTGGTTCAAGAACCCTAAGAAAGGAGCCTCAAGGCTACCTAAGACAATGTTCAAAGTTGATTTTCATGAAGAATTGTCAAATTTCATAACTCTCCTGGCCAGAATTATGGGAATTCCCTCCACCAATGAGTTTCACTATTGGATGTGCCCCTACATCAATATTATATGTGAGGGTAAGAAAAATTTAAATTGGGCATGAATTATTTGTGATAGCCTGACTGAGTAATTGGAAAATGTTCAGAGAACTCAAACTTTCTATATGACCTCCTATCTGATCTACTCCATTGTAGCCTATATAGAGTGGTTGGGTTTCTCTTCACAAGAAAGATGGCCCTATTTACATGTATCACCCATAGTTAACCTTGTAGGTTAGTAATCATCATTTCAGGAGAGTGAATGATGCATTCACTATGTACATTGTCAGGTTACTTGAAGGAGATACTGCTAGGAGATTCTCAGAGGAAGCAAAGAAACTAATCACCATCTATGGAAGCTTTTTCACTCAGTTTAGGAAATTTTCATATATATGTTTGGATGGATTTGAAGGACAACCCTTGAAAATTCTGATGTACTGTAGTGATAAAATGGATTTGGTATAAATATGTAGACAATTGATAAATTACATAGAACATGCAAGGATAAGAAGATTGCAGGCATTCAGTTCCCAATCACATTGGGAAACTACACTTGTAAGACTATCTTGGATGCTCAAAACATTGATAGGACCATTTCTCCTCTTACCCTTCACTATTATAAGCCCAAAAATTATTTTGACATTAAGGAGTTCATTTCCACCAACTTCAGAATGGGTTATTACCACCTTGTTGATATCAAAGATTACTGGGAAGATTGTTCTGATGATTATGAATCCAAGAGAAGGTACTATGGGAGATTGTCTCTACAACAGATCATTGATTTCAATATATTTTATGTCCCTGAAGGATTTGAGGATGATGATGAGGATCTACAGTCTCTTGAATATGAAATATCCATCAAGCACACTCTGATTGAAACTATTGATTGGTTTTTCAAAGAGAGAGATGACTTGAAGGAGCTTAACCATCTTGTCCTAGTGAGAACTAGACTTTGGTTTGACAGGAAAATGAAAATGTTCAGGAAAGGAAATCCAAGTCCACTTCCCAAGATACTCCTACTCCACGAAAAGAAATACTTGTGTTAGCTCCTGAGTTACTTGAACAATATGTCTCTTCTCCTCCTGAATCATCAACTCTAGTATACACCAAAAAAGGGAAAGCCAAAAAGGATGATAACACAATTGATGTAATTCAAGAAAGTGATCCCTCCTCTAAGAAAACTAAAGTAAATGAGACAATTGTGGACTTGGATGATGATGACATTCAAGAAAAAGAAAAAGAAAATCCCAAAGAGAATACACCTGAAGCTAGCAAGTATGATGGAAGATCACCACAAGAAAGGGTTTCGAAATCTATAGAAATATCTAGCAAGGAAGGAAGCTATAGAAATAAAATTGATACTCTATGTTGGAAGTGGCTATTGCACAAACCCTAAGTTGCATGAGTGCATCTGCACTTGGACCTATTTCTCCTCCTCCTTCTAGTTCCTCATTTACCTAGGTACAACCATTCTGGAAAGTAAGAAAAGAAAGGCTACTTCAGGTGTTGTTGTTCCTAAGTTTGATGCAGTGGTAGATCTTCTAGGAACTACTCCTCCCCCTCTAGCTAAGAAGGAAAAATTCACCTCAAGATTAGTCTTAGATTCCCAAGGCCAACAATTCATGGAAATTGCAAAACCCAAGTTTGATAAAGATGAAAAGGACCTATCAATGGGTGATCTAGAGCTGACAATAATTCCTCTTGGAGAATAAAACCTAGAAAGTGAAGTGCATAATATGAGGGAGACTGTATCTAAGGTAATTAAAAGGGTTGAAAAAGGTAAGAAAACACAAGAGCAATTAGAAGAGTATAACCAAATTTTATCTAGTTTCATCAAATATTTATTGACAAAGGATAAGGTATTTGATCGTACTCCCCTAGCTTCCATCCCACCTCCTGCTATCTTGTCCAATGATGATTATAGTAAGGCAATGGAAGCTATGGTTGATGATTTAATAATCACATGACTAAATTTTATTGAAGAGGCATTCAAGGCATATGAGAAAATTTCCAAGATTCAACTGAAGTTCTCTACAACACTCAGTGGGTTGGATAGAGAGTTGAAACTGTGGAGTGAGTGCATACAAGATCTTAGGTTAATGAGTGAAACAGATGTACATGTCCTTTTGGCTAAAAAGTTTTTGATGATGCAAAATTGAACCTGTCCAAGTAGTGGGTCTTCAACATTGATTGGAAAATAAAGGTTCTTGAGGAAGCCATTGGAGAGCTCCGAAATGTATTACAAAAAGGAGAAGCTTTTAAATCTTGTGTCACTTCTACCTTCATGGATATTCACTGTCAAATCTTCAAAGAAAATTCAAATGAAAAATTCACTATTCAAGAGATCAAGTCTCAATTCAAGACATTTGTCAAGGAGAATTTGTTCAAACAAGACACTATATCAAAGGAAAAGGTGAAGGAGATTTGCACACTACAGATGCTATCACATATGCCAATAAGGAGTTCTTGGAGAATGCAGAGTTTAGGAAGGAGATGGAGAAGTGTTTGGGTAGTTGGACTCATGCCACTACTAATACAACGATTCCCAAGGGAATGGACATAGCCGAAGCCTTGAAGTGATTCAGAAATCAAGTATTAAAGACAAAGGGGACTACAAGTGCTTCTACTAGCATCTCAACTTCCTAGTTTATATTCTTCTTTCTTATTGTAAAATATCTAATTAAGGTGGATTTATCCCTTTAAGTCATGTGTTATGAAAGAAAGGGATAAGTTAATGATGTAATATTTAATTAGATATTAGCTTTTGAGATTAAAAGAAAGGAAACTAAAAATAATTTTTGTAACCGTCTCTCAGGGTTATTTAAAGAACTTTTCTTATCATTGTAAGGGATTGAGATTTTTGGTATTTGGATGTAAAGAGAACATTAAAATACTCAATTCATAAATTTTTATCTCTCATGCTTTTCCTCTTTCTACTCTTTGTCTGATTGATATAAGGCTATGTGCATTTGAAGTAAGAACTTTTGTGTCTTTCAATTGATAAATGTATTTGGAACTTTGTGTCTAATACATGCATGTCCTATGTTTTATATGCATAGTCTAAATCTTGTTATTTTATCAGAGCATTAGTAGGTTATCATTCTGCAATCTATATATATATATATATATATATATATATATATATATATATATATATATATATATATATATATGAAGTGCTCCTCTATCCTCAGTTTCTGAATATCAGTCCCGAATTTTCCTATTTTCTTATGTATTGAAAATCTTTGATAAATGCATCTAGAGATATCAAAATCCTCACCAAAATATTTAACAAATGTTTATACTGTAAATAAGGTTTTTGGCTTTCAATAAGGGAACCTCTCCCATAAAGAGGAGGGACTGTTGTCCCCTGACTATTGCTTGTTTTCAAAAGACAAACTTCTACAATCAACACCATGATACTCATTTGATTGAAAATGCACCAAGACCATGCCTATACACCATGACACTATACCGAAAACTCCGAGAACCTAGACACTACCAATCAACCTTCAGACTTGACCTTGATTGACACCTCATGGAGACAATTATAACACCTAGACTCCCTTTTCTATTAAATACCTTTGACATCAATGAAAACACTATAGAAATAATGGAAAAAAACTTCCCTTTTGTTTACCTTGTAAAAGTTAATAAAACATGATTTTTTGAGACGAAGCAAAACATCTATGAACCCCATAATGGGAAAGTAAAGTTTTGATAGTGTTCCTTGTTTCTTGGAGCGATATATAGAGCCTTAAAATGACTTCAAATGTCCATTTTTAATTTTTGTCACCTCTCTAGAAGCCATATTGAACTTTTTGTAGCTTTAGATCACTGCTGAAAGTTAAAAGTTCAATTTGGTTTGGCTTACAATTTAGGTCCTGGTTGGAGAAGAGGAATTTATCCTGCACATACCTCTAGTATTTATATGTGACAATAAATTTCAATACTTATTTATGATAAAATGACCCTTCAAGATAGTTTTACAAGGGGGTTTTCTAGGCCTCTGGTTGTTGGATGACAAGGTCCAACTAACATATTTATGATTGGTTGCTCCGAGAAGGTAGTCGCCATTCGAACCCTACTTTTTGAATTTGAATTCCATTAACTCTAATGGGTTCCTTGTATATATTAAAATGTATAGAAATTGTCACATGGTACATTTGACCATTGGAAATCAGCTATCGAATGTAGTTTTATATCCACTTGGGCTAATTTGGACGTTTTTGCAAACTTGTAGAAAAATAAGAAAAAATTGTTGTGGGCCCTTATCAAGCAAAATAAATGGTGGAAAAACTTGTATAAATTAATATATGATTGTATGGATATCCATTTGGTTTCTTATTTTGAGAAAATTGATTGTGGGAAAAATTATATTATTTCTCTTTCCTCTCTCTAGCTTTGAAAATGAAATGAAATTTAAAAGTATTTCTTACCTCTTTTGTATGTTCAAAGTGTTTTATTTACTTATAAATGGAAAATTAGTAATCATGAATTATGATAGATCATAGGATGATTCCATGCCAAAAGTTTTCGTTGATAATGTTTACAAAATTTTGATAGGTTTCAGGTAGCACAACATATATAAATAACGAGGAGATTTGGACTCTAGAATTTTACTTATCTTGTAATATGGTTCTTATTTCCAAAATGATGGGATATATCATATTTTTGAATAATTAGGATTAATTACATTTTGGAAGGAAAATAAAGGGTTAGCTACATCATGAATGCATTGGAATTGATATATTGTTATATTTGAATATTGTACTTGTGATTTAGAGGTATTAAAACAATCATTTACCATGTTAATTGTTGTATTTCCTTCTTAACACTCATAATTTTTGGTCAAAACTTATCCTTTCTTAGCTATCTAAATGAAATGAGTATTTAACCCCTTTTTATACCTTCACTCTTAGTCGAGTCATGTCAAGTCCGAAAACCCCTATTGTGATAAAAGAAGACTTAAACCTATCACAAGTTGAATTCTTCTTGTCTTATATTTGGGAAAAATATTGTAAGACCATTTCCTTAACTAATGTACCTTTGTGTGAGTACAACGGTTACACTATGTATATCCTCTCACATTTGGTGTGAGTACGATCATGATTTCTAGGTGTCATAGGTCTAATCATTTCATTGATAAGTTGTTTCCTTAAGAGTGTGCTTTTCCTTGGCACCCTAGTGGGAAATCCACTCTTTGTAAGGACAATATGGGGTGGATTCACCAATGTTTGATCTCATTGAGAGATCTAAATTATGCAAGTGAGTATAAGTTTCGGTTTAATTACATAATAAAATATTTCTTTTGAACTCTTTTACTATTCTCAAACAAAAGTTCTATCTTGGAAAAAAGTATCAAAGTACCTTGGATTGTACAAAGGTTTACGAGGCAAGGATATTTGTTTACCACAAGTTCTCCCTCGTGGTATAGCATAGATCCATTTGGGTTTTAATGATATCAATAAGTCATGTAACTCCTATGAGAATTATGGTAAAGGAACTTTAACATATACTTGTCCAATGATTGAAATAGTGCCATAGAAGGCATTTGAATTCATAATATTATATTGAATGTCTCACTTGTAAAATGTGTTCAATACTTGAGATGCCTATGAACAATAAAAGTATTTGTATTGTGCAAGATAACCCTCTTGAGTCTTAAATCCCTAGGCTAAAAATAAGTTTTATATGAACCATAATTTCTCTAAAATGATGCCAACATGAGATCAAGTAATAATGTAAGGGTAATAAGAACAAGAGTAAATGAGTTGAATGTTGAGAATGATTGTTATAAAAATTGTATACATATTGAATGATGCCAAATGGCTAAAATTCCTAACATAATCTTAAAGTAGATGATAATAATGGAATGCACCATTGGTGATCAAGTATGTTAATAAATGGGAAACTTGCAATATTAAGGAATGAACACCTGTTTCATACTCATAACCATGGTTTAAACAATGATGTTAAATGATTAAATTTATCTAAAGGGAAATGTGAATTAATTTATCCATGTACCTTGTGGGAAAATCCCTCTCTTCTTAATTCCCTCTTGTGGTCTCTTTTTGTATGGTGTTATGCTCATTTGAGAAAATGTGGTGTTAGTTATTGTTATCTTATTCATTAGATCATGTATTTGAATGAATACTATTTCCCTTAACCCATGTTTATTACAAAATAATTTAATTGAATATAGTGCAAACCATGAGATATGCATAGTGATGGTTAAAGACCTCACTCTTCTTCATTGTTCTTGTAATTTCTTGTTTCATATTTCCATAATTTTATGGGATGTATATGTTTTATTTATAATTTCAGTAGTAATGTAGTTTTCTTATATGTCATGTACTTGTTTAGTAATCAATGTGGGACTAACAAGAATTTTTTGTGTATGGGGAAACTAGGGTCATTACGGAGGAATAAGTCATGGTAAAACTGATGTAAACCTTGTGTGAAATTAAGGAGGAATAAAATGTATGTGGGCTTTATTATAGTGGAGCGATAAGTGGTTTTTGAATAAACTAGGTGGAGGGATAAGTGGCATGCATTTTAATTTATTGGAGGAACCAAGAAATTACACCCCATACCTTAGTGGAGTGATAAGTGGTTTGGAATGTCCCTAGTTCCCTTTACAAACCATTTGAAGGCTTGATAGTGCGTATAAATGTTATATGAATATTCCTAGTTCCCTCTTTCAAGCCTCGTATGATGGATTGATATGATGATACATATATGATGAAATGTTATTTTCACACTATCTTAATTGCTAATCTATTGTGAATTTAATTGGATTCTCATTAGAGTGCGTATGAATTTGATTGTTGAGTTTTTTTTCTTGTATGCATGAGTATGCTATGTATGTGTGTATGTTGGGGAATTACATTGCCAAAGGTGGAGGGATAAGTGTTATTATGGTGTATGGGGTTTCTTATTTATTTTGGGAGGAAACAAAGGTTGGTGAGACTAGTCTTAGTGGAGGGATAAGTGTGTTTTTCATGCATGGTTGCATGATTGATTTATAGAACCAAGGCCAGTCTCCCTTCCTTAGTGGATGGATAAGTGGAAGTATTGGCACCATTTCCCCTTGACAAAACATTTTATGGCTTGGCAATATTATAACTTTTTCCTTTCTAATGTTTAGTTTACATCATCATCTCCTTATTTTAGAGATACATGTGAAGTGATGCATGTTGTGTTTTGGTTTAGAAATTGTGTTTTTGTTATGTGGGACCAAGTGATAGAGTAAGTGTCATTGATAAAATTTAATAAGTTACAACTAATTATTTGTTTTTTTTTGTCCTTTTACTAGTATGAGAATTACATTTGGTATAAGAGATGAGGTTCATTCTCTCAAACAATTGGGAAATTTGGGTGTTGTGATGGTTATTCATGATGGTGGAGGAGTTGGAAGAGTTATGTTATATTATGTTGTGATGATAAATGTGTACTTGTGATAATATGAATGCACCTGTTGTGCATACCACTTAGTGTGGATTTGTTATGATGTTGATGTGTTTCATGATGAGAGTATTCTATCTCTCTCTCTCTCTCTCTCTCATGAATTCAATGTGAATTTCATGTGCGTATCACCTTGTTATGAGAAAACAATGTTATTGTGAACTAAAAAAGTGTTTTAGCATTTATTTATCTTGTGTTATTGTGAACTACATAAGTGGTAATTGTCATAGTTATATACATAACATCAATAACATAAGTTGTAATTGTCATATTGTGATATTTCCACTGTGTTGTGATGTATCATGGTGTTATGTCATGTGACATCGTTTCCATCATGTTGTGTGAGAACCATGTTTTGTTGTGAATATTTAATGTTTTTGAAGTCATTACCCCATGGTCTCTTGTGTGTGCCACCCATGTGTATATAGGAAATGTGTTACCTAATGAAGTTCATATGCATTGTAATGGTGTACCACCTATATTGTATTGTGTTGATTTTAAATATGTAGTAATGTGTTTTTCCTCATGAATTGGGGCATATGATGACCTTATGAACCCTATTGTAGCATACCTATGCCATTAGTGCATTATGTGGAAAGTGTGTGTCATTATGTAAATTGTGATTAATTGTAATGTGCATCACCCCTTACATGATATCTACACATATCATGTTGTGTTATAATGTTATGTTAGTTATGTTGTATTGTGTTATGCATTACCTTAAGCTGAAAATCACCATAGGTAGTATAAAGGTGTATGTGGGGTGTGAAAGGGAAAATAATGGGCCATGCTTTGCACAAGCCGTGTATGATATAGGAAGTGGAGTCTTTTGCAGAATAAAAATACATTTTTGTTTGTTTGGTATGTATGAAATTACTTTGTATGGATTTCATGTAGATTACATAACAATCGAACCTCGTGCTCGATAAATGGTGACTTGTAATCCTCTCTCATTCCTTGGATGGTCATATTAGATACGACCTTTGTGTAGTTACCGACCATGTGAGCCTTGTGAGTTTTTTTAAACTATGATTTTGATTATGAGGATATTGTGACCTTTTTACATATTAAGTTGGATTCGAAGAGTATGCCAGTGATTACATTTGAGGCTGTTGGGTGCTTATATTTCATTGAGGTGACGGGGCTCTATGTGTTCAAGTCCATAGAGTGACCCGGCCTGTTTTGGTTCTATGAGACCATTTTATTGGGAGGTATATGGAGTTTCCCTAGGAGGCATGTAGATTTTTGGTACTTGTGATGTACCTAGTATTTGATGGATTACTTATGTGATCCATTTGGCTATGTATTGTGATACTTGTGGCTTGATGCCCCTTACTATTGGATGTGGTTTATTTGGTTTCTCTCTTGACACTATGTTAGAGGCGATTATGACTTAAGTCATGTATGTAATGTTGTTGTAAACATATTGATGTTTATTTGGTTGCTACATTTAACAGGTGTTGTTTATGTATCTTATGCTTAAGACCTATGTGTTGTGATGTTTGTTTGAGTACTATGATTTGTGGATTGTACTTTCCTCCCAGTTGGGATGGTGGTTTTATTTTGCATTACCGTCGTGAAATGTGAATTTTGGCATGTGTATGGTTTTGGGTTGTGTATGACCCTATGATGTATTTTGATTTTTGGAAAACCTTAGAGATAATGAAAATAAACCATTAAATAATGAAAATGATTAAGAAACAAGGAATCAATGGAGTTTTAGTAATGTGAAAACTAATAGTTTACGGTTTTTTGAGGGAATAATGGACATGATTACCAAAATAAGAATTAATTAACTATGACAAGAAGAACTACCAATCTTCATAAAACATTAACCATTTAAGAGAATTACAAATTTTGTTTATCCTTGGTAGTCACACTTTAGCAACGAAATTCATGTTGACTCCCTTTTTATCGTGTATCCTTATTGTAACCTTTCCTTGGAATTTTCATTGAGGTTAATGCTATTATAAGGAGGGAAATGAAGTGCCTTATTATGTCCGTGTCTCACCCCATCCTATCCAATCAAGTCGAAGAGCTTGTCCAAAGACCATCAATTTTGTAATGGTTGAAAATTAGATGTTTTACTCGAGGATTAAATTCCATCATAGAATGGCATGTCTGTGTCAACCAAGTTAGCATGTTCCATGGAAAGGCACTCAACCCCCTCATAGTTGCATCGTCAAGTTGTTGAAGGTTTTAAATATCGGCTTGCTCGAGAAAATACTATTTATTTGAGATTTTAAAGTGGCTTGTCGAATGTTATTGTTCGAATGCTGGTATGATTTTGCCTTTTCTTTTTGAAAGGTTTGTGAAAACATTCAAAAATATAATGATAATAGTAATAGTAATATTTATAACTATAATGTTATATAAAAACAATAATAAATAAATAAATATTGTTTCACCCGTGAATAATCCTTCCTCTGGATATGCACATTCTTGCAAGTTTTTGAGTCTTATTTAATGATGGATGGAAGTGAAAAATGGAAATAATAACAAAAAAATAAAAATTATGTGTGTGTGTGTACACGCGCGCGTGCGTGTCTACATATTCACATATCTACGATTGTATAAACAATAATAAAACTAGAATAAACTAAATAAAAAAGATATTAATATAAAATAAAATAACTAAAACAAAATTTAGTAAAGGATAATAAAGTAAATAAATAAAAAATAAAATTAGAGAAAATCTCGTAAAGGATGAATTAGGGAAAGAGAGTTTTTTTGTTTCTTCTAGGTTTCTTTTTGTCTTCTTTTGGGCTGCTGAAGGAGGCCATGGAAAAAAATTCATGGAAATGCTATTTAATAGTCTTAAGACAGATTCCATTACCCGCCACATCCTCCCAATCTATGCCAAACACGAGAGCTTTTAAAAGGGCATGGGAGTCCATTAAAACTTGATGAAGAGAGGATTTTTGTTTGATGCTATTTTTCCAAGGGTGTTGGTAGTTTTGTATGCAATGTGGAAGCAATCAGAAGTGGTTTAATGGAATACAATGTTGTTTGGTTAAAACCAAAAGTTTTTAATCAAGTTTGCACACCCGACTCATGCCCAATGGAGTTTGATACATCCAAGGATGCAAAAAAACATACTTGTGCACAAAAAATGCCTTAAGGAGATGTGTTCTCTTTGTTGGGTATGCACAAAAATGTTGAAAATCTATAAAAAAATGACGAATTGCTATAAAAACGCCCCATATAGATGTAGTTTTATGGACAACAATTACTGAAAGTGGTTTTTTATCAGCTACATAAAATTTGGAAACATGGACAAGACACTTAAAGAATTTTTTGGAATGTCTCAAAGAGATGTGCCATCATGGATTGTTGTAATTGAAAGAGGTGCTTTACGAAGTTATGAAAATTCCCAAGAACCTCACAAATCAAATTCAACTAGCATGTATCATTAACTCCACAAGTTATTGTTCTCTAGTTTGGTTTATAGGCATGGTTTTCTCTTCCCTATCTTGCATGATTTTTGTATTCTAGTTTTCCTTTTTATAATGACACTATAAATAAAAGTGAAGGAAGAATATTTTTTTGGGTAATTAAAATGAATCACATCTCAAAAAAATGAAAGTTCTTATTTTCTACGCAATTGAAGAAATGTTTTTGAGTGTAAACTCAACTTTCATTTTACCTCGGACATTCGAGATAGCTTAGATAACCATACTAAATAACAGAAAGCACCTGAATGAAGAGAGGAATTTGATTTCTATTTTAAAACTACCCTTTTGTTTACCTTACAAAAGTTGATAAAACACGAGTTTGGAGACATTAAAATCACCTCTTCGGACCCAGAAATGGGAAAGTAAAGTTTTGATTATGTTCCCTGTTACTTGGAGTGCTATATCAAGCCTTAAAATGAATTCAAACGTCCATTTTGGACTTTTTTGTCACCCCTCTAAGAGCCCTATTGACCTTTTTACAACTTTAGATCACTCTTGCTGAAAGTTAAAAGTTTAATTTGGTTTGGCTTGTAGTTTAGGCCCTGGGTGGAGAAATGGAATTTGGCCTCCACATACCTCTAGTATATATCCATAAAAATCAATTTCAATCCTTATGTATGAGAACATAACTCTTGAAGATGTGTTTACTGATAGGTTTTTTTAGGCCTCTGGTCATTGGATGTCAAGGTCCAACTAACATATTTACGATTGGTTTCTCTGGGAAGGTTGTCACCATTCGAACCTTGTTTTCCAAATTTGAATTCCATTAAATCTAATGGGTTCCTTGTATATATGATAGTGTATGATATTTTTCACATGGTTCATTTGACCGTCAAAAATTGGCTATCTAACACTATTTTATAGCCACTTAGGCTAATTTTGATGTTTTCGCAAACTTGTAGAAAAATGAGAAAACATTGTCGTGGACCCTTATCAAGTCAAATAATTGGAAGGAAACTTATAGAAAATGAAATAAATTGTTTGGATCTCCATTTAATTACTTTTTCTGAGAAAATTGATTGTGTGAAAATACTATTATTTCTCTCTCCTCTCTCTAGATTTGAAAATGAAATGAAATTAAAAAGTATTTCTTAGCTCTTTTGTACGTGCAAAAGTTTTTTGTAGACACAAAATATATGCACTTGGGTAAATTTCTAGGTCCAAGAGCATACTTCTATATACATGATTCCTAATAAAGAAAACTAGTGGTTAACTTCTTTTGGCCTCTTTTCTATATCTCTTGCATTCTTTTTGGTCTTACACATCTTACAACCCCGCCGAGACTTATTTTATTTATCCTTTATGGATTTAGACACTAATTCCAAATTAGGACACTAGTTCCTAGGTGATCCTGTCCTTCATGGGTGCTCGTGACCATCTCTATCCTTTCCTTACTCTTTTGGGCATCTTTTACACTTTTAGGTCGTCCTTCTAGTTGTTGATTATAGAATTCAAACAAGGGAATCATATTGATTTAATTTAATTTGAATTAAATCTAAATATTTCAGAGTCACTACTAAACCAATAATGTATAAATGTATAAATGGCATAAGCAATCTAAGATGTAATATTTGAAACCCTAAGAAAAGAATAAGGAGAGAGGACTTAGCTGATTTCTACTGTTGTATGAGATTGATCGACATGAGAAAAGTGCTGAACAAGCTGGGAAGAGTGTCACAAATGCTATAATACATGAACAAGGCCAGACATAGGTGCCCATGGCGGTGGATGGGGGTTCTTGGGTGTTGAAGATTGCTTACAGGATCTGGTGACTACACAAGAGTTTCAAATCTAATTTATGATGTGTCGTAAGTATGTCACAATTACTCTCTATTAGTTTCTTGGTATTCGTAAAATAAATGTCAAAGGTACCTATAACCTATAAAATATAATTTCACCTACAAAACCCATAAACCACATCAAATCTAAAAAGAAATATGCAATATGGGGAGTCAGACTAGCCTTAATGGTCACCCTGAGAGTGAAATTAAAACCGAGTGCTACAATACATCTTAGAATCCATGTAGTTCTGGTGAGTGAGTGTAAGAATTATGCCTTAGGATTCCCTTGTGTAAGTGCACTTGATAGCGGGTTGTAGCTAAAATGTATCAATGTAGTAAAAAGTGTGGATGGAATAAAGAACTTCCCTTTTCTATGTTGTGTATGTAGAAAATACAAAGTACCTTATCCCTTGAGTGGATGCTAGATGGATGCTTTAGAGTGCTTTAGGTTCCTTTGGATGTAATCTTAGGTGATGATAGTAATATTTAATGATTGTTATTTGATTTTGAACACATAACTGTGTATTTATATGATTCCCTTATTTTAATTTCATAATTAACAATTGGAAGGCTTACCCATAAGTGAAAAAGGTACCTAAAATATAAAAGAGATCCAAAAGGAATGAGTAAGCTAGAAAAGGGTTAGGAATGCCCAAAGGGGATATGGGCACCTGGGTTCTATTTTCTTGGATGGGTGTTGGTGTCAGAAGTCATGAAATATAAACAAGTAAAGTTTCCTTTGGGCTATAGGGTGTGTAAGACCAAATAGAAAACAAGAAACACAAAAAGAGGCCAAAGACAATCATCAATTACTAGTTTTATTGCTTAGGAATCATATGAATGCTAGTATGTGTTTAGGACCTAGAAATGTACCCAAGTGTGTGATTTTGTGTCTAGACACAGAGAGAGAGAGAGAGAGAGAGAGAGAGAGAGAGAGAGAGAGAGAGAGAGAGAGAGAGACAGAGAGAGAGAGAGAGAGAGAGAGAGAGAGAGAGAGAGAGAGAGAGAAGAACTCAAACAAGGGGCCATTAAGCATTACATACTATCACCTTAGCTTGTATTTGAAGGCACACGAGCATTGCAAAAGCAACCATCTAGCACATACATATAAGGGATAAGGGATACATCACTATGCATACACAATATAGGAGGAAGCTCATTCTATTCCAACTCACATAGTCTATACATTTTATATATACTAGATCTAGCCCAATATCATTGTGTAACTTTCACAAGGGCATCGTAGGGCATCATTACACATACTTTCACACCGAACTACATGAAGTTTAAAATGTATCCTAGTGCTTGGTAATAAGTTAACTCTTCAACTGATCGTTGGGGTCGTATGAATCCACATTTTGCATCATTTTTATTAAATTTTATGTGGTTTGTGGACATGTATAGGTAGATAATTATTTTGTAGGTTACAGGTACATTCAAAAATCAAGGAAATAAATTAGAGCGATAACTAGAGACTAAATTAAATATCCTCCTGTATAGAAAATGAAAAATATTGATCATTCACATAGACACTAGCACCTTTTGAACGTGTCACCCAAGTGATCCCGTCCTCTCATGGGTGCTCCTTTCCTGCACATTCCGAGTTTGAGTATGTTCCAATAGTTCATCTACCTAGATCATCTCCGGGTTGCTCGGTTTTTAGACAAGTTGTTCTATATTATCCTCTTTCTTATGGTTTCACATTGCACATGATTTTTTTCTTGCATCTTACTATAGATTAGCATTTTTATTTCATTCATTATAGTAGTTAATCTAAAATTAAATTTAATTCAATTTATATTAAATTATTTGGTGAACCCCACTCGTGATCAAACATTTGGATCCTTATTTTTCCTATTCTATATGATATTATTTCATGGATCCTAAATTCTCCTTACATCAATTACTTCAAATGCACCCACCTTGCAAATATGTTCTCCAAAAATACCTAGACACTATGTATCTCCCTTGTAATACACAACTTGCATAAGTAAGTTCCATATACGATCATCTCTCTGATGAATCTATTGGCCCGATACCCTAAACAATCAATCCATTTACAAGTCAATTCAATATTTACATTGTTTATTCCAAGATAAAATTCAATCTATGGAAACCATGATTACATCTCTCATGAATGGAATCTAACATCTTAAGGATGATTCTAAAGCCCATGCTAGTTATTATTCTACACCACATCCTACTACTATGCCTTAAACATGTGCTCATATAAGCGAACCCCAAGTTTTACCCCTACCAAAAGCTCTCAACTTTGATCTACATACTAAGAACCATGATATTCTTCCTGAGCTCCTCAATCACCAGTTGATCAACTTTCCAACTACTCATTACTACCCTCTTTATCTACTTGCCAAATACATAGGTTTCCATTTTTAAATTATCACACACTTAATGGACATCATGATAATGATTGGTATGCTTTAAAATGAGTAATTAATCACCTTGATCATTAGAATTTTATTTCATTTGTTATAAAAGATTTTTCTACATTATCATCTCTAATTACTAAATTCCACTTTGGGCTCCCAGAGATGATCCCTCTATGTTGAGTGAGCATCATGCCATAATTATGAATGTTCCTTCTCTGGTTAGTTAAGATCTACCTATCCAACCCAATGTTATACCACCTTTTAAAATTTGTACCTAATCATCTCTCCTATCAATTCCTCTATAACATTACCAATTCCACCTAAGCAATCACCTTTTAAAATTTGTACCCCCGTCACCTCCTCCTATCAAGTATTTTACAATATTACCAATTCCAAATAAGCAACCACATTTCAAAATCCATACCCCATCACCTCCTTTTATCAAATCCATTACAAAGTTACCATTTCCAAATTAGTAACCACCAACCAAGAAATACTAACCAATTCACCCCGTGATAGCTAACCTTTTAAACATCCTTACGTCATCCGAAAATCTAACCTGGTCTTAATTTTTTTGCTACATATTTAGGGGCATTGTTCCCTCTCCCCCTTCCATCACCTGTCGTTATCTCTAATGTATACTATTACACTTCATGCTCCGTGCTTCATGTCTAACATTTCACAACACTCATACTGCTTTGCACACACATTGTACTGTCATTTCCTGATGATGCACTCTAGTGCTATGGTTCACACTTGATTATTGAGGTCACACTTCATGCATGAACCTCAAACCATATACTCTCTCTACAATTTTAGATCAATACTTCATGATACATATTTCATAACATATACTACTCTATCTCACTATGTGCTTCATGACTATCTTTTTGAGCATCACCACATCGTTGGTTCACATGCTTTATCCTCATTTCTTGATGACATACTCTTTTGATACAATTCAAACTCAACTATTGAGGGTCCAATTCTTAAATGAACATCACATTAACTACACTTCAAGATTAGTGCTTCATGATACATCATTTCTAGCATCTACTCTCATGCAACACTTTTATTTTCCCGATGGCACACTCTTTTTGTATGGTTCATTCTTGACTGTTGAGGGGGAATTTATAAATAAACCTCATCTCATACACATTCATTGGGGGGAAACATGAATCCTCTCTTCATATTGAACATCATAGCACACTATCACACTTGCACAACATTTTCATATCTTGGTTGCATTTACTCTTATTAGCCTATATTACTTTGTCATTATATTTTCCTATATACATATGCGTGTTCACTTGATATCTTTATGTGAATGTAAAAAATTTCATAGATTCATACCCGATGCATGATTATTGACACAACTCTTTACCAGTCTCACCTAGGCTCTTAGAGGCATCTACTTTACCATCACATTCTACATCACAAGATCTATCACTTCAATACTTCATATTTTTAGTTATTATCACTATAATATTCATTGATCTATACACACTTTGACATACTAGTTATCTTTTTAACATACTAATAGGTGCTTCATGTGTATCATTTACCTTGCATGATATATACAACCATGGTTATTTTTTACTTCTTACTTCCTATTATTTTCTATTATTTCCAGGCTATGCCCTATGTCTTGAGTGATCATTTTTTTCTTATGGCCACTTCATCCTTGATTATCTTGTGACATTGTTAGCGATGCCCCATGTATGAAACTAAATTTTTGTGGTCCATCTTGCCTTGCTATTTTCTTATTACATTGTTCTCTCTTGCATGCTAGCTATTTTTACTACTAACAATTGCTACTAACCTATCTTGTTTGCATGTACCTTGGTTTCTACAATGTATAACCCCTACTTCCTGCAAGTATCCACACTCGAGATATGCATATCACCTTTTAGTCCTCTCATTTGGACCACATTCTCTTATAGTCGTCGCATGAACCCCAAAAATGGGGTCATATATTGGGTGAATAAATCACCCATCTAGAAGCTCGAGCTATAATACAACACGACACAATATAGAATCAACACAAGAAAATAGTTATAGACTGCCCAAAATCAGACTTGTTTCTAAAACACAAAACAAACAATAGTGCTTAGACACTGGACAATAACAGTGGGTGCTTGTGTCCCCCTAGGTGCTCATGTCATGGGGGAAAAATAATCATTTTATCACTTCAACATAGTTCACAGTAGTCTTTAGATTAGTTCTCCAGTAGCAGACACTTGCCTCTAGGTACATAATTTAGTCTATCAATCACTTTTTAGCTACAATAGGAATAAATCAAAATAATCAAAATAAATTAGGGATGTACCATCTATAGTGGTTATTATTCAGGAAGCATCATTGAAGGAGAGAAAATCTAGACATATCCCCAAAACACTCTTCTCTTGGTGTGAGATCACCCAAAAACTCACTCTTGGCATGAGATTTCCCAAAAACTTGCTCTTGGCATGAGATCACCCAAAAAAATCACTCTCGGCATAAGATCACCCAAAAACCTCACCATCAACATTAAAATCCAACATCTCCAAGTAAATCATTATCTATCTCTTACACTCTTATACACCAGGTGTAAACTTTCCTTTACATAGTTATATACATGTTACTTTGATTTATTATATACATAACATTGATTACTTTATCACTCTTCTTTTGCGGTATGTCTTTAATATGCAACAAGAAATAACTCACATCAAAAATACAAAACACTACTATGGATTTACTTCACCCCTATGGTCTACTTCCCTTTCCTATCCTCCACACTTGACATTACGATCACTTCACGTCCACTTGACATGTTGTCAACTACACTCTTCTCTTGGATCATAAGGTACACATTGTCTATCTAATTTATGCTATCGAGTATTCACCTGGAAAAAATAATTGGGGGAAAAATGTAGACATAAAATCTATTCACTTCAATAAATTTATAGGTCATAGAACATAGTAATATATATATGATTCCTAAGCAATAATGTTGGCATGTGAGTGAGTTAGTGTTGTCATTGATGAAAAATGAGTATACTCATTAATGAAAAAGGTATGAGAGTTCTAGAGGATGCTTGGAATGATGACGCCTTGGAAAACAAGGAGAGAGAGTGTTAAGAAACTCATGAGATTCTTAGAGTATAGGTACAGGCTCAAACATGGTTTGTAGGTGGCTATCTAGACCTAATCTAGATGTTAGGATGCCTAATGGAGCATGTAAGTGAGTTGTAGAGCCAAGTGATCCCATGAGGGGATGCGGAGGTGTGATATACCTTGTATCAAAAGTGTGTAAGGGTCTACATGATGAAAAAGGGCAAGTTACATGAATTTGAGGTGAAACAAATTCAACAAGGCATAATTAAGAGATAGTAAAATCATAGATTAGCTATTGGAGAAAAATAAGATGAAAAAAGTAGTAAAAAATGAGGAGAGTGTTGTGATAGTTTATAGAGGATGTGGAAGGCACCACATGTCAAGATTCAGCTGTTGGAGGTAAGTATGAGGTATTTTAGAGGCATATCCTTGAGAAGAAACTAAGTATGTATGTAAAAACATGGTGGATGATGAGTTCCAATCAAGTGAAAAGAAAAATTAGCCTTGGGACATGTGAAGGATGTTTTCCTAGTGCCATGGAAAATTTTTATGTCAAAATTCTAAAGGAAAAGCAATAAAAATGAGTTTAAGCATAATCTAGCTCTTAAAAAGGTCATTTCCATCTTGAGGGTTGAGTTTGAATTGCTCATTGGTACATTAAAATTGTGCATGGTGACCTAATATCTTCATCAATGCTTTGGGACATTAAGTCTAGAGCAATTTTCAAGTGGAATGATTTAAAATGATGGCCTATGATTTATGAATAATTGTTAAGAACTTAAGTAGGTTTTAAACCCTCCTAAAACCTTCCTTTAAAATTGATTGGGAAGAATTGAAGAATTTGGGAAAAAAATTACTTGTGTGAGCTAAGTTGATGATTTGGGTATGTATAGGATTCATCCTACTTCATTTTGGTGGTGGTCTTATTCCCAGTCGACTGTAAGGCACTGAAATATGCTTATTTTGAAGAAATTTGATGGTACAATCAAGTGATGGAGGTTTCATGATGAAAATATTGGTGTAGGATAAATCTTGGGATTTCCCTAAGTGTTTAGGAATATTTTTAGGTTTTTATTTGCATAAATTTGGTGAATTAGATCAACTAAGATGACCTACCGCTTAAGGGCTAGAAGAGCCAAAACTAGTCAAGTTAGTTTGAAGGGTTAATGATGAAAAATCTTGGTGGTGAAGTGAAAGGTGATTGTGGATAGCTGAAATAGTTCATATATTTAATGTTTAATCTCATGAGTGGATTTTATGAAGTGATTTCATGTTCAAGTTCAAATGGTCCAAACTGCCCCATTAAGCCATGTTAAGAAGGTCGAGAGAAATGGAAGAGCACATGTTAAATTCTCCACATAACCCTTACAAATGATTACTTTAAGTTGAATTAGAGGTCATATGTGAAGTTTTTATGCATTAGTTGGGCATGGAAGTGTATTTTGGAGTGTTGGAAGGATCTTAGAAAAATTTGGTTTTTGGTGTCTCAAGACCTAGTGTGAACAGTCCAAAAAATGCAAGTATATTCATGATACAAACCTTGAATTTATGTATGAAATTATGTTGATAAGTTGAATGAGGATCTTATCTTTCCATAAATGTGACTTTGGATCCATGAACTAGTGTTTTAGTGCATGTACAAAATCAGTTTGTGAAGATTGATTTTACGTGTATACAAGCCCTTTGAGACCCTATCCAAATTAGTGTTGTATGGAGATAATGAAGATTATTTATCTTCTCTTAGTCTCTGAATGAGATATATAAAGCACATACAACTACCTACAATATTTAATAATATTTGAGAGATCATTCATTGATGGTGATGAAGCAATCTTGTGATTTGTGATTTTAAAGAAACCATGACTATGCGAGACCTAGTTGAGAAGATGAGTTTAAATGTAATCATCCTATGATATTAATAATTACAAGCATGAGATGATGTTGTGAAAATATTTAATATCACTCCATTCTGATTGCATTGCATGACATGATCTGAAAGTGAGTCTCTTGCATTCAATTTGAAGATTGGTTTTTGAAGAACATGCACCTAGTAGAGCATATGAGCTCTAATGGAGGCTTGAAGAGTTAATGGAAAGTTGTGAAGATCATTAAGGATTTAGAGAGAAAGGAGAATTATATTGTAATGTGCAAACACCTTAAAAAACTTTGCATGAGCTACATTAACAAGAAAACAAAGATTCCAACGTGAGGAAAATGGCAAAATAAGAAAATGGTAGTTCTACAAATGCTGATGTCGAATGAAAATATAAATTTTTCAGTTACTTCAGAGGTGCAACAAGTTTAGTAAGGCTATCTAATCCTCCATAAGTTTCATAGGTGTCATGACAATCCCAAGAAAGGTCAATACTTATAACTGACATATTACGGATCAATGATGATTGCATTATGGTGGTTTTGAAGTAATGTCATCTAGGACCTTGGTAAGAGTAGAGGAAGTGAGAAGATCAAGGAGTTATAAGTTGAATTGGAAGAGGTGAAAGAGATTATATTATTAAGTATAATACTATATAAGTGTTCTAATACAACATATTTTTGTGAATTGAAATTTAGAGCATAATTATGATATGAAAAGAGATGAATCAAGGAGCATAAACATGTGGTATTTAAAACTACATTGAAAGAGTAATGAGATGATGAAAATGATGAAGAGTGAGAGGAGGAACATGAGTTCATTAATGTATGAATGAAGGAAAAATATATGTGTTCAAAGGATGATTTTATAATTGTACTTGCAATAGGATGATGTGATGAGAAGATAAGTGATGAAGGAAGTGTAAAAGAGAGAATAGGAGCTGATTAAGAGATCAAAATTTGTTGTATCAGACAACTAGAGGAAGGTGATAAATTTTTTGATAAGTATAAGTTGTTGCTTAGAAAAATATGGAGTTGGAGCTTCCTTGAAAGTTAGAGTTTGAAAAAGGTTAAGTTGGTGCTTGAATTAATTCTTGGGAGTTGTTTATTCCATGCAAGTAGGAGCTTAATAAAGGTGAAGTGGATGCTTGGCTAAATTTTGGAGTGGGCACTTCAATTTGAGTGGGTACTCAACAAATTTAAATCCTTGTAATATTTATAGTATAATTGTCCACATTAATGCATTGATTTCAATGGGTTTTTCTCCCTTTAAGGGTTTTTCACATTAAAAATTGTTTCCATGTGTGTTTTCTTACTAATTTCTTATGTTTGAATGCCATTAGTTACTCATGGTTGATGATGATCAAGATTTAATAACTTATTGATTTTTTGAAGTGTTTTCAAAGTTTTGAGTAGCACTGATTCACCCGTCTCCTCTCAGTGCTTGTGTTTTCCAACAATTAGTCTTAAATCCATGTCCTCTTGGAAGAAGTTTGACAACTTGAAGCACAAACGTGCATAAATTAGCTGAAGCAGTTCTTAAAAGGAAGTTTGAGATTTTGAGTCCTTGATTGATGGATTGAAAAAGGAAATCAAGGATATGGAAGTTGTGTATGGTCAAGCCCTCAAAAAATGTAATCCCTAGTTGAGAATGTTTCAAAATCCATAACTAACAAAGAAGATACTTTCTTTAGATATGAAGAAGAATTGATAATCTTGAAAGATAAACTAGAAGAAATAAATAACATATTCAAGATGTAAAAAATTTGGAGAAGAACACTAAAATTCTTGATCGAATTTTGGAAGGTCAAAGAACAACTAGTGATACGATAGGTCTAGGCTTAAAAGGAGAGCCTATGGAGAAGTGTGAAGATGACAAGGCTAGTCCACTTAGACAAGAAAACATGAAGAAGGCAAAGGATAAAAATTCAAGAAGGTCTAACTTAGTTAGGAAAACTAATGCATCAAGGTATGAAATATTTTTCAATGGATATTTCTATACATTTAATGATTTTGGTCATCGAGCTAAGGAGTGTAGGAAGTTTTCACAAATGAACATACATGGAGGGATTGTAGAGATGAAAAATAAATGAATATCACTTGTTTCAATTTTGAATAAAAGGGACACCTTTGCTAAGTCTTGCCTATATGAACCATCTAGTTACTTTTGGAGAGAAGAAGACTTAAGAGGCATGAAAAGATAATATGCTATAATTACAACAAGGTTGGACATTTTTATAGGAAGTGTCATGAAAATAAGACTTATAATTATGGTTGGAATCTCGTTACACATAAATCTAGAAGAAAGAGTGGTGTTATATGTTACAATTGTCTTGGATATTTTTTTTTACAAGACATTACCATCTAAATGAATCTCCTATGTACAACATCAAGTTTTAAGGATTCAAAGGGAAAGGTAAGAAGGTGTTTAATGTGAAAAAAATTCTAAGAGTGAATCCAAGTTAGCCATTTTTGAGACAATAACTGGAAAGAAAGTAGTTGAGCATAAGTACAAGGTCAAATAATCTAACTCTTAGTATGTAGAGGCAAAGCAATAAAAAAATCATATGAGAGCTTAGTACAGATAAGGAATCAAAATGTTTTAATCAATCCAATAAGGAAGAAGACAAGCCCAAGGCAATTCATGAAGAAATATCACCCCTAAATGTGATAAAGAAAGTAAATAAGGTGTATCATGCATATTTGTCGGGAATTCAATTAGAGGATGAAGACATATGAGATGAAATTATTACACCTAAAAGTGCATCTAATAAGAATGAAATAATCTCAAAGGTATAAAGATATATGATAGAGTATTTGAGCTGTTGTGATGACCATATATTTTTATACTGATCCATAAATCATTGTATGTCTTCTCTATGCTTCTAGAAGGCATTTTTCATTTGAAAGAAACATGGTTCATCCTCGGAGGAGTATTACTATCGGTAAGTGTTGATCAATGTCTTCACATGTTGAAAATGTATAAATATTCCAAGGTATATATGTTTATCCCATCTTATAAGGTTTGAGTGCATGTCTAGTCTATATAGAGAGTATGTGAAGTCTTCAAATAGTTAAAAGGTTGTAAGAAAGTGTCTTGAGTTAATGTCCTTGTATAATTTAGTTTCAATTAGCTCATCAAGTATTTCATAGTAAGTGAAGAAGGTCTATCAAGGTTTTCAAGGTTTGTAATTGGTCAAATTGAGTCTTAACAAAGTTTCCTAGCCTTAAGAAGAGTATGTAAGTACTTATCATGATTGTAAAAAAGTTGTTGTAGAATTTAAGGTCCATGATTTGATTTATAGTTTTTAAGAAACATCAGGTGTGAACAAGATGCAGATGATGTGAGTGTGATATATGCTTTATGAAGTGTTGAAGGTATATTCCATAAATGAAGGAGAAGTAAATGTCCTTAGCGAGATAAATGAACAAGTTAAGTGTTCTCAAGAAGGTTCCAACCCATCAAAGTTCATAAAAGTCCATTAGGTCATGTGATGAAGAAAAACATGTAGTCAAAGCTCTATGGAAGATAAAGTGAAGCTTAATAAGAAAAGTGAGTGGTTTTCAAGCTCTATGATGCAATAATGAAGAAGAATTATGTCATGAAGTCACTAAATGTTTCCTAAGACCAATGAAATATTTACAAGAGATGTAAAGTAAGTAAAGGGGTATGATTGTGTCCTCCAAAATTGTTATTCATTGTATTATATCAATATATGAAAAATCCAAGTGTTCTCCCAGTTTGAATTTGAATGAAACCTAGTAATAATGCTCTTTCATGTTGATTCAAGTCAGTAAGTCTATAAAAAGTTTTTATTGGTGTGATACTAAGTTTTCATGGTAAGGCCTTGAACCTAGCTCAGCAAGTCTAGAATGAGTGTCAAATCATGTCTATCACTATTAAAATATGGGTTGAGACATTTCTAAGGTCTGCAAGAGAGTGTCAAATGTGGTTACAATCCTATGAAAGGTGAAGATTATGTTTTTACCTTGGGTAATCATCCATGAGTCATGAGGTATTCAAAACATTACAAATATGGTCATGTATGTAGGTGCTGATTATGATCCTAATATACTTGAAAAGCTTTGTGTTCAACTGTGAAATTTATCATACCCTAGTAAGGAGTGTTACAAGAGGTATGAGAAATCCCACATCAAGGGTGTGCTCATGAATATAAAGGAGTCTCAAATTTCCATGAAGTGATATGTATGCCAAGAGTAAATTTCAAGTTGAATGAAGATATTACTATGTCAAGAAGCCATGAGGTAGTATTCTGTCAAGTATGATCTTAAGATGTCAAGTTATTCTCTGTTCTGTGTGATGACTCAATAAGATGAGAAACTAGATAAGGATGGATGCTATTTCTCTACAAGGTCTTCGATATATCATGAAGATGTTATAGACACCATCATGATGCAAGTATATTAGTGTCGAGTAGTGTTAAGTTTTCAAGGCCTGTGAGGATAGAAGGAAATGATTCTCAGTAGAGAAACAAAGATACAAGAAGTGACATGAGATCTTGAAGTGGAATTTATGATATTAATCATCTCAAAAAAATTTAGGTGTTGGTTAAGTAACAAAAATGTAGAGTCCATGTAGGAAAGTAAAAAAATCTCAAACCATCGAGGTAAGGAAAAATGAAGGGTTGCATGTATGTGTGTGAATTGATTGAGCTTGTATTACAGGTTTTAGTTCTTGAGATGTTTCTAGAAGTGGTGATGTACCTTGGAAGAGTTATAGGTAAAAATAAAGCATGTTAGATCCTTGAAAGACAAAAAGAGTGTTTGATTGAGAACGTGCTTGTAATCTTTGTATAGGGTTCTGATGGACTGTAGTGATACCTTTAACAAGTGTATATAGTTTCAAGAGGATTGCTTAAGATTTTTAAGGATAAAATGAAGGATTGAGGATTGATTAAGGATCGTGTGATCTGTACAAATTCATCAAGGGTTAAATGTATGAATCTGAGTTATTTTCCTTAAAGTGATAACAATGTTACCATCGTAAACATGTATTTTCACAACTAGTACATGAGATTTCATGATGATTTGATATAAATGCACAAGCTTAAGAATAAGATAGAGTGATATTTATCCCTAAGAGGTGATGGTAGAAGGTATGCAAGATTGGTCAAGGTGAACAAATTAATATAGGAGGGTATAATAGATTATTAGAGGTATGAAATAATGACCTACAAGTCTGAGACATATGTTTGAAGTAGGGGGAGATGTCTAGAATTTTCAAGTTGAAGTTTTAGGTGGTAAGGAAGCTAGAATGGTAAATTCATTGATTTTTAAGCGCATGGATAGAGGAAGAAATAATTATGACCAAGTAATTCATCATATCACACTAATAAGACTATAAACAACTTTGAAAAAGCTGATTCGGGGAAGAGGTGGAAATGTTGGTTCCTCTATATGACATATGGCTAAGGTAAGAACTTGAATTATTACATGAAATGATAAAGGAAGATGGTATGTTCCCGGGGAGAGGCATAAGGCAATTTTTTTGTTATTACTGACCTCTAAAACATGACAAAGTTTGAAAAAATGCACTAAAAAGATGCTTTAGGGACCTAGGTGCCAAAGTTTCTAATGTAACGAGTGTATGATGGAGCTAATATTTTTAGATGATATCCTCATATGAGATAGGAGAATAAGAAGTTAGGAATGATGTTTTTGTGAATGTTCATGCTTATAATTCTTGTTGGCATGTGTATGTTCCTTAAATTCATCTATCTAGGGGATCTAGAATGATCTTAATGTAATGATGAAGAAATAAATAGAGCCAAGGAAAGAGAGATAAGTCTGTGAGGTTAAATGATAAGTATGGTTGATGTTTCCAAACAAGATGGTGTCAAAATAATTTGATGAATAAGAATACCATGATATTTAGTAATGCACCTTGTTAGTAATGTAAAAGAGGAGAACTAGGAGGTTTTCATCAAAGACAAAGGTGGAGATTGTTGTTATGAGAACGAGTTAGTGTTATCAATGCTAAAAAAGGAGTATACTCATTAATGAAAAAGGTGTGAGAGGTCAAAAGGATGCTTGGAATTATGATGGAATGGAAATCATGGAGAAATTTTGTTAAGATACTCATGAGGTTCTTATAGTGTAAGTATAAGTTGAAACATGGTTTACGGGTGGATATCTAGACCCGGTTTAGATGCTAGGAGGACTAATAGAGCATGAAAGTGAGTTGTAGAGACAAGTGAGCCTATAATGGAATGAAAGTGTGATATAACTTGTATCATAGGTGTGTAATTTTCTATATGATGAATAACATTGCATGCTTTACATGAATTTGAGGTGAAACATATTCAACTAAGCTTAATTGAAAGACCTAGTACAAGCATGACTTGGAGAATGGAGAAAAGTAAGCTGAAATAAGTAGTAAAAATATGAGGAGAGTGTTGTGATCATGTAGAGAGGATGTGGAAGGCACCATAGGTCCAAATTTAGCTGTTGGAGGAAAGTATGAGGTATTTTGGAGACATATCCTTGAGAACAAGCTAGGTATACATGTACAAACCATAGTGGATGATAAGTTTCATCCAAGTGCACAGATATAAATGAGCCTTGGGACATGTGAATGAGGTTTTCCTAGTGCTATGGAAAACGTTTTAGGTCAAAATTCCAAAGGAGAAGCAAGAAAAATGAGTTTATGTCCAATCGAGCTCTTGAAATGGTCATTTCCTTCTTGAGGGTTGAGTTTGAATTGCTGATTGGTATGTTAAAATTATGCATGGTGAACTAATATCTTCATCAATATTGGGAATTGAGTCTAGAGAATTTTGTAAGTGGAATGAGTTAAAATGATGGTCTATGCTTTATGAACGATCATTAGGAACCTAAGTAGGTTCTAAACCATCCTAAAACCCTCCTTTGAAATCTATAAAGAAGAATTGAAGAATTTGGGCACAAAATGACTTGTGTGAGCTAAGTTGATTTTTACATTTAGAGGATTCATCCTAATTAATTTTGGTTGTGGAATCACTAAAATGTGTTTGTTTTAAAGAAATTTGATGATACGATCAAGTGATGGACATTTCATGATGGAAATATTGGTGTAGGGAAAATCTTGGGATTTCCCTAAGCATCCAAGAAGATTTTAGGTCTGTTATTTGCATAAATTTGATGAATTAGATCAACTAAGATGACCTACCACTTAAAGGCTAAAGAGTCAAAACTAGTCAAGTTAGTTTGAATGGTTAATGATGAAAATTTTTGGTGGTGAATGTGGATAGTTGAAAGAGTTCATATATTTAATGTTAAATCTCATGAGTGAATTTGATGAAGTGGTTTTGTGTTCAAGTTCAAATGGTCCAAACTGCCCCATTAAGCCCCATCAAGAAGGTAAGAGAAAATGTTAAAATCTCCACATAAACCTTGCAAGTGAGTACTTGAAGTTGAATTATATGCCCTATGTGAAGTGTTTCATGCATTAGTTGGGCATGGAAGTGTATTTTGGAGTGTCGGAAGGATCTGAGATAAAAAATAGTTTTTGGTGGCTTAAGACCTAGTATGAATAGTCAAAGAAATGCAAGTATATTCATGTTAAAATCCTTATATTGATGCATACAATGATTTTTATAAGTTTAATGAGGATCTTAGATTTCAAGAAAGGTGACTTTGGAGCCATGAACATGCTATTTAGTTCATGCACAAACTCATTTTGTGAAGATTGATTATTTGTGTGTATAAGCCCTTTGATACCTTATCCAAATCAGTGTTACACTTTGAGAGAATGAATATGTTTTAGCTTCTCCAAGTCCTTAAAAGGTGATATATATCACATATAACGACCTCAAATCTTTAAGAATTTTTGAGAGATCATTCATTAATGGCGATTAAGCAATCTTGTGACTATGATTTTGAAGAAGCCATGACTGTGCAAACCTAGTTGAGAAGATGAGTTGAAATGGAATCCTCTTTCTATGATCTTAATAATTCCAAGAATCATATGGTGTTATGAACATATTGAATAACCCCCAATCTAATTGTATTACATGACATGATATGAAATTGAGTCTCTTGCATTCAAGTTGAAGACTAGTTTTTGAAGACCATACAACTAATAGAGCATATGCGATATAATGGAGGATTGAAGAGGAAATGGTGAGTTTTGAATCTCATCTAGATTTTAGAGAGAAAGGAGAGGTCTCTTGTAAAGGTACACCTTGAAAACACTTGACATGAGTTACATTAGCAAGAAGACAAAGAATCCAATGTGAGGAAGAAGAGAAAAGAAGAAAATGGCAGTTACAAATGAAAATGTCAAAATGGAAAATTTTCAATTACTTTAGAGGTACAACGAGTTGAGTAAGGTTATATAATACTTCATAGGAGTCATATGTATCATGAAAATCCAAGAAAGGACAATAATTATAATTGACATGTTGCAGATTCAATGATTGCATTATGATAGTTTTGAAGTGATGTCCTTTAGGACCTTGGTATGAGTTGAGGAAGTGATAAGATCAAGGAGTTATAAGTAGAAATGAAAGAGGTTTGAGAGTTGATATTTTCATGTATAATAATAATAAATAAGTGTCTTTGGTAAATTTTTTTTTTTATGACTAAAATTTTGGAGCAGGATTAGGACATGAAAAGAGATGAATCAAGGAGCATAGACATGTGGTTTTGAAAACTACATTTAAAAAGTAATGAGATGATGAGAATGGTAAAGTGTAAGAGGAGGAACAAAAGTTCATTCATGTATGAATGGGGAAAAATATGTGTTTTCAAGAGAGGATTTGAAGACTATAATTGTAGCGAGGATGATGTGATGAAACGCTATGTGATGAAGGAAGTGTGAAAGAGAGAGAATATGATCTAAATAAGAGATCACAATTTGTTATATCAGAAAAATAGATGAAGGTGATCATAACTCTGATAAGTATAAGTTTTTGGTTAGCAAAATACAGAGTTGGAGCTTCCTTACAAGTTGGAGTTTAAAAAGTATAAGTGAGTGCTTAACTAAATTCTTTAGGGTTTTTATTCTATGAGAGTAGAAGCTTGCTAAAGGTCAAGTGGGTGCTTGGCTAAATTTTGGAGTGGGTGCTCAAAAAATTGAAATGTTGGTAATATTCATAGGACAATTTTCCACATTAGTGCATTGATTTTAGTGGGGTTTTCTCCCTTTAAGGGTTTCTCACATTAAACATTGTGTTCCTATGTGTTTGCTTACTACTTGCTTATGTTTGAATGTCATTAGTCCCTCATGGTTAATGGTGATCATGATTGAATATCTTGTTGAGTTTTTAAGTGTTTTCAATTTTTAGTAGCACTAATTACCCCCTTCCCTCTCGGTGCTTGTGTTTTCCATCAAATAAAACTAATGGTTGACAACTCCTTTTAGACTCTTTACTTTATCTCTTGCATTCTTTTTGGTCTTACACATCTTACAGCTCTTACGGAACTTAAATTATTAATCTTTTATGGATTTAGACACTAGCACCTAGTTATGAAACTAGTGCCCAGTACTCCTAACCCTCCTAGATGCTCCTTTCCCTCTTTATCCTTTTCTCACTCTTTTTGGTCTCTTTTACATTTTTGGGCATCTTTTACACTTTTGGGTCGGCCTTCCAATTTTCAATTACGAAATTCAAACAAGGGAATCATATATATACATAGTTATAGCTCTCAAATAAGGGGCCAAACACTAAGCATTACATACTATCACCTAATCTTGCATTCAAAAGAACAAGAGCATTACAAAGCATCCATATAGCACATCCATACAAGGGATAAGTGCTACATCAATCTACATACACATCATAGGAGGGGAAGTTTATTATAATCCATATCACACATTCTATAAATTTTCTATATTCTATATCTAGCCCACTATCATTGTGCAACTTCCGAAGGGCATCCAGGAATCATTACACACACTTTCACATAAAACTACATGGAGTCTGAAATGTAGTGCAATGCTTGTACTAAGTTCACTCCTTGGGTGATTGTCAAGGTCGATTAGATTCCACATTCTACATCTTTTTATTAGATTTGATGTGTTTTATGAACACGTGTAGGTAGATTTTTTTACAGGATACATGTACATTCCGTGATCTAGGAGTGAAATCGAGTGAGAAATATAGATTAACAATGAAGGTCCTCCTACATAGATGGCCGAGATCCTAATCATTCACATAGATAATAGCACTTAGAATGAAAACTAGCACCCTCGCACTCTTTTCTGCACATTCATGAGTTTCAGCACTTCCAACGAACTTTGACAACACTTGTTCTAGTCTATTCCAACTATTCATCTGCGCCCCGAGATCATCTCTAGGTTTCTTAGAAATCAGCTAAGTTATTCTATCTTCTCCTCTTTCTTAGGGTTTCACATTGTACATAATTTTTTTCTTGTGTCTTACTATATATTAACATTTTTATATCATTCATCACATTAGTTACTCTAAACTTACATTTAATAAAATTTATGTTAAATTAGTTTTATTTCTTTGTAAATGGAAAATTAGTAATCATGACTTGTGCTAGATTGTATGAGAATTCCATACGAGCATTTTAATTGACCATGCTTACAAATTTTTGACATGTTGTAGATAACAAAACAAATAGAAATAATGAGGATATTTGGGCTGTAAAATTTTACTTATCTTATAATATGGTTATTATTTCCAAAATGATGGGATGTATCATATTTTTGAATAATTGGGCTTAATTACATTTTGGAAGGAAAAAAAAGGGTTAACTACATCATGTATGAATTAAAATGGATATGTAGTTGTATTTGAATATTTTACTTGTGATTTAGAGGTATTAAGAAAATAATTTACCATTTTAATTGTTATACTTATTAGAAATCATAATATTTAGTCAAAATTTATCTTTTCTTAGCTATCTAAATGAAACAAGTATTTAACAACTTTTTTATACCTTCATTCTTAGTTGAGTCATGTCAATTTCAAAAATCCTATTGTGAGAAGAGAAGAATTCAACCTATCACAAGTTGTCTTCTTGTCTTGTACATGGGATATGACTTACAATACCATTTCCTTAACTAATGTACCTTTGTGTGAGTACAATGGTTACACTATGTGTATCCTCTCTCATTTGGTGTGAGTACGATCATCATTTCTTGATGTTATAGGTCTAATAATTTCATTGATAGGATGCTTTGTTAGGAGTGTGCTTGTCCTTAGCACCCTAATGGAAAATCTAGTCCTTGTAAGGACTATATGGGGCAGATTCACCAATTTTGATATCGTTGAGAGATATAACTTATGTGAGTGAGTCTAAGTGCCGGTTTAATTACATAATAAACTATTGCTACGAGACTCTTTTACTCTATTAAACAAAAGTGTTACCTTGGAAAGAAGTATTGAAGTACCTTGGATTGTACGAAGGTTTATGAGGTAAGGATATTTGTTTACCATAATTTTTACCTCTAGTAGAGCATAGACCCCTTTGAGTGTCAATGATATCAATAAGTCTTGTAACTCCTATGAGGATTATTGGTAAAAGAACTTAATGTATGCTTGTCCAATGGTTGAAATAATGTTATAGAAGGCATTTAAATTCATAATATTATATTGAATGTATCACTTGTAAAATGTGTTCAATACTTGAGATGCATATGAACAATAAAATGATTTGTTTTGTGTGAGATAACACCTCTTGGAGTCTTAAATACCTAGGCTAAAAAAGTTTGATATGAACCATAATTTATCTAAAACAATGCTAACATGAGATCAAGTAATAACGTAAGGGTAATAAGAACAAGAGTAAATGAGTTGAATGTTGAGAATTATTGTTATAAAAATTACATACATATTGAATAATGAAAAACGGATGAAATGCCTAACATAATCTTAAAGAAGATGATAATAATGGAATGCACCATTGGTGATCAAGTATGTTAATAAATGTGAAACTTGCAATATTAAGGAATGAACATCTATTTTATACTCATAACTATGGTTTAAACAACAATGTTAAATGATTAAATTTATTTAAAGAGAAATGCAGATTAATTTATCCACACACCTTGTGGGAAAATCCATCTCTTCTTAATTCCTCGTGTGGTCCCTTTTTGTGTGGTGTTATGCTTGTTTGGTAAAATGTGGTATTAGTTATTGTTATATTATTCATTAGATTTTGAATTTCAATGAATACTATTTCCCTTAACCCATGTTTATTACAAAAGAATTTAATTAAATATAATGAAAACCACAAGATATGCATAGTGATGATAAAATACCTCACTCTCCCTGTTCTTGTAAGTTCTTGTTTCATCTTGCCATCATTTTACGGGATGCACTTGTTTTATTGTGGATTTAAGTAGTAATGTGGTTTTCTTATATGCCGTGTATTTTTTTAGTACTTAATATATGAATAACAAGAATTTTGTGTGTATGGGGGAAGGTAGGGTCGTTATGGAGGAATAAGCAATGATAAAACAAAATTTAACCTTGTGTGAAGTTCGGGATGAACCAAAGGTATGTGGGATTTTTTCTAGTGGAGTGATAAGTGGGTTTTGAATAATCTAGGTGGAGGGATAAGTGGAATGTATTTTAATTTACTAGAGGAACCAAAAATTGAAAGAGGGTTACACGAGAACTAATGTAGAAATAATGCACTTTGTAAAAATTTGCACTCGATGGTAATGTCGTAACTCTAATGCAATAAGTGCAAGATTCGAACAATGGAAAGAATATGCAAATAAGAAAACATGTCTACTCATACTCATAGATCGAAAAAGGAAGTACAAATAGGGGTGTTGTGTAACCCCATGCCTAAATAAGGAAAGAAACCCTATGACGCCATTGATGCATATGACATGACTGACACATATGATGCCACTAAAGGAGGAGTTAAAATTACAAATAAGGAATGTAACTCCTATGACGCACTGACACAAATGAAAATGACAGATTCTATGATAGAATCTGACACTTGTCATTTGAATCCCTAAGACCTATGAATCTCACAAGGTGAGATGACTCACCATGTGATGTGGATGATGACTAGGTAGGTCACACACACCAACACCCCCTTCATTGAAGCTGAGGTAGAGGTCATGGTAAGACAAAACAGAAAAGAAGAATCCCCTAGACAACTAAGAAAGATGTGCCAATGGGGCCTGAAAACTAAAGGCCTGATAAGGTGCCCATATACAAACAACATCTTTCTAGAAAAAGAGGAGGAGAAGAGGGAGACAAGAGGGATGCAGAAGATTCCATGGATGGATCTGAACTCTGCAACTCTAAGAAGTCTCCTAGAAGAATTTCGATGATGAGATCCTCTACCTTTGGACTGAAGAAGAGCCATTCACACCGAAATGTGTGCCTGCCCTTAGGAAGGACATAAATGATGTGTTGGAAGTCTGCCCACTCTGTGAAGGAAACCAAAGGAAACAACATGAAGAACTCTGAGTCTGGTCCACGAAAGTGTGACATAGGTCTAACAAGTGAGTGCAAAGGAACCAAAGGTAATTTCACAAGCGTAGAACTGTTAGAGTATGAAGGGTGAACAATTATAGAAAGGATGTACAACTAATGTGAATCCAACAAAACATCCCCCACAACAAAAAAATGGATCCACAAGTAAGGGCGGATCAATGAACGTCTCCCGAGAAAAGTGGAAGTGGGATATGCGAGAACCAATGTCGAAACAATGCACCACAATGAAGTTAAACTCCGATGGTAACATCGTAGCTCCATCTGATAAGAAATATTCAAACAATGGAAAGGATATGCAAATAAGAAAATAGGTCTTCTCATACTCATAGATTGAAAAAAGGAAGTACAAATAGAGGTGTTGTGTAAACCCCATGCCTAAATAAGGAAAGAACCCTATGACACCACCGACACATATGACGTGAATGAAACATATGATGCCACTAAATGAGGAGTTAAAATTCCAAATAAGGAATGTAAATCCTATGATGCACTCGATGAAAATGATAATGACAGATTATATGACAGAATCTGACACTTGTCATTTGACTCCCTAAGACCTATGCCTCTCACAAGGTGAGATGAATCGCCATGTGATGTGGACGATGACTAGGAAGGTCACACGCACCAATAAAAATTATGTCCCATACCTTATTGGAGTGATAAGTGGTTTGGAATGTCACTAGTTACCTTTGTAATCCTTTTGAAGGCTTAATAGTGTGTATAATGTTATCTAAATGTTCCTAGTTCCCTCTTTTAAGCCCTATTTGATGGCTTGATATTGTGATACATATATGATGAAATGTTATTTTCACACTCTCTTAATTGCTAATCTATTATGGATTTAATTGGTTTCTCATTGGAGTGCATATGTATTTTATTTATGAGTTTTTTTGTATGCATGAGTATGCTATGCATGTGTGTATATTGGGGTCTTATATTGCCAAAGGTGGAGGGATAAGTGCTATTATTGTGTGTGGGTTTTCTTTTATTTTGAGATGAAACAAATATTGGTGATATTAGTATTAGTGAAGGGATAAGCGTGTTTTTCATGTGTGGTTACATGATTGTTTTAGATGAACCAAAGGCTAGTATCCCTTCCTTAGTGGAGGGATAAGTGGAAGTATTGACACCATTTCCCCTTGACAAGATATTTTATGGCTTGGTGATATTATAAATTTTTAAATTATAATATTTAGTTGAATTTTCATGCTAAATGTCTAGAATGAAAAATTGAAAAACGTTTCCATGACAACTAAGCCCACACTAAAAAAATCCCCAAACCGGGTAATGTAAACCTGCCCTCCAACCAATTTAAGACTATATAAAACCTATCATGGCTGAAAGGGATGTGATAAATATATTTTAAAAGTTTTTTTCATGTTCAAGTAAGTTTATGGGAAGAAAATCATGGGTTCATTGCGATCCAATTTGTGAATCTGCTTCTCGAGGCCTAAAAGACTTATTTTCAAGACTTTGGCACCTAATGATCATCCTCTAGAGATGAATAAAGAATATCTGATGCATCCAATAAAATTATAACTGAAATTATGATATCATTGGAGGAATTTTAGGTAAATTTCGTAGGGTGAAACTAGTGTAGGAACAATATGTGCAACACTGGGCTATTTATAACACGGTGTAGGGAAATGAAAGAAGTGAAAAAACAAGTCATCTTGTTTGGGATGGTTCAAGAGTCTTTGGTAATTTTTTAAAGTTAAAAATAATAAAAAATAGATAAAAAACATCCAATTCACATTGCAAAAAGTTTTGGGATATTACATTATCAAGGTTTTGAGATATTGGCCCGACATTGCAAGTGAAGATCCTCGATCCCAATGGAGATTAAAATTAGCATTAAGGGAGTTCCAAAGGGATTATGGACCTGATTAAAAAATAAAATTGAATATATTTCAGTCTTTTACATGCCCCAAATGATAATTCATACAAAAATACAATTTTCCTTTTAGTGGCGAGTTAGACCTTCTCAGCGCACAGAGCTTGACCAAACTCAAAAGGGGGGTAAATTTTGAATTTCATGAGGAATTGGATCATAAAACATATGGGAATGATGTCATAAGGTATTTTATAGTAAAATAATATAAAATTTTACCATGAAACTCTTAAGGAATCGTTGGGGGAAAAGACTCACTCTTAAGGGTCTATTTTTGGTAGCCATTGGTGAAGGTGGGCTTACTATAAGTGTCCAGGTTGCAATTTAACGCCTTGGATGGAATTTTTAACAATTTTTTTTTTAAAGGTTAATGGGTGCAAAAAAGTGTGACCCCTTGGTAAGGAGAGATGGGAGATGAGTTTTTGTCACTTAAATGACAAACATGAGTGTTATGAACTCACATGCAATCTTCACCCCATCCTCATGTTACTGAAACCCATGTGGAAAATATTGAGGGATTTGTTATAACTTTTAACCTAGTGAAAATTTTTAATGGGTGTAAAAAAGTGTGACCCAAAGGAGGATGAAGTGTTTGCGTCACTTAAGACATGAATTGCATGGTTAGGTGTGCCAACTTGAGCCTGTCCCCCCTCTATGAAAACCTAACCCATGACACACTTTTCAACAATTATTTCACATTTTCACCTAGTGAAAAAATTCATCAGTGTAAGAAAGTGTGTTCCCTTGTAATCCATCTCTCTCTCGACACTTAAACATTCAACATGCTCACTAAGGATTTATTTTCCACTCACACCATTTAACCTACCTATCCCCCTCTCCATGTTAGCTGAACCCATCGCACACTTTTCAGGAATGATTGCACCTTTACATAAGCTCACCACTTACCAAATTTTGTAAGGCGCGATGGAGGATCCCAGACCCATTTTGAAAGTATCAACCCACTCTCAACCAGGGTTAAGGAGACAGAGTGTAAGTGAATCAAGAAGTGAGTCCGGCTTAACCATGGTTTGATTTGAATATATAAATGATACGTGGAAATTATTGGATCCATTTTAAAAATATCCCTTCCCTCCATTTTTCTACACCTATTCATTCTCTGATCTTCCTAAGAATCCCCATACCTGAAACATAAATTTTTCTCATATCTTTCTCATTTCTACTCCATTTTTCATTAAATTTTGTTTGAGAAATCCACTTGAAAATTCCTTTAAGAAGATCTAAGAATAATCCCCATTGATACTCTAGTTTTTTCACAACACCCACCTATTCATATCTACCCATTTTTTTTCCTTTTCATATTCTTGGAGATACTAAGGGTAGAAACACCTAAAAATTAGAGTAAGAACTCATAGTGAAATTCCTAATCCAATAAGACAATTTTCACTCCAATTCAATAAAAAAATACCTAATTATAAATTTAGTAAGTTTTCCTCTATGCCTTAATAAAAATTTCAAGTATGATAACAAATAAGAAAAATCTTGAGACTGTCAAAGTGCAAACCTCAAGATCAAGACTCCAAAACTGGAAATTGGGAAACTAGGAAAAATTAGCTAAATTTAACAAGTCAAGGTGAGGTTTCACTTACTAAATATAGTAATTACTTAGATCTAATTTAAATTTTGCATGCACCCTCATCTCATCATTTCATCATTGTTTTAGGAAACCATAAAGATCAAATATACTAGACATGAGCCCATTTCCAATTTATCCACTAAATATCCACCGATAGGAGACAATGATGTTGCACAAATGGATTTGGAAGAGGTGAGAAATTTCATGATGAAAAAATTCAGAGAACTTGCTGAAGAAAATATTGTTACTAGTGGAATTTTTAGATTAGAAGGCCATCCAATCTAGGTCCAAAGCACCGAATTGGTCTTGGTTTGTGTTAAACACTATGAGCTACCTCCCATAAAATCACTGTAGATGAAAACTCACCATTGACGGTCCTAAATCTAAAGGGAATCTCAAGTTGTCTGTAAATTCCAAATTTGAGAAACATGGTGATAATCATAAAAGAGTTTGAAATTCAACAATGGATTAGGGAAGAATCCTATTTTCAAGGGATTACAATTGGCTCCTAGTTGAAACTTGGGAGAAAACCATCAAGGATTTCAAAATCACTATCAACGAGTGAGTTTCATGAAGCTTATTCAGATGCCATTCTATTTCTAAAAAGAGTAATGGGTGAAGAACATACCAAGGAATTCTAGGACTAGATGGCCCAGTTCATGCTCATAATCATAGAGGGAAATAAAATGATAGATCGAGGCTAGATCATATGTGACAATCTCCACTAGTAGCTGATGCAATTGTTCACCACCAAGAGATTTACAATGACCCCCTATACAATGTATGCATTTTCATATAATATACCACACAAAGGATTGTCCGTTCTAAAGAATATTCCTTAGAGAGATCCTTTGAGAAGTACAAGAAGATAACCTTTAAGGAAAGTAATGTTCATTTCACATGGGTGAATTATGCATTCACAATGTTCATCATCCAACTCCTTAAAGGAAATCCTTAAATAAGAATATATCCTCAAGCAACTAAGTTGATTGATAAGTATGGGTGTCTCTTCACATAGTTTCACACCTTCACCTACATTAGGGTGAGTGGTTTTGACCTTCCTCTGCTCATGATACCTAAGTACCCTAGTGACAAGATCATCATGGTAGAGATTGGCAAGAAAAAATGTGTATCTCAAGTGCAAGGTTTTGAGGAAGAAAGGAATCTCATTCTCTATCTCACTCAGTGTTTTATCATGTAAGAGTGTAGTGGATGCAAAATTTAGACCTCCCTCAGGTTCCTAGGCCTAAATTTGACATATGGAAAGATCCCAGATCTCAATGTTCCTAATTACATCACATTCCTTAATTGAAGACAATCATTCCAGTTGTGTTGATGATATTGAATTTATAGAAAGAGACTACATGATGACCATCGGTGGATGATATGGAAACATTTGGGTTCAATTTTTTCAATGGAGGATTTCAAGAAGATGGTTCTGAGTTGTTTTATCCAAAGTACAGGTAGTGAAATTATCTCCCCTTCCTCTTCCCTCATGGAGTGTTTGTGAAGATGGAGATATCAATTAATGAACCAAAGTGATGATTTAAATATTAAAAGAGTGGTTCAAAATAAATAAAGCTTCTAGTAAAGGATATGGAACCACTTCTACCCTACCTAAACAACTATCACACTCATCTCTTAAGGAGTCTGAGAGAGCTACCAGTTAATCCGATTCTGAGAAAACATACAAGAAGAAGGAAATGGAAATCAAGAGCACTGAAGTCCCATCTTCCACAGAGTTTCACAAGAAAGATAAGGTTAGGGAGGAACAATTTGAAGGGGAGGAACAAGTTTAAAAGGAAAAACAAATTGAAGAGTTAGAACAAGTAGAGATTGACCCTCCCAATCTCCCGTGCATCAAGTATAGCCAAGTGTCTCATCTAAGGTAGTTGAATCAGATCACAATGAGAAATCATTGGTCCTATAACATACACATGAGATTCATAACATATTTTCCACACAATCAAATCCATTCCCATGGGTCGGTGACTTTCTTGATGATGAATTAAGAATAATATAACAAGTTACAACACCAAAATTTGAGGACATCTTAAAGTACATCAAAGCCAAAAAGTCAAAGAAAGCACACACCACTTCAAGATTTTATATTGAGGCTTCTGGAGCCCAGTTTCTAGAAGTTGCAAGACCTAAGGTGAAAAATCCTTTGGAAGAAATGACGCCAAATGATTATGAGATGACTAGTGTCTCACTTGGCCAGAGCTTCACACGAGGATGAAGTTCATTTTTATACGAGTCTTCAAATCAAAAATTGGAGCATAATGAAGAATACAAAATAAACATATATCAATTAGAGGAACATGTGAGGACCTTGTATTCATATGTGCAGTCATTCTTGGAACCAAGCTCATCATCCTTACCTCTAGTTAAGGTGGTCTCACCCATTAGCAACTTTGACCCTCAAGCCCTCAAGAAATCCCAAGGATTCATAATAAGGGGGAGAGAAAATGAAAAGTGGGTGGGGAAAATCATTGAAAAAGGGAATTTTTGTTTTCCTGAGGTCCTCTTTATTTGACTTTGTATCGGGAACCATCTCAAGAATCAAAGGCACTAGGGTGGAAATGGAAAAATAAAATATAATATGGGATAGTTTTCTCCCACTAACCTCTAAAATGAGAATTTTTGACACCTCATTCTTGATAAGAAAAAATGTGTTCATGGACCCAACCAAGAACATATCCCCTATTTGGTTATGAACCATAGCTGAAAGGTATGATGTATTGCAATTTTCTTTGATATAGCTCAAGGAATTATTGAAGATACAAGAAAATGTGTAGAATATATAGAATCCCCTCATATCAATGAAAACAAATCCTTGGGAGAAATCATGACTCTTTTCAAGAAATGGTTTAGAAAGAGGTAGGAGATCCTTTCTCTTTTAATGAAGACACCCTAGAGTCACTCGATAAATCCATGGTTATGTTTCAAACATTGCTTGAGATCAAAAAGTTGGTTCACTGAGTGCAAGAAGCTAAGCCACATTCCAAAGGATTGGATCAACACATTTGAGTACATGAGCATTCCTTAGTCAGAGAAGATCACACTAGGAGTTGTTAATTTTATCAAATAGGTAAAAGGGATTGAGTTCAAACCAATTGAACTTCCACATGATGCATCAAAGGAAAAATATTCATCATAGGAGCGGTCTTCATCAAGTGGCGGAGAAACTTCATCCTTCTCCATTATCTTTCTCGCTTCTTCTATTCTCACTCTCCTTCTGCTCCTTCCTTCTAATTATTCATTGTGTGTAATGATGACCTTTAGTCTTATTCATTAAAGTGACTATGTAATATTTGTGCAATGTAAAAGTCACTTTTGCAATTATAAAAAGGGGAATTATTTTTTCTTTCCTAGGGTCATTTGAAAAGTCACTTGTAATGAGAATATGAAAATTTATGTGGGGGGTAGATGAAGAGATGTATTGTAAATCTATAAAAGGAGATGAACTCCTCATTTTAAAGGAATGATTTTTCTTGTTTACTATCTCCCATTATCTTTCTAGGAACAAGTGCCTTCATTTCCTCTATTCTCTTGTATTTTATCATTCTATCTCCATCTCAACTTGTACTCCATGAGAATTGTAAATTATGCAACATGATGCAATAAAACTTTGTGTTTCTTATTGATTATTCCTCTTTCTTTGTGAATGGTTTCTTCTCGTTAATGAAAATGAAATATTTCTAGCTAATTTTAATGTAATGAACTTAGCTATGCTATTTGTTGATTAAAATCCCCCTCATATTTCCCTCTCTATCTCCCTCACTAAGAAATTTTCCTCCCTTATATTCCTTAGTATTTGGGGGCGACCCATAAATTAATTTAGATTGTTTTAATATACTTTAATTCAATAAATGGAGCTTCCCCATTCAAGTAGAGGAACCTAGTCCCATAACATTGGTGAAATCCCACAATTTTTCCTCATAACAAATTATTTTTCCAACAAGTTGGCATCAACATGTCCTTGTTTTGGAGATACATACAAGTGATGTATTTTGTGTTTTGTCTCATGTATTGTGTTGTTGTTATTTGGGCACAAGTGATAGAGTATGTCTCGTTGACAAGATTTTAATAAATTAAAAAATATTTATATTTTGGTCATGTTACTAGTGTGGGAATTACAACACACCACATAAAAATGGTATTGTTGAAAAAATAAAGCATACGATCATGGAGATGGTGTGATATATGATCGATGATTATGGAATGATGAACACATATTAGGATGAATTATCCAAAACAATAATATACCTACTTAATAGATTCCCTAGTTACTCTTGATGGGGTAACATTATAAGAAACATCACTAGGGAGAAAGGCATCTATTGTACATCTCAGATTTTTGGATGTAAATCGAGCATGCACATTCCCAAGAAGAAGAGTAAAAACTTGATATGAAATATGAAAAGTATATCTTCTTAGGGTATAGTGAAGAAGCTCTTAGATACAAAATAATGGAGATGAGAACTAGAAGAGTCTACATAAACACGGATGTTGAGTTTTTTTAGAATAAAGAAGAGGAAGATCCTTGAAAAGTTCACTTGACGATGAAATTAGTCCAATTATGAAAATATACGATGACCTTCCCTCTAATTAATATAAGCGATGATGGTGATGATTTGACATGAGAATAACTCAATGTATGCATAGATTAATATGATACAAGATACCAAATTGGGTGGTATCTTGGGCACATCCACACCTAGAACAAATACTCACAAAGTAAGGATTGAGATGAGGTAAATTTTTCTTAATAAGGAATTTTGTTGAATCTATTGAGCCCTTTACAATTCAAGAATCCTTATAGTATAAACCTCGAAAGGTTTCATATCACTATGTGATGAAAAAATACATGGTAGATTTTGAACTTCCACTAGGGAAGAAATCTATTGGATGTAGATAAATCTTCAAGATGAAGTACAAAGCATATGGAACTATTAAAATGTGCAAGGAAAGGCTTGTAGTGAAAGGGCATTCTTAGAAATAAGGCATTAACTTTGAGGATACTTTTTCTCCCACAATTAAGATCAAAACTATCAGGATTATTTTTTCTCTAGTTGTACAATTTGGTTGGAAATTCCACCAAATGGATGTGAAAAATTCCTTTCTCAATGTATATTTTTAGGAAAAGGTCTACATGACTCAAACATAAGGTTTTTAAATACATGGAAAAGAAGAAAAATTATCTACACCCATAAAATCTCTCGTATGGTCTCAAACAAGATTCCCGTGCTTGGTACATCAAGATAGTCGAGTATATCATTCATCATGGATTCCAAAGGAATCCTCATGAGCCTAATATCTACCTTAAAAATAAATGGGGAGATTTGGATTGTTGTTATTTATGTCAATGATCTAGTCATCACTAGCATTTCAGTGAAGATTATTTATGCCACTAAGTAAGATATTAATCAATCATTTGACAAGACTGATATTAGGCTACTATACTATTATCTTGGCTTAAAAGTATGGAAAAAGGAGCATCACATTTTTTTATTTCAATTGAGATATGCCAAGACCATACTTGAGAAGTTTCAGATGATGGAATATAATCCAATATCCACACATATGGAGATAAGATTTTAGTTGTCTCATATAGATCCATCACCACAAGTGAATAAAAATCTCTATTGTTAGTTGATTGAGACTCTCATTTACTTGACTTAAAGTAGGACAAAATTTTTCTATGTTGTTAGATATCATTCACGGTTCATGCAAGAATTAAGGAAATGTCACTTTGGAAAAGAACAAAGTGGATTTTGAGGTACATAATAAGAACCATGGATTTTGGCCTAGAATACAAGAAGAACGATCAATTCTTCTTGACAGGATATTTAGACTCAGATCATGTAGGTAATATTGATGATAGAAAATCCACTTATGGATATGTATTTTTAAGGATATGTTCCAATATCATGGGGGAGAAAGAAACAAAATTATATTTCTCTATGTTCCATAAGAGTTGAGTATCATGTTACAAGAGGAGGTATACATTAAGTGATAGGGCTACATCACATACTTGAGGAACTAGGAATATCACATGAAAACTACTATATTGTATGTTGAAAATAAAGGGTTTTAAAACTTTTTCACAATCTAGTCTTTCATAAAAGAATGAAGCACATTGAGGTACAAGTACATTTCATATGCAAACATGTTTTACAACACAACATATAACTCCAATTTTTTTGGCATAAGAACAACATGCAGTTAGTTGCATGATAAAAATTTGAGGCATTTAGAAAATCTCTCTTACTCACTTGAGACCATGTTGAATTAAGGGGGTGGAATGTTAATTCACCATAGTAAATTATAAGTGAGTAAATTATACTCATGTAGGATAGGTTGTTATATTGTTTCTTTAATTATTTGTATTACACTTATATTTTTGATTCTTGTGTATTTTTTATGTATTGTTGGGTTTATTTAAACATGTATAACCATTTTTTATATTTTTATAGTTGTAAAATACATATATACATTACAACACACACCTTTCATCATGAATCGATGGTTTTCATATCGATAAAATATAAACAATTTGGTTGTGATTTTACAATTGTTATGCTTTGTTAAAAAACATATAACAATGTGTACATAAGGGCATTACCTTTAATAATTTTTTTATAACTTTCTCCCTCCTTCTCTAAGTTATCAATTTATATAGGTTGTTGTAAATACCCTAAATTTTCCACTCGTAAATCACTCTTAAAAACTCCTAAATTAAATCAAACCACTTGAATCACCCCTTTATTATTTATTTAAATCCCCTTCTTCATATTAAATTCCCATGATATGATATGGAAACTTAATTATAATTAATTTCTCCTAATCACATAACCAACTACTAATACTACATCTCCTTTATCCCATATTCATCAAATCAACCAACATCATTAATCAAATATCTATATAATGAAGTATCCTAAAGTACACACACACACTAATATTATGCAAGTTTTCTATTTTTAGAAACCTAGCTAAATTGATAAACCCTCTTAATGTAAGAGCTTACCAAAGCTGGATATTGCTTCCAATTTGGAAAAACTCCTTGCATCATCATCCTTCCTACAAGCACATTGCCCTAATCACACAAAAATTGGATTGAACATCCATACATATAAAAAGTAGGTATACAAAACAAGGGAGGTTTGCAATAACTTTTTTATGCATTAATGGTTTTTATTATGCATTATCTTGATGTTCTTTCTTGATTTATAGACTAGGTTTTATATAGTGTTAATTCCTAGGTTAACTCTATGATTTAATGCACATATATGAAAAATTTGACTGAGCTTCAAACAAATTAACAAAAAAATAATCTGATTACACAAGGGATAACACTCAATAATAAACATATATATTATTTATTCCTAAAAATAAGGAGTCACCACTATCACTTTCAAAAATCATAATAATATCATGAGCTATTACATTCTAGCTATAGAGTAATGTTTCCAAGAATCTCTCTCACACCTTATTAACTAACTATTACAACACAAAAAAGAAATATGGGTTTTTATTAATAACTCATTACAATATTATTCACACATATAATATTACTAATTAACTCACTTTCATGTGAGTACTAACATAATATTCCTAACATTCCCATTTATATGAACATGGAAGATATCACTACACTTTGGAACTCATATCATGCCACCATGGAGCTTGCTCATGATATTGATGTACTGTAGTCACAAAATCACAAAATTTTAACTTACATAAAACCTATAATTATTTCATTACATACATTATTCCTAAGCAAGAAGACTAGACATTAAAAACACTTATTTTACTCTTTCATTGCTTTTATTTATTTTTATTGTTTGTAAATAGTTTTTTTAAAGGAACTATTCCCTTGTACAAAAAGGATCAAAAGCTATATATTACAATAGTATTAGATAAAAATGATCAAAATCATGATATTAAGATAGAGTGCAAAGGCAAAAAAAGCAATATGTCAGGAAAAGTACCACTTATCAATAACTAACAGAGTATATACAACAAAAAAATAGCAACAAAACAATAACTAAACAACAAAAGAAATCACCAAAAAGAGGTAGTGATATCCACTTCACTTAAAGGCCTTGTCAATAGTCAACTTCATCTCCTGGAGACCAGTGAACAACACCAATGTTGTAGCATGTGAATGATCATTCTTATCCACATGGCTAAAAACTTGGTCTCAAGAAGGCCCCTCCATCCAAATATTCTCAAAAATGTTTCTCAACATGCATACATTTTTAACTTGTGCTTCCAAAAAGTTATTACTGATTTGAAGGCTAAAAGAGTATCATCTTGAATATATCTTACTCCATGGAGCTTGATATATAGAGAGTGGAGCTTCTTGTAAATCTCAGCAATCCATCTATTTTCCAGGCCAGATCTCTCTTCTAATTTTCTTTTCCCTTATTTCTTTGATAATGTTTCACCTCACCCTTAAAAGCTCTAATTTCCTTCTCCATGTAATCAATTATCCTTTCCAAATATCCTCTCTTACCCCCTTTAAAAAAAAGGTCTTGAATAACTTCAAGTTCTTGATTTTTACTTCTACAAAGAATCCTCTTTGGTGGGGAAGGGGGATTGGAGGTGTAAAATGGATTCTTTGATCAGAATTTACTTTGTCCCATTGAGTTTGAAGGAATAGGCATAAAATCTTGAGGGAGCGGGATATGGTTAGGGCTAGGGTTATGGGAGATGTGAGGGGTTTGGAGGTTATGCTGGTGTAGTAGAAAGATGATCCCCTGATGTAGGGAAGGGCCCTGGAGTGCTTTTGAACCTCCAAAATGGAATGCTCCAAAGAGTTTAAAATGTAATGAGGAAAGAATACTTTAACATTTCTCCTAAAATGATTGAGAAAAAACAAGGTGCTTTAGGGGTATAGTGATGTATCTACCTTCTAATGTGACATATCTCACCATAATTATGGAAATATCATCAAAAGGAGCTAGAATTGAGGCCACTTTAATTCCAATAGTTAAAAATTCAAGCTCTTCACCATCCTCAAGAAACTTCTTGGTCTCCATAGATTTATCAATTCTTCTATCGAAGAAGCAATTTGCTTCCATATCTAGCCCTGTAACATCAATGATCATCTCTTCAAGAATAATGAAAAAGATGCCCTCATATGACACAATCCTATCCTTCCAACCAATAGATAATTACAAGGAGATGTGTTGGTCATACCCATTCATTCTCTCAATCAGGTTATCGACTCCTTCGGTCTACATATATCTCTAGAGCTCATCATTTTCCTTCTATTCCGAGTCACATGTCGGTTCTACCTAGCACCACACCACCCATTTTGGATTTGAATTTATATGTATTTATCTTTAGGTTTTCTATGTCGATGAAGTCTCTGCTAAACCAATTTTTATCAATTTTTTTCTCCACCCGTAGAAAGTGTGTGGATTTATGAGAGGAACATGGAACTTGAGGATGTTAGTACGCTGACAATTCATTGTATAACTAAATTTTCTACCAACTATACGAAGGCCATCTCACCATTATGTTTGAGTTGTATTGTTGTATAACTCATTATAAATAACACTTTGAACATTATTAGGTAAATCTTCATGATTTTACCAAAATTATAATTTCTTATTTAGTACCCCATAATTTGCAAGGGTGTCCACCACCTTATTCCCCTCCCTATAGGAATGTGAAATTTTAAAATTATTAAAGGAATTGAAAATGTTGATGGCCTAAAAAATAAAGTATTTTATTGTACAGTTAGGCGGGTTCATCTTATTCAAATGATTAATGATATTCATGGAGTCTTATTATATGATGATGTTGGAAATGTTGCATTCCTTAACTAACATTATTCCCCATAATGTTGCTAAAGATTTAACATAATGATTGGTTTTATGTCCCATGTTTCCAACATAAGCACTAACTATACAACCTTTGTGATCCCTAATTATTCCTCCTCCCCAAGAATCTCCCGGTTTCCTTGAAGCTCCATCAACATTGAGCTTAAACCAAATATTGGGGGATGGTATCCAGTGAACTAGAGACATGTCAATGCTAGTATTATCCTTTCTCTGCAGATATCCAATATCTATACTCCAAGTTGATAGTATAGCTTCCTCCTCCTTTGGATAATTTTTGTTTTTTTGGGGTTTGAATTTCTCAATATTTTCTTTGATAGCAATAGTAATATCCTTGAGAAACTTTTTGCAGTAATTTCTACTATCTTTGAAGATGAAACCATTTCTATTTTTCCATATTCTCTAGATGGTGTGCGGAAATACTAGCTTCCATAGTCTTATAACCATGTAATATCTATATGGGGTACCACACATATCAAATCGGGAAAATATTAAGCCCCATAACTTAGTAGTATACTCACAGTGCAACAATAAATGCTTCACATCTTCAGCCTCCCTCTTGCAAAGACAACACATATTTGGCATAATGAACCCTCTTCTAATAAGATTATCATTAGTTATAATCTTTCCTTTAAGGGCAAGCCAAAGGAAATGATTAATCTTGGGGGTTATATTTGTCATCCAAATTTTGTTCCAATTGAAGTCACATTACATATCAGCAAAGAACATGTTGTAACCAAATTTGACACTGTATTCACCATCAAAAGAGCTAGTCCAGATAAGCTCATCCTTAGATTCAATCGACTTAGTGGAATGTGAGAAATCTGATCTTGAAGAGAGGAGACCATTGGTTCCATATCAAAATGTCCACATGAAGTTGCTTCCAAACCTTCTTACCATTCTCCATATCTATGTAATCCTTCACCTTACTCCCATAATTTTCAATAAGAATATCCTTGATAGCACCAAACTTATCCCCTAAATCAAAATTGGCCCAATTTTCAGTCTAGAACTAAATATCATTACCATTTCCCATCTTCCATTTGCATCCCTTTGTGAGATTATTCCTTATTTTCAACAAATTATTCCAAAATACTGAACCAATAGGGATATTCTCTTCAAAAAGAAAAGTGTGAACATGATTTTGTGCCAAGTACTTGGTTCTTATGAGCTCAATCCAAGGTTTTTCCTCCTTTATTAACCTCCACCCATTTTAGCAATCGGGATGTATTCATTTGTCTTATGTTTTTAATACCAAGTCCACCAAGCCTCTTAGGCATGAAAACTTGTTCCCAAACAACAAGATGATATCTAAACCTCTCCTCAATACTATGCCAAAGAAAGTGCTTTTGAATTTTTTCAATACTATCCACTACTACTGAAGGTATGATGAACATAGACATGATATAAATGGGAAGGTTTTGTAGAGTGCTTTTAATAAGCAAACATTTACCTGCATTAGAGAGCGATGCACCTTTCCACCCACCAAGCTTCCTGTGAAATATGTACTGTAAAGCATTCCATACATCCATAGATACTTTATTGGTACCAATAAGGAGCCCAAGGTAAGTAGTGGGTAAAGAATTTATTTTTCATCCCAATATAAGAGAAATTATCTTTTTCCTTTCCAATGGAGTATTAAAAGTATACAGATCTCTTATCAAAGTTAATTTTCTATCCAGAAGCTACTTCATAAAACTTGAGAATAGTTTTAATAGTTTTTTCCTTGAGGATAAAGACCATTAGTAGTAATATGGTGCCATCGAAAATTGCTGATGAGAAGTTGTCTGATTGGAAGAAGGGGGCCTGAAACCTTTGAGAAAACCTACATTAACAACCCTAGTGATAGATCTACTAAGACTATCAGCCATTAAAATAAAAATGAAAGGAGATATATGATCCCCTTATCTAATGCCCCTACTGCTAGAAAAGAAACCCACTAGAAATCCATTAACTACAACATAAAATATGGATGTAGAAATACAAGCTTGAATAATTTTTCTAAATTTATTATGAAATCCAAACTTCATTAGAACCTTGTCCAAAAATTTCCAAGAGACTCTATCAAAAGCCTCATTCATATCTAGCTTTATGGTCATTCCAACTTTCTTACTTTTATCCATGGAGTGAATTGTTTCATGTACCATGATAACACCATCTTGAATTATCCTCCCTTTAATGAAACCACTCTACTATTTTGAGATCAAGATAGAAATAATATGTTGAATTTTGGTGGCAAGAATCTTAGTGAAAATTCTATAAATGACATTTACCAAATTGATGGGCGAGAAAGTCCTTAAAATATTTAGCATCCATATTTTTAGGAACTAGCACTATGTGAGTGTTATTAAGATATTTGAGTAGATATCTAGTTCTGTAAAACTCATTTACCACTTTGAGGAGATCTTCAAAACAAATATCCCAAAATTTCTGAAAGAAATTTGCTGAAAAACCATGAAGACCAAGGGCCTTGTCACTCTCTAAAGTAAAAATTGCTCCTTTTAACTATTAAATAGTGATTTTTAAGTGAGTTATTTAAACCTCTCATTAGGAATGAGATCTCCTAGGATGGCTTCTAATAAATAGGAGGTCTTCTTCATTATAAGGACTAGTCTCAGTGAGAAGATTATTATAGTATCTTAGTGCTTCCTCCTTGATATCATTTTGATCCTTAGTCACCATGCCATTACCAATGGAGACCTCAAAATCCTATTGCAGGCCTTATGTTTTAGGGTGGTCATGTGAAAAAACTTAGTGTTTCTATCACCTTCTTTTAGCCAAAGAGCATGGGATTTTTGTCTCCAAAATATTCTTCTCTATTACATATATTATGAAAATCAGAGAGAAAAATATTTTCAATGTGGTAATCATTAGAATCCATACCTTTAGCAAATAATCTTTTCTCAAGATCCTCCAACTGTTGTTTAAGATCCTTTTTCTTTTCAAAGATATTGCCAAAAATTTCCTTGTTTCATTTCTTTGATCTTTCCCACACTTTTTTTATTTTCTTTTATGGAATGACCACTTTACTTTTGGATACTAAAGGACATGTGATCCAAATAAATATTGACCATTACATATTTTGAGCATCTCGGACACTACAACATATTAGGTATAGGAATGCCCTGGGAATTACTATCCCCTTTGTGTAATTTTCTCCCTTTCCCTCCAATTCTTGATTTTTAATTCCAATATCATTTAGTCTCTTTTCTAGAGTATCTTTTATCACTTTTGGTTGAATTTTCATTAGTTAATTAAAAATTAAAAAAGGGAATCATATATATATACATGACATACCGTTATTAAGGGGGATGAACATCGGGGCTAATACTTACTATTTACTACTTGGGAAAAAAACAACATTGAAAGATTGCATTTGGGATGCATCATTCACTACATAGGAAAGGAGATTTATGAATTGCATATCAAAGATTAATCTTATGGGAAAAGTATTTGTAGCCTGTTATCCTGGTGTAATTGACATAAGGGAAACCTAGCTTTAAGAGACATGATTTGAATCACACGTAAATAAGAAACTACATAGAGTCTAAAATGTAGTGCAATGCTCGGTGACAATCACATTGGGGTGACAGTCAAGATCATTATGACTCAAAAATATGAATTTTTTATTTCATCTAATGTTTTCTTGACATTTGTGATTGTATCTAGAATTTTTTTGTAGGTACAAGTGGGATAAAGAAACCCCATGAAAAAGTGGATGTGAAAAATTTAAAGGAAGAAGCTAAGTTCAAACCTTGAAAAGACCAAAAGTAGAGTTACTACAGGGACACTAGCACCTAGATCATACAATAGTACCCGAGATGTTCCTATCCTATTGTGGGAGCTCCTGTTTGAAGAAGTCTCAAGTATCATTTTTCTAGACAGATCTCGCACAATCTAGATACAACATGTTCCAATCATATTTCAGCCCAAAATCAACACACATCTCCTGATACAAGCTAAATAACTCTCATCTCCTATCTTGCATACTTACTTGTACTTCACATGCTAGATATTATTTGTTATTACTATATTCTTTTGATCTCATTCCTTTGACAAGTATATAAATTTATTTAAATCATTTGGTGAACCCATATCGTGAACATGCCCCAAATCTATTTTCCTTCACCATCATATTCTCAAGATATGGTTACTTCTTCCTCTTTTCTCCCTACTCGTGTTTATTCCCAAGAGACCATCTAAGATGAGTATATCCCTATCATTTCTCAACATCCACCTCACTTCAAAACTACCTTTGCAAACCCCAAAGTCAATGTCATCACTATTCGCCAAACCAACTAACCTTTTCAACTTCCTACTACTCTTCCTCCTCCTCTCAATGCATCACATCCTCAACCTGCTATTACATATAAAGAGTTTGAAATCATTAAGCATTTAAATAATACCCCCACTAAAATATCTCTCTTTTATCTTTTGCATAAGGCCCCTACTTGTCACCTAAATCTCAAAACTTCCTTAACGAGCTATTAAAATACAAAGTGATGAACCTCACATTGCCTTTTCCAATCTAATGGAATATTTCAAGAACATTAGAAATTATATTACATTTACTGATGAGGATATTTCACCCGAGTCATTCACCAATTTTCCTCCTCTCCTTATCATGGCTTGTATTGAGGGTTTCCAAATTAAGATTTTTCTCATCGATAATAGTTATAAATTGAATATTTTTCCTCTATCCCTCCTAACAAAAATCAATATTCCTTATAGTGAAATTGAGAAGTATACCATTGTTGTCTATGGATATGAACCCACCACCCATGTATGTGTCAACATTATCAAATTGGAATTGCAAGTGGGAACCCTAAGCTCCTTAATTTTTTTCATGTCATAGATGCCCCATTATAATTTAATATTCACCTCAATAGAATTTAGATCCATGATATGTGAGATATCCCTTCTAGAGTGCATCATTGTGTCAATTTTATCTTTGATGGCTATTAGAAAACTGTTACTACTAATCTTGAACCATTCAAATATTATCACATGTACTCTACCACCTCTATGGTTATTCCCCTTGCTTAAATAATCCCTTCATATATTATTGGTACATATGATATTGGGGATCCCAAAAATTCCAATCCTATATCACCACTTCCCATCGCTTCCTCTATTTAGAATCATAATAGTGATCTCATATCTCCTGCCATTTCTTCCCTTACACCATCCACATTTATCACCACACCCCTAGAAAATCCTAAACAATACCTTTGCCATGTTGAGATTGATGATTCCAAATATCAAAACTTCCCATCACTTCCTCTATTTAGAATCACAATAGTGATCTCATATCTCCCGCCATTTCTTCCTTACACCCTCCACATTTATCACCACACCCCTAGAAAATCCTAAACAATACTTGCCATGTTGAGATTGATAGATTTACTTGCACATTATATATTAATCAGGAGTTTTGGAAACATGTACCTTATGATCTTAATTTCTGTAAAACCATATGTACCTATGAGGCTATAACCCATTTGGACCTCACACCTACAAATATCATACTTTTTCTCACATCATATATTGAATATCAAGGATATATCTTTCTCCTAGCATCTTATAGTACTATGGTCTTCTCATACATGTTTGGGTTATAATTGATGCCTGACCTTTTCAACTTAAACTTGGGAAATCTTGGTTAGACTACATTAGTGGTACTATTGATACTCATAATACTATTCTAACTTATCATTTGGCCTCCAAAACCATCACTATTCATAATGATTCAATACTTGATTACACTCCGACCTATCATGATGGAATACATAAAAACCATTATATACCCTTTACTGATGAAGAATATTTCATGGGCATGTATAACTTACACCTCATGATTTTATTCAAAAATAGGCCAAAAATCCTTGTATACCATGCCTCTTGACGAGCCTCATTGATACCCATACTTTAATCATTCAATAATTATCAATACTGGGAAATATACGAGGTTGTTTGTAACAAAGCATGGTTGAAATTGTATTAAGCATGTATCTAAATTAATTAATTTTTTTAACCAACTACTGATCCTAAGGACTTGTTCTATCTGAGAAAATCTTAATGAAACAAAATATAGTCTCTTAAATCTATGAATTAAAAGGATTAAAGCATACTAAAACAAAACAAAAATCTTAAATGTTGGAAATACTATAACACCTAAAAGTAATCAACTACTAAGTAATCATAAAATTAAACAAACATCTAATACTTCCCTTCACATTGGGGAGGAGTGGCCCTTGCTCCTTCCCTCTAATTAGGTGGAAACGTTTAAATTACACAAAAAAATTGAACTTACAATCATGCACTTTATTAATCAATAGTTTATTATAATACTTTCCTTCAAGAATGATCTTGTTTCTAGTCCTAATACATATGCCTATTATAACAGGTGAGGTCAATTTCCTCTTCAAGAGGACTTGTTATTTTAACAATAATGCAAAAGTTATCTAAACAATTAACTAACATATTTGTATGAGAACAACAACGTAACCTTGAGTCATAAGGTCAAAGTAAAAATTGCATGTAGCTTATTGACCAGATTTATCCTTTCAAATGTAAGTGGATTCCTTATTAACAATGCCAAATGATACTTTTGAGGTAACTAGTATTTGAAACAACTCAAGTACTTGAGTTATTTACATAGTAGTGGATGCTAGTTTAATCTTGTTCAATTTGTTTATTTGCAAAGACAATTGCCATCCACATAATCTAAGTTTCCAACTGAACTGATGCTAATTAGGTGTTCCAATAATTGTGCAAGTCACGTGTTGATTGGATGTTGATACAAATTAGGTGCTCCTTGAATTATGCAACTCATATGTTGACTAGATAAGTTTCTTATTGCCATGTGAGTGATGTGTTCCATAATGCAAATATTGCACTTCATTGTGATTCATGTGCTACATTGTGAGTCATGTACTTGGATTTATGTGATTCTTTCACTAAGATTTATGTGAGTCTTGTGCTAAGATTTATGTGAGTCCTATGCTAGGATTATAAAAGGTCTTTCATTCACACTTGTTAGTGTGAAAATTAATCTATATCAACCCATCCAAAGAAGCATATGAAAGATGAAAATGAAAAATATTTATTCACAAAACTTCTCTTTAAGTATATAAGAGTATTATTTACAATAATGCTAATATTAGTTTATACAAAAATGATGATACAAAAAGAGGGTTTAGAGCGAGAATTTTCAAGGCTCATCACTCCCTAGATTTAGGAATTAGTAGGTACTCTATTATAGATCAACCATTACCGTTTAAGGATTCCAAAATCCTTGTTCAATTATATTCATTAGTAAAATTAAGCCACGCGTCTTCTTTGAGATTTTTGAATCCACAAATTTAATCATTGTGTCTCTCCATTTAGTATAACTCAACCAGTTGATATTGATTATTATTCCATCCTGAAAATGGTGTTAGTATCAATGGTGGTGTGAATTGATACCTACCCAATTATCTTACATTTCCAACATGATTATGCATATCTCCTTGGATCTTCTCATTGACCACCAAAGGTTAGTTGGAGACATAACCTCTTTCTTTTTGTAGATTTCTGAGAGTAATTCATATCTCTTTTGGAAAACAAAGAATTCCATATTAAAATTTAGTAGTGAATAGGCTCAAAATATGATACACATGTGGAGATGCTCTATTTATATCTATCCACCAGTTGAAGACAATGAATCTGGGCTAGATATTTTCATAAGAACCTCTCAAGAGCTGGAATATCATGCCTCATTAGGAGTTATGCATTGGTTTCTTCCCTTGTGTAATATCCTCTTTAATCCCTTGATTTTTGGTGTCTTCTTTGTAGAGATGAATAACCTTATTTATACCTCCCCATATAGACAAGTTGATTGTGATCTCTACCTCCTCTCGATAATACAAATTTGTTAACATAGAATTCATGTAGTATATTCTTCTTAATCGTATATGATACTCGAATATGTGGCCATAAATTTCCTATCTCATTAAAACTATAAAGATTTAGTGGAGCGAACCATAAACAATTTCCATTTGTAATTTTTTCTTTCAAAAATAAGGCATAAAAGTTTGAAGGTGGTTTGCAAGCAAGGGCTTTCTCATATAAATGGCAGAGCACTGCCATATTATCTTGGAGGACCTTCTTTTCTTCCTTCAATACTTTATTTTCATCTACCACTTTCCTCACTCATAACAATGTATTCTAACACTTGAACATTCATTTTAATATAGTAATTGGAGGAAATACATAATTTGTTTGGTCCATTTGGTATATGGTGGTTATGGGCTCTGTTTTCTCCTTTTCAAATTTTAGTAACCACATTATCAGTTGTGTGTTGTATTTCCTGAATTTTCTGATCTTTTCCCTCCAATGACTGTTGGAGTTGTTGAATTATCTGATCTTTATCTTCCACTGTTTGTTGGAGTTATTGAATCATTTGATCTTTCTCTATTTTTAATTGGGAGATACATTCATCCTTCCCTTGAAGGAAAAGTTGTATACTTTTAACATCTCTCTAGTTCACATTTCATATTCTACTCTAGAAATTGCTAAAACATGATGGGTAATATTTTCTTCATCAATGGGTGAGATAGGCTCATCTTTAATCATAGGCCTTTTTCCTTTATCAACTAATAGGGGTACTTAGTAATGGACATGGTTCTCGTATCCTCCTCCTATGAAACATGATTTGGATATGATGAATAGGTAGATGGATAATCTTGGGATGTTTAGTTCAAATCGCTAATTTTGAATGTGATCTCTTGGTATTCTTACGAGGGGACATCCTCAACTTGATGTTCAACTATAGATTGGGTTGAATGGGAGGACTTATGTTTCTTCTTTGGCATTTCTTCAATCAAGGGCTCTATTCCTGGGGTTTTGCATTTGGTTGCAATTTAGGTTCCAGGGAATATTTATTTTAGAAATCAAGCCATTTTTTTGCCCATTACGTTTCTTTATGAAATGGTGTTTGCAAATAAGGTGGATTAAACCCTAAAATTTCAAATATGCAGAGCCTCAAAGAAATATTTTAGAGGAGGAAGAAATAAATTCATACAAGAATTAGGGTAAGTTGATTTTTTTCTTCTCCTTGGCATCTCCATGATGTAATAGGATGAGAATTCTTAGAACAGGGCCAAGGATAATCTCATACTAGCCTTCACAGATAAAATACCTAATAACCCACTTTGTAATAATAACCCATGGCTTAGGAAAACTTTCTCACTTTATGCCTTTTGCCTTTCCATTGTTATAAAAAACTAGTTCTAATTTCTCCTTTCTTCCCATGGAAAATCTCTTAATTATTTCAAAATAAGGAGTTCTAGAATCTACCATTTTTCTTATCTGTGAAATACCAAAAATTCACTAATAATGGAAGAATTGAAGAGAATATTTATACCTTTAACTCTCAAATAATCTTCAATGAGGTTAGTGGAGAAATCCTCTATCATCTTTGGTTTGAATTCCTCATAAATAATGATAAAATCCAACCATCCCGCCTTTTTGAAGATAGCCACGGACTTGGAGTCAATTAATAATTAAACAAATCTTGTTGGTTCATAGTGGAGCCTGATACCCATTTTGGTGTAGAAATGGAATTGAAAATGGAAAAATAATGGGAACACTGAAGGTGCATGAATGAAAATGATAAGGGCATATGAATGACAATGATGAAGACATAGAGATTTGTGGTTTTGTAAAGGATAAAATTGTAGGTGAAGTGAATTAGTTAGGGGTAACTAACTTGATGGAGTGATAAAGGAAATGGAGAAGTAATGGGGAACATGTGAGTAATTAGTGGGAAGTGTGTGAGAGGTCATGAAAAGTGGGTAATCATCACTTTGAAAAAGACTAACAATTAACATCATCATAATTAAACCTTTAATACTTGAAAAGAAGTGATGGCACATACCTTGTCACTTATCACATGTCTCACATTCCATCAACATTATATTTTATACTTGTTGTTACTGTAAAATCATTCATACAATGATTACAAGGTGACTGCCTTTTAGGGTTTTAAGCCACCTTTGTTTAATTTCTAACATTTTTTCTTCTTTTCTTTTTTTTGGAAGGAATGACCACCATTTCTAGTTTTCAACCATTCCTTCATAGGAATATGGCCACTATTTCTGATTTTTAACCATCCCCTATTTATTAACTTTTTTTAATGATCAATTTAACTTTGAATTAACTTGGACAAGGAGACCTCATCCAAGTAACTCGAGTTCAATTATCTTATAACATGCTCTTGAATTCTTATTTGGATGCTTTGGTTTCTGGTATAAACATAGTATATGACGATAAAAAAGCATCAATATTCTTTCACCATCAATTGGGACAAGCTACAAAAGTATTGTTATTGTATAATTCCTCAATTTTATATGGGCCCATCCATCTTGTTTGTAACTTTCCCTTAAAGTATTTGTATTTTGAGTCAAAAAGTAGAGCCCATTCTCCTTTTTGAAACTTCCTCTGTTTGATATGTCGGTCATGCCACAACTTCCTTTGATGTTGGATTACCTCAGTTTGATGTAATGCTTCTAATCTCATCTCATCCAATTCATTCAACTAGGTAATTCTTGACTTATGTGCCTTAGACAATTCAATTCCTATTTCAACAATTTTCCTCAATGTCTGAATCTCATACTCTATGGGAAAGATATGCTTCTTCCCATAGACCAACTCATATGGAGTAAATCATGTGGTTTCTTTCCAAGTTGTATTGTAAGCCCAAACTACTTTAGGTAATTTCTACACCCAATTCTTCCTTGAAACATCTACTATTTTGGTCAAGATGTTTTCTAGTTCTCTATTGGTAACTTCAACTTGACCATTAGACTGGGGGTGATAAGGGGATGACTTCTTATGCCTCAGCTAATATGTTTCTACAAAATAACTGATCACATTTGACATGAATTGAGGTCCTTGATCTGAAACAATTGATCATGGTTCTCTAAATCACTTAAAAATATATTCATATAAGAAATCTACTACCTTTTCATCTCTAGCATATTGGAGAGCTTTTACTTCAACCCATTTTGTCACATAATCTGTGCATACCAAGATATATTCATTTCCTTGAGAAGGTGGGTCAATTGGTCCTATGAAGTCCAATCCCCACTTCTCAAATAGTTCTAGAACTATCTGAGGTTAAATAGGCATATCCATTATTAGTATTGGATTTCCCATATGTTGGCACTTATCACACTGCCACTTATATTTCTTGACATCATTGTGTATTCAAGGCCAATAGTATCTAACCCTATAACTTTATGAATCATTATTTTGAATAAATAATTCCCTCTTGATGGTTCATCATGGCATGCTATTAGTATATCAAATATTTCATCTTTAGCTACACACTGTAATACATAGTCAGCTCCACACTTGAAAAACATTCAATCAAACCACTTATACATCACACTTTGATTAATTAACTATTTTATTTTTCTAGGTGTGAGAAAATATGGAAAATTCCATGTAGCCAAGTAATTAGCCATATTAGAAAACCAAGGAGAGATGGTGGAAACAAAAAATAAATGTTCATCTGGGAAATCATCATTTACTTGTTCATTTGTACCTAAAACTGTTAATCTTGAAATAAAATCAGCTACCACATTTACTTTACTAGGTTTATCAACAATCTTAATATTGAATTCTTGTAATAATAATATACATATAATAATTATTCCATGAACCAAGGGTTTATTCATTAAATATATAATGGTAGAATGATCTTTATGAATGATTACTTCATACCCTCTGATGTAATGGTGAAATTTGTTGATTGTATAAACAAATGTAAGAAATTATTTTTTTAGTGGTAGTATAGTTTTTTTCAGTGAGGAAGATATTTTTAATAATTTAATAGATTGTATGCATTTCCTCTCCTTCTTTTTGTTGTCCCAATACATCCCCTACTACCTCATTGGAAACATCATTTTAAATATGAAAAGGTATATTATAATTTAGACCTCTCAATACTAGAGTATTAGTTAGCATGTCCTTCACAAAATTTCAAAATATTTTTGAAAAACCTCAGTCCACTAGAATTTAGAATCCTTAGTTAGAAGGGAAAACAATGGAGAGACTATTTTACTAAAATCAGAGATAAATCTCCTATAATAACTTGCATGTCCTAAGAAACTTCGTACCTTAATCTGATTCTTGGGTGATGGGATTTGTACAATGATCTTGACTTTATTTGGATCTACTTTGATTCCTTCTGCTGAAACATGGTGTCCTAAAACTATCCCTTGTTCCATCATAAAAAGACATTTCTCATGGTTGAGAGATAGTTGATGTTTCTCACATCTAGAGAGAACTTTATCCAAATTATTTATTGCCTCTTGGAATGTAGTTCCATATACTATGAAGTCATCCATATAAATTTCCACATAGTCATGAGTAAGATCAACAAAAATTACTAGCATGGCTCTCTAAAAAGTGGTAGGAGCATTACATAGACCAAAAGGTAAAACTCTATAAGAAAATGTCCCCCAAAAAAGTGAATTTGGTCTTATCTTGGTCTTCTGGTGCTACCATGATTTGGTTGTATCCACTAAATCCATCTAAAAATGAGAAATACCTCTTCCCGGATAGGTTATCCAAAACTTGGTTTATGAAGGGTATATAGTCTCTATGAGTCACCTTGTTCAATTCCTTGTAGTCCACAAAAACCTTAAATTTCTATTTTTATTGCACATGATGACCAATTGGGATACCCAATGACTATCTCGAGATTCTAGATAGATAAATCATACTTGGAGTAGTTTCTCAATTTCAGTCTTTACAATGTCTCTCAAGGCAAGGTTTATCCTCCTCTAGGGCTACCTAACTGGTCTGGAATTAGTTGTATAGATGTGATGTGTGTAAATGTTAGGATGAATAACCTTCATATCACTGTATTCCCAAGAAAATTCTTGAGGATGAGAGCATAAAATATTAAACATGGTATTCTCCTCTTGATTAGTTAGCCAAATATTAATTGCCAATGTTTTTCCTAGAAAAATAGGTAATCTGTTTTGTATCTAGGTGGAGAGAATTTAACAATGGATACTCTCTCGGTAATGATTATAGGGGTAATTTATGAGGCAACAATCTATGGAATTTATAGATGTTATGGAAAATACACTCAATCATATCTATGTTCCTTATGAAAGGGAAGATTATTGGTTTCACGTTTTAATCCAATATGTCTTCATTTACCTCTAATGCTTATGAATTAAGTTTAGAAGAACCCAAATCCTAGTTCTAGTCTGAGTGTTATTGTATTATTACCAAAGGTACTAAGAAAATGACATCCTTTGCCTCCTTTGAGTCACCAATCCACCATTATTTTCATAAAATGGCAAAAGGTTTTACAGTTTGGTATAGAGATAGTTTCTTTCAATCATGTCGATTAATAGTTGTCATATCTCTTGTCCTGCACTCAATGAGTGTTCCATTAATGGAATCAATTTGAAAAATATTAACAATTAACATAATCATAATTAAACCTTTAACACTTGAAAATAGGTGATGGCACATAACTTATCACTTATCACATGTATCACATTCCATCAACATTATATTTTCTACTTGTTGTTTTGGTACAATTCTTCATGGCATGATTATGAGGTGAACACCATTTCTATTTTTCAGCCACCTTTATTTTGTTTCTAACAATTATTTTCTTCATTTTTTTGGAAGGAATGACCTCCATTTCTATTTTCAACCATTCCTTCATAAGAATATGGCCACCATTTCTAGTTTTCAACCATCCCCTATTTATTCATTTTTTTTAATGATCAATTTAAATTTGAATTAACTTAGACACGGAGACCTCATCCTATCAACGTGGAGCTGAATTGGCTTGTAACTTACTCTTGAATTCTTCTTTGGATGTTGGTTTTGGTATAAACGTAGCCTATGACCATTAAAAATCATCACTCCTATTTCACCATCAATTGGGACAAGCTCCATAGTACCGTTATTGTAGATTTCCTCAATTTGATATGGAACCATCCATCTTGTTTGTAACTTTCCCTTACCGTCTTTTTATTTTAAGTCAAAAGTAGATCCCATTATCCTTTTTGAAATTTTCTATGTTTGATATGTCAGTCATGCCACAAATTCCTTTAATGATGTTATATTACCTTAGTTTGATGTAATGCTTCTAATTTCATCTCATCTGATTCATTAAAATAGATAATTCTAAATTCTATGCCTTAGACAATTCAATTCCTATTTCAATAGTTGTCCTTAATGTATGAATCTCATACTCTATGGGAAAGATATGATTTTTCCCATATACCAACTCATATGGAGTAAATACTTTGGTTGATTTCTAATTTTTATTATTTGCCAAAAATGCTTTAGGTAATTTATGCACCCAATTCTTTCTTGAAACATCTACTATTTTGGTCAAGATGTTTTCTAGTTCTCTATTGTAACCTCAACTTGACCATTGACTGGGGGTGATATGGGGATGAAATTTTATACCTCGATGATATATTTATATAAAATAACTGGTCACATTTGAAATGAATTGAGTTCCTTGATCTAAAACAATTGACCTTGGTGCTCCAAATCTCTGAAAAATATGTTCATATAAGAAATCTACTACCTTTTCATCTCTAGCATATTGGAGAGATTTTACTTCAGCCCATTTTGTCACATAATATGTGCATACCAAGATATATTCCTTTCCTTGAGAAGGTGGATCAATTGGTCCTATGAATTCCAATCCCCACTTCTCAAATGGTTCTAGAACTATTTGAGGTTGAAGAGGCATCTCCATTGTCGTTTTGGCTTTCTCATACGTTGGCACTTATCACATTGCCACACATATTTCTTGACATCCTTATGCATTGAAGGCCAATAATATCCAACCCCTAGAACTTTATGAATCATTATTTTGACTAAATAATTCCCTCTTGATGGTTCATCATGACATGATATGATTATATCAAATATTTGATATTTAGCTAAACACCTATGTAATACATACTCAGTCCACATTTAAAAATCATTTCATCAAACCACTTATACATCACACTTTCTTTAATTACATGTTTTATTTGTTTAGGTGTGAGAAAATATGGAAACTTCCATGTAGCCAAGTAATTATCCATATTAGAAAACCAAAGAGATCTGGTGGAAACAAAAAATAAATTCTCATTTGGGAAATCATCATTCACTTGTTCATTTGTACCTAAAACTGTTAATCTTAAAAAAACAACAGCTACCACATTTACGTTACCAAGTTTATCAACAATCTTAATATTGAATTCTTGTAATAATAACATCCATCTAACAATTATTCCATGAACCAAGGGTTTATTCATTAAATATCTAATGGAAGAATGATCTGTATGAATGATTACTTCATACCCTATGATGTAATGGTAAAATTTGTTGATTGCATAAACAACTGCAAGAAATTATTTTTCTATGGTAGTATAGTTTCTTTCAGTTGGGGAGATATTTTTACTAATGTAATAGATTGCATGCATTTCCTCTCCCTCTTCTTGTTGTACCAATACAACCCCTACTACCTCATTAGAATCATCAGTTTGAATATGAAAAGGTAGCTTCCAATTTAGACCTCTCAAGACTAGAGTATTAGTTAGCTTGTCCTTTATAATGTAAAAATATTTTTGACAAGCCTTTGTCCACTAGAATTTTGAATATTTAGAAGGGAAAAAATGGAGATACTATTTTACAAAATAAGAGATAAATATCCTATAATAGCCTGCATGTCCTAAGAAACTTTTTACCTCAGTGTGATTCTTGGGTGATGGGAGTTATACAATGATCTTTACTTTATCTAGATCTACTTTGATTCCCTCAACTGAAATATGGTGTCCTAAAAGTATCCCTTGTTCCATCATAGAAATACATTTCTCATGGTTGAGAGATAATTTATGTTTCTCACATCTAGATAGGAATTTATCCAAATTATTTATTTCCTTATGGGATGTAGTTCCATAGACTATGAAGTCATCCATATAAATTTCCAAGGAGTCATGAGTAATATCAACAAAAATTACTAGCACGATTATATGAAAAGTGGCAGGAGTATTACATAGATCAAAAGCTAAAACTTTATAAGAAAACATCACCCATGGGAAAGTGAATGTGTTTTTATCTTGGTCTTCTTATGCTACTATGATTTTTTTATATCTATTAAAGTCATCAAGAAATGAGAATTTGAGAAATATCTATTCTGAGATAGGTTATCCAAAACTTGGTTAATGAATAGTAAATAGTCTCTATGAATAGAATTTTTCAATTCCTTGTAGTCCACACAAACCCTCCATTTTCCATTTTATTGGGCACTATGACCAATGGGGATACCCACTGACTATTTGTGATTAGATAGATAAATCCTACCTAGAGTATTTTCTCAATTTCAGTCTTTACAATGTCTCTCAAGGTAGGGTTTATCCTCTTGTGGGGATACCTACTTGGTCTAGAATTAGTTTTATAGATTTTATGTGTGTAAATGTTAGGATGAATACCCTTCATATCACTATATTCCCAAGAAAAAGATTGAGGATGAGAGCATAAAATATTAAACATGGTATTCTCCTCTTGATTAGTTAGCCAACTATTAATTTCCAATGTCTTTCCTAGAAAAATAGGTAACTATTTTGTATCTAAGTGGAGAGAATTTACCACTGGATACTCTCTCAGTAATGAGTTCAAGGGACATTTATGAGGTAACATTCTGCAGTGGATTTCGGAGATGTTATGGAAAATACACTTAGTCAGATCTATGTTCCTTGTGAAAGGGAAAATTATTGGTTTCATGTTTTCATCTAATATGTCTTCCTTTGCCTCCAATATTTATGAATAAATTCAAGAAGAATACCAATCCTAGATCTATTTTGAGTGTTATTGTATTATTACCACAACTAGTGAGAAAACAACATCCTTTTCCTCCTCTGAGTCACTAATCGACCATTATTTGCACAAAGTGGAATTATTTTTTACTTGTTGGGTGTAGAGATAGTTTCTTTGAATCATGTCCTATAGTCAATGTGTGTTGTAGTAGTGGATAACCATGGGAATCTTAGGATTAAGGGATATCCAATTTTCTTGTTCTTCATTTTAATAACCATAAAGTATACTGGATTATTCCATGATTAAATTGTAATGGTTACCTCCTCTATGACTCCCTTAGGGTTAGCAATAGATTAGTCAGCCATTTGTAAGACTACTGGAGTTTATTGTAGATTAAGAAGGGATAACATGTAGAAAGTATCAGTAGTCATTACATTTATCAGCAGCACCTAGTCAATCAACACATTTGGAATCTCAACATTCCCAATACAAACTATGACTAATGGACTTCCAGGATCACCATATTTGGGAGGAGTCATCTTTCCTTCCAATATACTAGCTAGTTTTCCATCGACGTGTATTATTTTTGGATTTTTTTCTTCCTCCCTAGAGTTTTGACACGAGTTCCTTGGTAGTTTTTTTTAGCTCTAAGATATATCTAAGAGCTTGGAAAAGAGGGATTATAATGCTTAATTTTTAATCCTTGGATGAAATATGACTCAAGTTCAACCTAGTTTGTATTGTCCTTATTAAAATGGTATAGATGGGAATGGACCTTTTTAGAGTGGGTTCGATGTCTTTTCAAAAGTAAGTTTGGGTCATGTATCCTCTAGTTCTTCTTTGTCTTCAGAGACTTCCTCTATGATTAGGGATGACGATTTTGAAGCAATCTTCCATGATTCTAACAATATGTTTCTATAATCCATGGAGACTGTGGGTATTTTGTCAACTTCAACACTATATGATGGGTTTCCTTGCCTACATTATTTAGGCTAGCCAAAATTTGAGTTAGGATTTTAATTTGGGTAGGTTTTTCAACGAGAATAGTAGTTGTAGGTCTAGTTAACAAAGCTTGTTGTTGTCCTTGAGGTCTTCTTGGGTTATAAAATGTTGACCAAATCCTTGAGACGCATTCCATTGTTGCTGAAATTGTGGGTTGAATTATTGGAATGATGGTGAGATGTTTGGGTTTGGAGTCCATGGTTGTTGATAATATGTTGGTTGTGCATTCCACTAAGGACCCCATTCTTGTGGAACTTGTTGAGTCCAAGGTTGAGGATATGACCATGGTGTGTTCCATTGATTTGGAAACCATTGGGTTTTTGGGGCATAATGTTGGTTTTGATTTGAAGCAAAATTTCCTCCTTGCTTCTGAGCTACATAGTTAACCTCAAGATCACTTTGTGTATTATGTTTTAAATGAATTATTTTAATAGATAAAGTTTGGAAAGGCTCCAAGACCATATACATAGAGATATTAGATTGAAATCACATATCCAATAAAAAGATATATAAAAAAGCATCCCAAAAATCCCTCTAGTAAAAAAGGACTTGACTCAACCTAAGTGAAACACAAAACAAAAAAACAAAATAGAAAAAGCCTAAAAACCTAACCAAAAACATGGCAGAAACAAGAATCCCTGAAACACTAGTCAACATAAAATTTACGAGAGAGCCCCAAGCTCTTTTAACCCGAGTCTGTAAACTCAGCCCAACATTCTCCTCCTGGCTATTTGAGTAGACATCTTCATCGAGTTGCTAATGGCCATCATCCTATTATTCCCTTTTTAGTAAGAACCATCTCCTATAGGGCTTTAACCCTATGACTCAACCATTAGCTCGCATACGAATGTTGTGCCCCCTTGATCATATTCCTATTCTTAGCTTTCACTTGATTAACCACATCCTCAAGAGCTTCAATTTTGTTGGCCAAAACATTTAACAGAGGATTTACCTTAATCACACCTCTCAAGTACTTGCATCCAAATTTTTACCCACCGTAAAATTGAAGAGTCGATGCGGCATCTAGTTCCTTCTTAGCCTTCTCCTTCATAACATTAAGCTTATGCCTATCAGCCAAAGTCAAATGTTCTTCCCATTCTTCACCATACCTAAAACTGACACCTCTAGTTTCAAAAATTAGAGTGCCAACTTTAAAAAATAAAATTATTAATCCCCGATGTAAGACCTCCATTTTCTCCACCTTGAAATCATTTACAGACCCTTAAATAAAATTGAGCAAGTAGAAAGGAATACTCATATTTTTCTTCATCTAAAATGGTTAAGCAACATGAAATGTTGTGTATGGAGCTTCCTGTACTTCCCATCAAGAGTAATATACTTCATGATGAAAAACAAGCCTCACCCAATGCCACGAGAAAGAATCATGGGATATGTCATCTTCCATGTAGCAATTTTTCTCATCATTTTCCAAGAAAAATGTGGACTTCCTCCTGGAACCTCTTTCTATCTTTAAAAACCTTACACCCATCACAATCCATACCAGTGACCCGACCAATCAAATCTTCTATCACCAAAAAGCTCACCCCACACATTTTCACTAACCCCTTATCCCAAACTCTGTGTGAACTCCTTTGACAGATTCTCATCGAAACCATTAAGCCTTTGAAAAAATGGGTAATTCCCCCACTTTTGAAAATATCCCAAATGGTTGTATCCCTTTCCATGAGAAGAACAAGAAGATGACTCAACCCTAGCTCATTGCCACCCATGATAGACAACCACCTCAAAACCGCAACAAAATAAAAAGAAAATGTTGCCACAAAAAGCCAAATTAGAATAATAAAAGGAGATTTGAGGCCTCAAAAATCAGAAATGATAGTAATGATAGCTCGTATCCAAATCCCACACTTGAAATAAATTCTACTTTTCAGCATCAAGGACAACCCTAGTACTTTTTGGTAAGTCCATCTCATCTTGCCATATATAATTATGATGAGCCCGTACATTGTAATTGGCCAACGTGTCGGCACAAACATTAGCTTGGCGATACACATGCTCAATTCAAACCTCATCAAAATTAAATAATAAAACCATTCATCCATAATTTAATTAATATTATCTTGATGTTTTGATTTTCCTTTCATAGCATTTATAATGTACAAAGAATCCCCTTCCACATAAGTTTCCTAATTTTGTGATGATTATCCCACTTTATACCATTTAACACCACATAGGATTCAACATAATTATTGGTTTTATTACCAATAGGCATGGAATAGGCAAGAAATAAAGACCCAAAATCATTCATAATAATACTACCCACACCAGATAAACCCGAACTACTCTTCGCAACACCATCAAAATTAAGTTTCATCTATCCAACCTTAGGCTTTTCCCACTTCACATTCTCCCTAATGTTCTTATTCCACAAAAATTTTTCTTAGTATCTATAGACAACTATTTTTGGTATAAGCACCCTCTCTGTCATTTCACATTCATCCAATTTCCATCCTCGCTTCTCTTTTCTAATATTAAATGAAATCCTATCTATTTACTCACATTATTTGATTGATTGTCAAATGGGCCCCATGTAGACCCATTTGATAATTCAAATTTTTGATATTATCCCCATCCTTCACAAATTATTCAATCCATGGGTATTAATACACCCATCCGACACTTTTTTAAAAAATGGAATCTTTTATCTCACCCACCATGTCAATCATGCTCCCCACTCCATCTAATAATTCAAGCCATGGTCCCCACGTGATCACATCATATTCCTAACTCAAGTTACTTTACTCAACCCCGGTTACCTATTAACCCCAGATCTAACCTCACATCTAAGCTATAAATATGGGTTTTTTCCATATTTTAAAAAAAGGACCAAAGATCTGGAGATACCTAGGCCTAGAGAAGAGAAGAAAGAGCTTAATTAAGTTCTGCCAGTTTAAGGAAGAAACCTTTTCCATGGTTCATTATCTTGCCATCTTGATGCCCGGTTCATCTCCATAACAGAGCACAAGCTAAGTTCCCTCGTTATTTTAGTTACTTTTCATTTTATATTCCATTACTACTGTTCATGATCTGTTATTATCTTGTCTACACACGGGGTTGACATCCTCCAAGGGAGTTAAAATCCTCTTGGAACCGGCATTGTCTAGAAACCCCGCATATTGTGATCTAATCTTATCTGTTTCAATTTTGTAGATCTAGCTTCTTTATATCATGCATCTATCTTATTTGTGCCCGTATCATCCATCATCATCTCCAAGGTACTAAGCCCTTGTATACTCAACATTGTTTAGTGTTTCTTGGTTACTTGTGCACTCATTTGGACAGGAAGATGGAAATGTAGATCACCATTTGGCACGCCGGTGGGGGACCAGATCCTAGATCTGGTCGTTTTGTTTGTTATTTTACTCATCTGTTCTAACTTGCTTGCTTGCAATATCTTAGTATTTGTTGTTTTCAGTTTAGTACGGTCACTCATTGAAATCACTAGGAGGTACGTGCTCTTTATTTTCTGTTTACCCACATGGGAAATGAATCCGAAATCAACCTTATGACTTGATGTTTGTTTTCAAACTTGGTTTTTCATTAAATATCGTAAATATCACAATTAATTGTCATTAAAATATTAGTATTTGGAGGATAAAAATTTATATCCGGTTTAATATTGATTAATTTTGTAGCTCATTTCATCTATTTGGCTTATGCTATTATTGTCATGGGTTTTCTTTGATGATCGTTAATATACAATCTCATTTATATTATTTTATATAAAAAAGTTAACCTTCATTATAAGGCAAATAATAATAATTAAAACGTTAGTTAAAAACATTATGAAATAACATTAAATTAAGTTATAATAAAAAAAATTAGAAAAAAATTTATGAAAGAAATTATAAATAAAAAAATGCCATTCAATATTGAAATGTAATCCACATCCATGGAATGTCAACACCATAGTTAATTGTATATGTCCCATTTAGTTCTCTTTTTCATGTGATTCACTTTATGTCATCACACATGTAAAAAGTTGTGTCCATGTGTGGTATGACCCACCAATTTTAATTCACTCATCCTTTAGGTAGGTTTGACGAATCTATCATTTTATTAGTTGGGCTTTTATAGTCATGTCATTTTATTAGTTGGGCTTTTATTAGTCATGTCATTTTATTAGTTGGGATTTTATTAGTCATGTCATTTTATTAGTTGGGCTTTTATAGTCATATCATTTTATTAGTTGAATTTTTATAAGTCATATCACTTCATTAGTTTAGCTTTTATATAAGCTATTATTTCATTAATCTAATTTATCTTTTCGACTTAATTGCTTCCTTTATATTATTTTATAGTCTATCGTTTAATTTTCGTCGCTTATTTACTCGAATGAAATAGGAACATTAAACTACAATTTTGTTAATTAATTAATTATTTTATTTTTATTTATTTATGATGACACCATTTGTAAAATTTATAAAGTCATTTTTTTAACTACCTTAACTAATAGCATTTATTATCTTCTTGTAGGATAATGTCTATAACCTCACGACAAGAACATTACGTTGTCAAAGACCAATGTTTAAATCAAACACACCACACAAAATAATTTTACCGACCTTATCTGCAAACATAGACAATGCCATTTTAGGTTACTCGGGTGTTCTTGGCCACTGACCGTCGCCTCCAAGCACGCCATAATTACATGCGATCAAATAAACAGAAAAAAACACTATCAAGATCCCCCTTTCTAGTCTTGAATGATGCACTTTTAAGGTCACTAGATTTTCTAGGTCCATGATTAATACCTCTAAACACGTGCAATCAAATAACACCGATAATCGATTCTCCAGGTATTCCTCATTTTTCTCTATCTTCTCTTTTCTACATTGAATTTTCCCTTCTCTAAGTTATTGTCCACATCAAATGTCATATTTCATTTTGGATTAAAAGGAACCTTTATTTTCTGCATCCTGCTTACTTACATAGCCTAAGTAAAGAATTTAACTCTCTGCATTTCACTTATCACACACTACCTGAGACTGCACAAACATAATTAACACATCAAAACATTCCTCTCACTCTCAGTTAACTGGGCAGGACTTAAACACCCAACAGGAAACCATCTCAGACATCTCCCAATCCATAACTACCTGAAACCAACTTTAGACTCCTTTAGGCACCTTCATTACTTATGTTTCTTTTCTGTTCACATCCTCTAAATTAATCATGATGTTAAAAAATATTCTACTTGATTTGTTTGTCAACAACATACATAAACAAATGTTTCTCTATTTCACACCTATTGTTGCTCTCTCTCAAATCAAGAAAAAACAACAATCTACTCTATCCAATGATCTTACTCCTTGTGATGATCTCGACCGACAAGATTCTAAACTCAAAACAATGCTTTCAAATCCACTCAATATCCAGTCTCCATGGTCTCACCTCATAAGAGCCATGTCATACAAAATTCTCCCCACCTTGACACCAACCCTTATATCTCTCATCAATCCAGTCTTCCTAAATCAATCGCAACACCATATTCTGCTCATCTAGATACACTCAAATATCATGTTAACCCCATATATGACTTCTTACTCCAGAAATATCCTATAATCTCTCAATCCTCCCAATCTCTAAAATTGGTGGATCGCATTCCACTCACATCCCATTTTGACAATTCCATTAATAGGCGTGCCCAGCCATCTCCAAATCTTAACACACATATCCCTACTCATCGTCATGCCCCTATTGCTCAACACTAGCCTATGCAACAATCCTAACCTGTGACACATGTTAGTCTTTGCCAAGTAGCTCCCCAAACACCTACATATCCACAAATTAATCAATTGTCTTATCAAACCATTCTATAAACATCTTATCCACAAACTTATCAACCACCTTATCAGATGCTTCACCAAACACCCACACACCCACAAACACATCATTTGCCTTATCAAACTACTTTTCAAACCACACAGCCAATCCAATCTCAACCTTACAACACCTCAAATGATTCAATTCATGCCTTAATGAATCAGTTGGCTAGTTTAGAAACCCTTACCATAGCACCCAAAAACACCTTATCCTATGAACAAATATGTAATGAACCGATTCATCCATCGGTTCCAATCAAACCCTATCCCCCTTATTGGAAAATTCCTACATTTAATAAGTTCAACAATAAAGAATATCCCCAACAACATCTCCTCACATTTAAACACGCATGTTGTCTTATTGTGCATGATCATGATCTACTTCTTCACACTTTCCCCATGTATTTATCTGGTCTCGCATTGGATTGTTAAAATAGTATCCCACGAAATTCCTTATTCTCTTTCACTCAACTTGAACAATTATTCTTAGAACACTTTTATATCAATATCACACAAAAACCACTATCTCTCGATTTATATACTAGTCGAAATTATGAAAACAAGCCGATCTCTCGACTTCGTCACATGATGACATGATGTTATAAACCAACTATCCTTCACTATCCCACAAATCGAACTCATTGACTTATTCTCGCATTCATGTGCAAAACATATATCATCCACTTTGCAGATCCAATCATTCCAAACCTTTGATGAAGCTTTCACAATGGCTCACAAGCTCAAAACCTGTGCCATTGAGTAGGGTCATCTTAAATTAAGTTCAACTAAATCAAAATTGAATCCACTAAACCATTCACACATAATGACGAGTTCAAGGCTACAGAAAACACTATGGTCATTAAACCCTCATCACTATCTACACTAAGCACATGGTCTCAAAAATGATCTCCTTAATCAACAAACAACTAAACTCCTTTAGGAGAATCATACGATTATATATTTGATAAGTTGATGAGCATAAAATCCATCCAACTTCCTCTCATACAACCTGTGGACAACTCGCAAGCCAAGCCTATTTGGTATCATGAGGCCCACTTTCGTAAATATCATCGAGTCAAAGGTCATGACATTGAGAGATATCATTCCTTCAAAGATCATTTCCAACAACTTGTAAATCAAGGGGATATCCAAATTGATACCTCCACTGCACAAACTAATCAACCACCAACAAATCACGCCACCCCATTTACATCTCAACTATCAAACGCTTATATGGTTGACACTTTCAATCAAGATCCCATTTTATCACCAACTCTACATGTTCCCACAAAGGGAAATTATTCCCACTCCTTATTCGTAACTCCGTCACACCTACATCAACTTTTACTACTTGTGTTGGACCTACACCTTCTCCTGTCCTTATCACGTCTACATCAAATTCAGCTATATCATCCATTTCTGCCGCTTCAAATACACCCCAATCTACCACATTAGATTCATCCTTAGCACTTATTTTGGCCCCACTCATATCCACACATATCCCTACATTTCTCCCATCTATTTCTTCACCCACATCTGCCTCAAGTACACTTGTTACTACACCTACATTACTCACAACCATCCCAACTAAACTCAGTTCTACAACATGCACCCTTGCAACCCCATCTTCAACATCAATCCCTTTAGCAAAAATATCATTCTTACCCCTCAAAACATTTATGAAACAACTAGTCCCTTCTACTTATACATCCAAAAATGCTCCTGCATTTGCTGCATTACCCTTACCAATAAGGTCTACTCCATCGGTTATCACATCACTCACATCTCCAAATATTCCAAAAGTGCTTACATATTTATCTATGCCAATGAACCCTATACCTATCATGTCAACAAGTCCACCTATCTCTACCTTGACAACCTTGCCCATGGCCACATCACCCAGTCTACCCCAATACTCTTTACCCAATCCTTCTATCACACCAACCAAATCCTCTAGATCTGTAACCCTATCAAATATGCCCTTGAATCACCTATTGTACCAACACATCCACCTAAATCAAATAAAGATGCTTTACCTTCTCCATATAAAAATCAAATCTTCCCATGACAAAACCGAAACAATATGCATCTCACATAGATATCATTAATCGCATCATAAAAACACCTATCTCTTCATTAACGTCTTCGTATTGTTTTAGGATAGTTTCTCCATTAATAACCACACCACCTCTATCGATCCTCTCGGTTGAAATTATAATCATTCCTGCTAGAGGTAAATTTTCTTAGTTTAATTCTATGGCTTGGGAAAACATCCCGACATTCCCCTGCCTCCTTAGAAACATTCAGTTTTCCTCTTCTTTCAAACAATCCAATGCCACAACATCCTTGTCGATTAGTTTTTCCATCTATGACATCTTACAATAATCAATCCACATCCAAACTATATCATCCTTTTACCAAATTTGATTTTTTCTCCAAAACATGAAATTCACACTTCCAATCTACATCCACATTTTCTCCTAACTCCAAGTTGAGACATCCTATCAAAACCGATAAAAGTTACCTTCCCATGAAACTTCAAAGGGGTCAAACACAAACATCTTTCGACATTTAATTCGAACATCTACCATTCAACTTCCTGCTATTAAATTATTCAATCCCTATAGTTCCAAGCCAACATGGTTAAATCCTAGTTACATTTGTGCCTATCATCGTGCCCTAGGTCATGAAATAGAACATTGTAAGGCCTTTCGGTCAATCGTCCACAACCTTATTGAGAAAGATGATTTTCTCATTCAGGAAAATTTCCTTCTCCATCTACCTTGAATCTAATCCATATCCCATCTGTCGGATCTCCCATGATCTCTCCATCCATATCATCCCTTAACATCCCTCCAACCCATGTCATTCCTCCTAAGGAATGCCTTCCATTGTTTATCAATGTCGCTTATCTTACTAAGCACACTTGTGGTATCCAATCGTTTACCCCATCCAAATCTAAAACAATCTCATCTAAGCTCTTTCGACATCCTTTACCTCCTTCACATTTAACTTATTGGGGGAATAACCTTCCCTCGCCCTTGACCACATCATCTCGCACAAATCCCTTGTTACTAGGGGACTTTGCTCTTTGATATTGTTTTGTTTACTTTCTTCACATCCATCCAATCTAAACTATTTCTACCCAAATCCTCATCTCATCAAAGCCCTCCTTTGAGGCCATGTTTGTCTCTCCATTGAGGGACCTTTTTCTCTAAGTCCACCTTTGTGGCTATATTTGTGTCTCTTCTAGGGCACCATCTATTTCGAAGCCCACCATTGTGGCTATATGTGTGTCTCTTTTGGGACACCATTTATTTCATCAAGCCCTCCTTTGAGGCCATGATTGTCCTTCTATGTTTATGTCTCTCTTAGGGCATCATTTATTTTCATCTAAATCCACCATTGTGGTCATATGTTTGTTTCCTTCAGGACATAGTTTTTGTTTCCTACTTAGCTATCATCTCATCTTATTGTAACTACATTGTCTTCTCTCTCATGGTGGTAAACTAGAAATGGAACCTCTTAATGCATTACACTTGCGACCAGTCTACTGTTAGCATATATACCAATGAGAACTTAGTTACATCCTTAGATTGTTTTACCATCTTTATCCCCTTCCATTTTTCATTGTAATAATCTGAATTATGTGGTCCACCTTCACTACTTTGATGTGATCCCGTAACCATTACATCCGTCACCTTCTCATTCTCTTATTGCAGCCATGCGAAGGGTCCAGGGTGTCTCTTGTACATTCCTTATCCCCTCTTAAGTGGTTTACTTAGCTATTCCTAGCTCTCCCCCATGTGAAGCTCAAACTCAAGTATGCAAAAGGAAAAATCAAATTTATCAAAAACAAACTGATCCTTTGAAGGACAAATGTTCATGCAAAAAAAGAAGAAGTATACAAATCAAAATCAAAAGAGATAGACCGATCCCTTGAAGGAAGGCTATCATATTATTGTTTCCATCCATATTATGTATAAAGTAGAGCATACCCTCGAGGGATGGATACTCATTATTATGACATCTGGAAGGTTTTCCATATTGATCAACCTTCTTCTATCAACATTTTTCTGAAAGCTTCCCGCATTGATCAACTTTCTGCTATTTTTCTTTCCCTTTCCCAAAGCTGGGGCATAGACTTAAGTAACACCACATTTAGAGATCCCTCTTCCCACGTACAAGTCACATATTTGATCCCTTTTTCATGTCAACATTAGGATTATGAGTATATTTAATCCATATCTCCCTCATGATCTTTTGGTATAACTAACTATCATTAGTTATGTGTTAACACGTGCTATTGGCTACAAGTGCAATGCTTTGAGTGATAACCTTTCTTATTTATTTCCAGTTCGAAAAATAGTTTCCTTGTACACCCTTGCTATAGCTATGTTCCATTCATCTCATCCAAATCATCTTTTATAAAAATCACATCAAATTTCACACTATGAATTCTATATCTATCCATCATCTCCAGGAATGCATTTGCAAATACACTTTTTAGTTTACAAATTGTACTTGATCGCCATTGCAGTTTGAGAATCCTACTTGAGGGTATTTCTCAATGCAAGTTCATTATCCTATAGCTTCTTATCTCTCAACATGTTTAACACAATCTTTGATCCATTTATCCTTGCTCTCCATGTCCACTCATCACCATTTGTCTCCACATCATCCTTCTCACCTTTTTGTCCCCTTGCACGATTCCAGATATCTTACTTGTCTTTCCTCTTGAGTTTCTCATTTACTCTTTTGATTTTAATTTGAAAATCTTACTTAACCATCCATATAGCTAGAAAACCTTAGTTAAGCTATATCTTCTTCCTTAGATCCTCCCACTATAGAAGCTTCTCCACCATTTCCTCTTTCAATAGATGATAATCACCACCACAAATTTCTTTCCACTCCTCCTTTTCTACTTAACACTCTTGCATCACCACCACCGCCATGTGGGCATCTTAGTTAAGGATTTCCCTTACACTCTCCATCTAAATTACATATGTTCCTCCATCCACTCATGTCACACTCTCTATTATTTCCTTGTTATCACTTTAATATCACCTCCTTTCATCTCTTATTCCATTTTGGTATACACTGCTCAATCTTTTCATCATTCTTCTTCTTCTTTAGTTTGGTGATCCTACTTAAACATCTCCATCATAGGGCAATCTTACTTAAGATTTTCACTTAGGAATGGTTGGCCATCTGATCCTTCCATCTCCCATCATATCTTCCTCATCTTCTATCTTCCACCTCTCATCATACTTATTCATTCCAACCAACCCTTCCACACATGCATCTAATACAATGTTGTCTTTCTCTTTCCATATCGTCACTGCCGGTTTGGTGATCTTACTTAAATCCTCCTACAACATGGCGATCTTACTTAAGAGTCCCTCTTGAGCACGATTTTTCATCCTGCACTCCCCCACTACCCCACATTCTCTCCATCTACATTTTATTAGCATTCCTCATCATCACATCCTCTCACCTCCTCGTTCATTCTCACAAACACCACTTCCTACTGGCCCCTTTTTCATCTCCATCATCCGCCACTGGGTAATATTACTTAACCATTGCTTCTCCATTCATTTTGTGTCTTGTTTCTTCATTTATCTCTCATTCATTCTCATCCAATGCATCCTCTCCTCATCTTCATCTTCCTACACATCGTTATCCCTCCTTTCTTTACTCTTTCCACTCCATCTTCTAGAGTTCTCCCACATATCTACTCCCATGTTTACCCATCATTGTCATTGATCTTCCAATTCTTTCGTCATCTTCCATTCGCATGCTAGAATTATTGGTGGAGTTCTCCTAAAATCACTCATCCCTATTCTGCATGCCTTGAATCCTTTTCTTTGACCTCCTCAATTCTATCTTCATTCCTTCCTCTCTCGTGTCCTCTAATATTTATCGAGGACTTCTCCTAACGTCCCTTCATTGGCGTTCCCCCTCCCATTCTTCGTTTACTTTCTGCCTTGTCTCATATTTTGTCCCATCTTTTCTTACTGATCATTATTAGTGGATTTCTCCTAACATCCATTCACTTGCATTGCCTTTCCTATCCCTTCCTTTCTTTTTCCTCGCCACCTCTCTATCTTCCATTCTTCCTTGCCAATTTCTTCATTGTCTTCATCATACACCTTCTCTCTATTTTCTCATCATCAACATATCCTCATCTCATGCATCTTTGTTTCTTTTCCAATCGATGCCATTCCTTCCCTCAATTTTCCCTTTACATTCCTTGTGTTTCTCACTCTTTACCAAATATCTTCATTCTTGGTTCCCCTCATACGTATAATTTTATTTGTTTTCTTCTCCTCCTTTATGATCTTCATCTTATCTCACTTCCTCTACATCGTCCTTCTCCTCCCATTTTACCTCACACTTCCTCCTTACTTCCCCGTAGAAAACCTAACTCTTCAGCGTTATCCCATTTCCTTTATCATATCATCATCCACATGCATTTACATGTGATCGGTTCCATATTCTTTACGTTGGATTTCCTTACTATGATCTGTTTCCCTCAATTTTCTTTGCTCTATCATATCTTTCATTTTCTATTACCTCTCTATTTTCCTTTTCTTCATCCTTCATCACACCTTTCTTCTTGAACAACTCTCTCTTTTTCATAATTTCATCCTTTGATCTATTATTTTCTTGTCTTTTCTTTATTTGTCCTTCTTCATTTCCCCTTTCTTTATAATCCTTCTTGGTTATCTTCTTCCTCCCCTTTTATTCCTTCTTTTCTCCTCCTCCGTCTTCGTCCCTCTATTCCATACCCATGTCACCTTCATATTCAATATTTTTGCTCTTCTCATAATCAACCAATCCTCCTATCTATTCCCTTTTCTCTTTCTCAACATCTCTCACATTTGGCATTCACTATCAATGCCAATGTTTCTCCATTTATATATCACCATCTATCCCTTTCATTATCGCTCTTGTTCTTCTCTTTGCAACATTGACCTCTTCTCTTTTTAAGAACCTGTAACATCTTTTATCTTTGTTAATCCTCTTACAAGGACACCGTCATATCCATTTCTAAGAATCTCTTCCCATCTTCTTTTGACATTTTTTTCTTGGAAGATATCATAACGGCCATCACCTATCTAATCGTGTTCTCTTCCATGAATATTTGCTCTACTTTTGTTTTGTCACAAAAGTATCTCTATCATATTTATCGAAGAAACAAGACTTCTTTGTCTTCTTCACCTTCTAATTTTCTAACACTTATACCATATTTCCTATGAAAGATGATTGCCATCATATTTATTACCCTTTTAGGGCATTTTATCTCACCTTTCTATCCTATCTTCTCATCTTGTTCACATTTATGATTATTCTATCTATGTCTTATGTTGGGGCACCTTTTCATCCTTGTACTAGTCAATGCATATAACTCAATTCTTGTCCTTCTCGTACTTACTGTGTTTGAGGGCATCTTTATCTTCATCTTCTTCCTTTTTGTGGATGTATTATTTTTCACATGATTCCTCACAAATAAAGGATTACACACATATTTTACATTTAGTTGCACATATTTTGATGTTTTCCTATGACCTATTGGTCATCTTGGTTTACATCCATACTGCAGTGGTCTTCACCCACTCACTGGTCTATAGAATGTTGTCGTCTGTCTCCGTTGAGACCGCAATTGTCCTCTACCGATGTGATATTGGAGTCACCACCATACCTTTTTAATTTATTGTGATCCTTTTTTTCCTGAGGCATTGTGCCTTTGGTCACGTCTTCATCCATCCTCAGACACATCTTTCATCTAACCCTTTTTTTTCGTCTTATGGTTTACTATCGCAAACCACTCAACAAAATGGGGAAAATGTAGACACCTATTTTTGGTATAGCACCCCTCCGTCATCTCACATTCATCCAATTTCCATCCTCGCTTCTCTTTTTATAAAATTAAATGAAATCCTATCTATTTACTCATATTATTTGATTAATTATCAAATGGGCCCCATGTAGACCCATTTGATAATTCAAAATTTTGATATCATCCCCATCTCACACAAATTATTTAATCCATGGTTATTAATACACCCATCTGACACTTTTTTTTTAAAATGGAATATTTTATCTCACCCACCATGTTAATCATGCTCCCCACTCCATCTAATAATTCAAGCCATGGTCCCCATGTGATCACATCATATTCCTAACTCAGGTTACTTTACTCAACCCCGGTTACTTGTTAACCCCAATCTAACCTCACATCTAAGCTATAAATATGGGTTTTTTTTCCCATATTTCAAAAAAAGGACCAAAGACCTGGAGATACCTAGGCCTAGAGAAGAGAAGAAAGAGCTTAATTAAGTTCTTCTAGTTTAAGGAAGAAACCTTTTCCATGGTTCATTATCTTTCCATCTTGATGCCCGGTTCATCTCCATAATAGAGCACAAGCTAAGCTCCCTTGTTATTTTAGTTACTTTTTCATTTTATATTCCATTACACTAGTTATAATTTTTTATTATCTTGTTTGACATGGGGGTTGACATCCTCCAAGGGAGTTAAAATACTCTTGGAACCAACACTGTCTGGGAAACCCTTGCATATTGTGATCTAATTTAATTTGTTTCAGTTTTGCAGATCTAGCTTATTTATATCATACATCTATCTTATTTGTGCCCATATCATTTATCATCATCTCAAGGTACTAATCCCTTATATACTCGATGTTGGTTAGTGTTTCTTGGTTACTCATGCACTCATCTAGATAGGAAGCTAGAAATGTAGATCAACAAAGATCCTTACAAATTAGAAAATCTTGAATGATTTCAGTTTCATAATGAGGGATACTTATTTGTTCTTTGAATATAATAATAGAAAGATTATTGATCAAAGCCCCAACAATTACATTCCCCATTCTAATAGATCTTTTTGTTTTTCTTGAAAAATCCTATTATTCCTTTCTAACCATATTCCCCATTGAAATGAGGAAACACAAGCTTCTAAGCTTTTGACAAACACAAATAAGAAAAAGGGCTAGTCCATTATTCATACCAGTCAGCAAAATACTCCGGTAAGACCCAAGAGACTTTAAATAATCTCAAAATATTGAAAATAATTTTTGAGAGTATGGACATTGGAGAAAAAGATGTTGAATAGTTTCACTGTCAGCTTTACATAGAATGCACCTATTTGGTATCATCATCCCTTTGGCCTGTAAGTTATCAACAATAAGAAATTTATTTTGAATAACATGCCACAAAAATAAATTCACCTTTGGAATAAGAGTTTTGTCCCAGAGATAATTCTAGCAAGGGTTTGGAGGAGGGACATTATGAGCTACAACATAGCTAGTTCTTACAGAGTACTCACCATCCTTAGTCCCTACCCAAATAAGAGCATCCTATTTAGGAATTGAGGGAATATGCACACCACTTAGATTAATATTAAAAATTTGAATTTCCTCCTTGATACCCACATCTTCTCCTTCCCATTGAAGAGGTTTCCAAGAACAAGGCCACTTAATTTTAACCCAATAATATTTTATAAGGGTTTCCATAGTAGAAATGAAGTGATTTGCTAAATGTATCCATTGATCTTGGTTCATAAGAGGTTCACCAGAGAGCCACCACTCATGCTAGAAATTAATCTAGTTACCATATTATATCTCCCATTTGCATCCTCTCATTAGTAAACTCCTAAATTTACCCAAACCATTCCAAAAGCATGAACCTTCGGGAGGATATCATTTGAAATAAAAGAGACCTGCTCATTGAACATATATTTAGCCTTTAAAATCTTAGCCCATAAACCATCATCCCGCATAAGCCTCCATCCAACTTTATCCATTAAAGCTAGATTCATACTTTTTATATCCTTCAAACCCAAACCACCCACACTCTTTGGAAGAGTGACCCTATCCCAGTGCCAAAAGAGGAATCCTTTCCTTAGTTTCAGCTTCTCTACCAAAGAAACCTATGTCAGTATCTCGAGCAATTACATTTCTAATTTTTGTAGGCATATTAAATATTTACATGAGGTACACCAGAAGACTCTGTAAGGAACTTTGGAGTAATTGTAGTTTACCATCCTATGAAAGCAGAGTCCCTTTCCAAGTAGCTAACTTTCTTTGAAATCTACTAACAAGAGTGTTCCAATTATCCAGGACCATTCTCCCCTTAAAAAGGGGCATACCCAAATAAGAACAAGGAAAATAAATGATAGGACACTCCAAAACAAAAACAATTCTATTATGAATTTATTCATCAACATTAAAAAAATAGATATTTTCCTAAAATTAACAATTTGACTTGTGACTTCTTCAAAATGTTGAAGAATATCCTTGAAAGTCATAGCTTCTGAAACAAAGAGTAGCCTTACCCAATAAAAATGTATCATCCACAAACTGTTGAAGCGTAATAGGATCCAGACGATTTGAAATAATTATACCATTAAGAAGCCTCCTTTTCCTTCGATCAACACAAAGTATACTTAAGGTTTCCACAACAATAATATACAGAAAATGGGACAAAGTGTCCCTTGTCTCAAAGCCCTCCCAGAAGAAAAATAACCTTCATATTTTCCAATAATAAGGATAGAGTATTTAGGAGTAGAAATGCATTCCATTATCAGATTTATAAAATGAAAATGAAATCCCAACCTTTCCAAAATTATTCTTAGAAATCTCCATGACACCCTATCATATGCCTTATTCATATCAATTTTTAACAACATAGCCTCCCATTTTGAGACATCCACCGAATGGATAGTTTCATGAATAGTAATGAAACTATCAAGAATCTATCTACCTTCCACAAAATCACCCTGATTTGGAGATGGAAAAACTTCCAAAAGATCTTTAATCCTGAAAGAGATTATCTTTGTAATACTTTTATAGAATAGTGTTACATAGACTTATGGGTGTGTAGTCAACAACTTTACGAGCCCCATGAATCTTAGGAACAAGAGATAAAAGTACTATTTATCTCTTTCAACAAATTCCCATTCATAAAAAATATTGGACAAATTCCTCAACATCCTCATGAACAACGTCCCAAAATTCTTGAAAAAACAAAGTAGGAAAACCATCTAGCCTAGGAGATTTTTCTCCTTCCAAATCAAAAACAACAAATTTTATCTCTTGAGGAGAAGGAATTTTAACCAACTCAACATTCTCTTGATGAGAAATAATATGCTTGAAAAAATCATCTATTTTTCTCTCCTTCACTAAATCTGGCTCTCTTCCAGTAGCAAAAAAATCAGAGAAAAACTTATAAATTCTTCAGAAATCTCAAACTATTTTTTCAATTTCACTCCTCTTCTATCCTAAATTTCTAAGATAGAGTTACCATGTTTATGCATAGAAGTTGTCAAGTGAAAGAATTTTGTATTCCTATCACCCTCCTTTAACCACTTAACTCTTGAATTTTGTTTCCAATATGCTTCCTCTTTTGCTTCCAAGTTATGATATTCAACCAAAAGAGATTTCTCCTTATTCCTAAGATCATGATCTAATCCCCTAATTTCCATCACCTCCTCTAACCTTTTTAAATCCTCAGAAATTTTTGATTTTTGGGAAAAAATGTTACCAAAGGTTTCCTTATTCCAAATTTTCATTCTAGCTTTGACATTCTTCAATTTAGACACCAATTTGAACATAGCCTTACCTTTTACATTAATTTTCCAATAAGATTGAATCTCCTCCTTAATAAAAGGGTGTAATAACCACGTTGTAAAAATATGAAAGGTATTCCTTTGAAATAAAAGTTGTTATCAGTTTAAAGACAAATAGGACTATGATTTGACCTAATTCTGGGAAAAATAGTTAAAAACCCACATAACACCAAAAACCAAGAAGAATTGATTAGAAATATATCCAACTTAATTTGAATAAGATCTTCCCCCACACACTTGTTTGACCAAGTAAATTTCCCATCTCTCAAACCAATATCAACCATATTACAATCAATAATAAAGTCAGTAAAATCTCCCATATTGTCACTATAAACATTTGAAACACCTTTTTTAGCCTCTGGACTTAAGGGAGTTTTAAATGAATTTTAAATAAGGGTAACAATCCACATTGGTCAGTTGCATGTTTCAAATCAAAACAAGGCAAATATTTGTTTTATCTAACGGAAAATCCTTAATCCCATGCTTATCCTTGCATCTTGGACAATATATGAACAATGAATTTGTGTTCTTAGCTTTTTCGATATCCACCAATGTGTTAATATGAACTAAGTGATCCATTATTAACTCTTCAATTTCTTTTCTTAGTTTATACATATTTCTATTGACAATATTTCCTTTATGTTTGTGAAGATTTGGGTGAGTTTGGGAATAATTTATATAGAGATCAATGATGTATGCAAATTCTAGCTTGTTCATGTCTCCTTTTCCCATTAAATTGAAAGCCTCTTGAGTGTCTTCATCCAATCCTTTAAGAAATATTGTTTTCAAAAGGGTAATGTCAAGACCTGTACCACACCTCCTGTGAAGGAAAATGAATCGATCTAAATAGTCTTCTACACTCTCATCCTCCTTTTGTATCTTGAAAATTTCTTCCCTACGGTCCCTAACCCTACAATAATATTGGTACTTGTCCAAAAAAATTGTTTCCATCTCTTCCCATGTATGGATAGATTTGGGGGTTAGGCCATATTATCCAAAATTACCCCCTCAAGTTATTTCAGATCTAACAAGCTTAAAAAAGACTTATCCATTTTAAGAGGCATGATACGTTTAAAGTCAAATTATCCCTTCAACAATCACCAGTTGTTGGATTTCAAACATACGCGGAAGAATTAGCAAATTCATTGAAGGGCCACTTCAAACAGATGAATGACGTTCATTTGGTTGTCAAATTCAATGTCAAGCATTAGATAGCTAACTACATGGAGGGATTAAGCTCTCCTAAAATCCATTTGGGTTCGCAGACCTCAAGCTCAAGGAATCAACTAAGGTTGAGAGTATTTTGGATCCAAAGTGAAGACAAAGTGAGAAAGGTCAATAAGAGGATACATGGAAGCATTCTATAGAGACAATAGTTAAGTCCACCCAAGTAAGAAGTTTTGATGTAAAGGCATAACAAATGAAGTAAAACATGTTCCATACGTGGGGCTTCCTCATTAGTCATGCTTCATAGTAGTCGAGAGAGCTATCAAAAGGAATGACACTATGAGGTGCGTGGAGCCTTCTCATTGGATTACACTTTGCGATGCTTAGTTAGGGACTAGTCGGAAGGTGAATTACAAAGACATGTGACAATAGTCTATTGGTTAACATTTCTAAATGAGTAGAAAAGAGAAAAGGACAGTATGATACTTTGAAGAAACATGACATTGTCTTATAATCCCATTTTTAAGAAGGAAGACCCACTCAAAAAGGACAAAGCATAAAGAAGGAAGTAAAATAAAGAAAAGGAAGAAAAGATCTGATATTTGAGAAAATGAAATAATAACACATGGAAAAAGGTGAAGCAGTGCACACGTTAGCGGGAGAGGAAAATCCCTAAGTTAATAAGAGGATGCCACATGTCAAGTTCTTATGTTTCTCAACACAAAAATATTCAAATAACCATAACTTTCACTCGGATCTCCAAATTAGAAAAAATATATTCTTGGAAAGATATCCTTGAGCCCTTCAACTTGGAATCATAAAAATATGATTTCAGTGGTGTTTAGTGGGTCAAAATGGTAAACACATTTAAAGGGAAGCAAAAGAAATCCGGGGCACACAAATGATCAAATTAGATAGCTCAACCTCTAGAATTGATGAAGCATAGCTTCATTTCCTTATATGGGAAAAAATAGACATAGTAATGGCCTTGTAGGGTTCCCATGTGCTTTACATGTAAATTCAACATAGGAATGTTGGTGGTTGAAAGTTCAAAAGTCGTGCCCCTCTCTTTTCCCTCTTCTCTCTCTTCTTCTCTTTCTCTCGAGCTATATATTGTAAAATATTTCATTATTGAAAGGAGGATGTTCCAAAACTACAAAGGAACTATGTAAAAATGGTTTCTAAATAGTTGTGAGCCTTCAAACCTTCATTTTTGGCTTGGAAATGTGTTCTTGTTCCTTCCTTTATAATTATAATGGACTGTGTATATTCCTATTGCAATAAAGCTAGTTTTGTGACACATTTGTCTATCCTAGCTTGTTTTTATCTGTAACCTTGCCTATCTTTTACTCCAAGAATTATGTTGTGTATGTATTTATCCTTTACAATCTTATTTTGTTGTGTTTTATGGAGAAAAGAATGTGAATGAATCTTTGGGTTTTTTCACTTATGTTTGGCCTCTCCCTTCTCGATTTCCTTCTCCAATCCCTTCACTAGATAATCTTCACCCTTTTTTGGTGATATCACCACATGTTATCTTAGGATTTACCTTCCATGCATCTTTCTAACCTTATATCTCTCTCCTTGGTCCCTTGAAATGGTTAGTTTAGGATTAGATAGTTACATTTACTTTCTTAGGGGTAGTTTTAGCATTAGATTAGGTAGAGGAAGGTAGCCTTATCCATAAGTCTGTCTCAAGGAGCAAGTCCCATAACTTGGAGACAATCCCATGTTAGTAAAAATTAGGGATCTGTAATGCATAATCCCGGTGTGCTACTTTAATGACATAAAGGCCCATGAACCATATCATGGTTGTATCTTTTAAGGTTGAAGGAAACAAATTCAACTTTTGAGTGTCAGAGGTATAATCATAGGTTTGGCATAACACTTTGAATTCAAACAAAATTTGACTAGGAACTTTTGAGATTAGTCCTGTGAAATTTGGTAAAATTGAGGGGGATATATTCTTCATAGGTGCTTGGTCATTGGGATCCAATTATATGGGATAAGTGAATGTCCTTCCCAATGGTGGATTACCATTATTTTCCCCATTAGGATTTTCCACTCCATCCACCATCCTTCCTTGTTGATCAAGTTGTTCCATAGGTAAATTTTGAGGGGGTTATTCAAGTTTACTCTTACAAACCTACCTCTATGATCTCTAGGTATAAACATAAAATCCTATTATTTTAATAACAATTTCCCAACTATAAGTGATTAATTGATTATCATGTTCCACATACTCCAAAATGATAGAAAAGGGACTTGCTTTGTCACTACACTAATTTTTATATTCAAAAGAAAGAGTATGGAAAAGGAAATTCTATATGGAAAAGGAAATTCTAAATGGAAAATTTCCAAGTTATCAGAAAGAAAACAAGTTAGTACCTTGATCTTTGATAACACCTTTATAAATCCTTGAAAATGGTGCCAAAAAGTGATGAGTGTCGTTGATACTCATACTTTAATCATTCAATAATTGTCAATACCAAGGCAGTGTCCAAGGTTGTTTGCAACAAAGCATGGTTGAAATTGTATTAAACATGTATCTAAATTAATTAATTTTTTTAACCAACTACTAATCCTAAGAACTTGTTCTATCTAGAAAATATTGATGAAATAAAACAGAGACTCCTAAATCTATGAATTAAAATAATTAAAGCATATTGAAACAAAATAACAATATTAAATGTTGTAAATATTGTAATGCTTGAAAGTAATAAACTACTAAATAATCAAAAAATTAAACAAACATCTAATACTTCCCTTCACATTGGGGAGGAGTGGCCCTTTCTCCTTCCCTTTGATCAGGTGGAAACATTTAAATTACAAAAACAAAATTGAACTCATAATCATTTTCTTTATTGATCAATAGTTTAATATAATACTTTCCTTCCAAGAATGATAGTTTTTCTAATCCTAATGCATACACCGGTTATAACATGTGAGATAAATTCCCTCTTCAAGAGGACTTGTTATTTTAACAATAATGCAAAAGTTATCTAAATAGTTAACTAACAAATATGTATGAGAACAACAATGTAACTAGGAGTCACAACGTCAAATTAACAATTAAAAATAGCTTATTGATTATATTTATCCTTTTAAATGTGATTAAAGTCCTTATTAATAATGCCAATTGATACTTTGGAGTTAACTGGAGTTAAAACAACTCAAGTACTTGAGTTCTTTGCATAGTAGTGGCTTTCAGTTTACTCTTGTTTAATATATATGTTGAAAAGACAATTTCCATCCACATAATTCAATTTTTTGAATAAAATGATGCTAATTAGGAGTTTCACTAGTTGTGTAAGTCACGTGCTTTGATTAAGCGCTCCTTGAATTACGCAACTCATGTGCCGATTTGGATAAGTTCCTTATTGCCTTGTGTGAGTTTTGAATTCCATAATGTTAGTCATGCACTTCATTATGAGTCTTGCGCTACATTGTGAGTCCCGTGTTGGGTTTTATGTGAGTCATCCACTAAGATTTATGTGAGTCATACACTAAGCTTTTATGAGTCCTACGTTAGGCTTATAAAATATCTTTCACTCACACTTGTTAGAACAAAAATAAATTTATATTAACCCATCTAAAGAAACATATGAAATATGAAAATGAATAAGATTTATGCACAAAAATTTCTCTATAAGTATACAAGAGTATCATTCACAATAATGATAATATTAGTTTAATACAAAACGATGATACAAAATGGGGTTTAGAACGAGAATTGTTAAGGCTCATCACCTCTAATCCAAATCCCATTGGCTATGTTTTTTAATTAGATGATTCCTTCAATGACATCACTTAGATCACCATGGTATAAACATTTGGGAGCATATTATACCCCCTCACCACCCGATGAAGCACTCTTGTGCTAGGTTCAAACATGACTTTTGAGGGCACATTTAATTACATGGACCTCACTTTGAACACATACACTGGGGTACAACATTTCTCCCCTCTCATAGTTGTTCTATGTCATATTCACATATCTCTAAATAGTAAAAATTACTAGCTTAGATATTGATTGGATGTATCCTTTCTTGCTCATTCTATTCTATATTGCACACTACTTATCATATTACTTGGGTTCATAGTATGCTTCATCAATTTTTTTATACACACATGCATGTTCACATGGTTATTTTTGTGGTGAATGTCGATCACTTACATGTTTCTACATGATGTATGATGTTTGGCACTATACCATACTAGTTCCATCGAGTCTCATCGGGGGCATATATCTTTCCTATTATTCTATATTCAGGTCAATTCATTGCAAATTATACTAATTTAATTCCTATTTTTAGTTGTATACATTGTGGCATACTATTGATTTTTCTAACTTTCTAACGGTGCTTCATGTGTAGCATTTTAATCCTAGACCTACTTATGATCATGGTTCTCTCGATTTACTTATATCTTTTCTTCCTTTCTTATGTCTTGATTGTCATTGTTTAAGTGATATTCACTATGTTAATTTCTTGTTTTCTTGTATTACCTTGAAGGATTCAATTTTCTTGTGACATCATAAGTGGTTTCCCATGTATTCAACCAACTACTCACTCTATCTTTTGTAATGTTACTGCATGTTGTGACTTATTTCTATTACACCATGTATACTTATTTCTCACTAATAATTTTGGCAAGCCTTTTACCATTGTTTTCATATTCCATGGTTGCTACCATGAGTATTCCCCATTACCTTTTCAAGATTTCCATTTTATAAGTGCAAATTAGTTTTAGCTTTCATTTTTTAGGCCAAATTTTTCTTTTTCCATCTCTTACACGCCAAATGAGTGGGGGAAATAATCAGATGATTATTTCACCCTCTCAATAGTTTAAAGACAAAATACAAATGATACACAAAAAAATCAAGGTACATAGAAGATAAGAAACATGTTGAGAATCGGAATTGGGCTAAACTTAGTCAAGGACAAAAGTTCCCAACACAAATAGGACCAATGAGCGTTAGTGTCCTACTTGGGTACTCTTGCTATGGTGCAGAAATAATTAAATTAAAAATGATAAGGTTCTCATTCATAATTTTTTTTTAACTTCCAACAACACAAACTTGGTTACAAGTTACTATCAATGGGATGTTACACACTTCACGCAATAAAAATAATTATTTCATATGGATCAATGACCATTTTCTATTGAGTTTGTGACCATATGTAGTGGAAATTATCCATGAAGAATCATTGAGGGTTGGAGAGAAATGTTGATTGCTCTCACAATACTCTTTCTTTAGTGGCAGGATGCCAAAATCTGAAGTTTAGAGATTGGATGCTTAAATCTTATGTTTACTAGTAGGAAACTAAAATATGAAGTTTGGAAATAGGATGCCCAAATACTTAGTATTATTCCAACCATATCTAAGGAAAAAAACATACATGAACAATTATATCTCTTCTCTCATGGCACATAGGCGTATTATACCATTTATTAACTTGTTTTTCAATATACATTTCTATTTTTACATGTACAAAGTTAAAGTTTAGTTTCATTTATCATGAGCATTGACTACACTTATTTTATTTTGTAGGTCCAACCTTACTCTAACAAAAAGGGAAGCACACAAAATGGAACAAGGAATAATATCAAGCAAAATGATGCTTTGAAAAATATAATATCACTTCCACTTCACATGAAAAGGTCACCCCTAGGATCCGTATCCTTCTCTAGATTCCACGATCCACATTCTACTATCTACATTCGGCACAATATCAAATACAACCCTCATTCGACACACTATTGGTTACAACTCTCTTCATCTCTCCATAAGGTATGATCTTCTTATCTACTTTATGCTACTGAATATTAATTCACTAACATAAAGTGGGGGTAAATATAGTAATACAATCAAAACTTTCTACATACATCATGCCTCTAAGTATTTCAATTTATACATGATTCATAAGCAAGAAGACTAGACATTAACAAAACTTAGTTTACTCTTTCATTGATTTTTATCTTTCCCACACTCTTGTTATTTGATTTTCTGGAATGACCACTTTACTTTTGGATACTAAATGATATGTGACCTAACTTTGTATTGATTATTACATATTTCGAGCATCTCGTAAAACTACCACTCATTAGGGACATGAGTACTGTACCCACCCAAATTTTCATGTGCTAGATTGTTAGAAATGGTTCAAAAGTCCCCAATGATGATTCATGTATTTTCTAAAAGTGTTCGATCCCTTTACCTCTTTACAGTACATATTTGTAGCCTAGTTTACCTTACTTATCCATTTCCTACTTTTTGTAGCTTTCTGCATTGTTTTCCTTAGGTTTTGGCCTTTAGTTAAAAAATTGCTTCCCTACCTAGGTGACAGTTGTGTAACTGCCACTTTGCACATAGCGGTGGTTTCATGTGAATTGGTTGAGACTTCTTAGGCATGAATTAGACACGTGTTAATTCAATCCAGTTCACTTTTAGGGCATGTTTGTGAGTCAATTTAGTTGATTTGTTTCCTGATTGATTAATGTTCACATCCTCTTCCACCTCTAAATGTTGATTGAGTGTTTAACTACCCCTTCATGTTGTGATTTTGCACCCCATGGCTGCCAAGTGTGCTAGAGCATTGCCCGCCAAACTTCTATAAAATCATCACTTCTTCTAAAGAAAATGGTTGGAGATTATTTGTGTATCTTGCTTAGTTGAGCTGCCACAATCTTGCTAGAAATTGCACAACCAAGCTCTATTCTCTTGCGTTGTCTTTCTTACCTGCATTATAACCAAATTGCCATCAAGCTGTCATTTCTCTAACACTTTCTTCTTGTTGCTTCCTCTGCATTCCCAGTTCCTTGGACTCAAGTGGACACAAAATATTGGTAAAGATAATTGAGGGGACAAAGTGATACCACAACTGGCATTTCCTCTGCACTGTAATTCCAAGTTGGGGGTTGTTATTGAGTTTCTTCATTTATTTCTAAACGTATGCACACTTATCAAATAGAGTAGAAGAAAAAATTTTATTTGTTGCAAATAGTTAGATCAGTTTCTTCTGTAATTTTTTCTTAGAATAGATAGCTCCCTTTCCTATCTCTTTAGATTCGCAAGGAAGTGATTCTGGAAGAAGCTTTTACATAGTTTTAAGCATTCAAAATTTGATTCAAATTAGTCTTTGTTAAATCCCTCTTAAATTCCACCGGGAAGTTTCAGGGGAAGAAAATATTTTGAGAAGCTTCTAATTCTTCTCGTGACTCTGAGGTGTGTTTGAGGATTTAATCCACAATTATTAATTAGAAAAATCTTCATTTAAATTAGAATAGATTTAGTATACTGTTGCATAGATAAATAGCTACATCTGGCTATTTATTTGTATATGATTTTTTAACTAGGATTAGAAGCAATTTATTTCTTCATTTCTTTTATCGCATTATTTTATTCCAGAATTTTTTTTTAATTAGATTAATTTCTTTGTATTGCTTTATTTATCTTATATCAAAAATACAAAGAACATAGTGTAGCTTTTATTTACTCATATTAGCTTGTTATTTATTTCAATAGACTAAATGCATACATGGCTATTCCTAGACCATAGCAAGAACAAACATATGGTAGTGATCCACGGGTCCCCCAACCAATCGAGCCTCAAAATTCTCACAGAGATAGATACTAGAATTCATATGCTTGTCCTCAAAACACCATCACGGTACTTTGATTGCATTAGATAACTCAAAATTTTAAACATCGAGGTCGACAAGGCTTATGAATATTAGACTTCCCCCGACAATAGAGTCTAGATCAATCACATATGACCATACAAGGACCATGACTAGAGATATTTTACGGTTATGATCCAACGGTCCCCTAACCAAATGGGCCCGAAAACTAATTAGACTTAGACACCGGACTACATACACTAGTCTTTAGAACATCCCCACTTCCACCGATATCATTAGACAACTGAAAATTCTAAACAAATAACCTCATTGATCCCTCACATTCTATACTTGAAATAGCTAACCTCCCACATATATAGTAGAACCGCGTTTCTCTCGCTTATTCCATGACCTTTTCTGCGAAATATTTACGAGGCACTTGTTGTTTTTCCATGTATCCCACAACCATTATACAGGATTTCCGTGGAGCTTGAAATTTATTGGAGTCTTCGTGTGGCTATTCTTTTTGACCCATCCATTAGATCCATTTAGGTTAAAAGGTCCTTTCTTTCCCTTGACAAACAAATCCTGATATTGCACGTTGAGGACATTATTTTTCCTTGATATCTTGTTCATCCCATTTCCACATATTTTCTTCCACATATCACATATTTTTTTAATTTTGTTACCCATAGCCATCCAATCATTCTACATTGGTTGTCCCGACATGAACTTGGGAGGTTAACTGCAAGTGAAGGTCACATGTTGATTTTAATTCATACAAATTGGTGAACCCGACGTGAAGAGCTAGTATCTTTTTATTTCCATTTCTTTCATCCATCTTCTCCTTCTCCCATTATTCTACGGGTATTTATATTTCCTTAAAATATGTTGGGACATGATTATGACATGACCATTCTTGGTCTAGAGGCTTATTATCACCAAATCAGCATACCACAATCATCCTTATTGTCAGGGTGGGATGACAATTATTCTTCCAATCTACCTTCACCATACACTCCTCTTCCTCAAGGTGCCAAAAATGGATTGTATGTTAGGATCAAGGAAATTGATCAACCTTGAATTCTCCAATTCAAACAATATGACATTCACTGGAGAACAAGGTTTCAGTCCATGGGTCTTGTCCAGACCTCAGATCAACATGTAGTCTGATCCCTTCACTTCCTACCTCTCTTCTCATGATGAAATCATGACATGTTTCACCCAAATCCAAGAATGTTTTAATTCCATGGACTAGTCCTTGGAAAGGATGCAAGGGTATGCTAATGCTCTACAATTTATAGTAGGACATCATGTACCTCTTCCTCCCAACAAGGTACAAAATGCACCCAGATAAAATACAACACCACCTTTAGGTGATGTAATTTCTATGTTGGTAGACAAGGTTAGGGAGTTGGAACTTTTCTAGTTGTCTCATACTTCAAATTTTGTTGGGAAAGGAAAAATCCCTTAAAATACCCAAAATCCAGGTTATTTTCCTTCTGTGCCATCACCTCCTCTAGTTTACATGGGCATTCCAAGCCCATGAGATATTCTCGTTAGATCGAGAACTTTAGGTATGCCCCCTCACACCTTGTACATATACCCACAACAGGCACCAATCAAAAGTACATTCTTGAATGCGAGTCCTAATTGGAAATATGACATTCCCTAGTTTTTTTTCCTCCCACTTTGTAACAAATTAATGTTCCCTCATATGTACACATGTATTACAAATCTCTACAAGGGGATATGTATTCTTTTCTTGGTTCATATGCTCATTCACAAGGGATGACTTATGCCTCTACAAATGTTTACGTTGTACCATAATAACCTCCTATGCCTACTCCACCTCCCCATCAAGGGTCATCCATAGTAGAGTCCTACGCATTGGGCATGTATGTTGAATATATTAAGGATCCCTTGGAATTTACTATATGAAGTATTACGCTTTAATGACCACTTATGGAATTACCAAATTTTCAAGGGGGTGGAGATCCAAATGTGCATATCAAAGCGTATGTAACTTCCATTTGAGAGATGCTCCCATGGGATGTGGTCAGTAGCAAAATCTTCCTATGAATGAAGAAGGAATCACTCTTGATTGGTATTACAAGATACCTGAAGCCTCAATACACTCCTTTAAGTAACTTGTATCCAAGTTCATTAAGGAATTTTACATGAACAAGTTGCTAAGAATGAGAATCAGGGAATTCCTCCACATAAATCAATAACTCAACAAATATACTAACCACTTCATTTAATGAGGTTGAAAGGTCCTCTACTCTTCGGAAAGTGCTCCCAATATGGATTAGACAAAGCTTTGTGATCTATTCCTTCATTCCATTAACCAAGAAACAAAGGAAGAAGTCCAAAATTCCCCCTTAGGAGCTACGAGGAGGTACTAGAGGGTGCTCTCTGCATTGATCAAGCGGTAATAGATAGTGGTTGAAAGACCCACATTTCAAATGTGAGATTGATCACTCCCTTCCAGGGTAATTTGAATTACCCCAAAAATTCCAACAACAATAAAGGACCTAAGGTCCTCAATAAGAACCATGGTGTTACAACAGATGACATTACTAATCAAGCCAAAAAGCCAAATGTTGTTAACACTTCAAGTGCAAACAATGTCAATAATAATTAAAATGGAAATAACCAAAGGAGTAACAACTTCACTCCTTCAATAAACATAATGGATTTTAATTGTTCTCCACCTCTATAACAATCTTAGGTGTAAGAACCTAATCAACACCCAAATGGGTATCAAAATCAATATCAAAACCAAGGTAAAAGGCCTCCAAAATTTAACTTCAATAACCAATAGTTAAATAACAATTGGAACTTTAGACCGTAAACAAACACAAATCAAAGAGCTCTGAATATGATCCTAACCTTTATTGTGGATTCCATAGGTTCTGAGAGCATGATGCCATAAATTTCGTGACTATAACAAGTTCATACAACACCTACTAGAGGACCAAAGGCAATTCTTAATCGAGATGTTTTTGGTAAATCCTATGGTACAACACAAAATGCTAACATGGGCCCAGCTTGCCCCTAAAACATCCCTCTTAGGATTTTTAGCAATCCTCATCCTACGTATCCTAATAATGGAAAATTAAACCCCATGGTACAAACAAGGGTAACCCGGTGGGAAAAAATGACCACGAAGCTTCCACTTCTTCAAACCCACTGGTAGCACCTCCATTAGACAGTCGACAAAAAACTAAAATTGTGGGCCTAATTAAGCTAGAAACTAAACCTCAAATTAACACAGCTATAAGAACTCATGATTATTCAACACATCCTATTCCCATCTACCCATCTATGTCGAATGACACTCCAATACTTCCAAGGATGGTAGGGGCATATGATCTAATCACGGATTTAACCAAGAACTTTTCTCACATCTCCTTCTTGGATTTGTTGAAGAAATATCTCAATCATCAAGTTTCTTTGTTAGAAGCATTGGGTCTTGGTCACTTTATTAATGTTACCCCTCACCGGAGGAAAAATTCAACCACATAGAATTTGACATCTATCCCCGGGAATCTGAAAAGATGTTGAATTTTTCTTTGACATCGCAAAGATTCCTACCAATACCGAGCTAACATGTAGAGGTGACCCAAAATTTTATTTATAGGTATGAATCTATAATAATTACGTTAAACATGCAATGATTGATGATGGGGTAGATATTAATATTTTCCCCTTTTCATTCCTCCAAAAGTTAGGCTATGGGGAAACCAACTATTCCTCAACTAGAAATATGTTGAGAGGCTACAACAATCTCAAAGAAACATCCATTGGGACTATAGTAATTCTGGTTACTATTGGGTCTACTAAGATAGTTCTAACTGAGTTTTATATTATAGATAGGAAACCAACTATAATATGATTCTTGGCCAACCTTGGATCCATTGGATGAAGGAAATACCTTCCACACTATTCTAGGAAGTCAGATTCCTACATTTGGGAAAGGTCTTTATCACTCAGTGTGACCCAAACCTTTTGATATTCACCTAGCCAACTTAAAGAATAATTCTAGGGTCCATACCGAGTTTTAACTCCCCACCAATCAAGTGAAAAAACCTTAGTATACTATGCCATAGTCTAAGTTGGTCTTCACTAAGGAACTAGAAAACACCATTTTAATTAAGGGGGTTTTCATGACTAAATATGAAACTACTGTTATTGAGACACTATCAACGAAAACCATGGCTAATATTGTTGAGTTATTTGAGAATGATTTACCTATTCTCCTTCCTTTTGACTCCTTGGGAAAAGGACATGCTCTAAGACTTGAATTTCTTATGGTCGAAGAAATGTTCATGGTTGAGGTATCGAAAGTGGAGGAAGAAGGTACTAAAAATTATCCTAGTAACTATTGGATGCTCAACTATGATGGAGCAAAGTTTCATTTTGGTACTAGGGTAGGTGTGGTCCTCACTTCCCTGGAAGGGAAGGCTATGCCTTTTTCCTTTAAGCTCAATTTTGAATGCATGAACAATGGTGGCAAGTACGAGGCCCTTCTTATTGGTCTCATTGTAGCCAATAAAATAGGTGTTTGCAACATTAGAGTTTTGGGTGATTCCCAACTAGTCACTAACCAAGTTCTATAAGTTTAGTAGACTAGAGTGGAGCACCTACAACTCTATAATATTTTCGTACTTAACCTAAGAAAAGGTTTTGATTTCATATCCATTGAGGCTATCCCATGCAAACAAAACCTTTTAGATGATTCCATGGCTACTTCCACTTCTCACTTTTGTCCAAGTGGGGATTTGGAAGATTCTAATTCATTGTTTCAATACGATCCAAACCCCTAGTTTGAAAAGTGCCTACCAATCAAATTTTATTGTACACTCGAGACCGAGAACGATCCTTCCACCTTAGATTGCATGAAAATGATGAAGTTATACTAGGTTACCTTAACATGCACACTAATCTTAATCCCATGCATCATAAGAGAGGTTTCACTCTCATACCTCACTCTTCCTCCTATTTTGGAGATCATGCGATGGGTCCTTCCTCATTAGAAGGCCTTGAGATCTATGAAGTAGAGGAGGAAGGAGAACTAGAAATACCTCTAGCCCCACCCAAATTTGAAGAAGGAAATGTCTCTTTAATCAAAGGAACCATTGATATAAATATCGAGGATGGAGGAAGACCCTAAGATATTTAAACTTGGTTCTTATTTAAATATGGAAGAATTAGAAGTTCATACATAGGTTCTCAAGGAACATCCAAAATCCTTCGATTTCAGCTTATAAATAGATGACGGGAATCACTCCCATGTCGCATTCCACAATATCGTAACCAAACTTGATGCCAAGCCCATCAAATAAAATTTGATAAATACGAAGCCAAAAGTAGCTCTGATGGTCAAAGAAGAGGTTATAAAACTCATTTAGGTGGGTTTCATCAATCCTATAAATTATTTAATGTGGGTATCAAACATAGTCCCCATTCTAAAAAAATGGGAAGATTCGAATATGCATTGATTTTTGAGACATAAACAAAGTGTGTCCCAAGGATGATTTCTCGTTACCTTCCATTGATGTCATCATGGATGCAATAACTAGATATGAGATGTTGTCACTCATGGATGGTTTCTCGGGTTATAATCAGATTAGGATCTTTAAGGAGGATCAAACAAAGACCACTTTCACTACTCCTTGGGATACTTACTACTACGTGGTCATACTATTTGGTCTTAAGAATGCTTTGGTGCTACCTATCAACAAGCAATGACCTATATATTCCATGATCTTATTCACAAGATTGTGGAGTTGTATGTTGAAAATCTTTTGGCTAAGGCCAAAAAGCATTGCGATCACCCCGAGGTGCTTCACATCATCCTCTCTCGTCTCATTCAATATGGTGTCACACTAAATCTAGAAAAGTGCATATTTGGAGTGATGGGAGGGAATTTTTTGGGTTACATCATCTCTTTACGAGGGATTGATGTATATCTGGAAAAAATACATTAAGTTCTAGAAATGACCCCACCATCAGATGAGTCAGGCATTAGGTCCTTTCTCGAAATCTTGGTGCAATATTTTGGTTTATACCTGATTTAACCTTTGCTATTCATTTGATAAATAATTTTTAAAGAAGGATTGCTGTAACATCTAGACGGATGAGTGTCATGAGGCATTTGAATCAGTTAAATGATTCCTTCTATCGCCTCCGATGCTCATACCTCCCAAATCAGATCACCCCCTCATTTTATATTCTCGAGAAATGGACGTCTCTTTAGCCTGCATATTAACATAACAAGATAATGATAGGCATGAATGTACAATTTACTTCTTCAGTCATACATTGCTAGAGTATGAGATGCGTTATACGCATGACGAAAAGGAATTCGATGCAATAGTATTTACAATAAAACAATTTAGACATTACATGCTTAACCAAGAAATGTGAGTTATTGTTAAAACAAATTACCTTGGAAATTCCTAACAGAGGGTTCTTTGTCCAAGAAAGTTGGATGCTTCATAAACTTAATGGGAGAATTCAAGTTAACCTATATGAACCAAAAGTTCATCAAGGGAAATCATTTCCAATTGGTTGGAAGAAAAATCATTGGATGGTGGGGAGTTAGCAAACCTAAGTTTCCCCAACAAGTGTAATACTACGAAATAAGACCTCCTATTATTGTGTGTCTCGTGGTATTTAGATTTTTTCAATTTTACTATGGACCACACATACAAAGTGAGGGAGAAACTTAAAAATAGATAAAATGGCTATGCATCATAGTCACAAGTGCGTAATTATAGAAAAATTTCTCTATCGCAGAGCTTTTGACGAAATGTTGCTAAGGTGTGTTAATGAGGAAGAGTCTGAAAAGATCCTCTATGGAGCCTAAAATGGAGTTTTTGGAGGAAATGCAATTGCTAGAAAGATACATTGGATGGGATATTTTTGGCCCACCATATAACATGATGCAGTAGAGTATGTACACAACTACCACAAGTGTCAGGAATTTTCTCATGAGATTCATATACCTACTCAAGATTTGTAAAAATTACAACACCATGGCCCTTTTCCATGTGGGGCTTAGATATGATAGGGAAATTATCTCCCTCATCAACAAATGGCCACAATTTTATAATTACGGCCATATAATATTTCACAAAGTGGGTTGAGGCCATTCCTCTTACCACCGTTCTAGGGTCTATAATTACAAAGTTCATCTTGAACCAAATGATCTTTAGGTATGGGGTACCACAGTCATTATCTTTGATAATAGCACGTCGTTTAGAAATGAAGAGGCACATGAGTTATGTAAAAAATTCAAGATAGATCACCACACAACCTCTTTATATTACCCTCAGGCTAATGGACAAGCTAAGTTAACCAATAAGATGTTAAAGTCCATTCTACTGAAAACTATTAAGGAGAACAAGCGTGATTGACATTTAAATCTATTTTCAGCATTGTGGGCCTATAGAACATTAGTAAGAATGTCGAAAGGGGAACCCCCATATTCCATAGTATTCGGTTTGGAATTGGTTTTACTACTTGAAGTTGATGTTAGGAATTAGGGAATAAATATGCAGAAATAATTCCTCAAATCACAAAGTGAGGAAATTATTTAGCATAAATGAACTTTCGAAATATAACAACATACATAAAAATGCATAGAAGAAGACAAGACAAGATTTAAAATGGTTCAACTAATGTGGGATATGTCCACGAATAACTTGCTCAAATTTTATTATCAACAAGAGTAAAACAACTCTTACGGTCTTCTCTTAGTTATGAACTCACAATAGAATTCCCAAAGATGTTAAACCACATCTAAGACACAATTAACACCCAATTGTTCAATCTTGATCACTCTTGATCACCTATTGATATCTAAAGATACTCAATATTACTCTTGATTTGATACATTAGGACACCCCTAACACCTCTATTTATAAGATTATAGTCCTTCTAGGAAGTTCTAAAGCCGACCCAAGAAGTTTGAAAGTCATAATATTTAAACTTCCCATGGTTAGAAAAAAGCATCACAGCTTAACAACTTAACAACAACGTCACAACACACAAAATAAAAGACGACATCGTATAATGATTCTAAAGTCTCCAAAATTAAATGTTCAAACTCCAACACTTCAATGTTGATTCCAGAAGACCAAAAATAGGCTCCATACCCCAACAATCTCCCACTTGAGATTTGCTTAACCGAGAAAATTTCTCAACCCTTCATTATCATCCATGAAGACCAATTAAAATCGAACACAAATTCAAATCCTCCTTTGTGACTACCTTGGTCATCATATCCATATGATTCCAACTGGTATGAATATTTTCCAGCTTCAACTTATCTTATTCTGAAGCTTCCCTTATGAAATGATATCTCAAATTTGAATGTGCTTTGTCCTAGAGTGGAAAGTGGATTTCTTCATTAAATGAATAACATTCTAACTATCATTGTGTAGTCTCCCAACTTCCCGCTTATGCCCCAATTCCTCATCAAGAAACTGTTGTAGCCAAATAATATCCTTTCTTGCCTATGTGGTAGAAACATACTCAACCTATGTGGTTGAAAAATCCACAAAATTTTGTAACCATGAAACCCAACTCACCGTTGTATCACCAACCGTAAATACATAACCTATTGTGATCCTCCTACTTTTTAAATATCCTACCATGTAAAAATATACATAGCCATGCAATGTAGTGTTCGATCCACTCAAACACAATGTTTCTCCCATGGTCCCTCTCAAATACCAAAGGATCCACTTTATCGATTGTTAGTGCTCTCTACCTAGATCACTCATAAACCTACTCATTTTTCCCACTTTGTGTAGTCATTTTATACCCTTAGATAAATAGTCTAATCCCATGTGCATCGACCTATCACCCAACAGGTGTTGTGTGCTCACCGAGGCACGTGTGGGCACCGAGACCCTCCTTTATGTGATTCTTATGATAATAGATCATCTATGATAAACACTTAAGTGTAAAAGAATGAAAAATAACCATGCATTATTCTTTTAGAACTTAGGATGAATTATCATCTCATTACACACACAAAAGAGAAATAACAAAAAACATATAAACTTGATTCATACATAAAGGAAATGCACTAGGCTTATGCTCATGAACACATATATGCTTTAGGAAAAAACCTTATATTCATGTTGATGAGTTCAATAACCACATTACATTCATTGAGGTCATAACAACCCCGTATAACAATACGAGCAAGGTCATGCATCAAAAGCTGCACTATGTCCTTAAAATTACAGGATAAGTACGCACCCATCCCTCTAAATATTCCATCACTCCTATATTTTATCTAAACCCAACCCATAGAATCCTCCATAGTATTTCTCAGAGAGTTTTTCCTCTTTTCTAGCACTTACTCTCTCTACATCTCTTCTCTAGTATACCCTTATGCCTTCTTTTACCCGCACACCTCTATATATAGCTTTTTTGCCTTCACCGCCATGCCTTATAAGTAATAGATTAGTTTCCAAGTTTCTAAGTGGTCCTCTAATGGAGCATTCCTCATTTGATTCAAGATCTCCACTCGTGAAATGATGTTCTTCTCGGAACCTTCCATCGCATGCATGGAATATTCCATTCTTGATCCTATAGCTGTCAAGTTGGCACCTTATCCACTCTGTATGGTAGACAGGTCACACTTTCCTCATGTGCTATCTATAACTCTGGATATGGCTAAGTCCTGGCACCATCTTGTCTTATGCATGCACCACGTGTTCTACTAAACCTTCCTAGAACCCTTCCTTGCATACCTTCAACCCACTCACCCTTCTTGATATAGGTTCCGCACGCCCACACGCCTTCTTATACTTAGCCAATATTCTGGGGCCCAACATCACCCCAAACTACACTTGTTCTCTGTCCTCAAAAATAATTCTCGCCTTCCCGCATGTTTATGATTTCATCCGCAATAAAGGTGGACAAGTTATAGATGGTTCCTTCTGATATTTTCCAACATACATTCAACCATGCCTTGTTCACTTGCATCCATCTTTCTTGATCATTAATCTTGGTGACCAAGTACATGGCCATCCTCATAATAGGGTTTGGAATTTTTGTGATGTCAAAGTACCACGAACCCTTTTTGTAGTCATAAGTTGCTACTATCTCCTTGATAGCCTCCTTGTCACTCAAATCATCATCTATGGATTCCCCTTCACAATTTAGGCCAATGAACTTAGATATCAACTATGGTGTTATGTGCATTTTGTGGCCTACAAAGTAGAAATGGTCTTCATGCACGTGCGACATCAACCATTGATAAAGGCACTCAGGCTTGCCAAAGTAAGGAAACTCATATAGTTGTAATAGCCCTTCCTTTTCCAACTTTACTTTCACCTCGTCATTGTAAATTTGCATTCCATCTGGTGTCCTTTTGTTGGTTGGATGAACCAGCTCCAGCGCCATTTATTTCTCTGTAGTGCTCATGTGATGGTAACTCACAACCATCTATCTCAAGTAAGACACTCACTCATTTCCCAAAGAACACTTCATCTAGGTACTAGCATTTTTGCATAACATTCCTCATTGGAGCTCATGAAGGTAGCAATTTGTTTTCCTTTGACCTTTCCCTTTTATTTCTTTGGTGAAATGGTCACCTTATTTGGTGCCATTCTTTCTATTGGTTTAAAATATAACACTCCTTGCTATGCTCTACTACTCTACTTAATCCCGAAACCCAACTCTTGGAAGAAATCCTTCTATTTCCGTTTCCTAGCTACCAAACCCTAACTAGGAAAACCTTCCACAAGACAATGCACTACAAACTAACTTTTCTCACACCTATGTACTCCTTCCTCTTGGTTTTCTAATCCACTCTAGTCACACACTTAGATTTCTAGGATTCTTCTTCCTTCACACAAATCTCTCTGGATGCCCTAGTTCACAAGAGCACTTCAACTTCATAATAACAAGGTAAAATAATGACTTACCCAACCTTATATTTATAGTTTTTGCTTTCCTCCAGCAATAAATGTTATACCACATACCAACATACTTTAACATTAAATGCAAATTTTTCCACTAGGCCGACTTTAAGCACCCTTACCCACGCACCCAATCCTACGTGAAAACCTTCTACAACCTTCTGGCATGCAAAAATCCAATCTAATCAAGACTCTTATGCATGCATCTACAACGCCGAAGGAACTTCTTATGTCCTTTACCTAATTTTTCCCTCACCTACCTCATGTTGTTCTTGCACTCTTCATTATTTGTATGTGGTCTTTGTTACAACCTTCTTGACACCATAATTCATTATCCACTGTTTCCCCATGTGCTTTCTCAATATTGCACACTGCTTTCTATTGGGGCACTCAACTTGTATTGTTGGCCTATTCTTGATTTGCATTACTCCACCCTAAACTAAAATAGATGCGTGGTCCTCTCGCACATAAAAACCTTAGAAAAATAATGTGGTTACCGATGCACAAGGCACAAAATAAAAAAAAAGAAAGAAACAAGCAATGAGAAAGGGAAACACAAGAAAATACAAAGCAATAAAGGGAAATTCTAAGATAACTAGAAATACTTCCTTATTTAAAAACACCAAGAAGACTTATTTATAGTAGGGCTTCAGCCTACTCCCATTGAAATGACACAGTAATCCAGTCCATCTAGCGCTTGTAGTTGGCAAGCACTTTGAATCAAGAATGTTCAAGATGATGTAGGGTCCCAACTAATGAACTTTCAATTTCCCAGATGGGGTAGATACTTGGAATCATACAACAACACCATCTGCCCAACCTCAAACTGCTTGTTCTTGATATGACAATCATGCCATGCCTTTTATCTTGCTTTTTCTGTCTTCTGACTCCATCTAGCAAGTGATCGTCTTTTGTCTAACTATATCAACTTATCAATCCTCTCTTCCAAAGAGTAGTTGTTCATCACCCAACCCTCTTACGTGAACTATACACAATGATGGTAACATGAATTCAATTGGAAAAATAACATCCACGCCAAACACCAATTGAAATGGTGTGGCCTTGATCAACCTCTTGTAGGTTGTCCTGTATGCCCATAAAACGGATGATACTTTTTCATCCCAATCTTATCTTCCAACGTCAGTGATATTAGTCAACACGTGACTTAGTATTTTGTTAAATGCCTCAGCAATTCCATTCTCCTGTGGATGATAGGGGTAGTCTTGTGATGGGCCACCATAAATTATGATAATATAATCCTAACCATTTCATTGAGGAACTATGTACCTTTATCACTTGTTAAGCTTAAAGGACAACCATACATTCTGATTATGTTCTCCCATAAAAATCTAGTAGTTATCATTGTAGTGCAATCCTTTATAGGTGCTGCCTCTGCCCATCATGTCAAGTAATCAGTGAAAGTAATGATATATCATGAACTAGTCCTTCGTGCAACTAGAAAAATTGGCCCTACAAAATCAATTTCCCATTTTTCAAATGGTTTAGCACTGGTTATTGGTCGTAAGGTAATTTCATCCCTCTTATCAAGTTTGCTGAAGGTGCTAGCAATGGTCATAGGTTTGAAAAAATCAATACAATCCTTATAGATGGTTTCCCACCAAAGCCATGCAAGTAGAATATTCCGCGCGAAGCATTTCCCGCATAGTTTCCTGTAATCCCACCATGCACTTCCTCCATAATTACCACGTGCTCATGTTCTAATACACATCAACGTAGAACCTCATCATGACCTAACTTATGTAGGTCTCCACAAATCAACATGTAGGGTGCGACACGTATTGCTAACTACTTCCTCTCCAAAGGCATCATCCATTCCAATTCCACACTTATTATCAAGAACACCGTAATATCTTCTAAGTCTAAGGGCACATGTCGTAACCTAAACAGTTATGCATCCGACATGATATCCTCAATTCTTTACGCGTCCTCCCTTGAGTTAATCCTTGATAAGTGGTCGGTAATAAATTTCTCCTCCCTAGTTTTATAACCATTATGAGCTCAAAATCTTGAAATAATAGGACCCAACGACATATGCACCCTTGCAAAATGACCATGTTCTCCTAGAACTTCAATGCCATGTTGTTCATGTAGAATATAAAAGGTGTTCCCAATAAGTACTACCTAAAATTATGCGGTCGTAGATCATTGATGAAGTGCCTCACACTCGAATTGTGTAATTTTTCTCTGCTAGTGTCAACTTTCTACTGGCAAAACACAAGGGATGATCAACAATTCCCTCACTAGGTTGTGCTAGTAATACTCCCGTAGTTGTCCCTAAGGCATCAAAATGTACATGGAAAAACTTATCCTAAGAAGGAAAATGTAGTATAGGTGATGTGACAAGCCTATCCTTTAAAGTGTAAAATACCCTCCGTTGCACCTCTCCCTAATGAAAGGAACTCTTGTGTTTTACCGATTCCTCCAAGGGCGCGGTGATCTTGGCATACCATTTGATGAATTTCATGTAGTACCCTGTATGCCCAAGGAATCCGTGCACTGCACTTTTGACTAGTAGGCTCCCTTAATCCCACAATAACTACAAATTTGGCGGGATCCACTTGTAAGCCTTCTTTACATATAATATGTCCTAATAGGGTCCCAAATTGAGTAATAAAGACACATTTCTTAATGTTGAGGGATATCCATAATTACCGACATCTCTCAAACATCAACCTCAAATTGTCACAATGGTCTTTTACTAATCCATACATAGTCTAGTCATCCAGGTACATTTGAAGAAATTTATGGATGAAGTCCTGAAATGCTTGTACCACAATGCGTGAGAACACAACAGGTGCATTCTTCAATCCAAAAGTCATAACCATGTAGGAAAAACTTCCCCATTCAGTGGTGAAAGTTGTCTTTATCTGGTCTTCCTTTGCAATCTTGACTTCATGATACTCTAAGAACCCATCCGTGAAAGATTAGATCTCGCACCCAGCTACTCCTTACAAAGTTTCTTCAAGAAAGGGGGTCAGAAAAGGATCGATGACACATACTACATTCAGGTCCCTGTAGTCCACACAAATCCTTATCCTCCCATCCTTTTTGATACTGATGACCATTGGGCTTATCCATTCTGATTCTTCCACTACCTTAATGATACCATATGTTATCATATTTTCTATTTCTTCATTGACTCGTATGCACAAATCTAGATTCATCTGATAAGGCCTCTTTTGAATTGGGCACACACCTTCCTTCAACTTGATCTTCATCTCCCCTAAGGAATGGTGGATTCCTTTGAGTTCATGGTACCCACAAGGGAAAAATCTTGGAACTCACGCAATAGATCAATGACCTTTGAAACCTCTTTTTCCGACCAATAGTCCCCAATGATAGCTTCCTTAGGTTTTGTTTCTGTCCTAATGTTAACCTTATTTGTTTTCAAGGTCTCATGGTAGGCACGTACTTTCTCATCAGTGCTATCTATGACTTTGTACGTACCTTCGTAATGGTTGGCATCCAAACTTTTTATCTCTTCACCGTCTACTACATAGACCATTTTTCTTTTTCCTTTTCCATACACGCACGCTCAAGATGTACTTACTATGATTCTTCTTCATTGAGGCACTTTTCCAAATAAGGATCATGTAATAATTCCACTAGCCTATCTTCTACTATAGCACTATCTCCCATTGTAAGGTGCTTGATTACTTGCAACACCTTATCCATTGATGGCTTGGTACTCCTATACTTGAAAGCTTGAATGAGATCAGCCGCCAACTCCTGCCAATTACCTATTTGACAATGCATCTCCAAATGAATATACCATGTGCACACATAGCCTTATAAGGTGGAATACAACTTATGTACCCATAAAAAGGTGGTAAAGCTTCTATGCTTCCCATCTAGGCCTTCTCACACACTTGGACATGAAATGAGGTGGTCTCTTTACCATGGTAGTCTTGTATGATAGTGGGCGCGTTGCTCTTGGAGAACCTTATAGAAAATGTGACTCTTACCTCATGTTATTCTAGGAGGCTCTCCCAATGTGTATCCCACCAATGCACTACAGTTCCAAGCAGGTTATAACTGAGCATTCCCCTTCTCTTGTCCTCATTTTTCCACCGATCCTCCATTTCTCGCAAGAAAATTTCAGGGTATGCTCCTCTAGAGTAACTTGGAAACTTATTTCCTCCCAAGCACTTGACTAAGTGTGCCTTTGTTACCCTTGTTACAAATCCTCTCAATGCAAATCACCCAATCAAATCATAAGTCCCATACACCTAATTGTCACATTCCATGCTAGTGGTATCACTCAAGGACTGAGCATCTTTGAATTGGATGAATCCTCTCATGGGATGAATTATCTCGTGGATCTCGATGGAGCGCACTTAGATTATGTTGAGAAATTCCTCCCCTAAGGGCTCAGTATAGGGTGTTGATTTTCCATCTGATTAAAGGGATAATCACCATTTCTTCCTTGTTCTCAAAGCTTATATACCCCTTGTTAAACTATAGGTTGGAATTGTTCTTATAACACCAAGGGTGCCCAAGTAATGTTGGGAAATTATCCGCCTCGGTGAGCACCAAGACTTCAAAGTCCCCAATGAACTTAGCCCCTTGAATAGTGATAACCACATCCTTCAAGAATCCAATGGGCATTACCTTTGTCTTGTTTTCCATATACAACACATTTGAAGATGGTTGTAGTGTGGGTCTTCCCATTTGATGCTAGGCATCCAAGGTAATAACATTGACCTCCACTCTCATGTTGATGAGGATATTACTTAGAAGCCATCCATCAATAACTGCATTTAATATAATTTCCTTATCATAGTCAAGGTTGTGAGGAGGAAGGTTTTCATGCAAAACCTACCTTTCATGCTCTGCTCCGGCGCATGGTACCTTCTCCCTCAACCATTCTTCTAGCAAGGGAATACTATTCTCTTACCTTAGCATCCTACATACTTCCTTGACCTCATCCAGGTCCTCTTTTAGAGCCTCGACATTCTTCCTTTGCTCCAAATATTTTGACTGATCCTTTAGACATTGGATCTCCCCTTGTAAACTCCGAATCACATCCATAGTCTCTTAATACACCTCCTTCGATGAGTAGGATCTAGATACTTCCCATGTACCACTTACTCTCTTGAAACCAATGTCCTTTATCTTGGCATATCCCTGGTGTGCGTGGCCTCTGCTTACATCATCACCAGTACAAGTTCTAGTATTGACTCACGTGCCACTCTTGGCATATACTATGAATTATCCTTCTTGATGCTCACCATCCCAATGCCTTTTTCCTTTCGATGATGTTGTTCATATGCTCATAAATCTCTAGACACTATTTGTACCTATGTTTCTTCCTACACCATGAGCATTATAACAGATCAAGACACTTGTGCTTGTAATGCTTTATAGATCCATAGTTATAATAGGTTCCTCATGGGAATTCACTTTGTCCTCCACCGTGGTTACTGTGACTATGAAATCCTCCACAAAAACCTCTTACACGCACTCTTCCATTTGCATGCCTTTCATAGCAATGATAATCATTCTTGGAACTTCTTTCAAGACTAGTCTGGTGCACACTAAGATCAATAACATCATGAATCTGATCAATCAGTCTGTAATCCTTAGTATCATGGGTCATAGAGGTATATATATTACAATAGCAAGAAACATTCTTACCGATTACAAACTATAGTAGATGGAACCTACTTACATCATGATCCCCATGGAAAATTTCACAGCCTATCACCATAACATGTAGCGAATTCGAGGGAAACTATCCTTTACATGCCCTTCCACTTCACGCCTATACATAAAATCCCACTACAAACCTCATGCGCCGAGTCTACGTAAAACTTCTCTAACTACTTGTCCATTGTAGAAATTTAAGCCTCTAAAAAGGGACTAACACCAATATCAACACTCCCAACAGCCTTAGCACTTAAGGCATCTTACAAGGCCTCACACATGTTTGTGAAATCTTTGTGTGACAGTGCCCTTCTAAATGGTGTTATCAATCCTCTAACAAACCATTGAGCATGTTGATAAGGGTGGATATCATAGGATACTTTCTACAAGAGAGTTTTGAAATGCGCATCGTACTCCCACACACTCTCTACCATTCCTTGTTGGATCTCCTTGAGCATTGATGCTCTTCTATTCAAATTCTCGGGATATGGAACTCTGTTAAGAAGGCGTTCTTTAATTCAATATAGTCTACCACTTTTTGATGAGGTTCATATTTCGATACCATCTATGCATGTGCCCTCGCAATGCCATTATAAACCGACTTACCTTCTGCTATGGGGTAGTGATCCATTTCTCACGCCATAGTAATTCACACTTGTGCACATGCTTTGTAGCATCTTCAATACCCTTGTAGTCGATAAGTGCAATGAAATATCAAAAAATACTTGTGCAAGTGGCTGAGGCCCTTGTCTTCCTAATCCAAATCCTTGGTTACCTCCAGGTGTTTCCTCCTCTACAAGGTTTCATTCTTCCCGACCCACCAAATCATCCGGATCTACTAGGTCAACTAAGTCCTCCACTCTGTATAACCGAGATCCACCTCCCAGAATCGACAAATGGCCTGAATTGGTCGTGCATTGAATTACGTGCCAATGGTATATGATATTGTCCCACTTCCGGTTGTGTGTCTGTGCCACTCTCAGATGCAATACCCAATCCTTACATATTTGTACCTTGTCCAAAAATTCCTCAAAATATCAAAATGGTTTGTGTAGCCATGGATGTTCCAAATGAGAAATTATATCTCTTGGGTGCAGATCGGTTACTCCCACCAATGCCAAATGGGTTAAAAATACTTCTCACTTGATTTAGAAAATCAAGCACTAGGGGTTGTTGCTAGGTGGGTTCGGATGTGCGCCATCGAATCTCCTTTCTCCATAAAATGAAATCTCATCATAATTTGAAGGGGCTTCTCTTCCACGCTTGCTAAGATGAGGTAACACATACTACTCAGGTTCTACATCCTTTGCGTGAACCTCAATTCCTTCCCTCAACTTCTACCTCCATAGATTCATCACACCTACAACGTCGCATTATCTAGTCATCTCTCTTTCATAAGATTTTCTATACTTGAGTCATCTCTCCTCCCTTTCCTTTTCATCTACAATGCCTACCATCTTCCTCTACCTTAGCTTCATCTAGAAACATTTAGAGAAGCTTATCCGCCATGGTAAATGCATCTAAACTTAAGGTAATGATCAAGATATTCATAGCCAAAGGAATAACACGTAAAAATGATCTTCTCGGGATCCTTCAAACTCAAACCCAAAATTTTTTGGGCAAGAACACGTATAAATGGAATATTCTAGAGTATAATTGGTCAACACTCCTTTCCACCAGTGATCAACAACATGCGTCTAAGTCATATCTACATCCTGTAGCCTCTGGATAATCATCTTGGGTCCATACACATGATCTATAATACTAGCTTGATCTAGATGCATATGTTGAAAGCCATTCATATAGTTCTATTGGAAAACAATAGAAGAATGTCTCATACAACTCATGGTACAAGTTATCTTCTACCCATCTACGTGCATCAAAATCAGGTCCAATGCTGAATCTTTGAGAAAATTTGTCATTCATGCTCTTGAACCATGCTTCAACACTTTCCAAGGTCAAATGTTCTATCATCATGCATCACAGGACTAAGATATATTCCATTTCTCACAATAACTTCAAAAATAGGTCCCAACAATAGAACCACCATGTAGTCATTTTTATACCCTTAGAGCGATAGTCTAATCCCATGCGCATCAAACTATCACCCAGAGGGTGGTGGGAGCTCACCTGAGGCACGCACGGGTGTTAAGGCCTTCCTTTATGTCAGTCTTGTGAGAATACATCATCTATGATAGAAAATTAAGTGTAAAAGAATGATAAAGAACCATGCATCATTATTCTAGAACCTAGGATGAGTTATCATCTCATTGCATCCATAAAAGAGAAATAACAAACAACATATAGAATTGATTCATACACAAAGGAAATGCACTAGGATTATGCTCATGAACATTAATATGATTTATTTTAAAACCTTATATTCATATTGATGATTCCAATAACCACATTACATTCATTGAGGTCATAATAGACCCGTATAACAATGCAGAGCAAGGTCATGCATCAAAAACTACAATATGTCTAAGGAAAGTACAAACCCATCCTTGTGAAACTTAAGTGTAAAAGAATGAAAAAGAACCATGCATCATTATTCTAGAACCTAGGATGAGTTATCATCTCATTACATCCATAAAAGAGAAATAACAAACAACATATAGACTTGATTCATACACAAAGGAAATGCACTAGGATTATACTCATGAACACAAATATGATTCAGAAAAACTTTATATTCATATTAATGAGTCTAGTAACCACATTACATTCATTGAGGTCATAATAGACCTGTATAACAATGCAGAAAGGTCATACATCAAAACTACAATATGTCCAAGGAAAGTACAAACCCATCCCTCTAAGTATGCCATCACTCCTATATTTTCTCTAATCCCAACCCATAGAATCCTCCATAGTATTTCTATAGATTTTTACCTCTCTTCCAAAGTGCTTACTCTCTCTCGCATCTCTTCTCTAGTATCCCTTCATGAATTCTTTTACTCGAGCATCTTTATATATAGCTTTTCTACCTTCACCACCATCCCTTCAAGTAACAGGTTGGTTGCCAAGTGTCTAAGTGGTCCTCCAATGGATCATGTCTCCTTTGATCCGAGCTCTCCACTATGTGTAATGTTTTTCTTCTAGAAACTTCCATCGCATGCATGGAATATTCCATTCTATATCCTATAGCTGTTAGGATGGCACCTTATCCACTCTACATACTAGACGGGTCAAGATTTCCTCGTGTGTTGTCTAGAACTCCAAATATGGCTAAGTCCCAGAACCATCTTGTCTTATGCACACATAGTGTGTTCTACTAAACCCTTAATAGAACCCTTCCCTATGTGCCTTCAACCCACGTTCCTTTCTTCATATAGGTTATGTGTGCCCATGCGCCTTCTTGAATTTAGCCTATATTCTAGGGCCCAACACACTTTATAGGCAATATCAAGTCTAGTGCATACTATAAGATACATCAAGCCGCCAACCACGGATGAGTATGGCACCCTAGACATCTAGATTCTATCCTCCTTAGTTTTTGGACTTTGCTCCTTTAATAATTCAAAGTGACTGCGAAAGGAGTACCAATCGGTTTAGCATCCCGCATACTAAACCTCTCTAATACCTTATTTATTTACTCTTCTTGAGATAATACCAGCTTCATCTCCTTCCTCTTCTCGAGTTATTCTCATACCATATATTTTATTTTTGCCCCAAAATCCTTCATAACAAAGGAGTCACCTAGCTGCTTCTTGAGTACCTTTATTTCCTATATGTTCTTCCTTATAACAAGCATATCATCCACATACAGGAAAAAAATTATATAAATACCATCAAGAAACTTCTTAATGTACACGCAATGGTCCGAGTGACACCTGGAGTAACCACGGTCCCGCATAAAACTATCAAACTTATTATACCACTTATGTGGAGCTTGTTTCATGCCATACAAGCTCTTATTCAATTCACACACTAACCTCTCCTTCCCTTTGACCTCATAACCATGTGGCTACTTTATATATGATTCCTCCTCCAAATCATAATGAAGGAATGTAGTATTCACATCCAACTTCTTTAAGTGCAAGTCTTCCACTATTACTAAACAAAGAATAATCCCAATAGAGGTAATTTTAACAACATGAGAAAAAAATTTCATCAAAGTCTATACTTTTATTTTGTACCAATCCCTTGACCACCAACTGAGCCTTGTACCTTTTCCTTCCTCCATCTTCCTATTTAATTTTTACACCCACTTGTTTTGCAATGCTCTCTTACCCTTGGGTAGCTCCACCATATCCCAGTGTCCTGTTCTCCATAAGAGATCTATGCTCTTCATCCATGACCTGCTCCCACTTCTTCCCGGAATCTACCTATACTAATTGATCAAATCACTCTAGCTCTCCACTCTCGGTGATAAATAAGTAATTCAAAGATGAAGTAAAATTTTCAGTTCCCTTCTTACCCTAGAAGAACTTCTCACCTCAGGAGTTTGGGGTTCATAATAAGTAGGTTCTTGAATTGGATGTGTGAACATGTTGCACCTAAACCAGCCCCTTGACACCTTGTCATCCACAATGTCCTCTAACAATGTGTATTATTTCTTTAATTCCTCTTTTTGTTCCTGCAACTAATCTTTATACATGACTTTTTCATTAAAGACAATATCTCTAGACCAAAATATTTTCTTATCCTTACGAATCCAAACATAGAAACCAAAGTCATCCTCACCATATCCAACAAAGGTCCATTTCTAAGACTTAGCCTCTAACTTGGTCCTATTATCTTTATCAATGTGAACAAATACCTCACATCAAAATACTCTAAGAAGTGAGAAATAAATTTTCTTACTGCACCAAGCCTCCATAGGTATACCTTCATCCAAGGACATAGATGGTCCTCTCGTTAATCGATAAAACAACTTTTCTTACCGATTTTGCCTAAAACATGAGTGGCAGCCCCACATGTAACCTAATGCACCTAACATACTCCATGATTGTCCTGTTCATTCTCTTTGAGACTCCATTTTCCCATGGAGTCTTTGGAACCGTCCTTTTCCTACAAATCCCATTTACTTGAATAGTAATCAAGAAATTTATTACCGCAATACTCCCCTTCATTATCCAACTCGAGAAATTTTATCTTGAGACCTGTTTCATTCTCAACCAAGGCTTTTAATCTTTTGAAAGTTTCAAACACATCATATTTATTTCTAATGAAATATACCCAAAAATATCAAGTTACATCATCAATGAAAGTGACATAATAACATAAACCACCAATAAATTTTTCCTTAGCTAGCCCCCATACATCATCGTATGCACCAACTCCAACTTACCCTCCTTCTTGGTAGGTATAACCTTGAGGAATCTCACTCGATTCTATTTTCCATAAACATGGTCCTTACAAAATTCCAAATCTAAGTCCTTTAATATAGGAAACCTTTCCTTTAAAATTTGTATTCTCTTTTGACTCATATGACCAAGTCTCTGGTGCCAAAAATTTGTATCTCCATATGCAACAACTAAATTACAATAATCAACACCACTGGTTAAATACAAATTATAAGTTTTCTTACCTCTTGTAACCACAAGAGCTCCCTTGGTAACCTTAAAATAATCCACTGTAAAACTGATTGTACAACCATCATTACCCAACTGACACATCGATATCAAGTTTTTCCTCAACTTAGGCACATGCCTAACATCCTTAAGTAGCCTTGTGTTCCCATTCTACACTTTCACCCGAACACAACCTTTCCCTACTATGTTGCGTGGATATACATGTCCAAAATCACCTTGAAAAAAATTAGTAAAGTAATGTCTATGTGGGATGGCATGGAAAGAATACCTAAATGTAACACCCAAGACTCAATAATATTATCTAAAGAAAGAATTAAGACATCCCGACAAACATCACCTACTACCAAATTTGCCTCCTTAGTTTCCTCCTTGTTCTAATTATCTCGAAGAGCCCAAAATATTTCTTGGCATGACCAACCTTCCCATAGTGCCAACATTCCAACTTTCTCTTGGAATTTTAACTTCCACGATCATTTGACTTCCCACGGATACCTTTCCTTATGTTCTTTTATCTTCCTTTTCTCTCCATTGTCAAAGTGCTTCTAGAAGTAGAAGAATCCCCATTGCCCTTCCTTCACATTTCCTCACTTAAGATCACGCCTATCACATCTTCAAAATTCAACTTTGAATTATTAGGACTGAATTACTTACAACCATAACCAAGTTGTCCCTACTTTATCCGACAAGGAGCAAACAATCAAAAATCCCTAACCTCAACATCAAAGTAATTTTTCACCGAGTTTAACATAGTCACAACCATATTAAATTCATTCAAATTATTAGAAATAGAACCTTTCTTAGACATCTTCATATTAAATAACTTTTTATCAAAATTATTTTATTAGAGGAAAATGGTTTTTCATATAACTTCCCAACGCATTCATGAGACCTTATGTGATCTTCTCTCGCGATATGTTGAAAGCAACCGAAGATGCAAGACATAACCAAATTACCACTCGAGCACCTTTCTATTCAAAACTCCAAATCCTCATTCGATATGGCTGTAGGTTTCTTTACTTTTCTAGCTAAAGGAATATGGAGTCCTTCTGATACAAGTAATCCTCCATTTTAATCTTCCACAAAACAAAGTTATGCCCATTGAAATTCTCAACCCTAATTCTTCCCCCATCTTCCATATCTCTCACTCAAGCTAAAATTTCCTTTTGATTCACCACTTCAGCAAAAAAACCACAAAATTTCTAATACAAGTTGTTAGGAATTAGGAACAAATATGTAGAAAAAATTCCTCAAATCATAGAAGTATGAAAATATTTTACATAAATGAACTTGCAGAAATATAACAACACATATAAAGAATGTACAAAAGAAGACAAGACAATATTTAACGTGTTTTACCCAATGTGGGCTATGTCCACCAAGAACTTGATCAGATTTTACTATCAAAAAGAGTAAAATAACTCTCACATCTTCTCTTAGTTATGAACTCACAATAGTATTCCCAAAGATGTTAAACCACATCTAAGACACAATTGACACCCAATTGCTCAACCTTGATCATTCTTGATCACCTCTTGATCACTCAAGATACCCAATATTAATCTGAATTTGATACATTAGGATACCCCTAATACCTCTATTTATAATATTATAGTCCTTCTAGGAAGTTTTAAAGCCGACCCAAGAAGTTTTAAAGTCGTAATCTTTCAGCTTGCCATGGCTGGAAAAAATGTCGCAATTAACAACATCACAACAGAAAAACAACATACAACTACATAATGCTCCTGAAGTCTCCAAACTTAATCTGTTTGAACTTAAACACTTCAATGTTGATTCCGTATACTAAAAATAGGTTCCACACCCCAACAGTTGAGATACCTAGTCTCTAGATATCATGACAAGGAATCTTAGGAGAACAAAGATATCGTGAAGCACAACTTGTTGAGCTAGAAACTCTCGTTGAAGCTCATCTTAGAGATGAGGTGCACCAAAGAGCTTACACTGATAAGATGTGTTGGTAGTACAATAATAAGGTATATGAATGCAATACATTCATTGGAGATCTGGTATTGAGATTTGACAATTGGATAGACAAGAAAAATGGTGAAGAAAGGAAATTTAAGCCTAAGTGGTTGGGTCCATATTGATTCATAGAGGAATAAAAGAATGGGGCATATTACCTGTGTACAGTAGAGGGTGAAGAATTTTATGAGTCCTTCAATTCCCTTCACTTGAAATGTTGCTACACATGATCCATCTATATTTCCACATGTACACTATTGCATCCGCATTGCATTTCATCTAGCTAGACCACTTTGTAAATTTGTAATCAAGGAACTTATATTTCAAGAAACTTTCAAAATCTTATGAAAATATTGGCAAAACATTCAATCACACTTCTACAAGTATCCACAATATTATCATCAACATTTCTAATCATTTCATCAGTTCAACAAGATAAGACAAAATTTTGACACTAATCCTACCAAGGCCTACATACTTGGTTCTACTTGTAGTTTTCTTTCAACTATAGGTGTCTTTTCCCATAGTTTGTTCTAGAAGCTTCTTGGTGTCATATCTCTCCTAGAAAAACCTCTTTGGTAGAAAAAAACATTCTAAACATTTTTACCTGTGCTAATATTTACAAGGAGCACATTGGTTTTCCACATATCCCATAACCATTAGAAAGGATTTCCGTGGAGATCGACATTGATTGGAGTCTTTGTGTGGCTATTATTTTTAACCCATCCATTAGACCCATTTAAGTTAGAAGGGCCTTTCTTGCCCTTGATGAGTAAATCCTCGATATTGCGCATCAAGGACATTGTTTTTCCTTGATAGCTTGTTCATCTCATTTCCACATATTTTCATCCACATATCACATATTCACTATATTTCTCTACCCATAGCCATCCACTCATTCTACATTGACATTCCCAACATGACATTGGGAGGTTGAGTGTGACTAAAGGTCGCATGGTGATTTTTATTCATACAAGACTGAGGCCCTATTGTCCACTTTAGGAACTTTTGTCCCTTTCCTAATTTTCATGATTTTGAATTACCATATCATTTGGTCTATTTTATAGAGTCTCTTTTATCACTTTGGGTCATTTTATCAACTATTAATGAAAAAAATTAAACAAGGGAATCATATATATACATGACTTACCATTATTAAGGGGCGGGAAATTTAGGACTAATATTTATGATATACTACTTGGGTAAAAACAACATTCAAATACTACATTTGGGCTACAATATTCACTATATAGGAAGGTACATTTATGAATTCCATCTCACATATTCATCTTGGTGAAAAAGTAGTTGTATCCTATTATCTTGGTGTGACCGAAGCAAGGGAAACCTAGTTTCAAGGGACACAATACCAATCACACACACACAAACTATATATAGTCTAAAATGTAGTGCAATGCTTGGTGAAAATCACATTGGGGTGACCGCTTGGTTAGTACATATCAAACATATGTATTATTTATTTCATCTAATGTTTTTTTGAGATTTATATAGGTAGATAGATTTTTATTTTGAAGATACATGTGAGATACAAGAACCCTATAACAAAGTGGATATGAAAAACAACGAAAGGAAGAAGATAATTTTAGAACCTAAAAAGATCGAAGCATAGTTGTTGCAGAGACACTAATTCCCGTGATCGGTACTAACACCTAGGGTGGCATTGTCCTATTATGGGCATTCTTGTTTAAATAAATCTCAGGTCTCATTTTTCCGCATGAGATCACATAGTCCAGATCCAACATATTCCAATTATCTTTCATCCTAGAATCAACCCGCATCTCTTGATACATGCTAAGTCACTCACATCTCCTATCTTTCATACTTGTAATTTACATGATAGATCGTGTTTGTTATTTTTATATTCATTTGATCTCATTCATATAATAAATATTTAAATCATCTACATGTAACACATTGGTCTTGCACATCTAAACATGAAACACTAGACATGCATGCCTACTCAAAAACATACATGCAATATCATGCTTACAAAAATAAGATAAGGAACTAATTAATATACAAACAAGGAAAATTATTGACTAATCTATGGGAACATAAATTAACCATGAATAGGGAACTAAATTAATTAATTTAGGGAACATCAACCTCTCATCTCAACAATAAATGTATGGAATCATATGTTCATAATATACATATACATGGTTTTATAGGACAACCAATAACCTAAACATCTATATGGTTTTATAGGATAAATAACACCCTAAACATACAAATTATTCTATGGGGCAACTAATAACCTACTCATACAAGTGGTCTAACAGATAAAATGATATGCACAGTATGCATTAAAGCTACAATAATTTGATAAGAGTATCCATTATTTTTACATTTGGGTAAAATATAGAAACTCCATACTCACATTACAAGTTTTATTTTACAAACCGAAAAAATAAAAATTCTCGAATGAGATACGATGAGGAATTAGTCCTCATTACATTCATATGTAGCCACCATTAACCTCAAAAATGAAAATACAACAAGAGAAATGGTAAGGAATTTTTCTTCATTATCTTTATATGTAGGGAGCATCAACCTCTGATCTCAACTACCTAGGCATGAATTCAAATGTTCATATTGTACATATATATGGTTTTACATGAAAACCAACAACCTAAACATCTAAATGGTTTTACATGATAATCATAAACCTCCACATACATATGATTCTATAATATAACCAACACCTACACATACACGTAACATGATGCTACAATAATTTAATAAGAGTCTCCGTTATTTTTGCATTTGGGGAACTATAGAACCTCCATACTCATATTATAAGTTTTATTTTACACACTGCTTGCAAAAATGAAAATGCGAAAGGGAACTCGACAAGGTCTTAATCCTCATTATCTTCATATGTAGCCACTATTCTAGAACAATGTCACTTTGATCTCAAATGACACAACTAGTATTTAATGCAATTGGTTACCAATCTTAGCTTTTGATTTGACACAACTGGTTATCACCAATGCATTGTGTGGCCTCATCACTAGTGACTAACGAGAGATCCTTTTTGACATCCTTCCTCCGGCATATTTCTACTTATGATTCTTATCCAGTTTAATGTGATTATGAGGTTAATTTGCAAGTTGTTTCTAGAAGATATTAATCCCCCCACAAGACTAACATATTCAAAGAATTTTGGATTCCACTCAAAATGCCTCTCGATGAAAAATTATTTGATTATGTTGACACATTTTTAAAGATGATTATGAATTTTGAGTTTTATGAAACAACGCAAAATTATATTTCATGGATTGACCATATGAACCTTGTTTTGACTATAATGACACCAAAGTGACTAATAATAACAAATACTAATGACAATCGTAAAATCTTACTAGATTATAGATAATTTAATTTTTAATTATTTTTTGGAACAAAATAATAAATAAATATTTTGATAATCATGACACTATTTTATATTAGACTATTGAACTTTAACAATGAACGTAAAAACCTTTACAAAAATTAATGTTTTGATTATTGAAAAATCAATGTGCAATTAAAAATAAAAATTTATTGATAAAAACTTGAAATAATTTAAGACAACAAACTATAAATAAACTTAAATATACCACATTTAAATAGGACAAATATTTTTTTACAAATATTTCATTGAGACTCCTTATGTTGTAATTTCTAAGACTTAGACATTATATTACCAAGGATTTAATTTGAAGCACACACTACTAGACCAAAAGTAAATATTGTTATTAAACTTTAAGGAGAATACATGGATGAATTTTGATATCTTCTTAGTTATCCACATGTTTTTGAAGTAATGCGAGTGGGTTTGTGAATGAATTCACTTCATTGAAGGGGTGGGCTATGTCATTATTTGGTGTTGAATATTGAACACTATACAATAAATCGAATGCCAAAAATACTATAAACAAATTGTGTATCATGTCACATAAAATCTAATAGGAGACAACAAAGAACTATGAAACATGAATTTACTTTCAAAGCATGCATTCAAATACTTGAATTTATGCTATTAGTTTTATCACTTAAAGTGTTGTCGAATGAGAATCAAATAAATATAGTGGACACATGTGCTTTATATGCCAAGAGTGTAGAATTCTTTTAGGAATGTGTACAAGCCTAAAAACACCTAATCATTCACATTGATGCATACACAACTCCGTTGAACACCAATTAATAACCAAAGAGATTAATTTTAAAGTTGTAACATCGTTGGTGATAAATAAATGGGTAAAAGTGGATTCAAATTGATTTGGTGATCTATGCACTTCTATGGTGGTGTCAATGGAACCCCACATTACAACTATGCATAGTAAAGATTCAAATTATCATTATACCCATTATTCCTACATAGAATTAATTTAATTAATTCTATTTCCATCTTATCACCCCCTTTAGCTAATTTTATTAGCTAATTTAATATCAAATTAAATAAATAAATCCACATGTCCACTTCTACATTTAAATAAATTAAATAATCATCAAATCCTATCCACCTTTGTAATCGAAGTTGACTCAAGTCCTAACTAGAACTAAAAATCATTATTTTAATCAAGAGGATGTGTTTAAATTGACTCAAATCAACATTTGAGTTAACTGAAGCTATCTTCCAAGTCATGGAAATTAAAAATTAATCCACCTTCTTACATAAGAAAACTATCCACAACAATTTTTGGGTGAATAAAATAATAGACATGGAATTTAAAATCAAAAACATGTGTAACCCCTTACAAACTTTGTTGGCATGAGTGATATTATTGAGTTTTCATTGACGTAAAATTTCCATTAATGATAAAGAGGATGTTGTAAAAGTGATATAGGATGCTCGGTGTGGTGTTGACATGGACATTCAGGTTTATTCATGATGACATGAGTGGAATAAGTGAGATTGGCTTGGTCTAACAAGCCTAACCAAGTGACCTAGCTAGCCTAGATAATAGAGCATGAAGAACATAGTTGCATGGTGATTTAAGGAGCATGGTAGAGGCATGGAGATAATTATAAGAGAGTGTTGAGACACTCTCATGAGATTCAATATGTAGGTATAGGTTGAAAACCAATTGTAGGTGTTCATCTAGGCCTAATCCTAGTGTTTGGAAGCCTAATAAGGCATGATAGTCACTTGCAGGCATGTGTGAACTATTGAGGACATTTATGGAGGTATTTTATGTTTTTTTCCATCATGTAGAGAAAAGTTTTAGAGGTTTTGTGTTTGGTTTTAGTGTTCATTTAGGTTTTAATGGCCTAAAACATACAAAACCCTAAGGCCTAGTTATAAAAATGAGATGGGATCATATCACCAAATCAAAACACCCCCCAAATTACCAGCATGTGAATGAGACATTCAATGTGATTGGGTAACATGGGTACCATCTCTCAAGCTGTGGGACTTGTGGGCTTGAGATGGACCTCCGAGAGAAGGTTGGATTCCTCTTCCTAATCCTAACACTACACTACTCCTAATGCAAGGAAAACAGCTAACTAGACCTATACTAACATTTCTAAGGGGACAGGAGAGAGATTGCATGAAATAAAACCTACACTAGAAGTGGTGATGCACCAAGAAAAAGAGTTGCTAGACAAATTATTAGCCTGCAAAATGAAGAAGGATGAACATGGGAAGGATGGACATGCATCACAGACCCAATTACATACAATACTTCATTCCCATTAAGCACAACATCTTCCAAAACATGCAATAGAAACATGGGGTTACATAATATACCTGCAAACATGAGAGAGGAAAAGGAAGTAGAAAAAATGATGCAAGGATAGATAATTGATCACAAAACACCATTTTATTACTCCAAGCACATGCACAAGTGCATCATTACAATAGGAAGAGGTAGAATTTTCCATTACAATCTTTGGAATGAAGGATTGAAAGCCTCTAAATTCACAACATCTATCCTTGAGAAGAAGAGGGGAAGCATGGAAAAATTGTCTCACATTTTTGAATAATGCACCCCTTGTACATTTATAGCATTGCTGAGCCGGTGAGAGAAAGCAAGAAGAAATCCTAAAATCTAGGTGTAATAGTAACGAGTATGGTATCCTTGTAACTACCCGTGCTTAACTTGGAGCACTCCATGATTTCTTGCATCACTATTTGTACCCAAAAAAGTCTCTACCCCACCATGCTTCATTGATCCAAATTTTCCTCCATTTAATTCAAAAATAATATTTTAATAAATTATGGAGGTTACCTTAGTCCATGGTGGGACCTTACACTTTTAATTTTTTACATTGGAGGGTGTTTTGGTAAATGGCTCACTAGCCACTCGGCCGAGATGGCTGGCAAGTTCCTTGTACTCTCCACGATAAAGATATTTACTTATTACCCAACATTCTCTCGTATCATTAATTAGATCTCGAGTTTAATTTGGTGGGATCTTTGTTTTAGAAACCCCACCAAGTCATTGTTTATGCTGCCATGTTTTTCATTAAATGACACCTATGTTTGCGTCGAGAACCTTGTGTCAAACTTGCATTAGATGGAGACCCCAACATTTCATCTCCACATTTATTCTTACCATCTCGGAGTTGATGTGCCCCACCACTTGATACTTTGACTCTCCCAATGACACGAGGACAACTCACCCCTAACTCCATCAATGTGCCTGTGAGCTCAATGCAGATTTGGCATTTGATGATAAGGTGCTCAACATGATGTAACCACTAACCAACCATATTAGGAGTCACCTCAACACTACCCCATGTTGATCGGGTCCTTATCGGATTTTGGGATCCAATGCAACTTGGTGACCTTAGAAACCCATCACGTGCCCAACCTCTCGAAATGCCATCGTCTCAAACCCTCAAAACCAAGATGACTTTGAAACCCAAAGTCCAAAATTTAGAATTTAGAGTTTTGAAGTCGGAGATCACATTTCATGGAATTTCCACCCAAATTATTTGAAATCTGATGATCTTAGATCTTGAAATCAGAAACCACCATTTTCCTAAATTTGATCGAATGCATTAACATTACTCGACTTCCATTTCTCTAATGCCCATACCATGTGAAATCTGTGACACACTTGTTCTCACGAGCTTATTATTCAAATATTCACAACCCTTATTTCATCACAACTCGACATCATTCCAAGCTCACCTTCACGTCTAGTTGACTCGAGAGATGCATGGATACCCTTGTGAACTCACCCAAGTTCTTCTCAGTAACTCACTCAAGCCCATGCATGATTTAATTAATCAGCCTTTATGGCGAGTGACCGGTTTACACCCTTCTTAGCTCGACCGCACACTTGGGGCACTCATTGATTGAATTGAATCACATAATCAACATTCTCATTTGAATTTTAATGATCGAGCACTTGGGACTTACAAACAACTCGAGCCACTATCCATCCGTCTAGTGTGTTACTCACCCCTCGACCCGAGCTCCACTCTACCTTGGGCTTGCTAACACACACCAAACCACTCATCATAAATATTACCTCTCCATGTGCTACATTCTAATACCAAATGCATTCCCCTATTACTGAGTTATCCATCCATGAGTCAGAAATTGATTGGCCACCTCTTCTTCTTCAATCTCACTAATAGTTTTGATGACTTGACCTTGTAATGTTTATCCCAAATCACTCGATACACCCTAGTCTATAGAGCTTGATCGATGAGATTATCATGTTAAGACTCGAGATTGATTGTAATCAAGCTATCCCTTTGTAATGTGGACCAAAACCCTATTAAAAAATTATCTCACCTAGTCTGCAAGGTGGCTCGATGAGATATTTTCAACTCATATCCCCTTTCAAAGTGCCATTTGAATAAAATTTCACCACCCCTTTAATTTTTGGGATTTTTCCAGTTCCAGGGCATCACAGAGGAGTAGTAGGATGCCTAAAAATTTTATACACCAACTTTGACCATTTTTTCTTGTGTTAGATAAATGATGGCCCACTAAAGCCTCATGTACACTCCTTAGGTAGAAAATTATCTCCTTGATACACGTAAGATGAAAAATTTCTCCTAATTATTTAACATCATCTTGGAACATTGAAAATGATCCCTAAACACAAAATTTTTCCTGTAGACCCCGTAATGCTTCATGAAGGAATTTTCCGTTCCTAGGGTATGGTGTACCCCCATTTTCCATTTTTGCATAAGTGGGAAAAAATAGATAAAATGGAAATGAAGATGAATATATATTTATGACTTGGTGAGAATTGGAGATTTTATAGGCATTTGTTATGATGCTGTGGGAAAAATTTTAGGTTGCCATGATGACAATTTTGCAAGTTATGATAATTAGAATAAAATAGGGTTCTTAAGAGTACAATTTCCACCTTGAAGTGAGAGAAATAATCATGGTTGTCACATGTAAAGTTTTTGTGGGAAGATGATAATTTCAAGGATTTTAATTCAAGTAGTTAAGAATATATGATAGTTTGAATGAGGTTAAACGAGGCCCAAAAATTTATGAACAAATCGTTAAGAAGGCAAGCAAATTTTTATGGATTTGAAACCATAGCTTGAGAGCAGTAGGAGAAATATTCTTGGTATGAGAACATAATGGATAGGTATTGAAAATTTCATGATCAAAAGTTTTAAAGGTCTCCTCCATATTTCCGAAAGGTATGATAAAGCCTATGGTAGTATGTGGACCCCACTAAAAAGGATTATTTATGAATATTTTTAGTTTGTGGAAAATTTTTTCATTAAAGGTATTGACTAAATCACCATTTATGAAATATTGGGAGTTTTAATATATTTCCATGATATATTTAGGTTGTGGTTGAATTCTTAGAGGGAAAACTTAGCCCTATCTTTGAAGACTGATTTTTGGTTCTACAATGGCAATTTAGTAGTGTTGGTAAATGGAAATTCTTGAGAAATTGTGATCATGATGAATGAGTATAATAGAATTGGAGGTGTTTTAAACATCCAATGTGACATTTTTCATGTTTTTATGAATATATGAAAGTGTACTAAGCTCCCATGGTTGAAGTCACAAGTTGACCTAGTTTGACTGGTTCAGGACATGACTGCTTTAGCTAGAATATGGATGTAGAAGACCCATACTTTGAATTATATGATGCTTTATATCAATTAGAGAGTGAAGAGGGATTAATTATGTTCATATATAAGGAATATATAGGTCTTGAAAGTGACAACAAGGGTGTAAACAATTTTAGTTTCCAAAAATTATTTCGGGTAGTTCAGGTTTGTTGAAGAAAAAAGTAGGTGTCATTTGCATTGTTGGATGTTTCATGAGTTATATCAAGCATGTAAATTATATAAATGTTAGTGTATTTAAAATTATTGGATACATGGAATATTTTAGGTGTTCTTGGGTGATCTTGAGATTTATTGGTGAAGACTACTTCTTGGAAGCACTCGTTTTAAGTAAGAAATGGTCCTACTTGGTAGTCGTATGAAGAAAATTATTGGTGAAAAGTATGGTGTGAGAATTGATTATGATTTTATGGTATTTTTGAAATGTGTGAGGAATTTGGATGCTTTAATAATCATGGTGATGAATTTTGAGCTCTTTGATGTTCTTGGTGATGGGGTTTTGAGCCTATTTGGGCTTGTCTGCTTGGCTTTGTGCATGTCCGAACTACATGGGCCCATTTTATAAATTTATTTGAGTGTGATGTTATGTTTTTAAGTTTGTATTATCTATATCTCTGGTTAGGACCAACCTATGTTATGTTTTTGAGTTGAGATGCATATACAGTGCATGTTTTGGTTAATTTTTGAACTAGTTGTGAAGGAGGGAAAAATGTGAGCTATGTGAGAGATTGAAAGTGTGTCAAAGGCATCAAATAAGATATGAAAGAGTGCATTAAATCTTGAATAAGGTTGAAGAGAATTTTTTCAAGGGTTTTAGTCCAAATCATTTGATGAAAGATTAAGATAGAGTGAGTTAGAAGAAAGAGGGTTTGAAGGTGTGTGAGCCAAATTAGTGATCTCCATTAGTTGTGGAAGGAATAATACTTTAGAGATATTCATCTAACAATTTTTGAGTTGGTGCTTAATCATATTAAGGGTTTGTATCCTCCTTATGGAGTTGGTTCTTAACTAAATTATGGGTTGGTGCTCCTTGTAGAGTTAGTGCTCCTTGAAGTTGGTGCTTTATCAAATATCTTTGCTTTGTGTAATATAAACAAAATTTTAGTGGGTTTTCTTCCCGAGGGTTTCTCAATTATATCTTGTGTTATTGTGTACCATTTCATGTTTTTTCTCTTATGGATGGTTGTTACATATTTTTAAGATCACATTAATAAATATTTGAATGTTAATGGTGTATGCAAGTTAATCTAAAATTGTTTAAAGGTTTAAAGAAATGATTCACTCCACCGTCTCAGTTTATTATGCTTCTAAAAACTTAACCTTGACTCACTCTTGCAAATCAAGAACGATAGTATAACTCTTTAATCAAATCTAGAAACTAAACTAAACGATCTTAGTCATGTTAAGTTATCTCCAAATCAAATCAATGATAACTTACCTTAAGGATTCACTTTCCCCAACTATAAATCAATGATCCTTCCTTTGAAAATCATCCACCAAAGATTTTGAGAGTTCATGTTACCATTTTCACAATCAATTGGTGAATCAAAATCAAGTTTTCAATACTATTATGCTACCCAAATCACATCAAGATCATACATTCATGCTCATGGCTTAGCTATTATTTCATTCAAAATACTTGGAGCATCCACAAATCAACCATATCTCACAAATCAAATAGATCCAAAAATAATGTCACTCAACCTCATTCTTTCAAATTAGATTTGATCCAAGGTTACTCTGGGATTTACAATGAAAGGTTTAGAGTTTTTGTTTTTCTAATTTTCATCTTTATTTGTAATTTTTCATAATATAATTTTTGGCATGCCTAGTGGGACTCCCACACATATTTTATAGTTTTTAGATTATTTTTCACTAATATAACTATTGGCTTATTTTTTCAAAGTGTTGTTTTAAGTTCATTGTTCAAATTTTAGGATTTTAGGTGTAACAAAGAAGGAGAAAATAAAAAAATTAGGTCTTTTTTCATATTTCCTCTAATCTGTCCATTTACAGGATAAAAAAATCTAGTGTTGCATGTGATCTATGCTAGCGTACCACTTTACATGATAGTTTCACAAAGTGCATGCATCTATGTAGTCATTCACACACCTCTTTCTAACTAGTTTTTGTCTTTTGTAACTTGCATTCACTATCGTATTCTTCTACACACTAGTGTCATACTTTGCATTTTTATTTCACACATTAGCATCCTATTATATGTGCTAGCATCACATTATATTCTTCATACATGTGCTTACATTCCCCTTTATGTGCTTGAGTACATCTCGCACACACTACGATAAGTAGTTATGTTAACACATCCAAGTGTATGTGCTAGCATGTTGTCTGTGTTTTTTACAACTTTCTTTAATTTCTCGCAAGTAAAATACTTTCTTATCTTTGTTTTTGTTTTTAGGTTTTCACATTTAATCAGTTTAGGTGTCTAACTTAATTTTAAATTTTATTTAATATAATATGAAAACCACTGTGTATGCTCTTTTCTCGCACCCTTTGGGTGATATTTAACATTAGAAATGGTGAGTTTTCCTTTTTGTGTTTTATAACTTGATTTCACCTTAGGAAAATTATTAACTTATTGTTTGTAGGACCATCTCTGTGAAGATTGTTTTTAAATCAAACTACTAACTGAAGGTTTCCTTGCTCATGAAATTCAAGTAAACCTTATCACATATTTTTATTAAATTTTATAAAACACTTTTTAATTAAATATTTGGAGATGGGTTTATTAGGGTTCATTTTAAGACACCTCTTGGAAATCAGAGGTGGAAAATACCCAGCTAATATCCCTTGAACCGGTTTTATGGGAAAAGTGATTATTTAGGGGTTTGTATGCAAATTTTTCCCTTGATTTTAAGTGGTGGGACAAAAAGGCTGTAGATGTGTGACATGAAATTTTCTGTCGTGCAACAACAAACTTGTTATTACGTGACAGAAAACCTCCTGTCACGTATCAACCAGGTTGTTGTTGCACTCAGACATTCCTGTCTAAGCGCAACAACAACCTTGTTGATGCACAAAAGGAGGTTTGTTGTGGTGTGACAACAAGTTTGTTGTCATACGAAAACAAATCTTTTGTTGTGCATCTGTAGCCTCCGCCCTCATGTCATGTGTCAAAAAAATCTCGATGTCATGCATCAACAAACTCTCTGTCACGTATTTTTAGCCTCTGCACTCTTGTCACGGGTCAACAAACTATCCATGTTGCACGTCAACAAAATATCTATCTCATGTCTGTAGCCTCTTCCCTCCTATCGTATGTCAATAAACTCTCCTTGTCATGCATCAACAAACTCTCTATCACACGTTTGTAGCCTCCACCTTCTTGTTGTGTGTTTATTGTACTTGATAATACATATGCCCCAGTGGTATGAGTGAGCTAGTAGTGTTCTACCTAGTGAATAATCTAGGATTATATAGGGATATTTTCAAGGGTAGGCGAAGATAACCCCTAAAAAAAATTAAACTGTAATTTTTAGGCGAACAGAGTCACCGACTCGTGCCAAAAATTCACCTTTTCAAAAATAGAATATTCACCATATTACGAATATTTTCCATTAAAAAAACCCTAGGGTTTATTCCCCAATCCACTATAGCTATGAGAAGTGTACACTAGTGGCCACAAACTCATTGTGAAGAGTACCAAAGGAACCCCAAAGTAGTTGGCACCTTGAGGGAATTGGCCAATGAAATGGGTACCCCTACCTACTTGACTAGTACACTGTGAGAATTAGAGCCAAGGTTATCCTTAGTGATGTAACTGTCCGATTCTTTGATAAGAGTAAAATATCATTTACTTAATCAAGGGGTAAAGTAAATCTAGTAACCAACAATAGTGTACCACACTCATTTAGATAATACTTAGTACTTAGGGAGAGAACCAATTTATAGGAAGCTTGACTTGATCAAACCAAGTTATTTGAAATACTTTCCTACTACCATTATTTTTTTCCAAATTACAAGTCATTTAATTTGTGTTCCATATTCTTATCTATTATCACCATCTAAAATCTCTTCTCAAATTTTCTAAAATATCTTTTCTTTTTTATATCCATTCCAAATTGATTTTATCATCTCCAAGTCTTAATCTTTGGATTCAATTTCCAAATTTTAAGCATATCATTCAATTCAAATCAGAGTCTAAGTCTTAAGTTTTGGATACCCACATCCTAATTTAAGCACATCCATTTCAATCCAAGTCTTGTCCTTTGATATTCACTTTATCAAGGTTAAGTACAATCATAATTCAATCACTAATCCATAATATTTTTCATCTCCTTAAGTATTTTATTTTGACATTCACTTTTTCAAAATTTAAGCAAATCCATTCCATCCTTAAGTCTTTTATTTTGACATTCACCTTGTCAAAGTTTAAGCAAATCTATTCTCTTTCTCCATCTTATATTTTAGCATTCACTTTGTTAAAATATAAGCACTCCCTTTATTTTTCTAAGTCTCATATTTTAACATTCACTTTGTTGAAATTTGAGAAATCTCTTTCATCCCTAAGTCTCCTATTTTAACATTCACTTTGTTGAAATTTGAACAATCCCTTTTCATTCCCTAAGTCTCCTATTTTAACATTCACTTTGTTGAAATTTGAGAAATCCTCCTTCATTTCTAAGTCTTATATTTTAGCATTCACTTTGTTAAAATTTAAGCAACTCCCTTTCATCCTAAAGTATTATGTTTTAACATTCACTTTGTTAAACTTTAAACACTCTCTTTCCTTCCTAAGCCTTCTACTTTGACATTCACTTTTCCCAAAGTTTTAAGCCAAATCATTTCCTTATTATATTTTGATACTCATCTTATCACACTTAATCAACTCCCACATCTTATACCTTGACATGAGCACTTTTTTAAAGTTTAAGAGCTATCATTCTTATCTTTAAGTCTTATATGTCGACATTCACTTTGTCAAGTTTAAGCACCATCATTTTCAACATCAATTTCTATCCAAGCCTTATAATTTGACATTCACTTTGTCAATGTTTAATAAAAATAAATCTTAATGTCTATATCTTATATTTTGACATTCACTTTGTCAAAATTTAAGTGCAATCAAATTTTAATACATTCTCTAACCAATTCACGAACCACCCCTTCACGTTAGGTATTTACCTTTACTACAATGGTGGGTTCACGAAAAACATCAAATGAAGAGTTATTCAAAAGACTTCATGAGATGTCAAAAAAATCATATGGATTCCCAACTTAGTGAGAAATCAACCAAAAATTCAATCATACAACCTAAATGACTGATACTACTTTGCTTTGTGTAAGGTCAAATGTTAGTTTATACCCCTTAGAGAAAGTATCTCTAGTGTATTTCATTAATTAGTGAAGGATAATATGATAAAATATCCAATAAAAAGACCCTTCTATGAAGGGGAACCCAAGCCCAAGTGGTATCAAGAATCAAAATATTGTGATTTTAATTACATTGAAGGCCACTCTATGGATCATTGTTTAAAACTCCGCAATTATGTCCAAGACTTAATTGATGACAGAGTCATCGAAATAGAACACACTTCAACTACCTCAACTTCCAATGATGAATTAAATTTTTTCGAAACAATTTAAACAAGGAAACTCCATGAGATCAAGATAGCAAGGGCCAAGGATCTACAAGTAAAAACTAATTAACTTCTTCTCTGAATATTCTTCATTAGTTCAATCGAAATTGAAAGTGTTTTAGACAATTATCTTCAAACATTGAACAAAAAATTGAAATAGTTTCATGATCCCTTTCCAACACATGATACTAATTAAAATTCTAAAGAAAAGGGTCAATCATCAAGCATATTTGAGCTTGATTATATATTTTCAATGTTATATCTTATGCCTAACATCCCTAGTTGTGTTGTAATGACGCAACAACAAATTTGGACACTTGCAACAATACATCCTTCCACATCCATAATACCTCAAATGATCAATCTTGAATTTATTAATGTTTCAAACCAACCATCCAATATAAATTCTTTGTCATTTTTCATAATACTATCCAATAGTCAATGAAGGAATTTACACAAATCCCTTCCATGGATGTGACTAAAATATCATTTCCATTTCAAAACATTCATGCGCGTAAATTCCATGACATGTTTATTCCTAGGGGTATCAACACACAACCATTTTGATCTATAATCATAAATCTATCGTCAAAAATCTATTCATATCATTTAGTACATGGTACCTTTTTTTTCGATTGATATTCCCAACACCAAATTCCAACACATTAAAGCATTTGTCAATAATAATAAAATTAAAAGATCATTTATAAACAAAGCAAAAACATCAAACATTTTCTCTATAAAGCCTAAAAGGTACCTCAGATGATCATCTAAGGATCTATCCTTCACTTCTCGTATCATTCCACTCATGGGTAATATGTATTTTAATGTGTTATCCACTTGAATGAATTACCCCTATCCCCACATAGGTTTTTCGATATCATCAAAAACTTATCCTATCACATACCCATTGACTTGGATCCCATGCACAAAATTCTTGTAAGTCATGACCAATTAAATCACCCTCCCATTGGATTGGACCTTGTCTCCCCAAGTCTCGTAAATCAATATTACTTCATCACTTATTCATTAAAAACTTTCGATCCCCTCCATTGGCTTGGAATTTGTTTTCCCAAGTTTAGTAAATTAGTGATCCAAAAAACCTATTAATAATTTCAATTTTTAATGGTTTACCAGATATTAAAGATTATTCAATTTTTAGGACGTAATTGATCCAAAATTGATCAAAATTTGATTTTAATCAATCAGATCGATCCAAAACTAAATTTTAATTCCCTTAATTCACTATTTGATCAAATACCATAAAGTTCAATTTTTACCCGATTTCAATGATTTCCCCAAATTTTCAATTATTGATTAATTATTTGCATCCACATTCAAATTATGAATTCATTTACTATAAATAAATAGATACTAAAAATAAAATTATAAAAATATCACAGGATTTTTACGGGGTTTGAAATTCCTGTCCCCGGGTTCATTTTAGAACCGATCCATTAATTTTAGATTTGCAAATACAATTAAATTATACAAATAAAATAAATGAACCTTAATAAATCTACCAAAATTCACTTAAGAACATGTGAGATCTGAAACAATCATATTCTTTCTCTGTGTGTTTGTTCTTGGCTTCGTAGTAGTTTGTCCTTCAATTATCTGATCAAAGTTGAGCAAAAAAATTCCCAAAATTGGTTTAAGAACTCCAAATTAGAAAAAATATCTCATACCACCTTGACATTTCACACAAATCTCTAGTTTACACCAAAATATGGTTTGACCTTTAAGTGCCTCAAAATAAGGATATCTTAAAACTCACTGTTATGCACTATTCACAAACTTGAAAAAAGCTTGTTTAAATACAAATTACCTCCTTTTATACCACTTCACAATGGTTGGAGGATTTTTGAGGCCAACTATCCTTTTGTGAGGTGGTTAGATTTTTAATCCCTTAGAATCATCATATGCACCATCCATAGTAAATTCAATCCTTTTATCTCACTTTTGACATGGAAGGTGGGTGAGGTATTTTTAAATAAAATTGCATGACATTTATATAATGACTAAATAGCTACTTTTATTAATAGAAACTCCCAAGTTGGAGTGGTTTATTGGTTAATGGAAGCCATGTCCCCCCATATGGGACACATATAGTTGGTTTAGGATAAATAAAGGAGGTCTCTTTAATTTAAGATAGATATAATAAACCTTTTTAAGGTTTTTTTTTAATGGTGAATCCCACGTATAATATCCACCTTTTTTATTTTGTATTTTAAACCATGCCACCACCAAACCAGCTTGCCAAGTTTCAAGGGAGAATAGGTCCACGTGCTCAAATGGAGTAGTGCCACATGTTAGCATATGATTGGTTCATCTTTTGTCACGTCACTTTTTCCTACAAGTTTGACCCGAACTTTGACTAACCATATCTTTCACATGCGGACTCAGATTTGGTCCATTAAAAATGTGTCTGAAAGCTTGTGACAAGTTCTATGTAATACAATTGATTTTTTGAGGTTATAAGATCATTAATTTTCTAGTTTGACCATTTTTACTAGCTTTGTCAACCTTGTTGACCAACCTTTGACTAGCAAAAGTAAAATTTGCATACGAGCTCCATTTTTAACATTCTTGTTATCATCAGAAATATGTTGGGATGATATACCATCCAATAATGGTTTAAGGAGGTTTGGGGGACATATAAACTTCAAAATGTCCTCAAGATCAATTAGGACACATTAAATCACCTATATGTTGAAAATATTTTGAACCACACCATTGAATTGGAAACCGTCTTTCCAAGTAAGATACCATGGGGGCATTACCTTTATATGTGACCATGGGTATTGTGTATTTTATTAGTTATGTGTTCCTTCTTTTATTTAATTGAATTGTGGTAGATTAATGTGAGAAATCATATGGTTAAAATTTAAATAAATCAAATTGGGATATGGGAAAGTAATAATGGAAGTTGTTGGTTTCTTGTATTAAATATGTCGTGGATGTGTAAGTTTGTGTAAGAGTTGTGTAAGTCAGATTTTGGAGTAAGAAACACTCCACCTCCTTGGAAATTCGAATTTGTCCTTGGGGGCTATTTTTGGAGGCTTGCGGACAAGTAAAATTTTTCCCATACCTCTCAATTTAATTTACCAACCATACTTATGGTTGGAGAAGTGATTTTAGACTTTTATAATGCATCTTATTAATCATGTTTGCATGTTTTATTGCACTCTCTTACATTTTATTTATTTTGCAGTCCTTTGGGGTGTGGGCTTTTAGAGTGTGCAAGTAACTTGTCATATTTTCACCCACCTCTTTATTGTAGTTGGGAGAATGGAATTTTTTATTTTGTGTTTGAATTTGAGGATGTGTGATGTGGCATCCTACATGGATCCGCATCATTCTCTCTTCTTCCCTCTTCTATATAATTCAAACTCTTGCCTTGTTTTGGGTTGTTGAATCATTTTGCAACTTCTTTAGGGGTGCATTTTTCTTGTGTGGGAGATCTTTCTTTTGGAAGGAGTTTGGAAAAACTTTGCATGCTTGGAGATTTCTATTTAGGACTGTGTTTTTGGCATTTAAAAGCTTGCTTTGTTGGAAACAAAAGTTATTATTTAGAGGTAGGAATTTAATTTTTTTCATGTTGTTAGTTTCTTGTTGTGTTGTGTAAATGATGAATGTTGTTATGCTTTGTTTGGTTGTATGGGTAGAATGCCATAGGGATGGTGTAGGAGAAGGATATGGGGAATCCATGTGGGGGGCATAAGCAAATTCCATTGGCATCGAATTTTGTGGAGGGAGTTTGGGTTTGAGATCCACCATGGAAAAGAAATATCTTGCATTTCTTACTTTGTTAGGGGTACAAGGAAATTTTGCGGGGCATAAGGAGGGATTTGTGGGGGCATAAAGATGTGTGTGTGATGAATTATCTTAGTGGTTTACTCTTGTGGATGCCCAATTACCATTTGGGAGGCATAAGCGCTTCCCCATAGACCTTTCTCCTTTGGCTTGCATGATCAAGCCTAAGTTTTGTTTTGATTATTTTCAATTGCGAGTTGTAAACTACTTGTGTTTGTTTGGACCGTATTTTTATGAATTTATGCATGTTGAAAGAATGATGTGTGTTTTGGAATCCAGTTATTTCCATGGGTTGAATCACACCTCTTATTGTATTTTTGGTTGGGGCTCAAGGGCTAATGATGAAGGAAGGATTCTCCTTTTATTGGATGTCTTGGTTGGGTGGAGAGAGTTGCCTTTCCCCCTCTTTTGTTTCGATCAAATTGGAAGAAAGTGGAAGCTTGCATGTTACTATTTTGGAGCAAAGGAAAATGCAGTTTTGCCAGCCCCTTGTGAAACAAATTTATTTGTAATCCTTTCCCACTATGATGTGGATGAAAATTGTAATGTATTCTTGTGAAGAAAATATGTTGTAATTGATTATGGAAGTATATATATATATTCGAATTGTGAAGGATGGTTATATTCTATTCTATTATTGGAAAGAAATAAATAGAATTCTGTTATTGCATTCAACATGGAAAGATGTAAAGTTTTATAATTGAATTCAATAAAGAGTTGAAGGATATTTTCTCATATGCATTTTTGGATTGAATTCAATGTTTCATTGTATGGCAAAAGAGTTAATTAAATCTCTGATTGAAAGAAAGAAATGTATGTGAGGAAAATACAGTAAATTGCCTCTTTGGAAATATATAAAATTGAAATCAGAGTTGCATTTTAGGTTTAGAATAGTTTGATTTAAGTCCTGTAAATGTATTAGATTAGATTAGAAATGCAATGCCACACTTGAATGATGAATTTGGTAAACAAATTTCTAGAAATGGAATTTCAGTTATAAACTTAAAATTGGCAAATGAATTTAGTTAAAATGCACAGCTTTGGACTCGCACACAATAATCAACTACATTTTGTCAAAATATTAGTATGTTGTATCATCAATGAACTCAAATGGACAAATAAAAATTAAGAAAACAATTTAACCATTGCAAAATCGAACTCAATTCCTTTCACAATCGTTTTACAATCATTTCGGAAAAACGTGAATTGAAAAACAAACAAGAAAATATACCTTCCTAAAAAACTTTAAATCCTTCCTAAAGTAATCCTCCATGTATGTTTGGAATGTTGAGTGAAGAAGGAGATCAAATTGAATCAAATCTATAAGTTGGAAATTACCAGTTTACTATTTAAAGGCCTGCAGATCATTTTTGTAAAATTGACCCTTTAAATCTTATCAAAATGTAAAATTGATGATTCCTGTGCAAAGAGGGCATCGAGAGCTTTCCATAAAGTCCTCGTTTTCCCAAAAATGAGCTTTCTAGAAAAATTATGGCACTTTGAAATTTTCCTACTTTGGTAGGAAAATTTGGGAAAATTTTCCCTAATGGGCCTCGTGACCCAAAATTTCCCATAAAAATCCTTAGAATTTTTTTAAAAAATTTTGCTTGGGAAATTTTTTGAATTTTCCTCTACCGACCATGGCCTATCACAAGATGTCACGTGTCCTCACTAGGAAATGATGGAGGTGTGACATCATTTATGCCCTAGGGCCTTTTAAATTTTTTTGGGGAAAAATTTTGACTTTTACCTCCGCCAACCCGCAACCAACCAGAGGGTGCCACGTGGCACCTTGGGGTGACAGTGGAGGAGGGAGAACTTCATCGCTTTTTAAAAAAATTCTTTGGAATTTTTTTATAAAAATCCCCGTGGCCCCGCACTCCCACCCTACCTTGGGAAAATCTCCTCCGCGGACGTGCGGACCCGCACGCGCGCTTTTACCCCTTTCACCCTCCCCTTTGGTAAATTTTCCCAATCGCTCCCACCACCATGCCTTTCCCTCTCCTTCTTCCCCGCATTGTTTGGTTGGGCACCACGTGTCCTTAATGGACCTGCGGGCATGTGGGAACTTTATTGGATTTTCCTCCCCCTTTGGCAAATTTGCCACAAGACTCCCGCCGCCCCGCCCTTCCCTTTTTCCCGGCGATGACTCAGAGGCCGCCACGTGTCCCTGGAGGACCCGCGGAAGCACAAAAGCAATTTTGACTTTTCCCCATGTAAGGAAATTTCTAAATTTTGCCCCACGACCTGCCATCCCAAAATTTACTTTTTGCCCCCGCTTGACACGTGTCCCCTTAGGGGAAAATTTGACCCCTAAAGTCCACCTGCCCATATCTTGAGTTTCTGAAGGAGTTAGGAGGACTTATTTATATCACTGAAAGGTGAGAAAATTTCCTATCCAATGGGAATGATTTAGGGAAATTTTAGAAGGTTTGATTGTGAGAAAAATCAAGTTGAAAATTTGAGCTCATTAGAGAGTGGGTATGGGGGTAAATTACTCCCTAAACCTAATCGGGAACTGTTATCCCAAATGTGCCCCCTGCTCATTTTGTGGCTAACTCCTTTACATCTTTCCTTCTCTTGTGCCTCAGTCAGAATATTTTGTTTTCCAGGCACTCAAAACCTTCTAGAAATGGCACCATTGGATAGATCTCTTTCTCATCTTTCCAGAAAGGTAAATTTTTCCTCCTAACTCCACGTATTTTTCAAGTTATGGCTCAGTGGAGTTTTGGTGGGAAATTTTCCCCTAGAAGGCCCGCAGCCAATCAGGAGCTGCCACGTGTCCAAGGGTGAAAAAACACCAAGCAACCCGAAGGAAAAAATGGTCAGGAAGGGCCCGCACCCAATCAGAACGTGCCATGTGGCACCTGGAGTGGTGGAGCATGGGGAAAATTTGAAAAATGTTCCAAAGACCAAATGGGTAAAAATTCAAACTTTTTGCCCGCCGATCCGATTTTGGCCTGTTTTTGCCCTAAAACTTCAAATCACCATAACTTTCGATCCAAAGCTTGGATTTTCGTGTTCTTTATATCAATGGAAAGATGGTGAAATTCTCTATAATATTCCATGGTAAATTTTGAATTTTGGTTCAGTTTGGAGGGAGAAAATCAAAAATACTTCTGTACGTGCCCATGGCGAAATGACATTTCAACAACCAAATTTAATACGAATGGGTCGCATTCTTCTCCAATATGGTCAAAATGTCGGGGATGGGTCTCACAGTCACCCATGCTATTTTTAATGCATTTTGGTCAATGAGGAATGGCTCCCACGTTTTTCACGTTTTCTCTCTCCGGGTTTGACCCATGCACTTGTAAAAGGCCGATTTGGCTCATTATTCAAAGTTGAACACTTTTTGGCATTGCAAACTTCTTCTTTCACCTCCAAAGCAAGTGATAGTTGTAAGAATCAGACCTTTTCACGGTTTGTAATAGGTTTATACCTCTTTGATGGTGGAATGCAAGAGATTTTTACATGGAATTGACAAAGTCAAACTCGTGAATGCTTTCATCCTCTGTTTGTATTGTTTTACTTCATTTTAAGACCTCTAATTACATCTATCACTTGCGTATGTTTTCCCTTGTTGCATTTCATGAATTTGTGTCTATTTACATGGCAAAAAATGTTTCACCACTCCTTTTGGTGCATCACCATCTTTAGTTTAGTTTCATTTTTGTATTTTTATCCCCTGTCTCCTTACAATCTAGGGTAGAATTAGGATTAGAACCTTTGTATTTGTGGAAAATAAAGATCTAAATCAGAGGAGTTTGAGGAACCAACCTCTATTCTGGAGATTCCTCTCTCATTTTCACAAGTCCCACACTTGGAGAGAGGTTTCCATGTTGTGCAATCACACTGGATGCTCTAAACATCATTTAGAACCTTGATTTGCATCTAGGGGTGCTGCTGATTTGCAACAACAGTTTTGGCACGCCTGGTGGGACCTTAGAGGTCTCATTTTTATTGCAGCAAAGTTGATGTGCATCTACTGCAATTTTCTTGCTTCAAAAGAGCTATAAATTACACATCTGCGACTCCAAGGAGAAGAATCAACTGGTTTCAGCAGTGCAGGCCTGAAAACTCATGAGAAGAATCACTACAAGGTCAAGAGCTGGAGAAGAAGAGGTGCTATTTGAATATCTACAGTTATCTCCAAGAGTAAGGCAAAGTGGAAGAAGGATTCAAAGGTCTCCATCTCCACCAAATAGAACTCTCTCAACTCCTCCACCTGGTAGGCCTTTCATTCAGTCAACAAGGGTTTTAAGACCAATTAGAATGGCACAAAACAACCCCTATGTCAACTTCACAGAAACAACCCACTTGCCCTCAATGCACAACATCCAATTCCTATTGCAGCCTTGAAGAACATTCCATACTTCACTGGAGAAAATCAGACTACTCCAGGTGATCATGTTAAGGATATTGCTAACCTTTGTGTAATTCATGAAATCAATGAGATGCAAGTGGCTGTCAAGTTGCTGGCATCTTCATTCAAGGGGAAAGCATTGTAATGGTTTAGAAGCCTTGGAGCTGGTTCTATCACAAATTGGAATCAGCTGTGTATAGCACTTCATGAGCAATTTGGAGAGAAGGGAGACAACTTGTCTCTTTTGGAGCAGCTGACAACCATCAAGAGAGCTCCCAATGAACAGCTGACCAATTTCAACTTTAGATTTCAAAAGACTTGGGAGAGAATTCCAGTGGCAGTTAGGCCAATAGCAGAAGGTGCTTTTCTCTATTATCTCAAAGCTCTAAATTCTGATATTTCTATGTTGATTCAGTCCATGGGAGGCATAACTATCCCTATGGCTTATAGCATTGCCATTAGGGCTGAAAATTGTTTGATCCAAGCTGGCAAACTAGCCCCTAGACCTCCCATGCCATTGTTTCCAAGTTTAGAGAGTCCAAATACCAATCAAGCACCTAATTTGGCTCCTTCTCCCACTCCTAGAAATCAGAGTTCAAATGAAGCTTCTACTTCATCTCCAAGTGCCCCAAATGAGCTTCAAGAAGTCATGAAGCAATTGTAAAACCTAGGAAATGAGCTGGTTACTCTCAAAAGGCAACAAGCCCAAGTTTTTATACCTTCTTACCAGCCCCAAGCTCAGCCTAATAGGTAGCCATACCAACCACAAAGACCTCCTAATCCAGTTGCAAATGTAAATCAAACAAGGCCTCCTGCCAATAGACCATTTCAGCCCTATAATCCTAATGCCATATCTGCCTCTAAGGCATTGGTGCCAACACAAAACAATGTTGCTCAAGAGTATGATTGGTGTTTTCCATGCAATGAACCTCATAACCAATCTATGTGCTTCAATGGTGCTTTGAATCAAGCATTAATGGTGACAACTACTGGTGTGGAGGGTGAAGGCAGTCAAGGAAACAACCAACAACAAGAAACATTCCAACAACAATCAGCCCCAAATGACACCACATTGGTAAACTGGCAAGCAGAAGATTTCTATGGCATGAATCAAGCAGTTTCTCAAGGTGTTGCAGCCAACACAAGGTCAAAAAGAAGGAATTTGGGTGAAGAGAAGCCATTAGCTCCAACCAATCTCCAACCTTCTATGGCTCCACAAATGGTTGGCAAGCAAAATCCAATTTCAAATGCACAAGGGCAGCCAAGAACAGCTCCTAGACCAACTCAAATACCAGTTGTTGCTGCCCACATGCAAGGAGTGAATGTGCCAACCAAGGGACAACAAAGAGATCCTCCATCACCATTCAGTATCATTGATCAGATGAAGAAGACAAATGTAAATATATCAATGTGGGAATCCCTATCTATCCCAGGCCAAAGAGATTTGCTACAAGCTGCCATGAAGGACTGGCCAACTTTGAATCAGCAAGTTCAGATGCAAGAGAAAGTGCTCACAAATGCTGCCCAGCCTAAAGGGAATCATGGAGGACAGCAAGGTAAAATGTTGAAGCCCCCTCCTTTCTATGTTTCATTAATCATTGGAAATCAGTTAGTGCACAATTACATGATAGATTCTCGGGGCAAGTAGCTCAGTGATGCCTAAACAAATAGCTGATCAGCTAGGGCTCCAGTATGAAACCATATCCAAAGGGGTAGTGCAGCTGGATGGGACAACAGTAACAATAGTTGGAGTGATTAGAAACTTGAGTCTTACCTTGCATGCATGTCCAAATGTTGTTGTTTTACAAGATGTATCAGTTATAGACCTTCCACCACTCTTTTCCCTATGCTTGTCAAGGGACTTCACAGCCAAGATTGGAGGATATTTGTCTGCTGATTGGTCACACATGCTTTGTTCAGAACGAGGTATGGAACCAAAGCTACAATCAGGTCTGAACCTATTGCAAACTTCCACATTGAGCCCTACACTCCAAGTCAGATCAATGCCAACTGTTTGGCATTTGATCAAGAAAATCACCCAAGCACTGATGAAGCTGACACCAAGGTTGGAAGCATCCCGGATCTAACTCTTGATGAATGGGCAAACAAGGTGCATGCTTTTGATCCTTATCAAGAAGTAGAAGAATCTGAGCTAGGGGTCTATTGCATACATCAAGAATATCAACCCATTCCTAGCATCACCAAGCCAAACCACAAGGATGACAATGAGGTATGGCAGCTGTTTTTTGATGGATCAAGGAGTAGACAAGGTGCAGGAGGTGGAGCCATGCTTGTTTCACCTCAAGGAGTAAAGTACTATTCAGCTTTTAGATTTTAGTTTGCATGCTCCAATAACACTGCTGAATATGAAGCCTTGGTGCAAGGGATGCATTGGGCAATAAAGAGAGGAATAAAGAACTTGCAAGTCTTTGGTGACAGTGAATTGATTGTAAATCAGGTCAAGGGACAGCATGCTACCAAGAATGATCTACTTAAGTGCTACAAGAACAGGGTGTGGGACCTCATTGAAGATTTTGAGGGTTTTGGCATCAAATCCATTCCTAGGAAAGAGAATCAAGCTGCTGACAGGCTTGCAGCAGTAGGGGCAGCCTTTGACATTGTGGAAAGCATTCAAAAAGACAAGGTACAACCAAACATCCACGTGATTGTGAGGCCTTCAGTGCGGATAACAATGTCAGTTGGCAAGTGTTTGAGAATGACCAGAAAATCATCCATTTCTTGCAAGAAGAAGCTGAGTTCTCAGCTAAAAATCAAGAAAAATTGGAACAACAGTATGGTGACCAAGTGGTACAACTGAGAACTAACAAGCTGCCCAAGGGACTTATCACTTTGGAGTCCATTTTCAATCCCAATGATCAGTTTAGGAAAGAGAAAGCAAACATTCAGGTCGGAGAGAAGATTCAGTATCCATCTTGGTGGAAGAGAACAAACCATTGCAAATTGGAAAGATGACAACTAAACAAGAAAGGTATGAGTTCATACAACTGTGTCAAGAGTTCCCTGATGTGTTTGCTTGGAGCTATGAATATTTGAAAGGTTTCAATCCCAACTTAGCTCAACGCATACCATTGAATTGGATCCAAATATTAAGCCTATCAGGCAGAAACAAAGACCAGTCAATCCACACATGGAGCCTCTCATGAGGAAATAATTGGACAAGCTAATTGAGTCAAGAATCATATTCCCAATCAAGCATTCTAGTTGGGTTGCCAACTTGGTTCCAGTCAGAAAGAAGAGTGGAGAGATCAGATTGTGTGTTGATTTTAGAGACTTAAATAGAGCATCTCTCAAGGACCATTACCCACTCCCTTCCATGGAGCAAATCTTGCAAGTTGTGGCTGGCTCCGAGAGGTTTTCACTACTTGATGGCTACTCCGGCTACAATCAGATTATGGTGAAGGAAGAAGACCAGTTCAAGACAGCCTTCACAACCAAATGGGGGACTTTTGCATACAGGAAGATGCCATTTGGGCTGTCCAACGCTGGTGCTACCTTCCAAAGAGCAATGGACATGGCGTTCAAAGGTTTGATTAACAACGTGGTGCTAATTTACCTTGATGATATCACTGTTTTTTCCAAAAATGCAGCAGACCACCTCTCTCATTTGAGACAAGTTTTCACGAGGTGTAGGAAATTTGGAGTGTCTTTGAATCCTAAGAAGTGTATCTTTCTTACACATGAAGGAAAGCTCCTTGGCCCTATTGTCTCCAAATAAGGATTAGCAATTGATCCAGAGACAGTCGAAGCCATAAGAGCACTACCATTGCCAAGCCACAAGAAATCCCTTGAGTTTCTTGGGAGGATAAACTTTGTTCGAGGTTTGTCCTAGATTTTGCAGCCCTTGTCAAGCCCATCACCAAAATTTTAAAGAAGAGCATGGATTTCAAGTGGACAACAGAGGCAAGGAGAGTTTTGAAGCAATCAAAGAAGCTATCTCTCAAGCACCAACTCTCATCAATCCAAATTTCTCCAAGGATTTCATCCTCTATGCATTTGGAGGTAGTGATACTATTTCTGCCATTTTGGTACAGCAGAACAAGGACAACGATGAGTAGCCAATTGCTTTCTTCAGCCAGAGCCTAGATGACTATGAGGTGAAGTACTCTTTTATTGAGAAGCATGTGCTGGTAGTAATTAGAAGCTTGAAGAAATTCAAGCATTTAGTCTCAAACAACAAGGTCCAGTTGTTGGTCTCACATGTTGGGGTTAAGGACTTCCTCCTCAACAAAGATTTGAACGAGAAAAGGGCAGGTTGGATCACCCATGTCATGGAGTATGACATTGAGATCAAAATCACCAAGCTGGTAAGAGGAAAAGGATTGTGTGAGCAGCTGGTTTTGGGGAAGCAAAAAGAAGCATGCAATGAAGGAGAGGCTATTTTGATAGTTCAAGACAGCCATGAGCCATGTGGCACTCAAGAAGAAAACAATGCTGCCCCCACTCCTTGTTGGACCCAAGGTATAATGCACTTCCTAAGCACAGGCCTATGCCCTTCGGAGATGAACAAGACCCAAAGAAGACACTTCAGATTGCAGGCTATCCCATATGCCATTGTTGATGGAGTTTTGTTCAAGAAAGATGTGAATGGAGTGCTGCTGAGATGCATTAGCACAAATTAGATTCAGAGGGTATTGGAAGAGTTCCATGGTGGACCAGCTGGTGGTCATTTTGCACCAAGAGTGACAGCTCTAAAAATCATGAAGGCTGGTTATTATTGGCCTAAAATTTTCAGTGATTGCTATGCATGGATTAAGAGGTGTAAGAATTGTGCATTCTTCACAGGAAAAGAGAGACTTGCTACCCTTCCATTGCATCCAATCTCAGTTGACCAGCCATTCATGCAATGGGGTTTGGACTTCATTGGAGTCATTAATCCCAATTCAAGTCAAGGGCACAAATGGATTTTGATAGCCACGGACTACTTCACCAAGTGGACTGAAGCAGTAGCACTCAAAGAGGCAAATGAGTCCAACATCTTAGACTTTTATGAGGGGATAGCAACCAGATTTGGTATACCTGCTACAATAATCTCAGATAATGCATTGGCATTCATTGGATCCAAGGTGACTGAGTGGGCTGTCAAGAATGGGATCTACCTAAGCACTTCATCAAACTATTACCCTCAAGGTAATGGCTAGGCCGAGTCTACAAACAAGAACTTGTTGAGGATCATTAGGAGGACTCTTGATGAGAATCAGAGGTCTTGGCATACCAAACTGAAATCAGCCTTATGGGCTGATAGGATAACTCCCAAGAGATCCACAGGTAACTCTCCATTCAGGCTTGTTTATGGAAGAGAGGCAATCTTGCCCATGTCACTTGAGTTGCCAACATTGGAACTCATGAAGCGGTTAGAGTTTCTAGATTTTAAGCCCATGGAGGTGAGATATGCAGAGTTGATGGAGCTCCAAGAGATCAGAGATCAGGCATCCCAAGCAATGGAGAAGGATCAAGCTTTGATCAAGAAGACCTTTGATAGGAAGGCCAAGAGTAGATCTTTCCAAGTTGGAGATCTAGTGTTAAAATGGGATGCAGATAGAGAAAAACCGGGAAGGCATTCAAAATTTGATGCCATTTGGAGTGGCCCATACATGGTCACGAAGTGCAAGAACAACAATGCCTTCCAATTGGCTTCATTGGATGGTGAAGAACTGCAGATTCCAGTCAATGGAATCTATCTAAAGCATTGCTTCTAAAGGGAAATTCTCTACCTTGTAAATATTAGCTTAGGTTTCCATTCCTTCAAGTGCTTGTGCACATTGTTTTCTTGTAGGTTAGTTTTTCTTTCCCTAAGTGCTTTGGCACAGCTTGCTGTCCCTGGAGATGTTTTGTAGTCCTTGCTTCCATCAGGTGATATTCCATCTTCCTCCTTGCAACATTCTAAGTTAGTTGGGGTTCCAACCAGAAAATTTGATGACTCCATGCCCAATGGACTGCTTCAGAAACTAGTATTTTCATCTAGTAGGTAGATGACCCCTCTGAGTCGCCAAAATTGTTATCCCAAATGTGCCCCCTGCTCATTTTGTGGCTAACTTCTTTACATCTTTCCTTCTCTTGTGCCTCAGTCAGAATATTTTGTTTTCCAAGCACTCAAAACTTTCCGAAATGGCACCATTGGATAGAGATATTTCGATTTCCGAAAGGTAAAATTTTCCTCCTAACTCCACGTATTTTTCAAGTTATGGCTCAAAGGAGTTTTGGTGGGAAATTTTCCCCTAGAAGGCCCGCATGACCAATCAAGAGTCATCACGTGTCCAAGGCGAAAAACACCAAGCGACCCGAAGGAAAAATGGTCGGAAGGGCCCGCACCCAATCGAACATGCCATGTGGCATCTGGAGTGGCGAAGCGCGGGAAAATTTGAAAAATGTTCCAAATACCAAACGGGTAAAAATTCAAACTTTTGCCCGCCGATCCGATTTTGGCCTGTTTTTCCTAAAACTTAAAATCACCATAACTTTCGATCCAGAGCTCAGATTTTTGTGTTCTTTATATCAATGGAAAGCTAGTAAAATTCTCTACAATATTCCATGGTCAATTTTGAATTTTGGTTCATTTTGGAGGGATAAAATCAAAAATACTTCTGGTACGTGCCCATGGCCGAAATGACATTTCAACAACCAAATTTAATACGAGAATGGGTTGCATTCTTCTCCAGCATGGTCAAAAATGTTGGGGATGGGTCTCTCAGGTCACCCATGCTATTTTTAATGCATTTTGGTCAATGAGGAATGGCTCCCACGTTTTTTCATGTTTTCTCTCTCCTGGGTTCGACCCATGCACTGTAAAAAGCCAGATTTGGCTCATTTTTCAAAGTTGAACACTTTTTGGCATTGCAAACTTCTTCTTTCACCTCCAGCAAGTGATAGTTGTAAGAATCAGACCTTTTTCACAGTTTATAACAGGTTTATACCTCTTTGATGGTGGAATGCAAGAGATTTTTACATGGAATTGATAGTGCAAACTCTGTGAATGCTTTCAGTCCTCTGTTTGTATTGTTTTACTTCATTTTAAGACCTCTAATTACATCTATTAGCTTGTGTATGTTTTCCCTTGTTGCATTTCATGAATTTGTGTCTATTTACATGGCAAAAATGTTTCACCACTCCTTTTGGTGCATCACCATCTTTAGTTTAGTTTCATTTTTGTATTTTTATCCCTGTCTCCTTGCAATCTAGGGTAGAATTAGGATTAGAACCTCTGTAGTTGTGCAAAATATAGATCTAAATAAGAGGAGTTTGAGGAACCAACCTCTATTCTAGAGATTCCTCTCTCATTTTCACAAGTCCCACACTTGGAGAGAGGTTTCCATGTTGTGTAATCACACTGGATGCTCTAAACATCATTTAGAACCTTGATTTGCATCCAGGGGTGCTGCTGATTTGCAACAACAGGGAACTTCTAGCCCTAAGTTTAGGACCTTGTGAGTCTAATAATTGTTATAAATGAAAATAATGTTCTATTATTTTAGATTTTTCTAGAACCTGATAGTGTAAATTGTTGTCTTACAACTTGGTTGTGGACACTTCTAATAAAAAAATTATTCCATAATTTTCTAACTAATCCTAGGTTGTTTCTTGGGTCTCAAGTGGGTTGTTTTAATGGGCATCACACTTGGTATCAGAGTAATGGTTTAAAATCTTGGACCATTGGGCACACTAGAAAACTTGGGACATGAAACTTAAACCTAGCACACTTTTAATCTAGAAAACAAATTAGTTTAGAAATTGTATATTGTAGTAAACATGGAAATTGAATAAAACTTAGAAAATGAACTAACTCTCACTTTGGTCTATGCAGGAGGTGTAGATGGAGTGAGAGAAACATTCACAGAGACTCAGACTCACCACCACCACCACCACCACTAGATCAGGGTGTAACAACTATCCTACCCCAGATCTTGCAGACCCTTTAGGATGTCAATGCCTTTTTACATGGAGGATTAGGAGGAGGACATGCAGCTAGTCATCACAGAGCCCCTTCCATTAAGGGTCAGGTATCTCCTCGACCTAGTGAGGAGCATAGAGGAGAGAAATCCCATGTGGAGTCAGCCGAGTAGAGTCACCACCTAGGGGACAGAGTGAAAAAGTTCTAGAGCATAGAGAGAGGTCTCAAAGCCCTAAGCTCAAGGATGAATGTGTAGAGAGACCTAGAGGTCATCATACCACAGCTGCAGATCACATTCGGGAGATCCTGAAGCTTTGGCCCTCACATTACTTAGGTGACATGGGTGGATTTTAAGAAGAGGCCTGGCTAGTGAGCTTGAGCAGTTGCTTCCAGCTTTTTCCTTGTTCTAGCAACATGAAATCTTGTGTTGCGGTCCATCTACCAAGAATGGAGCAGGAGTATGGTGGAGGACGAGAGGAGAAAAGCTCCATGTAGATTCGAGAGACAATGACACAGGAGTTATTTGAGGAGAGATTCAGGAGTAGGTATTTGTCACAAAGGTTCATACAAATGAGAGATTAATGATTTCCATGACTGTGGAAGGCATCTCTTTCGATGGCAGTAGTATGAGAGTAGATTTCTGGATCTACTCTAGTATGTAGAGTATATGCAGGATGAGTAGGTGTGGATTCACAGGTTCATCCAGGGCCTGAATTTAGATATTGGAGGTGTAGTGTGGATCCACTGCCCATAGACATTAGCTGAGGTCGTCGAGAAGGCCTATATTGCAGAGGAGACTTTGGGAAAGACCCGAGAAGGCTAGAGGCGAGTCCGGAGCCGCATACAATGAGGATGTAGGATAGTAGATCGAGGGGGCCGGCACCCAGTCCTCATGGTGGCTAGGGTAAAAATAGTCATCCTTTAGGCCGAGCAGCGGTAGAAGTCTCTCCCATGTCATAGACCTCCACAGAGAGATGATGCACAGAGAGGTCGGAGTATGGGGCCTCCTCCTAGGGGTCCCATCAGGACACAGGGTGGACCTAGAACCCAATCGGTGGGAGCTCGCGGTAGAGACCTCGGTAGACCACATCTGTATCATCGGGTCCATGCCAAAGACTTCCAGGGCACCTACTGGAGGTGTTACTCATTGGGGAGGATCAAGAGGATGTTTTGGATGTGGAGTTATAGGACACTTTTGGAAATATTGCCCACGAACCCTAACAAAAGGGTAAGGCACAAATCTCCAAGCCGATTGTTGGTGACATGAGACGTAGCCACATGATTTATGTAGTGGTTGAGAACCACCAGGCAGAGCATCAAAGCATAGTCATTGAGACCACAGGTAGCATTGGTGGTATTCCTACCTCTATATTGTTTGATTCTAGTTCTTCCGATTCTTTCATTGTGCCATCTTTAATAGAGCAATGCAATGCGGGTGTGCTTAGGTAAGGTCATAGTTGGGATGTTGAGATGGCTTTTGAAGCTAAGATCTCTGTAAAATCCTTAATCAAGGAGTGTGTAGTGGATTTGGGACCTTTCACGACTACCTCGGATCTCTGTATCCTTCCTTTGGGTTTGTATGGAGTCATTTTAGGTATGGATTGGTTATCTACACATAGGGCTAGGATGGATTGTTATCATAAGAATATATATTGTGTAGATGATTTGGGGGTTGAGTTGGTGATTTTAGGGGTCAAGAGACCCATTTCTATTCACACCATATCCGATATGTAGCTTAAGCGGTGTGTGTGATGGGGTTGTCAGATGTATGTTGTTACAGTTAGTGATAGATCAGAGGATGGGTCTAGTGGACCATCGCTAGATGATCATCCCATTTTGAGAGAGTTTGCAGATGTCTTTCTAGGGGAGATATCGGGTTACCACCCCCATGTGAGATTGATTTTCATATAGATCTAGTTCTGGAGTAGAGCCTATCTCACGAGAACCTTATCGATGACCACCCTAGAGCTCTGTGAGCTCAAGTTGTAGCTTGAGGGCCTTTTGAAGAAGGGCCTTATCCATCTTAGTGTATCCCCTTTGGGTGCACTAGTGATCTTTATGAAGAAGAAGAATGGATCCTTGCGGTTGTGTATTGATTACCGCCAGCTAAACAAGGTAATGATCAAGAACCGTTATCCTCTTCCTCGTATTAATGACTTATTTGATCAGATGAAGGGAGCCCCAGTTTTCTCTAAGATTGAACTCAAGTCGAGTTACTATCACCGAGGATTTCGAGGTGGACATTCATAAGACCTCCTTCCGCATGAGATATGGGCACTATGAGTTCACAGTGGTGCCTTTTGGTTTGACTAATGCCCTTGTAGTGTTCATGAGTTTGATGAATGGGGTATTCAGGACCTTATTAGATCGCTTCATGCTCATCTTCCTAGATGACATTTTGATATACTCATGTATGCATGAGGAGCACGAGGGGCACCTTCGCCAGGTTCTTCGATTTTTTAGGAGCATCAGCTTTACGGGAACTTAGAGAAGTGTGCATTCTTTCAGACAGAGGTGCAATATTTGGGTCATATTATTTCTAGGGAAGGTATCACAATCGATCCTTCCAAGATTAGAGCCATTATGGGTTTCCCATCACCCACTGATGACCAAGGTGCACAACTTCATGGGATTAGTAGGTTACTACCAAAGATTCATTCAGACTTCTCTTGGATTTCACACTATCACTTCCCTTCAGATGAAAGGGAAGAAGTTTGTTTAGTCGACAGGATGCAATCGGCCTTCAAGACACTAAAGGAATTCCTCGATGACAGACTTATTCTTGCAGTGCCGGATCCATAGGGTGAGTTCTTTATTTGAAAAAATGTTTCTTTAGTTGGGCTTAGAGGTGTGTTGATGTAGGAGGGCATAGTAGTGGCTTTTGAGTCTCGCAAACTCAAATATCATGAGCTTAATTATCTGACCCATGATCTTGAGATTACGGTAGTTGTGCATAGTTTGGTTAGATGGAGGCACTTTCTTCTTGGCAGGAAATTCACACTCAAGACAAATCATTTGAGTCTTCGCCACTTGTTCATGCAACCCAATCTCAACACTCGTCAGTGACATTGGATGGAGTTGCTTTGTGAGTATGATAAGGAGATCGAGGCATGTGAAGGGGAAGGAGAATGTGGTAGCAGATGCTCTTAGTAGATAGAGACATGTGGTTATGGCCACCTCATTGAGCATAGATTTATAGAGAAGGATTATTTAGCAGCTTCCTCTTGATAGCTTCTAAATTACAGTTTGAGTAGAGATCAAGTCACAGATATCCCTTGAGGGGAATTTTGATGGTTTTTCCTTAGAGGCAGATGGCCTTCTTAGGCATAGAGGCTGGATATATGTTCCTAGAGATGGAGGCTTGAGACAGGTCATCTTGGTAGAGGCACATCATGTACCCTATTCAGCCCATCCGGGGTGAAGAAGATGCATGCCACCTTACGACAGTTGTATCATTGGAGAGGACTTCATCAAGACATGGCCCAGTTTGTGTCACCATGTTTAGAGTGCCAGAGATTTAAGGCCTAGCATTAGCATCCAGCGAGCCTTTTATATCCTCATTCTATCTTTGGAATGGAAGTGGAACACCATTTCCATGGATTTCATTGTTGGGATACTGATGTCGAGATATTACCAGGATGCCATTATGGTCACGGTTGATAAATTGACAAAAGTGGCTCACTTTTCTCCGGTAAAGACCACTTATATAGCTAGAGTAGTGGCACGAGTATACTTAGATGAGATTGTTAGGTTGCACGGGATTCCAAGCAAGATCATTTGTGATTGCAGCCCTTTGTACACTTCACATTTCTAGCTACCATACAGTATGTCCTCGGGATGAGAATCAACTTCAGCACAACATATCACCCTGAGACAGATGGATAGAATGAGCGGGTGAATTAGATTTTAGAGGACATGCTCAAGATGTATGTGATGGATCAACAGTCTAAATGGGAGGAGTACCTGTAATTAGTGGAGTTTGCTTAAAATAATAGTTTTTAGAGTTCCATAGGCATGGCTCCTTTCCAGGCATTGTATGGTAGAGAGTGCAGGACACCTCTTAGCTAGGATAGGATAGAGGATAAAGTATCTCTTGGACCAGATCTTCTATAGGACATGGATCAGCAGGTGGTGTTGATCAAAAAAATATTGCAGGAGGCTCGGGACAAGTAGAAGAAGTATGTGGATTAGCATAGGATCGACCGTAGTTTTGATGTGGGCATGAAGGTGTCCCTTCATGTTAGGCCAACAAGATCCCTATCTGTTATGGAAAAGGTTCTAAGTTAGCTCCTAGATTCATTGGTCCTTTTGAGATCTTGGAGTGTATCAGCCCTTTGGCCTACCATCTCGCATTCCCACCCACTTGTCTCACATACACGATTTTTTCATGTTTCGATTCTTAGGAGATATATTGCGATCCTTCTCATGTGTTAGATTGGACATCATTACAGTGCGGGATCGGGGGGCGAGGTGATGGTGGAGCCCATTTGCATCCTAGATTGTAGGACCACAGGCGATCGAGGCGAGAGGGTTGATCGAGTTCGGTGCGGTGAGACAGATATGATGAGACTACAACTACATGGGAGGATGATACTTCATTGCGAATTCAGTTTCCACATTTGTTCCAGGTCACTTCTAGGAGAAATTCGAGTCTTAGGGGGGGGATGTCTGCCCACTTCCCTTTGACACCTTTTGATACCTATTTTGATATTTTGATTACATTATGGATATTATTATGCTTTGATTTAGTATGATGTTAGACATTTGATCATGGAGTATTGTTGATCTTGATTTGGTTATGATGCATGATGATTATTAGAGACACTCCATATGTGGATAATCATATAATATTTGACATGGATATAGCTTGAAAGTTGTTCGGACATGTGATTTTGGATATTGTGGGTAGACCTAGAAAATGGACATTATATGATGATGATATAGTTGTTGATTAAATTGTAAATGATATAGTTATTACTTTGATGTTGCTGATATAAAGTATAAGTGATTTTGTTAAATTGATTTGATGTTGTTGTGATTCACATACTTAGATGATTTTGTGATTTTATTTATATCATATTGGATATTCTGATATGGCCACGAGGTTAAATGAGGTATTTGTGTTTTGCAGGTTAAATATCACAACAAACATCGGGGGATTGGAGACCAACCACAATGGAATTTTAGGTGAATTCAACAAGGTCACCATGACAACTTGTTTTATTGTGTTGTGTGTTGTTTTGTTAGGGATTCCCATGGGGGGATTACCTTTATATGTGACCATGGGTATTGTGTATTTTATTAGTGATGTGTTCCTTCTTTTATTTAATTAAATTGTGGTAGATTAATGTGAGAAATCATATGGTTAAAATTTAAATAAATCAAATTGGGATATGGGAAAGTAATAATGGAAGTTGTTGGTTCCTTGTATTAAATATGTAAGGGATGTGTAAGTTTGTGTAAGAGTTGTGTAAGTCAGATTTTGGAGTAAGAAACACTCCACCTCCTTGGAAATTCGAATTTGTCCTTGGGGGCTATTTTTGGAGGCTTGTGGGACAAGTAAAACTTGTCCCATACCTCTCAATTTAATTTACCAACCATACTTATGGTTGGAGAAGTGATTTTATACTTTTATAATGCATCTTATTAATCATGTTTGCATGTTTTATTGCACTCTCTTACATTTTATTTATTTTGTAGTCCTTTGGGGTGTGGGCTTTTGGAGTGTGCAAGTAACTTGTCATATTTTCACCCACCTCTTTATTGTGCTTGGGAGAATGGAATTTTTATTTTGTGTTTGAATTTGAGGATGTGTGATGTGGCATCCTATATGGATCCACATCATCCTCTCTTCTCCATCTTCTATATAATTCAAACTCTTGCCTTGTTTTGGGTTGTTGAATCATTTTACAAGTTTTTTGCAGGTGCATTTTTCTTGTGTGGGAGCTCTTGCTTTTGGAAGGAGTTTGGAGAAACTTTGCATGCTTGGAGATTACTATTTAGGACTATGTTTTTGTATTTGAAAGCTTGCTATTGGAAAAATAATTTACTATGGAGAGGTAGGAATTTTTTTTTCATGCTATTAGTTTCTTGTTGTGTTGTGTGAATGGTGAATGTTGTTATGTTTTGTTTGGCTCTATGGGTAGACTTCCAGATGGATGATGTAGGAGAAGGAAATGGGTAATCCATGTGGGGGTATAAGGAAATGACATTGGCATCAGAATTTTGTGGAGGGATTTTGTGTTTGGGATCCACCATGTAAAAGAAATAGCTTGCATTTCTTACTTTGTTGGGGCATAAGGAAATATATGGGGGGCATAAGGAGGGACTTTTGGGGCACATAAGGATGTGTGTGTGATGAATTATCTTGGTGCTTTGCTCTGGTGGATGCCATATTCCAATTTGGGAGGCATAAGAAGCTTCCCCATAGACCTTTCTCCTTTGGATTGCATGATCAAGCCTGAGTTTTGTTTTGATTGTTTTCAATTGCAGTTGTAAACTGTTGTGTTTATTTGGATTGTATTTTTATGAATTTATGTAGGTTGAAAGAAATTTGTGTGTTGTGGAAGACAATTGTTGCCATGGGTTGAATCATGCCTCTTAGTGTATTTTTTTGGGGCTCGGGGCCAATGATGAAGGAAGATTCTCCTTTCATTGGATGTCTTGGTTGGGTGGAGAGTGTTGCCTTTCCCCCTCTTTTGTTGTGATCAAATTGGAAGAAAATGGAAGCTTGCATGTTACTATTCTGGAGCAAAGGAAAATGTAGTTTTGCCAGCCCCTTGTGAAACAAATTTATTTGTAATCCTTTCCCACTATGATGTGGATGAAAATTGTAATGTATTCTTGTGAAGAAAAGATGTTGTAATTGATTATGGAAGTATATATATTCAAATTGTGAAGGATGGTTATATTTTGTTCTGTTATTGGAAAGAAATAAATAGAATTATGTTATTGCATTCAACATGGAAAGATGTAAAGTTTTATAATTGAAGTCAATAAAGAGTTGAAGGATATTTTCTCATATGCATTGTTGGATTGAATTCAATGTTTCATTGTATGGAAAAAGAGTTAATTAAATCTTTGATTGAAAGAAAGAAACATATGTAAGGAAAATATAGTAAATTGCCTCTTTGGAAATATATAAAATTGAAATTAGAGTTACATTTTGGGTTTAGAATAGTTTGATTTAAGTCATTTAAATGTATTAGATTAGATTAGAAATGAAATGCCACACTTGAATGATGAATTTGATAAACAAATTTCTAGAAATGGAATTTCTGTTATAAACTTAAAATCTGAAAATGAATTTAATTAAAATGTACATTTGGACCTGCACACAATAATCAACTTGGAAATGTTAAAATTTAGTATGTTGTATCATCAATGAACTCAAATGGACAAAGAAAACTTAAGAAAACAATTTAACCATTGCAAAATCAAACCCAATTCCTTTCATAGTCGTTTTCATCAATTGTCGGAAAAATGTGAATTGAAAATCAAACAAGAAAATCTACCTTCCTAAAACACTTTAAATCCTTCCTAGAGTAATCCTCCATGTCTTTTTGGCATGTTGAGTGAAGAAGGAGATCAAATTGAATCAAATTTATAAGTTGGAAATTACCAATTTGCTATTTAAAATTCTGCATATCATTTTTATAAAATTGAACCTTTAAAACTTGTCAAAATGTAAAATTGATGATTCCTGTACAAAGAGGGCATTGAGAGATTTCCATAAAGTCCTTGTTTTCCCAAAAATGATCTTTCTAGAAATAGTTATGGCACTTTGAAATTTTCCTTGCAGCCCGCGGCCCGAAAATTTCCTGTCAAAATTCTTAGAATTTTTTTAAAAAAAAATTCTTGGGAAAAATTTTGAATTTTCCTCCGCCGGTCCATGGCCTATCACAAGCTGCCACATGTCCTCATGGGGCAATGACAGAGGTGCGCCATCATTTATGCCCTTGGGCCTTTTAAAAATTTTGGGGAAAATTTATGACTTTTACCCCTTTGGCCCACAAAACCTGGGGGCCACATGGCACTTTTGGGTGACAATGGAGGAGGGAGAAATTCATCACTTTTTAAAAATTTTGTCTTTGGAAATTTTTTATAAAAATCCCCACGGCCTCGCACTCCCACCCTGCCTTGGGAAAATCTCCTTCGCAGACGCAGAGACCTGCGCGCGGTTTTACCCCTTTCACCCTCCCCTTTGGAAAATTTTCCCAATTACTCCAAATTGTCAAGCCTTTCCCTCTCTTTCTTCCCCACCTTGTTTTTTTGGGTACCATTTGCCCCTAATGGACCTACGGTACAGTGTGGGCACTTTATTGGATTTTCGTCCCCCTTTGGTGAATTTTCCATAAGACTCCCATCGTCCCGCCCTTCCATTTTTTCCCAAAGAATGACTCGAGAGGCGCCACGTGTCCCTGGAGGACCCACAGAGGAAGGAAAGAAATTTTTACTTTTCCCGACTTAAGGAAATTTCTAAATGCCACCCCATGACCTGCCAACCCAAAATTTACTTTTTGCCCCCACTTGACACGTGTCCCCTTAGGGGAAACTTTGACCCCTAAAGTTTGCTTGCCCATATCTTGAGTTTCTACAGGAGTTAGGAGGAATTATTTATATCACCGGAAAGGTGAGAAAATTTTATATCAAATGGGAATGATTTAGGGAAATTTTGGAAGATTTAAGTGTGAGAAAAATCAAGTTGAAATTATGATCCTATTAGAGAGTGGGTATGGGGTAAATTACTCCCTGAACCTAACTGGAACTTCTAGCCCTAAGTTTAGGACCTTGTGAGTCTGATAATTTTTATAAACGAAAAGAATGTTCTAGTATTTTATATTTGTTCTAGAACCTGATAGTGTCAGCTATTGTCTTGCAACTTGGTTGTGGACACTTCTAAAAAAAAAAATTAAAAAATTATTCCATAATTTTCTAACTAATCCTAGGTTGTTTCTTGGGTCTCAAGTGGGTTGTTTTAATAGGAATCACATTTCCAATCAATATGAATTAAATGGATTTAATTTTAGATAAGACCTATACAGTGAAGTCATCTTGGAATTGGTAAGATAACCTTAATCGGAGATGAGTCACATTTTCTCAAATGGACCATTATTAACCTCGTGTCTTTGTATCCATCATCTTCATTTGCACATAATTATCTCATTTTTCTTATGTCCTTCTTGGATTTTGGTGGAAATACCTCACATATTACTAGTTGCATGGAGTCAAGGGTGGAGTAAGACATCCTAATCACTATATCAACATTCTACCAATGGAATGAAATGTTTACAATTATTTGAACATAGGTTCAAACAATGAACCCTTTTATGAGTAAACCCTCCAAAAAAATAAAAATATTCAAAATATGCCAAAACATTATATTCCAAAAAAACAAAACAATCAAAATCAAACAAAAATTAAAATGATAAAAAAGAAAAAATATTCAAAAATGTTTGAAACAATTCTCAAGAACTATCAACATAGTTACACAACACCACACTCTTGACTATAATCATAGTGATCTTTTTATATTATCATACAATTATCAATTTTATTACCCTTACATGTATCCTTGCTTGGGGGAAATATAATCAATCAAAACCTTGTGTGTATCCTTGTTTGGGGCATCTCGGATCTCTTGTTGTGCCTCCATGTATCCTTGTTTGTAAAGATGACACAATCAATATTAGATAAAACTTGAACAAGATCCAATAAGAGTATTATGATGGTTTCTTAACTACTCTCTTTGGTCCAATCCAATCCCCTTGCATGTATCCTTACTTGGGGTAATCACATATGCTTATTCTTCACTATGGAACACAATAGGGCACGCTTAGGTGTCGTTATTGTAAGTTGTGTTGTATTGTTATTGTTTGTTGACCTAGTGTAAGTAATCTTGTTAAAAAATTATTTGTATATAGCCTTTTCATTTCTATATTAATGTGTGTGTAGGTTTTGTTTTGGAATATTGTCATTTTTTTTTTTTGACCAATTATGGGAATCTTACTATCATCTTGGCTCATTGTTAGCCTTGGTGTACTCAATTTTCCCTATATATTGGGCTTGTTTTTCAATTTTGTTATTATTTTGGAAAAATTGTGTGTATCTTATTACCATATTGGCTCATTATTAGTTATGGTGTCATCAATTTTCCTTATATATTGGGTTTGTGTCTCATTCCTTGTTTTTGTTCTTGATCGGTTGTTAGTCTTCTTTGTCACCTTAGCTCATTTTGCTTGAGTATTTTGTTCTTGTTTTCAAATTTTGCCTTCGTTTGGGGACCTATTACAAGTATTTTGTAAGCATATTGAATTATTTTCAAGGTGTCTATCAATTACTATGTATATAGGGTTTAGTTTGCTTTTTTCTCTTCATTTTTGACCAATTGTCGGTAAATTATTAGTGTCTTAGCTCATCTATAACTTTGGTGTAATAAATTACTATGTTAATTGGATTTTTTTGCATGTTTGTTTCATTTTTTTGGACCAATTAAACATATTATGTTACCATCTTGGTTTATTCATCACCGTGGTTTGTAATCATCTTAGTGTGTATAGTGGGGTTGTTTTATGCTTCTTTTGATCTTTGATTTTTATCCAATTTCAAGTATGTTGTTTACATCCTAGTTCCTATATAACCTTAGTGCATTCAATTTACTATGTATATTGGTATTTTTAATATTTTTCTTTGTGTTTGTGTTTTCTATGTGCATATGGGTTGTTCATCATGGTTTTTCAATAATCATGGTGCTAACTCTACACCTATAATAATAAAATAGGTTGCTTTAAATTACATATTTGAATGGAAGCCAAGCTATGAGAAATGATTTTTCATCTTACCATTATATTCATTTATGCATCTCATTTCAAACATGAAAAAATCATATCATAATTCTCATCATTTTCCTAACATTATCATTCACTCAACAAAATATCCTTTCTAATCCCTCTTGAAAAAATTATTCTTATTCTTCCCATCAAGCGGTTGTCCACCACTTTCCCACATTACCCATCCACTTGAGGGGGCAATATTACATACTCATTGGGGCATCCAAATGCTTCATTTGGGTAAATTAGGCAGTCCATCATACTTATTGATCACTTGTTTAATGATCTATAAATGTCAACTATCTTTAAAGTTCTATTACCCCGTAATAAAAATTTAAAGAGAGGTAAATTTAGACACCCCAAATTACCACTATGCATCATAAATGTTCAAACTATCATTATACCCATTTTTCCTACATAAAATTAATTTAATTAATTCAATTTTCATCTTATCACCCTCTTATCCCGTAAAATTGACAAGGGCAATTTTACCGATAACCATACCGAAAATTTTGTTTTGATCCCTCACTAGGGATCCCTTGCGTTCGGAACATTGCAAAATCCCTTTCCAGGAAAATCTGGTTTCCGAACTTAGTCTTTTTGGTCTTTTTTGGCTGGGCGCATGGAATTACTATGTAACACCAACTTTTGGTGCGCCCCCTTTAAAGCCTTTGGCGCATATTTTCTTGTGTCAACACACTTTTCGGTGCGCCTTGTATGTTGAGTCTTCTCTGCGTGCGCCAAGGCGCATGCGCCTTCATGTTAGCACAACTTTTTTTACGCCCCTTTTCGGTGCGCCAAAGGGCGCACATAATCTTATGTCAACATAAATTTTGGTGTGCCAAAGGCGCGCTTAGTTTCATGCTGGCAGATGCTTTCATGCACCAAAGGGCGCATGCCTTCCCATGTCGACAGTAACTTTGGTGCGCCCTTTCCAAAGTGGGTGGCGCATTTATGACTAAGTTCACCTATATATATATTTTTACGCGCCCAAAATGTCATTTTCACCAGACAGAGCACGTGATTTCTTTTCTCTGGCTTGTCAGCCCCTGCCCTGTCATTTTCAGCGCATTGTGGACCCGTTGCAAGTTCTCACTATTTATCCGGGTAAGTGTTCTTGTCTCTTCCATGCGTTTCGCGTTTTGGTTCTTTGTGCTTGGTGGTCTGGTTTTAGTTTGTGTTTGGGGATATCAAAATGTCGATCTAGCCAGTCCTTCTGCTATCTTCCCATATCCCTCCCCCTCTGTCCAGAAGTGCTATAGGGGAACTTGTCTAAAAACATAGTTTTATTTTCCTCATCTTTGAGCCGTTTCACTGCCCAAATACCCTACTAAACAAAAGAAGAGAGAAATGGAGAAAAGGACTGTTTTTCCCTATGGCGCACCGGCGCATCTTGCAACATCAAAAATAGTTGCGCCCCTTTGGCGCATCTCACCCCCGCAACATGAATAAAACCCGCGTCAATGGCGCACCCATCACGCCTGTTGCATCATAAACTTCTGCGCCCTCAAGGCGCGCCTCCTCCATATGCTAGCAAACACTAGCCTTGCGCCCTCTTTGGCGCATCAACCTTCCTTGTTGCATCGCATATCTATGCGCCCCCTCGGCGCACCCTGCATCCACGCAACACCGGCTTAATCTGCGCCAAGTGCAAGACTTTCAAAGCGCAGGCACATTCTTCATTGCAAAAGCGTTATGTCGTGTAAACCCTCCATGCGCTGCGCCAAGTTAGCTTTGCGCACAAGAAGTTTATGTAACACAAAAGATACATGCGCCAAAGGGTGCACCAAATCCCCATGTAACATGAAAAATCCATGCGCCTTTGGCGCATCCTGTCTCTATGCAACACGATGTTTTTATGCGCCCTTTTGTAAAATGCATCCTGCAGTCCCTATGCGCCATGCGCCTTTGGCGCCAGTTTAACCCTTGCAACACACTTTCCCCGTGTGCCTTACCTATTTAGCCCTGTAGGCTGCGGCTTTCATGCGCCCGCGCCCGAGCCTCAAAATAACTAACTCTTTCTTCTGTTAACACTTCAATGGAAAATCAATTGACTGATACAACCTTTTCTGCGATGGGTCTCGCTTCTTCTTCATGCAGATCAACAAATAAATTTGGAAGAACATATGCCAACATCCAGCAAGAGACCTACCAAATCCAAAGGAAAGGCCAAGCTTACAGAAGAAGAGATGAAATATAAATATCAGAGGGTCAGAATGCCCGAGTCTCAGGCCGAGTGCAGCATGGACGTCAGAGATTCAGAATTGGGACATATTGATATGGAGGAATTCTGGGCTAGGACTCAGAAAGTCACAAGGAGTCCATGGATGGACAAACTAATAGGCAGTGCCCTGCACTTCACCGGAGGAATCCCAGTCAGCGCCGTCAACAATGAATTCTTGATGGTGATTGCCCAGTGTTACAACAAAGACACAAGATGTGTCGAAAACAGCAAGGGCGAGGTAGTCATCAACCTCACTACCCATCACTTTGAGATAATACTCGGCATCCCTCACCACCGGCACTTTGTGGCCGTCAGCCAAGCGGAGTGCATTAAGGCCTGGGATGACAATGAGGATCAATGTATGCAACTAATGAACGAAGTCTATCTGAAGAACAAGAAGGTAATAACCCGGTGGCCCCAAATCATCCACCGCAGCGACTTCTCAGAAGAGCTCAGCGACACCATTACATTCCTGAGCAGGGTCTTCGGGCTTTCTGATGCCCATTATTTCCATAAATGGATGCTGCGGTACTTAGAGACCATGAACAAGAATATGCCTGATCAGTGCTTTTGCTGGGGAGAAATTATAAGCAGCACAATCTCCGAACAGCTACAACAATTCAGCACAACGGGGACATTTCATATGAACTCCTACGTGGTCTACGCTGCAGCATCAGAGAGGGACTATCCAGGCCTGACGCGGAGTGGAGTTTGGCCTCAGGTCAAAATATACGAGTATTATCTAGAATTGAGGCTGGAGAATAGCATCTCCCAATTCACCAAAATCAACGATGCATTCTTCTACCACATCATCTGCCTGTTAAGGCCGAATATGACTTATGGTCACACGACCAAAAGCATAGTAGCAGCCACCGAGAAATGGGGGGCCCTGTTTACCCAGTTTCCTACATTCACCTATCTAAGGGCTGCCAACTTTTTGGGAGAGCCAACCAGGCTACCGAGGTATGCTGGACCTAAGCTGATTCTGCTGGAACTATCAAGGCAACTAATCACATATCATGAGAAATGCCTTAAAAGAAAGAAGGGTGGAACTCCTTTCCCCCTCACAGTAGGCCGATATACATGCTCTACCCACCATAAGGCGAAGGAAATGTTCGCAGAGCTGGAGTTACTCAATTTGAAACATGACTTCCCAGCCAGGCCTACCTTCGACCCAAGGAGTTGTCTGCCAAGGGCAAAACTTGATCCAATTCACGTCCCTCAGATCGAGGACATTTACATTGACGTCATCCATGAGGTGGAGCTCAGAAGGAAGGATCATTCTCACCTAGCCTTGGCAGAAATCATCCAATATGGGGTAGCCATTGTCCCCAAAGGCTTCCAAACTATGGAAGATGAAGTAGACAAGGTATATACTGACACAGATGGGGACGATTGGCCCTTTCCGGCCATTGATAGAACTAAGGCTCCTCAGACAATTGAGGAGAGGGTCAAGGAGACTTTGCGTAGGACAGAACATTGGTGCCGGATGAACGGCCTAATCTACCTCGGGGTTGATTTCACAACATCCCCATTGGGCAACGCACCTCCACGATCCAAAAAGCAGCCTAAAGGTAAAGGCAAAGGCGTAGAGGGTGAGTCCAGCACCACCCAAGAAGAAGCTCCTGAAAGTCCTCCTTCCACAGCACCAGAACAAGTCATAACTCTGGAGGAAGAAATAACAGAGGATGTTCCAATAGGCCCATCCACTCAGGATGTCGGCACGGTAACAACAACTGAGGTCCCTTCCGTCCCTTCTTCTTCTCTTCCTTCCCCTCCTCGAGTGACTCAAGCGACCATCCCTTTGGTCGTGTCCTCTTCCCCTTCTTCTACTGCTTCCCCCGCCTCTTCATCTATCTTTTCTTCCCTCGTTGATCTGTCCTCCTCCATTTCTTCCCTCATCTCCGAGCTCCCTTCCCCTCCTATGTCTTCCATGCCTGCAGTTTCCCTTCCTTCCGTGGGCACTTCTTCGGCTATTCTCTCAATGCCACCGCCACGTGTCTCCACGTTTTTCCCCTCTTCTACTGCAGCTGCCCCCTCCTCTGTTTCCGGTCCTTCTACCATAGGTCCAGCTTGGATCTCTCAGCAGCTAAGTCAGCAAAAGAGGAAAGTTCCCATCGCTCCGATGGACTTTTCCGTGATCCCATCTAAGGGGGCGAAGAAGCAGAAGCCTGTCACGCGCTTCTCTCAAAGTGTTGTAGGGGAGAGAGTTATGGAAATCGCATACCCCAATCCCCTCAAAGAGAAAAAGGATCTGTCTCTAAAGATTTTACTATGACCCAAGTCACAATGGGGACATCTTCCGAAAGTCTTCAGGGGGAGGCTCTTTCTGCAGTTGACGCCCTCTGCAAAAAGCTTCAGGAAATCAAGGAAGAGAAAAGGCAACTAAAGGAGCAAAACAAATATCTGCTCCAAGCCTTACAGAAGATGGGTAGTGCACCTCCCATAACTGCTTTGCCGAGATTTCTGAGCTTCTCAGCCAGAGAAAAATTAATGAGTATGCCAAAATCGGTGAGCAGGGTATGGCCGTTTCCGCTTGGAGGAGCCAAATCCTCAAAGACAGTGAAAAAGTGATCGCCGAGTTCTCCGACTTGTACCTGAACATCAGTAAGGTGAATAAAGAGCTCCAAGCGTTAGCAGGGCCCATATCAGAAGAGTTGGAACATGCCAGACTGCAACACGAGACCTTCCAACAAATGTTCGACTGTTCAGTCGAAGATCTGGTCAAGTTCGGTGTCTTCGGCCATCCAAGGGCCCTCAACAAAATCATGTCCACTCTGGACTACTGGGTGGATCAGCTAGAATTTATTCTAGAAAAGATTGACAAAGTCAAGGAAGAAGCCCTGGATGCGATGCACCAAATGGAACGAATTGTTCTTAATATGTCGCCAGGGTTACTTACTCCTTCCTTCACTTTAAGGAAAGCTGATGAAACCACCCGGATCTTCAAGGAGATCACTTCTCAAGGAATGGGGCCAGAGGTCACATTTGACACAGAATCTATCAACAACCTGCTGGCCTGTAGAGACTTCATCGGGTTCCTCATTGAGGTAGAAAAGGACTATTCCAAACTCCCAGAGAAGCTCATAGATGAGCGGGAGACTTGTGAGGCGATAAGTGATAGGCACAAGGATCCTTCCCAGGATCAACTAGGGCCAATAATCAACAAGTTCATGGAATACCACTCTCAGTTCCATATCTCGTCACCTGAGGAGCAACAAAAGCAGTCCACCCCCTTTCGGCCGCAAGATGATGATGACGAATAGCTGCTGCTTTCTTCTTCTTCTTCTTCTTCTTCTCCTTCTTCTCTTTCTCTTCTTCATCTTTTTGGAAATATCTGGAGTATGTTGATACAAATGATGACATCATCCATGTTGCATCATGGGATGATGTCATCCATCAAGTAGTAAAAAGTCAACATGACTTTTAGATATTTTGTAAATATCTTTGTAAATAGTTGTTGGCTCCTTTTTGCCTTCTTTTCTCTTCTTCTTCTATAAATACTCCAATACTTGTAGTATTGTGGGATGGATGGATATCTTTCAGATGAAAAATAGAAGTGAAGAAAAAAGACTTTGAGCTTTCTTGTAACAGAAGAAAACAGTAATACAAATATTGAGACTTTGTCTTTGAATAGTTGTTATGCATCGACCTTTCTTATGTTAGATCTCGTATGTGTTTATTCTCATTAGATTCATATCTAATTTTTTGTCATTTATTCATCATCAGTATTGCTTTGTTTGTTTATGCAAGTAGGTTTGGCTCTGTTTACTACCAACCCCAAAACATAAATCTTCTGACCTTTCTGCTTTGGAATTCATTTCTTTTCTTCCTTCGGACCTGCTCTTTCTTCATTCCCTCTTCCTTTCCTTTCTTTTCACAATTGAAACACCCCTACTGGGATGAGATCCCAAACCCCCGAAGGCAGAATCTGTGAGACTTGCATAGATTCCTACTGGTAGAATAGCAATAAACCAGTTTCACTTTGCTGACTCAAAGAGGGGCTATGCCCTGCACACTGTTGGCTCGTCTATCCATAGATCTGTCCAAGCGATAGATTTTCGGACCAACACACCCCCATTTAGCTCATTTTATTAACTAATTTAATATCAAAATAAATAAATAAATCAACATGTCTACTTCCACATTTAAATAAATTGAATAATCCTAAAATCCTATCTACTTATCCAACTCAAGTTGAATCAAGTCCTAAATCAAACTAAAATTCATTATTTTAATCAAGAGGATGTGTTCAAGTTGACTTAAATCAACATTTGAGTTAACTAAAGCTATCTTCCAAGTCATGACAATCTAAAATAAATTCACATTATTTCACAAGATAACTATTCACAAATTTTTTTGGATGAATAAAATAGAAAATATGGATTTTAAAATAAAAAAAAATGTGCAACCTCTTGCCAACTCAGCCTTGAATAGCTCTTTCAAATCAAGAACATCAATCTAAATCTCTAATCAAATCTAGAAACTGAACTAAACAAGCCAAGTCAAGTTTAGTTATCTCCAAATCAAATCAATCAAAACATAGTTGGAGGATTCACTTTCCTAGATATAAATCATCGATCCTTTGAAACTCATCCGCCAAAGCTTTTGAGAGTTCATGCTGAAATTTTTCACAATCAATTAGTGAATCAAAATCAAGTTTTCAATACTATTATGTTGTCCAAATAACATCAAGATCATACATTCATGCTCTTGGATTAGCTGTTATTTCATTAGGAATAGTTAGAGCATACAAAAATCAACCACATATCACAACTCAAACGGATCCAACAAAGAACATCACTCAACCTTGCTATTTCAGTCATATCTAATACGAGGTTGTTTTGGGATTTACATCACATGGTTTACAGTTTGTGTTATTTTTGTTGGAATGTGAATGTCAATTTTTCATTGATGTCAAAGGTATATTAATGAAAAATAAGGATGTAGGATAACTAGAGGTAGATTGGAATGATTCGAGATAAGGTACAACATGTTTAGAGGTTTGAGAACTCCCGAGTATGCATTGACTTCTTGAGGAGACAATGACCAACAGAGGATAAGTGATGATGTGAGAGGATACCTGGATGATTCCTTATATATTATAATATGTATATGATGTGGAAACGTGGTTAGAAGGATGGTTGGAGGGGCACATGATTTGATTTTTTCAGACTAGCTTAGTTCAGGATGCCTAATACTAATGCCTAGTTAACAAAGTACCCTGGAAAGGTGAATTAAAGGATTGATAATTCTTGTGAATTATGGAAAAGGTATAAAAATCATTAAAAGACATGTTAAAGAGACTACATGATGAATAATAGTTCATATGTGGTGAGTTGCAGTGTAAACTAGCCCAAATCAACTTAAATCAAACACCTAAGGTGAGGGTATAAAGAAAAACAAGATATATCATACTAATGAAAGCATGAAAATGTGTAGGAACATTTCCAAGAGTCCTCATATGAATTATCATGTCATAATTCAATAGTTAGAGACATATTCAGGGTCATTGGTATGACTGCCCTTCAAGACAAGCAAGCTTAACATGCCCAAATGAAATGGGATTGAATGTTTTAGAGTGAACCAATAAAAATTATCCATTGGAGATAATAGATGAGGTAGTAATGAAGGTTTAATATAAATTTTAGGACTTGAGGTGGAGTTTTATGCAATATATTTCATTTTGACTAACACCAGTCTAATTAAGGTATGTTAAAATAACACATGAAATTATTAACATTCAAGATAAATTTTGGATCCTTCTTCAGATAAATATTAAGAGAAAATTTGAATATAATTGGGATAAAAATATGTTTCAAAAATTCTAAGGTCAAATGGATGAGAAATAAGAAAATTCTATCCATTTTTGTGAAGTTGTCTGAAACCTTCCTCAAACCCAATTGAATTGGTATGGAGAAAATTGATTGTTCATGCCTCCAAATGGAATTTTTTTGCCTTTGAAATAATTTTAGGGTGTAAAGAAATCATCATAGGTCATGTTCATGGTAGTTTTAGTTTATAACTCATAGTGGACCCCACAAGAACTCAACTTTTTTTAAAGTTTTTAGTGCACGAAATTTTTTTGTAAAGGAACATATGCTCAAATTTTTGGTGAAGGATAGTGTGTGTGTGTTATTAATTTTCATGAAGTTATCTGGATTTTTTATTTTGTAAAAATGTGAATATACATGTACATTTTTCAGTTCTACCGTTAAGAAGGCTAAGCATCCAAAACCCGGTCTCTGTGCTTGAGAGGAAAATGTGATTTTGCCTATACATTACTTGAAAGTGAAGGTTTGAAAGTGAAGTATAGGTTAGTTAGTAAGTGTTTCATGCTATAGTTAAGCATGAAATTTCAAATGAAGTGTTTGAAGCCATACAAATATAAAATAGTCTTTGGGTATTTGAAACCAGTCAAATTTGTCTCTAAAAACATATATATTCATGATGAAAGCCTTGAACTAAAGCTTTTTGGTAAGCTTAAAAGAGGAACAAGATCAAAAAAATTCTAGTAATGTATGGTAGGCTCCAAGAACTAGTGGTTAAGTGAATATATACCTCGTTTTGTGAAGGATGTTTTGTTTTAGTTTGAAGTTACCTGAGTTGCATGTTCTTTCTTGGTTAAGAGTGATGAAGCTTCCTTTGCATCTAAAGGTTTTCTACACATCATGGTATAGCATCTTAATGATTTAAAGTGGATTTAAATTACATGAATCATTAATTAGAAGATCATCTATGTGACTTTAATGTTTTAGTCCTCCATGAATGTGGTTGGAGATCCTATGAATCTTGAAGGCTAAATGGTGATTTAGGAAGGAGTTAAGAGGTTATAAAGGTGAATAAGGAATATTATAAGATATTTTAATTATTGAAACACTTTTCCACTAGCGTAAGAGAGCTAGAAAAAATATCACAAGTAGTTAAAAATATAAGTCGAAATGTGAGATCAGTTTGCAGGATGAATATGTAATTTATGTCGATGGAGTGGTGAGTTTAGGAGGATTTTAAAGTCATTTGTAATAATGTGAAGCATCTTGGCAGTCTATGCAAGTCATAGGTTTGTAGCTGACAAAAATAGGGAAGGAAGAAGAAAAAATATCACAAGCGCTTAAAAATATAAGTCAAAAATGTGAGATCGGTTTGCGGGATGAATATGTCATTTATGTCGATGGCGTGGTGATTTTAGGAGGATTTTAAAGTGATTTGTAATAATGTGAAGCATCTTGGCAGTCTATACAATTCATAGGTTTGTAGCTGACAAAAAATAGGAGGTAATCATCACAAGAGGATAAAAATTTGTGTGAGGTCATCTTTCCCTTCTTAATTCAAATTTCCAAGTGAAGTTGAAGAGTTATTTTAGTTAAGATGAAGGGTAAGAGACCTTGAAGAGGTATAATTTGATGTTTTAAATCTGATCGTGTGTAGATCTAAGGTTGTCAATGATTATGCCATTGGAGGTGTAGTAAGGTGATGAAAATCAGAGTATAACTTAATGCATGGATAACTAAAATTTTATAGTAGTTAGTGACCTTGAAAATGATGAAGTTTGAGAGGGAAATCTGATGTTGAAGAGGAATCATTGAAGTTAGTTCTTGCAGAAAGTAAAGGAGCATGAAAAGAGAAGAAGAATGAGTTGATCTAGTGGTGACAATCTATTGTGTGAGACAACCAATTCATAGTGATAAAAAAATTATCAGAAGACTAAGTAGTGGCTTAGTAATTAGGAGTTGAAGCTTACAAACATTCGGTGGGTGCTTGACTGAATTTGGGATTTGAAGATTCCATGAAATTAGAATCTTGCTAAAGATCAAGTATATGCTTGCTTAAAATTTTTGAGTTTCAGATCCATGTTGAGTTGATGCTCAATAGTAAAATCATTATAACTTTAATAGGAAAATTCGTCCAATCTAGTTCTTTGGTTTCAGTGGGTTTTAATCCCTTGAAGGGTTTCCCACATTAAATCATGTGTCCTTGTGTATGTTCTCTTGTTGATTTATTTTATGTGATTTTGTGGTTTCATCTTAACAAGAATAAGGAAATTGAGTTTTCTGTAAAAATTTGAATATGCATTGATTCACCCCCTCCCAGTCCCTAAAATTTACAACAATTGGTATCATAACATGGTTCTCTTGAATCAGGTCTAAAATTTTGGAGGAGGTCCTTCCCAAACATAAGCATGGTTATATATATAGTCCCCTGGAGTAGCTTAAGAGATAGGTATCTCAAGTAAAGATGAAATGTCAGATGAAGAGGAAGTTAAACTGAATATTAAAGAAGAATTGATAAGTTCCTTGGAGGAATTGAAACACCAAAGGAAAAGAACCAAAATTGAAGATAATGATGAAAGAGTATGAAGAGAAAATCAAGCTTCTTGAGGAAAGGAAGAAGCAGAAAGATGAAGATGGATTCAAATAACTTGAGACACAATTAGAGATGATATCATTATCTCTCAAAGACAAAGAGAAAGAGTATATCAAATTTAGTATAGAGAAGAAATATCAAGTTAAAACAATGATAAAATCCCTTAATGAAAATAAAGACACTTGCATGAGACATTAATAAGAACTAATATCTATGAGAGAATAAATAGAAGAAGAAAAAGAAAGGTTGTAGATGTATGACAAGATGGAAAAGATATATGAAGCTTTGAATGGAATGCTAGATAGAAAAAAGGAATCAAGTGACAAGAAAAGACTGGGCTTCACATAAGAACCTATGAAGAAGTGTGAAGATGAAAATCTAGTCCAAACAGATAGACAAATATTAGGATGACCAAGAAGAAAAATTCAAGAAGGCCTAAATAAATTAGGTAACCAAATGCTTTTAGGTATGAAATAAACTTTAAAGATTTTTTTCTTGTAACAATTTTGGACACAAAGCTAAGGAATACATGAAGCATGACATGCATGACTATCCATGGAGGGACAATAGAGATAATAGAACTAAGAATAGAGTTTTCTTCAATTGTAAAGAGAAATGTCACATAGCTCAATATTGCCTTGAAGAACCAGACAATTAGTCTTGGGAACAAAAGACTCAAGAGATATGAATAAGATAGTTTGCTATAATTGTAACAGGATTGGACATGGTACTAGAAATTGTTATGATAGTGCTAGATTTGGTTGGAATCTCAGTTCATATCCGTAGTATAGAGGCAAGAATCAAGTTGTGTGTTTCAATTTCCATAAACTTGGACACTTTACAAAGCACTATTATCAAAATCAACCCACTAAGCATAACATCAGAACTCAAGTAGTGAAAGGGAAGATTAATAAGGTATACAAAGTGAAAATAAATCCTAAGAGTGAGTCGGGAAAGGCATGAGAGAGACCAGATCAAGAAACACATTGGAAGGTAGTGTGCCCACTTGAGAAAGTTGAGAGCAAGCCTAGTATTGATCATGAAGAAAATCCATTCATAGTCAGAAGAAGATATGGGTATTAAATCAATCATACATGTTTGACATGCATTCAAGAAATTTATGAATACCCAAAAGATAAATTTAGCACTTATAACGGGACATTAAAGAAGAATGAGAAAGTTTCAAGAACAAAAAGATAAAAGAATAAGTTATCAAGGACCTTTCATGACTTCCTATTATTTTGAGGTGGTCTAAGAGACATAGAGTTCATTCTCTAGGATTTTAGAATGCATATTCTACTTGTGAGAAGCTTTAGTGTGCACTTGAGGTAAAGCCATCTTCAGTAGGTGTTTATAGAATATCCTCCAAGTTACAAATTTTATGAACAATCATAAGGTATGCTAGTTCAAGATCTTGTTTATTTTATAAATGCATGTGGATAGGTGTTAATATTCCTTTAAGTCGTGACTATCCATGCTCCATTGTATAATTTATCAAGGTTTTCATAGTTGGTTTAGAAGTCATGTCCATTTGACCAAGCAAAGGAAAGAGTATGTTGCTTGTCATTAGGTATGTATTATCAAGGCTTCATATATCATGGATTGTATTAAAGATCTCAAGAAACTGCATTAAAGGTGTGATTGGTATTCAAAAGAGTGGATAAACATTTTTGATCTCATGTCACTATAAAATTTTTCAATCCTTTATCATTCAGGTCATCTAGCCTTAAACAAATGAGTCAAGTTTGTCAAGTGTGTCATAGTTCACAAAAATAGGAGCAATGAAGTCCAAAATTTTCCTAGAGTCATCTAAATGGTCACGAATCCCAAGTATGTCAAATTGCGAAAGTGTGTCAAAGACATCTTGAGGTACAAATGTGTGGATAAATTTTTGATAATAGTCCATGATACTCACTAAGCCTTTAAAGTAAAAATTTACTCTATAATGTTTATAATATTCATGTCATGAATGATGATGAGATCACAAAGTTTTCAATATTGTATAATATGCTTCTAATCTTATCCAAGTATGTGCAAGGTTGTGAAAATTTTTCAAGCATGTTAATTTTTCAAGTGCGCTCAACTTGTGTTTGTGTCCAAGATTGATTCTAACAAGTTCATAAAATGTTTCATGTTGATTTTGCTACAGGTTTGTTTCTTGAGTAAATGTCCTTTCCTAAGTAAATGTCCTTTTGAAGTAGTGGATGAGAAAAGATAACGAGTGATAAAATAATATAGTAATATTAAAATTCTAAACAAGTTGCAAAAAACGTTGTACATGAATTAACTATTGAGTCTTCTTTTGAGGTCCTAGTACATGTTGAAGTATGTAAATACCCTTCTTGAGTATTCATGTAAAGATATTATGCATATTAGGTTACAAGGCCAATATTGTCTTAGTTTGTATAAAGATAAGAAAGGTTTTAAGAGAGTGAAAGAATGTGTAAAAGTGAAAAGTGTCCTAATCTAATGACCATGTACAAGTTGAATCCCATTAGCTTATAAAATTGGATTTGAGTAAAGTATTGTTACGGGTTTGTAAATGTCCATAAGATGTAGTAAAATCTAAGGGGAAGTGGACCTTAAATCAAGTGTCATTTTTGAATGTTTGAAGGAATAATATAATGTGCTCTAATTCCCCTTAATTCTATGAAATAAAAGCCAAATTATCTTGAGTGAAGACTGGTCAAATGTAAATTCCATGATTCAACAAAAAGTCATAGTTAAAACTGAAATAGTCTCATCCAACACAACCTAGAAAAAAAGATCAAAATCCCATTCTTGTCATAGTCGAGCTCAATTGGAGAGTGTGTTCAAGCCCCATGGTAGATAAATTCAGATGCACCAACTCATAAAATATTGATCACAATGTTCCATGAGGAATGATCATAAAATATTAGGATGATTAAGTAGAACTCAATATCCTACAATGGAAGAAGTAAGTCAAGGCTACCCGAGGAACCTATAGTGATTCATGTCATATAATGTAGTCTTGAATTCAATTTTAAAGTAGAATATTGATGCTAGTAACCACTCATAAGGATTGTGTTTCAAAGGTGGGTCTAAATGAAATGTTTCTACGTGGTTCTAAAAAGTGACAACACAAATGATGTTCCTCAAATTGTAGACATGGATTTATAGCCCTAGTTGCATAAATAAGATGAATTTAGTCAAGTGATACCCTATGAAGATGATGTGAAGGAGAAGTTCACATAGTTAAATCTCTTATGAAGTCAAGATATATTCTATTCAAATAAATAATGTTCCTTCTATAGAGCAAGATAAGGATATTTCACATGTCAAACATTACTTTGGAGGAGTTCATTCACTAATAGAAGGTATTTACTGAAGTAGTTCATTAAAATCCTACAATTCTATGTAAAGAACTTGAGGAAACTGAATACAAGTATGATCAAAGCATTGAATATTAGAATAAAATACATTTGAGTGTGTGGCAAGTTGCTAATTCCTGACTCAAACTCTTTTGTGGTTGGTTGTGATGAATTTTCTTCTTATTTTGATAAAGTAGGTAATAGTTGGTGACTTGAGCATAGTTAAAATTCACAAAGATAGGTTGAGAGTGGATTTGAGAAGAGTTTCAAAGTTCTTAACTTGTAATTATAAGATTATAAAGTATAGACCTTAAAGTGATCTTCAGGGAGGGAAGTAGTCCATTACTTAATTCGGAAGACTGTGTTGAATCTTTAAACCCTTATTTTGAGGGTTAAACCATTTTAAGTTACATCAATCCACCACTTTATGAAAATATTTGAGCCTTACTGATAAGATGAACATGTTGAGAAGCTCTAAATAGTCCTCAAGTAAGAATTTCAACTTTTGAAATGAATTTTTGGGCATTTTATTGTCATCTTGATCTTACTAAGTTTGTAGGGAAACCCAGTTAGGGTTTGACAAGGGTTTTGTATTTAGAAGGATTAACATTGGATTTGGGAAATGTAAATTCAAAAAAACATTCTTTGAACCCTCTTTTAAAGGATTTCAGTTTTTTCATAGCTTAAACTACCTTTAAATCACCACAGTGTATGATAGTAGATAGAATCAATCATGTACTAACCACAAAGACCTAATGGGAAAGTGTGAAATAGTGAAGTTAGAAGGAATTTCGTGAAGAAGGATAATATTAAAGCTTATGCATAGGGAGAAATCCTAAATGGTTATTATAAAATGTCAATAGTTGATTGAATGAGTGAGTAAAATAAAATTTATAAGGGATAAATCGCCTAGATAGGGCTAGAAAGGCCCTATATCAATCAAGGAAGGATTAAAGTAGAAAAGGAAATTAAATTATGGATGAGAAACCAAAATTTGGTATACACCATCTAAAAGGAAAATGGTGTTTGAGAGTGTTGACAATGAGCTAGGAGGCCTTCTAGATCGTTTACTATCCATAGATTGACCAAAGAGAAAATTCTTGTGCACTAGGAAGGAAAATTTAGTATACGTAAGTGGGTATGAGAATTTTGAGTGATTTTGATCAAATTGTTGTTGAAGATAGATTAATTTTGGTTCTAAGGAAGTGAGTGAATGCTTGGTAAAATCAATGGGGAAAATCTCGAGTGGACATGTTTTAGAGTCTCTTGTCATAAGGGTAAAGAGGTTGTGGAAGATATTAAAGTAATTTAGGGACTAAAACAGGGTTGAGAAGAATATTGGGTTGGAATTAAGAATTAAGAATGTGGACATGACCTTCAAGAAGAATATACTTGCATGGTAAGAGGACATAGTTACAAGGTTTTTCTTGAAGAAATCTACATCTTTCTCACTAGATTCATACTCCCCAAAATATAGTGAAGGGAAGATCAAGAATGGTAATGAGACCTTAGCATATTATTATCATTTATCATTATGAATGATGTTTTATAATGAATTTAAGATAGTTATACAAGGCTATTTGATTTCAAGGAGTTAAAATTCAAGAGCTATCTTGTGAGTTCTAACTTGAGGAAAGAGTTGTTTTAAAGTGTTTTGGGAGAAGTGTTAGATTTGTTTAAGGGTAAGGGATAATTGAGTACATGAATATTTAATAGGATCTCCATCATAGATATTGAATAAGATAAGATAATATGAGATAAGGTACAATTTAAAATAATGGTGAAGATAGTTGAAAACCTCAAAATAGTCATCTACAGCCCTGACAAAAGTCACTATGGGTATGAGGACAATGTGAAAAATAAAAACAACATCAAGGATGATTCATGGCATCTAGAAATATTAGAAAGAAAAAAAATGAAGGTGAGAATGAGTATTCATATGGGGATAAAATGGTCAAACTATGAAGATCACTAAACTAAACAAACAAGGCTATAATCACTCGAAGAAATCAAGAAGACAAAGGTACAATTTGTTGAACCAAATACATGACGTGAGATCATGTTAAGTGAAATATCTTATGTATGATGAATTAGGCATATTTGGTACAGATATAGGGAGATCAAGGAAGATAAGACTTATGTAGTATATGATGATCTAGAACATGACAAGATTTGACCAAAATGCACTGAAAAATTGCTTTAGGGAACTCAATTCTAAACCTTTCCTACATGAAACATATAGAATAAGTGAGCCTAAAATCGAGTCTTATGAGCTGAGATAGACACATGTTTATAATAGGAGATTATTTTTCATTCAATATCAGGTTATTGGTATGTGTATGTTCCATGAATGCATTTTATCGTGGGGAGATAGTGATTTCAATGCTTGAAGAAGGACAAATACATGGCTAAGGAAGAGAAAGACAAGAGGAGGAGATCAAATTATGAATTTGGTTAATGTTTCCAACCAAGATGGATACCAAACAAGATGATGCAGGAGAAGACCATGAACTAAAACCATGTACTTTGTCATTAATGCAAAAGGGGAGAAGAATCATGAGGTTTTGCCATCAATGACAAAGGGGGATATTGTTGGCATGTGGATGTTGATTTTTCATTAATGTTAAATGTATATTAATTATAAACCATGATGCAAGAGAACTAGAGGGAGGTTGGAATGATTCAAACAAGGTAGAACAAGTTCACAGGTTTGATAACACCCGAGTATGTACTCGACTGCTTGTTCGAGGATCCAGTGACCAACAAAGGCTAAGTGATGATGTTATAGCATACCAGGATGATTCCTTAGACAATATAACATATATATGATGTAGAAATATGGTCAGAAGGATGGTTTCAGAGGCACATGAGTTGATTTTTCGACTAGCTCTGTTCACAATGCCTAATCCCAAGGCCTAGTTAGCAAAGTGACCTGGAAAGGTGAAGTGAAAGTTTGAGGCAATTGATGAATAATGGTAAAGTACAAAAAACATGATAAGACATGTTAAAAGGGGATACATGATGAAGAACAGTTCAAAGGTGGTGAATTACAAGGTAAACTATCCCAAATTGGCCTAAATCAAGCACCTAAAATGAGGTTATGAAACAAACTAATATATATCAGGATAATTGAAGCATTGGAAATGTGTAGGGACATTTCCAAGAGTCCTTAGATGAATTATCAAGGCATAATTCAATAGTTAGAGGCATATTTAGGGTCATTGGTATGACTTCCCTTCAAGACAATTAGGTTTAACATGCCCAAATGAAATGGGATTGAAATTTTTAGAGTGGATTAGGAAAAAGTGGATTTTTTTATCATAGTGGAGGTATTCATGAAGGTGTGTTAAGGTATTACATTTTTACTAAAACCAGGTAAAATAAGGTATGCTAAAATAGTACGTCGAATTCTTAGCATTCAAGTGAAACTATTGAGCCTTATTTGGATAAACCATAAGAGAATTGGGATAAAATAATTTTATAAAATGTATGAGGTCAAATGGATGAGAAATAAGAAAGTTTTATCCATTTTTGTGAAGATGTCTTCAACCTTCCTTAAACCCAGATTGAATTGGTATGGATAAAATTGATTATTCATGCCTCCAAATGGAATTATTTTACCTTGAAATTGATTTAAGGGTGTATATAATGCATCAAAGGTAACATTCATGGTGGTTTGATTTTATGACTCATGGTGGACCCTGAATAAATCAACCATTTTGTGAAGTTTTAAGTGAAAAGATAAAATTTGTAAAGGAACCTATGCTTGAATTATTGGTGAAGGATGTTGGGGGTGTGTTATTAATTTTCATGAAGTTATCTAGATTTATCATTTGGAAAAGTGTGAAGATACAAGTACATTTTCATTTCTACCATTAAGAAGGCTAAGAATACAAAAACCAGTCTCTGTTCTTGAGAGGAAATGTGATTTTTACCATGCAATGCTTGCAAGTGAAGGTTTAAAAGGGAATTACAAGTCCTTCTGTAAGTTTTTCATGTTTTTTTTAAGCATGAAAGTGTAATTGAAGTGTTTGAAGCCATACAAATCAAAAATAGTCTTTGAGTGTTTTGAAACTAGTCGATATGTCTCGAAAAGCATGTATATTCATGATGAAATTCTTGAACTAAATATTTTTGGTAAAATTTATAAAATAAAAAGATCAATACGTTTCCAGAAAGGTAGTGTAGGCTCCATGAATTGGTGGTTGAATGGATATAAACCTCATTGCGTTAAGACTTTTTTTTGAGTTTTAAGGTCCGTGAGTTGCATATTCTTGCTTGGTTAAGTCTGATGAGGCCTCCCTTTGCATCCGAAGGTTTTCTACACATCATGGTATATCATCTTCATGCTTTAAAGTGGGTTGAAATTTCATGCATCATTGATTGGAAGAGGATCCCTTTGACTGTAATTTTTTAGTCCTCCATGAATGTGTTTGGAGCTCTTATGAAGCTTGAAGGATAAATGGTGAGTTAGAAAGGAGTTAAGAGGTTTTATGGGTGACTAAGGAATATTATAACATATTTTCATGTTTGGGACACTTTTCCAATAATTTAAGAGAGCTAGAAGACAAATCTTGTACATTGGGAAGGAAGAAGATAAAACTTTGACAAGTAGTTACAAAAGATAAGTATGAAATGTCGATCAGTTTGTAGGAGGAATATCCTAGTTATGTCAGATGGAGAAACTAGTTTAGGAGGATTTTAAAGTTATTTTTAATAATTTTAAGAATCTTGGAATTTTTTGCAAGTCATAGGTTTCTAACTGACACAAAATAAGAGGTTATCATCACAAGAGGACAAAAATTTGTGTGAGGTCATCTTTCCCTTCCTAATTTGAATTTCTAAGTGAAGTTGAAGAGTTCTTTGGGGTAAGATGAAGTTTAAGAGACCTTGAAGAGGTTTTATTTTGTGTTTTTAATATGATTTTGTTTAGAGCTTAAGTTGTTGATTCTTATGCCATTATATGTGTAGTAAGGTGGTGAAAATTAGAGGATAAATTAATACATGAAGAACTACAATTTTGTAGTAGTTAGTGAGATTGAAAATGCTGAATTTTGAGAGGGACATCTGATGTTGAAGAGGTAACCTTGAGGTGAGTACATTCAATAGATAGAGGAGGGTGAAAAGAGAAGAATAATGAGCTAATCTAGTGGTCATAATTTTTCATGTGAGACAACCAATTCAAATTTATCAAAAAATTGCAGACGATTAAGTAGTGGCTTAGAAATTAGGGAGTTGAAGCTTCCTTGTAAGTTAAAGCTTACAGAAGGTTAGTGGGTGCTTGAATAAATTTGGGATTTGAAGCTTCCATGCAAGTAGAATCTTTCTAAAAATCAAGTAGATGCTTAGTTAAAATTTTGGAGTTGCAGCTCCATGTTGAGTTGATGCTCAACTGTGAAATCATTGAACTTTAATAGGACAATTTATCCTAACTAGTTCTTTGGTTTCAGTGGTTTTTTCTCTTTAAGGCTTTCCCACATTAAACCATGTGTATCTATGTATTTATCATGTTTATTTATTGTGTGTGATTTTGTGGTTTCATCATAACAAGAATATGGAAATTGAGTTGTTTGTAAAAATTTGAATATGGACTGATTCACCCCCTCTCAGGCCTATAATTTTCATTTTTTTAATTTTCCTCTTTATTTGTTATTTCCATGGTATACAAAAAGTTTAGGTCTTTAACCAACACATACATGCTCATGTGGATATAATATAATAACATTGACATAATAGAAAATATATTTGAACATGAATACTTATATAACTCGAGGAGAATCCAATCTAGTCATAATGTAAATTTTTATAAATATAGAAATAATTATTTAAAAGGCTCTCATCCTAGACCTATCATGATCTAATACCAAATTAAAAATTGGTAGAGCTTCAAACATCTAAACACAAAATATTATGATTACACAAGGAATAAATCTCGATAATAAACTTCTTCTATATTATTCAATATAGAGAGTTACATATCAATGCAATTTTCTCCTACAAAGGAGTCAACACTTCCCACTTTCAACCACTCATAATAATATAACAATCCATTACATTATAACTACAGAGTAACGTTTCCAATAATCTCTCTCACATATTATAAATTATTAACTAACTATTACAACACAATAATATGAGTTGTTACTAATAACTTATTACAATGTTCTTTACATGTACAATAATATTACTAATTAACTCACTTTCATGTGAGAATTAACAAAAAAATTATGACAACTACAATTTGCATGCCCAATGGGACACCCCTTTATTCCTTTTTCATTTTATCCATTTTCCTTGATATTTTGTAGGCTTTTGCATGGATGAGTGCTTATTGCAGTTTTAAAAGTACCATTTTTCAAAATTACATCTTGGCTTCTAATCGTATAGGTTTTTATTATTTTTCTCGAATCATGCACCTCTATGTGGATCAACACATCCACTCGTATAACATCATTTTCATACCTATCAAAAACACTTTTATTCACCTGTTAGAACCTTTCTTCTTTGTCAGTTTAGATTACAAGTTTTAGTGTTACTATTTATCATTATAGTGCTTTTTTGTTTTCTTAGTATTTCTTATACTTTATTTTAAAAGTTTCTACTTTCATTAAATATTTTTTGGATGTTTTACATTTCTATTTATCATCTTAACATTTATATTTATACAAAGAGCATATTTATTCATAGCGGTGACATTTCAAACTATGAAAATTATTTATACAAGATTAGGCGCTTTAGTTTATTATTGTAGCATTTTTGTTTATACAAGAGTAGCACTTTTTTCACAAAGTGGAGATATTTCAAATTCTAATAATTATTTTTATAGGATTACATTTGTGATATCATCGTTGTGTTTTTATCAAATGTAATGATGTTTCTTACGAAATTTACAACATTTTCATTTTTGTCTTCCATTTTTAAGCTAAGCACTTTTGTTCACTTAGGTAGTGTTTCCACTTTTATTGTAGTAATTTTTCTCATGCTTTGGTAATACTTTTTCTTTTTAATTATTATTTTTATATCTAATATGTTTGATTTAGCTATGAGATTTCTACTCTATGTTGACTTTTCTAATCATAACAAAGTGGTACATTTGATACAATAACTTTATTTTGTACTTTACATCATTTCTAATTACTTTTCACTAACTTACAAGGTATTTTTGTTGTTTTTTATACATTTTTAATTTATTTTGCAACATTCAAAATATGTGTCAAAGGAAAAATAAAAATAATAATAAAAATCATTTGTATTGATTTTATTATTTTGCCATCATTTATCACATTTTCTTATCATATTATTTATTCAATTAATTTTATTATCATTGTTAGAAGAGGTCCCCTGGATCACAAAATTAGGAATTGAAATAGGTTGTAGTATAGATGAATTCATAGTAAATTCATTAAATAGGAGCACTAAACTTATTGGGCCTTAACTCACACTTGCACATTAGCTATATGTAGGACATAATTCAAATAAATAATAAACAATGGAAGGGAGAATAGATAAAACAAAATGAATACTTAATAGTGAATCAAAACAAAGACATGATGGGGAAGGAGGGTCCACCTTAAAAAATTCTAGTGAAATCCAAAAGGTCATGGGTCTCTTTCTACAATAGACTTCTATCTTCAGCTCTAAGGAAGCCCTTTTTTTGGATTGCATTCCACAACTTGTTTCAAATATTGATAATAGTATTCTTGTTAAGGTTCCTTCTATTGAGGAAATTGAATTCATGTTGAAGACTATGAGTCTGGATAAAGCCCCAGGCCCAGATGGATTCCCGACCCTCTTCTTTCAATTTTTTTAGGAAATAGTCAAGAATGATGTATGTCTATCCATCCAAGAATTCTTTAGAAACAAGAAGATGCTGAAAGATATGAATACACCTTTTTATCTCTCATTCCCAAGAATCATAATGTTGTAGATTTTAAAACTTCGATCAATCTCTCGTAAATCGTATCTACAATATGTGCTCTAAGATTCTAGCTTTAAGAATTCAACTTCTCCTTCCCTCCCTTATCTCTGATCAGCAAGGGGGTTTTTGTTGGGAAGGAAGATTCAGGACAACATAGTTACAATCCAGGAGACATTGCATTCTGTCAAGCATAATAAGAAAGAAACTATGGTGATAAAGCTTGATATGGAAAAATATTATGACAAAGTTTCATGGAATTTTCTTCACAAAGTCTTGGTGAGGTTTGGTTTTAGTGAAGACTTTAGGAGCATAATCCAAACTTGCATCTCCACTGCAAAATTCTCAATGTTGGTTAATGGTACTCCATTTGGGGTTTTTTAACAAAGATGGGAGGATTAAGACAAGGAGATCCCATATCTCCTTTTCTATTTATCTTAATGGAAGAAACTCTGAGCAGAGCTTTGAATCAAGAAATTTTTTAAGGAAGAATTAAAGGAATATCTCCTCATTGTTAATAATGATGAAAATGTGGTTCATCAACACTTTGTGGATGACACCATATTGGTTGGAGAAGCTACGGTTCCAAAAGAAAGAGAATTTAAAAGCCTGTTGTTAGATTATGAAGAAGTCTTTGATCAACTCATAAAATTTAGTAAAATTTCAGTTTTTTTGTCAACACCCCTGAGGAGAGATGTTTGAAGATATCACATATCTTGGGTTGTGATATAAAAACCTTTCCTACCAGGTATTTAGGGATGCTCATTGGGACTGAAAGACCCAAAAATTAGATTAGAACTTCCTAATTGACATATTTATCAAAAAAATTGATGGATGGAAGGGATCCCTACTTTCTCAAGTAGGTAAGGCCACTCTCCTTAAATGTTCTATTCAAAATATCCTTGTTTATACTATGTCTATTTACATAATTCCTAGAGAAATTGCAAATAAGTTGGAAAGTATTCAAAAGAGGTTCTTGTGGAGTGGGTCAGAAGATAAATCTAGAATACCTCTCATATCTTGGGAAAAGATATGTAAACCAAGAAGTTAGGGGTCTAGGTATAAGAGACTGGGAAAATATGAATAAATCACTCCTATCCAAAATGGCATGGAGACTTGTCAAGGAAGAGAGTGTATGGACCTCAATTTTTAGGAATAAATATTGGAGGAACCTAAGTGTTGTTGATTGGTGCTTCTAGTTACAACTAATTTTGAAGGATCTACTTTCTAGAAATATATTAATTGGGCCAAGCACATTGTTTTAAAGGGATGTAAATGAAAAATTGGTGATGGGTGTATTGTTAAATTATGGGAAGATAAATGGTTGGGATATTGTCCTCTCAAAGACTCCTATCCCAATCTCCAAAAGGTTGTTACTGAAAAGTATGGAACTAAGGTGAACAATTATTTTAATTTGGAGGATCCTTACAAGCTTATGGAAAAACATACAACTAGAGGGCCTAAACAACAACGAGATTGATTCTCTTAATAATTAGCTATGTGGGGTAATAGTTGCTAGGAAGAATGAACCAAATAACATATATTGGTCAAAGGAGGTAAATGGTACTTTTTCGGTTAAGAGTGCCTATAATACTTACTTTGAAAATGAGATTGAATATGGAAGCTTCAAGTGGGATAGTGTTTGGATCAAGGAAGTCATTCCAAAATTAAATATGTTTTGGTGGTTGGTACTACATAAAAAATACTAATGGTGGCCAACCTCAACAAAAGGAACTTCCATATGGTTAATAGGTGTGTGTTGTGTGAAAGGAAGTTGAAAACTCAACCCACTTGTTCCTTGAATGCTCTTTTCTTGAAAAGGTCATAAACACTTTATTAAATCTATTTGAGATAAATTGTATTTTTCCTTCCTCTTTAAAAATTCTTTGGAATCAGTGGTGCTTCCCTTTCAGAAGTTAGGGACTGAAGCACTTATGGATTCTCACCCTTATGCACCTTTGTTGGGAAATTTGGAAGGAGAGGAATAGGTGCATCTTTAAGGGTAAGAAGGAGTTGGAGAAGAGAATTGTAGCTCATTGGTGTAATTTTATAAATAATAAATTTTCTATTATTCATACCAATAAGAAGATATTCCTAGAGGCAAGAATGTAAAATTTCTAGAAATTGGGGTATGATGACTGCCCAAAATGAGCCCCCTAAACTGAATCCCAGATTGAAGGGGTGGAAAAACCCAGCAAGGAGTGGGTCAAATTGAACTTTGACAGGGCATCAAAAGGAAATCCAAGTAAATCTAGTTGTGGGGGGGGTTTAGAGATCATAATGGTAATTTCATTCTTGGGTATTATTGTAACTTGGGAATCAATCTAACAACATAACTGAGGTTGTCACTACCTTTTGGGAGTCACAATTGTTGTTCAAAGAAAATTTTAGAGGTTAGAGGTAGAAGGTGACTCACTTAATATTATAAATAACATTTTAAATAAGGGTACTACCTCTATCTCAATTCAGGACTCTATTGCTAGCATTAAGGAAATGACAACTAACTTTGAAGGTATTAATTTCAGACATATTTATCATGAAGCTAATAGTATAGCTGATCATTTTGCTAATAAAGGGGTCTTAAGTGATGGAATGAAATTGATTTCCAATTTTTTGATATTGACCCTTTAGTGAGAACCCAATTGGAAAAATAATATGATGATAAAAACATCATTACTTGATCTTTGTGACAAGACTAGGAAGGTAACTCTGAATAATAATGCATTTATGGGAAAGATTTTTGGGATTCTTGGTAACTTGTGAAGGTTTTTTTTAATAATGAGAAGATGGGGCTTCACTCATGCCATCTGATTGTCATCCCAATTGATTCTAATCAACATAGAGGTGTTATTTCTTTAGCTCCATGTCTATGTAGTCAAGAAAAGAGAGGTATCTCTTGGGTTATCTTGACTATTAATAGGAAAATGGGGGGGATCTGGTATGTAATGAGCCATGGGATACCATTTGTATCAAACCCAAAGTGATGGAGGTGTTTGAAAGAATGGGATTGACTAATTTCCTAAGAGTTTTCATAGGCCACAACGTACAACTTAGAAAATATTTTGGGTCTACATGGGATCCTGTTAAGAAGTGGATGGGGAAGTGTGGTGTTTCATGGAGTGAATATTGACCTATCTATCAAAATTGTGGCATATGTAATGGTATGCAAAAGGAAGGGTGAGAATTCTACAAGCCTAAGAAGTATTATAGAAATGAGGTGAAGCTCTTCTTCTTGAGCTAAGGAAAAACTTACCAGTCATTTTACAGATTTTAAAGAACTCTCTTCCCATCCCTTTCAATGAGGTGGCCCTCAACTTAATCCAGTTTATAACTTTAGAAGGCCATCATAAGTGCATCTTCTCATACCATCTCCCTATGCTTAATTTTCTTAGGCACGGGCACAATTATAGTTTCCCAAATTATATGTTATGCTCTCTTTGTGCAACCCTTGATCAATTTAAAAAAGGAAAAATTAGTGTGCCCTTACACCAAGGGTTTATCATGGCAATTGTGAAAATATCTTATGTGGACATGAAAAAAAGGTTAATGGGGTGATTGTGTTTTCAAAATCCCTATAGGATTACAATGTTGATGATGACACCAATTCGGAGGATGAGGAATCAAGTGACCCCTCCTCTTCAAGTGAAGGGGAAGAGAAATATGTTGAAGAGGTTGAAGTTGTGCAGGGTCTTCAAGACCTCAAGAAGAAAGAGGTGAAGGAGTTGACTATGGAAAAGGCTGAGAAGGGTGAAAATAGTTAGTAGGGGAGATAAGTCTATGATAACACCCAAGAAAAAACCCAAGTTGAAGTATAAGGAAAAGATGCTGTGGAGCAGGGAGATATTTTGGCTAAAATTTTGAAGACCTTGAGAATGTGAAGAGTGATACCCGTCTCACAAAAATTACTATACAATTTATCCTTAATGATTGGCATGCTATGAAGATGAAAGTGGAATATGTGGCTCAGGTTCTAAGTGGTGGCAGTATTGAGATTCTGAAAGAAAAATGCAAGGGATTGGATAATGACGTGGAATAGTTAAAGGCCATGTTTCAACACTTCACTGAATGGAGTATCCTGAATGTCAAGACTATGATACAACACCTCCATATTATGGGGCAGCTAGTCAATGCTTATAGACAATGTAAAGACCAAGATACCTCAAATAAGAGGAAGAGGGGACTGTCTGAGTCATATTTGACTATTCTGGGCACAAACATTGAGTCCATGGCAAAGGAATGGACCAATGTGTTGGCTAACTTTGAGAAGAAGAATGAGTGATGGTTTTTAGTTTGTTATTTTTTGTTGTTAGTTATATCTTCTTAATTTATGTTAGTTGAATGGATATCAATGGTGGTACTGCTTTGATTGAAATATTATTTTTGTTGACTGTAATGTTATTGAATATCTTATCTATATAGGATATTCTTACTGTACGGGATAGGTTCCCATGAACCCTCTTTTACCTGATAAAAAAACTAAGACATGCTTAAGAATATAAGGAACCAAGATAAAATTCTATTAGGATCCAATATTAACCTTTTTACGTAGTGTTTACATACTTTATACATTATGAGAAAACTATTGAGTTACGAGTCCCTTTCTCTTTTCTTCTACAAAAGGGCTATTCACATTCTATATTTTCCTAAGAGAGAACTATATCTTATAATATTTATCTTATCTAAATTCTACATTACAATGGGATTGTACAATCATACAAACTATATATATGTTAGATTTATAATCCTTTTACACTCGATACTTTCCCAAATATGAATAGTTGTCTCATCCTGAGATAAAAGTGGTTTTGATTGTTTGGAAAGTTTGTGATTTTCTTTTCAAATTGTTTCAAATTCTAATTATGCAACATCGTGTGATAATTTTCTCACATTCAACACAGAGGATGTTGTTTACTAGTTTTAACCCTCTCGCGTGATACTTAAATTTCATTCTAGGTTTTTAATTAAGTAGAATTTCCAACAAACCACCCTTTTAGGTTTTCAATATGTGGAAACTCCTCTTATAGACCACACTTATGGTTTTTTAATTTATGTGTGCATGTTTATAGACATCAATCAAAATTATCCTTTAAAAAAATTATATTACTTGCCATAAAATTACGTTGTTAAATTTCTTTATGGATGCTATGTGGGTTACTTAGATAAATATAACTGAGTATGTAGAGTGAAAGGTGATAGTGGAATAATTTGGGATACTTTGAGTCTATATAGGAGAATATGCGTAAGATATACCGTGTGGTATTCCTCATTATTTTTTCTATGGGAGAAATGTTTCCAAACAACCCTCAGTATGAGTTCCAATATGCCAATTCATCTTTTACTCTACCAAAGTATAGTTTCATCTATGTTAATGCTTGCATGAATTCATAAAAAGCATATTATTTTTCATTATCTATAAATTTTCCATAGAGAGTGATGGCATTTTAAAATTTCCACCGCAGGGGTTTCCAGTAGATCCCACATTCTCTATGCTTTAACTCCAATAAATATATTGTGTGGTGTATTACACTCACACTCTTGGAGTCTGTAATTGGTGTTGTCTTGAGATTGCAGGGATGTATTAAATTCCTAATCCATTTATTTAAAATTAGGTCCATCAACATTTTCCCCTTCATTGTGTTGATTCCATCTATATAAATTTTGTTCTCATCCATTATATTCTCAGGTGAGTATTCTAATCCAATAGCTCAAATGTGATATTCTTTGTTTGTGTCTTGGATTTCTACAACATCTTGTTGTATTCCTTAAAATGGATCTCTATAATATTTACCAAATTCTTGTTTTAAATGACCTCCTCCTTCACATTATTTATAATCTCATTGTCCTTATATTTTTCCACTAGCTTTCCTATGAGCATAATTAGTTGCGTTTACTTTTCCATATAGATATTTTGATGCTCCCCTCCTTTCAATCCTCTCTTATTGATAGATCTCTAGGGTGTGGCGGCCTATATGATATACTCTATAGTAGATAGGTCCTCCTCCTCATCCTTCTCCTTTAAATAGAGATAGATATCTATGAGTTGTTATCACCGAAAAACAACACCTGTGATTTGTCATGAATGATAAATCATTGTTTTTGGGGTAACATGGGACTGTATCTCAACATTTGGGACTTGTTACTTGAGACAAACCACTAAAAATACTGATTCCTCTTCCTATTCATAATATTTAAGCTAATGCTACTACTGGAAATGCAATTATCTAATCCTATTCTAAAAATTCAAGGGACTAGGGAAAGAGGGAGGTGTATGAAAGGAGAAGATGGAGAAGACACTCTCGAGATGAGTGAAAATGGGAGGAAAATGGAGGAAGAGAGAGAATACATGAGTACCATAGTCCAAAACAAGATTCAAGCTCTCATTTTCATGGAGAACAATAGAAATAAACCCTACAAAATAAGAATGAACATGCATAACATAGTCTTTATTTTTATACCCAAAAGCTTAGATGCATTGACACATCACTTAGAAAGATCTCGAGTGCTCACTTGAAGAGAAAAAGCTACCAAGTCCCTCTTTGTTATTGTCTTGCCAAGGTGTTATCATGTATGTTCATAATAACCATAATCAAAGTGCATATTCCATCATAACAATCAAATCCATGAGCTCAATTTGGAAACACACATAATAAAGAAAGCATAAAGGTTCAAATAACAATTAAGATTAGATCTACCATACAAGTACCATGAATAGAGACATCAACAATCAATATCCATCTACAATGATCTATTATATTAAATCATCACAAACTAGAAGCTGAATCCATAGAAATAATGTCATAAGATTCATGCACGTAAAACCATACCAACAACATAACTCTGTTACAACTAAAAACATGATCCTAAATAGTAAAAATCAATACATATATAGGGGTGGGGACTTTCCCTTCACTACCCATGCACTCTAAAAATAGTACACATGCTCAAAATAGCCATGTGTGCATACAAAGATAACTACGAAGCATGTAATCTTTGCTAATAATAGATTATCTCTACATATAAACCCTGATCTAATCTTATTATTAGCTCAAACTCTGCATGTCTCTTGATCTTCCACTTTCTCCTAAAAATAGATTTTCCTTAGTTATGAAGTCTTCATGCTTATATCCTTGTGTGCTCAACACTCCATCCTATTTTCAGCCCGTTCCATACAAAATGGCTAAGTCTCAAACTCTGTCTCTCTGGGTGCGAAACCTCAAGGAACAATTTTGTCAATCTTTCATTCCTACTTATGCACTTCCTTCTCCCACTCCAATATCAGCAACACCTTTGATCCTTAGGCATAATTTCAAAATCCCAACATTACCCCACACTAATATCATTTCCACCCTTGGTAATGGGGTTCCCCAAATTATATCTCTAAAGAATAAAGAATGAAGTATGGCTTAAATAATAAAATAATTGTATAACTTAAAGAATCACCATGTTTATTGTTCATTAGGAAACAAGAGCTCAGGGTACTCAATTTTGATTTCAGCTTCCAACTCACTCCACTCATTGATTCCCTTTTTCGCCTTTTCTAGGATTTTTCCAAGAAATACATCTATTTCATCTATAGTAATATCCTCTCCCTTGTGCTTCAACACCCTTATTACATTTTCCACCCTTGACACCATGTCATCCATTACATCCATATGCCATGCTATTATCTTTCCTATCTCCTTCATTCTATCGTCATGAGCATCCATGGATACCTTAAGCACATCGCACCTCTCTACTAGTAACTTTAGCCTCTTCTCACATCCCAGAGTATCATTCCTTTTTGTGAAAAGGACCTCATTTTCTTCTATCAACTTCCTTGTATTTATTATTGTCTCTAGGTCCTTACACATGTTCATCGCCAAATATTATATTTTTAATTTATCCTTCAAAGTTTCAAGTATGACATCATGCTTTGATATCCAATGCGTAACCTATTTCCCGGCTCTTCCTAACTCTTCTACAACATCCTTCTATTTATTTGCAACTAGTTCTTCCTCACTCAACACATGCACTGTATTTTTATCTAATATAAAATGAACTAAAGTACGTAAGTAGTGAAATGTAGAGAGAAATTCCTAGAAAACTATTCTTCATATTGGGCCACACACTGAAAACTTCTTCTCCAATATCCTCTACCATGTCTAATAAAACATCCAATTTCACCTTTATTTTCTCTTTTTCCTCTGTTAAGCACTAAAATTCCTCCTCCTTATCCTTCTTTTCCTCCGAGTAATGTCCTAATGCTAGCTTATTTGTCAACATTCGACAAGTGACCTCTGTAGTTATCTTCGTTAGTGCATTATTTTCCTACTCAACAGAGAACATTGTGGGTTTAATTATCACATGTTTAGATTATATAGTATTCTTCATTATTCATGTGGCACATGAATCCTCTCAAAAATATAAATTAGTCTCATCCATATGATTCAGCATACTCCACGATATGTTATTCATGTGGCCCTCACTGCTCTTTGGGGGCTAAGGACCGCAAAAGGTTATGATATCCAAAACTTAATTTTGTAAGGGGACTCTCTTAATATCATTAATAATTTAAACCTTACTTCTCCTCCTAGCTAGACCATAAAGGAATTCATTATGGAAGAAAGAATTATTTTTCAAAATATTAGGAATATCATCATTAGACATACATATAGGGAGGGAAATAAGGTCATGGGACACATTGGCCAATGTGGGCATTAATATTAATCTCATCATTTGGGATAATGTTAATAACATCCCTAAGGAGGTTCAAACTAGCATCAATGTGGATAATTATGGGATTACACATGTGGAGTAATTTAAATTATGACATGGAGCGGGCCTTAATGGAGATGAAAGATCACACTTGTGTGAATTATCCTCCCAATTATAGCCACATTAAAGCTATTGATAATCACATAGGTGGGAGGTACTTCAAACAATAGGACATCCATAAGAAAGAAATAAACTCTTACAAGGGTTTTGAATAGGAAATTTGCTGGATTTGCAGGAAGAAGGAGAAAATGGGAGGGCGTTGTGTCAATTGGAGCCAAGTTGTGATCCAACCTGGAAGAATAACAAGGTACTATGGAACCTCTTGCATAAGGGAGGCATTTCAAATTTCATTGAACGCATTCAGGGTCATGACCTGAACATTTTGGTTCACTTTGCTATGGATTGGAAGGATAGAAAGGTCAAGTATGGTGGCCACCGGTTACTGTTAATGAGGAGCTAATTGTTGAGGCTATAGGCATGGAATTGGAGGGCTTCCATTTTTCAGTAAGAGGATTGACAAGGTCACAGAGGCTAAGAAATTCTCAAATGAGGGAGAGGAGCTGGATTTTTTTGTGGTGGGCATCGGGGGTAAGTTCTATTCCCATGCCATTTGATGAAGTGACAAACATGATGGTCAGATATATTTCTTTGGAAGGGTGGTATAAAACGGTCCCTATTAAACACCTTATTTTTTAAAACATTTTAGAAGGAATCTCACGGTTTGCTTCCCGCACTACCTTCTCAATTCTCTTTAGTGTTTTGTTCTAGATTTTCATAAGCACGCCCATGCAATTCCTTTGCATCGGGGCCTTATCTTTCTGTTGCACAATTTTTACGTTGCCAAGTTCCCCGGCTTCCCGATTGTTCCTAGTGATCCACCGGTTATAACCTCCTCTACTCCCAATCCCAATATTTCCACCCCTTTCAAGTCCAAAACCAAGAACCTCAAGGAAAAAGCACCCCCAAACTTCCGTGATTCTCGAAGCTCCAAAGCAATGATGGTTGCCCAAAACTTGCTACATATCAGCAATGTTGGTATTGAAAAGGCCCGAAATCAGGAGGAGTCTCAAGTGCCTCATAGACTGGAAGCCCTTGAGAAGGAGATGAAGCAGCTGAAGAAGGACCTTTCGAGTATGGAAAAGAAGAGAGGGAAAATAAAATTTGATGAAGAGAATGACAACGATAAGGATCACTTTATAGATATATATATATATAAGAAGTTGAACTCACTTGACACCAAACTGGGGAGATCTAAAGATAGACATGATCACAACATGGCTATCTTCAAAGCCATAAGTTACTTTCTTGAGCAACAAGTTCAGAGCATTGATATGCTAAGTGGGATCCTCAGAATTATTTGGGGGAATGAGAAAGAGAGAAGTTTGACCATATCGTAGCTGGATGCTTCGGACTCAATGCACATAACCACACCGCATTGTTTACCTCACTATAAATGATACAGACCAAAATTGAAAGAGCTTCCAATAAATAGTCTCACTTGGGCTGATGGGTTTCGTTGATAATGATGTTCTTTTGTGATCTTTTTGTTGTGGCTTTGCTGATTTTTTGTGGTTTTGTTCCAGTCTGTGTCCTTTTTTTGCTTCTAGTTGTAACTAGCTCTTGGTTACTTTTGGAAATTCTGATCTATCTGTATTTTGATCCTTTTTGTTGAATCTTCATTGTTATATCAAGCTGTTGAGCCCTTTTTGTAGTAGGGTATAGTCCCTTTAAAACTATTTACCAATAATAAAAAAACATACTCCACGATATTTGTTTCCTTGTGCGTGTGTTATCCACCTTAGGGTCCATTATCTCCCATCCATATAGTTTTTCCAAGGAAAGAGTTCTTTGGAACCTAACACATATGATCTTTGTTGGGTCATTGATGTACCCAAGGTATGGTGTCGACACCATATCTTCTTCTTTGTGTTTACTAGCATGCTCACACTATTTTTGGTGCCTTCTTTATTCTCCTCTCAAATTCCACCCTCTAGTCCACTAGTTGGTTATTCAACATTATCTTCCTTCTCGCATCCCCTCCAATGTAGCTCTCTTCTTTATGCTCATGTATACTCACACTAGAGAATTTTAAATAAAACTATGGTTACTCACCGATGATCTCATATTCTCAAACTTCAAGCATAAGTGTGGAAATATTCGATGTCATGCACCCTTTTGATGATCCTTCCTCATAACTATTCCTTACAGGCACATGCTTGCACCTTCTTTTCTTCTCTTCTTCATCCTTCTTCACGGGTGTTACACATGGTGACCACCTCACAAGTTGTGAAGGTACAACACCCACATCTAACTTGTTCGCCTCCTTCTCATTTGTCTTCTTCCATGATCGGGTGAAGTATTGTCTTCTTGTTATAATTCTCTCTCGAAGGAAATTTTCCAAGTCCTCCATGCCCCAGTCGTAACCTTCTAGCACACCACTAATTCTAAGCCATAGACCTCTTTTCATGTACTTCTATGCATACTTATCCATTACGTCTCATCCTATGTATTTTCCCATGTTTTTACCTACTTTGTGTTACACTTTGCATGTCTTTTTATCTACGAAGGTCTTCAATCTGAGAAAATTCCTATTAAAATACCTTCAACCCGAGAACCTATAATATCTTTATTTTATGCACACCAATATTTCAAAGGAGGTTCAACTTCCAACCCATATATGTACCTATATAATACTTGTATCTAATCCACCCATAACTAAAAGTATGCATAGTGATCTACACATGAATCCAATGGATAGTAATCAGATCCAGCACTCAAGCACGCTTATTACAATAAAACACTGAACTAAATTAACAAAGGATAGCGGTGATGAAAGGAAACACATTAAAGGAAATACATTAAAGGGAAATATAATATAAGTGGCAATATTGCCTTATTACAAATACCAAGAAGAATTATTTATAGTAGGATTCTAATCCCATTGAAGTAATCGGGAAATAAAGTGCCATCCAACGTCTGAGTCCAATATTTTCATTACTAGAAATGATCCCAACAAATGAACTTTCAATTTCCTTGGGTGGCATGAAAATTTGAATCATATAGAAGAACCATTTTTCCAACTTCAAATTCCTTGTTCTAAATATGTCTATTATGTCATGCCTTCTGTCTCACTTTTTCTATCTTCTGGATTCACCGAGCAATAATACACCACTCATCTAACTGCATTAGTTTATCTATGCACTCTTCAAAAACTTGTTCATCGTCTAGGCCACCCACACAGGCAATATGTAAGGATGGTAACATAAATTCAACAGGAAACGCAACTTCCATGCCAAACACCAATTGAAAAGGTGTGGCCTTATTCAATCTTTTGTAAGTAGTCATGTATACCCAAAGTAAAACAAATACCTTATCATCCTAGTATCTCCTTACAACATCACATATTTTTGTCAATGTGTGTCCCAAAATATTGTTTAAAGATTTAACAGTACCATTTCCCTGTAGTTGATAGAGTGTTGTTTTGTGGTGCACCACCATAAACTCATCCAAAATAATTCTGATGGTATCATTCAAAAAATGAGTACCCTTATCACTTGTTAAATTCAATGGACATCCATACATGCTGATAATGTTCTCCTATAAACATATCACTGATATAGATGTTGTGTAATCATTTGTAGCTATTTCTTCTACCCACTGTGTCGGATAATTTGTACAAGTTATAATGTAGTATGCACCATTCCCACACACGGGTGGGGAAATAGGACCTACAAATTCAATCACCCATTTATCAAAGGGTTCATCACTAGTAATAGGCCTCAAAGGAATATCATCTCTAGTTTCAAGTTTCCTAAGATGTTGAAAATGATCACAATCCTTAACATACTCCTTGACATCCTTATAAAAAGTTTCCCACCATAATCCAAACATCAGAATCTTGCACGTGGTGGAATCACCTACATAGTGAACTCCTACAATTCCACCATGAGCTTCTCCCATTATTTCCATGTGCTTATGTTTCAGTGCACACCGATGTAACACTTCATCACGTCTAAGTTTGTACAAATCTTCACCTATCAATTGGTAAGGTGCCACATGTATTGCAAGTTACTTCTTCTGTAATGTCTTCATTCCCTCAGGTGTCTATCTAGTGTGTAAAAGAACTATAATATCTTCCAACTCTGTGGGTGTGTAGTTTAATCTAAACAATAATGAATTTGACATTGTGTCCTCAATGCTTTATGCATCCTCACTAGAATTAATTTTTGACAAATGATCGAGCCCTAAGTTACTCTTTTCTTGTTTGACAACCACTTTGTAAACTAAAACTCTTGAAATGATATTATCAACCTGCAAATGTGCCTTTGCAAAACAAGCTTGTTGACCAAATACTTAAGTGCCATTTGATCATGAAGAAGATAAATGGTGTCATTAATAAGTATTTTCTAAAATTTTGCATCACGTAGATCATGACAAAGCCTCATGCTCGGTAGTTGTATAATTTTTCTTTTCTCGATGTCAAATTCCTACTTACAAAATAAATAGGGTTATCTAGAATTCCTTCTTTTTTATTTTGCTAATACAACACCAATCACCATCCCGAAGCATCCACATGGACATGAAATGGTTTGTACTATGAAGGAAAGCACAAAATAAGTGCATTGGTCAACCTTTCCTTTAGTGTTTCAAACACTTGTTGTTGTGTGTCACACTAGTAAAATTTTCCTTTAGCCTTCAATAATTCGTCCAGGTCACGACAATCTTTGCATATCCTTTAATGCATTTCTTGTAATACCTGGATGTTCTATAAATCCATAGAATTTTCTCTAATTTTTAGGTTCTTCTAAATCCTAGATCACAATGACCTTCATTAGGTCCACCAACAATCCTTCCTTATAAATAATATACCCCAGTAAAGTGACAAAAGATGTTTCTCGAGATATGTTTGAGTGGTGAGCACTCAAATATTTCGAGTGATGTTACACTTATTAATATTTAGAGAGATGCTAAAATGAATACAAATCTCAAACATAAGTCTTAAACTCTCACAATGGTCATTAACCAAACCATATATTGTCCAATCATCCAGATACACCTGTAAAAACTTATGAATGAAGTCCCGAAAGGCTCGCACAACAATGCATGAGAACAATGTTAGCACATTATTCAGTCCAAAGGGCATCACTTTGTATGCAAAAATTTCCCATTCAGTGGTGAATGTTGTCTTTTCTTGATCTTCCTTTTCTATGCGCACTTGATGATATCTAGAAAACCCATCTATAAAAGAGTATATCTCACACCCAACAACTCCTTCAAGAATCTCCTCTGTGAATGGGGTGGGAAAAGGATCAATGACACATGAAGAATTTAACACCCTATAGTCCACACAAATATTTATCCTCCCATAATTTTTAATGTTGATGATCATGGTAGTCTGACCCATTCAAATTTCTCAATGGGCTCAATTATACCAAAATTGAGCATTTTATCAATTTCTTCCTTTACCTTAACGTGCAAATTAGGATTCATCCTATATGGCCTCTTCTTAATCGGGCGCACACATTCTTTAAGCTTGATTCTCATCTCACCTAAATAAGGGTGTATTCCTTTAATTTCTTGATATCTCCTCGAAACAAGTCCCGAAATTCATGTAGTAATTCAATAATCTTAGCCACTTCTTGCTCCCACTAGTAGCCACTAAAAATCACTTCCTTAGGTTCTACATCTGTCCTAATGTTAACCTTACTTTTTTCATAGGATCATGATACACACGTGCCTTTACATCTAACGTGTCCATCACCTTGCACGTAACTTATGTGTGGTTAACATCCAAGTTGTTATCCTCATCTATCATGTATACTAGTTTACCCTTTTCCTTTTCTTCCCCGGCATGCAGACTATTTATTCTTCTTCGGTCTTTTCAAAATCAAGACACATCTCTAAATCCAACTCTCCAAACATATCTAATAGGATTTCCTCAGCCTTCACGCTATCTCCCAAATTAAGGAGCTTCATAATATGTAGTGCTTTATTGACAAGAGGTTTAGTAGAAAAGTAATCAAAAGTATGAATCATACCTAAGGTCATCTTCTAGAAATAAATTATCACTCTTGTTAACTCTGCATGAACATACCATGCACACATGCAGACACTTATGTTGGTGTAGAACTTATGTACCCAAATTGATGGTGGAAAGGCCTCATGCCCCTCCATCTAAAGTCTCTCACAATTCTGAACGTGGTGCGAGGCAGGGGACTTCCCATGAAATTCACATATTTGAGAAGGTACATTACTCCTTAGAAACCAAGGAAGAAAAGGTGATTCTCACTTTCTCATGATTTCAATAGGTTATCTTTGTGTGTATTCCACCAATGTGCTACTTTACCACACATATTATATACTATAATATTTATTCTATCGCCCTCATTCTTCCACCGAGATTCCATTGTATGCAAAAATACATCAAGGTTCCCCTCATCGTAACGAGGCACCTAGTTATGACTCAAGTGTCTAACCATGTGCGACCTAATCATTTGAGTCACAATATTCTTGATCTCTCACTGACCAACTACTTCATATGTTCCATATGCCCAATTATCACAAGCAATACTTATGGTATCACTAACTCGAATGAGCATCATCCCACTCGTATTACTCCTTAGATGGCTTAATTACATCGGGATCTCTGATTGTTCGCGCATCTATCCTATGCAAGTCTTCTTCAATCAATGGATCAACATACATGGAAGCCTTTACATATATCAAAAGTATAATAACACGCTATTCTTTGTTCTCTAAGCTAATGTACCACTTGTTGAAACGTAAATATGACATATTTTCATAACACCAGGCGCCAAGTAATTATGGGAAACTATCTACTTCATCTAGCTCTAACACTTTAAAGTCCCCTCCTTGAATTATAAAATTCACATCCTTGAGTACTCCAAGAGGAATCACCCTATTTTTATCTACCATGTATAAAATATTCAACAAGGGCTATAATGGTGGTCTTCCCATCCGGTTCCATGCATCCAAGGTAAGTACATTAACCTCCACACTTGTATCTATAAAAATAATAATAATAATCCATCCATATACAATTACATTAAGAGTAATTTCCTTTTAATATTTATGATTATGTGGGGGTAGATTGATCCATAGAGATCAAAAATCACTCTACTTCATCAGATCAGCTAGCACTAAAAGGAGAAAATGGAGAAAAGGAGGCTCTATCTATATTTTAATAGAACCACTGCTCTGTGTAGAGCGATGATTGTAGAACCACCACCCAACCCGGGGTGGAAGTCCTGTAACTAATACCCAGCTAGGGAAATTTTCCTATAACCACCACCCAACTAGGGTGGCAGTCCTGTGATTTCCGGTCTACGCATGGTGGCAGTCCTGTCACTTTTGACAGAAAAAATAAAATGGAAGCTTGCATGAATGCAGATTTGAAGCATATGACTTTGTACCTTCCCTTACATGACCTTTCCCATTATCCAGTGCATGAGAGGACATGGGAGAGGCTATAAATACTTAGGATGAGTAAAGTAATGGATTATCGAAGTAAGATACTTCATGGGAGTAAGTGCAAGAGTTTTCTAGTGCTAGAATTGAGTTATAGAAGAAAGAGCTTGAGAATAAAATAATAAAGTAGTTGGGAGGAAGTGTGAGACATTGTCAATTTCCTTTCTCACTTATTGTAAAATTTTATCTCCATAAATATTGAATTGGCCAATAAAACAGACGGAAGAAAGAGAAGTTTCCCTTCTCGACTAGTTTTCCCTTTCACTTTGGGGTTTTCGGATAAAAATCATTTACGTGTGTGTGTTTTAATTCATTCTTGTGATTTGTATGAAAATGAAAAGGTATAAAGGTGAATAGGATTTTCCTTTCGATATAGACATTTCTATGAAGAAGTGGAAAAAAAAATCGGGGAAAATGGAGGAAGATAACTTGGTCCATAGAATCGAGATGCTAGAAACCATGATGGATAGGATGTTTAGAAGACAAGAAGAACTAGAAGATTTTCATAATATGGATTCTATTAAGTAATATTCCATGGACTCGGTGGTTCAAGGCGTAGCCAAAATTTTTGGCATAGGAAGACGCCATGATGAGGAAGAATATAGGGAAGAGTGTCACTAAGAGACTTCAATTGCAAGAGAGAATGTAAAATCTGATCATGATCATTTTAAAGTTGAAGAAAAAGTTGATATTAAGAGCTTTGAAGGAAAAGTAGATGTAAAATTGCTTGATAAATGGTTAAAACAATTGGAAGTCTATTTTAGCATCCATAATATCACTTTGAGGCATAAAGGATTTCCTTTACATGTCTCAAGATGGAGGGACATGCTCTGGTTTGGTAGGAAACCCATCTAACCACTTGTGAAAAGAAGAAACGTCCCACCATGAAATCTTGAAAAGAATTTAAATAATTAATTAGAGCTAACTTTTATGCTATTGGCCAAAAGACTGACCAAATGGTTAAATGGCGTATTTTAGACAAGGCACTGGTCAAAGTGTGTAGGATTATGCTACGGAGTTTCAAAGACAAGCCATGTTGTTGAATATGGACTTGGAGGATGAAGATATCCTGACCAAGTATTTGGGAGGACTTCACAATCACCTTCGGAGGAAGGTAATATCCACAAAGCCAAAGGATCTCAATGAAGATTATGTAGAAGCATACTACATTGATGATGAAAAGAAGCAAGGAGAAGCACATCCAAAGGTAAAGCGATCGATAAATCAGTAGAAGAAAGAACATGGGAAAACAAGTAACAAAGGTAAATGGAAGGAGAAAGGTAAAAAAACTGACACCACTTTGAATATTTGTAAAGATCTTAATTATTTTTGCAATAATTGTGATATCAATGGTCATACTGACACTACATGTTGGAAGTTACATCTGGAGTTACATCTGAAGAACCAAACCAAGGACTCAAAGAAGTCCATGACATCCGTGAAAGACAGACGGGAGGTGTAAATTGAAGATGACTCGATGTAGATGAAAGGCTTGAATGCACAACCACAAACATGGATAGCTATGAAGAGTAGATGAGTAGACTATTCCATATAAAAATCTAGATAAAGAGGACTAAGGTTAATTCTTTGGTTGATACTTGGTTCTTAGCCTAGATTTATTTACTCAAGCAATTGTAAAGGAAATTGGTCTTGAGACTTACGAGCATCCACACTCATATCCTTTGGGTTGGGTAAATAATGGCGTTGAAATTAAGGTAACAAAAATATTTAAGGTCAATTTTGGGATAAATTACCAATATATTGATGTATTAGAAGTTTATGTTATTCCACTTGATGCATTTGATGTTATTTTCAGGATTACTTACTTGTATATCACGTATTCTATATTTATGAGAAGGGAGAACCGATACAAATGGGTCAAGGATGGGATCATCTACAACATTTGGGCACACTAACGTAATTCACAAAGTTACTATGGTGAGTACTAACAATAAAAATGACTTATTCGGAAAATCATAATCTGTTTTGTTTACTTTTGTTAAAAGATAAAAAATATGGGGTAGAAGTTTCAAATATTTCTAACCAAGGGATAAAGGATTTGGATAATATTATTCAGTATCTTCAAGAAGTTTTTCAGGCTCCCAATGGGTTACCACCAAAATGGGAGGTAGATCATGAGATTCATCTATTACTAGAGTCACTTCTACCGATCATTGGGTTGTATAGGAAATCCTTATTGGAGAATAATGAGGTGAAGCAACAACTCTACGATTTGTTATACCAGGGTATGCTACGTCTTAGCACCTCACCTTATGGTTTAACTATCGTGATGGTGCTAAAAAAGGAGGGTTCTTGGAGAATGTGCATCGACTATCATTCTTTAAATAAGATCACCATTAAGAACATGCATCCATTTCCCGCATAGACAACCTCTTGGACTAAATGCAGTATGTCAAATTCTTCATGAAGTTGGATCTCAAGTTGGGTTATCACCAAGTCAAAATGAAGGAGGAGGATATATGGAAGAATTCCTTCAAGACAAAATAGGGTTTGTATGAGTGGTTAGTACTTCCATTCGGTTTATGTCACACACCTGCTACATTTATGAGATTGATGATTAATGTATTGTGGTAATTCATATATTCATGTGTCATTGTTTATCTAGATGATATTATGATTTTTAGTTCCACATAGGATGAACATCTAACACATTTTCAATAAGTCTTGCAAGTTCTCAAGGAGAAACAACTGCTATGCAATATGAAGAAATGTGAGCTTTCCAAATAGTCACTTGTCTATCTTAAGAACGTGGTTGGAGGAGGAGAGCTATGGGTGAATCCAAAGAAGTTGGAATCCATCACTAACTAGCTAACACCATAATAATCCATAGAGACTAGGATTTTGTGGGAGCAGATGATACATGCAGAAATTTATTCCAAGATTCTCCATGATTGTAACATCTCTACACACATTGGCTACAAAGAGTAAGGGTTTTGACTGGGGTAAGTAACAAGATAAAAAAATTGAGTTCTTGAAATAGAAGATTATTCATGCTCTAGTACTTACTCTTCCTAACTTGCAATAGCCCTTTGAAGTAGAGACATATGCTAGTGATTATGTTATGGGTGTAGTGTTGCTTCGAGGAGGTAAAACCATATTCTATCATTATGAAGCTTTCACTTCAACAATTAAAGGATAAGTATATGATAAGTAAATGTATGCACTAGCTCAAGAAATTAATAAATGGAAGCATTATTTTTGGGTAAAGAAATTGTGCACATTGACCACAAACCTCTCCAGTATTTACAAGCACAGTCTAAATTTTAGTAAGCGAGGCACTACAAATGGATGGGATTCCTTCAACATATCCATCTCGTGATCAAATAAAATAAGGGTAGTACAAATTTGGTGGCAAAACATTTGTCTAGGCCACCAAAATAGGAGAAAATATCCTACTTGGCCACTATTTCTCAAATCGATCCCTTCACGAAGGAAGCTTATAGAGAGGCATATTCCCAAGACAAACTTTGGGTGAAATTTCAGCATTGTAGTCCCAAGGGGATGAAAGGATGGGGATTGAAGATTTTTATCTCAAGGACGAACTACTTTACCGATGGGGGAAGCTTTTTGTGCGGAAAGAATAAAGGCTTCTATTAATGAGGGAATCACATACCTCAAAAGTAGTGGGACATTTCGGTGTGGGTAATACCCTATCTCACTTGAAAAGGTATGTATTTTGGCCCAATATGCAAGAAGAAGTATAAAAATTTATACGTGGATGTAGACTTTATTGTACTAGCAATCCTAAGACTAGGAAGGAGGGTTTGTATATGCCTTTACTCGGTCCCTGCTCATCCATGGGAGGACATTTCTATGGATTTTTAGGAGGATTACACTGTCTAAACATGACCATGAATATATCTATGTTGTTGTTGATATATTCATAAAAGGAGTATTCTTATGGCATGTAAAAATATAGTAAAATCACATGAGGAAATAGATATTTTATTTACTAATGTATGGGTACATTTTGGTTTGCCAAAGTCTATTGTTTTTGACAAGGATTTGAAAATCTTGGGGAATTTTTGGAATAAATTGTGGGAAAAGATGTATAACAAGTTAGAGAGGAGCACAAAATTCCATCCATAAACATATGGACAAATAGAGGTGGTGAACAGGACTTTGGTACAATTGATCGGAGGGTATAATATAAAATATTTAAGTACTTAGGATGAGTCAACCTACATTCAACATTCCTATTATTGAGCAAAGTACACACATCTACCATGAAGTAACCATTTGAAGTATGCTTTGGGTATCTACCTACAAATCCACTTCACATAGCATTTGGGAAACAAGATGAGGAGGTGACACGAGACACAAAGGTGAATAGAGTAAAAAAAATCATTGATAGGATCTGACAAATCCATCTCAAAGTCAAAGAATAGTTTGAGAAATCCCAATCCAAATATAAAGCTAGACACAACCAACACATGAGATAGCATAAGCTTCATGTTGGAGAAATATTTTGGCTTTACTTGAGTAAGGATAGACTACAAGGTCAGGCACGAAAGCTTAAGAATCTATGATATGGACCCTTCACCATATTGGAGTATGTTGGAGAAAATGATTTTCAACTTGATTTTCCACCATTTATGCGGATGTACTCAGTAGTGAATTGTGAGAATTTGCACCTATATGAGCCATCCATGATTGATGAAGATGAAGGATTATAGTTTCTACCTTCCATAGAAGATTGCATCTTGGACTCACAAGGTGAATTGGAGGAGGACATAGTATTGTAGTAGAAGGTCAGAGAGATGAGGAGAGGTCCATAGGAATCTTGGTAGGTTAGAATGAAAGGAAAGACACCAAGGCATCCTGGTGGTACTTGAAGGAGCAAGTGAGGGAATATTTTCCTCATCTACTCCCCCACTAAGCTTTTGTGGGACCAAAATCCTCCTAAGTAGGGGAGGTGTGATCCATAGGGATCCAAAATCATTCTACTTCATCAGATTAGCTAGCACTAGAAGGAGAAAATGGAGAAAAGGAGGTTCTGTCTATATTTTAATAGAACCGCCTCTCGTGCAAAGGGGCAATTACAAAATCATTTCCCAACTAGGGCGACGGTCTTATAACTACCACCCGGCTATGGTGGTGGTCTTGTGATCACCTATCTACACAGGGGTAGTGGTCCTATTACTTTCGATGGAAAAAATAAAATGGAAGCATGAGTGCACGTGGATTTCAAGTGTACGAATTTTTCCTTACCTTCCACGATGTTTCCCATTCTCTAACGAATGGGAGGACATGGGAGAGGCTATAAATACCTAGGAGGAGAAAAGGAATGGATTATTGGAAGAAAGATAATTAATGGGAGTAAGTGTAAGAGTTTTCTAGTGCTGAAATTGAGTTGTAGAAGAAAAATCTTGATAATAGAACAATCAATTAGTTAGGAGGAATTATGAGATATTTTCAACTTCCTTTCTCACTTATTGTAAAATCTGTATCTTTATAAATATTAAATTGTCCAATAAAAAAATGGAAGAAAGAGCAGCTTTCCCTTCCCGAATTGTTTTCATTCTCACTGGGAGTTTTTAGGATAAAAATCCTTGGCATGTGTGTGTTTCAACTCATTTATCTATGAAAATTCTAGTTCTAAAGCATAAGTAAATCAATCACTAGCTCATCTATCATTTTCTATTTGAAAGTAGAACAACAATTTTAAATTTTGGTTTGTAGAAGTTCCAAAGTTGAAGGATTTACAGATCACATATTTGTACGAAGGATCTTCCTTTCATGCTCCAGACCGGTGCATGGTACTTTATCTACTAACCGATCTCCTAACAAGTATATGGTGTTCCTTTGACGTAACATTCAACATACTTCCTTCAAATCATCCACATCATTATGTGAAATTTCAACATTCTTCACTCATTCCATCACACGTGCCTACTCCTTCAAGATCTAAATTTATCCCTACAGATCCTTGATAACATCCTTTGTTTCATGATATACCTCTTTTTGATGGGCATCATTAGGGTACTTGGCATTAATCACTTCTTTCTTTGTTATAGTCAGCTTGTACTTGAGCTTCATGCATGAGTGTAGCCTTAGTGCGTGTATTAACTAACACAAGCTATAATTAAAAATTAAGCCCCACCTTCGGCATCCATTGATCTCCAACCGTGCTCTAAATCTTAATGATTCCATTGTCCTTGTCTTTCTTTTTCTGCTTGCTCATATGCTCATATAAGTCAGGGAATTCTTCAAACTTGTGTATTTTTCCACACTAGGAGAAAACCACATTCGAAGGAACTTGCACCGATAATGATAAGGAGATCCACATGTAAAACAAATTCCTATGGGAAATTCTCCTCTTCCACTTTTGTGACCTCGGCCTCTATATCCTCCAAGAAATCATCTATTTCTATTATCCCCATTACTATGCCCTTGATTATGTTGTTCTCCATGTTTCTTAGATCCACTTGCGACACAATTCTAGCTCACACCAGTCTCAATGGCCTCATGAATATGATCAATCACTCTACAATTAACAGTGTCATGAGTATGAGTTTTACAAATCTTATAATATATAGAGACATTCTTCTGGATCACACATTGTAAGAGGGGACATCTACTCACATCATGATCCAAATGACAAATCTCACAGCCTAGAAACATGGTGTACACCGAATTACAAGGAATTTATCCTTAGTGTTTCCTTCAATCTCATAATTTGTTCACCATATTCCACCGTGTGTCTCATGGGCTGAATTAGTAGAGAGCTTCTCTACTTGTTTTTCCATAGCTAGAATCTGCGCTCCAAGAAAATCATTAATCCAATGTCCACACTCCCAACCACCTCAGTGCACAGAGTTTCTTCTAAAGCATCCCATGGATCTACAAAGGTATTGTGAGATAATGCCCTTCTGAATGGAGTCAATAGTACCCCAAGGAACCACTATGCATGTTGAATAGGATGTATATTATAAGACAACTTTGATAACAAAGTCTTAAAATATGCATCATACTCTGAACTCTTTAAGATAATCCTTACTTAATGTCCTTAAGCACACTGATAATTTTCTATTCAAACTCATGGATATGGAACTCAGCTAAAAATGCAGAGCGCAAAGCATCATAATCCACCACAATCTGGTGTGGGTCATACTTTCTGTACTAGCTATGTGCACGCCCTTGAAGAGTAGTAAAAATTAACTTTATTTTCTATCTAAAGTAGTGATTTGGCATGTCATAGTAACTCACACTTTTGCACATGCTCTACAACATCTTCAATACCCCTATATTCTAGAAATTAAAGAAACATATCATAAAACACTTGTTATGGATGATGAGGGTGCAAACCTTGTCCACTAGATCCAGAACTAAAACCCCCACTAGTATTTCCTCCACCACCAACCAATTGATCCACTTAATCCCAATCCTTCGATCCACCTCTTGTAGTGGGAAATGGACTAGTGGATGTACTACCTTACATCCCAACAATAGTACTAAACTAAAATCCAATAGTCTGTGGAGTTGTGGTACTTCCACACATGTTCCCAAGGTTCTATGCACATATACTTTGTTCGATGATGACACAACAAAAAATAATCCTCTTATCACTCCCCCAAACAATAAAGATGGTGTCACCTATGATGCCATAGATGTATGTGTTTTTGATGTACTTTTTATTTAAACAAAAATGATATCTCCCTCAAGCTAATGTATTTCTTACACTCTCTTGTTTATCAATAGTTACTTCTGGAACTCAAACAACAAGCACAAGGGATAGGTTTCAGTGGGATCGAATGCACACTGTAGTCCTCAATATTTCCTCATCAGAAGTGCTCTCATCAGAAGCCATGTGGGATTCTCTACTACACTTTCCTAAGTGGGGGTGATCCTAATGCTCCAGGTCCATGTCTTCCTCATGAGCTTTAAATCCTTCTCAAGGCATCATCCTCTACAACTCTATAGACTCCTTCATATTGTGCTTCTTCACCAGTTCCTCTCTCGTGCTTCATTAAACTTAAGCCACATTTATTATATTTCCATTTCTTTTTCAAGGTTTACCATCTATCACCATGCCTACTTTTGGACCTGCACATGGTGGTATGTTTATCTAGCCATAGGGAGGTGCTCTAAACTCAACACCACCATCAAGATATTAATTTCCAAAGGAATAGCGTGGATGTAAGATCCTTTGAGCTCATGCAAGAATTCAAACTCATAAACTTCCATAAAAGAATATGTAGAAATGATGTATTCTAGAGTATAATTGTTCATAAAACCATCCCACTAATGATCTACAACATGTTTCCAAGGTTCATCTACATTAAACAAATCTTTATACTCTTCCCGTATCCAAACCGTTATTCTATAACTCTAGTTCTTCCTTGATGCATATGTACACAACCACTCATATAATTCAATAGGAAGTAATAAAAGAACATCTCATAGAGCTCATGATATAGATTATCTTCCACCCACTTACGTGCATTGAAATCAGGTTTAGAACCATATCTTCATGCAAAATTTTCTTGTCATCAAACCACCCAATCTTCATGAATGCAAGGGTCAATCGATATGCTATCATCATGCAACATCATGGAAAACAGTTTGAAAATAGGTCCCGGAAATAGAACTAAAATGTAGTCTTTATTTTTATACCCAAAATCCTAGACATGTTGGCACATCACTCAAACAGATCTGAGTGCTCACCCGAAGCACAAAAAGCTACATGGTCCCTCTTTCTTACTATTTTTCCAAGGTGTTAGCATGCATGTTCATAATAACCATAATCAAAGTTTGTATTCCATTATAACAATCTGATCCATGAGCTTAGTTTGGAAACACACATAATAAAGAAAGTATAAAGGTTAAGATAATAATTAAGATCAGATCTATCATACAAGTACCATGAATACAGACCTTGATCTGTTATATTAAGTCATCACAAACTAGAAGTTGAATCAATAGCAATAATATCATAAGAGTGATGTGCGTAAAATAATACCAATATCATAAGTCTGCTACATCTCAAAAAAATGATCCTAAATAGTACAAATACATACATACATACATACATACATACATATAGGGGAAGGAAATTTCCCTTCACCACCCATGTACTCTCAAAATAGTTTGCATGTTAAAACTAGCCATGCATGCATACAAATATAACTATGAATCATGCAAGATTCACTAATAATAGATTATCTCTACATATAAACCATGATCTAATCATATTATTATCTTAAACTCTACATGTATCTTGATCTTACACTTGCTCCTAAAAATAAATTTTCCTTAGTCACAAAGTCTTCATGCTTCTATCCTTGCATGCTCAACAATCCATCCTATTTTCAGACCGTGCCATGCAAAATGACTAAGTCTCAAACTCTATCTCTCTGGGCGTGAAACCTCGGAGCATAGTGCATTCATCAACCTTCCACGCCTACTTTCATGCCTCCTTCTCCCGTCCCATTATAATCAATGCCTTTGATCCTTAAGCATAATTTCCCAATCCCAACATAAAACACACCAAAAATTCAATAGAGAGGAAAGATAATGCAATAAACACGGGATAGAGCAGCAAATAGCCACAAAAATAGAATTTATTACTTCAAGAAGATGCACGGTCTATTACAATGGAGGAAGGAAAATATCACCATGAAAATGTCTAGATCTAAGGCATGCGACTAAAAATAAATATGTTGTACTTGTGGGATGACACAACAACATTCTAAGAGGGTACAAACTTTACAAATGAGCATCATTTTACAATTTATAGAAGATGTGAGAAAGAGAAAGAGAGAGGAGAAAGAAGAGAGGGAAACTTGAATTTATTCCTTTAACCACCAATATCTTGTATTGAATGTCTAAAAATAGGCATGAACACCCTGTCAAGACCATTTCCCCATGATACTTTGCTTGTAAGAGAAGAAATGAGCACTATACCTCATCAAATCTAGTATTTGAGCTACTTGGAGCTACTCCTTAAATTATGGGACTGTTTTTACTCTTTTCCACCTACCTAACCTCACAAAATTTAGGATTTATTATTTTCATGGAGAAGTACATGATGATACCTTTCTAAAAAGTCTAATTTTTTGAAATTTGGAGTTACATGATGAAAGTTATGACCATATTAAGCTTAGGGTCTCGGGAGGGACATAACAAAGTTCATTGTGGGCTATAACAGAGACCCCTTTAATGTTTGTGTGCAAATGGTCGATAAATCAGCTAGTTAGAGAACTAGAGGAAGGGTGGAACTATTCACTTTGTTCTCGTGGGGCCTAACTTTTCTGATTTTCCGCACTCCCCTCTATCCCTTTAGTTATGTCCCCCGATCGAGAAAAGCTGTTGGAACACGGGAACATTCCATCCATTCCCACAAGTTGCTCGATTCACCTTACTTTTCTATAATGAAGTCCCCCTTAACCCATTCATCTGGATTGGTACTTCACTAAACATAGGGAACAAAACAATAGTTACCTTTGTTCCCAAAATGTGATTATCTCGGCAGAGTATATTTTTCTCAAATTGATCCCAAAACTTAAAAATTAGATAAACATGGAAATAAAGGGGGCACAAGATAGAAACATAGTTTCCCCAGCTATTTTTACCCAATTTTCATCAATTTTCCTTATCAAAGTTCAAGATGGAATTACAAGTTATCAAAATATCAAGGGGTATTTTAGATAAAAACTTAGTGACTCAACAGGGAAATCTACCTACCCACAAATGAAGAAATTAGTGGAATTGAATCTTCCATTGGGAATGGAGTCATCTTGGAAACATGAAACTAATATAAAACTCAATATTATAACCCTTTGAATCTACTTGAAGTACGTCCCGGACACGGAGTTGATCTGTCATGCTTGAATTGATCATTCTCATTATAAATATTACTCTAAATTAAGTTTTAATGAGAGTGGAAAACTGTCTTGAATTTGAAATTCTACCTCAATATCTCCACTTATAACTCATCATGTTGAATTCCATCCCTTTGGAACATATCTTCTTTGGAGTCCTTCATGAAATTTTGTAACAAAACCTTGTCATCGAAAGAAAAAAAAATTGTGTAGAGAACTAAGGAAAGGAAACCTATATTACCAATAAGACAATGTGATGAAAGTATTTGGAAGAATTAAAAAACTAAACTACTATGCACAAGGTAGAGCCTAGTCCTTAATAGAAATGTTTGAGATATATCCCATTGAATGGGATCAGAATATCTTATCCATTTAATTTTGACAATTGGAATACATTATTTGACTTGTAGTTGGAAATCACATATAGGCCACTCCACATTGTATAAAAATTTGAGTTCCTAATTGGTTTAGCTCATTTCACATCTTAATTCAAGACTAGATATCCTTCTTGGAAGTTCTGGTGATTACTTTCTTGTAAAAATACTTCTTAATCTGAGTTTGATATTTTTCCATTGTTTACATTGCTTGATTTCTCAACTCTTCTATCTCCATGAGCTCTGCATATTTGACTTCCATGGCCTCAAACTTAGACAATTCCAGCTATTTGATGATCTGTAAGGTTATAAATTTAATATATGTTGGAAACCTTACTTCCCTAATATAAACCAATTTGTAAGGGGGTGATGATTTGATCTTTTCGAGTGATTATATCAGCCCAAAAGGAAGATTTTAAATTCATATGCCAAGTTCTCTAATTCTCATCCAAGGTCCTCTTTATGATCCTTAAAAAAAAAAATTAGTTGATTCAGCTCGACCATTATCTTGGGGATAATAATTGGAGGAGGTAATTAGGTAGATACCATTCTTGATATCCTAATCAAATATATTTGTGCTAAGGAATGCTAAGGCATTATAGGAAATGATGGTGGAAGGAACAACAAACCTGGTCACAATGCCTTTTGTTGGTTGTTCAAACTTGCACCAATGTTTCGATCTAAAAGAACTAAGTCCTTGAGCCAACAATGGCACTATTTCCAAGTTGTGGGACCTTACGTGCTTGACAAAAGCCTCCAAATAATGTCAGTTCCCCTACCTATTTCTACCGCTATTCGATACTCCTAATGCTAAAATGGAAGTCCTAAACTAAACATGTCAAGGACCGAGGATATAAGGATGTAAAAAAAGGTAAAACTAAAACTAAGGGAGGTGATAACAAAAGAAAAAGTGGGATGAACACTATTTTTTTATAGAAAACAAAGGAAAATGAATAAAGGGAGGCTAGGCACGCACAACACAGAACCAAAATGCAATCACATGATCGATTACATGAGACATAACAAGAAAATGGAGTTGCAAAGGATTTAAAATAGCACAACAAGAACACAATACAAAGAAAAGGAAAGAAAGAAGAATACAAACATGTTAAGGTAGAGAATAACCACAAAAAAATGATTTTATTACTTCGAGTATGTACAATATATTATAATGGTGTATGAGGTGATATCCACATGCAAGAACTAGATCTAGAGGTCTACGATTCAAAATGCAAAGTTACAAAATCCTTAGACAGAACTAGAGGATATAAAATTTCCAACCCCTTACAATGATCCATTCTCTTACATTTATAAATGAATCGAAGAGAGAAGAAGAGGAGGAGGGAAAACCTTATTTGAAAACTCAACCACCAATTACAAACAATGAATTCCTACAAATTCTCCTACAAGTATGTCAAATGTGCTTCCCATGTTTGTATGGTATGTAGAAGAATCAAGGAGGGAAAATTGGATCAAATTTGGGTGGTTGGAGCAATCAGATATGTTCATTAATGGCCAAAAATACGTTTCCCTGTTTCTCACCTACCAAATCCTATTGAAATTTGAATTTGAATGATCTAGAGTGTAGCCCATGTTAGCATATTTCAAATGAGACTAGGCACATGTGTGTTAGATCCCTACACCAAAATTTATGGACATCAAAAGTCTACAAGTCACTCTAACATGTAATGACACGTGGCGTGCGCTAATTTATTGAAAAGTAGACCAATTATGCATTTGTTTTTTCATTTCTTCCATGTTTCATGAACTATTTCATTATACATATTGGGTGCCCTATTAGAGTTCTTTAATTGTTTGTGTGTATCACACTCAATTTTTACAGTTGATGATGTGGCAAAAGGGAACAAATGAAGGTGTGAAGATGCGTGTGGAAGAGGAAGGTGCGAGAAGAAAATAAAAGGGTGCGTAAAAGTGGCGCACGTGAGAGGAATACTTGCCGTAGGAACATATGGCGAGAGGCATAATCTTAAAAAAGTAATGTGTGGAAATAAGGAAGGGGTTACACAAGAGTGTTAGGGACTTAGCTAATTTTGGGAATCAATTCTGAGGTGCACACGAAGGGTGCATAAATAATACTAACCTTTATTGAATCAAGCATCCCATTATATGGTTCATTTTTTGTGTCTTTACCGTTAATGATCTCACATGATCCAATTAATGTTTCAACATTTATATGGTTCTCTACAAGATCTAATTCTATTTACAAGACCACGTTATCATTTTCTTTCCATAGAAAATGTATTTCTAGACACATTTATTCATCTTCTTCACTCAAATGGTTGTTGATGTTATACTCACCATTTTTTTAGGAATATATATTTCCTTTTATTTTTGTATGGAAAGCATGCACTCTTCCTAGATACAATCATCACCAAATATCAGATATTAATTCCATTAGTCTTTAGACATCATCGACATTATAATTCTATCCAATAATTATAAGGTGATAGGTTGTATAAAACTGTTTCCATATTTGTTTGTCATGTCTACTTGATTAGATAATATGGTGTATTGGGTCATAATTACCATGATTTTCACCCATGTGAGATGAATTTTTTTCTCGATTATTCCTATCACATCACTAAAATTAGCATAAACCATTAAATCCCCCCATTTTTTCCTATCATTTCACCAAAACCTTGGTGCCCGAGTTCCTCCATTGCCATCTTGTATTTCCTTTCAGGGAACCCTTATCTCTGCAAGTCCCTCTGGAAGCTGTCATTTCTCTAGGGTTTTGAAGCCAAAATTAGGAAAATTGAGTTGAAATCAAAAGAAGAAATGTGATAAAAATGTAAGTCTGAACTGAAGTAGTTGAGTAATTATTGAAGAGCGCAAAAGCTTTGGCCATATTTAGGGAAGCCATTTGGGTGAGATTTTGTGAAAAAAATGTGCTTAATATTGAAGAATTCCACACTGAAGTGAAAAATGTGAATATTTTTGTGACTCTGAAATAACCACTTTGAATTGATTGGAATCTCAAATACATTTATGATAATTCAAGATAAACCTACTTATAAAAATATTTTGTAAATATTTCATGCATAGGTGAAACAATTCCTTCTTTGTTTATAAATACTAAAAATGAAATCAAGAGCATGATTAGAAATACCCTACCCGAGCCATGGAATAATATAGCCTACCGTATAATATACTATGAGGGGACATATACTCTTATTCTAGGGGGATAATGATAATGGCAAACCATTTGAAATACTCAACTAGTAAACTTGAGTGGAAAATCAATCTACCTAGGTATTTATATGACTCGATTCAATTAATGGCTAGTAGATTTATTCAGGAATTAGACAATTAAAAAGTAATGGCCTAATGTAACTTATTTTCCAAAACCATTTTCTTAAATAATTCTAGAGGTAAGAATTATGGAAGAAGTCTTGAAACAAGAAAATAGGGAAGAAGAAAGTAAAACATATTGGGAAACAATCCCTTCCCCCTAGTAAAGACAAGTAAAAGAAAAATTTCACAAAAGGATCCAGATCAAACAATTACTTCTCCTTAGACCTTTCTTTCAAACATTAATGAGGGAGAAAGCTCTAAGAAGATGGTGGGGAAGCCTAAAAACCTATAAGAAAAAATATGATTCATAAGAAAACCAATGTCAAAACACCTTCAATTACAAAGGAAACTAAGGAATAATGTGAATTTATTATGTTGTCGAATATGAGTAGGAAATACTTGTCACATATTCCTCCATAGTGAGAAGAAGTAGAAAAATGTTTCTTACCCAAGAACCTATCTTGAAACCCTCACTAATAAAATCTAAGGATATCGAGAAACCTTCCCATAAGAACCTACTCATCATTCAAGAATTAAAGGTAAGAGATTTAGTAAGAAACCTCTTACATGAGAGCCCATCTCAAGAAAAAGTTGGAAGAAAAAAAGAGACAGAGAGAGGAATCCCCATAAGAACCTACCCCTAAAAAACAAGATTAAAATATTATAAAACTAATTCTCCCTATAGATGAGTTTGAATAAGAACTCAAATATTGGATATTTCACAAATATTAGAATCATTTAACCAACCTCATTTAATCAACCAAGAATCACCTAGGCCTGCAGACATACAAGAAAGAGTAGATCACACCAAGTAAATAAGAAATGGTAGGTACTACACATGTTTAAAATATAGTAGAATCCATTAATATTCAAATTTATAGAGAGATGAAAACATAAATATTTACCGTCCAACCTTCTTCCATGTAGGTAGAAAAAGGAAAGTCAATAATAATGGAAGAAGGGATTGAATTACAAGAAGATCTAACAGAGGACCAATAGCTTCATCAAGACTTAACCCAAAAAAGAACAAATCTAATGATCAAGAAACAACAAGAAGAAATCCATTTTTTGAGACAATCTCTAGACGAGAAACAAATGAAAATTCTTGAATTGCAGAAGGAAGTTTAAGAGTCAAAATATGATCTACGTGAGAACAAGGGTACTAAGTTATTAAGTATAAAACATATTGATCTCTTACAAAGTAAGAAACTAGTGAAAAAAATACACAATATTCTGAACTGGCTCAATAATTCCAAATATTAGATAAAAATAATAATGAAAATGAAGACAACATTTCCAATCTACATAAAGAACCTAAGGAAGTAAAATTCAACAATCAATAATGACACTCAAATTTATTATTTAAATCATACTATGGAATATTTTAAAGTGTAAATCCCTAATCTAGTCATTCTAATAGAAAATGATGAGAGAAACATCTTGAAACCTAAGAAAATTATGAATATTTGGGAAGAAACTAAATCATGGTAAAAAAGTGTAAGATGAGAACTGAAAAGGCCGAGTGGGAATATCAATAATCGGGATAAGGATTGTCTCTTGTTTATTAGTATGGAGAAGCATTGACAACATGTAGAAAAATATATGGACTCTATCATTTGTTTCTAAAAGAATGATTTTTTCTGGTGGAATATGTTATGAATTTTCCCAAAATTACCTCATGAGATGGAAACTAAAGTACAATTCTTGAGAGCATACTTTTCTAGTGTAGTAGAGCAATAAAATCAATTATGTGGGTTCTTCTTGCATGGTTAATTTTTGTGGAAAATTATTGATTTTATGATAAATTTACATGTTGGAGAGGTACAAATAATTATTTTTATATCTCTTTGTCAAAACCAAATCCCATGGAGGAAGGAATAAGAATGTTTTACTAGTTTAGAGAGACATGTCGACTTACTCATGAGGTTTGATTACCCTAAGCTCAAATATTTTATTAGAACATTCCATCAGTTAATCTAAAATAGAAGTGTAGGAGAGCAATATTTTCTTTAGATGTAAGGTGCAATTTCTAACTTTCAACATTCTCATACTGTGTACTGAGATGGTATTACATGAAGTTATTCACGATAAGAAGATAATATGTTTCCCCTCTTTGCTTTAACATGGATATCTAAAAGATCAAGATCCATCATGAAATTCATGAGATAATTTGGAAAATAATGGATATGAATGAGGTATAAGCCTTCCCTACTCTTATATCTTGCACTAGATTGGAAACAACGAGGATGCTAAGGTTTAGCTGACTTTAGTCTATGGAAGCATAAAATTAGAAAACATAATGGGTACGAAAGTCAAAAAAATATTCTCTAGCCAATATAACTTTCTAAGTATGATTTGATGAAACTCTATGATGAAGAAAGAGAACAACAATAGCTTTTAAAGTGGCTTGTAAGAGTTTGGGTGTGGGGGAGATGATGAGTCCCCAAAATAGCCTATTTTTACTCCTTTTTACCTACATTATGTTCCCAATATTTTGTATAAAAGTTGACATTTTACTTCTTAGTAACTTGAAAGTAGAATATAAAGTAATATAATGGTTTCTTAGAGGCATCAAAGCTAACCTTTTGTTTTCACACGTTTTGGCCTGATAAATGGGCCAAACAACAAGTTTTATATATAAAATGAGGTCTAAAAGGGTTAAATCATGCATGAGTAATAGTTCAATCTTGAATTTAAGTTCTAACAACCTAGGATGAGAGTTAACACCATTTAGAGTCTATTAACTGAGCACTAAAGTTCATATGAGTGCTAGAGTGTATCATCTAGGATTTGGAGTTCATCCGAGGAGCATCGAGGTATATAATCCAACCGCTAGAGTTCATATGAGGAGTGCCAAAGTCTATCAACCCATTTTTAGAGTGAATCTAAACAACAATAGAGTATATCAATCTAGTGCCATAATTCATTCAAGTAGTGTCAAAATATATCACATAAGCACCAAATTCAATCGATAAGTGCTAGAGTTCACTAAAAATCGTTAAAGATTACACACCTACAAAATTGTATGATGTATCATGTAGTCTACAAAATTATATTGAAACCTTGTAGAATCTATATTGTAGCTGATGTATATTGCATTGAAATCACACGAGGTAAAATATAGAAAAAAATAGGATTTACTATATTGAGTATGGTTTAGATACTTATTTTCATATGAATGATTATATTTTAAAACTTTATCTAATGCATATCGACTCTTTTGAAACACTAAGAAGGGTTCAAACACTTGGTACCCTATTTTGGAGATAAAGTAAAATAATACTAAGGTTTATGCATTTGTAACCAACTTTTGTCATTTGACAAAACACCTTTACATCACCAATGTTTGAGAAATTCAAAATAAAATAGTAAAATACATGATGTTAAGGCTTAAATCTTGGAAATAATGATTAAAAAGACTTATAGGAAGAGTGAAAAACAATACATCTCTATACCCATTATCACCTTATAACCTGGATTAGAATTTTCAAATCTTTTCCAAATGTACTTAGATCTTCACCTCCCTCTCCATTACCTTCATCTTCATCCTACAATATCCAAATATAAATATCACTACTCAATCATAATATCAATACACTAATCAATGTCATTTCACTTATAAATTGGTAAGAAATAAAAATGATCTGAAACAAAATCCAATAAATATTTCTATAGTATGCAGGGTTTTAGGACTAAATCTTAGTCTTGTTGGGTTGTGTCATAATAAATTTACCAAAATAAAACTAAACTTGTAGAATGAGAAAATGATTTTTGTCCAAGTCTACTCCTTTCACTCTCAATTTCTTTGTAACTTCTATAAAATTACTCCCTTAGTTATTGATGTAGTATTTGGATGAATTGTCTCAAAATGTAACTTAGGGAATACAAAATCACTTCATTTAACAGGCTCATAATTTTCACAATCCTATAAAAATAAAAACATAGAGGTATAATAATTGAATAAATTAATACAATCAAATCCACATATACAAAGAGAATGCATAACATTGATAATAAAAATCATGACATAGATTCTTTGCAAAATATCAAAAATAAATTAATATATGTCCAAAATTTCTTCCACTAGAAAGTTGTCTAAAACACGAGATGCAAATAAGTTTTTATAAGAAATAGAACATTTTAACTTTATTACACACAAAGAATTTAAAATAAATTTTCCAGTCCCCATCTCAATGTCATGAGCTATTTTTAGAAGTCTTGTATAAAATACTTGCACAATAACTCTATCAACCATTTCAAAAAATAACATTGTTTTTTAGATAAATTGGTGTAATTGTTTAGATTGTAATCGTAAGGAAGAGGAACATCTATCAACACTTTTAGTACACAAACATTGACATCATTTGGACCAATCCTCTCTCCATGACATGTCTCAAGTGAATGTATCCTTCCATGTCCTATAAATTTTGATGTGATTGAATCTATCATTTCCACTTTATCACCCACTAGAAATTGATTTTTCTTCAAAAACTAGTACAAAAATGTAATATTATTATATTTTAAGTAAATAATAAGTGAAAAAAACTCATATACACAAGATTAAGTCAAGTATAATTACCATGCCATCTTTTATGTAAAATTATATTTCTCACCATTAACATGGTTGATATAGGTTTCATCATGAGCATTACATTTTATTCCACCTATATCTTAGGTGTGATTTTGATAATTAGGTGTGTGCGGGGTCTATTTGTAGGTCTAAGTTATGTAATTATTCCATTTGGAATCATTTTTCTTGTAATAAGAGGTTTCCCTCCAAAACCTCAAATTTTAATTTTCAATTTTTTTAGTTTTTAGGTTATAAGATAAAGTTTCAATAAAGTCATTCAAGGGTGTAAATGGATCACAAGAAAAACTCTCCACCTAATGGCATGACTACATGACCTTAACTAAGGCATAAACCTTCCTAGGTTAGATCAACCATAGTTGGGGTTAATGAGTTAGAACCCTAACTACCACATTATTACAATTTGTATGAAGGCATTTAAATGGTAGAGGACAATAAGTAGTGTGTAGGGTGATAAAATAGGGTTTATTTATTTGTTTTGATCCCTTATGGCTCTAAAAGATCTATATTTTCTTTTTTGATCTAATAAATATTCTTTAACTAAGACCAAAATGTGTATCATGGTTTATAATAATCTTGTTCTTGAATATAATGAATGAATCTCCTTATAAATATTGAGAGACTAATGTTTTAGGTGTATGAGGAGGATACAATCAAGGAGGAGTCTTAAAGATGATAGTGTGAAGGAACAATCCTGTGAGTAGGTTATGAAACTTTAGGAAAAGGTAAGATAGTAATTTGGACAATAAGAATAAATTGGATAAATTTTAATGAAGGAAAATAATTTAAAAATTATTAAACTTAGTGATTTAAGGCCAAGGAAAGATAAGTTTTTGATATTGTGAACCATAATCTTGCATGTAAATATGTGTAAGTGTCATGACAATGAAAGTTAATGAACAGTTCTCAAAGAATGGGTGTAGAGAACATATAAGTTGATTCATGAATGATTTTTGTAGGATTATAGGTTTAGAGGAGAGTATCAAGGTTCTAGGTGGAAAAGGTAAGCATTGAAGGATTTTTATTTTAGTAAACTAAAGTAAAAACTCAAGACAAATAGTTTCTTGGTATACCCTATTTCGGGATAAGAGTGAGTTAATATAAATGTTAAAAGGAACTATCGAAGAACAAGAAAATGTAATGGAAGGGGAAAATTTGATGTATCCTATAACCGCATGAGATTTAAAGACCTTGTAGACCAAGATTTAGGTTAAAAGTTGAAGAACTCGGAAAAATAACTTGATTGTGCACAATTTAATGAACTCGACGGGAAAAAAATTGTGTTGAAGACTTATTACACATTTGATAGAATCTATGGGATCATAATAGTTAAGGAAAGTTTTTTTAGAAATGCGTGAATTTCTAATGATAGATTTTGAGGGTGAATAATGTAATATATATGCATCGAGTGTGTGTGTATGAGACCAAGACAATTTTAGTAAAATAATGTCAATGAGTTCCAAGGTTAATTAGTTGTCAAAGATGCATAGCATGAAAAATAATGGGTGATTCAATGGGATTTATTGAGTCTTAAATAGGTTCTAAGTTTTTATAAGGACATATCAAAGTAATAAAATAATAAATTATACAAAGAAAAGGGGATTGTTTAGGTTTGTGGATAAGGAATTCTTGAGAACAACTTAAAAAGAATAAGCAAGCATATTAGTGAAAGAGACTTGGAAGGGAGGTTTTCAAGTGTTTGATGGAATTATCAAGGTCATAAGGGATGTGAGAATAATCCACTAAGAGATATATTCATAAGAGGGTAGGACTGTACTATTACATTTAGACGAGGAATTAGAGCAAGCAAGTGGGTATTTGTTGGAAATGACTTGAAAGGAAGAAGTAGAGTGAATCACATGGGAGTGGAGATAGTTGTAAAGAGGTTTTGGGAAATTTTAAGGGAGAGTGTGAAAATTAACCTTGAATAAAGTCAATAGGGAAATGAAAAACAAAGTTGAGGTTTGTAAGGTGTTGAAAAAACCAAGACTAGCCAAAACCTAAACAAGAAGTATAGTAGGGAAGGAGGTGAAAGGGTGTATGATACTTGAAAAGAATGTTAACAAGTTAAAATCAATGGGAAAAAGGTTTCTAGGAGACTTAAAACAATAGAAACCACTAAAACCCTAAAGGAGCTACTAAACCCTAAAAAGAGACCTAGAATAAGAGAAAAGTAGAGTTGGTAATAATAGAACGAGAGCTAGATCTTTAAATATTTCACAAAGCACAAATGGGATAATGGGTATCTTAAACATATTTCACATTTGCATAAAATTTGGTGGTTTTTATGGACACAAAGTGGTTTTCATGAAACTAAGGTTAATTGGGAGACTTAGGCAAAAATGGTAGGAGAAGAATAACTTTGTTTGGGTGTGGAATTGGTTAGTAAAACTTTTTCTTTAATGGGATAAATGGGTACTATAAAAGTTTACCAGTAAATCATGAAACATAGTTTTATGTATTTTTCTCATAAATGCATTTTGGAGGGCTAGTAGAAAAAGTGAGGTCTAGAGAGATCTTAGATGAAAGTGAAGATTTGAAAATTGTTCAAACATTTGTACATTGTTGTAAGGTGAATTAAAACTATTCTAAGTCATTATAGAGATTTGAGCCAGTTGTGTATAACATATGGTGATGAAAATCAAGTTTTGGCTTATTGAGAAAAAGTGAAAAATGGTGTGGTTTTGAATGATGTTTTCAAGAATTGATCTAACTTTTTGGTTGGTTGTTGTTTAAAATTTTTCTCTGCATCAGGACCTATACAACTCTTGATAATTTATGTGTTTTTATATATATCTAAACCATGACTTGATATTGAATTATGAGCATGTATCTCATTTGACTTAGCTGCATTGAAATTTTTAGGTGTTATGGCTACAAACATCTATAAATAATTCATAGAAGGAACCTGATTAACACTTGAATATATTTTAAATGAGCTATTTTTATATTATAGGTGGAGATGGTACTTGATTATATTCATAATAGGTTTCATGAGACCATTATGATTATTTACCCCTCCTTCATACAATTTTTTTAATTGTTCATATAATAACCACAAATTTAGGTAAACAACTTGATTTAGAAGTTTTGGGTCAATAACTTGATTTAGAAGGGGTCCATGTTCAAAATTTAAATTAACATGTTCATTGGTGTCATTCCCTTCTTGAATTGTTTCTTTTGAACACATGTTTTTATGAGAAGATGTAATTTCTTTGATCTTTTTTATTATTACCCTTTTTGTAGACACATTTTTTCTTGCAATTTAGATTACATACAAATAGTGGAGACATACATTGATGATTTGGAGTTGTTAATTGGTATACCAAGTGACATTAAATATTCATTATTTTTCTTCACATTCTCACTATGTGGACACTCTTAATTAGTTATCCATTCTTGTGCATCATCAAAATTACGTTACAAGCCCTTGTTGATTCAAACAACACACTTGTACATGAACATAAAATTAGAAACATAGTCATTCATTTCATGTGTTATTTTTCTGAAATTGGTGACTAAGAAGATAGTAACAAAGATATATCAATGGAATGTAACAAGGATAATATAATTGAGTAAAAAGATAATTTAGGTGTTTTATCTTTGTAATATATTTAGGAATTAAGATCTAATATTCATGATATGAATTTAACAAACATCTAGATGAATATTATAGTAATGGAACCAAAAGAGAAACTAAGAAACATCAAGATGAACATAATTGATTTTTATTTCACCACAAAAATTCATGAACTAATGAGCTAAAAATGTAAACAGAAAAACTCAATTTAGAGAGGAAGGTCATCATCATATTCTATGTCATTTGAATGGAACTCTTCATCACTCATATATGCATCTACTTCAATGTCATCCTCATCACCATTTATTTCATTACCCTCCCCAACATCAATTTTAAGCTCTCCATTAGGCTTTGAAGACACTTCTTCAAATCCTCTAATCTCATCTTCACCATCATCAACTTCCAATGTCTATTGTAATGTATCAACATATTGTACATTGTAAATTATGTCAAAATCCATCAAATTACATTTTTATTAGATAGGGTAAAAATAGGGATCGACTCCCAAAGGCCAGTACATGAAAGATAACATCGTGAAAGCTCATAGACAAAAACAAAAAGAGGAACAATACTAAAAAGGGTTAAACAAGCTTAACCCCAACACAACAAGGTCTAGAAACCAAACCAACCAGTGAAACACATTAAATTACATTTTGATCATGAATGCTTTAAATGATATAAAACTATCCATGATTCATGACATCATCAATAAAAATTATTATTTTAATTCATAAGGGAACACATATGGTTCATATATCTATAAAAAAAACTATTGAGTATTAACAAGTATAAATCCATGCTCATTATTGTGTATTATAGATGGTGTGACTTATTTACATTTTAATAATATAGGGATGTTTTCCCCATAATAAATTTTAATGATCACATTTATGATACCAACATAGAGTTTCTTATGAGAAACATGTTTAAATTCAAATCTCGTAACACAATAAAAAATAACCTTCCCTTGGTCTTTGTGTTCCACTCTAAAATGATTTCCATATGCCCACATTCCACTGAATTTGGAAGCCATAATTGATGGAGGATTTGAAATCTCATATTCCCCATAGGTATATCTTGACCATGTTCTTATGCTTGATTCATTGCATCAATAATCCATTAATCAAAGGATGGAAATGAAGATTCTTGAACCAGTACATATTTTCTATCCTTTCAAGAAAGAGGCATTCCCATTTATATATGTCAACTATATTCCTTGCAAACATAATAATTTTACAAGATTGCCAAAATTTTAATATAAAAGAGTGAAAAAAATTGAATTAAAAAATCAAATCCTAAAAATTCATTAATAGAGAATAGATTCACATGTAGCACTTCTCCATTGTATATGTGCTTTGGATAACATAAGAATGTATCACATTTATTTTTATGTGATAGCTCAAAACAAGTCACTTTTGCTTCTAAAACTAACCTACAATTATTTCTTATTCATTTTCATCCCATACACATCAAATTACATTTTTAAATTACTTCATATACTTTGTGCAAAAGGTAAATTCCTCTTACATTATATATCCTTAAAACATGTAACCTTCATGTATTGTTTAATAGGATACATGTAATTTAGGTCTTTCCTTATTACAAATATATTTTTCAAAACCTTCATGTATTGTTCAATGGATACATCCCTCTTATTATAAATTTCCCTAAATACTCAAGTTCCTTTTCTATATGTATTATAAGATGCATAGAAATATTAAATATTACTGGTGGAAACTCACGTTCCAACAAACAAAGGACTTCAACAACCTCTTGCCTCAAATAATCAAAATTTGAAGGATCTAACACATGTAAACTCATACTTTTTAATAACAAGCATAACCTTATGATTGCTATTTTGGGCCCTTTTTCTAAACTTGATATGACTATAATAGGTAAAATATCCTCAATCAAAACATGATAGTCATGGGTCTTCAAACCTCTTAAACCTTTAATATCATCTTGATGTCTCAATGAATTGCTTGCATATCTAATGGGAAACCATGTTTGAGACAACAAGCTTATGAATTGTTGATATTGTTCCTCTATCAACACATAAGGAGCATGTGGATTTTTGAATTTTCCATTATTAATAATTTCAACCCAAATATTTTGATGAATCTTTAGTTTTTCAAGTCTTGTCACACTAAAATTGTATCATACCCACCAAAAAGAGTTTCCAAAATAACCCAAGCAACATTTTTCTCATAATGCATGAAGTCAACAATGTTTCTAATTGGAAATTATGTAAAGTATGGAAACTTGTAGAATATGCACAATCATTTTACACATGTATCATTTACTAGATCATATTTACCATCACAAATATCACCACTTTCCATAAATTACTTTCTTATTGTAGACTTATCAATAATGTATTCACTTGTTATTGTCGATGGGGATTTGAAACTCTTTGTTACCATCAAAATGTGATTTTTGTTGACGATATGGATGATCTATAAGGTAAGCACAATGTCTATAATAAATTCACTTATTCAAATCACTTGAGTGTCACACAAATGGCTTGATAATGCAAGCAGGACATCCATTGTAGCCATGAATAGTGAGCCCAGATAAGGTTCCATATGTAGGAAGGTCATGTATTATAAAAATTAATGTTTCCCTTAATGTGAACCTCAAATAAGAACCATCCCTTAAATATTGAAATGCATCAACCCCTTCCCACAATTATTTTAACTCATCATATAATGGCTCCAAATAAACATCTATTATATATAAAGTTACACTTTTCTTCCCTGGTATAATCAATGAAAGCATTAAGAAATATGGCTTGGTTGCTAACCAAGGAGGAAAATTGTAATTTATCAAAAATACTAGCCAAGTTGACCAAGTAGTGCTCATATCTGAAAATGGGTTCACACCATCTAAAGCCAACCCGATCCTTATATTGCATTGTTCTTGTGAAAAATTAGGCCATTTGTTATCAAATTCCATCCACATTTGGGAATCAATAAGATGACATTGTTTTCCATCATGGCTCTTATTTTGGGCATACCATTACATATGTTCAACAATTTCTAGACACCTATACATTCAAAGTAACCTTTTTTAAGAGGAAAGTGATGAAAACCTTTCTTAGAGTATATTATTTTAAACCCGTTCTATACTGTGCTTACGCACACATTGGAAGCTGGATATATTTTTAAGGGATATGAAAAATAGCATGCAACCCTTCACACATACATAAATATGTTAATAACCTAATCATATCTTGGAAATTAAAGCTTTACATTTATAGTGTGTGCTTGGAAATGAAGATCCATCTGGTAATAAATCATGTAGAAATGCTAGCAAGTTATCCACACTATCATTTTTCCATCCATGAACCACTTGTAAATTTAGAATGTTTAGGATTTCTGATAAAAGACTTAGTTTGCAAGCTGGATACACAAGTTTTGAAGCTTTATCCATTAAAATTTCCCATAATCTTGTATCCTTATCCTTGAAATTTATGTCACCCTCAAAATGAGCTACACTTTTTGCGTTAGGTAATTGCAAAGCATCAATTACTATTATAGTCATTTTCATCCCTTCATCTATGTGTTTTCCCTCATCATGACCTCTCATATAATACACATCAAATTCATCAAGATAATAAGATTGAGGCCAAGGGATAACTCTAGAGTTCCCATAATTGATTATATGCCCACAGATGATTTCCCTTTTTCTAACTATTCCACCTTTGTAATGGTTATGTTGGCGAGAAAATTTATTGATGGGATAAATTAGTGGAGTGCTGCTAATTCTTTGGGACTAGGCCCATCTACTTGAATGGGGAAGCTCCATTATTGCGTGTGGAATTTTTTTTTGTTGGCCTAGAGGCCAAGGATCCAACAGTACACTCCACTTTGCACCTATGGAAAATGCTTGGAATTTCTTTCAATAGAGGAATTTTCTAGGTAAGTGGAGAAAAAGAGTGGTAAATTAGGAAGGGGATTAAGGTTATAGGTAGAAAAATCATATTTTTGCAAATATTAATCATAGCACATTAACACACATGATTAGAAAGAAAAACAACCTTGTTAATAACACCAAGACAAGATGGAATTATGAACACAAAGTTTCACTTATTCCCTCATCAAGAAAAGAATGAAAATCCTTTCTTATTTATTGAAATTCTCACAAAAAATATACAATGAGAGGAATGGAAGAACATATAAGAAGGAGAATAGAGGAAAATAACTATCTCTTTTTCTTATCACAAGTAGTTATCTACTCTTGAACATAAAAAATTGACAACCCTTAAGAATGGGGAAGTCATTACAATTTATAGAATTTAGAAAGACTCTTCACCTACCCCCACATGACTTTTCATTTGTCCTTTACAACATGTGACTCTTCGTATTCCTAGGAATAAAATTAAGTCCCCTTTTATTAATTAAGGGTGACTTATTACAATGTCAACTATAGTCACATTTAAATGAATAAGACAAAATGAAAAGTGCAACCCCAACGAAGAAATAGAACATAAAGGAGGAGGGGGAAGGGGGAGGGAGAGAGAGAGAAAAGAAGAGAGATAACTAGTTCGATGAAGATGTTGCCCTTTTTTATTCTTCGATTCGATGTCCGATACATCCTTACCGAGTCCAACTTGAAAAATGTCCACTCTTTTAAAATATTTTCTATACTAGGCTACATGCAAGTGCAACTTTCTTGGCCTGAGGGATACAAATACAACTCAAGGACTCAATCCAATCATCTAAGATGGAATTGATGTTTTTGATTTTAGCAAACCAAGAATGATGTTTCTTTGCAATGTTTGATATCATAGCTCTTGTATTGACGAGATAATCTAGTGTGTCATCATTGAAAGAAAAAGGGTCCCCGACTTCTTTCTTGACATATTCCTCAAATGGTTTCAACAATTCCTCTGCTGAGGTACTCTCATCAATGATGGGAAATCCAAGATTATGTATTCTGATGTTGACATCATCCTGCATCTTAGAAGCATGCTCCTCATTTGATCCAACTCGTCTAGAGCACGATTCAACATCTCATACTGAGAGACAAGATTCCCAACCCATACTTGTGAAAAAAATTTAGACAAAGAATCGAATACCTTCTGTTTACCAACACCGAGTATGAGATTTCCTCATTTCCATAGCCAATGGGTACACCTGATCCCAATGTTCTTTTTATTTCTCAATCTCATCCCTATTCATTCAAAATTTGGTTATAGTCACTCACATGTACCTATACAATGAGATCATTTTTAGAGGAAACACTTTCCCTTTCTCCACAATATTTTTCACCCATTTTTTGTGGGCTCATCCCTGCATGGTAAAACCTAGTGTGTTTTGAATCGAATCTAGATTGAAGCTACTGATGGGAGTATCTTATTAAATTAGAAGAGATGAATAGGCACTTGGGTCCATGAAATTTTACACATACGAGGTGAGTGTTCGCACATGGTCCTCCAACTGATTGATTTCTCCTTATACTCATGATTTATCATGATAAGGTGAGTGGAAGACTCCTAGAAAAATGTGCATCTCCCTCATGGGTTGTTGGGCCTATGGAAATGGTGCTCATCTTGTAGTCTGTCCGTGGTAATTTCTTTAATGGGATTGAGTACTTTTGGCCTGACTACTTTTACATACTATTTTCCCAAAGAACCACTTGAAGAAGCGAGAAGGTGTTTAAGAAAAATTTTTATTCCTTCCCTTGACCAATGAGGATAGAGTTGATTAATCAGGGATTGTCACCTATTAAATTGTATAGGCCTCCTTTTTGATCATTTATTACATACAAGGAAACATCTCATTCATCTTGGGAAGGAAACTAACATTATTGTTGTTTCTGCTTGGGGTGATAAGGTACATCTCGTTTAGTAGGATCTAGTGTGGCGGTGAAAGGTGAGAGGATATGAGGTTATTGATGGAATGAAGGTGGACTAGATCACTTTCCCCTAACTCCATTTCTACCATAGGATCATCTATTTTTCTTACCTTCTCATGCAACTTTTTATAGTAGGGGGCTTCTAATTCCACTACCTTGTACTTTGAACTTTCTCCAGAGTGAACTGATCCTAAAGTCTTCTCCATAAAATTTGAATAGGAGTTATGGGATGCCCACTTTGAAGAGTGGGGAAATTTCCTAATGCAATGAAGGAATCCTCCTTATTTTTGACCATTCCTTTGATATTTTGATGACACCTCATTCCACTCACTTATTCTCCCTATTCGTGAACACTCCATGTCACCTGTGGAAGAGGTGAGGCCTCTCTTGCTTGATATTCTAGATCATGTGAATCCATGCCATCATCTTGGATTCCTTATTCATACCAATAAAAATTGAATCTTTTCATTTTCTTGATGGTCATCCTCATATGGTATCATTCCCGACTTTGAAATCATATATGTAATTCACCCAATAGTCTTTAATATATGGAACATGATATGAATCAGGGAGGTGAAAAGTGTTTGGATCACTTCAGATATTAAAGTATTCCCTTGGGTATATGAATAAAAAATTAGAGGGGAAAATGTAACTTTAGGTGTGCAACATCATCAATAAAAATTTGTAAGATAAGATTCCGAGGGAGATGGGGAATGAGATGTCCTTCCTCTTTTGGTTCTTGAGTTTACCATGAACATGGGAAAGCTTCCTACATAGCTCGGACAACATGTTCCTGCCACTAAAATATTGTGGTATAATTTGTGGAGAAAGATCAAAACTGGATACTCAGATGTAGGAGAAAGTGGAAAAATTTATGAAGTAAAACACGTACCTTTTGATCAAAGAATCCACTTGCGGTGAAAACCTTGAGTGAGGATTTCCTTCCAGTGATTTGATGGAAAACATCATGAATGCATCATTCACCCTTGTGAAATGTTGGTTCTTCTCCTTAAATATCATTGTGTGTACCTTTCAAATTTCATAGCCTTCGGAGATATTTTGGACAAGTTCCAACCCTCTTGAATGACATCAAGATCACAAGAGATATACCAAGTATGAATTCATTAAAAACTTCTTGAGACTTTGGTACCTAGAGCAACTAATGATGCAAGTTGTCATTGATGATTTTACCCCAATCTATTCTCTATTTATTTTCGATGATAGTGAGTATACAAAATACCATCCAATCATGAAAATATTTTTGGTTTCTTCTCCCATCACCCGAATGATAAGGATGATCACGTCTGAGTACCCTTCATGAAATTCACTCCGTGAGAGAGAATTTGGCATACGGGAAGGATTTCTTCCTTTTTTAACCAAAATCCAATACGAGGCCCTAAAATAAGAGTATATTTTAGATCATTCACCTACTGAAAAAATCCTTTGATATGATGAAGGCCATATTGTTCCATTTCGGATTTTATATTTAGTGAGAGATTTCCTTGGGAGTGATCACTACCAGGATTGAGTTATTATCTACTCTTATGGTTCGGGTGTTTCTATCTCATAATGATGGGAGCAAGCCAACACAAACTCTACACTTTGAATAGACATTGATGGCCACTTGTTGTGTATAACTTGCTTGTGAATACCTTATCCTCCACCTATTCTCTTGGACCACCAAACATCCTATCTTTGAGGTTTTCTAGATCTATGTGGGTAACATCACTGTCACCCACACCCAAGTATTCAAATGAGAGAAAAATGGGCTTGAGGCCCATGAAAATTGAATTTCATGTTTGATGAAGGTATCTCTTTTGCACCTAGAATGAAGGATTACTATTTTTAGAAAATTTCCTTTTTCCCTTCCTCACTTCAATCACCTTATTCATTGCCTTGGTTGTTTCTTGAGAACATTGCCTTGAGGAAATATGCCCTTCTTGAGAGTTTTCTATTTATAGTAAGTGATCATATAGAGACTTAAATATTTTTGGAAAATGCCCTTCCACACCTTAGATTGCGAGAAACCAACTTCATTGGGATAAGTTTCTTCTTTGGATCTCAAGTAAAAAATTTCATCTCAATCCGATCACTGTAATGGTGGAAAATAAAAAAATGAAACTAGGACATGAATTATGGGTTTTTCCACTGTAAAAAATTCCAGGGAATGCATGTATTTGTAATCACATGTGTCTCAAAGGTTCTGAAAATCAAGAAGATTGCAAAAACCCCACCTTGATCCATGCACCAGTTTGTGAGATATGAAATTTTAACTTTCCTAGGTATTGATCTCTTAGGAAATAATATGAACATGGACCTTTGAAAAAATGCATATTTTGTAAAAATTTCTCTGATGAAATCATGAAAAAATGGAGGGTGATTGGAAGGAAGAACAATGGAGGATAAAATTCTGGAAATTTTTTGACAAAGTTCCAGGTGGATTTTGATCAAATGGAGGAAGATATTCAAAAATGTCATCTTTCTCATTTTTGTGCTTTATGGGGGGAAGAATATTTTTCCCCTAATCCCCTTAGAAAAGGGACTAATGGGACATAAAAATGTACCCTATCCCTATGATGACAAGTGGCAGACATGTTTGTGGAAGGGTGAGGGAGAGGAGCTTATGTTTTTAGCACTCGAGGGTTGAGTTCAGGTCATGTGAGGAACCATGTGGGAGCAAGGGCGAGGGGAATTTTTTTCCCATTGTCCCCTTGGAAAATAGGGATGAAAGGGACATAAAAATTCACCTTATCCTCATGGTGACAAGTGGCGGGCATGCATCGCATGAGGCGGGGATAAAAATTGCAAAGGTTCTTATAGAGGCTTCAAGGTCATGTGGTGGGTCCAGAAGCTCAAAAGGGGGAGGGGAACATTTTTTTATCCCCTTTGTTTACTTGAAAAGGGATGAGAGGGACAAAAAAGTGTACCTCAACCTCATGTTAACACATGGCACTTAGAAAAATGACTAAGGTGTACCTTGGGAAGTTAAAATGATGTTGGTCTCAAAAGTCATTTTTGATGAACCCTTATATGATTTTTACTTCCAAGAGCCTTCTAAAGACAATGGGATGGGTCTCAAGGTATGATTCTTCCTAAAACCCCTAAAAATGGAATTATTTCCCGGGATCGCTAGTTGTGCTTTCCAAGAATGAGTCTAGAAAGAAATGCATGGGCCTGTGAAAAATATGAAAATACCACCATGTAGGGAATTGAATCATATTTCCATTTATATCTTTTTTTTGCCTCTAAATCATTCTATATCTCCTGGAATCATCTTCTCAAGATCAGTGCTTTTTGCAGGTCAAGCTCCTTCACACCCAAAAACCTGGTTTTGTTGAAGTTGCTCCTAAACCTCCAAATATTTCCTAAATCTTCCTAAATATCTTACAAAATTCTCTTAGATCATTAATACCACTCCCTGATGAATTTTGGTCTTCAAATATTCTCTAAATAATGTTCACTCACCTTAGAAAATCTAAAATAGCCATTCCTAAGCTTACTAAAATATCTACTTTGAGAGACACTATCTTGAAAGAATCTTGTGAAAATAGTTTTTAAAATTTCCAACACATGGGAGAGGTTATAACCACAAACATGATCACTAAATGGATGGGGATAGTCTTGATGCTGGGGATGAACTGATTTAGGAGAGTTCCTGAGAAGGATTACAATAAAAAAATTCAAAACTAGGGTAAAGTTTTCATGTTTTCAAGTTTAATTTTTCCCTTACAAAATCACATGAAAAAAATTGACTCTCACTTGGGGACTCATTCTACATCAAATAAAGTGAGGAGACGATGAGAATGAAATCCAAAATCTCATATTACAACTTAGACTAGTGCCTTATCTATTGGGATTTACATAGTCATTATAAGCAACATATAGACTGAAAGGAGCACACACACACACACACAAAAAGGGAAAAACAACAAACAAAAGGGAAATAACACATATGACGAAAGGGAAACACACACCTAAATCACCTATGGTACAATGTAGGGGACAACTTGCTTTCAATTCTTATATAATTTCAAGTATTTATCATTATAGGGTAACTCCAAATGTGTACCATCCAAATACGATAGATAGAAAGCATTCTCTCAAAAAATTTATCAAATATGGAATTGACCGAGCCATAAGGAATAAAACTTCCCATGGCTTCCTTTAAGTTCTCTTCATTTTTCCCATAACAAGACACGGTCTCAAATTTTGAAATCCCTAACTTTTGATTTCTTGTCAAATAGCTTCTTCACCTTTATTTTATGTTCTTTTATATGATCCACCACCTTGGTCATGTCTTATTTGATATTTTTGAGGAAAAAAATTATCTTATCAATGGAATCACGTATAACCATCTTCCACTATATTGAGCAATTGGAGTGTTCGCATCTCAATGGTGACTGGAATCTTTGCATTAATCCCATAGAGTAATTGGAATGGTGACATACCGATTACTTTCTTAGGAGTTAACCTATAGTCCCAAAGTGCATCATAGAGATTATTGTGCTAGTTCCTTTTATTATTATCAACCAACTTATGGACTATGGTCACAATTTTTTTGTTTCTTGACTCATCCTAACCATTCCCTTATAGGTAATAGTCCGATGCATGAGACAATGAGATTCTATAACTATAGCCAAAAAATTTCAACTCTTTAAGGAAAATTATGTGGCATTATCAACCAAAATCTTCGAGGGGATACCAAAACAAATAATAATGTTCTCCTTGATGAAATTACACACTATTTTAGAATTTTCTTATTTATCTGGATTTATTCTTCCCATTTTGTGAAGTATTTGTTTTCTGATGAGTACATGGGTATGTTCGAACTTGTATGAGGATTTATAACTCTAATGAAGTCCAAGACCCATTATTGAAAAGTTTCTTTGATCACCACCGACCAAGAGGAAGTGCAACAAGTTGTGGTCTCCCAAAAAATTGTTGGCATGCTTTATATTTGGAGACCCATTCTTGAGCATATGAAAATAAGGTAGGCCAATAATACCTACCATGAAGAATTTTGTGAGTGGTCACCACTATAGAAAAATTCCCACCGCATGCCTGATCATGATATGATTTTAGAAATTGGTCTTATTATTTTTGTTTGTGCACTTTACAAAGTATTTGTCAAGTACCCTCTTGTACAACACATGATTCCACATGACATACTTGGTTGAATTAATCTTGATGGTTATTCTCTGTTTGAATTCAAGGTGAGTAGGGAACTCACCGTAAGTTAAAAAATAGGCAATTCTATCATACCAATCACTTATTGTATTTACGAAAAGGACTTGAGGAAATTCCTTACTTATACATCATAACACAAGAATTATTTTGTATCATTTTATATCAAGAGTGATTCATCTTCTACAATCACTTGACACAACCCATTTACTTTGACCAAATTTGAAGTTATGTTATCCAAGTCATACTCTTGAATTCTTGCCACCCATTTCCCCTCTTGGTTCCTAGATCATGTTGGGTAAGGGTTGACTTGATAACAAAGCCTAGGACCATCACCACAATGTGGGAGTTAAGAATGTAAAATATAAAATTATTTACCACTTTGACAATAGAATGGGCATGCTTCTCTAGTTAGTTGTATCTCAACTTGTGATTCTTTAGTGTACATATCATGAAAGCAATGGGGATTTGATGTCTTCTTTGTTATTTTGAAATAGAATGGCCGAAAGTGTGTGCTCAAAGCATATCAACACAAGATGAAGTCTTTATAAAAATTAGGGCACACTAGAGTAGGGGATTTGGCTATTGATATTTTGATTTCCTCAAATTCCATTTTTCCTTCATCAATCCACTTGAATATTTCTTGGGGTTTCATCATGGTCATGATATGCTTAGTCAACTTAGAGAAATTTGTAACAAAGCACTAGAGAAAGTTGAATTTTCTGAATAAGGTTGCCTTCTTACTTGTTGGTAAGGAAAATTATTGAATTGATCTTATCCTTTTAGATCAATTCTATCCCCCTCCTTGTTCAAAATGTGTCCAAGGAGTTTCCCTTCAGTAACACCAAAGATGCATTTCATGGGATATAGAGATATTTCATGTTGCCGATACTGATGAGGTCTTATTCAAGATGCTTAATGTGATCTCCTCACTTATTTGAGAATACTATGAGGTCATCCATATAAATGAATATGTAGTGCATGAGGTCCTTGAAGGCCGGTTCCATTACTCTTTTGAAGGTTTCTCCCACATTGATTAGACCATAATGTATTATGTTGTATGAAAAAGTACCCCAAGCTATTGTAAATTTTTTTTTGGATATTTCTTCTTCTACTACCTCAATCTGGTTTTACCTAAAGAAACCATCAAGAAATGAGAGAATTTATAACCTTGTGACCACTTGTAGGATATGATCCATGATTGGTAGTGGATAGTTATCCTTTAAAGAGGCATGATTCAAGTTGTGGAAGTCTAAAAAAAATCCTTATCTCCCCATTATTATTTTACACTAAAACAATGTTTGTTACCCAAGTGGAGTGGTGGATAGGGAATATGATCCTTACATTCAACATTTTCAAGACTTCCTCCTTGATGTTATCCAAAAATTTTGGATTCTACGACCATGGATTTTTCTTAAAAGGCTTGACTTCATACTTTAGTAGAATTGAATGATGCATCTTCTTGGGTTGGAATGAATTGAGTTCATCATAGGAGTATGCCAAAACATCAGAATACTTCCTCAACAATGAGATGAACCTTCTATCTTATTCATGTAAGAATTTTTTCCAATTTTCACCATCCTGGGTTGCTCTATGGTACCAATATTTTATTTTTCAAAATCAGCAATAAATCAAGACGATTCTTTTTCTCTCTCCTTGATAAACCTGTTTCGATTTTCAAAAAAATCCTCCAAAGACACGAAAATTTTAGGATCTTATTTCCTTTCAAATTGATGAAACCTTCGAGTCAACTCAATCTATTCCTCTTTGTCTTCTTCGCCATCGATTCCCGATTAGGATTATCACTTCCCTCATAGAAAAGACTACTAAAGTTGTCTCTTTTCTCCAAGAAAGAGAGAAGTTGACTATTTTTGTTGAATACTTGCCAATGATTTGCATTATCTGAAATTCTTAGTCTAAAGACCATTTCAGCAAAGTCACTTTATCCTTATTGAAGGATGGGTGTGGAGTCATCAAAGAAGTTGATACTACAAGAGGGTCATATTTTTAATTTTTATCCCAAGGAAAAAATTAAATAGAGAAAGCATCAAAATATTCGATGCAAATTCTAAAATAGGTTCCTCAGTGCTTGAGACTCGTGTTCTTGACTTTGATGTTGCTTTCTCACCTATTTGAAAATTACTTTATCATCACCGAGGCATTTTATTTTCTTGATGCCCATGGATTCAACAACATCCATTATGAGGAGAAGGGCTTCATACTTTGCAGTATTTTTGGTGTTCTCAAATTGCAATTTGTAGGAAAATGTAGAGAATTCACCCAAGGGAGAGTTTAGGACGATGAAAGCTCCCGATCCTATATTAGAATGAATTCCATAAAATTCCATGGTCCATATTTGATCTTCTTTATATTTTAAGGGGAGGGAATATTCCTTTCTCTTTCAAATTTGAAGAAGTAGTTACCTAGTCCATTATCCGTAAACAAGATGTCATATTTTGGATCTTTAGAATTTTGGACGGTGTATTTCATCTTCCACATGGGAAACAATTACTTCATTTCACTCTTCATTAGGATGGTCACATAAGACAATTCCATTTGTATCTCGTGGCCCAAGTCTTTGTAGAATCTCATTCTCGATAACATGCCAAAAGATGTTGTGTTATCTACCACAAAGATAGAGAAAAAATTCTTGTTTAGAAAGTCTTCCAGTGGCCATTTGAGTGTCTTTGATTCTTCCCCGCCAATGGAATTGTACATCTAAGAATCAACACATGACTCTAGGATGTACTCGACCTCCCGAGGTCATGCCAGACAACCGATATGATATGGAAGATGGCTATGGAATGGATAACTAGGGTGAATAGGTGAAATATGTGAAAATGGGTGAAAATGGCTAACAAGTAATCAAGGTAATCAAATGTATTCTATAGGATGGAGAAATGGAATGGTTGAGGAAAATGGAAACACGAAGGATTCTATCAATATCAGTGTCACTAAACACCCTTTGAACTCGGCCGGGGATGCGTGGGAATTATCCTATATTTTCCTTGTAGAAGTCTCTAGACAAGGTCATGGAGGTGTGAGAGGAAACATGTGGGTAGGAAAAATGGGTGAATTGTGGAATATAATCTTGACCAAGATTATTGTGCTCGAACACGTAAGCATTTTCGCTTTAACGTTCAAATCCGCCAATTGTGAGATGATAATGTGCAGAGATGGGGTGGTTTGAAAAATGAGATGTCTAAGGCCCTAGTCTATGTCTGTCATCAACTTTGGAGCTAGGTTTAGATGTGGAAACCTTGGGTCACACACTAAATACTTACATTTCATAGGGCCTTGGATGGTCATGTGGATGTGCAAACTACTAAAACAAAGAAACAAAGAAACACACAAAGAATCAATCAATTTTTAGGAAACCTAAGCCAACTAAGGATATGTAAAAAAGTTGTGTTAATTCCTTTCTAATTAACTATATGTTCCGAAATTAACAGAAAAAACAATTATATTTAAATTAAATCAATTTGATTACCCTCCTTGAATATAATTAAATCTACATGCAACTAGTTAATTTAACAAATGAAATCTTAATTGTTTAAAACTACGAAAGAAAATTTAATCTACTTTTTTGTGTTTTTTCAATAATTTTAACAAAAGGGATAAAACAAATAAAATAGGTAAGTAATCTAATCTAATGTTTTAAAAAAATTGTTTACTAGAAAATAAAAGAAATGTGCACAGACAAACTAACTTCTTCTAATTAAATGAAATTGATTCTATTCTAATGCAGATTAAACTAAATAGTGAAATAACTAGATGTGGATATTTCCATGTAGAGGATTTAATTAATCTAATAAAAAAATTATCTCCAAAAATTTATTGTGGATTTTGCTTCTTCTAACTCTACCTCAAAATCACAGAAGAAGGAAAATATTATCAAAATAAATCCTTCCTCAAGCTTCCCTGCAAAAAGCGAAGCTTTCTAAATGAAGAAATATAAAACTATAGGTAAATAAACTATGAAGAATTAACAATGCATTGTGGCAAGAACCTCCTCTGAATCCTTCCCAAAAAAATCCATAGGGATAAGCTAAGAGGAAATCCTCAATGGAATATTTTCAAGTGAAATATATTGTAAATGTTAATGTAATTGTACCTTTCTAAAAGAATATATCTAACAGATTATAGCTTTGAATCTATCTAAATAAACAAAAGAAACCTCTAGGAATTTAATGACACCTCCAACCTAGAAATGTTGTACAGAGACAAATCCAATGTTGGTAATGCTTTTTTATGTCCCCTTGGCTTCTTTTCCAGTAGGTTTTCAAACGTATCTAGGGAATTGTGATAGAAATGTGTAGAAGGAATGGGAGAGATTATTGAAGCTATCTGGTTTACATGCGGATGGTAGTAATGCAGGAAAGAGAGTAATAAGGAAATATATATGTGCTTTCTTGTGTACTTCTTGGTAGGATTACGAAAATATAATGATTCAATTACAAAACAAAAGACCCCAAACAAATCTTTGAGAAGAAGATTGATTCTTATATAAACATGGTAGGAAGTGGTCTAGCCCACTTGGCAGCCAAGAAATTCCACATCACTCAAATAAGGGGTAGTTAACTTAATAATAATAGCAAGTAGGAAAGGAGAAGTTTATATGCATCTAACAAGCTCAAGAACAACCAATTTGGTCAAAAAAATGTGCGCAAAAGATGAGTTTGAAGATTGTGACACATGTTGAAAACACGCTAGAAAAGGCTCGATTAAATGCACACAAAACCACCAATCTACATAGATTGGCGATTCTACGCAACCGCCATGATGGTTGTGTTACTGTATCTCAAGGAAGACCAGAGGTTACACAACCTCCAGGGTAGTTGCATAATTGCCAACGTAGTTTCGTAAGTAAAGGCCATAAAGGTAAGGAAAAGATGCAAAATGACTAAGGTAAGAGGGAAAATCTAGGAAAAGGAAAGGTACACTACAAGAACATGTTGCAAACAAGGATTTGGACTTGAACATCATTGGAATGTATAGTTTATCAACATTGGTTTTTTTACCCATTAGGAAAATGTAGCATTGTAAAAATTTGGGTGCGTATAGGAACCTCTATAGATTTCATAGAGTAACAAGATTGATTTTCTCATGTCAAGGTAAGTCCTAGGGAATTATAAAATTTGATGGGTATCACATTATCTAAGGATTCTGAGTCTATAATGTAATTATTCAATTGGTGGCCTTTGATCAAGAGGGATAGGTTGAAGGGTTCCACCTTATTGGTTTTGGATGTGCTCAGTGCAAGCATGTTTTTTGTAGGAGGCATGGGTGGTGTTGGAAGTAACCCTTTAGAATTTATATTTATAGTGTTGGGATTTAAGCTACCACCATTGATATAACCGAGGAGCATTTCAAATTTATCCGGCGTGTTTGCAAAAATAAGACTTGGAAGTTTGAAATTTTGATTTATTCACATGTTCGATGATATTGAATGGAGCTGAGGTGTATGAACTTGATGTTCCTAGGATAGTGGAAGTTTTAAAAGATAGAGGAAGTGTTACCTTGGAATCTTGTGCACTTTTAGTGGATGGAGTAGTAGGTTGGGGAGGAATGGCTGATTTTGATTAGGCATTAGGTGATTTTACAAGATTATATTTAGAAAACATATTAACCTTAGGGGCATAGTTAGAGCTAGGAGAAACACCAAAGGACTTACTTATCATGACATCTTGCTATTGGGTCTTGTTTCTCCTTTTCTAATTCTATTAATGGTGAGATTAGGGATCCTCTCGCTGATTATCTTATTTTTGGGACTACCACCTAAGGATCATCCTTTTTCTTCTTCTTTACACTAGTCACCGAGGAGGAAGATCCCTTTTAAGACCGAGATTGAGTAAATATGGCACACGAGAAGATTTTTACCTCATCATCATCATCATCATAATCACCACCACCACCACCACCACCATCATCATCATCTCATGAAGAATACTTGAGGAAACTAATTTGAGCATCATCTTCAAATTATTTGATTTCAAGAACATTTCCATCTTCATTTTCTTCTTCTAGATCCTCCACTTATTATTCTTCCTCTTTTTCATCATAGAATGCATTATTTGGTGGTGCCTTGAGGGAAATTCTGGAGGGAGGTGGAGTAATCCTTTCCCTGTTTGGGATAATTTCATTCTTTGGAACATTTCACAAGGTACTTTATGCGAGTCAATCCTTGAGTGCAATTACATCATTCACCAATTTATGGATCAGGAGGTCTATAGAGATGGAACTAGAACTTTGACCTTTTTACTTTCCATTTGGATTCTTCACCTTTCTAGATAGAATTAGATCATCTTCTGTCTCAATGGCATAATCTTGAGCTTCTTTCAGAGTCCTAGGTAGGGACCTTCTAAGAATTAATCCAACCTCAATAAGTTGGGAATTTATGAATAATATTTTGACATTATCATTAGAGGGTATAAATTTGAGGGGTATCCTCTTAACCAACCTCTTGTATTAGGATACAAAGTATCTCATAGTCTCATTGGATTCTTTTTTCATTTGTACTAATTACACTAAAAGGTCCCGACAGTCTATGGTGTATTTGAATCCATCCTTGAAACTAGTTTTGATATTATCCCAACAGGTGATGGATCTAGCAGGTAAGAGGTAGAACCATTCTACTTCCGTATCTTACAAAGATTCCATGAATAACCTGATTGACATGTCTTCATGCTCCACTCTTAATACACAACAAGAGGTGATGAATGCTACCACATATTATTTTAGGAGTTATGAACCATCTCCTTTAAAGTTTGGAAATATTTTTCTCAACCCTCATGGTAGTTCATGGATAGGATGAGGGAAGGTGAGTGGACTTGTGTTTCTACCCTATGGAAAAATTGGTTGAGGTCTATCTTCATCACCCATTATTACTTTATCTTCAACTTTGTCCTCTACTTCTACTTTTGGTTTTTCTCTCACTTTTGCTTTCGTTTCTACTTCTACTTCCATGAAGTCTTCAAAGTCTTCTCTGAGTTCTGGAAATTCTATGTCCAAAGTATTGACACCACTTGGACCACCGATGAGAGGATTCCTAAGATGAAAAGAGTTTCGTGAGCCTCTCGAATGATTATTTTTTCCTTTGGAGTTCTTCAAAGATGGGGTCAAGATTTCCTCTTTATCTTTCAGACTTGGTGTATCGGTGATCAACCAACTTGTAGACTTTGGATTGACTTAATCTCTCCTTTGTTGAAATTGGGATTATTTCACTCTTTCCAAATCCTTTACGTGTTGTTCTTCTGAATCTAAAAATCTTGTAGCTATGAAATATAGTGTAAATTGTTCTTTGTTATGTTAAATTTACTCCCTCAAGTTGATATGATATGTTCTTGGATATGGAACACCATTTCAAGTCTCTAGACTGGGAGGGTTACTAGGAATAGCCATTAGTGTGAGACATAAGGCTCAATGAATTTTCAAATTCCATTTTTTTATTTTTTGGGATTTTGATTTTTTTAATTGTTGTGATTCATATTTTGGGTGTAGATGTGTTAAATCTACCCCATGGTGGGTTCTAAATACTATTGGCAAGAAAATTTAGTGATGGTACAAATTGGTGGATTTCCACCAACGCTCTAGGACTAGGTCCCTCTACTTGAATGGGGTAGATCCATTATTGTGTGTGAACAAAAATAAAAAAATTGTTGTCCGAGAGGCATGTTGATCTAATAGGCACACTCCACTACACCTATAGAAAATGCTTACAATTTCTTGCAAGGGAGGAATTTTCTAGGTAGGTGGAGAAATAGAGTGGGAAATCAAGAGGGGGATTAATTTTGTAGGTATAAAATTTAGATACCTACAAATATTAATAATAGCATATCAACACACATGATTAGAAAGAAAAAAACCTTTCTAATAACACCAAGACAAGATGGAATTATGAACACAAAGTTTCACTTATTCCCTCATCAAGAAAAGCATGAAATTCCTTTCTTCTTTATTGACATTATCACAAAGTTGTATAATGAGAGGAATGGAAGAACATATGAGAAGGAGAATAGAGGAAAATATCTCTTTTTCTTATCACAAGTAGTTATCTACTCTTGAACATACAAAATTGACAACCCTTAAGAATATGTAAGTCATTACAATTTATAGACTTTAGAAAGAATCTTCACCTCCCCCACATGACTTTTCATTTTCCTTTACAACATGTGACTCTTTGTATTCCTAGGAATAGAATTAACTCCCCTTTTATTAATTAAGGGTGACTTATTACAATGTCAACTATAGTCATATTTAAATGAATAGGACACAAATTAATAATACAAAATGAAAATTCCAACCCCAACGAAGAAATAGAACATGGAGGATGGGGAAGAGGGAGGGAAGAGAGAGAAAAGAGGAGAGATAACTAGTCCGATGAAGATGCTTCCATTTCTGATTATACTTCATTGTCTCATACATCCTTTCCAAGGCCATCTGGAAAATTCTCCACTCCTTTGAAATCTCTTCTATATTGTGATGTCGCATGTGAAATTTTCTCAACCCGAGGGATACATACACAAATTAATGACTCAAGCTAAGCATATGGGATGGAATTGATGTTTTTCTTTTAGCAAACCAAGAATGATATATATTTACAATGCTTGATATCATAGATCTTATCACAACAACAAAATCTAGTGTGTCCTCATTAAAATAAAAAGGGTCCCCAAATTATTTTTTGACATGTTCCTAAAATGGATTCAATAATTCCTCTGCTAAGGTACTCTCATTGATGGTGGGAACTCCAAACTTCTATATTCTGATGTTGACACCATTCTAAATCTTGGAAGAACACTCCTCATTTGAATCTAAATCTTCTAAAGCATAATTCAGCACCTCATACCAAGCAACAAGAGTTCTAGCCCATACCTGTGACAAATTATCGGATGGAGAATCAAATACCTTCTTGTCTACCAACATCTGAGAATGAGATTTCCCCATTTCCACAACCAATGGGTACACCTGATCCCAATGTTATTTTTCTTTCTCAATCTCATCCCTCATCATTTGAAATATGGTTATAGTCACGCACATGTACCTGTACAATGAGATCATCTCTGGAAGCAACACTTTCCCTTTCTCCACAATATTGTTCACCCATTTTTGTTGGCTCATCCCTATATGGTAAAACTTTGTTAGTTTTGAATGGAATCTAGATCAAAGATACTAATGGGATTTAATTAGAAGAGATGAAGAGGCATTCGGGTTAATGAAATTTTTCACATACGAGGTGAGTGTTCGTACATGGTCCTCTAATTGATTGATTTTCTCCTTATACTCTTGATTCCTCGTGAGAAGGAAAGTGGAAATTTTTAGAACAAATGTGCATCTCCCTCATGAGTTGTTGGGCTTAGGAAATTTTTCTCATCTTGTAGTCAATCGGGGTCATTTATTCAATGCTTTTGTTTACTTTTATCCCGACTACTTCCACATACTAGTTTCCTAAAGTTTCACCAAGAAATGAGAATTTGATTGAGAGAAAATTTTCTTTCTTCCCTTGACCAATGATTATATATATTAGAAATCAGGTGTTATCACTTGTTGAAATCTACATTCCTCCTTTGTGATCATTTCTTGCATCTAAGGAAAGAACCCATTCGGATTGGGTTAGGAAACTAACATGACTTCTCTTTCTGGTCGGGGTGAGAAGGTACATATTATGCAAGTAGGAACCAGTGTGGCAATGAAAGGTGAGAATATTTGTGTTTTTGAGGTACTGGAAGGTGGACTGAATCACTTTCTTATAGCTCCATTTATATCATAGTATCATCTATTGTTCTTACCTTCTTTTGTAACCTTTTGTAGTAGGGATCTTCTAATTCCACCGCATTACACTTTCAAATTTATTTAGAGTGAACTAATCCTAAATCCTTATCCATGACCTTTAAAGAGGAGTGATGGGATTCTTGCATTTGAATAATGGGGAAATTTCCTGATGTAATGAATGCATTCTTCTTCTTTCTGACAATTAATTTGATCTTTTGATGACAACCTCATTCTGCTCACTTATATCTCCCGATTCATGGGTTACCCATGTCACCTATGGAAGAGGTGAGGCCTTTTTACTTGATATTATAGACCATATATAATATGTGCCATCATTTTGGATGACTTATTCATACTAGTAAAACTTGAATCTTTTCATTTTCCTTATGGTCATCCTCATGTGGTCTCGTTCCCTAACTTAAAAATCATCTATGCAATTCACCTAATAGTCTTGATTTTTGGAACATGATATGACTTAGGGAGGTGAAAAGCATTTGGATCAATTCAAATATCAAATTCTACCCTTGGGGTATATGAATAAAAACTCAGAGGGGTGAAGGAATCTTCCAGGTGTGGAACATCATAGACACTTTTTCAAGAGAAGATTCCGAGGGAGATGGGGAAAGATATGTTCTTCCTATTTTGGTTCTTGAGCTTACCATGAATATGGGAAATATGCCTACATAGCTTGAACAAAATTATCCTTTCAATGAGATATGTTGGTAGCCTTTACAGAGAAAGATACAAATTAGATACTTAGACATAGGATAAAGTGAAAACTGTAAAAAGTAATGCATCTACCTTTTGATCAAAGAAGCCGTTTGCAGTGACAACCTTGAGTGAGGATTTACTTCTAGTGATTTGATGGAAAACATCATGAATGCATCATTCACCCTTGTGAAATTTTGGTTTCTCTCCTTCAAGATCAGCTATGGGTACCTTTCAAATGTTGAATCCTTCTGGGAGATATTTTGGGCAAGTGCCAACCCTCTGAATGGCATCAAGCTTGCAAGAGTGTATACCAAGTATGAATTCATTGAAAAATTCTTAGAGACTGGTACCTAGAGAAAATGATGATGCAAGTTGTCATTGATAATTTTCCCCAAATCAATTCTCTATTTATCCTCAATGATGGTGAGCATAAACAAGGCCATCCAATCATGAAAATATTTCATGGTTTCTTCTCCCATCACCCGACTCAGAAGGATGATTGCATTTGAGTAGCCTTCGTGAAATTCACTCTGTGAGAGATAATTCAGCATATGGGAAGGATTTATTCCTTGCTTTAACCATGAACCTAGTGTGAGGAACAATAGGTAGGATTCTATTTTATACCATTCACCTACTAAAAATCCTTAAATGAAGGCCATATTGTTCCATGTCATAATTTTCATTGAGTGAGAGATTTCCTTGGGAGCGAGCACTACTAAGACTAAGTTATCATCTTGTCTTATGGTTCAGGTGTCTGGATCATAATGATGGGAGTATACCAACACTACCTCTACACTTTGAATGGACACTAGATGGCCACCTTCTATGTATAACCCACACATGAAGACCTTATCCTCCACCAGTTCTCCTGGGACCACCAAGCATCCTATCTTCGAGGTCTACTAGATCTAAGTGGATAACATCTCTGGAAATAACACCGAGTATTCGGATGATGGAGCTAAAAAAGGCTTGAGACCTATGAAATTTAATTTCATGTTTGATGATGACATCTCTTTTGCACCTATAATGAATGATCTAAAAATCAAATTTAAATAACAATTGTGCACACACTTTGCTTTGTATTGATTTTCAATTTGAAAATTTACTCTTATAAATTTTTATATTTTTAATAAAGGAAATAAAACTGAAAGTAATGTGTAAAATTATAAAATATAGAGATGAATCACTAGCAAATAGACATAGGAATTGATAACAGAGTTCGACACTTGTGGCCTACATCTCTAGGGTCCAGTTGAATGGGACCGATCTATTAAAATATTGAAAAAATATTTACAAATATCAGTAAATTTTTTTATCTTCTCATCACGTTCCTCTGCTAAAAATAACATTATTTGTTTTTTACATCACCCCGAAATTCCTTCTCTAGCTCAAATTATGAGCAAAACAATATCACAGTCCTCGGCTTCTGTGTGTTTAAATAAAAATATGCTCCTTATATAATATTTCTAATCCCATGGCACAGTGGTCAAAGCCTTATCATTTTGTCCCAACACCCAAGGTTCAAATCCCACTCCTTTTGGGGCACATTTTCTATAGGGATAAGATCCCACATGCAAGGCACTTTAGGAGGGGATAAGGTTTAAATATAGGTGGCCTGGAAATGTGTATTGGCTTTAGAGCCATCTTATCCCCAAGGATGGGGATGCTAAAAGTGGGGTGCATTTTTTTAGGTGCCTAGAACTGCATGGAAGGTTGGTTAACTAAGGTAGTATGTGTGGCATTTAAATTTGGTAATTTGGAAAATTAATATATGTGCAAATTTAATGGGATTTGGTATTATCCCTTTACAAATGTAAGTATGAATAATCCCACATGCATCACGTAATTACAAACTGAAGCAAATATATACAAAAACTTTGTAGTATATATGTGAAGTAAAGGAGGCCAAGACACCCCTCCATAATCGAGTGTGTCAAACCCGTCTCGAGGATCCCTAGCTAGCAAATAGCGAGGTCCACCTATCTCGTGTACGAGTGTCCAAGATCGATGTCCAAAACCCAAATTTTTCTCCATCACCCATATTGTCAACATGACGATTGTTGATTGGTCCATATGTGTACATGTCGTCTTTGTATATAGTATTGAATTTTCCATTTTCCCAAAAACTTCAGCAAGCCATAACTTCTACATATCAGCTATGTTTCCTGTAAACAAGATATTGACAAATTTTCTAATTTTCCTCCATGCCATGAAACTAACCACAACTGATTTTCGAAGATCTTAGAAGGATTACTATTTTTGATCAAATTTCCCTTTTCACCTTTCCTCACTTAAGATCACCTTGTTCATTTCCTTGGTTATTTATTAAGAACATTACCTTGAGGAAATATGCCCTTTTTGAGAGTTTGATATTTATAGGTTTCTTCTCTAGATCTCACGTACAAAATTTAGCTCAATCCGATCACTGTAATGGTGGAAAATAAAAAAAATGAAACCGAGGCACAAATTCAAGTTTTTTTTTCCATTAAAAATCTAAGGTGTGCATATATTTGCAATCACATGTGTCTTTAAGGTTCCTAGAAATGAATAAGATTATAAAAAACCCCACCTCTATCCGTGCACCGGTTTGTGAGATATGAAATTTTCACTTTGTTGGGTTTTAGATTTGCACTGGAATGAAACCACAATCGGGGGACAAGAAAGACCCTCCTCTTTAATGAGAGAGGCTCCCTTATTGAAAGAAGGGGAAAACCTATATACAAATGCATAGTCTTTCATTCAATGGTGGTCTCCCGATATCCTAAAATGTGCTTTAAGCCTGGAAAGTTATCAATACATGAGGATAGAAGACTTTGAAGAGAGAAGGAAGGAAAAAGAAGATAATAATTTTAGGGAAAATAGATGGCGAGAAAAACCCTTATATGTATTGTGCAAATGAGATGCAGTAGAACCATTCATGTTTATAATGATACAATTCACGACTCAAAGTTCTAGAGATTGTACAAACTAGAACACAAAGTTTCCAAGCACGCAAGGATTAGCTGATTCACAAATCAGAACCAAAAGGAAATAGAAAGTAGAAGAAAAGGAAAAAACCTTTGTATTGATTTCTTCCTATTTGAAATTATAGTTCCAAAATAATCAAAATTTGAACCCCCAAAATGGATTTGAAAGCTCACTATATAGCTCACAAGAGATGGTTACAACTTCCTCAATAAAGCAATAAATAGCTGCAACTTATTCCAATCATCCATGCCCTTTCAAATTCTTGAAAATGCAAAGAAAACGTTAATGGTGGAAAAACCAATTTTTTTAAATATACGGCTATTACATTATTTTACTAGTTAAAACATGGGCCATTTGATTTGCTTTTACAACTTCAAATTTGGGCCACCCACGTGGGAGAAATTGATTGGAGTGGGCCTACGAACACCTCTTGCATTCTTTTCCTTTGAAGTAGCACTAGGATGACACGTGGAGAGCTCCACCGGTTCCTTTATACTTAGCTGATTTGGGCCAATTTTCTACTTGACTTATGTTGACCCCTAGACATGTGGAGGGCTAGCGCTCATTTGATTTTTGCTTTGGAAATGCCCCTGAAGTTGCAGAGCTGACGCATGTCTCCTTCTGCTAGTCTTGGAATTTTCAATGGCCAACTCCATCTTCATATTGAATTTAACCACGTTGTAAGATCATGCTAATTGAGACTGACCCTTTGATTTCACTTCCAAAATGGTGCCATTAAGGCACGTGGCGACTTCCACCAACCCACCCATACTTAGTCAATTTTAACTATCATCTTTGTCCCTTTTTGGACCTAGGACATGTGGAGGACTGGCGCAAGTTTGAGAACTACCCTTGGCTTTGACTCTTGAAGCTACACCGATGAGGCATGTGTCATCATCCGCTAAACCTTCCATACTTAGCCAATTTTAGCTTGTTTCTATCTTCATTTTGTACCTGGGACATGTGGAAAGCTTGCGCTTATTTGAGGACTATCCCTTGGACCCTGCCCCTAGAGTTGTGTCATTTAGACACATGGAGGCTTCCATTGAACCTTGAAATATGGCCAAACCGCATCTAATCAAAGATATTCATGTATTACCCGTGGACTCGGGAAAACATTAATGAGGAAAATATGCCTATCATTCCCGATTGCGGAAGAAAATAAAAATAAGGAAAGGAACTTCACCATACGCCCAAATTTCAAATTATTCTCCATGAATAGGAAAACTACAAACAATGTCAAGCTCGACGCGATTCAATACTCCAAGGTATAGACTCAAAAAAAAAAAAAAACTTAACTTCAAAAGAGGGGAATTTTTGGGCCAACAACAACTGGCTCTTTTTGGGGATGACTTGGCTTGGAACAAAGACACAAGGCAAGATCAAGAACTACAGATAACTCTAGGGGAAAGAGGACCAATTATTTATCCATTGGGAAAAGGAGTCGAAATAAAAACCAATACAAGGCAACACACACAAGATGGGAAAAGAAACAAAACAAACCAAAAGGGAAGAACAAAAATGAAACACAAAGGAACAACCCAAAACCAAAACATTGTACATAATATACAGAAGGACCACCTAGTCACCTAGGACTTGAACAACTTCAGATACTACCCACTATAAGGAAGTGGGAGAGGAGAACCATCCATGTAATCCAGATAAAAAGAGTTCTCTCCAAGAAATGTCTGATTCTAAAAGGACCAAGCCAAAGAGAATAAAACTTACCATGACTTCCTCATGGCTCATGTCTTTTGTCCCAAAGTAGCACAATGTCTCCCACTTGGAAAACTCTAGGTTTGGTTTTCTTTTCAAACAAAGCCTTCACTTTCAACTGATGAGCTATTATCCTATCCACCACTTGCAATCTGTCTTCATCGAGCTTCTGAAGGTACAAAATTCTCTTATCCAAAGAGCTACTGAAACTTGAATCTTTAATGGTTTTCATTAGATGCAAGGCTGGAAATTCCACCATGACTGGAAGTTGAGCTTCTACACCATACACCACTTGGAAAGGGGACATTCCAATTGCTCTCTTGGGTGTAATTCTATTAGCCCAAAGTGCATCATATAGCTTCTTATGCCAATTCCTTTGAGAATCATTTACAAGCTTTCTAACTATGTTTACCAAGTTCTTGTTTTTTGATTCTTCCTGTCCATTCCCTTGAGGGTAGTATTCTAAATAATGAGAAAGGGTTATCCCATACCCATAGTAAAATTACATCATCTTAGTAGAAGAAAATTTGGAAGCATTATCAACACAATTTTTTTTTGCGATCCCAAACTCCGGTCAATATGTTCTCTTTAATGAAGTTACAAACTACCTCGGAAGTAGTGCTCTTGATTGGGATGGCTTCCACCCACTTGGTGAAGTAATATATGGTAGTTAACACATGATTATTTCCAGCACTCGAAGATTAATTGAGTGCTCCAATGAAGTCTAAACCCCATTATTGAAATGGATCTTCAATCACTATAGGCTTGAGACGAAAAACAACCAACTTAGGTCTTCCAACAAACATTTGGCATGCTTCACATTTACCAATCCATTTTGATGCATATCTAAATAGAGTGGGCCAATAATAACTAGCATGAAGTATTTTATGATCTGTTACAGTAGAGGAGAAATGACCTCCACAAGATTGGTCATGAAAATTAGAGAACAACTTCTTTTGTTGTTCCTTTTCTACACACTTCAAAAACCTTCCATCTACGCCTGGATTGAAAAAATAATTTTCCCATAGCATTTATTGTGTAGACCTCAATTTTATGGCTCTCTTCTCTTTGGCACTCAAGTGATATGGACACTCTCCATAGGTCATAAATTGAGCAATGTTAGCATACCATACATTTGTCGATCTGAGGAAAAAAACAACAGGACATCAACTTCATCTTTGGACAACTCCTTGGTAGCTCCCTCAACAATGAGTTCACATAGGCCCTTACCCCGAACTAGCTTTTTTGGCCTGATATCAAGATCATACTCTTACACCTTTGCTACCCAATTACCTCTCTTGGTTCCAAATTCTTGCTGAGTAAGAATGGATTTGATTGTTGTATCAGGCACCAAAGACCACAAAATGAGAATTAAGGATGTAAAACCTAAACTACTTGACATCTTTGACAACTACAAAAGCATGCTTCTCCATCATGGTGTACTTCAGCTCATGATTTTTCAATACATAACTCATGAATGCAATTGGGAGCTTGTGATCTTCAACATTCTTCTAGGCTAACACAGCAGCTAGGGTATTTTTAGTGGCATAACAATAGATAATGAAATATTTGCTAAAGTCAGGGCATGCCAAGATTGGAGTCTTTGTAATAGCCTATTTAATGTCCTTAAATTATTTCTTCCCTTCAGAGGACTAACCAAAAGTTTTCTTCCCTTGCATCATGTGAGCAATGCTCATAGTAAGTTCTACAAAATCAGGGATGAATGTCCTTAGGAAATTAATCTTACCAAAGAAATAATGGACACCCTTCTTACCTAATGGAAGAGGAATTTTTGGATGGCCTAAATTCTCTCTATTTCAATCTTGATCCCTTCCTTTGAAACAATGTGTCCCAACATCTTTCCTTCTGTGACACAAAACATAGACTTCTTAGGGTTTAAATAAATCTCATGCTCTCTACACTTCTAGAATACTATTATAAGGTGTTGGAAGTGATCTTTTCTTTCTTTAGAAAACATTTCCAAGTCATCCAAATACACAACAATGCATTTCCCTTTCAAACTGTCAAAATCCAAGTCCATGGCCCTCTCTGGAAGTAGCAGACCAAAGATTGATGAGACCAAATGGAATTATCTTGTATACAAAGGTGCCCCAAGGAGTAGTAAAGACAGTCTTATGGTGATCTGCAGTATTCATCTCTACTTGATTGTACCCTTATAATCCATCTAACATAGATAGCATCTCCGATCCTACGAAAACTTGCAATACTTGGTCCATCATGGGAGAGGGTAGTTGTCCTTCAAAGAACCTTGATTTAGATTTTTGAAGTCCACACAGATCCAAATCTCACCATTCTTCTTCCTGACATGCACTATATTAGCAATCCACATTGAATGGTGGATGGGGAAGATGATCCTAGCCTTTAGAATATTTTTTATTTCTTGGAAAATTGTATCAACTATCTTTGGATTATATTGCCTTTGCTTCTATTTGAAGGGTTTGATCCCAGGCTTAAGAGGAATGAAATGTTACATTTATTTAGGCTGAAAAGCCTTAAGATCATCATAAGAATAAGCCAGAACATCAACATACCTCTTCAATAGATTCACCACCTTCTTTTTCTCTTCCTAAGTGCAACATTTTCCAATGTTGACCATTTTGGGATCATCAAGACTCCCAATATTCACTTTATCAATCTCAGCATATTGTCGAGATCCTTGGGAAACTTTAGAATTCATATATATATATATATATATATCATTTTTATCAAAAATATCCTCCAAAATCACCGGCCCTTTAGGATTTTTGTTTCCTTTCAGTTTGATGCATTCATCTTGATCTATCTCTTCTTTGACATCCTTTTAATTTGATGACAAACACTCACTAGGAAGATTATCACTTCCTTCAAAGTACAACTGATCAAAGTTGTCTCTGAGCTCTAAGAAAGAAAGCAAATGTTGGTCATCATTAAAAACTTTCCAATTATTTGCATTGTTAGGCACATTGGGTCTATGGATCAGTTCAATGGTGAAATTCTCCTAAGGGAAATCAGGGTGAGGAATCAACAAGGACCCAAAAACAACTAGAGAGCTAGCCCTAGTGTTCCTCTCCCTTGGAACAACTTCAATGGAAAAATCATCAAGGAATTCAATGGAATCCCAGACTAGATTCCTATATTGTTTTAACCTTCTGCTCTTTACCTAAAGGTCTCTAACTTGTTTTACAATTAGCTTGGCATCTCCACAAGCAAGAAGGTTATTCACTCTCATATCCTTCACCATGCTTAACCCAAGAATAAGGGAATCATACTCGAAGTATTGTTGGTATATTCAAACTAAAAGTTGAAGTAGAAAGAATGAACCTTACCCTCAGGAGAAATGAGCACTACACCAGCTCTAGAACCAGCTAAAGAACATCTCCCATCAAACACCAAATTCCACACACCATTAGGATCAAGCAACAATCCCTTTGGTAGATTTGTCTCCTCTTGTGACATGATCATGTAGTTCCCATGTCCTATATCTGCATACAATATTTGTGCTTTAGGACCATCATCTTTTGCACAATATACTTTGTTTGTTTCTTAGGAAGCAACTTCTTCATCTTCCCATTGATAGGGATCAAGGTATGTGACCAATCCATTTGAATTTCCCCTCTTACCTCCTTGCAGTAATTTCTACTCAGCAACATCCCATATGAAGGAGGAATATCAACAAGTGCTAAAATGGTGGCTAGAATTTGTTTCTTTGGAAAAGCAAAGAAAAGCTACTTTTGCATCTTTAATTATGCCCACCAAAGGTACTTTCTTACTCTCCATGGAATAATAGGAACCAAAGGCACATGTTAGGGTCAAACCCAAAGCATGGGCTACTTTTGTAGGTATTACATTATCTCGATGCTCTTAAATCTATGACACACAATTAATGATTTTGTGGCTACCATGAGAAAGGTCACATAGAATGGTTCATTTTTCTCATTAGAGGAAGTGACTACAGCCACAAGGCTTGATTGAGGTGATGGAGAGGGAGTGGGAAAAAGGCCCTTAAAATTACTGGATGAGACTTTGGATTTAGAATTTACAAAGTTAACCATTTTAGCAAAGGCTTTAGGATGGGTTTGATAGAACTCTGCTTTAGAAATCTGAATCTTGGTCTTTTTAAGATGGTCTATAATGTCAAAAGATCTAGATGTGGATGGGGAATCACTACTAGGAGTAGGAGGAGATTTTGATCTATCAGATTTATCATTTGTTGGGCAAGAATTCCCAGAAGAAGAAGTAGAGGGAGAAGGACAAGAAGAGCTTACCTTTTGAGTGGAAGTGGTAGGAATAGGCGCTCCTCTTCTTACAATCATCGGGATGGTGATGGGCTACTCCTTGGATATTTTTGTAGGTTACACCACTTTTTCCTTTTTGTTGGTCTACTCCTAGGTCATAACAACATATGATTCACTATTCATCTCAGCCACTACATCATCATAATCATCCACATCTTCCATACCCTCAGTAGTGAGGAAATGAACTCAAGAACCACCAGGATCCTCCAATTCTTCATTAGCTTCCTCTTCTTATTCATCATAGAGCCCATTTTATTCCTCATCATTAGGCTCAAGAACTTCACAAGTAGCATTAACAGTACCTTAAGGGGTGGAACTTCAATGGCTAACTTGGTTTGAGAAGAGGGAAAGTGGTTCCTAGGCTGAAAGTTATTCCTTGGAACATCTTGATATGGAGCATGCTAAGCCAATTGTTTCTTAATGGCAATGAGGTCATTAGCCAGATTTTGCACCAACTAATCTACATTACCTCTAGGAGAAGGAGAAGAAGAAGATGCTTTGGATTTGAAAGACTCCTTTTCAGCTTGTCAAGACATGATCAAGTCATCTTCCACACTGACATCCAATCTCTGATCAGCATCCAAAGTTGCAAGATTTTCTCTCCTTAGGGCATAACTTACTTCCGACAATTGAGCATTCAAGAAGAAACACTTTTGAATCTGATCAATAGGTCTAGTATCTAGTGGAATCTTGTTAACCAACTTGTTGAACTTGGCCACAAATTATCTCATAGGCTCATGTGGCTCCTTCTTGATTTGAGAAATATGAGCTAACAAAGCATGCACATCCTCAGTAGGTTTGAAACGCTGCTCAAACTGAGTTCTCATAGTAGTCCAATCGATGATGGTCCCAATAGGAAGATGGTAAAACCAATTTGCAGCATTGTCTTGCAAGGTTTCCACAAAAACCTCACAGAGACATCCTCATGTTCAACTCCAAGGACCCCACATGCAACAATGAAGGCTGCAATGTGTTCATCAGGGTGCACTTTTCCATCACCTCTAAATTTGGGAAGAAAATTTCTATTACCCCCTAGGTAACTCAAGAAATAGTTGAGGAAGAGCAAGAGGCCCAAATATTTGTTCCCAAGGCTGAGGTGCTACCATCCTTGGAAATATTGCTTGAAGTGGAACTGAGACACCAGCAAGAATTAGGGTAAGGAGATTAGGGCTAAGTTGTGCTTGAGCAATGCTATTACCAGAAGCTTTGTCTTTAACAAGAGGTGTGCTTGTGGAAAGAGCTATTTTATTTCTTATTTTTGGAGGAAGTCGAAAACCTTGTTGATCCAAGAGTTGAAATTGGGGATCTTCAATTCCAAGAGCCCTTCTACCATTAATATATCTTAGAGTCACCAAATCAAAGAAATGATCAAATTAGTTGTCCTTTTAGAAAGGAATTTTGTTGAACAAATTCCCAATAGAGTTGCTAAAAATGTTAGGTTTCATATTTGCACTTGGAATGAAACCATATTCAAGGGAAAAGAAAGTCCCTTCTCTTTAATGGGAGAGGTTTCCTTATTGAAAGAGGGGGAAAAACCTATGTACAAATGCACAGTCTTTCATTCAATGGTGGTTTCTTAATATTATGAAATGTGTTTTAAGCCTGGAAAGTTATCAATACATGAGGATAGAATACTTTGAAGAGAGGAGGGAGGAAAAATAATATAATACATTCAGGGAAAAGAGATGGTAGAGAAAACCCTTATATGTATTGTGTAAATGAGATAGAGAGTAGAACCATCCACATTTATAACAGACACAATTTGTAGACTCAAAGTTCTAGAGATTGTACAAACTAGAACACAAAGTTTCCAAGAACGCAAGGATTAGATGATTCACATATCAGAACCAAAAGGAAAGAGAAAGTAGAAGAAAAGGGAAAAAAATTTGTATTGATTTCTTCCAATTCAAAATTACAGTTCCAGAATAATCAAAATTCCAAGCCACACAATGGATTTTAAAGCTCATGATATAGCTCGCAAGAGACGGCTACAACTTCCTCAAGAAAGAAAGAAACAATTACAACTTATTCCAATCATCCACGTCCTTTCAAATTCTTGAAAATGTAAAGAAAATGTTAATGGTGGAAAAAATAGTTTTTTAAAGATACAGCCATCACATTATTTTACCAGTTAAAACATGGGCCATTCGATTTGCTTTTACAACTTCAGATTTGGACTACCCATGTGGGAGAAATTTATTGGAGTGGACCTGTGAACACCTCTTGCATTCTTTTCCTTTGAAGTAGCGCTAGGCTGACATGTGGAGAGCTCCACTGGTTCCTTTATACTTAGCCAATTCAGCCAATTTTCTACTTGACTTATGTTGACCCCTAGACACATGGAGGGCTAGCGCTCATTTGATTTTCTACTTTGGAAACACCCCCTGAAGCTGCGTCGAGCTAACATATGTCTCCTTCTACTGGTCTTGGACTTTTCAATGGCCAAATCCATCTTCATATTGACTTTAACCATGTGGCGAGTTGGCACTACTTGGAGACTGACCCTTTGATTTCACTTCCAAAATGGTGTCATTAAGGCATGTGGCAGCTTCCGCCAACCCACCCATACTTAGTCAATTTTAACTATCATCTTTGTTCCTTTTGGACCTAGGACACATGGAGGACTGGTGTAAGTTTGAGAACTACCCATGACTTTGACTCTTGAAGTTGTGTCGATGAGGCACGTGTTGCCATCCGTTGAACCTTCCATACTTAGCCAATTTTATCTTATTCTATCTTCATTTTGTACCTGGGACATGTGGAAATCTTGTGCTTATTTGAGGATTGTCCCTTAGACCCTTCCCATGGAGTTGCATCATTTAGACAAATGGAGGATTCCATTGAACCTTGAAATATGGCCAAACCGCATCCAATCAAAGATATTCATGTATTACCCGTGGACTCTGGGGAAAAAATTAATGGGGAAAATATGCCTATCATTCCCGACTGTGGGAAGAAAATAAAAAGAAGGAAAGGAACTTCACCATACACCTAAATTTCAAATTGTTCTCCATGAATAGGAAAACTAAAAACAATGCCAGGCTTGACGTGATTCAATACTCCAAGGTATAGACTTAAATTTTTTTGAAACTTAACTTCAAAAGAGGGGAATTTTGGGGCCGACAACACACTTTCTCGGTGCACAGAGTCACTCAGAAAGAATACGAACATGGATCTTTAAAAAATGAAATTTTTGTAAAATTTTATCAGCTACAATCATGAAAACATGGAGGGAGGAATGGAGGAAAAATTCTACAAAAAGTTTGTGAGAGTTCGGTGGATTTTGAGAAAATGGAGTAAAATATTAAAAATACTATCTTTCTAGTTGTTGTGCTTTATGGGGGTATAATTCATTTCCCCCCATTATCCCCTTGTAAAATGGATGAAAGGTACAAAAAAATTCACCCTATCCCTACGAGGACAAGTGACAGGACATGCATTTGCGAAGGGTGAGGGAGACGAGCTTATTTTTGCACTCGGGGGGCTGAGTTTGGGTCATGTGAGGAACCATGTAGGAACAAGATGGGAGGAAATATTTTTTTCCCATTTTCCCCTTGGAAAATTGAGGAAAAGGACACAAAAATTCACCTTAGTCTCACGATGAAAAGTGGTGGGCATGCGTTGCACGAGGCGGGATCAAAAAATTTACAAAAAGTGTTTATGGAGGTTTCACAAGGTCATATGGTGGGTCTAGTATATCAAAAGGTGGAGGAGAACATTTTTATTTTCCCTTTATCCCCTTGGAAAGGGATACAAAAGTGCACCTTAGTCTCATGTTGACATGTGGCACTCGAAAAAATGAATGAGTACTCTTGAAGTTGTGCGTTGGGAAGGACCTTGATAACAAATTTTCAAAGCTTCCAGAGGTCTTTTTGAAGAACCCATAAATGATTTTGACTCCTAAGATCATTATGAAGATAAAAATATGGATATCAAGGTATGATTCTTCCTAAAACAACCTAAAATTACCTTCTTTCAATGGATTTCCAGTTGTCCTTTCCAAGAATGTGTTGTTGAAAGAAATGCATGGGATTTGTGAAAAATATGAAAATACCACCATGTCGGGCATTGAGAAATATTTATATTGATATATTTTTTTCCCCCAACTCATTCCAGAGCTCCCAAAATCATCTTCCGAAGTTCAAGTTCTTTCTTGCAATGCAAGCTCCTTCACCCTTAAAAACTCGTTTTTGCTGAAATTGCTCCTAAACCTCTAAATATTTCCTAAATCTTCCTAAATCACTTTAAAAATGTTCCTAGCTCATTAATATCACTCTATTATGAATTTTTGTCTTAAAACTGACTTCTAAGAATGTGCATCTTCTTTAGAAAGGTTAAAAATAACCATTCCTAAGCCTACTGAAAGATCCTCCTTGAAAGACACTATATGGGAAGAATCTTGTGAACTTGTTTTCAACTTTCCAACACATGGGAAAGGTTAAAACCACATACATGAGAACTAAAAGGATGGGGATAGGCCTAAAATATGGTATGAATTGATCTGGGAGAGTTCTCGGATTTTTATGATAAATTTTTTTGACACTAGGGTAAAGTTTTCATGTTTTCAAGTTGAATTTTTCCTTCTAAAAACACATGACAACAAGTTACATGGACACGGATATTTAGTAAAAATTTCCTAGGAGCCTCAACCTCATCAAAATCATGATATTATTCATCTATCAATCTTTGAACTTGAATCATCTTTTAAGTTCTATGATAAATGACATATAATCTTATAAATATGAACTTCTTATAACCAACTTAAACCCACTTCATCCAAGTATATGTTAGAAAACTAAAATTTTAAAAGGTGATGGTGAAGACCTTAATCCAAGCTTATGTCTTCTTATCCAAGATTGTATGCCAAAATTTTGGGACATTGATTATGTGTATACAAGCTATTTCACACAACACGTGAAAATTAATATATACCCAGATGAACAATAATCATAGTACAAATAAATTTTATAACTAAGCAATAATTGCAAGTAGACATGTGTATCGATTCTAAGCTAGAATTTTTTTTTTGTGTTTGGGGTTTATTAACTCCATTATTAAGATGCCAATTCAAGGTAGTTGTTATTACTAACAATTACACTAGCTGTAACTCATCAATTTATCTCCCAAAAATGTTGGATTCCACTAGATAAGCACAAGAGTCGCTTAGAAATGCATGAGAGTACACTAGAGAAGCACTTGAGTCTCTTAGAAAATTGTTAGAGTCCATTGGATAAGAATCAGAGTCTCTTAAAAAAGCACCAGAGTCCTTTAGAGAAGAAGGAAAGTCAACTATAGACGTTCCGGAGTCCACAAGAGAAGCACCGAGTCCACTAGAGAAGAGCCGAGTCTTATAAAAAAGCAACGAATTCCACTATATAAGCACTAGAGTCTCTTAAAAATCATTGGAGTTTCATTATGTGAATATTTTTCATATATTGTATACTCTTAGGAATCTTATGGATCAATTCAAGCTATATTTTCTACCTTCAAGAGTAGGGGAGGTTTTTTAAGATTCCTTAGAAAAAAATTGAGGCATCGAGATAGAATTAGAATAAGTGGAAGTGATAATATTTCCATTCTGTTGTCCACTCAAAATTCCCCGCTCTGATAAGAGTAAAAATTTCAAAATTTTGAGTTTAAGTGTTTTTCTCTGAAGTGCCTAAGTCGTGAAATTGAAAAAATCTGTGTTTTGGGTCATTTTGTGTGATTTTCGGGCCTGTCGGAACTTTTTGTCCCAACTGTCCCAAGTACGAAAGTGCACTCTGTTCCCCGATCGGCCGAAATCCCCGAAGCTGTCCCATTTTCGGGCCCGTCGGAAAGTTTTGTCCCAAGTGTCCCAAAACTTATTGTGCGAGTTGTTCCAATTTCGGCTGAAACACCCGAACCGCGTACTACGCACTTTCATGTCTCAAATGTCCCAAAGTTAAAAAGTGTGAGCTTTCCAATTTTCGGCCGAAACTCCCGTGTCGCGTACTTCAGAGCTCCTTGTCCCAAATCGAAAAATGCAAGTTGTTTCAATTTCACCCGAACCGGCCAAACCGCGTACTCTGGAACTTTTTGTCCCGAATGTCCCAAGTCCAAATGGGCCCACTGCTTTCCAATTTTGGCCGAATCACCCAACCGCAGACTCGCGCATTTTCGTCCCAATCGTTCCAAAAGCATTTGTGCATCCTCTCCCTGTTTCACCCGAATCGGCCGAGCCGCGTGTTTCGCGCATTCGCGTCTCACATGTCCCAAGCGTACCAAGTGTCATTCACACTTAGTTTTTCCCGCTCACTCCGAGTATGATGCTATTCAAATTGGTGGTTGTGTATTCAATGCGCATTAAATTCATTCCTCTCTCCAAATGGCTATATAACGAGCATTTCCCCTTTGCATTTTTCACATTGCTTCCATGCTATCTTTGCTCGAACCCTTGCAATTTGAAAACCTGCGCAAATATCCCCTCCCTTTGCAAATTCCTTCCCGAGTCTAGGTTGCAGCTCCGAGACTATCAATATGAAGATCAAGTTTCAGGGACAGGAGCAAATTTCTCCGCTTGAGTCTCATTGTTAGCAATATTGGGGACACCGAAGCTCATCATCTCGACTTCGGTGATTTTTGGGCAAGAATGGCAGATGCAAACCCTACACCAATAAGCGCAAACGATTCATGATAGCGGTTTGGCTTTTCACGGTGGTTTCCCAATCTCGATAAAGCAGCCGACATCGTGCTTTCATGCGGAGCTCACTTCGACCCCGCTTCGAGCGAATTGACAAATGTACATGGGGAACTCATTGCCAAGCTGGACGCTGCCACCATTGGCACTGCTCTGAGGATTCCGGAGTTGGACAATGCTATAGTCGTCTCCCGGGATCAAGCACAGACCCTATTCGATCAAGACAGTGACAAATATAAGGCGCGAGTGGCGAAGTCTTGGTTGAAGAACCCTAAGAAAGGTGCTTCTCGCCTAACCAAAACCCTCTTCCGAGCAGATTTCAATGAGGAATTGTCAGACTTCATAATCCTGCTGGCTCGGGTTATGGGTTTTCCCTCCACCAATGAGTTTCATTTCTGGATGTGCCCGCCATCAAGCATGGTGTGCGAGGGAACACAAAACATCAACTCGGGCAGATCATCGCATGAATTTGGCGGAGCAGCTATCCAACGCTCAAAGAAACAAAGAAGTTCTATATGACTTCATACCTGATGTATACCCTAGCAGCATCAAGGCATTGGTTTGGTTTCTCCTATATAGATGCACACAAAGATGATCCAGTGTATGCCTATTGCCCGCAGCTTCACCCCGAGACCAAAGCAATCGAATTTCGTAAGGGTCAATGATGCTTTCACCATGTACGTGGTCGATTGCTCAAGGTGATACTCGCTAGAAGGTTTTCGATGAAGCCATGAACTCGATATCGCAGATGGAGCCTATTTCATCCAATTCAGAAATTTTCCTATATCAAAGCTTCGGCTATGAAAGCACTCCTCTACGGCTTCCCATGTTCTGCAATGATAAAATGGCCTTGATAGAAATATGCAGTAACTAGACAAGTTGCACAGAACTTGCAGAGACAAGAAGATTTCTGGCTTGCACTTTCCCATCTCTCTGGGAAACTACACATGCAAAACAGCTCTGGATGCTCAGAACATAGAAAGAGCCCTGTCCCTATCATCGCTTTCATTTCTTCAAGCCAAGAACCTCGCTTTGACTTGAAGAAGTTTATCAATAGAACATCAAGATAATCTACCATCATAGGGCAGACATGTAAGACTACCGGGCTGACTGCGTGCATGATTTTGAAGCCAGGAGAAGGCATTGTGGCAGGTTCTCCCTGCAATTGATTCAAGAACTCGGTCTGTACCAAGTTCCTGAAGGTCTCCAGGATGACAATTCTGACCTATACTCGTATGAGTATGAAAATGTGATTAAGCACACCCCTCTGGAGGACCTGGATTGGAACAGGAAAGAGAGGGATGATCTGGCTGAGATTCTTGCTCCAGTCTTAGTCAGGACTAAGGTCTGGTTCAGTAAGAAGATCCGAGAATTCAAGAGGCACTCAGGAGAATCCTCCTCCAAGGATGATTCGACACCAATAAGAGAGGCATCAGTTCCAAGGTCTGAAACACCAATGCAAACCCCTCCTGCCTCATCAACACAAGGACCTACTGAATCTACTCCCTCTTCATCTACCCAGGTATATAAGAAGAAACTCAAAGAGGTAAAGAAGGAGCCTGCAGAGAATGACCCTCCAAGAAAACAGGCAGAGTTGCCTATAGGGCCAGAGAACATCATTGTTCTCAGTGAAAGTGAAGAAAGTGAGATGCCAACTCCTGCAAATGTTCCTGAAGATCCAGCAGATAAGGACAAGGAGGTCCAGAGCACTGAACTTCCAGGTGCTACTGATTCTTCTACCGCTATTGCCTCCAAAGGTTTCTACTCACATCTCACTTGAGTCAACAAATGCGCACTCCCGAGTGTCATGAGCTCCCTGTCTCTTGGTCCCCTTGCTTCTCCTGCAGATTCTTCTTCCTCTTTTGCTTGGGTGCAACCTTTGGTTGACAAAAGGAAGAGAAAATCCTCCTCTCAAAGCTCGGGATCAAATTTCGATGTCAAGCAGCAGCTTTGTTGGGCACCACTCCTTCTCGTGCCAAGAAAGCCGTAACCACTTCCATAGTGTCCGATGCCCAAGGTCAGCAATTCTTGGAGATTGCTAAGCCTACAAAGAGACAAATCAAATCGACTTGCCGGCATCCGACTTGAGCTTTCAAGAATCCCTATGGGAGAGTCTACTCCCGAAGGTGAAATTCACAACCTCCAGAAAACAATCACAAGAGTCATCGGAAGGGTAGAGAAAGGGCAGCAAACTATCAAATTGGAAGAACAAGCCCGATTCTCACAGTTTCATCAAGTCTCTTTTATCCAAGGATAAAGTCTTGACCCTACCCCATTGACTACTCTTCCACCTCCCCGTAATTCTAAGCCAAGATGAAGTGCAAAGTATCAAAGATATGCACAAGTATTCTGTCTATGGCAGAGCTATTGAAGCCATGGTGGATGACATGCTTGTTGCTGGATTAAACTTCATCGATGAAGCTTTCAAACTCCACGAAAAGGTGAGTAATGTGCAACTGAAGCTCTCCTCCACTATCAATACCATGGATAAAGAACTAAAAATCTGGAGTAGTTGTATAGTAGACCTTCGCCTTATGGGACAGACAGATGAGAACATCTTACTGGCGAATAAGATTTTCGATGATGCTAAGGACAATCTATCAAAATCCTGGGTCTACAGCGTGGAGTGGAAGATCAGAGTTTTGGAGGAAGCTTTGGGAGAAATGAAGAACAGCTGGCAGAAGGGAGAAGCTTTCAAGACACTGGCTGTTGCTGCTTTCAAGGATATACATTGTCATCTTCAGGATGAAAACTCTGGTGTTTCCTGTCCTTGCAAGAAATCAAAGCTCAGTTCAGAGCTTTTGTCAAAGATAATCTATTCAAGGAAAGCTCCATCTCTAAGGAAAAGATGAAGGAAATTTGTTCTCTTCAATCTGCCATTGAAGAAGCAAATAAAGATTATCATACTCACGTCGAGTTTGATAAAGAGATGGAGAAGTGTCTGGGATTTTGGACTCAGTCTGCAGCCAACACGTCAGTTCCACGTGGCAGAGACATAGCTGAGGCATTGAAGAAATTCAGGCAGCGGATTCTGAAGACAGTGGGTCCCTCCCAGTAGCTGGCCACCTGTCTCCTTCTCCTTTCTTTTCTCTTCTTCCCATTCTTTTCGTATTCTTTGTAATTAGTTAAGGTATTGCAATTGGCGATCCTTAACTATTCTTTAGTTAAAAGAAACGGTTACGAAGAGTAACTGACTTGTAAGCTATATAATGGCCTTTCCACGCCATTTTGAAGGAGGAAGAACTTGGGTATTTGCTGAAAGTGTAAATAGATCTTAAAGAAATCAATACAAAAGGGCTTTCCATTCTTTGTCTATCTAATTCTTGTTATCTCTGTGTTTTCCTTTAATATTGTGAAGATCATTTTGTTCCTGATTCGTTAGTCTCTCTGATTGCATACTGTTCAGTTTTGCAAATACAGTGATCTTGTATAACCAAGAAGGAACTTTGTGTCCTTGATGAATGAATCTGAAGAAGGTTATTTATGGAACTTTGTGTCTTTAAATTTAATCTCATTCAGCCAATGCAAATGATCTTGTCTTAAATTCTTTGAAGCTTCGCATACATGAAGAATTATTCTGCTATCTATAATTCTGAATGTTGCTATTCTGCTCATCTTCTTATTCCCTTTCCTCAGTCCTTGTGTAATTGATGATCCTTGTGGAAAACACTTTCGTAATATCCAAGTTTGACCATAAAACAATGTTCTGTACATTTGTAAATAAGTTCGTTTCTGAATAAGGGAACCTCTCCCATTAAAGAGGAGGGACTTCTTGTCCCCTGACTGTTGCTCTTCTAAAAATTCCTATTTGACGACCAACAACAGCTTTTGGCGACTACTGGGAAAATCGCATTCCAAAGATCGCAATTTTTCAATCATCCTTTGATCCGCGACTCCGCATTTCACTCGAGGGAGAAGGGCCCTTGGTATCGAAGATTCTCAGTTTCAGCTTTTGGAGCAACAGGTTTTCCTTTCCCTTCAAATAGAAGAACTCGTTCGACGAGCACTCCACCTGTTCAAGATAGAAGTCCTACGGGTGGTATTCCTTCAGAACCTGCTAGTCCCAATCTACGAGCTTTGATCCTAGCCGGTGTTACAGTTCCCCTCCAAGCCGTATTTCCAAGAATGGTGGCACAATTGCCATGGGGTCAACGTGTCGGGCCCCTGGCCCTTACTCAGCCTTTGCATGAGTTACCTAGAGGTAACCGGAAGAACTTCCCCAAATTTAAAGGAGATGGCAAAGTACACCCTGATGAACACATTGCAGCCTTCATAGTTGCATGTGGAGTCTTGGGAGTTGAACATGAAGACGTCTCAGTAAGGCTGTTCGTTGAGACGTTACAAGATAATGCTGCTGATTGGTTCTATCACCTTCCGGCTGGTGCCATCACCGACTGGAATACAATGAGAACTCAGTTCGAAAGCCGTTTCAAGCCGGCAGAAGATGTGCATGCCCTGCTTGCCCAAATTTCTCAGATAAAGAAAGATCCATCGTAACCCATGAGAGAATTTGTGGCTCGATTCAACAGATCGATCAACAAAATTCCTCGTAAATACTCAACTGTTGATCAAATTCAAAAATGTTTCTTTCTAAATGCTCAAACGCCCAAAGTCAGTTATGCTCTAAGAAGGGCTAATCTCGGAACGTTAGTTCTGGATCAAGAACTGGCTGTTAGTGTCGAGGATGACTTGATCATGTCAGGGAAGTTGAGAAGAGATCCTCCCAAATCTAAATCTGCTGCTTCTTCCTCTTCCACCTCTGGACCCAATACTGATCCATTAGTCCAGAAACTTGCAAATGATCTAGTAGCTATAAAGAAACAATTGGCTCAGCATGCCCCGTATGCAGATGTTCCAAGAAGAAATTTTCAGCCCAGAAATCGTTTGCCTGCTCCTCACACAAGACTAGCACTTGAAGGACCTCCTGTTAAAGTTCCTGTGAATGCAACCTGTGAAGTTGAAGAGCCAGATGATGATGTGGACGATGAAGCTTGTGAGGAGTTCCTGGAGGAATTTGATGTTGAGGCGGAAGAACTTGAGGGATCTCGGGTTAATTTCTTTACCACTGAGGGCATCGATGATGGAGATGACTATGATGAAGTGGTAGCAGACATGAATAGTGAATCATTTGCTGTCATGACTCGAGAGCAGACACACCAGAAGGAGAAGGTGACACAGCCCATCAAGAAATCCAAGGAGCAGTCGACAACTATTCCTGTGATTGCAAAAAGAGGATCTCCTCTTCCTACTTCATCTACGTCAAAGGTGAGTACTGTCAATCCTGCTACCAAAATTGCTTCTTCTTTTTCTCCTAAAGTTGATAAGCCTAGAATTCCAAATGATGATGGTCCATCCACCTCTGGATCCTTTGATATTGTTGATCACCTAAAAAGGACCAAGGTTCAAATTTCGTGTTTAATACTATCAAACCCATCCCAAAGCTTTTTCCAAGATGATCCAATTTGTTAATTCCCATTCCAAGACCACTTCTAAAGGCCTTTTGCCCACTCCTCCTTCTACACCACACCCTTAGTCTAGTAGCCGCACCACCTCGCCCGTGACAAAATCAAGCCTTTTATGTAACACTTCTTATAGCCGGCCATAGGCTCAAGAATCGTGTCATAGATTCCGAGCCTCGATAACGTGATGCCTACTAAAATAGCTCATGCTTTAGGCTTGACCTCACTCATACTTATGGATCTTGCTACTCCATGGAAAGTAAGGAAGTTCCTTTGGTCGGAAGGATTAAAGATGCACAAGTGGCTTTTACCGCTTTACTCGAAAAGAAAGTCTTGGCTACCATCCTAAGAGTAGCAGCATACATTCCTCCTTCTTATGGAATGTTGCTAAGTAGGAACTTCGCAAAGATGTGGGTGGAGAGATTCAAATGGATTGGTCACATGCACTCATACCTGTCAATGGACACATGAAGAAGTTGCTGCCTGAGAAACAATCTGAGTATATTGTGCAGAAAACGGATGATCCTAAGGCACAAATACTCTATGAGGACATGGGTCATGGTAATTACATGATTTTGTCCCCTGATGAAATCCAACCCTCCAAAGTATCACCTAAAGATCCCAATGGTGTTTGGATTTTAGAATTTGATGGAAGTTGTTCCTCAGCTGGTTCTGGAGCTGGTGTCCTGCTAGTGTCACCTGAAGGATGCCTACACCCTTTTTCATTTAAGTTGCAGTTTGAAAACACTAACAATACAGCAGAGTATGAGGCTCTCATTCTTGGACTACAAGTGGCCAAAGAACGAGGTGTAAAAAATCTTCTGGCTCGTGGTGATGCAGAGCTGATTGTGAAGCAAGTCAGAAGCCTTTTTCAGGTAAAAATGGGAGGCTGAAGCATTACCGGAATCAGGTTTGGGATTCAATTGAATTCCTTGATGCTTTCTCCATTAAGGCAATACCTAGAGAAAAGAACAAAGCAGGCTGATTCACCGGCCGTCTCGTGGTCACTACGATTCCCATCTTGAATTCTCTCAGATAAGTTCACTATCAAAATGGTCCACCGGCCTAGTGTACCTGACAATACCAATAACTGGCAAGTTTTCAACGATGACCAGCATTTTCTTTCCTTCCTGGAACTCAAGGGTAATTTCGAACAACTGTATTTTGAGGGAAGTGACAACCTGCCTCGTGAGAGTGTGTCCTCTGACCATCCTGTCACCCAAGGAGAAGAAACAGATCAGGAAGGGTGCATTAAACTCAAAGGAAACAAGATTCCCAAAGGTTTGGTGAGTTTGGAGGAGTTGTTTGATAAACATGACAGATATGTGAAATCTAAAGCTTCTACTGGACCTCAGCAATCAGCTGAGTATGATAAGATTGATATAGGGAGTTCTACTGACCCCAAGCTAGTAAATATTGGAAAATGTTGCACAACCGACGAGAGGAGAAAAGCAATTGATCTTCTAAGGAGGTATAAGGATGTTCTTGCTTATTCTTATGAAGATCTAAAAGCCTTCAAGCCAAAAGATATGCAGCATTCTATTCCTCTCAAACCAGGAATTAAGCCTTTCAAGCAGAAGCAGAGGCAGTACAATCCAAAAATAGCTGACACCATCTTTCAGGAGATCCAGAAGTTGTTGAAGGCTAAAATTATTTTTCCCATTCACCATTCGACATGGATCGCAAATATAGTGCCTGTTAGGAAGAAAAATGGTGAGATCCGCATCTGTGTTGATTTCAGGAACCTGAATCAGGCTTCTCTGAAAGATAACTACCCTTTGCCTATGATGGATCAAATATTGCAAGCAGTAACAGGATCTGAAATGTTATCTATGCTTGATGGATTCTCGGGATACAATCAGGTAGAGGTTGATACTGCAGATCAACACAAGACAGCCTTCACCACTCCTTGGGGTACCTTTGCCTACAAGAGAATGCCTTTTGGGCTGATTAATGCTGGTGCCACTTTCCAGAGAGCTATGGATCTGGCTTTTGGAAGCTTGAAAGGGAAATGTATTGTCATATACCTTGATGACCTGACAGTGTTTTCAAAGACAAGAGCGGATCACTTCGACCACCTGGAAACGGTTCTGCTGAGATGCCGAGAGCATGGGATTTCTTTAAATCCTAAAAAATCTGTCTTCTGTGTTACAGAAGGAAAACTATTAGGGCACATCGTCTCCAAGGATGGTATTAAGATTGATCCTGAATGAGTTCAAGCCATCCAAAGAAATTCCTCTCCCAACCAAGAAAAAGGCGTGCATTCCTTCTTCGGTAAGATCAATTTTTTAAGAAGATTCATCCCTGATTTTGCTGAATTAACTTTGAATATTTCTCAGATGATGAAAGGGAAGCAAACATTTGGTTGGTCTTCTAAAGGAAAGGAATCCTTTGAGGGTATCAAGAAAGCTATTGCTAAAACTCCAGTTTTGGCCTGTCCTGATTTCAGCAAAGATTTCATCATCTATTGCTATGCTACAGATAATACCCTAGCTGCTGTCTTAACCCAAGAAGACTCTGATAAACATGAGCTACCAATTGCCTTCATGAGCTATATCCTGAAGAATCATGAGCTAAAATACACCATGATGGAGAAGCATGCTTTTGCAGTAGTCAAGGCTGTCAAGCAGTTCCGTTTCTATATCCTCAACTCTCACTCTATGGTGCTGGTTCCAGATACAACTGTTAAGTCAATTCTTACACAGCAAGAATTTGGGTCCAAGAGAGGAAACTAGGTGGCTAAAGTCCAGGAGTATGACATTGATATCAAACCGACTAAGCTGGTTCGTGGAAAAGGTCTTTGTGAGCTCATTGCTAAAGGAGCCAAACATGAGTTGCACTTGAGAGAGAAAGCCGACATTCCTATTGTTCTATTCCTTAGTTCACCGATGAATGGTATTCTCGACATCGCCCATTTTCTCACCTATGGGGAATGCCCTCTCATTTAACTACCAAGGAAAAGAGGATTGTTAAATTGAGATCAGCGTAATATGTACTGGGGGGAAAATGCCTTGTTCAAGCGTGGTTTAGATGGGAGATTTCTGAAGTGTGTGGACAAGGAACAACAGAGAAAGTTGCTCTCACTTTTCATGATCGTGACATGTGAGGGCACTATTCATCAACAAATACACCACTCACAAGATACTCCGGGAGGATATTACCGGGCCTTCCTTGTTCGTAGATGCATCCAAGTGGGTGGATAAATGCGAGGCTTGTCGACCTTTGTGGGAAGACCTAAATTGGCCTCTTTGCCTCTCTCCGCTTGTGATTGAGGAACCATTTCAACAAAGGGGGTCTGACTTCATTGGTGCACTCAACCCTGTTTCCAGCGCTGGACATACCCATGTGCTAACTGCTACTGACTACTTCACCAAATGGGTGGAAGCTATTCCAAATAAGAGCACTACTCAAGTGGTATGCAACTTCATCAAAGAGAACATCTTGGTAAGGTATGGTGTACCTAACAAGATTGTAAAGTATAATGCTTCAACTTCTCCTCAACCGAGATAATGGATTTCTATGGGTATGGCATCTCTCTCTCGCTCATTCTTCGATTATTATCCCTGTGGAAATGGACAAGGTAATCCACCAACAAAAATCTGTGATTATCATAAGGAAGTTGGTCAATGAATCTCAGCGAAACTGGCATAAGAAGCTTTATGATGCTCTTTGGGTAGACAGATCACACCTAAAAGAGCCATTGGAATGTCTCCTTTTCAAGTGGTGTATGGAGTAGAAGCTCAATTGCCAGTGACAGTGGAACTGCCAGCCTTGCACCTGATGAAGGCCATTGAGGATACTAGTTTCAGTGATGCTCTGGATAAAAGAATCATGTACCTGCACAAACTGAACGAGGACAGATTGGAGGTTGCTGATAGGATATCTCGCTCACCAAAGAAAGGTAAAGGTTCTGTTTGACAAGAAAGCTAGGTTCAGAGAGTTCCAAGTTGGAGATACCGTGCTGTTATGGGACAAAAGACATGAACCTCGTGGCAGCCATGGAAAATTTGATTCCCTGTGGCTCGGACCTTTCAAGATAAGACACTTTGCTGGTAAGAACTCTTTCTATCTTGATTACATGGATGGTTCTCCCCTCCCACTTCCTTATAGTGGGCAGTATTTGAAGTTGTTCAAGTCATAGGTGACTAGGGAGTCCCTTTGTATATTCTGTACAGTGTTTTTGCTTTTCTGCTTTTGGTGTGTTTTCCTTCTGTTGTTGTGTGTGTTGCCCTCTGTATTGGTTTGTTTTTGACTCCTTTGCCCAATGGATAAGGCACTGGTCTGCTTCACCGAGTTTGTCTAAGTTCTTGCCTTGTCTCATTCCGAGAATTTATACCAAGTCATCCCCAGAAGGAGCCAGCTGTTGTCCACTCAAAATTCCCCGCTCTGATAAGAGTAAAAATTTCAAAATTTTGAGTTTAAGTGTTTTTCTCTGAAGTGCCTAAGTCGTGAAATTGAAAAAATCTGTGTTTTGGGTCATTTTGTGTGATTTTCGGGCCTGTCGGAACTTTTTGTCCCAACTGTCCCAAGTACGAAAGTGCACTCTGCTCCGATCGCCGAAATCCCCGGCCGTCCCCATTTTCGGCCCGTCGGAAAGTTTTGTCCCAAGTGTCCCAAAACTTATTGTGCGAGTTGTTCCAATTTCGGCCGAAACACCCGAACCGCGTACTACGCACTTTCATGTCTCAAATGTCCCAAAGTTAAAAAGTGTGAGCTTTCCAATTTTCGGCCGAAACTCCCGTGTCGCGTACTTCAGAGCTCCTTGTCCCAAATCGAAAAATGCAAGCTGTTTCAATTTCGCCCGAACCGGCCAAACCGCGTACTCCGGAACTTTTTGTCCCGAATGTCCCAAGTCCAAACGGGCCCACTGTTCCAATTTCGGCCGAATCACCCGAACCGCGTACTCGCGCATTTTCGTCCCAATCGTTCCAAAAAGCATTTGTGCATCCTCTCCCTGTTTCACCCGAATCGGCCGAGCCGCGTGTTTCACGCATTCGCGTCTCACATGTCCCAAGCGTACCAAGTGTCATTCACACTTAGTTTTTCCCGCTCACTCCGAGTATGATGCTATTCAAATTGGTGGTTGTGTATTCAATGCGCATTAAATTCATTCCTCTCTCCAAACGGCTATATAACGAGCATTTCCCCTTTGCATTTTTCGCATTGCTTCCATGCTATCTTTGCTCGAACCCTTGCAATTTGAAAACCTACGCAAATATCCCCTCCCTTTGCAAATTCCTTCCCGAGTCTAGGTTGCAGCTCCGAGACTATCAATATGAAGATCAAGTTTCAGGGACAGGAGCAAATTTCTCCGCTTGAGTCTGCTGTTAGCAATATTGGGGACAGCGAAGCTCGTCATCTCGACTTCGGTGATTTTTGGGCAAGAATGGCAGATGCAAACCCTACACCAATAGCACAAACGATTCATGATAGCGGTTTGGCTTTTGCCGGTGGTTTCCCAATCTCAGTACAGTGTGCTGATACTGTGCTTTCATGCGGAGCTCACTTCGACCCCGCTTCGAGCGAATTGACAAATGTACATGGGGAACTCATTGCCAAGCTGGACGCTGCCGCCATTGGCGCTGCTCTGAGGATTCCGGAGTTGGACAATGCTATAGTCGTCTCCCGGGATCAAGCACAGACCCTATTCGATCAAGACAGTGACAAATATAAGGCGCGAGTGGCGAAGTCTTGGTTGAAGAACCCTAAGAAAGGTGCTTCTCGCCTAACCAAAACCCTCTTCCGAGCAGATTTCAATGAGGAATTGTCAGACTTCATAATCCTGCTGGCTCGGGTTATGGGTTTGCCCTCCACCAATGAGTTTCATTTCTGATGTGCCCGCCATCAAAGCATGGTGTGCGAGGGAACACAAAACATCAACTGGGCAGAGATCATCAGCATGAATTTGGCGGAGCAGCTATCCAACGTTCAAGGAAACAAAGAAGTTCTATATGACTTCATACCTGATGTATACCCTAGCAAAGATCAAGGCATTGGGTTTGGTTTCTCCTATATAGATGCACACAAAGATGATCCAGTTGTATGCCTATTGCCCGCAGCTTCACCCCCGAGACCAAAGAATCGGAATTTCGTAAGGGTCAATGATGCTTTCACCATGTACGTGGTCGATTGCTCAAGGTGATACTCGCTAGAAGGTTTTCGATGAAGCCATGAACCCGATATCGCAAAGATGGAGCCTATTTCATCCAATTCAGAAATTTTCCTATATCAAAGCTTCACGCTATGAAAGCACTCCTCTACGGCTTCCCATGTTCTGCAAATGATAAAATGGCCTTGATAGAAATATGCAGCAACTAGACAAGTTGCATGAACTTGCAGAGACAAGAAGATTTCTCGCTTGCACTTTCCCATCTCTCTCGGGAAACTACACATGCAAAACAGCTCGATGCTCGTAACATGAAAGAGCCCTGTCCCTATCATCGCTCATTTCTTCAAGCCAAGAACCCGCTTTGACTTGAAGAAGTTTATTGAACAAACATCAAGATAATCTACCATCATAGGGTATATATGTAAGACTACCGGGCCGATCGCAGGCAGATGATTTTGAAGCCGTGAGAAGGCATTGTGGCAGGTTCTCCTCGCACTGATTCAAGAACTCGGTCTCTGTACTCAAGTTCCCAAGGTCTCCAGTGATGACAATTCTGACCTATACTCGTATGAGTATGAAAATGTGATTAAGCACACACACCTCTCGGAGGACCTCGATTGGAACAGAAAGAGAGGGATGATCTGGCTGAGATTCTTGCTCCAGTCTTAGTCAGGACTAAGGTCTGGTTCAGTAAGAAGATCCGAGAATTCAAGAGGCACTCAGGAGAATCCAGCTCCAAGGGTGACTCGACACCAATAAGAGAGGCATCAGTCCCAAGGTCTGAAACACTAATGCAAACCCCCCCTGCCTCATCAACACAAGGACCTGCTGAATCTACTCCCTCTTCATCTACCTAGGTATATAAGAAGAAACTCAAAGAGGTAAAGAAGGAGCCTGCAGAGAATGACCCTCCAAGAAAACAGGCAGAGTTGCCTATAGGGCCAGAGAACATCATTGTTCTCAGTGAAAGTGAAGAAAGTGAGATGCCAACTCCTGCAAATGTTCCTGAAGATCCAGCAGATAAAGACAAGGAGGTCCAGAGCACTGAACTTCCAGATGCTACTGATTCTTCTACCGCCATTGCCCCCAGTGCTCTACTCACATCTCAGCTTGAGTCAACTGCTGCACAGACTCTGAGTGTCATGAGCTCCCTGTCTCTTGGTCCCCTTGCTTCTCCTGCAGATTCTTCTTCCTCTTTTGCTTGGGTGCAACCTTTGGTTGACAAAAGGAAGAGAAAATCCTCCTCTCAAAGCTTGGGACCAAATTTCGATGCTGTTGCAGCCTTGTTGGGCACCACTCCTTCTCGTGCCAAGAAAGCCAGAACCACTTCCAGAATAGTGTCTGATGCCCAAGGTCAGCAATTCCTGGAGATTGCTAAGCCTACAAAGAGACAAATCGAATCGACTTGCTGGCATCCGACTTGAGCTTTCAAGAATCCCTATGGGAGAGTCTACTCCCAAGGTGAAATTCACAACCTCCAGAAAACAAAATACAAGAGTCATTGGAAGGGTAGAGAAAGGGCAGCAAACTATTGAATGTTGGAAGAACAAGCCCGATTCTCACAGTTTCATCAAGTCTCTTTTATCTAAGGATAAAGTCTTGACCCTACCCCATTGACTACTCTTCCACCTCCTATAATTCTAAGCCAAGATGAAGTGCAAAGTATCAAAGATATGCACAAGTATTCTGTTTATGGCAGAGCTATTGAAGCCATGGTGGATGACATGCTTGTTGCTGGGTTAAACTTCATCGATGAAGCTTTCAAACTCCACTAAAAGGTGAGTAATGTGCAACTGAAGCTCTCCTCCACTATCAATACCATGGATAAAGAACTAAAAATCTGAGCAGCAGTTGTATAGTAGACCTTCGCCTTATGGGACAGATGATGAGAACATCTTATCGCGAATAAGATTTTCGATGATGCTAAGGACAATCTATCAAAATCCTGGGTCTACAAAGCATGGAGTGGAAGATCGAGTTTTGGAGGAAGCTTTGGGAGAAATGAAGAACAATTGCAATGGGAGAAGCTTTCAAGACACTGGTTGTTGTTTTTTCAAGGATATACATTGTCATCTTCAGGATGAAAACTCGTGTTTCGTTGTCCTCGCAAGAAATCAAAGCTCGGGCCCGAGCTTTTGTCAAAGATAATCTATTCAAGGAAAGCTCCATCTCTAAGGAAAAGATGAAGGAAATTTGTTCTCTTCAATCGCCATCAAGAAGCAAATAAAGATTATCATACTCACGCCGAGTTTGATAAAGAGATGGAGAAGTGTCTGGGATTTTGACTCACCGCAGCCAACACGTTAGTTCCACGTGGCGTAGATATAGCCGAGGCATCAAGAAATTCAGCAAATGGATTCTCAAGACAAGGGGTCCCTCCTCCCGCAGAGTTGGCCACCGTCTCCTTCTCCTTTCTTTTCTCTTCTTCCCATTCTTTTCGTATTCTTTGTAATTACTTAAGGTATTACAATCAAGGCATCCTTAACTATTCTTTAGTTAAAAGAAATGGTTACAAAGAGTAATCGACTTGTAAGCTATATAATGGCCTTTCCACGCCATTTTGAAGGAGGAAGAACTTGGGTATTTGCTGAAAGTGTAAATAGATCTTAAAGAAATCAATACAAAAGGGCTTTCCATTCTTTGTCTATCTAATTCTTGTTATCTCTGTGTTTTCCTTTAATATTGTGAAGATCATTTTGTTCCTGATTCGTTAGTCTCTCGATTGCATACACTGCTCTGGCTTTTGCAAATACAAGATCTTGTATAACCAAGAAGGAACTTTGTGTCCTTGATGAATGAATCTGAAGAAGGTTATTTATGGAACTTTGTGTCTTTAAATTTAATCTCATTCAGCCAATGCAAATGATCTTGTCTTAAATTCTTTGAAGCTTCGCATACATGAAGAATTATTCTGCTATCTATAATTCTGAATGTTGCTATTCTATCATCTTCTTATTCCCTTTCCTCGACCTTGTGTAATTGATGATCCTCTGTGGAAAACACTTTCGTAATATCCAAGTTTGACCATAAAACAATGTTCGTACATTTGTAAATAAGTTCGTTTCTCGAATAAGGGAGCCTCTCCCATTAAAGAGGAGGGACTTCTTGTCCCCCGATCATTGCTTTCTAAAAAGTCCTATTTGACGACCAACACATTCTCATCAAGTATTTAAGATGATTATACGTGCTTCTCATTGAGAACAATGGAGTGAAAGAATTTATTATAAGATTCTCCTTGTTTGTTCCATTGTTCTTTTGATTTTTTCTACTAATAGCATTCTTCTTGTTTCTGGTTCAAAGCCAACTCTTGATTTAATCTTCATTATTCTTTATTCAATTTTTTTATTAAGCCTTTGTTTACTTATTAAATTCTAGGAGGTTGCTAATTGGGCATTAATATTATTCCCTATCTCAAAAATATTACCAATTTATGTTTCAGTGCTTGATTTTAATTTTTCATAAAATTTGTATGGTAGATAGCTAGGAATGAATAGAGTTTTGGTCCACCATGTATCAAATTTGTTGATGAAATCAGGATTGTTGAGCCACATTTTTTCAAACTAGAGTTGAGTGCTTATGGTTGCTACACTTGATCAAATAAATAAAGGAATTGGAAGAGAATTCATGGGTACACTACTAATTCTATTGTTGTCTACATGTTTCCCCCTTTTTCCTTTAGGTAGACTAGTACATGTGGTAGATATGAGATCTCAGGGTCAGATCATATTCTTGTACACTTGGATGAGTTTTGGAGTTGACTCTATCTGGATTGACCTCTAAATTTCCTTTTAAATGTAATGTCTCTCTTCTCAAACCCAAGGATTATGTCCATGCAATCACCAAGATATGGAAATTTGTTCCTAACTCTTCTAGTGTTTGATCTCATGGTGGGATATTTTCATAGCTTGAAATTTTTGAAAGGACTGGGTATAATGGTAACTAGGGCCAGAAGTAGTAAATGGATAATTATGGAGGTGTAGTCATGAAATCACACACTTTCTACTTAAATCACGCTCCTTGTTATTTCATTATATACATGATTCCTAAGTAAGACAAACAGATATTAACAACACTTATTTTACTCTTTAATTGCTTTTATCTTTCCCACACTCTTATTATTTGCTTTTCTGGAATTACCACTTTACTTTTGGATACTAAACAACATGTGACCCAACTCTAATTTACCGTTACACCTTCTACGAATCCCGCACACTACTTCCCATTATTAACAAAAGTGCCCCAAGGATTACTATCCCATTTGGGAACTTTTTTTCCTTTACCTCCTTTTCTTGATTTTGAATTTCTATATCATTGCATCTATTTTTTAGAGTATTTTTTATCACTTTGGGTCAACTTTTCAGTTTTTAATGATGAAATTCAAACAAGGGAATCATATATGTACATGAATTACTTAATATTATTAAAGGGCATGACATTCGAACTAATACTTACTATCTACTACTTTGGAAAAAAACAACATTCAAAGAATGCATTTGGGTTGCATCATTCACTACATAGAAAGGGACATTTTTGAATTTCATATCACACATTAATCTTGGGGGATAAGTAGTTGTATCCCATTATCTTGGTGTGACTGACACAAGGGAAACCTAGCTTCAAGGGACACGATTCTAATCACACACACATAATAACTACATGGATTCTAAAATTTAGTGAAAGGCTCAAAGGACAATCACATTGGGGTGACCGTCAAGGTCATTTCGACTCAAGAATATGCATTATTTATTTCATATAATGTTTTCTTAAGATTTTTATAGGTATCTAGGGTTTTTTTGTGGGTACAAATGTGATATAAGAAACCTACATCGAAGTGGATGTGAAAAAATTTGAAAGGAAGAAGCTAATTTTAGACCATAAAAGATCAAAAGTAAAGTTGTAGTAGGGAAACCAATTCCTAGATCAGACACTAGCAATCAGGGAGGTCCTATCCTACTGTGAGCTCTCCTATCCAAAGAAGTATTTGGTCTAAATTTTCTAGAAATATCTCACATAGTCTAGATCCAACATGTTCTAGGTATCTTCCATCCCAAAATCAACCCACATCTCGTGATAAAAGATAAGTCATTCTCATTTTCCTATCTTGTGTACTTACTTGTACTTTGTGTGTTATATCTTGTTTGTTATTACTATATTCTTTTGATCTCGGTACTCTCAAAAAGATTTAAATCATTTTGTGAACCCAATCCTAACATACCCATTACTCATAGTGATCACTTTAGTTTCCCAAAACATATTGAGGTTCTCCCATAAACCCATAATTGTTCCAAAAATATGGCTAAAACCATGCATGAGGATATAAAAACTTATGATAGTGAACACACTTACGAGGAAGAGACTAATGTGGAATGCAGACAACTTGATGTTGTCATCACTTTCTATTCCACAGTATGTGATAATCCCACTCATGTGCCACATGTCCTTGACATTTTCTCATCTTCTTAGTGTGCCCATGAAAATGCTACTAATGTTAGTACAATTCACACCTTGGCACTCTCTACTGTTATCCCTTCTTCTATTCCACTTTCTTCTTCCCCAACCACTGTGGGGGTATCCACCATTCATATGTTTATTTCTACTCCCACTAATCATTTCTCTTCACCCATAATTTCCCACATCCAACCTAACACTTCTTCAAGAACCCATACCTTAGAGTCTTTGTATCATGATTTGAAAACTTAAATTTTTCAATTGCATAAAGAATCCTTCTCTTCTTCTCCATCTCTTGATTCTTCACTTCTTCTTCATAGTCCTCTTATACCTGAGGTTTCTTATTATCCACTTCCTCCCAATTTTAACTCACCTAAATTTCCTCTCTTCAATGGCCATGAAGATCCCCAAGAGAACCTTTCTCATTTTACATTACATGATTATATTATGATTATGATGACACACTCTTGACCAAGTTGTTTTCTAGAATATTACATGATTATGCCTTACGATTGTTTTATGATATACTTTTGCATTCCATTCGATACTTTAATCCTATTGAAAATGTGTTCCTAGCTCACTTTTCTATGAATATTGGCACAAATATGTCATATACAAAAATGGCCAAAATGAGGCAAGGAACCAATGAGAATCTTAGTGACTCAGTTACATTACAAGACTATATTTCTAAAATGAACAATATCTTCACTGAATTTGAATTACATGATATTTTTCATCCAAATCATATTGCCTCCTTTACAAGAATGTGTACTCTTTGATTATTTTCACTCTTTTGATCATCTATGTCATACTTTGAAAAGTAGAGAGATCAAGTTACTTTCTTTGGGAAAACTTAAATATTGTGCTAAAATTTATGATGCTTCTACTAACAAGTACCCAAGAAAATCTATAGTCAATGTTATCTTAACATACAAAGCTACAATTTTGACCTACATTCCACACTTTTACTCCATTTCCATACATGTATGTAGACCAATAATGTGTCTCAATAACTTGCACTCCTAAATCATCTGTTCTACAAGGGTATCAAGGCAATGAGTAGGAAACACACATGTACCGACATACAAGGGGTAGACTTAAAGGGGATACAATGAGTGCTAGGGTCACATATCTAGAGGGAAGTAATCCCTACACTAGGTCAACCTAGGGTTTCTAAGGCCCATAATCAAGATAGAGGAAGGAACCCTACTGAGATATCGATAGTTGGGTGTGGAGAGGTATAAATCAATAATAAATGAAACAAACATGCATGATATAACTAAAATGAAAGTGATGATAACTAAGGATTTGATAATTAGTAAGAGTACTATGCTAACTAGCATCCAAACATATGTAATACTAAGCTAACATAACACAATGAAGGAAATGAAATTATCTATGAAAAATAACAAAAGATGGTTAGAGAAATCACCTTATACATGTAGGGTGGTCATTGATGCATCTATCTCTCCAGAGAAGAAGCACACCAAGAGAAAATCACTATTAGGTGGAGAAGGGGAACATTGTTCCTATCCTAGACTCACTATAGGTGACCTAATAGTGCAAGAAACCATCCAATAAGAAGAGTATCCAATCCAATCCAATCTAAGATTTATTAAAGGTGAACCAAAAGATAGGTCATTATATGCAAAGATTGTGCAAAAGAGAAGATAAAATGGTAGTTCTTAAGATTTGAAAGTTCCTAAGATTCACGATTTATTTCTATATGAATTTAAAATATGATGTGTGTGTGTGTGTATCCTCGACATAATTTCTCGTGGGAAATTTTGTTAGCTAGGAGAAATCAAATGCTTTGACACAATTACTCATGGGTAATTGTGTCATCTAGGGAGAAATCAAATGCCGACACAATCACCTATGGGATATTGTGTCATCCATGGATGATAAAATGTAATGTGAGGTAAAAATAGGTGTCATGGATCAAATAGGTGGATGAACAAGGTGCCAAGATGATGGGATGCAAGAAAAGTGTCATGAATGCAATGTGTGTGAGACCTAAGGGGACAAGGATGACTAATGCAAGGACAACTAAGGCTAAAAAAATGAAACTCTCTCCATGTACTATCTCTAACCCATAACGGTTATGTGAATAACCATTCACCATTCTTGGTAAGCCCCTTAAAAAACCTTCTCTAGATATAGATGCATCAATGACCCTTATCTCGCACACGAGGAAATTATTAGTAATAAGTATGAAAGTTGAAAAGTGAAATTTTTATCTATACATATGCCCTCACCATTGATCACTCAGTATATAAAATAGTAGAACATGGGGTGTTCAATAGAAAGAAACACTCTATAACACCGATACATAAGGTAATTACATAAATGGATGTTGAAAGGACTATATGAAATGAAATATAACCACCAATGTGCTCTTGATAGTGTTGCTCGTGTTGCCACCTGTGGGTGCAATCCATGTTATAAGAACCCTAAAGAATAAAAATGAAAGGAAACACTAGAGGATCATCAGTCAAATAAGACATAAATCACCTAGCTAGGGGCCCATGGGATGGATGTTGTATCATAGTGCTTAGATGTCGTATGATGGTATGGTGTCATAACATAGGAAAAAATTGAAGATTGTTAAAAGTATGTGTGTAATATGTCAAATGAAATGGAATGAGATCATGGAAAAGACACAATAAAAAGAACATTTTACAGAGTTTGGGAATGAAAATGATGATTAATTGAATATTTAGGCTGATAGCGGTCAAATTTGAATAGAAATGTGACATTATATAGTGATTTATGATTTTTGATTTGCTTATTACTACTTTTGGAATTGAGAGAATTGAGCTTTGGAATTCCATATTTGTGGTGTATTTTGACATCATGACACAAGTAAAAGGTGTTAATGGAGGAAAATGAGGTGGAGCACATGGCGTGATGAGACCACAGGTAAGTCGTTGTACTTAATTTCGTTTAGTAGACTAAGTGGAATTTAGTTGTGTAGCCTTTTCTTGAGTCGTTACAATGTCAAAATTAGTGAAACTTATGTCATGGGGTAGGTTAGGATGAAATAAAAATGGGTTTAGGAGGGATTTGAATTTCATTTTTTCATTTTGTATATTTTTAAGTCAAAGTTTTGAAATTTGTGGCCATGATTTGGTTAGACGCTATCGACCCCTTTTCAGTAGAACAGGAGGGATGATGATGTCGAGATGGGGAAAGAGGGAGCCAAAGGGCTGATGGTGTCTCGCCAAAGGGACAATGGTGTAGGGAAATATTTCTAGGGGATGATGGCATAGGGATTTGGAAAAAATAGGCTACATGCTTTGATTTTTCACTCCAAAACCGATATTTCGTAGTTTTGATTGTAGACACCCCGAATTACACACTAGTTTCTAGTACTATCCTAAGACATAGTCTTGTTATTCACCACTTTCATGATTGATTAATTAAAATTATTAATCATGTGCATCATACCCCTTTGGATTAATTAAATTAATCCTCAGTACCACTTTAGCTAGTTTAATTATGATTTATTAATTAAATGATTAATTGATTAGTGTGCACATCTTAACTAATTAAATTAGTTATCTAATTAGGAAAATAAACCTATTTTCCTAATCAACTACCACTTAGATTCCTATTAAAATCCACATGTACCCCACTTTACTAGTCCATTCAATGCATTTCTAGAATCCTAGAAAAGTGGGGGTGATTCATTGCACATACAACCACCTTTCTCGGATGCAACGCTTTTATAACTAAATTTATTTACCACCCCTCAATGGCATTTAACTTCCCAAAATTGCTCTAAATTCCTCAAATGATATTTTTAGCATCTATCAATCAATTTCAACCAAATTCCAACCAACTTATCCTCTATAAAATATAGGCTTATCATATTCCAAATCGTCCCAATTGTTTGCAAGAAAACTCAGTTAATTTACATATTGAAGATTTTCAAGCCAAGTGCTCGTAGAAATTGGTATCCCCATTTGGAGGTCATTTAAGAGAATCCACAAATATTTATTCCACAATCTTCCACAAGGTTATACAACTCAAAGCTTTCATAACCTTACATCAAGGTTTTCACATTTTCTTTTCCAAATTTTTTGCTTCTTTGTTGTCCTTTGTGATCCTTTTACAGATTTGTAATTGTTTTTAGTAGCATTTTTAATTTTTAAAAATAACATGATATAACAAAAGAAAATTTCCCTTTTCGCACTCTATTAATTTCTTGTAAAAAAAATCAGTAAAAATACTTAGAAAAACTCAGAAAAATTTCCCTTTTGATTTCTTTTTTGTTTTTCTGAGTATTTTTACATGATATAACTTCTAGTTTTGTAATAATTGTTTTTTGTTACATTATAGTTTGAAACCTGTAAAAAAATAAGTAAAAATACTCAGAAAAATTGTTAGATCCCTAATTTTTACCACCTCCCCCTATCTACCAAATTTCGGCGAGCTTCTCGAGAGATAATCACTGAGCCACTTATTTTCCTACATTCCTAACTACCCTTCCTTTGAGTCCCTCCCCTCCCCAACCCTTGACTCAAACCCAACTCCCCTACCTTACCCATCGAACCCCTTTCCTAGACCTACCTAACAAGTAGCTCGCCCATCTTCTAGACTCGCCCTACTCCCAAACTTGAATACACTCCTAAACACTCCCCTCACCACTCATCCCCACCCCCATGGACTCCTTGGTGAGACCCACCCAACACTCAAAATTGACCCCTAACCTCGTTGACCTAGACCTAACTAGTGAGCCCCCATTTCCTACCCCTACCCGAATCCTTGTGGAATCACCCCGTCCTTACCCAATGTAAATATCACCCCCTCTTCGTCCCTCGACCCCATCCACACTACACTCACATCATTAAACATTTAACCTCCCTATATGAACCACATAAACCCTCTTTCTGAGGACTATTATCACCACATTTTCCAAAACCACAAAACCCCGCACAAAACTTACACCATCACCTTATCCGCCGCTAAACCTACACATCCACCCACAAACAAAACAAAAAAATATCCGTGTAATGCATCGTTTAAACTTAGGAATTAGGTTATCCATAGGAATTAGGTTTTCTATAGTTTAAACATATGTTTACATTTTCTTTCATTTATTTATGTTTACACTTAGAGTTAAACTTAGGTTTTAGGATTTATTTTAATCATTTTTATTATTATTAGCTTAGGTTTAATCTTTATATTATATTTTATTATTAAATATTTTCATTAGCGTTGAATTTTATTAGTTTATTTTAATTTTTTAATTAATTGATTCTAACTTAGGTTAGTTAATTCAATTAGGTCTTTTTACCCTTATTTTTTTCTTTTTAATTAATTAATTAGTCATTTGTAGTTAATTAATTAGTTTAATTCCTTTCCATTAGGTATTTTGCACTACATAGGACCTTTTTGTCATTTTTATTAAATTGGGATAATTGTCAAACTTGATTTTGTAGGGCGATTGGATGCTTCAAATTAAATTTATTTTCACTTATTACACCATTTTAGCAACATTTAATCATTTAGGACCTCTCATTTATTTTTCATCTTTTTCGCCAAATTGTCAAGTCATAAAAATTGCTAATATAGGGTTATTGGACGTTTTGATCCAATTTTTGTCACTTTTTAGCCATTTTGTTAGTGTTTACTCATTTTTGCTCATTTTTTGCAACGTCACTCACACTTTGTAGTGTGTTTTTATGTATTTCCATTTTTATTTTTCATTTTTGTGAAGTTATTCACAACATTTTATGTGCATTCTCTACTCTCACACTTCATGAGAATCGAAATGTGAATTTGTGTCATTTTTAATTGTTTTCTATTTTTTATACCTCGGGAAAACTACTAACACTTGTTTGCAGGATGGTATTCTGAAGATCACTCAAAACTACTAACCGTAGGTTGCCTTGGCCGTGGCTCAATCAAACTACTAAAACTTTGTGTGAAGGGACTATTTTTAATCAAGATAAAATAAACACTACACATTTTATTTGTAGAGTGCGATTGACAAGGATATTGACCAACCGCCATAATCTTGTGGGAAGTGTTTTAGTAGAATCCATAAAACTCACTTGAGGAGTACCACAAGAACCCCAAAGTAGTCAACACATTGAGGGAATTGGCTTATAAAATGGGTACCTATTGGTCTTCAAACTTGCACCCGTGTCTCAGATCTGGAAGATCTGAGATGTTTGAGATCACAATGGAACCGTCTCCAAGTTTTGGGACCTTACACACTTTATACGGATCTCCAGAGAAGGTTGGTTCCTCTATCTATTTCTACTACTACTACTACTCCTAGTGTTGAAAGGGGAAACTAAGCTAATAAATTCCAAGGGACCAGGGATAGAAGGATAACATGAAAACAAACTACACTAAACAGGTGATAACAACAGAGAAAGAGGGTTGAACACTATTTATTCTGAGTGGGAATGAAAAGGGAATGCATGAAAGGAGGCTAGGCATGAGTAACACAACTAAAAATGCATTTACCAAATCATTCTCATGGAACACAACTAAATGAGGAACTGCAAGGGATGTGAAGTGGCACAACAAGCACACAATGAAAAATAAAAGGCAAGAAGAAGGAATGCAAACATGTTAGGACAGAGAATAGTCACAAAACAATGCTTCTATTACTTCCAAAATACATAGAGTTGTTACAATGGAAAAGAGGATGATATCCACATGCATGAGCCAAATCTAGAGGTCTACAACTCATAATGTAGAAAATATGAAGTCCTTAGAAAAATGCGTAAGGATCCAGAGTATCCAACATTAATAATGAGCCCAACTCTTACATTTATAGATGAATCCATGGAAGAAGAAGAGAATAAGGAGGGAAAAATGAAATTGAAATGCAACCACCAACAAGAAGCATTTAATGCCTACAAATCCGCCTATAAATCTATCAAATGCACTTCCCTAGGAAAAGGAAGGAGGGAAAATCATATCAAATCAAGTGGTTGGAGTAATAAGCTCTACTCATCAATGCTCAAAAAGATGTTTTCCCATTTCTCACCTACCAGATCCACCAAGAATTTTAATTTGAATGTCTAGCACTATAGCCTATGTCAACAGCTATATCCGATAAGTCCAGAACATTTCGATTAGAGATCTCAAGAAAAATATATGGGTTTCGAAGTTTTTCGAGTTTTTCAAAGCACACAAAAATGTGGCATTTGTAGATTGGATGAAATAATAGCCAACTATGCAAATGTTTTGTCATTTCTGCCATGTGTCACTCATTGATTTTTTTCCAGGATCTAGAGCCCTATTGGTGTGCTTTGACTATTTGTGTGTGGCACACTAAAGCATTCCAGAGGATGAATTTGCATGAAATGGCACAGAGGAGGGCACAAAGGTATGTGCGCGGAAGAATGAGGTGCGAGGAGAAGGTAGGAGAGAGAGTGTGTGTAGCGCATGTGAGGAAATGAGGAAAAATGGTGAGCAAATAACACGTGGTCAAGGAGAAACCATAACAAGGTGATGTGTGGGGGCACATGAGGGCCAAGGACTTAGCTGATTAAAGCACGTGCAAGGTGTGTGCATAGGGTGAACAACTTCCAAGAAGAAGGAAAATGCACAAAAGACAAGCTTAAGGGGAAGATGGAACAAAGAGGAAAATGAAAGGATGGGAAGAAAGGAAAGCACATAAGGGCATGTCAGTAAAAAGAAGGGAATGTGCCAAGGGAACTTGAGTGCAAACAATCTTGTAATGAATATCTCGAGCCAAAAGATGTATACAAGATGTCCAGATAACTAGGAGATTTATTTGGATAACAGTTTTGGTGACTTTCGTGGCTATTTTCTGCTAGATGAAGGATATCGTAACTTTGAAGCATTCATTGGGCATGGAGTCTACTATGTAATCATTTGAAGAACTACCCCTAAATTCACTTGAAGGATCATTCTTGATTCGATTCTGAATCTTACAAAGTCTGCTGAAAATGTCGACATCCCGAAGAAAAAGAAAAATATGAGCGGGAAGCACACGAAAGGAAATAACTATGTATAAACAAATAATGTGCATGCAATGCACTTATAGAGGAATTAAAAATAATCTAATATATACAAAATGATGTAGTAAAATTAATGGAAGGGTTTGAGATAGATCTCATTTATTGATATTTTCAGTGCACCTCCATTAAGATGAATTAACTCAAAAGAGTTATCTTCTTTGCATGAACCGATAATATATGGGCCACTCAAAGTACATCAAACTTTGAAAGGCACCTGGTTTATCTCTCACAAGATCCCATTTTAGAACTAAGTCCCCAAATATGAAATCTTGGGGTGTAGCCTTTTTGTCAAACCATTTCTTTGTTGCTCGTTGATGTTTTTATAGCTTGATCAAGATGGAGTTTCTTGATTCTTCAAGATTGACTAGCTCTACCATTCTAATTTCTCTCTGGTCTACACCTTCAAATTCCATTTGTTGGGAAAGTGCCAATGAATTCAATTCCAACGTCAAAGGAAGGGTAGCCTCTTTACCATAGATAAGCTTGTAAGGAGAAGTTCCTATTGCCTTATTTACTTGTAATTATATCTTCCCGCAGCACACACAAGACCTTTGTATGCCATTTTCTTTGGTTGATGTTCATTATGCATTTCATGATCCCGATTAAGTTTTTGTTGGTTGATTCTACCGCACCATTTCCTTTAGGGTAATATTTGGAAGAAGTATTTAGGTAGATGCTAAGATTCAGCACCCAATTAGTGATTTTATTACCAAGGAAGGCTTTTGCATCATCGGTGATAATGTTTTGAGGAATGCCAAACCTTTTGACTATGCCCTCAAGAAAGTCAAGGATGACTAACTCGATTGATTCTTTGAGCATGACAGCTTATGTCCATCTCGGTGAAATATTCTATAGCTTTCAAAGCACCCACTTGTGTTCAATATTTAAAGGTGGGCTGATCATGTATATGAATTCAAGACCCCATTGTGGAAAAGGCTGATCCACTTGAATTGGTCGGAGGGAAAATGCTATTAATTTTTTCTTTCCGCAAAGAAATCACATTCCTTGCATTTTGTGACCCATTTGTGTGCATTTGCAAGTAGGGTAGGAAAGAAGATTCCTTCCATTATGATCTTTATTGCTATAGTTTTGGTAGAAAAGTAACCACCAGAGAATCCATCATGAAATTATGCTAACACTTTTTCAGTCTCATGCGTCTGTTGATACATCTTAACAACATGCCATCAATATTTTTCTTAAAGAGAAGTCCATCAATCAAAACATAAGGGATATATTTTAACCTTAGATGTCTTCTCTTTGCCTTGTTCAAACCAAGAGGGTATATGGCCTTAGAAAGGAATGCGATCATGTCCCTTATCCAAATGGTGTGCACGCTAGGATATGTATTCTACTCAAGTTCTATGTGTGAGAGTCCTTCATTTAGAAATAATGAAGTCTCACATTCATTTTACGTATCCTTAGTATTCTTTCTACAGAGCGCGCTACCTCTTACTAGTTTTGTGGCTTTGATAGTCACATCATATTCCATGATTTTGGTCACCCATCGTGTTATTTTCACTGATCTCTGCTCCGATGATGAAGTCTCTGACAGAAGAGTGGGAGACTAACACCTTAATATGATTTGTGGTGAGAATAATTTTTAATTTCTTGAGCACGCACATGATGATGAAGATCTTCTTCTCTATGTGACTATATCTTAATTTGTAATCCTTCAAAGATCATCGATTGAATAAAGCCACTGGTTTTTCTAGCCCTTTTTAATTTTCTTGTGTTAGGATAGTAGCAACACTAGTATTTGTGCCATAAGCATAAAGGATGAAATCCTTGGAATAATCCGGGTTGATGAGTGTTGACGTGCAAGTAATTTCTTTCTTGCTTTTTGTGAAGATTTCTCTTCCTTCTATTTTCCATCTGAAGGCTATGCCCTTCTTGAGCATTAGGGTGATGGGTCAAATTAGCCTAGTAAAGTTAGGGATAAAGTGCCTAAAAATTTGATCTTACCGAGGAAGAATCAGTATGGATTTTTTGTGCGATGACAGGAAAGATCCAAGATGGCTGAAACATGCTTAGGATCAATTGTGATGCCATCATTTAAAACCATGTGGTCTAAGAGCTTTCCCTGTGCCACAAAAATTACAATTCTTGGGGTTAAGAGACACCCCATAATTTTTGCATCTCTCAAATACTTTCTCCAGGTGCACCATATGATTTGCACTCTGCTTTGAGAAGATTGTTATGTCATCAAGGTAAACCAAGATGAACTCACTAATGTAGCCTTTGAAGGAAATATCCATGGCGCACTGAAATGTAGCGCATGTGTTTGACAGACCAAAAGGCATATTTTGATATGCATATGTCCCCCACTTGGTTGTAAATGTTGTTTTGAATTGATCCTCTTCCTTGACCAGAATTTAATTGAAACTTGAATACCCATCTAACATTGAGAATATTTATGTACCAGCCACAATCTGTAAATATGCTCCATTGAAGGAAAAGGATAATGATCCTTCAAATATTCTTTGTTCAAACATTTGAAATCAAATCATAGTCTAATTTCACCATTTTTCTTGTCCACTAGAACTAGATTCACGACCCAAGTAGAGTATTTGATCGGAAAAATAATTTTCACCTCAATGATTTTGAATAACTCCTTTATCATGAGGGGCTCTATCTTTGGATTGATTGGTCGCTTCTTCTATCTCGACAAGCTTGATATCGTGGTCAAGGTCGACGTAGTGTTGAGAAATAATTGGATCAAAAATTGAGGTCTTCATCCTCCCATGAGAAGATATCACTGTATTTTTGACAAAGAGAGATGAAGTCCTACTTTTCATTATGCACACAAGTCTTGTTGAGTAGCATCTCTTTTCCGTGCTCAATAGTGACTGGGGAGAAGTCTTCTTGCGCAACATGCATATAATTTTCTTCACCCTTGAACTCATCATCGGGCTAAACATTTATTCTAAGGTGACCAACCCTTTAGGAAAATTATTTGTCTTCAACTATATTACTTGGTCACCATAGCTGTCATGCAAATCAGCTTGTATGCTTGATGAGAACTCAACTTCAGTTTGAGTGAACTAGTTGATCTTCGTGTCACTGTCAAACACTTACCAGCTGGTATTGTTTTCTGGAATGGATGGTATGATCACCATTTTAATGTGCTGAGTGTTTCCTTTGAAAAATTCCTCAGTAGGAGAGAACTACAAACTAAGCATGGCCATTTGATCAACTTCCTTATTCATTTTGTGTAGCACCACCTATAGGTTTAGAGCATCAAATCTCTCAAGGAGGTACCAAACTTTGTGTTTATAAGCTTACTCTTTTTTAAGAACTTGTTGGTAACTTGATGGATAACCAACTCTGTATCTCCAAATATTTGTAGCACCTTAATGTTCTTCTTTTCATCAATCAATAGACCATGCACCAACACCTCATATTCTTCCACATTATTGAGCATGTAAATTCCAACCTATGTGTGAAGAATAATTTCTCATCCCTAGGGGAAATGAAAACCACTCCTTCTCCCCGTGTCGCTTCGCTTCTAGAACCATCTAAATATAATTTCCATAGACCAGTTCAACTTGATTTTTCTTGAGCTCGCTTGGTATCATAGTTTCTTCTTCAATAATATAGTAAGTACTAAGCCCAATTTCATCAGCATCTAATTATTCAATATATGGATCAAATTTATGGTGCCTCTCCACCCATTCATCAAGTACTAGGTCAGGAACCGGGGTTGGAAGAGGGTACTCTTTAGGAACTAAAGCTTGTTCTTGGATTAAACAATTGGCTTGGAGAGGGGATGGGACATATGGCTCTACATGATAGGAAAATATAGGATCAACTTGTATTATAAACCGGGTACCATACCTTTTCTTAAGTAACATATAAGACCAATCACAAGACAAGTAACCATCCACTTGAGTAGTGAAATCTCTTAACAAACACAGGAAACAAAGGAGGTAAGTCAATGATTGACACATCTTGAGTAATTGTTAAACTTGGACATGCATGAAGGGTCAACTCAAGATCCTTGATGAATCCTAAGGTAGTGACAGTTGAGCCATCAAGTTATAGGACTCCTTTAGACAAGGGGCTATACCTAAGACCTAGGACATCAACTATCTTCTTGGGCATAACAGAGGTACTAGCACTTGAGTCTATCATGTAATTATGGACAAGATGTTTTCCTATGATCAAAGACATATAGAAGGGTGGGGTTTTAACAACCTTACTTAATTTCTTCTCCTTTTCTTGGTAGATTTTGATAGAAGCATACGACTTTTGTATGGTTGGATCAATGCATGGGAGTTAGTAATGAGCTTCATGCAACAGATCCCACTGAGACAGAATAGTCAAGTAATCCCACATTATGACATTTATATATGTCTTCTTAATTTTTTCAACAATGCTGAATGGAAGACCCACTGACTTGTGCATTTGAGGAACAACATCCCTTTTTACTATTCAGAAAGGAATCAAGAGTCTTAGTGAAGTAGGAGGTCGACCTACCAAAGGAGGGGTGCATGCCACTTCAGGAGCCTCATGGGGAATCTTGTGTAGTAACTTGAGTGTCCTTACTACTAGATGCCTTGGTTGCTTCTTTCTACTTTTAAGGTTTACTTTGCATTGCTAGAGTGTGCCATGCATGCCCGACTCCAAAATTATCTTCTTATATCTTGTGTTGTCGTAACTTGATCACGTGGTTTGTTTGTATCATCTACTATTTGGTTTATTGCATAGAATTCCTCAACACCAAAGAACATCAAATTTTCCTCTAGAGGAGCTTCTGGTCTTCCTTGGTTTTCTACTTCAGAGGCACTTGTTGAAGGCTCACAGCCGAAGCATTCTAGATCATGTAGGCTTGGGTGCATGCAGCATTCACATAGTGATATTGAATATGAGGCATGTTGTAAGGGAATCACCATTTCGACTCTTGCACCAAATTGTTCTGAACTGGAACAAGCACCTGAATTTTACTAGGTAATCTTGGAAGAGAGGGCATGGGAGGAACAACTTGCAAGGAAGATGTGCATTAGCATTCCATCTATCATTTTTCTGGTTGGGTGTGTATCTTTAATTTCCATATTGATTCTACCAAGGCTGATTGTTCTAGCTATGCACCTGATTAAAATTGCCTCTATAGGTTTGCACCTTTCAATTTTATAATGATATGACTTTTTTTTATAAATTTTTGATCAGAGCCTTTAATTCTTCATCCTCCTTTTGTTGCCCGGGAGTAGGATGTAGATGCAACTCGTTACGTGCTTTGTTCAAGAAGAGTAATAAGGGCCATAGAAGGTTGAGGCACTTATTACATTTCGGGAATAAGGGTATAAGTGGTCTAGGAGCTATCTTTCCTACTCGAATAAGACTATTCTCTACCCTTACCGCAATATTAAAAGTAGTTGGTAAGGTCCTACCTCCCATGGATTGACTCATGATCAAGATATCATTGTTTAATACCTTTAGATAATATAGAAAAGCATGTTGGAATGTAGGTCTTACTACAAGAGGTATTTTATCCCAAGTCTTCTAAAATATGATGTTGAAATCACTCATTTTCTTCTTGAGCACCTGATGTAGCCTAGAATTCACCAGTAAAATCCCAAGTGCATTGGCACATCACTCATCCTAGACTGAGTGCTCACCTAAAGTGCACAAAGGTATCAGGCCCCTCTTTAGGGTTGCTGTTATAGGATGTTAGCATGATGAAGACTTAATGCATTCATATCCATAATTAATACATCATTCTATAATGCATGTACGATCTAGTTCTAGAGAACAACAGACTAAATGATAATCATGATGAAATCAAGCATGTAAGAGCCAATTATAGTCAGGATTAATACTCTGGTTCAGAAAATACATTCCATTATATAAAAAAAGGAATACATAGAAGATTCTTACAATAATAGCATTATATGCTCATGCATGTAACAGTTCTGACAACATACTCTCATAGTAATCTAGTTCTTACTTATCACTCCTATACTACGCATTTCACTACATATTTATAAGGGTGGGGACTTTCCCTTCACCCTTATCTATTCCCAAAATAGGTCACATGCTGAAAATAGCCATGTGCCTTTACAATTATAGCCACACATGCAAGTGTGCTAACAATAGATCTCTCCTAGTTAACTATCAGTCACAATTCTATCTTTAGCCCGCATCCATGCAAAGCACTCCATATCCACTCTTCCAAAAATAGTCGATGTGTGTCGTGCAATTCTTTTCCTATTTGTGTGCTTCGCATGCCATCTTCCAAAAATAGATCATAATCGTGAAAATGGCTAAGTCTCGAATCTATCTCTATCCTCCACACGTGATTCCTTTCCGATCCTCCCACGCCTTTGAACACGCTCTGATCTTCCACGTAAATATTTTGTATGCCTTATGCTAAGTGTTATACATTTTCTACTCAACATTACCCCACACTAACTACATTTCCGCCCTGGCAATGGTTACCTCTTGAATGCTCAAAGAATGAGAAAGAATATAAATGGAAGATAGTAAAGAATTTTCTATACAAAAGAATGATTTACTCAAGTATCCTCTGCTTCAACTGGAAGAATGAATTCTGGATATTCTTCCTTTATTTCAGCCTCTAATGTCTATCATTCACTCAGTGTGGCCCCTTCTTTTTCTAGAATATCTACCGCAATAGACTCTAGCTCATCTTGGGCAATGTCCCCTTTTCATTCTACAAAACCAAAAACAATGTTGGACATTACAAACATTATTCCCTCTAGAAGATCCATTTTCTATGCTATAACCTTCCCCATCTCATCTAACCTTTCCTTATGGGTTTCTGTGCTACTACAAGGGCCTCACACTTTTTTTTACCAACGCCAACCTCTCTGCGTGACCCATTATGTCATCCTTCATCACTTTTAGGACTTCATTATCCTCTACCATGGTCCTTATCCCGATGGACGCCATCGGAGTTGTGAAAATGTTCAATGTCCTGGTCTCGCTTTTCTCAGCTCCTCCTGTAAGCTTTGGAGCAATGCCTCATAAGATGCAATCTTCCTCGTCACCGAAACATTTTCCCTCTCAGCTTCCTTCTCAAGATCTTTTGGGGTTGGCATGCATGTATGTCCATCCTCAAGCACAAAATCCACCAAGTTTTGTACATAATGCATTTCTAAATGAAATTTTCTAGGTACCTTGGACTCCAAATGTGGTCTTGCTTTCAAGATATTGTCTCTAATTTCCTCTGCCATGCTGATGAAAATAATTTTCTTCTTCTGTGCCAAGTCCTTCTCTTGTCGTTGTTGCACGCTATCTTTGTATCTTTTTCCTTGATTTCTTCTTTCAAAGGCCCTAATAGTTGTAGCCTTATCCACATTCCTCCTTGCCACCTCTGTAGATACCTTTACCAAGGAATTACTTACGTGTTCATCCGACATAGCACTAGGCTTTACTATTATGTGTCTATCTTGAGGTGTCTTCTTCAATCTTATCAATACACAGGACTCTTCACATACATCGAAGTCTGGTTCATCCATACGTGTTTGCATTAAGCAAGATAGTTTCTTCCTTGTGCACATGGTGGCCATATCCTCATCCATCAAATCTTATCCATACAATTCTTTAAGGCCCACCGTGCTTTGGAAATGGGTGTGAAAAATTTTACTTGTGTCCTCAAAGTAGCCCATGACCGATGCAATATACTCCCCACTTGTCCTCTTCAATCTTGGCCCCTTAGGAACTTGAGCGTCAAGATTTGGAGCTTCTTCTCGTTAATCCCCTAAAGCGCCTCTCACGTGTTGTCCCATCTACCTCCTTTACTCCTCCTCCTTCCTTCATTTCTTCATCCTTTTGCTCTTCCACATCCTCTGGTTGTGTCAAATATTCAGGTGTGTTATCCTCAAAATCTTCCACTTCCTCGATCAGCTTCAACTTTCTTCTTCTTTTCCTAGTTGTCTCCTTCTGTGGAGAGATTCATGGTGATCTGCACACTGAATCTAGTGTAGCACCTTGGGTTCTAGTTCTTCTTAATACCCTTTTGAAATGGCACTCTCCTTGTACTGCATCCAAGTCCTCGTCATCTTGTTCTTGCACCTGAGGTGGTGTATTCCCACACTCGCTTTACCTTGTTTGAAGGTTACCTTCGTCCTCTATGCTCCAATCCACCACTATCTTCCCATTCATCTTCCTCTTCATCCACCATTATAGTCTCTACAGTGTGGATTTGGCACATTCTCTATTGTATGCTTACCCTTATGCATCCCTAGAAGCATGAACTCATTTTCCACATATTTGTTGTTCTCCAACTTGGGATTGAGTTGACGATACACGAGTGTTGCTCCAATTTCTCCAATGGCCAAGCTTACTAGCTTCATGTTTATTACATCTGAGATAAGCCTCTCAATGTAGGCATTCCATCCTGGATATACATATGTTTTTCTCATGGTGTGGTAATCACAATATACCTTATCTATGAAGAATTTTATGTGGCATGCATCTGTGAACCATTGAAACAATGTCTATAAGTAGCATGTTGTGAAGGCATATGGTAGTTTACACCAAGGGCTCCAAGCTCTGTCCTTCATTATAAATCACGTGATGTAAAAGTGTTTGTAGAATGTAAAATGTACTACCTTACCCACCACTGAAGGTAACTCCTCAGGTATGCGCTACTCCTCTTCAAATTCCACGTAGATCCCGTCATACCACATCTCTCGCATTTTGCTTAAATGGCCCATTCATGGTCCCTCCACATAAGTATTTATCAAATATTTTTGCAGAGATTTATTTTCCGTGGGGTACTCCCAAATATTTTCCTTTGGCCCATCGGGCACTCCAATCTCCATAAACACCAAAAACAATAAAATAGTGCCAAAACTAATTTTTTCACCTGTGCATGCTTCCTCAATGATTTTCTTTGCTATGTGATCTATGATATTGTATACCACTCCTTGAGACATCTTTTTGCAACATGCAGCCACATTGCATTCACCTGTGGCCACCTTTCTTGGTCATTCAACTTTGTTACAAGATGGGAAGCTTCCTGTACTACTGGGTTACTTCTTCAATTTATCGATTTCCATGCCATGTGGACCCTTGGTATATCCTATCTCCTTCCTTGTCTCTAAGATCACTACTTTATCTATTAAGTCACTCTCTAGATCTACTCTTGAGGCCCTTAGTCCTGTCACTATTGAAATCAAGGCGGTTGTGATTCTAACCCTTCATCTGGCAAAGTAGAAGAAGTCCTCATGGAATCTTCTCATTAACCATCGATACAATGGTTCATATTTTCCAAAATATGGCAGCTCATACAACTAGTAGACTCTAATCTACTTTAGTAGCTTCTCTCCAGCATCATCATACACTGACATGTCTTCTATTGTGTGCTTGTTTGTTTTCATGCTCAACAACACATCTAATTCCTTCTTATTATCCGATGTGTGATGGTTGTAATCATTGATCTTACATTTATGGATGTGGGAATCCCATTCTTATCCCACAATCACGCCCTTTGGATACTACATTTCTGAGAAATTACTCTTGGGAGAAATTTCTTCTTCCACTTTGACCTTTTTCTTCCCTTTCACTCCTGCTGTAGGTGCTTTCTTTGACGCCATTTGTAAATCTCTCCTTTCTATCCTCTATAGTAAGTAATTTAAAACCCTAGTTCAAATATTCATTCCCTAGTGGAAATCACGTGCCCTAGCTCTCTTATGTAACGCGTCTCGCTTTTCCCAAACCCTTCACTTATGGGGATACAAGCTTCTCCTATGCACAAATCTTCTCTCCACATCTGGTTTCACACTCTTTGCACCTCCACATGATTCGCTCGGCTCGTTTACACTTAGCTCTTTTCAAATTATCACAATTGCAACGGTAAAAATGAACTCGCATCCCATCCTTATATAGATTTTTGAAAATTTAGTGCATTTATTGCTCCTTATCCTACCAACAATCCTCTCATTAATCAACCATTTTCTTTCTTTCCATGTGGTACATCTTCGCACCCAAGCTATAACCTTCTAGCACGCCTTCCTACCTTCTAGCTATAGACTTCTCTTTAGCATGCCTCCATGTACCCGAGTACCTCGCCACTGTGCTTTCCCTTGGTAGTTCCCATGGCCCCTGCTTACCTCACATTATACTTGTTTCTTCATTCATCTCCCCTATGGTCCTTGTTTCCAGAAGCAATCTCTTTTTTTTATAATTCTCTAACTTGAATAACACCCGTAGTAGTTTGTTCCTTTCATGTGTACTTATTTTCAACATTCCTATACCTAGATATCAATAACCACCCCACACTAATGGTATGTGTAGTCCTTTGTGCATAAAAATTCTTCAAATAATAATTAGCTTCTAGTGCGCAAATGCACTTATTACATAAAAACACCAACTAAATTGACAAAGCATAACGATGAAGAAGGAAATATAGTAAGGAAATGTAGAATTTGAAAACCTAATATAAATAGAAACACTACCTTATTACAAACACCAAGAAGAATTATTTATAGTAGGACTTCAACCTACTCCCGTTTAAGTACCTAGGTAATTGTATTCCATCAAGTGTCTTTAATTGACAAGCACTTGTTTCAAGTATGTGAGTCATAACATACAGCCCCAACCAATGTACCTTAAGTTTTCCTAGATTTAAAAGATTAGAATCATAAAGGAGCACCATATGTCCAATCTCAAAAAAATTTATCCTGATGTGTCTATCATGCCATGCTTTATTCCCGGCCTTTTCTTTTTTTTTTTACTCCAACTCGCTATCGCATGTCACTCATTGAAAAAGCATAACGATGAAGAAGGAAATATAGTAAGGAAATGTAGAATTTGAAAACCTAATATAAATAGAAACACTACCTTATTACAAACACCAAGAAGAATTATTTATAGTAGGACTTCAACCTACTCCCGTTTAAGTACCTAGGTAATTGTATTCCATCAAGTGCTCTTTAATTGACAAGCACTTGTTTCAAGTATGTGAGTCATAACATACAGCCCCAACCAATGTACCTTAAGTTTTCCTAGACGGTGCAAAAGCTTAGAATCATAAAGGAGCACCATATGTCCAATCTCAAAAAATTATCCCGATGTGTCTATCATGCCATGCTTTGTTCTGGCCTTTTCTTTTTTTTACTCCAACTCGTTATTGCATGTCGCTCATTGAAAAAGCATAACGATGAAGAAGGAAATATAGTAAGGAAATGTAGAATTTGAAAACCTAATATAAATAGAAACACTACCTTATTACAAACACCAAGAAGAATTATTTATAGTAGGACTTCAACCTACTCCCGTTTAAGTACCTAGGTAATTGTATTCCATCAAGTGTCTTTAATTGACAAGCACTTGTTTCAAGTATGTGAGTCATAACATACAGCCCCAACCAATGTACCTTAAGTTTTCCTAGACGGTGCAAAAGATTAGAATCATAAAGGAGCACCATATGTCCAATCTCAAAAAATTTATCCTTGATGTGTCTATCATGCCATGCTTTCTTCCTGGCCTTTTCTTTTTTTACTCCAACCTGCTATGTGCATGTTGCTCATTGAAAAAGCATAACGATGAAGAAGGAAATATAGTAAGGAAATGTAGAATTTGAAAACCTAATATAAATAGAAACACTACCTTATTACAAACACCAAGAAGAATTATTTATAGTAGGACTTCAACCTACTCCCATTTAAGTACCTAGGTAATTGTATTCCATCAAGTGTCTTTAATTGACAAGCACTTGTTTCAAGTATGTGAGTCATAACATACAGCCCCAACCAATGTACCTTAAGTTTTCCTAGATGGTGCAAAAGCTTAGAATCATAAAGGAGCACCATATGTCCAATCTCAAAAATTTATCCTCGATGTGTCTATCATGCCATGCTTTATTCCCTGGCCTTTTCTTTTTTTTTTACTCCAACTCTTTCTATTGCATGTCGCTCATCTAATTTGAGTAAATTTTCAATCTGTTTTTCTAATGCTTGTTCATCAGCTAAACCTCCAGCGTGCATAATACACAAAGAAGGGAGCATGAATTCTATAGGAAGGATTGCTTCCGCGCCAAACACTAACTAAAATGGTGTGGCTTTGTTCAACCTTTTATATGTTGTTCAATATTCCTAAAGGACTGCAAACACTTTATCATCCCAATCCTTTCTTCCAACATCACAAATTTTGGTCAATGTCTAGCTCAAAATCTTGTTGAAATCCTCAACAATCCCATTTTCTTGAGGATGATATGGTGTAGTCTTATGGTGTGTAATCATGAATTCATCCAATAAAATTCTGATTGTCTCATTTAGAAAATGTGTGCCCCTATCACTGGTCAAACTTAAAGGGCATCCATACCTTGTAATAATATTTTCCCATAAAAACTTGGCTATTTTAGCCACTGTACAATCCTTTATATTCATTTCTTCTACCCACCTTGTTAGATAGTCTGTGCAAGTTATGATATAACACGATACAATCTTGTGTGTGGCTGGTAAAATAGGACCCACAAAATTGATAGCCCATTTCTCAAATGGTTCTGCACTAATAATAGGTCTTAGAGGAATTTCATCTTGTTGACCTGGTTTCCTTAGACGTTGATAATGATCACAAGCCTTGCAATATGCCTTACAATCTTTATATAGGGTTTCCCACCATAATCTAGTGAGTAAAATCTTACGCACAGTGATGTCACCTACATAGTGGCCACCTGTAATACCACCATGAGATTCTTCCATAATATCTATACACTCATGTTCCAGTACACAATGGCGTAATACTTCATCCTAACCTAATTTGTATAGGTCATCACTAATCAACATATAGGGTGTCATGTGTATAGTAAGTTGTTTCTTCTTTAAGGATTTCATTCCTTTTGGTGTCATACTTGTTCATAGAAAGACAAAAATGTCCTCTAAATCCAATGGTGTGCATTGTAACTTGTATAACTGTGCATCGGGCATGGTATCTTCAATGGCTTGTGATTCTTCTCATGACTATATTCTAGATAAATGGTATGGTCCATAATTACTTTTCCCTGGTTTTACCACAACTATAAAATGAAATTCTTGAAATAAGAGTACCCATTTTCATATGCACCCTTGTAAAATGGGATTTTTACCAAATACTTCAATTCCATGTGATCTATATAAAAGAAAAATGGTGTAGCTAGCAGGTACTATTTGAATTTATGTAGTGCATAGATCATTGATAAAGCTTCGTGCTCTGTAGTGGTGTAATTATTCTCTATGGGAGTCAAATTTATACTGGAAAAAAAATAGGATGATCTATAATACCTTCTCCAGGCTGAGCCAACACCACGCCAATGGTCGTACTGCAGGGCATCCACATGTACATGAAATGGTTGGTCCCATGAAATAAAGCACAGAATAGGTGTGGTAGTAAGTTTCTCCTTCAATGTCTCGAATGTGCACTACTATGGTTCTCCCCAGTAGAATGCACCTTTTCCTTTTAGTAACTCCTCCAAAGGTGCAAAAACCTTGGCATATCCCTTTATGAATTTTCTATAATACCCCGTGTGACCCAAGAATCCACACACCTCACTTTAACTGGTAGGCTCTTTCAGGCCTATAATGATTGTAGCCTTAGCTAGATCAACCAAAAAACCTTCCTTGCAAACTATGTGTCTTAATAGTATTCCAAACATGTAGTAGCAAATATGCACTTCTTGATGTTCAAAGGTATACTCAACTATCTACATCTTTCAAACATTAAGCGTAGATTTTCACAATGATCCTTAATAAGTCCATACACCTTCCAATCATCTAAATAAACCTACAAAAAGTTATGAATAAAATCTTTAAACGCCTGAACAACTATGCATGAAAATATAGCAGACATGTTTTTTAGTCCAAAAGGCATCACATTATAGGTAAAGTTGCCCCATTTAGTAGTAAAAGTAGTATTTTCCTGATCCTCCTGGGCAATGTAAACCTGATGATACCCAGAGAACCCATCTATAAATGAATAGATTTTGCACCCTACAATGCCTTCTAGTATTTCCTCAATGAATGGCGTAGGAAAGGGATCAATCACACATGCAACATTCATCTCCTTGTAGTCTACATAGATCCTAATCCATCCATCCTTCTTGATATTGATCACCATTAGACTAACCCATTTTGAACTTGTATTAGGGCTTGATGATTCTAGACTCCAACATTTTTTCAATCTCTTCCTTGACATTTTCATGAAAGTTGGGGTTCATCCTATAGGGTATCTTTCTAACTGGGCACACACCTTCCTTAAGCTTTATCTTCATCTCTCCTAATGATTTATGCACACCCTAAAGTTCATGCTACCCCAGGGAATAAGTCCTAATAATCCCATAATAACTCTATGATTTTTGCCACTTTAGAGTCTGACCAATAGTCTCCAATTATGGCCTCCTTAGGCTAAGCATCTAATCCAATATTTACTTTCTTTGTCTTCATAGGCTCATGATAGGCACGTGTGGCCTTATTTGCACTGTCTAACACCTCGGCCTACTTGTTCAATGGTCTACATCCAAATTTTCTACTTCTTCATCATCCAATAGGTAGACCATTTTTCCTTTTTCTTTCTCAAGGAAACCACATTTAAGTACTATGGCATCTGTCTATGTTTCTTCAACAAAACATGCTTCGATTCCCTTCAACAAATAACTCTTGAATGAGTTCTTCCACCTTGACACTAGTCCCCATAGTTAAGTGTTTTATGACCTTTAATTATTCTTCCAAAGAAGGTTTAATAGAGAAGAAGTCAAACATCTGGGCCATTCCTGCAATTAAATCCTACCAATTTCTAGTCTCTCTATAGAGTTATACATAGACATACCAAACATGTGTGTAACCTTGTAATGTGGAAAAAAACTTGTGCACCCAGTGAAGGTGGAAAATATTCCTACCCTTTTTTCTAGAGTCTCTCACACTTTGTTGAATGTGGTGCTGAACAGGTTGATTACCATGATAAGTGCATATTTGAGTAGGTGCATTGCTCTTGAAGAACCTAGTGGCAAGAGAAATCCTAATTTCATTCCATCCTACAAGATTATCCTTATGGACCACCCACCAGTGCACTATTGTCCCACATAGGGTATATGCTAGCATATTCCTTCTCTCTAATGGGTCTATCCACTATTCCTCCATGGCGTGCAAGAACATCATAGGGTCTCCTTCTCTAGTGTAATGAGGTACCGAGTTGTTACCTATTCTCCTAATATAATGCGATCTGCAGAGTCCCTAACGAATATGCTCTTTCCTTTCGTTTGTGCCCTACCAACACATAAGTGCTATAAGCCCAATTATCACAAGAAAAACTTTTAGTGTTGCTTTGATAGACCGAGCATCCTCCCACTAAATTATTCCTTCTTTATATGGCTCAAGCACCTCTGGATCCTAGATGATGCATACATAAATATGATTCAGGTCTTCTTCACTCAAGGGCTCTACATAGGGTGTATATTTTCCATCTATTAATGGGATAATAACCCTTTCCTCCTTGTTTTCAAAGCTTATATAACCCTTTTTGAACCAAAGATCAACATTATTTGCATAGCACCACAGACGCCCCAGTAGATTCGGGAATTTATCTACCTCTTCCAGCGCTAAGACCTCAAAATATCGAGTGAACTTGGCTCCTTGTATGGTAATGGAGGCATCTTTTAAAACTCTGATGAGGGTGGCCTTAGTCTAGTTAGCCATGAACAAAACATTAGAGGATGGCTACAATGGGGTTTCCCCATTTATACACATGCATCTAAACTAAGAACATTGACTTCCGTGTTGTTTTCTCCCTCAAAATCCCCCTCTTGTTGAAGCCAAGTATTGAAATTTTTGAGTCGATACCATGGAGTAATCCATGCTTTTGCTTGAAAATTTTTTCCTTCATTCGGATGTCATTTTCAATCCTTCTCTTTGGTTTTGGATTACGTCAAGCCTAGTATTGTTTTTAGTTTTCTATTCCATGGAGAACAATTTGAAATTTAGGTGTAAAGGTGGAGTTTTTCCCTTTCTTTTTATTCTTCCACAGTCGGGAATGATGGGTGTATCTTCCTTTGTCAATTTACACCCCAACATCCATGGATAGTACATGGAAATATATGATTGGATGTGGTATGGCCATGTTTCAAGAAGCAGTGGAAGCCTCCATGCATCCAAATGGCACAACTCCAAGGGCAAGGCCTAAGGGATAGTCCTCAAATAAGCGCAAGCTTTCCACATGTCTTAGGTCCCAAATGAAGAAAACAAAATCCCAAATCGGCTAAGTATGGAAGGTTTAGTAGATGATGCCACGTGCCTCATCAGTGCAAATTCAAGGGTCAAAGCCAAAGGTATTTCCCCAAACTTGCACAAGCTCTCCACGTGTCCTAGGTCCAAAAAAAGGGGATAGAGTCATTGTTTAATCGACTAAGTATGAGAGGGTCGAAATCCTCCACATGCCTCAATGACATAGTTTCAGAAGTGAGACCAAAGGCCAGTCTTCAAATGAGCACCACCACGTGGTCGCCACGTGGTAAGAGTTAAAGGAGATTCCAAGACTGGTAGAAGGAGCCACACATCAGCTCGACACCCTTTTAGGGGGTGAATCCAAATCACAAAATCAAATGAAATCAACTCTCCATGTGTCTAGGGTCAAGAGCGGGTCTCCTGTCAAGTCAAGTGGGCAGCAGGGGACGTCAATCGCTAAGTATGAATAACTGGCGAGACTCCTCCACGTGTCACTCAACGCAACTTCAAAAATCCAAATCCGAGGTAGGTCCCAAATGTGCGCCGATGAGCCTCACCACATGTCCAGGGTTAGACATATGGCCCCACCAAATGAAAGGGACTTAGCAAAAACACAAAAAAAACTAAACTAACCCGCAAAGGGACACGTGGTCATGTTTCAAGTGAAGGTGAGGAGGTGGGCCCTTTTTTTTTTTTTGCCATTGCCATTCAAAATTCAAAGTGGGGAGGTGGGCCCTTTTTGTTTTGATGCCATTTGAAAAAGTAAAAGCGGGAAAGTGGGTTGTAAGAGTGATTTGGGAATTTGAACTTTGTTTCCATAAAGAGCTTAAAATTATAAACTAGCAAGCGGCCTCACTCATGCCAAGGGGTAAAGCCACATGTTAAGCCTGTATCAAAAGTGGGTGGGTAGGCCAAAATGTTCTAAAGTGCCATTTCTCTAAGAGGCACAAAATACAAAAGGCATCCCCAAGCCCACCTCATTTTAAATCTCTCCCACGTGGATGACTCAAATTTAAAGTTTACAAAGGTAGGATGAATGGCTGCGATTCAATGCATCTGGTTTTTCTGCTAGGTATGGAAATAGCCGAGGCATTGGAGAAGTTCATACATCAGTTTCTTGAATCATTTTTCATCATTTTTGTAACCGAATGTAACCATTCTTGAAGCTATTTAATGGATTCTCCACGCCATTGTTAGGGTTGGATCCTGGTACTCTATAGATGTAATAGATTTGAAGTAATCAATATAGAATTTTTCCTTTTCTTCCTCTGATTACTCCTTCTTTCCTTGTCTGAAAATTTGTGAATCATCCATCTTTGCATGCTAAGAAACTTTGTGTTCTTGTTTCTATGATTTCTGGAACTTTGTGTCCATGAAATTATATCTATTTTGAAAGTGAATGATTCTATTCTACATCTCCCTAGCTCAATACTTATAAGGTTATACTCTACTATCTATATTTCCTAAAGGTATTGTTATGTTCTTCCTCCCTCATCTCCTTAATTCTTCTATTCTTTCGTATTGATGATCTTTGGGCATAAAACATTTCAAAGTATCAGAATCCATACTTTGAAAGTTATACATTTGTATATAAGTTTTGTTGCTTTCTTTCAATAAGGGAACCTCTCCCATTAAAGAGGAGGGACTTGTTGTCCCCTAACTGTGGTTTGTTAAAGTTCCATTTAAAAACCCAATAGTTTTTGTTACTCTTCTGGGATTTTGTTTCAAACGGATCCCTTTCTAAAAGAACAACTTCAAGATCATTTTTGGTCTAGTGAATCTATGGTATACACGTGGGAAGAAAGTTCTCGGGGTTAAGGATTCCCATTTTCAACTTCTAGAGCAACAAAACTTCTCTCTTCCAACAAGAAGGAACAAAGGAAATCATTCTACAAGCACACCTCTTAAAAAGAAATTCCAAGGATAGCATTCCTCAGAACATCTCAGTCCTAATCTTCATGCTTTGATACTTCATTGGTGTTTTAATTCCCCTTCATTCAATTTTTCCAAAGATGGTAGTTCCTTTGCCTTGGGGAAACCACGTTAGGCCTCTTGCTCTTCCTCAGCCATTGCATGAGTTACCTAGGGGTAATAGGAAAAGTTTTCCCAAATTCCGGGGTGATGGGAAGGTTCATCTAGATGAACACATTATAACCTTCATTGTTGCATGTGGGATTCTTGGGGTTGAACATGAAGATGTCTCTGGTCAGATTTTTGTGGAGACATTACAGAAAATGTTACTATTGATTGGTTCTATCATCTTCCTGTTGGGTCATCACTAATTGGAATACCATGACAACTTAGTTTGAGCAAGCATTTCAAACCTGTTGAAGATGTCCATGCTCTATTAGCACAAATTTATCATATCAAGAAGGAACCATTTGATCCCATGAGGGATTTTGTGGCTAAATTCAACAAGATAATTAATAAAATTCCACAGAACACTCATCCAGTGGATCAAATCCAAAAGTGCTTCTTCCTCAATGCCCAGTTACTTGAAGTGAGTTATGCACTAAGGAGAGATAACCTTGTAACTCTTGGATGTTGATCAGCATGGTTAGCCATTAGTGTTGAGGATGACTTAATCATGTCTGTAAACTAAAAAGAGAATCCTCCAAATCTAAAGCTTCTTCTTCCTCTTCCCCTGGAGCCAATTTTGAGCAGTTAGTACAGAAGCTTGCAAATGATCTCATTGCTCTCAAGAAACAATTGGCTCAACATACCCCTTACCAAGATGTTCCAAGAAAAAAATTTCAGCCCAGGAACCATCTGCCTTCTTCTCAAACCAGATTGGCTATTGAAGGCCCACCCATCAAGGTTCCAGTCAATGTAACTTGTGAAGTTGAAGAACCTGATGATGAGGAGTGTAATGAACTCTATGAAGAACCAGAAGAAGAGGTTGATGAAGAACTGAAGAGCTTGGTGGGTCTCAAGTTCATTTCCTCACCACTGAAGGTATGGATGATGAAGATGAATATGATGAAAGAGTGGTAGATATGAATAGTGATTCATATGTTGTCATGACTCGGGAGAAAACAAACAAAAAAGAAAAATTGGTGCATCCTACTAAGAAGTCCAAGGAGTTTCCTACAACTATTCCAGTGATTGCAAGAAGAGGAGCTCCTATTCCCACTACCTCCACACAAAAGGTGAGTAATGCTAGTTCCCCTTCTTCTCCTTCTATTTCCAAAACTCCTTGTCCTTCAAATCCTAAAACTGATAGATCAAAAGTTCTCTCAAGTTCCTAGCAATGATGCCCATCTACCTCTGGATCTTTTGATATTATTGATCACCTCAAAAGGACCAAAATCCAAATTTTAGAGGTAGAGTTTTACCAAACCCATCCAAAAGATTTTTCTAAAATGGTAAAATTTGTCAATTCCAAATCCAAAGCCTCATCCAGTACTTCTAAAGGTCTTTTTCCCACTCCCTCTTCCTCACCTCAATCAAGCCTTGTGGTTGCAATCACTTCCCCTAATGAGAAAATTGAACCATTCTATGTGACTCTTCTCATAGCTGGCCATAAACTCAGTAATTGTGTTATAGACTCAGGAGCATCAGACAATGTAATGCCTACAAAGTAGCTCATGCTTTGGGCCTGAATCTAACACATGCCTTTGGTTCCTACTATTCCATGGAGAGTAGGAAAGTGCCTTTGGTTGGAAGAATTAAAGATGCACAAGTAGCTTTTGTTGCTTTTCCAAAGAAAAGGGTCTTAGCCACCATTTTGGTAGCTGATATTCCTCCCTCATATGGGATGTTGCTGAGTAGAAATTTTTGTAAGGAGGTAGGAGGTGAAATTCAAATGGATTGGTCACATGCTTTGATCCCGGTCAATGGAAAAATGAAGAATTGCTACCTGAGAAAAAACTGAATACATTGTGTAAAAGACTGATGATCCAAAAGCACAGATACTCTATGAAGATATAGGGCATGGTAACTACATGATCATGTCACAAGATGAGGAAACTTCCTAAGGGAGTGATTCATGACCCCAATGGCCTTTGGACTCTAGATTTTGATGGAAGCTGCTCTTCAGCTGGTTCTAGAGCTGGAGTGGTGTTGACATCTCCAGAAGGGAACATTCATCCTTTCTCCTTCAAGCTCTGTTTTGAAAATACAAACAATACAACTGAATATGAGGCACTCATACTTGGATTGAACATGGAAAAAGAAATGGGAGTGAAGAATCTTTGTGCTCATGGTGATGCAGAGCTGATTGTGAAATAGGTCAGAGATATTTTCAAGTCAAGAATAGGAGGTTGAAACATTATAGAAATCTTGTTTGGGATTCCATTGAGTTTCTTGATGCTTTCTCCATTGAATTTGTGCCAAGAGAAAGGAACACTAGAGCTGATTCTCTAGATTTGTTGATTCCTCACCCAGATTTCTCTCAGAGAAATTTACCATTGAAATGATTCATAGGCCTAGTGTACTAGATAATGCAAATAATTGGTAGGTTTTCAATGATGATCAACACTTGCTCTCATTCTTGGAGCTTAAGGATAATTTTGACCAGTTGTATTTTGAAGGAAGTGAGACCTTGCCTAGAGAGTGTGTATCCTCTAATGAAGGAGATATCAAGGAAGAGATGGATCAAGATGGCTGCATCAAATTGAAAGGTAACAAGATTCCTAAAGGGCTGGTGAGTTTGGAAGACCTGTTTGATAAGCATGATAGGTACATTAAGTCTAAAACTTCCCAAGGAGCTCGATAGTTCACTGAATGTGAAAAGGTTAATATTGGGAGTCTTGATGAACCCAAGATGGTGAAAATTGGAAAATGTTGCACTCAAGAGGAGAAGAAGAAGGCATTAAATTAGCTAAAAAGGTATGTTGATGTTCTTGCCTATTTGTATGATGATCTCAAGGCTTTCCAACCAAAGGAGATGTAACACTTTATCCCTCTAAAACTTAGGATCAAACCATTCAAGTAGAAACAAAGGAAATACAATCCCAAGGTTGTTGGCACTATTTTTCAAGAGATCCAAAAGTTGCTAAAGGAAAAAATCATCTTCCCTATACATCATTCAACATGGATTTCCAACATTGTGCCTATCAGGAAGAAGAATGGTGAGATTCACATTTGTGTGGATTTCAGAATTTGAATCAGCCTCTCTAAAAGATAACTATCCTCTCCCCATGATGGATCAAGTTTTGCAAGTTGTCACAGGCTTTGAGATGTTGTCTATGCTTGATGGATTCTCTAGATACAATCAAGTGGAGGTCAGTACCCTAGATCAACACAAAACTACTTTCACTACTCCTTGGGGCACCTTTTCTTACAAGAGAATGCCTTTTGGTCTTATCAATGTTGGTGCCACCTTTCAAAGGGCAAATGGACTTGGATTTTGGTAGTTTAAAGGGAAAGTGTGTGGTTATGTACCTTGATGATTTGACTATTTTCTCCAAAACAAGGGCAGATCACTTTCAACATCTTGAAGCAGTCCTCCAGAAATGCAGAGAACATGGAGTTTCTCTCAATCCAAAGAAGTATGTATTTTTGTGTCACTAAAGAAAGTTGTTGGGGCATATTGTCTCCAAAGAGGGAATCAAGATAGATCTAGAAAGAGTTCAAGCAATCCAACATATTCCTCTTCCCACAAGAAAAAAAGGGTGTTCACTCTTTCTTTGGTAAGATAAACTTCCTGAGGAGATTCATTCCTAATTTTGTAGAACTGACTATGAGCATTGCTCACATGATGAAAGGAAAGAAAAAATTTGGTTGGACTTCCAAGGGTAAGGAATAATTTGAAGGTATCAAGAAATCCATTGCTAAAACTCCCATCTTAGCATGTCCTAATTTCAACAAGGATTTTATCATCTATTGCTATGCTACAGAGAGTACCTTGGTTGTTGTGCTAACTCAGAAGGATTCTGAGGATCATGAACTTCCAATTGCATTCATGAGCTATATTCTAAAATCTCATGAGTTTAAATATACTATGATGGAGAAACATGTTTTTTCAGTGGTCAAAGTTGTCAAGTAGTTTTTTTTTATATTCTTAATTCTCACTCTATTGTGCTTGTTCCTGATACAACCATCAAGTCCATTCTTACACAACAGAGTTTGGAACTAAGAGAGGCAATTGGGTAGAAAAAGTTCAAGAATATGACCTTGATATCAAGCCAACTAAGCTAGTCCAGGGTAAAGGCTTGTGTGAGCTTATTGCTGAAGGAGTTGATGCAACATTGTCCAAAGAAGTAGTTGATGTTCCTGTTGTCCTCTTCCTCAGTTCAAAAGATGAATGGTATGCTGATATTACACATTTTCTTACTTATGGAGAGTGTCCATCCCACTTGAGTTCCAAGGAGAAGAGGGATATTAAGCTAAGGTCTACACAATATGTATTATGGGAGAATGCTTTGTTCAAGTGAGGCATAGATGGAAGATTCTTGAAGTGTGTAGACAAAGAGCAACAAAAGTTGTTCTCATCTTTTCATGATCAGTCTTGTGGAGGCCATTTCTCTTCTATTATCACTACCCATAAAATCCTTCATGTTGGGTACTATTGGCCTACATTTTTCAGAGATGCATCCAAATGGGTAGGCAAGTGTGAAGCCTTGTCAGAATTTTTTTGGGAGACCTAAGTTGGCTGCTTTTCCACTAAAGCCAGTAGTGATTGATGAGCCTTTTCAATAGTGGGGATTGGATTTCATTGGGACTCTTAACCCACCTTCTAGTGTTGGGCATACTCATGTGTTAACTACTACATACTACTTCACAAAGTGGGTAGAGGCCATTCTAATCAAAAGCACTACTTTTGAGGTGGTGTGTAATTTCATTAAGAGAACATATTGATAAGGTTTGGGGTACCAAACAAGATTGTGACTGATAATGCTTCAAATTTTTCTTCTTCTGAGATGATGGATTTCTGCTATGGTTATGGAATTTCCCTTGCTCATTCTTTAGAATACTACCCCAAGGGAATGGACAAGTAGAATCAACAAATAAGAATCTGGTAACCATCATTCGGAAGCTTGTCAATGACTCTCAAAGGAATTGGCACAAGAAACTTTATGATGCTCTCTGGGTAGATAGAATTACACCCAAAAGAGTAATTGGAATGTCTCCATTTCAAGTGGTGTATGGTGTTGAAGCTCAATTGCCAGTAATAGTGGAATTACCAGCCTTGCACTTAATGAAGGCTATTGAAGATTCAAGTTTTACCAGTTCCTTGGACAAGAGGATCATGTATCTCCAGAAGTTGGATGAAGATAGGTTTAGTGTTTTTGATAGGATATCAGCTCATCAACTGAGGGTGAAAGCTTTGTTTGACAAGAAATCTAGACCTAGAGATTTTCAAGTGGGAGACATTGTTCTGATTGTGGGAAAAAGGCATGAACCTCAAGGAAGCCATGGTAAGTTTGATTCCCTTTGGCTTGGTCCTTTTAAAATCAGGAACTTTGCTAGAGAAAATTCATTCTATTTGGATTATATGGATGGTTCTCCTCTCCCACTTCCTTATAGTGGGAAGTATTTGAAGTTGTTCAAGTCCTAGGTGACTAGGTGGTCCTTCTGTATATTATGTACAATGTTTTTGGTTTTGGGTCATTCCTTTGTGTTTTGTTTCTGTTTTTCCTTTTGGTTTGTTTCCTTTTCATGTGTTTTGTCTTCTATATTGGTTTTTCCTTTGACTCTATTTTCCCAATGGATAAGGCACTGGTCTGCTTCCCCTGAGTTTTTCTATGGTCCTTGATCTTGCCTCGTTCCTTTGTCAAGTCATCCCCAGAAAGAGCCAGCTTGTTTTCACCCTCAAAATTCCCCTCTTTTTGAAGTCAAGTTTTGAAAATTTTGAGTCAGTACCATGGAGTAATCTATGCTTTTGCTTGAAAATATTTTCCTTCATTTGGATGTCATTGTCAATCCTTCTCTTTGGTTATGGATCACGTCAAGCCTGATATTGTTTGCAGTTTTCCATTCCATGGAGAACAATTTGAAATTCAAGCGTAAAGGTGGAGTTTTCCCCTTTCTTTTTATTTTTCCACACATTGGAAATGATGGGCGTATCTTCCTGTCAATTTTCACCCCAACATCCATGGGTAGTACGTGGACATCTCTAATTGGATGTGGCATGGCCATGTTTCAAGTGACAATGGAAGCCTCCACATCCAAATGCATAAACTCCAAGGGTAGGGCCTAAGGGATAGTCCTCAAATAAGCACAGGCTTTCCACGTGTGTCCCAGGTCCAAAATGAAGATAGAACAAGCCCAAATCAGCTAAGTATGGAAGGTTCAACGGATAATGCCACATACCTCATCGGCGCAACTTCAAGGGTCTAAAGCCAAAGGTGGTTCCCAAACTTGCACCAGCTCTCCACATGTCCCAGGTTCAAAAAGGGACAGAGCCGATTGTTTAATCGACTAAGTATGAGAAGGGTCGGTGGAAGCCTCCACGTGCCTCAATGATGTAATTTAGAAGTGAGACCAAAGGGTCAGTCTTTAAATGAGCACCAGCTCACCACATGGTCGAGTTAAAGGAGTCTCTAGACCGGTGGAAGGACCCATGCATCAACTTGGTACATTTCAGGAGTGAATCCAAAGTGGAAACTCAAATGAGTGCCACTCTCCATGTGTCTAGGGTTCAACAAAAGTCAAGTGGGTAGCAGGCCTAAATCGGCTAAGTATGAAGAACTAACTCAAAGCCTCCACATGTCATGGCAGACATAACTTCAAAAATCAAAATCCGAGAAGTTGGTCCCAAATGTACACTTCAAGTCTCCACGTGTCCAATGGTGCCAAGCTTCCACGTGTCAGGGGTCGAGATATATGGCCCTACCAAATAAAAGGGACTTAGTAAAAAACACAAAAACACTTGAACTAACCCGCAAAGGGACACATGGTCACGTTTCAAGTGAAGGTAGGGAGGCGGGCCCTTTTTGTGTTTTGATGCCATTGAAAATTCAAGGCAAGGAGGTGGGCCATGTTTTTGTTTTGATGTCTTTGAAAATTCAAAGTGAGAAAGCGGGTCATCGGAGTGATTTTGGAATTTGAGCTTTATTTCCATAAAGAGCTTAAAGTTATAAAGTAACCCACGGCCCCACTCATGCTAAGGTGTAAAGCCACATCTTAGCCCATATCAAAAGTGGGTGGGTGGCCCAAAATGTTCCAAAGTGCCATTTCTCTAAGAGGCACAAAATGCAAAAGGCGTCCCCAGGCCCTCCTCAATTTAAATCTCTCCCACATGGACGAATCAAATTTAAATTTTGTAAAGGTAGGATGAACGAATGTAATTCAATGCATCTAGTTTTTTCCACTAAGTATGGAAATGGCCGAGGTGTTGGAGAAGTTCAGACATCGATTTCTTGAATCAGTTTTCATCATTTTTGTAACTGAATGTAACCATTCTTGGAAGCTATTTAATGGCTTCTCCACGCCGTTATTAGGGTTGGATCCTGGTACTCTATAGATGTAATAGATTCAAAGTAATCAATACAAAATTTTTCCCTTTTCTTCCTTTGTTACTCCTTCTTTCCTTGTCTAAAAATTTATGAATCATCCATCTTTGCATGCTAAGAAACTTTGTGTTCTTGTTTCTATGATTTCTGGAACTTTGTGTCTCATGAAATTATATCTGTTTTGAAAGTGAATGATTCTATTCTGCATCTCCCTGGCTCAATACTTATAAGGTTATACTCTATCTATATTTCCTAAAGGTATTGTTATGTTCTTCCTCCTCATCTCCTTAATTCTTCTATTCTTTCATATTGATGATCTTTAGGCATAAAACATTTCAAAGTATCGTGAATCCACACTTTGAAAGTTGTACATTTGTATATAAGTTTTTCTAGTTACTTTCAATAAGGGAACCTCTCCCATTAAAGAGGAGGGACTTGTTGTCCCCTGACTGTGGTTTCTTAAAGTTCCATTTAAAAACCCAACACACGCCGTATTCCAATCAATATATTACTCAATAGCCACCCATCCAAAACACCATTTAGAGTGATTTCCTTGTCATAATATAGTTTATGAGGGGGATATTTGCATGCAGGATCTATCATCTAGTCTTAGTTCTTGTATGCAAAGTGTTTCCCTTTAACCAATTCCCTAACAATGGAATGATATTCTCTCAGGTGCAACATTTTACACACTTCTCTCAAGTCATCCATATCAGTTTGGACCATCTACGATACTTTCTTTTGCTCCATCTTCCATGATTGCTCCTTTAAATATTGTATTTCACTTTGAAGGTTTTTTATTAGCTCCATGGTTTCTTGATAAACCTCCTTTTGATGGGTAGGATCTGGGTACCGTGCATGTAAAACCTCCTCCTTAGTGATGGTAGGCCTCAACTGCAATGCTTCTTTTGTGTGTGTTGCTTCATCATTGTAGTGATCTTTACTTGCAATGCCTCAGATTCTAGTTCCAACTTTGGCATCTAATGATTTTCCACAGCTATATCCTAACCATCCATGCGCCTTTGTTTTCTTGTTTATGTTTCTTGCTAAGATTCTCATACAAGTCTAGGCATTCCTCACAACTATGATTCTTTCCACAGAAATAAAATGTAATATTCTGAGGACATTCATGCCTATAGTGGTAAGGATATCAGGAATCCACCATGGTATCCTTAACCTCTGCCATGACCGCCTTTAAAATGCCCTTCATTCTGATCATAGCATGCTTGGTTGTGATCCCGATCCTGATGCTCATCTTTTCCTTTAGATTTATTTGAAAATCATGTCTTTCATACACCAATATCTATAGTGTCATGGATTTGATCAATCAACCAATAGTCTTTCGTGTCTTGAGTCGCGGACTGCAGATTTAATAGTAGCATGAAACATTCTTCCTTATCAAGTGTTGCACTAATGGGAAGCAACTAGCATCATGGTTTAAATGGCATGTCTCATAGCCTAACAAAAGTGATCATACAAATCTACGGGGACAACTATCATTTGTGTGACCTTCCACTTCATAATTTGTGTACCAAATCCCTGTGCGTGTCTCATGTGCCGAATTTCTCGATAGCTTCTCCAATTATTTTTCCATAACTATGATATGTACCTCTAAAAATGGGCTCACCACAAAGTTGTCTATACTTCCATTTTCCTCGGTCGTAAATCTACTTCAAGTGCTTCGTGTGGATCTATGTATGCCTTATGTGATAGTGCCCTTCTAAAAGGTGTAATCAAGCCTCCAATGAACCATTGCACATGTTGTCTTGCATGAATATCATAAGAAAGCTTAGATAACAATGTTTTGAAATGAGCATCATACTCTCTAACACTCTCAGTAGTTCCTTGCTTAATATCCTTGAGCACACTTATACTCTTCTTCTCAAACTCAGGGATGTGAAACTCTTAAGGAAAACATCTTTTAAAGTTGTATAGTCTACACAAGTCTAATTAGGGTCAAACTTTTTGACCATCTATGTGCGTGCCCTTGTAACATAGTATAAAATTGGCTTGCCCTACGATTAGAAGTAATGATTCCTTTTGTGCACCATAGTATTTCAAACATGTGTGCATGTTCAGGAAGATCCTCTATGCCCCTATACTGAAGGAGATGAAGAGACATCTCCATGTAAAGATTTTGGGTTTGGTGTGGACCTTACCCACCTGATCCAGAACCATCAGATTCACCGAAGCTAGAGCCACCTATACCTCATGATCCCAAACCTGTAGCTACGGTCAGACTAGAAGATGTACTTCCCTATGTCCCAATAATAGTATTGAACTGTACCTCGACATTCCGCGAAGTGTTACTACTCCCAGAAGAGAGTCCAAAAGTCTACGTGCCTAAATTTTGTGCGGATGATACACCCTAAAAGGTACTCCCATATAATAATGAATTAATTTGCGTTGCCATCGATGTGATTTTTATATGACTCACTCCTGCTCTCCTACTACCTGAATTAGCTTGCTGACTATTTTTGTACTAGATACTAGAAGACCAAGAGTAAGGGAAAATTTGTCGTGGATTCAGGTTGTGTGCCCGTGGCCCAAAGTTGTTTCTACCGGTGCACTTCTACATGAGGATGAGGAGGGTTCCCTTTCATGCTTTCCCAAATGGGGAGTTCCTGATGCTCGGGTTCCATGTCTTTGCATGAAATTCAAATCCTTTGCAAACCTGTCTCTCTCATAATTTCATTTGCTTTGCAACCTCCCACTACTTCTCTACCTCCATCTCGTACCTCATTATACTTACACCGCCTTTCCTCTCTCTACCTCTCTGTCACTAGGTCTGCCATCTTTCACCAAGCCTTCTCCTGCCCCTACATGTGGTGGGGTTTAGTTAGCCATCGGTTTACTCTCCAAGTTCAGGGTTACCATCAAAATTTTGATTGCTAGTGGAATTCCTTGCAGGTAAGTTCCCTTGGATATCATAAAAATTGGAATTCAACTACCTTTGGGCACAAATAAGTGGAAATTAAGTCTCCTAAATATAACTGTTTCAAAACACTATAGAACCACACATCCACAATGTGAGTCCAAATCAGATCAGCATCATAAAGGGTCTAAAATTATTCCTGTGTCCAAAAAAGTGTTTGATACCTCCAATTTCGTTTAGACACATAAGTAACCACCACTGTATATTTATTATGGAAAGATATCAAAGAATATCTCATACAAACAATCATATAGATTCTGCTCCACCCACGTGCATGCATCCAACTCAGATCCGGTGTTGAACCTCTATGTGTATTCTTCTTCTAGGTCATGTATCCATTCCTCAAAACTTGCTAGGGTCAACCGGTATGTCTTCATCGTGAACCATCCTGAAAACAACTGAAAAAGAGGTCCTGGAAATGGAACCAATGATGTAGCCTAGAATTCACCAATAAAAGCCCAAGCACGTTAGCACATCACTCAGCCTAGATTGAGTGCTCACCCAAAGCATGCAAAGGTACCATGCCCCTCTTTAGGGTTATTGTTGCAGGTTGTTAGCATGATGAATACTTAATGCATTCAGATCCATAATTAATACAACATTCTATAATGCATGTATAGATATAGTTCTAGAGAACAATAGACTAAATGATAATCATGATGAAATCAAGCATGCAAGAGCCAATTATAGTCGGATTTAAACTCTGGCTCAGCAAATACATTCCATTATATAAAAACATAGGAATACACAAAAGCTTCTTACAATAATAGCATTATATGCTCATGCACGTAATAGTTCTAACAACATACTCTCACAGTAATCTAGTTCTTACATATCACTCCTATACTACGCAGTTCACTACATATTTATAAGTGTGGGACTTTCTCTTCACTGCTTATCTATTCCCAAAATAGGTCGCATGCTGAAAATATTCATGTGCCTTTACAATTACAGCCACACATGTAAGTGTGTTAACAATAGATCTCTCCTAGTTAACTATCAATGTAATTCTATCTTTAGCCCACATCCATGCAAAGTGCTCCATAGCCACTCTTCCAAAAATAGCTGATGTGTGTCGCACAATTCTTTTCCTATTTGTTTGATCCGCACGCCATCTTCCAAAAATAGATCCTAATCACAAAAATGGCTAAGTCCCAAATCTATCTCTGTCCTCTACGGGTGATTCCTTTCCAATCCTACCATTCATTTGACCACACTCTGCTCTTCCACATGAATCTTCTGTATGCCTTATGCTAAGTGTTATACATTATCTACTCAATAATGCCCTTATTGTTGTTGCCAGTTGTTCCACTAAAGATAGGTGATTTGACTTTTCTTTAAAATAATTGCAAAGAGTTGTTCCCACCATCCCGTGTGGAAATAGATCTAATTCTTAAGCCTCGGTACCATTGAAGCACTTTACCTTTGAAAGAGGCTACAAGTAACCTTACTATTACATCATCATGTGTGATCAAATAGAGTGAACACACATTTGCTACATCCTAGATATGCTCCTGAGGGGTGACTTGATTCTCACCAGTGAAGTATGGAATACTTTTGAGCGTGCCATTTGGCATGTCATTTTTCATAGCCAGCACCAAGGGACTCCCTCCTATGAAGTTGGAAAATTTCCTTAGTAGAGGAGGTGGCTAATGTGCCATAGCAAGGTGTGCAAGTTGTCTGCTTTTAAGGAGTTGAATGGGTGCAACACGTGGGAGATACGGATGATGTGTGTGCAATTTCTGAATAAACCCTTCTTGGGGATAATCGAGGTACTCAAAATAATTTTTAGTTGCTTTGGACATTTTCTTGTATGCACTCTTCTCATGAAAGGATCTCAACACTGCTAAAATAGAGATCTAGAAATGTTTGGGAGTCTCCATATGAGTTAAAATGAGCGTCCGTGAGGTCAAACACTAATTCCACACACCATAACTTAGCAATATGAAATTTAAGCTTTCATTTCTGGTCTCACTCAGCGTGTAAGAAACTGTTGGTCTTCAAACTTGCACCCGTGTCTCAAATCTAGAAGATTCGAGTTGTTTGAGATCACAATGGAACCATCTCTAAGTTGTGGATCTTATGCTCTTGATATGGATCTCCGGAGAAGGTTGGTTCCTCTATCTATTTCTACTGCTACAACTCCTAGTGTTGAAAGGGGAAACTAAACTAATAAATTCCAAGGGACCAGGGATAAAGGATAACATGAAAATAAACTACACTAAAAGGTGATAGCACTAGATAAATAGGGTTTAACACTATCTATTTTGATCGGGAATGAAAAGGGAACATGTGAAAGGAGGATAGGCATGAGTAAAGCACGGATAAAAATTCATTTACTAGATCATTCTCATGGAACACAACTAAATGAGGAACTGCAAGGGACATGAAGTGGCACAACAAACACAATGTAAAAGAAAAGGCAAGAAGAAGGAATACAAACATGTTAGGACAAAGAATAATCACAAAATGATGCTTCTATTACTTCTAGAAATGCATAGAGTTATTACAATGGTGAAAGAGGCCGATATCCACATGAATGAGCCAAATCTAGAGGTCTGCAACTCATAATGTAGAAAAATATGAAGTCCTTAGCAAAATATGTAAGGTTACAGAGTATCCAACATTAATAATGATCCCAACTCTTACATTTACAGATGAATCCATGGAAGAAGAAGAGGAGGGAAAAACCGAATTTGAAATACAACCACCAACAAAAGCATTTAATGCCGGATCTGCCTATAAATATGTCAAATACACTTCCCTAGGAAAAGGAAGTAGGCGGCTCATATCAAATTGAGTGGTTGTAGTAATAAGCTCTTCTCATCAATGCTTAGAAAGACATTTTCCCATTTCTCACCTACCATATCCGTAAAAAAATTGAATTTGAATGCCTAGCACTATAGTCTATGCCAATAGCTATCTAAAAATTCTAGGCACATGTCGATCAGATATTTGAAGAAAAAGATACGCTTGTCAAAATATTTTCAGAGTTTTTAGCTCACGCAAAACACGTGGCACGCACGGATCGACTAAAAGAATGGCCAACTATGTAAATGTTTTTGTTTCGCCACACATCACTCATTTTTTTTTGCAATGATCTAGCACCCTATTGGCGTGATTTGAATGGTTGAATTTGGCACACTTAAGCATGTCGAGGATGATGTGGCATGAAATGGCACGAGAGAAGGACATAAAGGTATGTACACGAAGAATGAGGCATGGGGAGAAGGTAGGAGAGAGGCACACATAACACGTGTAAGGAAATGAGGTAAAATGGTGAGTAGAGAACACATTGTCAAGGCACAAGAATTACAAGATGATGTGTGGGAAGGTGCGAAGGCTAGGGACTTAGCTGATTGAAGCACATGTAAGGTGTGCATGTGGGGTGAACAAATTCTAGGAAGAAGAAGAATGCGTATAAGAGACATATAAGGGGAAGATGGAACAAAGAGGAAAAGAAAAGGAAGGGAAGAAGGGGAAGCACGCAAGGGCACGTGAGGAAAAGAAGGGAATGTGTTAAGGTAGATTGAGCATGCGTAATCTTACAATGAAGAGATCAGATCCAGAAGATGTATACAAGTTATCCAAATAACTAGGAGACTTATTTGGATAACAATACATTTTTCCCAACTAACTAGTAAAACCTTGTGAGATTAGAGTCACGGATATCCAGTAGTGGTGACCCCAAAGTGCAATTCATTTTGAGAAAGATATTTTCTCAAGGTTTCAAAGGGGGTAAATTAAAGTTGAAAACTAGAAATAGCACTATGCTCACTTGAGTATACTACTAACACCTAGTTGAGAGAGCCACCTAGGAAGCCAAACACTGTCCAAGCCAAGCTAAGGTAGAGGCCAAAATAAACCAAAAACAAAAACTCTCTTTTTGTTTCTTTATTTTTATAGTAGTGTTCCACACTCTCATTTTCATCTTTCACGTTTGTATCTTTCCACATTTTCCAAACACTCTTTATTTGGATTCATATTTCATGTTCATATCTTTTCGTAGTTTCCAAACACTCCTTGTTTGGATTCATCTTTCATCCTCTTTTCATCTTTCCAAGTACTCTTTACTCGATTATTTTTCACCTCCTTTTCACTATCCCAAATACTCCTTATTTGGGCTCATTTTTTATTCTTTTCCCAAATCTCCAAATTTATCCTTATTTGGACTTTTCATTCACCTCTTTTCTTGTCATCCTTTCTCTTCATTTTCAGTCATTCACTACCTTTCATTTTACTCTCAAAAATCCCCTTTTCGAGAGATTTTGTCTCTTTTTCATCCTTTCAATCTTTTCATTCTCATCACACTTCCCATTTGATCTTCTTTCATTCCTTTGGAGTTCTCATTTTCCCATTTGAGTCTTCCTTTTTTGAGATCATCAAATTCCCCTATCTTTTGGACTTACCTCATTTTGAGTTTATCTCCCATTTCATCCTTGACTTAAACATTTGGATTACATTTCCCAAATTTAAGTTTCCACTTTCTTTTCAACATCAAGTCTTGAGTTGTGGATATCCACGTCCTCACTCAAGCATTCTCATTCTTACAATTCACTTCTTATTCCAATTTTTCACGATCAAGTCCATTACATCTTATCTTTCACTAAAGATTCATATTTCATCATGTTCTTACATCCTTTAGTTCGAAACCATTATTGTTGAACTATATACGTTTATTTTCTTCACATATCTAATTTGAAAAACTCTTTGTTAAGCCTTATACATTTCATTATCTCTTTTCCCAACATTTACATTGTCGGTATTTGAGTCTTATCTTTTCATTAGACTCTTCCTTCTTAACTATTTCTGTTAAGGGTTGATCACATCACATACGATTTGAATATTTTTTCATACCCTCTTCCATTCTAGCATTCACATTGTTGGAGGTTGAGCACAATCAAAATTTAATTGAAAAAATATCTTCTCATCTAGCATTAACTTTGTTAGCAGTAGAGTAATTTCAACATCAATCTATCCTCACTCCTTTATCTTTCCTCCATAGCATTCACTTTGTTAAAGGTTGAGCACATTTAAACTTTCATCACTATAACCCTCCTCCCATCTACCATTCAATTTGCTATAGGATGATAATTTTTGACACATTGGACCCCTCTTCCATCTTGGCATTCACTTTGCCAAGGGTTGAGTTTATCATCACTCTCACACACTTCCATCTTGAAATTCACTTTTTAAGGGTTGCATCATCCAAATCTTCCAAACATCTTGTCCATATTAGCATTCACTTTGTTAAGGGACAAGTTATTATCAAACTTAATTGCAAAACTCTCTTCCATCGTAGCATTCACGTTGCTACGGGTTGAGTTATCTTTCACATATATTTTTTCTCCCCATCTTTTAAAAATGGTGGGAACATGACACAAATATTATAGTCCTTTTCGAAGAAACAAAAACTTCAAAATCCTTTTGGACATTCCGATAGTGAAGATGACTAAAACCTTGAGGATGATGAAAATGACATCTCTTTTGAGGAACAACATCATGTTGAAAATATCTTACATATGAACAAAGACCAATTTTTACTTCATCTCCTTAAGATGGGAGAAAAATTACCCTTCGATTTTGATGATGATGGTATACACACATTACATGGAAAACCAAAAACCAAAAGGGTGACCCATTCATTTAAAAAAATAATGATGATGGGTCTAGCCCTAGCCACTCAAACCATGAGGATAAAGGCAAGTCCACCTCAAACAATGAAAATGATGATGGATCAAACCCAAAAAAATTAAATGTTGGGAATAAGGGAAAATATACCAACTCAGCCACTGATCCCACTAAATTCCTCATGGATCAAATCAATGAGATGGCCAAAAATTAGGTATCATATCCTCCAAAGTCACCATCAAACCCCCTAACAAAGATTCTTCAAAAAATAGTGACGAATCATCTAAGATCGATAATGTGCCCAGCAAGAAGAACAACCCTAAGAATGATGGCTCATCATTATCCATCTTATATAATGAATCATTTTTTTCTCATGAATGGAAACTTATGAAAGAAATTATCTCGGGTATGCAACACTCGACATAAAAATTTAGCTTTAATGAGTTGTGTCCTTACCCATTTGACGATAAAATATCACGCATACCCTTTCCTAAATCATTTGAAATTCCCAAGTTTGATAAATACAAGGGAAAGAACGACCCAAGAGAGAAAATCAAGGAATTTTACATGGATTTCCAAGAAGTGGCATACAATGATATATTCCTATTGTGTCTTTCCACTTATTCTAAGAGGACAAACCTTGGACTAGTTTTTACACCTTCCCAATGGATCTATCCATACTTTTACGAACCTCTCAAAGATGTTTGTTAAACATTTTTTGTTCAATCTAGACTCTAAAATTACAATGATGGACTTGTGTAATGCTAAACAACATTCTAATAAAACCTTTACATAATTCTTACAAAGATGGCATGAAATTGAAAGTAGATTCCTATTCTCAATTACCAAAAAAGTAGTCAATATATCATTCCAAATCTCATTAGTGAAATGTCCTTTCACATGCAAATGCATTGCCTTAATACTTTTGAGGAAGTTATCGAGAAAGGATCACAAATTGAAAATTCCCTTGTCACAAAAGGTTTAATCAAACCTCACTCAAAGGATAGTGGGAACCAAAATAATAATAATAATAATAACTCTCATCATGATAAATCTAAACACGTTAATTGAAATCACACCTATTCAATGATGGTGGCATAGATAACCCAAATGTGCACAACATTTAGAATAATCAAGCCTAATAAAAATAACAACTTCTTGGTGTTTTAACTAAAGAGGATTCTTCATCTCATGACTCCAAATGATGTCGTTTCACTCCTTTGGGAGAACCTCTCTCAAATTTCCTATGAAAAATAGTTAATGCCAACATGGTGACCTATCCCATTACAAGACCTTGGGTTGAAGGAGAACCCAAGCCCACTTGGTACAAAGTTGACACTTATTGTGACTTTCATCACTTTTACGGTCACACAAATGATCAATTTTTACATTTATGTCACTTTTTCCAAGACCTCATTGACAATGGGGATGTCACCATTGAAGAACCCTCATTGAATAAAACAAAATAAAAATCTCAAAGTGTTTTTAAATCCATTTCCTAAACATGGTGTTGATAATAAAACCACTAAAAATGTCACTCCACCAATAACATTGATTACAGTTCAATTATTTCATTTATTGAGGAAGTACCTCTTACAATAGCCACCATAAAATTCAAACCCCCCACTAATGTCATAGCCACACACCCAAAATTATAATATTTTCCGCGGAAAAAAACTATCCACATCTTCTTCAGATCCTCAAATGTCAAAACCGACGCTTCCTTGAATTATAATTCAACCTCTAATGCCAAATATTCCACCCCTGGTTAGTATGACCTCATCAAATAGCTAGTGACCATGTCGGCATAGATTTCTCTAATGGAGTTGTTAAAATATTCACCTAACCTCTAAGACATCCTCACTCATGCTCTTCACAAAGCACGTGTTCCTCCAACCGTTTATGTTCAATAGTTTTAAGTTATGATAACAAACCTTTCACCGGAATTCCTATCCTGTCCTTTTTCCCTCGGGATATGTTAAACCCCAATCTACTTAACAATAACTCTTTGTACATTGAAGCATACATAAAAAAACATAAGGTCAAAATAGTTCTTATAGACAATGGAGAAGCTCTTAACATATGCTCTATGAAAATGATCTATTAAATTGGTCATATAGAAAATGAATTAGATGCTAACATTATTACCATTTATGGTTATGATAATATTGAGTGCTAGTCCTCTGGTACCATTACTCTACCCATACAAGTGGGCCCATAACTCCTCAAAACCATATGTCACGTTATTGATGTGGAAATGTCATATAACCTTCTTCTGGTAGACCTTGGATACATGCGATGTAATTTGTGCCCTCCACCTTCCATCAAGTGCATAAAATTCCCATATAACGACAAAGAGTTCACCTTGTTTGGTGATGCCAACCCCTTTGAGTATTGTAAGTTTTTTGAAGAAAAGTACCAAAATGTAAATTATTGTCCATCTACTAATTTCATAGCTAAACCTCATGTCATCCCTGTTGCTACTAACAACCACATTGATCCCAAATTTTTGGTGTTTCCTCATTCCTTCTTATGAATCATTTACATCTAAGGATTCACCCAAGATTAAATTCTCCCGTAAATGTTTAGGTGATATCACGTTTGAAAATGAATTTCTTGTTAGAAAACTCCCATTATCGCCTCATAGCTATGAACACCCTAATGCTCCCCATCTACGAGAACCTCCAGTTTACTATCTAGGAAATACTCTTTGGAGATGATATGGATATCTAGAAGATGAACATATTCAAGGATCTGATGAATCTTGGCTATATGAAGACAAGATGGCAGAATGCTACAAATCCACCGACTATAGCAAGGCTCATAGAATGATGAAAAACATGAACTAGAAAGGAAGAGGACTTGGCCCATAAGGACATGACATTCTCAAACCTATGGAAATAAAATATAACCTCTACACACATGGTATAGGATATGAGACCTTTGAGAAGAGACTAGTCATATTCAATGTATTAACTAGCAATGAGAACTTGAACTCCAAAGCTAAGACCAGGTTCCACACATAGCCTTTGAATCACTAAAACTATGCTTTTCCTCAAAAACCTATCCACTCAAACCCATGATGTTTTTAACCCTTCCCTCATTTATTTTTACTAATATTTTCATATTTTCATGGGCCTCTTTCAAAATGATAAGAACATTTAGGAGTTCATTGGGGCTCGAGACCCTTTTCCCTTGTTGGATCACAAGAAGGGTTTCTTTATAAACCTTGACACTACAACCTAATTTGGTAGAGAACTTGAAATATCCAGTCTAAAGTAAAATAAATCAAAAATATAAGAAAGAAAAATCATATCTTGTATAGTGAAAACCTTTCTAAGGTGATATGGGAGCAACAAAAAATTAAAAAGAAAAAGAAAGAAAAGAACTCATCTCTTAGTGAAAATCTTTCAAAGGAACTAGAGAGAGGAGATTTGGATCCAAAAATATTAGAAAACCTACATAAACCTAAAACATCATTTGAATATAATGACACTTCTAAGTTGTTGGTGTAAAAATGACAACTACCAACATCGGATCAAGATCAACCCATAGTGTTATAACTTGATGCTAGTCTCTCTCGATAACTGAAATCAATGCTTTCATAGAGCTTCTAATTGAATTTTAGGATGTATTCACTTGGTCCTACAAACACATGCCAGGACTTCATGCTTCTCTTATGGTTCATCACCTTGTGGTGCACCCAAATGCCAAGCTTGTAAAGAAAAAGATGCATAAGATACACCCCAAGGTCAAATTTCTTATCAAGGATGAAATATAAAAATTACTTGATGTGGGATTCATACATTCCATTTACTACTCATGGTGGACATATAATATGGTGCCAATTACAAAGAAGACCCCCGGAATCCATATCTATACATATTTATGTGACATTAATATGACATGTCCCAAGGATGACTTGCCTTTGGCTAACATCGACATTATCATTGATTATGTCGTGGGCCACGAGATGTTATCTCTTATGGATGGATTTTTAAGATATAACCAAAAAAATTTGTCAAAGAAGACCAACATAAGACAAATTTAAAAACCCCATGGGGGAGATTTTGTTACAAGGTCATGCCTTTTGGCCTTAATAACACTCGTGAAACTTATCAATGTGCAATGACTTGTTATTTTCCATGACCTTCTTCATGACATAATGGAGGACTATGTCGATGATATTATTGCCAAATCAAATACCAGAGTAGATCATCCAGTAGTTCTTAGGTGTATCTTTGAGAAATTAAGGGAATACAAAGTTCTCCTTAATCCAAAAATGTGTATTTGGTGTCACTTTGGGAAAACTTATGGGATTCATTGTCTCACGAAGGGGAATCAAAGTGGACCCTACCAAATTCAAAGCTATAATGGATATGACGCCACCTTAGAACCTTTGACATCTATATGGATTACAAGGAAAGATATAGTCTATCCGATGCTTCATATCTCAACTTGTAGAAAAAATCCATCACTTTAACCAACTACTTAAGAAGGATGTCCAATTCAAGTGGAAAAATTAATGCCAAGAATCATTCACTAAGTTAAAAGAATACTTGTCCACTCCACCTATACTTATGCCTCCGATACAAGACAAGCCTGTGTTTTTGTAAACTTTTGAAACAAAACATGTCATTGGGGTATTATTAACACAACACAATGACAAGGGTCAGGAATAAGATGTTTATTATTTGAGTAGAACTCTCCTTGAGCATGAAACTAAGTACTTGTAGGCTGAAAAATATTGCTTAGCAATCACTTACACTTTTTTCAAGTTACGATACTACTTTTTGAATCATACCACCAAGTTAATTACAAGGGTTGACCCTCTCAAGTACCTACTTTTGAGACCAGTAATAACAGGATGGATGTCCAACTGGATTACACTCCTCAGTGAATTTGACATTGAAATTTTCAATCAAAAGGCTATAAAAGGTCAAGCACTGGAAGATCAACTAGCTGCACTTCTAGGTTCACAACCATTAAACTTTGAATTTCTATATGGAAAACTATTATACATAGAAGTAATCCTCTCATGGAATTTTTTCTTTTATTGATCATGTGACATCCATGGTTCAGAGTAGTAATTATTTTGTGTACACAAAATGGGGACCTAATACCTAAATATTATCGTATAGTCTTCCCTTGTAAAAACAACATAGATGAGTACGAAGTATTGATAGTAGGCTTAGGCTTCGCTTATCTCCTAGTGCTTACAAGAATTGAAATTTTTTGGAGATTCCCTTCTCATCATTAATCAAGTCAATGGTGAATATCAAGTCAAAGATGAGAATCTTTTACCCTATAAACATATGGTTGATAGTCTCAAAGGGTATTTCTATATTATCAATTTTGAACAAGTTCTTTGTATATAAAACAAAGTGGTGGATGACATGACAACTATCAAATCCATTCTTTCATTTGAAACTAATAAAACTCACAATGAGTTCCTCGTTGAACATCTTTTGGTGCCCACAAATGAATTACCGAGTCCACCATGGTTTGTGAGATTATTGGTCTTGATCATCCCTGGTATCATGACATATATACCCTCATTCAAAATAAATCTTACCCTCTAAACATGAATTAATACATTAAAATATCCCCTGCACAACATTACTTGCACTACACCAACCTCGCTAACACCCCGCATTGAAGAGGCTATGATGGGACTCTCTTAATATGTCTCAATCAAGATGAAGCTAATCAAATGCTATCCAAATTACAATCGGTATTTACAATGCACACACCAAGAGAGTGGTCCTTATAAACAATATATTACGCATCAAATACTACTATCCTATAATGGAAACAAACACCTACAACTATGTAGATAAATGCCAAGCTTTCCAAAAGCAAGGTAATCTAATTCATGCACCTTCCCAAGCCTTACAGCTAATCACCTCGCTATGGAATTTTTCTAAATGGGGGCTTGATCTAATCAGAAAAATAAATCCCACATCTTTCGATAACCATAACTTCATTATCACCGCCACTGAATATTTCACTAAGTGGGTTGAGGATATGCCTCTCACCTACGTTTCTGGGTGCAATATTTCCAAGTTCATCTTTAATCATATTATTTTTCATTTTAAAATTCCCACTACCATTGTCACTAAAAATGGTGGTTCCTTCAAAAATAATAATGTCAAATCCCTTGCTAAAAAATATCATATCTTCCTAAAATGGGCCACACCTTACTACCCACAATATAATGCCTAGTCTAAAGCTTCAAATAATACTATTAAGCCAATTTTGGAGAAGACAATTAATAAGCATGGATATAACTCGACATACACAGCTTATATCCCACCCTTTGGACTATCACACATCTTCCCGTAGTATATGGCTCTAAAGCCATATTACCCATCGAAGTTGAACTTCCTTCACTTCGTGTCTCCCTCCAACACCTCGTGTATGAAGATTATTACCATCATGAATGATTTGATGAGCTTAAGCTACTAGATGAAAGATGTATTAACACTTTGGATCATCTACAAGTATACCAAAATCAGTTGCATCATAAATATAACTGAAAGATTTGACCACTGACAGTTTGATATTGGTGACTTGGTCCTAAAATAAAATCAGAAGAACACAACCAAGCCACATGAAAAATAGGGAAAATTTGAGCCTAATTGGTTGGGTCCTTATGTTATCACTGTCAAATTTGGATCTGGTACATACAAACTATTTACTGAGGATGAAAAGAGTTGAAGTAGCCTATGAATTCCATTCATCTGAATAAGTTATACTCCTAAGTCTCTAAAGAGTAACCCTTGTGTTGGGGGCATATCAACGTGCTCACTTGTTTTTTCATTTCACCTTATCTCCGCTTGTGTCTTTCTATCTCCATAGTGGGCCGCATGCTCTCCTTTTTCAAGTCATCATGCCCATTGTCTACCACTCTTATTCACCTTCCCTCATGATTCCTCCCACCTTATTCATGTGTAACGTGTTGGTTATGGCTTCGAATATATTTCCTCCATCTTTGGTGTGTGGTTCAAATTTGAAAAGACCAAAAACATTAAAATATGTCTCATAAAAACCAAAAAATAATATAAAATTGTTTAGAAAATACAAAAAAAAAAAAAAAAAAATCAAAATGTTTAACAAAAAAATCACAATAATGTCACTTCATTCACAAATTTTGTCATTTGATTGTTCCAAATCATCTGCATTCTTCAAATCAATCATGTCATCCTTCATAATATAACTTGTATTGGGGACAACACTCAAATTTGGCCTTATACATATCATGCTTCAATGGGATCGATAAGAGTATCTTTTGGAGTATCTAAGCATCACTTTGCTCTTCGACCTAATCCAATCCTCTCACGTTCTAAGCTATTGCTTGGGGGTAAATTTACATTTGTCTATCTGTTCATTATTGGAGCACATTAGAAGTGTCTTCAAACATTTTTATTGTGAATTGTGCTATATTGTTGCTTACTTGTTAGTTTTAACATTAGTGCACATAATTCTCTTGCTTATTTGTAATCCTTACTTGTCTATTATTTTTACATGTAAAATGATGTCTTGCATGTTTCTATCTTAGTCTCTTATTTCATTATTTATAATAATGTTTGTGAGAAAAAATTTTTAGGTGGAATAATTAGGGTATCTGCTAACACTCGAGACTCTAGGTCCCTCTGCTTGAATGATGCAACTCCATTTATTATTAATGAATAAAATGAAAATATGTGGTGGCCTTATAGGTTGGGGATCCAACAAGAACACTCCACTGAACCTACGATGAAAGATTGCAATTTCTTACAAGGGAGGAATCTGCTTGAGAGGTTAGGAAAGGGAGTGGGAAAAGAAAAGGGGGATTAATATTGTAGGTAGAAAATTATATTCCTACAACCATTAATCATAATACTTCAACACACATAGATGGAAAGAACACAACTTTTCTATTAAAAACAAGACAAGGCAATATTAAGAACATAAATTTTCAGTAATCTTCTCATAAAAAGGCAAGAAACTCCCTATTTCATTGATGTTTTAACAAATATATACATAGTAGGTGATTAAGCTAAATATAGAAATATATGTCTAATATAATTGCTATTATAGCAAAGAAATAAATTTGGAAATTAAGTATATAAATTAACTCAAGCAAACTAAGCAATAAAATGTGAAACCCTAGTTACAAACAGAGTAAGAAGAACCTTAGCTGGTTCGTAGTGAAATATGGACTATGCCGAAGTGCTAACCAGGTGAACTAAGAGGGAGGAATATTGCACATAGTCTCCTAAAAGTGTAGGAGTTGACGATCTTCCTAGACTGGGTGCTTGGAGAGGTACAGGGGTACCTATGGGTGCCTTAGGCCTATTTCTAGGCCCCTATGTCTATGGAAATTCTTAGAAAATATCCTCTGAGTGGTCATAAGGTATTTGATGTTATTCTCCTTTGGTCGCTATGAGGTTGCACAATGATTTCCAAAGTTGTTGGAAACCTACAATGAAATAATGACCTCAAAACCCTCAAAGAGACATCAAATCCTAAAAAAGAAAGATGCAAAATGAGGGGTCAGATTGTTATCAGCTATCACAATGGTGATCTTACGATTGAGCACTACACTACATCTTAGACCCAGTGTAGTTTTATGATTATGTGTGCATAATCATTCCCTAGGTGGCTCTGGTGTGTGTTGTACTTGATAACGAGTAAGTAGATATATGTAAATAAATGTAATAGATGTATGCATGGAATAGAATCAAATTCCCTCCTATGAAGCGTATGTAGAATAACCAACCCTTATGTCCCTTGAATGGTGCTAGATGGATGCAATAGAGCTATTAGACACTTGATGGATGTAACCTTAGGTGGTGATAACTAGTGCTTAGTGTTTGGTCCTTTATTATGATCCCATAACTTTATATTTATATAATTCCCTTGCTTTAATTTTGTAATTAACCCCAAAAATGCTAACTACGAAAAAGATAAGATGATCAAACTGCTAGAAAGGACCCGAAAAGTGTGAACAAAGTATACCGAGGTCGGGGTCATCCAAAGGGGACGAGGACACTTGGCGCTGGTGTCTTGGATGGGCACCGGTGTCTAGGATGATAAATGTCCAGGTATAAAAAGGAATACTTTGAGAAAGGAATGGTGCAAGACCAAAAGTGGCAATAGAAATCATGGAAAAGTTGCCAAAGGCATGGGTTAATTAGTATTTTTCTTACTTAGGAATCATACGAATACTAGTATGTAATCAAGACTGAATAGATACTCCTAGTACGTGATTTTGTTTCTACATTTGTGTCCAATTTTTGTTGTTGAGAAAAGGCTTGATAAAATAAAGTAGATGAGAGATGCATACCGATAACCATGTAAATCGATGACGAAGGCATACAAATGGACATGACAAAGTGTGTAGTGATAAAAATGTGAAGTGTGGTAGCTAAGGAGGAGAAAGTGCAAAAAGTGACCTAGGGTGAAAACATATTTGCATATGTCATGATGTGCCTATTATCGATGTTGATTTTTGTTGTGATTGGTGTTGTTGATGTTACTACCACTTCCCATAAGGACAAACTTGTAAAAGAGAAGAACCATCAAGTAGTAAAATACGCATGTATATGATCGAAAATGTTCTAAAAATCATGTAAGGAAAGTATGTAAAATAAGAAAATGAAAAAGTAACATGTGCACCTAATCCATGATGAGAAAAAGGGGGTAGAAAGGATTTTGAACATGTCATAGAATTTTTTTGGGCGATCTTACGCCAGTTGCACCGCCACAAGTTTTTGGGGCGATATCATGCTAAGTTATAGAAGAAGTGCAGGAAAAAAATTTCAGTGTTATCCTCCAACCTTTAACTGATTCCCACAATGAATAACACCACTGCAGATGGTGTGTAAAAATTCAAAAAAAATGATCCAATGTGAAAGTGAAAAGTGTTGTGAAGTACATGCATGTCAAATGCTAAGAAGCTCATGTGCCCTATAAAATCAGTTGTGTGGAGTTCTCAGAGACTATTCTGAACTACCAAATACTATGTGACTTCCCCTAGTCACAACCATCCAATAAGGGTCAAGGGTTCCTAGGCGCTACTTTCTGGTTTGGGCCCTAGTTTTTGTGTTGTGCTAAGGACTCAAGTTTGATTCGAGCCTTGTCTCGATCATCGACTATTGTGTTGTCTTGGTATTGTTCTATGATGAATCATGATTATATGGGGTGAATGATTCACCCAAATTATTCCCCCTCATTTGGGGTGTATTGGATGTCATCGAAGGAGTACGCAACCCAAAGGAGGACCGATCGCTCTATTAAAATTGTGTCCTGTAAGGGAAAGGGAACGTGCTTGGTGGAAACAAAGGAACACACAAACAAATATAGACCACAATAAATTAATGTAAACATGAAAGAAGAGAGTATATAATGTAAAAATTGGGTTGCAAACATGGTACACCACTCACGATGTCACAATAAAATCAAGGCCAATGAAGCCAAAAGTAGATAGTGTGCACACAAGACAAAGGGAAAATCCCATAATGTCATACAAAGAGAAAACAATGGAAGTTAATGTAATAGACAACCATGCATGTAAATAGACATACATAACAAATGCTACACATGAATCACACATTAGTATGTTATAAAGATAAAAATTATGTCAAAGTGTGTATAATTTAATATAAAAATGTGCTATGAAAAATGAAACAATAACACCTGTAGTTTATGGAAGTAGATGCCCCCAGGAGCCGTTGTGGGACTGATAATAGGTACTATGCCAAACATCCATGATGTGTGTAATATATTTGTATAATCTGCGATCACAACTAGAAAGGAAAGTGAACACTCATGTGTGTATGATAAATATAATGACATATACTATATCAATCTAGCATGTATAATAAAGTAAACATGTAAAAGAATGAGAAAACAAGAGTAAATGAAACCAATATATGTAGTATATTGTGGATTATATAGAATGGAATGTAATGTGAATGATAGGATCCACGTACCCCCTGAGTGGATGTGTATGCATGAACTAAGGTTCATTTGTACATGCCCCCTCAATAGTCAAGAATGAACCGTAAATGAGATTGTGTTGTCAAGAAATGGTTGGAATGTGTGCTCTAGAAAGATATGATCGTCAAAGCATAAAGCATAGAGAGGGCATGAGGGAGTGAGTGAGCATGTGACTGAGGTAAGGTTCATTTTATAATAGTTGAGTATGAATTGTGGAACTAGAGTGCTTCATAGCACAATGAGTACAATGCGTAGGGATAGATGAGTAAGATGCATAATGTGCGGAGTGTGTGAAGATGTCAAATGTGTATAATGTATGTTGTGTAAAGTGTGTAATTTTTCATGTGCACATTAGAGAAGGATTTCGTGAATATTTCGCTATTGGTGAAGTTATGTTGAATATTTTTGATATAAATTGATTGTGGGCATATTGAGTGTGTAATGTTATGTGTTAAGATAGATGCGTTATAAGTTGTTTGTGTTGATTGCATGTAAGAAAGATACGTCATGTGATGTAAGAGGGGTTTGTTGTGAAAGTGTTGATTGTGTAGTAAACATGTATGCTATGTTTAATATGTGCAAAGAGTATGTGTTGTTATAGTGTTAAGGTTGTATTGGTAGATAGGAATGAAAAGAGTGTATTGTAAGTGTGAATGTGTTGCAATTTTGTTGGTTTTATAGTATATGTGAAAAATATATATCGTGAACGTGTAGACTAGATGTTATGTAGATATGAATACATGCAATGTGAAATGTGTAGATTATAATGTATAATATGTAAGGGGTACTATGTAGGATAGTGTATAGTGTGTAGTGTGTGAGGTTCATGTAGATAGTATGCCCTCAATAGTCAAGTGTGAACCAAAGCATGAGAGTGTGTCATTGCGAAATGATGATACAAATGTATCAAAGTGTGTATATGGTATATAAAAGACTAGATGTGATGTGTGTAAGATGGAAGATATCTGATGATGTGAGAAGAGGGGGGAAGGAAGTACGATGCCCCCCAATTATATGGTGACGAGTGTGTTATTTGATGAATTATGTTTGACAATAGATGATGAGAGAGTGTATTGTATGCGTAAATAGATGGTGATAAATGTATACATGTATGAATGAGTATGTAGTAGATAGATATAATGGGCAGATGAAACAAGTTCTTATTGTAAGAGATCCCTCAACAGTCATGTAAGAACCACAAGAACATGAGTGTGTCATTAGGAAATAATGATGGGAAATGAATCACGATGTGTAATATGTGTGTGAAAGACTAAAGATAATATGCACGAGATGTAAGAGGGTTGTTAATGTTAGAAGATGGGGGGGATAAGGTGATGCCCCTGCATGTGTAAGAAGAAGAGTGATCAAGTAACGTCATCTAGAATGTCACCATTATCATGGTAAAAATAGATAGTGAGGAATCCAATACTTGATAAGCGATAGTGTCGGGTTGGTCGAGTAAAGATTCGTTGAGGCATAAATTATACATGCCCATAGCATACTCTTTGTCAGTGAAGGGTGGTAATGGGAATCCATGTGCATACCAACGAGTAAGGTTTTTGAATAACCGAGGAATGAATCATTGCAAATGAAGACACGACAAAGGGCATGAGGAATGAAATATCAATGTGATTATGATATTGTGTGCCCCTATGCAATCAAGCCAAGACTGTTCGAGCATAAAAAGAGAAGGGTAAGGAGTGCGTGTAAAAATATGGTGAGGTAGAAGACACGGAAACCATAAGCTATGTTGATGCAAATGAGCCCATGATAGAAATGAGAAGAGTGAGGTGGTGGCATAAGATCATCAAGTGTATTCTCGAGTTGAGATAAACCATCATGTGTGTAAACAGTGTCATCCAAAGTGGGATCGAATGGAATGTGTTCCCAATAAGAGTCATTTATGAAAAGTGTACATGTGAAGGGAGGTAGTGTAGATGTTGACTATGCATGAGAAGATGTTGAAGATGGTATGACGTTCGATGTTGGGACATACCCCTAGTAAAGAATCATAGCAATGATAGAAGTAGGGGAGGCACTGATGTAGCTGGGACAAAATCTAACATACAAATAACACCTTCAAGTGGTGGAAAATGAGCCGGAGTATCCATAGGTTTTGGTTCTTTGGTAGTAGTAGATGTAGGAATAAGAAGTGTAGTGTTGGGATCACAGTCACAATATTTGAATGGGTGATGATCATGAGGAATTGTATATTTGATGCCTTCATGTATAAATTTGACATAGTGGTGTATTGTAGAAGGAACTTCTTGCATGACATGAAGCCATGGCCTACCAAGTAAATAGTTATATGAAATAAGAAAGTCAATGAAAAATAATACTATATTAATATTTTTATTCTAATGGTGATAGGTAGAGTAATGTGACCTAGACATGGACGAGTAGGGCTATCATATGCATGAAGAGAAATACATGAGGGACTAACATTAGAATAAAAAAGAACAATATTTTCAATAAATGACATAGGATAAATATTGAGTTCAGATCCATTATCGATTAGATTGCATTTGACACCCACATTATAAATGTGAATCATGATGTGCAAAGGCGGTTCATTGTTAAAAGTAGTAATATCAACACTAGGATTAGACAGAAAATCAATATGTTGAGAAAATGCATTGAAAAATGTTTGATATACTATATTTGGATTAATATTAGAAGGAATGTGAGTGGTAACTAGGATAATTTTGATTATATCTCTTAATTCAGGATTGATGAGCAAGAAATCATTAATAGAGATACTCATGATGAAAAGATCTTAGAAAGACAAGAACAATGAAAGTACTAGGATCCTAAGAGCGTTCAAATTGCATTTGGGTTAGCCAAAATGATTAAGCAAAATATGGAATAAATGCCTAATCTGATTTCTATTGTAGTAGTAAATAAATGCAACAATTAAATACAAAAATTAACTCAAGAAAAATAAGCAATAAAATGTGAAACCCTAGTTGTAAAGAGGGTAAGAAGAGCCTTAGCTGGTTGGTAGTGAAGTTTTTTTGTGTTGAAGTGCTGACCAAATGAATAAACAGGAGGAATGTTGCACGAGTCTCGAGAAAAGTGTACGAGATAACTATCTTCCTATATTGGGGCACATGGAGAGGGACAATGGCACTTGCAAGAACCCTAGGCCTATTTCTATCTTCTTATGTCTATGGAAATGATCAGAAAACCTCCTATGAGTGGTTGCAAGGTATTCGTTAGTGTTCAACTTCAGTCACACAATGATTTCTCGAAGCTTCTTAAAGCCTATGATAAAATAATGACTTGCAAAACCCTCAAAGAGACATCAAATCCTAAAAAGAAAGATGCATAATGAGGGGTTGGACTATCCTCATATTTCTAAATGGTTATTTTATGACCGAGTGTTGCACTAGATCTCGGAATCAATGTAATTCTATGTGTGTGTTTGTAGAATCATTCCCTTGGTGGCTCTTATGCGTGTCACACTTGATAGAGAGAAAGTAGCTAGATGTAAATAAATGTAATAGATGTGTGCATGGAATAGAATGAACTTCCCTCCTATGAAGTGTATGTAGAATAACTATCCCTTATGTACCTTAAATGATGTTATGGAGTTCTTATATGTTTGATAGATCCGACCTTAGGTGGTGATAGCTAATGCTTAGTTCTTGGTCCTTTATTATGATCACATAACTTTATGTTTATATGATTCCCTTGCTTGAATTTCATAATTAACCTCGAAAATGATGAATACCAAAAATATAAGATGCTTAAACAACTAGTAAGAACAAAAAAGAGTAAACAAATTATACTGAGGTCAAGGGTTCCCAAAGGTGACGATGGCGCTGACATTGGCATCCTAAATGGGCACTAGTGTTCGGGAGGATAAATTCCCGAGGCATAGAAAGTCGATTGAGAAAGTAAGGGTGCAAGACCAAAAGTGGAGATATAAAGCAAAAAATGTGGCCAAATACATGGGTTGATTAGTATTTTTCTTACTTAGGAATCATATGAATAGTACTTAGTATGTAATCGGGACTAAATAAATACCCAAAGTGCGTGATTTTGTGTCTACAGGTAGGAAAGTGCGTGAATTAGAATAAATGTTATCTCTTTTGCTTCTTCACAAGTAGTAATATCTCATGAGCATACAAAATTGATAACCCTTAAGAATGAGGGTTCCATTACAATTTATATACTTTGAGAAGGCTCTTTACCTACCCCCATGTGACCTTTCATTTGTCCTTCTAACATGTGACTTTTGATATTCCTAGGAGTGAAATTAAGTCCCCTTTTATTAATGAAGGGTGACTTATTACAATGTTTTCTAAAGTCACATTTAAATGAATAAGATGAATGTCATGATTGCTCACAATGAATAATTAGAAAGGGGGTAGAGAAGAGGAGAAAGAATGAGGAAGGGGGAAAGAAGAAATGCTCCAAAGGATGAATATACCTTTGTCATTGATGAAGATCCGCCCCGAAGAAGTTGAAGATGATGATATTGACATATGATGATCTCTGCAACACTATTATACTGATGCAAAGCTCCAATGAATCTCACTCAAATAACTTTCCCTTACTAATGATGATCACAAGCTACACCTTGTACATGGTAAACAGACACCTCAAACTACCATAAGATTTTTTAAAAACATTGTCCCAATATCCCCTAAAGTGAGCTTGATATGAGAAAAACCTCACCCATGATGATACATTTCCGCTACCATAATGAGAATGAGAATCACCTTCCTACTCTTTAGGTTTTCACAATTATCGTTCATGGTGCTCGAGCTCATTGACACTTACATCCCGTTCGCACACTATCCTATAAGATGATGTTTCCATGACCCTTATGAAGTTCTCATTTATATGTTTGAGTTGTCAAATCATCCCATTACCCTATGGAGAGTCAAAAAGTGAAAATATGACTGAATGATGGAGCCATGGGCAAATTTTTGCACCTGAATGAAGACTTTCTATTTTAGCACGTAGGACTTGAACTGTTATTTTTGTACATATCACCCATTTTGCTTCAATATGACCTTCTAAACCTTTTGGCACACTTAATCCTCCTAGGTTGATGATAAATTTCTATTTTAGCAACTTTATATTTTTAGCAAGTTGCTTTTTCTTGACCTGCTATTTTGGGAAAATTGACATTTTTCCTTGTCTTTCATTTTACATCTTTTTTGATTGTCTTGGGTGATCCAAAGTTACAAATCAGGGGACTTACTATTTTTAGCATGTGGAGGAGAATAGAATATTATATTTTTAGTAAGTGACAAAAATGGCCTTGGTTTGCGATGAGAACATTATTTTTAGATTTGGCTCTTCGTCACAATCTCGTGCTCCAAATTTCACCGTGTTTTTCCCACCATAATGCTTAAAAATAAAAATAATTTTTTTCTTGGTGAGAGCTTCATGCACGAAGCTGCCATGATAGTCATTGATGGATTCATTAAGCTTTTGAAAAATTTATTCCCCATATCGGATCGTGATGAAACCAAATTCATTGGGATATTTTTTCTCTTGGAACTTGTCCTCACATGTTTAGCTCGATCCGTCCGCCAAAGTGATGGGAAAATAAAGGAATGAAACCCGAGGATCAAAACGTGGATTTTTTTGCCATTAAATATGTGGGAATCACTTGAAATAATTAATCTCTCTTCTTTATAGCCTCTAAAAATGGATAAATCTGTAAAAATCTCACCTCAATCTATGCACCGGATTGTGAGATATGTGTTTTTCTTCTCTTTTGGCCATGAAGTGGATTTAGTGAAGAATAGACATGGTGTCTAAAGAAATTATAGGTTTAATGGAGTTTTTATATAGAAATTGACCTATGAGGATGAGGAAGAAATGGAGAAATGGATAAATTAAGGAATGATAATGAGATTTTATAGCTTCTTCCTCGCATTGATTTTCATGGGTGCACGAAGAGGAAGAAACAAGACATTTATAAATTTTACTAAAATGGATTTTTTAAATATTATTTGGCTTGGGAAATTTTTATGTCCCATGTATCCCATGGGTCTGGGACATATGGTGCACAAAAATTCACCTCACCCTGAGCATGAAAAGTGGCATCCCGAGATTGGCCGGTGAGGGAGAGTGAAAAAATCACTTAAAAACACCCCGGGCTGAAACTGGGTCATATGGGTGACTAGGGAAGGGGCTAGGCTTGGGTGCATTTTTTTTTCCAATTATCCCAAGGGGACATGAAATTTTATGCAAAAAAATGCACCTGGATTTGGGCTTGAAAAGTTGCGGATGGTCATTGGCGGAGGCAGAGAGGAGAGGGAGCCAAAAACAGGCCTGCAAAGCACCTTTTGAGGTCATGTGAGGGACCAAGGGTCAGACTTGGGATTGGGTGTATTTTTGTGTCCAAAAATTCCCAATGGTATATGAAAGTTAGTGTAAGAAAATTCACCCTCATATAGTGAGGACAAGTGATGCTCCAGGATTTGATGATGGGAAGGGCTGAAAATGAGAGCAAGTGGGCTTATTTGGCATGTTTGAGCTCAACTAGGGTCACATGAAGGTCCAAGAGGCTATCTAGGGGCTGGGAGAATTTTTTTCCATTGTTTCCCAAGGGTATGAGACATTTGGGACAAGGAATTATGCTTAGACACTGGGAGTGACATGTGTCCACCTAGAAAATTGACTAAGTCCTAAAGCGTACCTTGGAGAGCAACTTGTCGGAAACATAACTTGAGTATCCTGATGTATTTTCATGAACTTATGTATATGATATTGAATAAAAACACCATTTTTATAAGGATGGGATAGGAAATATGCGTGTATTATGCCCGCAACCCCTAAAAATATGTTTTTTCTTGAGATCATAGGTTGTGCATGTTGAAAATAGTTTGTGGGAAGAATTTCTTATGTCTTGTGAAAAATGTGAAACCACCATCACTTAGATATCTAAAATAAATTTCCAAAGGTGTCTCATTTTACCTCCAAATCCTTATGGAGCTCCCAGAATCACTTCCCAAAGCTTAGGGGCTATTTTTGTACTGTAAGTTGCATCACCCTCCAAGACCTGCTTTTACTAAACTTGTCCCAAAATCTCTGAAAATTTCCAAAATATTCCTAAATCAGTTGCAAAGTTCCTATCTCCTTAATACTACTCCCTAATGAATTTTTTTCTTGCAAATCCATTCTAGGGGTGTGAACCATGTCTTATAAAGGCTAGAAATAACCATTCCTAAGTCTCTTAAAAGCCTATCTTGCAAAGTATCATCTCTCGTCCCTAAATCACTTATGGAAAATGTTAACACAACACACAAGACCACTTGAAAGGGTAGGATAGGCCTAGTATAGGGGATGGACTAACCTGGACGGGTGTCAGGGAATATTTATAATAAAAACATTTTGACACTAGGGTACAATTGTCCTTCTTTCAAGTTGAATTTTACCCTTGCAAAAACACAAGATAAGAAATAACTAGTGCTATGTGTATCTAGAATGTTGTTATGATTATAGAAAAATTGTAGAAAATTTACTTGCATATCAATTCACATATAAATTTTGTGTGGCTTCTTCCTATTCATATTGGGTTTGTTTACATTACTTGTTTTGTGTCTTTTTGTCGCTTGCATGTGTTGTGTTTTCCCTCTTAGTTTATTAAGCGTGCCATAGAGTGTGTTTATTTTTTTCTTCACATTTAAAGGTTTTTTTCATTTATTTGAAAGTTTCCACACTCGTAAAAATACAAAAAACTAAAATATTTCAAAATCCAAAAATTATATATTTCAAAAATCCAAAAAAAAAAATTATAAAAATTTTCGAAAAAACATTCACTTACCATAGAGATCCTATAATTAGAAAACCCTTGAAGTAAATTTTTCAACATCTCAACATAATTTGGTAAATCTATACTTTTATCTACTACCCTAGTGATTTTTCCAATCTTAGTACTATCACTTTATTCCCTTTGCACAATTTCTTCTTGGGACAATTCATAAAATTATTTTTCCTTTGCAATATAACTTCACGTGGGGAAATTTAAAATTTGATCATTTACACAATGGATCCAACAAGAGTTTTATAAGTACTCACTTTACTCTTCTCTTCTAGTCTGATCCTATTCCCACCTTAGGAGCATTTGCATCTACTTAATCATCATTATGGCACACATTAAGGGCATAACTAATTGTCTTCTTTTTTGACTTTGTGTTGCATTGTTGATGTTTAATTTTTGGACCAATTTCAATTACTGTGATTATATATTGGTTCCTTTATAACCCTGATGTTTGTACCTACTTTTTATATTGGTTTTGTTTTCCTTTTTATCTTTTCTTTGTTGTGTGTGTTTGTTTACATGCATCTAGGTTAACCATCTTGATTATTTCATAATCATGGTGATAACTCTATTGTGCAACAACAAAAATAAGGTTTCTATAAAATTATTCTCCAAATGATGCTCATGTTACAAGCATAGTCCTTCCCATCCTTTTTTAATCCCTTGTCTTCTTCCTATCAAGTGGTTTTCCACCACTTTTCCGCATCACCCACCCAATGAGCGGACATTCCTCTCTACTATTCTTCTTGTTGGGGCATCCTAATGTTTCATTTCTTTCTTCTCGCTACTCTACATGTGTCTACTATCTTTAAATAACTATTACTTTGAAATAACACTTTAAATAGGGGAAAATGTAGACACCTAAATTACGCAGTAGTCTCCAAGACTATCCTAGTACATATCATGTTTTTCACCCCTTTCTTTTTATATAGGGTAAAAAAATTGTTTTGATAAGACCAAAATACATTGTACAAAAAATGAATCCAAGCACAAGAGAATCCACTAAAATAAAGCAAGGGGATATAAGTCAAACAAGCTTGACCAACAAGACACCCCGAAACAAGCACTACCCAAACCAGTCTACAGATTAATATTTTTTATGATAATACAAAAAAGAATCCATAAAAACCGAGAGAAGAAAAACCATTACAGAACCACATAGAAGGTTAGAAATATTGTCACAATCATTTCACCTTTTTGTGGAGGCTTTATTTCTAATCCTCGCACTAGGACCCTTGTCCATGGCTCCACCGAGATCATCCTTCCGAGAAATGATAACCTTTTTACGGATATTCGTGCTAGGAGAATTGTAATTTTTATGGGATCATCATCCTCTCGAGTTTCTTATCTTCAGTCACATTTTTCTCTTACCACTCTCTTCTTCAACTTTGGAAATTTGATCTTGTAGGATGGATATCCTCTGTTCTTGCATAACCATTTCTACATTCAACCCTTAAATTCTTTTATTTTACACCTCAATTTTCTTGTGACATTCCCGATCTCTTGAACAAGATTGTTTTTTACCAGGAGGATCATGTCAGCCATGGAATCAACCCTCAAAATCCTATCTTCCCAATCCACCAAGTTTTTATCCCTCTCCTTGCTAGATGAGCTTTCCCTAGGTTTTTATCTCCTTGTTTTAGATTACAGAGGATATCATAAATGCCATCCCAATTATCTTGTGGCTCTCTCTTTTTAATGTGGGTCATATTCTCAACAAGGGTTTCATTGTTTGAATCCACCTCCATTTGGGTCGGGGTTTAGGTGGGGACCAAAGGTTTACCTTTCTGGATACATTAACACAATCAACCCATGATGCAACAAAGTTTCCACTTTCTCATTTTGGTAATCATTGATAGATGAGGTAAGGGATCTTAGGAGAAAGAAAGGAATGCTCATAGCTTGATTATTGATTAAGAAAATATTGAATTTATATATTCCTAATTCTAATGCAATGTAGCATAAATAAATAAGCAATGAAATACATAATTGACCCAAGTAAATTACGCTTTGAAAAGTATGAAACCCTAGAATGCTTATTTCACTAAATCTAGACTTATTTCCATCCAAGAAAAAAAAAATATAGCCAATATTGGAATCTAATATGTTAAATATTGGATTCCAAAATTTTAAATATTGGAATTATTCGCACTCCAAAATCGCACATATTGGATTCCAAAATCGCACATATTGGATTCCAATATCGCATATATTGGAATCTAGAGTCACGTATATTGGAGTCCAAAATCACTTATATTAAAATTAAACATACTCCAAAATCACATATATTAGAATCCAAAAATCAAAATATTGGAATCTATTAATTCTCCTTCCGGAGTCCAATATATCTAATCACGAATTAAATTAATGAATTTGTGAAAAATGTTTAATGATTTCAGGAATCCAACATTGATGTGAGAAATAATGTCTGACAACCATTAACACTTATAAAACATATGCATGTTTTGTTTTCTAAGGGCTAGCATCTGTTAGGCTTAATTTTTACTTTGGAATAATGCTCTTATCAGTTTTAAGATGTTTTAAAGATTAAACTATGAAAATTTGAATATTTAAATCATCATTGGCCAAATAACCACTAGGCTAATGAAATTCATGAGATGTGAGACACTTCTAGATTCAATTACTATGGTTTGATTGAACCTTGGGGCAACTAAATAATTATCGAAGATGTTATGAAGAAACTTAAAGAGGGTGACGATTAAATTTAGGAGAATGTAATTAACTATAAAACCATTCCAGATATATTTTCATATTTAAAGTTATATATCAAATTAACTTCATTTATTATGGTGTGATTGAACCTCAACACAACCAAAGAATTTCTGAATATGTTATGAAGAAATTAGCAGAGGGCAATGATCCAGAGTAGGAAAATTTAATTAATCGTAAAACCATACTAGATATATTTTCATATTTAAATTTAGATATAGAATCAACTGTAAGAGACATGGCATAAAAATTTTCATATTCAAATATGGATATCAACTTATTTAAAATTAATCAGAAACTATCCCATGTATATTTTAGTAGTTAAATACACATATGAAATAAATTGAAATTTCTTTACTAAAGGTAGAATTATAATAAAAAAATTTAAAAATAATTTGAATTTATAATGTAACACTATTCCCAAAGATGGGATTCCAAATCAACAATACAAAACATAGTAAAGCTCCAATAAAAAAGCTCCCTATAATTATTTTTGTGATCTAATATAATCCGAAACATCTTTGATGTCCTTCAATGGTTGCAGTAACAAAGGCCATACAACATCTAACAATTATTTGTCTTCTAACTTATAATATATGTTAAATATTTCAACAATTATGTAGTTCGCAACATCATTGAACTTGTTTTTCTCTAAAAAGTCATCTACAAGAATTGTATTTTTACAATTGTACAATGCATTAAAATGTGACCAAACGAGGTTAAAATTCTTGAGATATAATTTGGGATTCCCAAAACCTTCATAATTAGATCATTTGGTCTTGACACAATCTTCCTATGTAAATATGAACTCGAAGCTTCCAACCTCTAAGCCAATGTTTTGAAGGAATGAAGGCATCATGTCATCAACATTTGAATTTCTCACCGATTTTCATATTGTTATTTTGAAAAAAAAAATCACCATTGCAAGAACTCTTTCACATTAGCACTTTAGGTAGCTACCACTTACCGACTGAGCTTCCGGCTTGTCTTGTATAGACCTTACTAGATGCTAATTTTTTTGATGCAAGATGTATTGTAAACAATAGTAATCAATTCATAAACAATTTCATGCTATGGAAAATGAAAGCATAATTGAAAAGCATACTGGTCTCTGTGGTAATATGGTAAGTACAAATCAAAATGTTTTATGTCTTTTGAATGAATTGTAGTAGCCACTAGGGTTCATTTATATCCATTGAACCACCCATTGGCAGACAACAATTTTGAGATATTGATGTGGATTAGTGACCGCTAGGCTATGCCATCATTGGCTGGACTAAGCATCAATTATAATGTCTGTATCATTATGTCGATACTAATGGTTTATGCAGACAACCAACAACATGGTAACTACAAAATATGTAGCATTGGATGCCACCATGAACTTTTGAAATAGGTTATTTGGTAATTCCTTCTTTGAAAATGGTTCCGCTTATAGAATTAGTTGATATCATTTTCTATAACTTTGTGAGCCTTAGAAATGGTTATGTTTAAAAATACGCATGGCTAACATACCTAGTTCTAATTGCATATTTGTGATGGTTACCACCGCACACTCCACTATTACTTTCTCCAATTGTTGGTCATTTGCATAAACCATTAATTGTCTTATAAATTTATGGGGCTTAGTACAGTTCTTATTTATAAATGAACATGACTAACATACCAGGATTTGTTTACATGATGTGGTTGAGTTCTCCTCATTTGTCGTCAGAGCTGGTGAGCATAGAGTATTGTCAAAATAATGAAAACAAAAACAATAAAAATAGAGCTCATTAAACATATTTATAAAATGATTGAAGGTCAATCACCATGTTGAGTTGGTTGTGTAGCATCAAGTTGAGAGGTTTTTACATCAACTCTTATTGTTCTTTGGTTATCTACGTAAATAATAAATGTGTAAGTATCTTTTTTTGGTTGAAATACATTTAACATAATCACATGTTCGAGTTATATTCTAGTATGAACCTTTCTTCATATGAGAATAGTAATTTTTCAAAAATATTTCCTGAATATGTGTCTCAATAATAAAAATAGCAAATAGATTGGATTCAACTAATGCACGCAGTGCAACACTTCCACCATAAAGCACTAATACTAAATAATTTTGGGAACAACATCGAGTGAACATCTCAGACCAAAACTCATATGATTACTCACAAGGAAAAGGATGTTTATTTCCTTTAAGGCCAATTTTTCTTATAGTTATCAATTGTTGTGGCAATTTTTTCATCCAATCCCTAGTGACTTCTTCTCTTTCATCATTGTTATCTTCACAGTTGTGAACTTTGGTTATTGTGTACATAAGACACAAACTTTTAAATTTCCCACTTTTTATCATAGAGTCTATAGCATCCATCCAGAATTGATTCTTCACTATCTTTAACCTTTTCCATGTTATTAGTACTGTTTCTCTCAAAAAATTTGAATATTCAATTGGTATGAGAACAATAATAATACAATCTAGCACACTGGTTCCAATAATTATTAGCAACTCCATTATTACTTCAAAAGAAATATCGCTAGACAAATTGTAAAAATCAGCGATAACACATTCTACATTGAAAGGATTGGTGGCAGGAATAGTTGATAGAGTTGATGGAAGATGGAACAGGTATGCACATTGACAAGTAAATTCTTTTGTGTCCTCCATCCTTGCCGGTATATTGTCTTCCATTGACACCACATAGTTGTCTAATATTGTCTGAGCCTCGACGAGAAGAACTTCTTCCACCACCTGGTCCTTTTTTTAGTTTTTCCCTATGTGGGAATCATATTTTCTCTTTCCTTTTATCTCTTCACCCAATAGTACAGATAATTGGCGGTAGTGTGATTCATGCAATTTAAATTTTTCAATTACATTGGATTCACTATAGGATGTCAATAGATTAATATTTGGATGTTTGTCTTTAAAATATTGTAAAAATTTTGATCTCATTTTCTCTCCTTTTATTCTTCGGTAGTAAGAATCAAATGTCTTTGCTATTACACCTTCCTAAATAGGTCCAGTTAACTAGACATCCTTTGATTGTACTTTATCTACTAGTACTGATAGTTCTTCGTCATTCATTCCTCTAGCATCCCTGAATGAATTGGTTATGAATCTTGCCAATGAATTAGGCTGAAATTTATCTTGATTATATTTAATAGGTGAACAAGCAAGACCACCAGATCTAAAAAACTCAAATTTTGTAGTCCATTTAGTCCATATATCATCCAAAAATAATAGAAAAGTCCATTTTTTCATATAGATTGTTGGTTATGTCTGTTTTAAAAATCAAAAGGCACATATTCTCATATGTTTTATCTTTTTATATAAGGAAGATGAATGTTAATAAAAAATGCTATAAAATTAAAATACATTACCCTCCACTCCTCTATTTTATTTTTTTGTCAATCTGGGACCTTGAGGACATCCTAGTGATTTTCGAACCGATCTAGCTTTATAAAAAAATAAATAAACTTGGTTTCTATCCAAGTTATAGTTTGCAAATATTAATAATGGCATCGTTAGCTGCATTTTTAGAAAGAATGCAAGCCCTTCAAAACCGTATCCTCTTATGTAAAGACTTGTAAGTATTTGAGCCCAAAATGTAATTTTGTGATCATATTGTATACTTTCCGTCAAGTATATAAAATTTAACATCATCCTTTTCCAAGTCTTTCAAATCTTGGAGTTCCACAACCTTATTCATAGAATGCAAGAAGGGAAGAAAAATTATATCCCTCTTTGTAGGAATAACATTTATCAACACGGAGTGCACAAGAAGGTAAACATTATCATCATCTAAAGGACGATTGATATTTATACTTTAGAGGTACATGGAACCTTGAAACAACAACTGAAAATAATTCACCATTTAACAAAAAGTAATAAAACTGACGAATAGTTGAAGGTTCTATTTTCGTGAATATAGCGGTTGCTTTCTTTAGCAATGAAGTTGATTTAGTATTCTTTTTCAACCCCTACAACTTTGATCTAGATGGATCAAGCTCCAATTTAGCCAAATATGTTCACCTCGAATAATAAACAACTTGACATGTTTAGGCGGTGAAAGATAACCTTTTCTATTTAAAAAATGACAAATAGAAGAGGTTGTATCATCTCTATACATCCAGTTTGTCATTATCTACTAATATCCCCAAATCCCAACCATATGTTGAACATGAACATTATGTTTTTCTTCTTGAGGATTTCATCTCCCGTTTCTTGAATAAAGAAACATCCAACTCCATATCTAGAATAAGACACTTATTATTTTCATAGTCAATGTGTTCAACTTGAACACAAGTGTGTACTTGAATCAACAACTGCAGAGGATATAACCATACCAAATTCCTCATGTCCATCATCTATAAAATATAACCACATGTTGTTGTAGTAGTTGCAGTCAAGGCCATAGATTTCAAAAAACCATTTCTCGTCTCTTTTCTTCTAGCACTTAATGCCTTCAATGAATGGAATTTCCGAGAACGGAAGACATTATACCTACAATTGGAGTAGAATATATTAATAATTACTTCACATATGGAGTAATTTTTTCCCATTGTATGATAATGAATGTAATTATTAGCCTTTGCGATCACCAATCTCTATAGTACATTACTTTTTATCATTGGAGAGTAATCAACATAATGGTTAGTGACCATTAGGATTCGATGGACATGATATCTAACCTTCAAATAGTTACTATAAATCATATTTTGTGGATCACATCATTAAGAACAGAAACTATGTAAAAATATTCTTGATAATTAACACACAACATATTTTGAAAGGATTATATGTTGTCTAACAACCATCCACATTGCGTAGATAGCATAAAAGGAACATTTGAAAACATATATGTTATCGAGAGAGGATATTTAAGTCGACATATGAATGGAAAGTTTTTAACATTACTTGTGGATAATTTACACCAATTAAATGGACTAGCGTAAAGGCCATTAAGATTTAATTTTTTGAATGATGAGAAACAAATAATAATAATGGGTTCACTGGTCACCAAACAAAATTTGTTAAAAATAAAAAATGTTTAGTTGTCCCATAATACATTTTACAAAGAATAACATAGTGCCCGCTAAGACCTACCAAGTTTTATTTATAATCGAGCATTGGATAATTTCATAATTCACAACCATTAATATCAAAGAAAATGCTTTGTGGACATGAAGCTCCATTATTAATTGAAATTAATGACATAAAGATCGTTAGTCTTGTCTGGTTCATAATTTAAAAAGAGAGATAATATAACAAATCATTGTCTATCCTATCGGCCTCAAGGTTCCCAACATTACCTCTTGTGGTTGTAACCACTATCTCTACACTTTTGAATTGATATTGTTTTTCAATGACTATAAGTGTATCATATTGGCTTGACTATTCTGAAAAAGCCAAGTGTTGCACTACATACCCTTGGGAGGGATGAAGCCTTATATTATTCTCATAAGATATATTATTTATGTCGTATAATTCAGTTAGGTTCTTATATTATAGAATGCTTAGATACCACTAAGCTGCATTACTAATTGTAAGGAATAACATAGTGGTGGCTAGGCTCAATAGTTTCTCAATTTGAAAAAAGGGACCTCTAAGCTCCATTACTAGTTGAAAATAATAACGTAGCGGTCGCTAGGCTCAACATTTTATTCATTTGAAAATAGTTATATAATAACAAACAATGGTCTAGCTTAGTGGCCACTAGGCTCCTATGATTACCGATTGTCATTGTAAGAACTATCTATTCACTTTGGTCCAAAAAAATTTCAATGATAGTAATTATATATATTGGTTGGACTTCACATGGTGGACCCAATTATAGCACTACATTCCAACAAGACGGATGAAGACTTATATATTTCACCTAAAATATATATTTGTAAATTATAATCCATATTCGTACATATACTAAAAAAATCATAAAGAACCGTTAGGCTCAATAATTTCTTAATTTCAAAATAACTATTGAATAACAAATCACGGTCTATCTTATCGGTGCTACGATCCTTTCCTTACCTCTTGTTTTAGAAATCACTATCTCACTAACTTTAGATTGATTGTAATTTTCAATGATTATAATTATATCAAATTGTAGTGCCCACACTTTTATAGCTCAAAATAGCTTGTTATTCTTTTCTCATAGACATGTTTTGACAAAGTGATTGGTTATATCTTGGAAACTATATTTAGAGATTCGATCGTATTAGACATGTGTGGACATTTAGGTGAATAACACCAATTTAGCTTAATTTCTATGTTGTCTCATTTCTTATGACGTCATGGATACTAATGGATATGATGTTATTGATGGATACTTAGTTGTTGCATGTTGGGATCCTATGGTTATATGTCACTCTATCATCTTGTCTAACTTTTGGAATATTGAGTATAATTGTGCACGTTGTCACATTTTGATTTTAGTAGGATGTTAGGCTAGTTTAGAACTCATTGATATCTTGCTGAGTCATTGATTTATATTTATCAGACAGGTGCGGTTAATGTGTGCAATGAGTGTGCAGGTGATAGGTTTACAGGAGAACGTGGGACTTAGGCCAGCTACACAATCTTGCACAAGCAGCCCATGGGCTGAGTCCTAGCCATGATCATTTTGTGAAGCCTTAGCATAGGAGATTATTATTTTGGGCACTATGAGTGACCCCAATTTTTGTAATGTATTGTGCTTTGAATTATTAATTTTGTTTAGGGTTTTTAGTGGAGTTGTAAACTTGTTTTGGGAATTAATAATCCCACTTTCTTTAAAATTTTGATTTTGTTTAATGAGTCACTTAATCACAAGGGTTTAGGGTCACATGTGAGACCCTTGGGTGGTCCCCACACCCTCTACCCTTGTGCCAAAAATGCAAAACCCCTAAATTAGGTTATTTTGGGCATTTTTGGGGACCCCTTTTTAGCTTGGGAGTTCCCCTAACATAAAAATGAGCCCTTGGACCCTACCTAATGGGTAGGGGGGCTTATTTTCAAGGCTAGAGGGAGTTTTCCCTCCCTTTTTACCTCTTGTTTGGTCACATCCATGTAAGGGGTGTGGATTGGAGTGCTTATTAAAAGTTTCACTAATTTTGTCTTGCTAACATTTAAGGGAATTTGGGAGAAGAGGAAAAAGACAATTTTACCCTTTCTCTCTTTTGTTTTGGCATCTTTGACCTTGAAGAAGGAGAGGGGTGACACATGTCACCCCCTCATTTGTGAGGATTCTTGCTTGCTCCTCTTCAAATTCCCATTCATGGGAAAAGAGAGGGACTTTTTTTTTTGGGAACTTCTTGCTTGGATGCTTGGGTGATTTGGAGCTTGTGATTTGCTTGAGTCAAGAGTGGAGAAACTTGAAGTTGGAAAGCTTTTTGGAGAGCTTTCCTTGAGGTAGGCTCTTATGTCTTATTGTTGTGTTGTTTTCTTTTTAGTTGTTAGATTGGTTGCTTGAAATTGTTATTGTTGTATGTAGATTTTGGTTGCTTGCTTGTTTTTACTCCCTCCATCATATGGCATGATGGAGTTTTGGAGTGTGGGGGAAGAGAGAGGGAATTTTCCTCTCAATCCTCAAGGCTTGATGGACAAGCCTTGTAGGGTCTTAGTGTTTCCCCTCAATGGTTGAGGTGGGGAAGTTGATTCATTTGGCTTGAATCTCCTTCCCCATTCTTGGTAAGGAAACCCCTTTGGGGTTTGAAAATCCTTCCAAGAAGGACTTGGAGAAAGGGTGGAGGAATAAGGAGGATTTTGATTGAATTTAGGAGCAATAAGGAGGGTAGGGAGATTTTTGCTTTGTGCAAGCATTTTGGAATATAACTTTTGGAGAACTTTCTCCTCTCTTCCCCACTTTTGAGGAAGAACATGGGTTCTCCTCCTTGGAAATTTTGGAGTCTTATTTGTATGTGTCTTTTTTTTGTGTGCTTGTATCATTGTTAGTTCACCCTCCATCTTGTGAAATTTGTGGTTAGTTTCCTCTTTCCCATGGGCTTGGGGGAGGCTAGCATGCATCCCAACCTTGGGAGAGGCATGTAATGATGCCTATGGTTGGGAGGCAAACAAGCTCTTTCTCCTTGTTGGATTTCTTGAAGGCATGAAGGATGTATCTCAAGCTTGGAATCTCTTGTCATCTTGGTGCTCATTGTCTCCTTCACTTTGTTGGAATTTCTTTCTTTGTGACTCTAAGATATGGTTATTTGAAGGGTATTCTTATTTTGTAAAGTATCCCCCTTGTGATTTGGAATCACTTGTAAGTTTGTAGCCTTTGTATTGGAAAAATTTCTTTCAACCTTGGAAATGAAGTTGTTGGATTGTTATCTTGTGTAGTTAGCATGTATGTAATATGAAGTAGTGAGTTATTGAGAGATTGTGCAAGGAAGATTTGTAAAATATGGACTTCCTCTAAAATACATTTCATAGGAGCATTTTCTTGTACATTCACTTCACAAGTTTGTTGTTGGAATGTTTATTGACAAACAAAAATAATCTATTTGAAAGGAAATCTACTTTGTTATAAGAAATTTTGGTTTAACTTTGGAAGAAGCTATTATTATTTGTGAAATGCACTTTTCCTTGCATATTAATATTATTTGTTTTTTTCTTTATATGTGTTCAAAGGAAAATTGGTTATTGGGAATATGGTCATTTTTATATTTGCCAAAAAGAATAACAAAATAAAGTCAATTTATATGAGTTATAATTTCTTGGTTTAATATAGAAAATAGGCATTGCAGATTTATAGTTGTAAAATTACTATTTTTTTTTAAAAGAGCAATGTCTTTAGTCTTATTATGTTTTTTTGTTCTCTCTCATTATTTCATTATGTATATGTATATATATATATATATATATATATATATATATATATATATATATATATATATATGTATATATATATATATATGTATATATGTATATATGTATATGTATATGTATATGTATATGTATATGTATATATATGTATATATATGTATAATATACATATATATATAAGTATCTGCAAAGAACATAGAAATTATCAATTTTATTTACGAATAATATATATATAAAATGTATTGCATTGGAATAACAAACCAAAAACATTGGTTTATTTAAAACAAATTATAATATAAAAAAAAAAACTTATGAAACGGTGGGGGTTCGGCCCCACCCCTACGCCACTCCATGGGCCGCCCCCTTGCCCCCAAACCATACACTATTTTTTTCTAGCCCGCGTGGCTATGGCCACCGCCCCTCCTCATGCACTCTCCTCACCCACCCCAACCTCCCCACAAGCGCCCGATCCCCTCACCCCTGCGCGAGTCCCTTTGGACATAGTCCCGGCCATCCTCTCTGTACACCCATGCCCGTTGCTTTCCCTCTCTCACACACGTATCCCCACAAACTCCTCCCCTATGCCTTCCTCCACGCCTCTACCCACGCCACTCCGTCCCTTCCTCACTCCTCCATGCAGCCATCTTCACACCTTTCCCTGTAACCACAATAAATCTACCTTATTCATTTCAATTTTTAACAAGAAATAGAAATATTTATTTTTACACTCACACACACACACACACACACATATACTCCATAACAAAGAATAATACAACAAGATTATTACAAATAAGATAATAAAAATAGTCTCCATAGCTTCTCTCCAACCACCTGCACAAGAGAAAAGAAAGTAAAATGAGAGAAAGAAATAAGAGAAAGAGAAGAAAAGGCCTTTAGAGGATTAGGGCAAAATTTTAGGGCTTTTTCCAAATCAAGGGTCATGATTTACTTAATCCTAGGGTCCTTAAATGACCATCTTCACTTTTGAATATGAGTAATATCGTGGGATTAACTTTTGAATGGGGGAGGAAATATTAATTAAAATGGGTAGTTATTTTCTCTTGTAGGTTGTTTTAGTCAATGAGATATATTAATTTTAATGTGTGAAAATTATTAGAAGCTAAATAAATAAAATTAATTAGAAACAAATGTTTTAGCAATTTGGTTAAAAATTATATCGTTAAGAATTTAATTACTTAATGAGAATGGTTAGGCAAAACATTAGTTCGCACTTCAAAAAAAAAAAATTACCAACTTTTTAACATGTTTCCGGTGTCTCGAGATGGGCACGACACAAATTAGTTGAACGTTACCCGGTGGAGCCAATTGATTCACTACTTTCCATCGAGAGGGATCAAGACTTTCTCTTCATATTAAAGAAAATGTCTAGCGACCGCTAAGCCCCAAAAGATCTTAGTTAAAAGGAATAACGTTGCGGTCGATAGGCATAACAATTTCTAAATTTGAGAATAGATATATAATACCAAACAATGGTCTAGCTTAGCGGCCGCTGGGCTCCTATCATTACCACTTTTCATTGTAATCACTATCTATTCACTTTGGATGGCTAGTGCTTTTCATTGATTTTAATTGTATCATATTGGGTAGACTTCACATGGCGGACCCAATTGTTGCACTACATTCCATTGAGAGGCATCTAGTCTTATTTATTTCTCCTAAGATATATCTTTGTAAATTGTAATCCATATTCGTTCGTATCAAATAAAAATCCTATCAACCGTTAGGCTCAATAATTTCTTAATTTCAAAATAGCCATTGAATAACAAATCATGGTCTAGCTTAGTGGCCGCTATGATCCTATCATTACCTCTTGTCATAACAATCACTATCTGTACAAATTTAGATCGATTATAATTGTCAATGATTATAATGTTATCAAATTGGATACACGTTACCTAGTGGAGCCAATTCCTTCACTGCATTTCATCAAGAGGGATCAATACTTTCGGTTTGTATCAAAGAAAATGTTTAGTGATTGTTAAGTTCCATTACTAGTTGAAAGGAATAACGTAGTAGCCGCTAGGCTCAACAATTTTAAATTTGAGAATAGCTATATAATAAAAAATAATGATCTATCTTAGTGGTCATTAGGCTCCTATCATTACCATTTGTCATTATAATCACTATATGTTCTGCTTTGGATTGATAGTGTTTTTCATTTATTGTAATTTTATCATATTATGTGGACTTTACATGATAGACCCAATTGCTGCAATACATTCTATCGAGAGGATTCAAGACTTATTTATTTCTCCTAAGATATATCTTTGTAAATTATAATCCATATTCGTTTGTATCAAAGAAAAATCTTAATGGCCACTAGGATCAACAATTCATAGTTTAGCTTAGAGGCCACTAGGATCCTTTCATTACCTCTTGTCGTAGTAATCACTATCTTTACATATTTAAATTGATTGTAATTTGCAATGATTATAATTGTATCAAATTGGTTGCATGTTACCTGGTGGAGCCAATTCTTGCACTACGTTCCATCGAGAGGGATCAAGACTTTCGGTTTGTATCAAAGAAAATGTTTAGTGACCACTAAGATCCATCACTAGTTGAAAGGAATAACGTAGCGGTCACTATGCTCAACAGTTTTAAATTTGAGAATAACTATATAATAAAAAACAATGATCTATCTTAGTGGTCATTAGGCTCCTATCATTACCATTTGTCATTATAATCACTATCTGTTATGCTTTGGATTGATAGTGTTTTTCATTTATTGCAATTATATCGTATTGGGAGGACTTTACATGGCAGACCCAATTGTTGCAATACATTCTATTGAGAGGATTCAAGACTTATTTATTTATCCTAAGATATATCTTTATAAATTATAATCCATATTCGTTCGTATCAAAGAAAAATCCTAGCAGCTTGTTAGGCTCAACAATTTCTCAATTTCCAAGTAGCTATTGATTAACAACTCATGGTCTATCTTAGAGGTCGCTAGGATCCTATCATTACCTCTTGTCATAGTAATCACTATATTTACATCTTTATATCGATTGTAATTTACAATGATTATAATTGTATCAAATTGGTTGCACATTACCTGGTGGAGCCAATTCTTACACTACGTTCCGTCGAGAGGGATCAAGACTTTTGATTCGTATCAAAGAAAATGTTTAGCAACCGCTAAGCTCCATTACTAGTTAAAAGGAAAAACGTAGCGACCGCTAGGCTTAATAGTTTCTAATTTGAGAATAGCTATATAATAATAAACAATGGTCTATCTTAGCATCTGTTAGGCTCTTATCATTATCACTTGTCATTGTAATCACTATTTGTTTTGCTTTGGATCGATAGTGTTTTTCATTGATTGTAATTGTATCGTTTTGGGCGGACTTTACATGGCAGCCCCAATTATTACACTACATATTTATCTCGTATAATATATATCTTTGTAAATTGGAATCCATATATACCCATGAGAGTAAGTGATATTTTTGTATTTTTGATGAGATAAATCATTGCAACATATAATTCAAGTCAGTTCTTATCAAAGAAAATGCAAAATGACCGCTAAGATTCTTTATTTATTAAATGAAATGACATAGGGTCCACTGGGCACAACAATTACTTAATTTGGAAATAGCTATAGAATAACAAATCATGATATAGCTTAGCGGCCGCTAGCTATATACCTTCTCGGGATTTCAAAATTTTCATGCCACGCGTCGTCTTTTTCTTGGTTGCTTTATTGTTAGAGATTACAAGCACTGAGGGGGTGAATCAGTGTGGATTAAAAACTTTAGTTCTTTCAATACACAAAATCTCTAATTAATTGCAACAATGTGTTATATGCATTCAACCAATCATATGTAATAAGATAATAACTCACAACACAAAATTTATGTGGGAAACCCTTAACGGGAGAAAAACCCACTGTGAAACCAATGTTTTTATTTGGAACACAATTTCTAGAACATACACTGTTTGGTTTCAGTTGAGCAACCACTCAACTTATGAAGCACCTACTTCAAACTCTTCAAGAACCTACTAGAAGAAATGCTAAGCCTCTACTCAGCTATTTAGCAAGCTGCAACTTGCTAGGAGCACCCACCCCCTAAAATCTAAGCACCCACTTAGAGAAGACTATTACAAATAACTTGATCATTTAGTTGCAAGATTGCATATACACTGGATTATGATCAGCTTTCTAAAACACACTCTTCATACTTTGATGTGCAAGATTCTATGTATCTCTGTTATAGTTATTCAAATATTCACTTGACTTGATTTGCTGCTCTGGTTCAATCAATAGTTCTACGTCTGATCTCTTTCTGACTCCTTTTCCTTATTCAATTAGAGGATATACATGGACTAAAGGTTCTTCCCTTCTCTGCGAGAAAAAATCTAACATATGGACATCCCTTAAATAGATCTTGAATCATAGAATAGCTTTGTTCTCTCCTTTTGCAGCTAGGTTATTCAAATTTGGACTCAGATTGTCATTCGCTTTTGTCTAGTTTCAAGGATTTAGCTCAATCGATCTCCTTATACACTCTGCTAGTTATCTCCTCCTCCAGTCACACTTCTCATGCATGGAGTTGGATTTTGTTATACACATCAACAACTTACCTCTACTTCCCCTTGGTATACCGTGCATCCCAATTGCATTGGAAGGTACTAGTACGTTGCCTATTCACCATCCAATAGAATGCCATAAAAAAGAAACATCTGATTATTCTCTCTATTATCTATATGGACTTTTACTTCTTTTGTACCAAGGTATAGAGAATATCACCACCTCTCTAATGAGCTCAAAAAGATTAAAATTGGATTCTTGGATCGAGATAACACGTCATGCGGGTTCGTGGTGGTCGGGGAAAAAGTGCCAAAATGGTATTAACAGTTCGCACTATATCCTGCATTATATCCTTTTAAAATTTCATTATACTATGGTCTTTGAAAAATGGTTGATTTGATTAATCAGAGATTATTGAGATTAATGGAACACGTGCCACAAATTCTTTGTTACTCCGTAGTGCAAGACCCCCAATCTCTACTTCAGCAATTCGAGATATGCATGCATTTGAAAATACAAACAGTTTCTGCAAATCGTGCCACCTGTATATTGTTATTGTTTATATAAATTCTCCCCAAAAACTTGATTATTATTGTTCTTGTGTCAATAGAATTGAATTCTCTTTCCAACGAATGTAAGAACTTGAAAAATGGTTACCTGAGGATCAAGATATTCGAACGCGGATATAGGGAGCACGTTTGGAACCATATCACAGTCAGTTAAATCATTTAACTTTATTTCTCAGTATGCATCAGACAATGCGGGTGTTGGGAAATCATGCAATAAGGGATTAATTCATATGATCCTTTTTATTATCCACCACTCACTATATTCTCCATTTTCTTGTGTATCGGCCATGTCAGGTTAATTTGGAACAGGTTCTACATTGCTTAGTTCACCCGATCAGCTCGACTCCCCTCTCATCCTTAACTCTTATCAATGTGGTCCTGTGGAATTGTTCTTTCAAAGCCTCTTGTTCCCAATTTGAACAATAGACCCGAAATACACGCCATCCTTCACTCTGCGGACAAAGCCAAGCTTCAGGGAACACTGGAACCAGTTCATATAGAGCATCAAATGCCCGATTCACATCCAATACCCGCAATACAAAGGTTTATGTGTATTTCAGTCTTTAACAGTGTTGCGGTGAACACCAGTTTGCTCCTAACATGTACTTACAAACTATAGTGTGCCCAAACACCTTAATATAGTTTCTTTGTAATTTGGTTAATATGTGAATGCGGAGAACGAGTTCTTTTGTTTCCAATTGTGCCCGAACATTGTGAAGTAACCAAAAAACACGAGTTTCTTTCTACCTAGTTCGGAAGTTAGAAGAATGTTGACAGTTGCGGCACAAGACCTTATAAACATCCAACTTTGACCCGCATTGCACTCGTTCCCATATACTTGGGGAGAAGCTTAAAGTGAGATTGAACTCTTCTTAGTACCCGTAACTTCCATTTGACCCGCACATTACCAATTCCTTCGTTTTGCAGACTGAACATGTTGTTTCTGGGAAACTCTTTAAACATTTTCACTAGTTATTTTAAATCACTCGGTGCCCACATCCTTTAAATGATCCACAATACAAGAAGTCCTTGTATTGTTTTCAATTCCTTGGTTTGCAAAAGAACTTTGAAAATCGGGCGCGAAATGGTGGAGTTTTCTTTTTCTCTGCATTTTTCCACAGTCGTAAATGACGGACATTTTCTTCCCCGTCAAATTTTGGCCCCATTATCCACAGTACATGGACATATCTAATTGGAGGCAAGCCGGTAGAGCAATTTGTGTTTTTGAGCCTTTATGTAAAAAGGGCTAAAAGTCATAAAGTGACCTGCAGCCCCGATCATGCTATGAGGGAAAAAGTCAAATGTTGAGCCCGCATCAAAAGAGTCAAAGTGGGGAGGCAGATTGTCGGGGAGATTTGAGAATTTGAGCCTTTTTCATTAAAGGGGTTTAAAGTTAAAAAGTGACCCGCAACCCCACCCACACCTGGTAAAAAGTCAACTATTAAGCCCGCATCAAAAGAGTCAAAGCGGGAGGCAGATCGGATCGGGAGATTTGAGAATTTGAGCCCGCATTGGAAAAAGGTAAAATTTATAAAAGTGACCCACAGTCTGTCTCCACTCAAATGAAGCCACGTGTCGTGGTTATATCAAAAATGGGTGAGCGGACCAAAAATGTAAAATATTCCAATCTCTATAAAGTCGAAAAATGTAAAAGGCATCCTTTGCATCTGCTCCAGTAAATTTTTCCCACGTGGACGTCTCTGGTTTAAAGTTTCAAAGGCAAGATGAATGGTTCAAATTCAAAGTTACAAAATAAGTGTAATGACTACATTATGAAAAGTTTGGTTTTTTCCGCCATTGGCGTTTCTTCGCGAATCAAGAATTTGAACGGACGCGAATGACTAAAAAGATTGTAAATTGTTTCTTGCTAACAAAGAAGAAGTTGTAATCGTTTCTTACAAGATATTTAATGGCTTCTTCACGCCATTGTAGGGGTTGGCAATTGATCTTGTAAACTCATGAGTGCATTGTACTTAGAGAAAGCAAAGGAGATAGCCATTTTCTTCTACTTCCCTCCATTCTCAAATTTCTTCCATTCCCACATTATGTACAACTTTTGTTTAAGCATCAATACAAGAAGAAGGATTTTGTAGCCTTTTTGATGAGGAGATTTTAGAAACTTTGAGTTTGCAATCTTATCTCGTCTTGTTGTTATTTGCAGGGTTGTTTCGTCTCATAAATGCATGTGTTAAAGTTTCTAACTAATGTGTGCAGGAATCGATTTTCTACCCGCAACATTAATTCTCCTACCTCTTTTCTCACTCCCTTTCCCACCTTCATAACAAATTCCCACTTGTAGAAAACTACAAGCATTTGCCGCAAGGTCGATGGAGTGCCCCGTTGGATCCCCACCAAAGGCCACTACTGAAATCCACGCTTTTCGCGCATGCATACACAACATTTGCACCGGTCAAGTAGAGGGACTTAGATTCCTAGAGCATTGGAAAGGAATTCACAAATTTGTCCACCCAAAAATTCTCTACAATTGACAGTTTTGGCATCCACCGTAGGGCAAATTTAGTAGCATTTGCACTTGAATGCGACCACAAGGTTAGAAAATTCAAAATTCAAAAAAAAAAAAAAAAAAAAATTTCTGTAATTCGAATGGCTATATGAGCCACATGGATTCAAATCATGGCTATTTCAGGAAACCCTCCTGTTGAAAGACCTGAATTTCTCTTCCACATCTAAGAAGATGTTGCTTTAGATTTAAGGGAAGCTATCTGACATAATAGACAAAGTGCCAATCACTACTTCATTGCCACAAGAATTATGGACCTTGAAGAAGAATGTGTTGTTGAATTGGAGAGGCAAAGACAAATTCCAACACCGCAAAGAAGAGCATATATTTTCAAGATGGCGGATAGAAGATTCACCTGGCAACAGAGACAAGGAGGACAAAATGATCCCATTTTTGAGGAACTTCAAAGGAGACAAGAGCCACTCGGAATCCAGAGGCTTCCTTTTCAAGCAATCGGTCACATTGGGAACTTGAGTGTTGCCAATCCTTTGGACGGTGAATTCCCATACATCAATGAGAACCTTGTAGACTTCACTGATGTGAAGACCAAAGAAGAAGCTAGAGAAAGAGAGGTGAGAGCCGACGAAGAAATAAGAGCTCAACTCGAAGAAATCGAGAGACTTCAAGCTAAGACAGACGAAAGAGCAGTAGCAGAGGCCGCAACCTTAGCAAGATTGGAAGCTAGAAACATAAATAGAATGGGGGTTGTGATCGTGAGGCCCATAAAACCTAATGTACCATGGAGAGGAAACATCTTGGTCCACTTGCTCTCGCTCAACCACTCCATGAGCTACCGAGAGGCTTAAGAAAAAGCTTCCCAAAATTCAAAGGGGATGGTTCTCAGCTCCCTGAAGAACATGTAGTAGCATTTATCACCGCTTGCAGTGTGTTGGGCGTTGAGGATGAAGATGTGTCAGTCGACTCTTTGTGGAGTCACTTGAGAAAGGCGCAAATGGTTCTACATGCTACCCCTGAGGTTTGTCACCTGTTGGGAAGATATAAGAAGTGCATTCGAACATAGGTTCAAGACCATGGAAGATTGCTAGGATCTCTTGGTCCAATTGGTACAAATGAAAAAAGAAACCTCCGAGTCAATGAGAGACTTTGTAGCAAGATATAATAGAGTGATAAGAAGAATCCCTGAAGATGTGGTGCCTCCTAAAAATAATTTGAAGAGATTCTTCATCGAGCCTTGCCATCAGAAGTAGGTTTCTTCCTTAGAAGAACCCAACCAAGAACATTAAGGGAATCTCAAGACCATGCAATAGAAACCGATGATGATCTAATCTTGTTTGGTAAAGTGAAAGGCCCAAATGGGAAACAAAAGGGTTAGAATTCAAACTCAATCACCACGGATCCAATGTTCCAAAAAATGGCAAATGACTTGGTTGCCTTAAAGAAGTAGCTATCTCAGATCACAATGTGAAATGCTTCAAGGAAACCAAACCCTCCAGATAGGCCAAGGATTGCTCCACCTCCTTGTTGGCTTGCTCTTGAAGCACCACCAATCAATGCCATCTGTGACACTAAAGAGCTGGAGGAGGAAGCAAAAATTGATGAAACTGAAGAAGAAAATATGGAAGACTATGAAAACTATCTTGAGGTTGAGAAAGTTGATATGCACAATGGCCTAATTGAGTACATTGATGATGAAGATGAGAATGATGAAGAAGCTCCAAGTTTCTCATGTGTTGTTTTCACTTGTGCATAATCCAAGAAAGGTGCTTCATCCTCAATGGCTGCGGTAAAGGATAAGAAGAATAAAGAAGATTCTCCCTAGAGGTCACACAAAATAAAATCATCAGCAGAAGATCACCATTACCACCTTCTATGGAGTCGTCCAAAGAAAAACCAGACTCACCGGTTGTCAGGGATCATGCTACTATGCCAAGTAAGTCATGTAATTCTTCTCGCAGCTCAAAAGTTGCTAAGAACAATTCTCCTTTAAATGTTGTTCCTACAAAAACATCTAAGGTTCAATCAAAAGCTACACTCTCACCCCTTCCAAGCCGATTGCTACACCAAAAAGAGACTCAACACCCAAAGTAGCAAATCCTCTTCCATGTAAATGTTCCTCCATTTCTAGAACCTCTTCCTCACTTTTGACTTTGTGGAATATGCAAGCAAAACCAAAGTCTAACTCTCGAAAAATAGAATACCTACAAACACACCTGCCCATTTGACAGTTCATTAATACAATTCTGGTGGTAACCATGTATCCTCAAGTCCTAATTCTAAAGGCTTACTGCCCACACCATCCACACCACATTCCCAAAACATGCTAGCCCTTAGTGCCTCTAAAACCAAGAGGGTTGAACCTTTTTACCTGTCACTCCTCATTAAAGGCTTCCAGCTAAATAATTGTATCATAGATTCCGGAGCCTCAGACAATGTGATGCCAGGTCAAAGTTGCGAAATGATCTAGGCCTCACCTTGACATGAGTAAATGTCACCTACTACTCAATGAAATCTAAACAAGTGCCATTGGTAGGAATAATCAAATATGCACATGTAGCACTAGCTGATTTTCTAGACAAGAAGGTGCTCCTAACCATATTGGTAGCATACATCCTAGCATCCTTTGGTATGCTATTGAGTAGGAGTTTCTATAGAGACCTAGGTGGAGAGATAAAAATGGATTGGTCATCTGTAACTATCCCAGTAAAAGGTGAGATGAAGAAGTTTCTACTAGTAAGAAAGATGAAGTTCACAGTATGAAGGTCTAATGATCCAAAAGCAAACATTCTCTTTCAAGATTGTGGGTTAGGAAACTACTTCCTCACATCAAAAAAGAGGAGAACTTGCCACTTCTCATGGAGGAAGAGGAAGATCAAATTTGGACAATAGAATTTGATGGTAGTCATTCAAGTGCAGGCTCGGGAGCTGGTGCGATGTTGTACTCTCCTTCCAACGAGTTGTACCCATTTGCCTACAAGCTACAATTTGATAATACAAATAACACAGTAGAGTATGAAGAACTACTCTTAGGCATGAGTGCAACAGAGGACATGGGAATCAAGAAACTAAGATGTCGAGGTGATGCAAAGGTTGTAGTAAAGCAGGTCTCCAAGAATATCAGGTGAAGAATCCAAGACTCCGATATTACAGAAACAGGGTGTGGGACTGCATTGCATCTTTTGATGCATTTTCCATTGAAGCTATTCCAAGGGAACAAAATGAAAAGGTTGATTCTCTTGCAGTGTCATCTTCCCTAGTGACACCTCATCCTTCTTTTGGTAAAGACAAAGTGACCATTGAAATGGTATTTAGGCCTAGTGTACCAGATAATGCAAATCATTGGCAATTTGTCAATGATGATAATCAAATTCTAGCCTTTTAAGAGCAAAGGGGTAATTTCAATAATCTCTTCTTCAAAGGAGGTGAAAATCCACACCAAGAAGCAGCCCCCAAAGAAGAGAAAGAAGGAATTTAAGGGATTGGTGATGAGGGAATAATCAAATTGAAAGGGAACAAAATTCCCAAAGGCCTAGTCTCTTTAGAAGACCTCTTTGACAAACATGAAAAATTCATTCAAGAGAAATAAAAGCAATCTTCTCGGTGCCTAGCTGATTTTGATAAAGAAAACATTGGTACCCCGGAGGAACCAAGGATGGTCAATATTGGAAAATGTTGCTCACCCGAAGAAAAAGAAGGTTTGTTGCATTACTCAATAAATACTCAGATGTCTTGGCCTACTCTTATGATGAAATCAAATCCTTCCAACCAAAGGAAATGCATCACTCAATTCCTTTGAAGCAGGGTGTTAAGCCCTTCAAGCAAAAACAAAGGTCGTATAACCCAAAGATTGCTAATACCATCAAGGAGGAGGTAATGAAGATGCTTAATGCAAGGATCATCTTTCCCATCCACCATTCAACGTGGGTGGCTAACATTGTGCCAGTGTGGAAGAAAAATGGTGAAATAAGGATATGTGTAGATTTTTGCAACCTGAACCAAGCATCACTAAAGGACAATTATCCTCTTCCTATCATGGACCATATCCTGCAAGCAATCACTATATCTGAAATGATTTCATTGCTTGATGAATTCTCAGGATATAATCAAATCAAAGTGGCAAAGGAGGGCCGCACCAAGATAGCCTTTACAACACCTTGGGGCACTTTTGCCTACAACAGAATGCCTTTTGGCCTAATCAATGCAGGAGCTACATTCCAAAGGGCAATGGATTTGGCCTTCAAATATTTGAAGCGTTGCATTTTCATATATCTTGATGACCTCACATTATTTTCAAATAAGAGGGGAGATCATATCTATCACTTGGAATAGGTACTTTCAAGGTGTAGGAAACATGGCATATCACTAAATCCAAAAAAGTGCATTTTGGAGTCACGAACGCAAGTTATTGGGGCACATCGTGAACAAACATGGAGCACACATTGATCCTAAGAGGATTATATCCATTCAAGCATTAGCCCTACCCATAAGCAAGAAAGGAGTTCATTCATTCTTCGGAAAGGTGAACTTTCTTTGTCGTTTTGTGCCTGAGTTTGCTAAGTTGATGAAGCACATCACTTCCATGATGAAACCACAAGAAAACTTCAAATGGAACAATGAAGGGAAGGCAGCATTTGAAGAGATCAAGAAATCCATTGCCAGGCTACGACTCTTGTATCTCCAAATTTTAACAAAGAATTCATCATGTATTGTTATGCATCAGAGCATACACTTTCTGCCGTTCTCTTTTAGAAAAATGATGAAGGTGTGGAAGCACCTATTGCTTTCATGAGTTATCCTTTGAAAAAGCATGAGCTAAAATACAGCCAATTGGAGAAGCATGCCTATGCAATGGTCAAGGCTGTAAAAAACTTTAGGTTTTACATCCTCAATTCCCATATGGTGGTGATAGTCCCTGGCAAGGTGCAATCAATTCAATCTTGACACGGAGGATCCTAGAGCTAAAAGAGGAAATTGGATTGCAAGGACTCAAGAATATGACTTGGTGATTCGAACCTCCAATCGGTAAGGGGAAATGGCTTGTGTAATTTGATTGCTAAAGATGAAACACTCGAGTTCAACATGGAGAAGAAAATTTTGCTTGCTCAACTTGTTCAGAAGACAACCCACGGTTTCTCTTTGTCACCCCTACCGATGACCGGTATGCTGATATTTCCTATTACGACTTATGAAGAATGCCCTCCCCATCTTAATTACAAGCAAATGAGAACACTCAAGTTGAAGGAAGCTAAATTTGTAATCTGGAATCATGCACTTTACAAAAGAGGCCTAGATGGTTGTTTCCTCATGTGCTTAGATAAAGAGCAACAAGAAAAGTTTCTTAAAGCATACCATGACCAAACATGTGGTGGAAATTTTTACGTAATGAACACTTTACACACAAAATCCTCCAAGGAAGGTATTATTTTCCCACTATCTTTGCAGACACCCAAGATTGGGTTTATAAATGCAAAGCATGCTAACAATTTGTTGGAAGACCATAACTCACCGCATTACCACTCGGACACATGGTTATTGAAGAAACATTTCAATAGTGGGGACTGGACTTCATTGGTGTTACGAACCATCACTCAAGCATAGGGAACACCTATGTACTCACAGCGATAGAATACTTCACCAAATGGGTGGAAGCCATTACGGCCAAACAAGCCAACACTAAAACCATATGCCACTTCATCAAGGAGAATATCATAGTTCGTTTGGAGTGCCATAGAAGATTTTAGCAGAGATAATGCTACCTATTTCTCTTCAAGAGAACTGGACCGATTTTTTCTATGGCTATGCAATCTCCCTATCTCATTCTTCTGACTACTATCCACAAAGAAACGGACAGGCCGAATCAAGAAACAAGAACATTGTGACCATTTTCCGCAAGCTTGTAAACGAGAATCAAAGGAATTGGCACAAAAGGTTGTACATTGCATTGTGGGCGGATAGGATCACTCCCAATAAGGAAATAGGTATGTCACCATTCCAATTGTTGTATGGAGTTGAAGCAAAAATTACTCTCACAATTGAGATGCCAGCTCTCAAGCTGCTACAGGAAATAGAAGATGGTCAGTATAAGGATTCCATTGACAAGAGGATCCTCTTTCTCGAGAAGCTAGAAGAAAATAAACTGCAAGTGGTGGATCACATTAAGGAGCACCAATTGAAAGTAAAGAATATTTTTGATAAGAAGGCCAAGGCAAGAGAATTCAAAGTTGGAGACTTCATCTTGCTATGGGACAAGAGAAGAGAACCAAAAGGTAGCCATGGAAAGTTTGATTCATTATGGCTCGACCCATTCCAAATTCATGAAGCTTGTGGAGAGAACGCTTTTATTCTCTCATATTTGGATGGAACACCACTGGAATTTCCTCAGAGTAGGAAATACTTGAAATTATATCATCAGTGAAAGTGGGTTGTCCCTGCCTTGTAACATATGTGATTGTTAGGTGTGTTTCCCTTTCCGTTGTGTGGTTTTGTTTCCCCTTCTGTTGCGTGTCATGTGTTTCCTTCCCGTTGCTTGTTTGTGTGTTTCCTTCTTCTGATCTTTCTTTCTTGAATTTTTTCATGACTCTGCAAGGCCCAATGGATAAGGCACTGGTCAACGAATTATAGGGTCTAGAGATTGAGATTCTAGATTCCCATGTCATGTCTTCACTATGCTCAATCCATGTCATGTCCCCAAGCTATAGCCAGCTATTGTCACCCTCAAAATTCCCCCTCATTTTCTAAGTAAAATTTGAATATTTTGAGCTCTTGCCCTCCAGAAGTGTTCAAGTAAAGTTAGAAGTCTGAAAAGATAGAGAAATTCATGCTTTAAAGTTGTTTAAACTCTCCAGTCTGCACGTTTTGATAAATTTTCTGTTTTCCTGTCTAGACACGTGAAAATTTTATTTTTGTCCTCATTTGAATGAAATTGTCAATATTTCTATGGCCATGGATCATCAAACCTTGTATTGTTTTCAATTCTTTGGTTCGTGAAAGAAATTTGAAAATCGGGCATGAAATGGTGGAGTTTTCTTCTTCTCTGCATTTTTCACGAGTTGTAAATGACGACCATTTTCTTCCCCATAAAATTTTGGCCCCATTAATGGATACGTGGAAATATCTAATTGGAGCGTGTCGATGGAGCAATTTGTGTTTTGAGCCTTTATGTAAAAAGGGCTAAAAGTCATAAAGTGACCGGAGCCCGATCATGCTATGAGGGAAAAAGTAAAATGTTGAGCTTGCATCAAAAGAGTCAAAGCGGGGAGGAATATTGTCGAGGATATTTTAGAATTTGAGCCTTTTTCATTAAAGGGGCTTTAAAGTTAAAAAGTGACCCACAACCCCCCCCACACCTGGTAAAAATTCAACTATTAAGCCCGCATCAAAAGAGTCAAAGCGGGGAGATAGATCATCAGGGAGATTTGAGAATTTGAGCCCGCATTGGAAAAAGGTAAAATGTATAAAAGTGACCCATGACTCTGTCTCCACTCAAGTGACGCCACAGATTAGGCTTATATCAAAAGCGGGTGAGAAAACCAAAAATGTAAAAATGTCAAATATCTATAAAGTCGAAAAATGCAAAAGGAATCCTCCATGCCCGCTCCAGTAAATTTCTCCCACGTGGACGGCTCTGGTTTGAAGTTTCAAAGGCAAGATGAAAGGTTCAAATTTAAAGTTACAAAACAAGTGTAACGACTGCATTATGAAAAGTCTGTTTTTTTTCACCATTGGCGTTTCTTCGCGAATCAAGAATCTGAATGGACGCGAATGACTGAAAATATTGTAAACCGTTTCTTGCTAACAAAAAAGAAGTTGTAACCGTTTCTTGCAAGATATTTAATGGATTCTTCATGCCATTGTACGGGGTTGGAATTGATCTTGTAAACTCACGAGTGCATTGTGCTTAGAGAAAGCAAAGGAGATAGCCATTTTCTTCTACTTCCCTCTATTCTCAAATTTCTTCCATTTCCACATTATGTACAACTTCGTTTAAGCATCAATAAAAGAAGAAGGATTTGGTAGCCTTTTTAATGAGGAGATTTTAGAAGCTTTGAGTTCACAATATTATCTCTTCTTGTTGCCATTTGCAAGGTTGCTTCTTCTCATAAATGCATGTGTTAAAGTTTCTAACTAATGTGTGCAAGAATATGATTTTCTACCTACAACATTAGTTCTCCTACCTCTTTTCTCACTCCCTTTCCCACCTTCATAGAAAATTTCCCCCTTGCAGAAAACTACAAGCATTTTTGTAGGATCGGTGGAGTGCCCCTGTTGGATCCTAGAACAAAAGGCCACCACAAATCCATGCTTTTTTTCCCATGCATACCACGGCCGTGCACCAAGGTTAAGTAGAGGGACTTAGATTCCTAGAGCGTTGGCAAGGAATTCACAAATTTGTCCACCCGACAAATTCCCTCGCCAACACGATTGCACATAAATTTTAGGGAACCATAAAAAACTTGGCACATGTTCTTTTATAACACCAAGTGCTCTAAATATCACACCGATCCGCAATAAATAATTTTCTTCATTCAACAGAAAATACCATGATCTTTGGGAGTTGGTTGAAGAGTGGAATAGTTCTATTGAAGCTCATAGTGCCCCAAGCCAACAATGAAACCACACAATACTAGGATATTTGATCTAAGATCTTGATAACCATGAAATTTTTATCTCAATCAAATGTTCTAACCATTTCAAGCTTTCCTATGTGATTCAATCCCTTTTTCCAAGATTGTAATGAAACTGTAACACCCTAAAACCTTTTTGAGGGCTGGAACTACCAATCAACCTTCACATCTCTTGCTTCCTAAAAATTTTTACAGACTCGTTAACACCTCACAACACCTACACCACACTTTTTTCCATCAATGCAGCTTGACAACAATGACAATGAAAAAAGATCCAACTATTTATATTATATTATCGCGGTTTCATATAGTCTTGAAATATTTTATAATTGTTTCTTTATATTTAAATTTTGTAATAAATGTGTTAATTATAATGTTTTCTAACTATCTCGGTTCAACTATGCCACGTGGTAAAAAGTTATTGGAGAATTATGTTTCATTAGGGCACTATATCTAACATTATGTAGGTTGATTTTGATATAAATATAAATAAATGTTCCTATACATTCATACACTTTATTTCTTCCGTTTTATTATAACATTATATGGTTTATTATGTTTTAACTATTTAAGCTATAGCTAATAACAAAATCTATTGTTTTCAATATTGTTTATTTTTTCGATATCCTGCACCTTTTATTAATGAGCGGTAAATTCAAAATTTGAATTGTAAATTCCCCTGCATTTTTGAGAATTTGAAATTTCAAGATTAACACAAATCACCCCACTCTAATTTTCAAATATCAATATCGTGCAAATTTTTTATTTTCAAAATTTCTAATGTGGAATGTGACAAAAAAAATATTAAATACCTCGGAGAACTTATTTTTAGGGTTTTTGCTTTTTTGGTCTAGCGAATAACAACTTGTGAAATCATATAACAATACAAACAAGTCATAGATTGCGGGGCCAATTGCAATAATCCTGGTCATTTTGACCAGGAACAATAAAATAGTAATTATAATCACACTTGTGGATTAACAAAAAGGGAACAATCATGCAATAAAAAGGGCGCACACAAACTAGGGAAGTAAAAGGGGTTGTGGAAAAATAGTGTAGATAGTTAGTTATTTATAGCATATGGTGGTTTGAACGACATCACCAAGCATGAAATAATCTCATATCTAAATCAGGTATTTATCAAAAACGTATACTATACTAAATGTGTACCTTTTTTATTGTGGGCTTGTTCATCATTCTGTCTTTGACCAAATCCTGTCTTTTTCACATCAGTCCAACCCTATTTTTCCCTACAAAAATGTGCTAAGCGATCTAATTCTATTTACCTAGGTTCCTTCTGATCGTTCTATCAAACCACCTTGTGATTACTAGTTCCTATATTTTTCACGTCATTTCAACCCTACTTTGCCCTACAAAAATGTGCTCTGTAGCCCAACTCTGCTTACCGGTTCCTTCTTATCATTTTTTCACATTGCCTTGTTCTTCAAGAAAATAAGGAATTTATTTTGTCCCAACCAAAGAAAATTTAATCCCTTTTTAGATCTAGTTTTATTTCATTTGAACACTTTCAAGTTTTCGCCATTCTATGTCCCCCTCTAGATTTTTTCCCGATAATGATGGCCAGTCACATAATCACTAGTTTTTAAAATTGTAATGTTTAGCAGACTCAAAATATTTTTTTGGTATTCATTATGTCTACCTTTTTTCCCTTTTATTATGATGATAGAAACAACCCGAGGTAATTATTTCATTGTACATTGTTTATATGGTTGTTGCGTTGACTTTGTGAGAAGATATTTGAGGTTAACAAAATGGTTTAAAACTATAAAATCATATTAAGTTTTCAATTGTGAGATAAATTTTTGTGCAATGGAAGGTAAACATATTATATATATGCCTAAATTTTATATATTAAATATTTTAATCACTATGTATTTAAATTTATAGTTCCTTTTCCACCTACTAAGCCATGAAAAAAAATCACATAGCTTTGTAGTCACGATGATATAATTATTTTAAAACAATATTATTAGTAGGCCACATATTATTGGTGAAAGATAGAGTGTTGTCATATATATTAATTCATTAGGGTTGTTATGGAAGGCCACAATATTATTAGTCTCTATGGAAGGCCACAAACTAATATGTTGAACATTAGGGTTGCTAGCAATTAACACATTAATGAATTATATTCTTAGCTTAGCGTCCACTAGGTTATGTTGCAACATATTATTTGGATATTAGTTGTCGCTAGGATTTAACAAAAACAAGAAATCTATTGCAAGCTTAACGACCGCTAGGGTATAACACAATACCATATTTGTAGCTTAGCATCGGATCGGTAAAGGATGTTTTGAAGTCGGAGGTCACTAAGACAACTTTGCTACATCATAATATTTGGAACATAACGGTTCTTTAGATTTAACAAAATAGAAAAAATTATTGTGAGTCTAGTGTCAATTATTTATTTCCACAACATATTATTTGGAGCTAAGCGGTAGCTAGGGTTTCAAAAAAATTAAGGTAGCATGAAATTAGTGGTTGTTACATACTGCCACAACATAATATTTAAAAAAATCTTTCAAAAGGATTTAACATTTTAAATGAAATTGATTTGAGCTTAGCGGCTACTAGTCTTTACAATGATGTAATAATTTAAGCTTAGCATTCATTAAGATTTAACCCATAATATTTGGAGCATAGCGGTCACAAGGATTTAACACATTAAATTAAGATTCTAGGAGGCTAGCGTCCACTATAATATGCATACTCATAATGTTTGCAAGTTATCGGTGGTATGCTTTAACAAATAAAATTAACAAATTTTGAGCTACATGACATCTAGGTGCTTCCACAATAGAATATTTTGAGCTTAGATGTCTCGAGCATTTAACAAGATGAAGAATGAAATTATTTTGCTTAGCGTCATTAGCTTATGTTGCAACATTTTATTTGAAGATATGTTGTCACTAGAATTCAAAAAAATAAGTAAGATATTATGAGCTTAGCGGCTGCTAGGTTATGCCTCAAAAACATTTTTTGAGCTTAGCGATCAGTTCTCAATAATGGATATCATGAAGTTATATACCACTAAGACACTGCCACATCATAATATTTGGAACATAGTGGTCGCTAGGATTTAACAAAATAAAGAAATATATTTCGAGTCTAGTGTTTGATAGGTATTGCCAAAACATATTATTTGGAGCTTAGTAGTCACTAGGAGTTCAAAATTAAATTAAGGTAGTATTAAATTAACGGCCGCTACGTACTACAACAACATATTTTTTTAAAAATATTTCAACATGATTTAACATTTTAAATGAAATTGATTTGATCTTAGCAGCCACTAGCTTTTACAATGATGTAATAATTTAAGCTTAGTGTTCATTAGTATTTTACCCATAATATTTGGAGAATAGTGGTCGCAAGGATTCAACACATTAAATTAAGATTCTAGGAGGCTAACGTACGCTATAATATGCATACTTATATTTTTGCAAGTTTTCGGTGGTATGCTTTAACAAATCAAATTAACAAATTTTGAGCTACATGGAATCTAGGTGCTTCCATAATAGAATATTTCAAGCTTAGATGTCTCAAGCATTTAACAAGACAAAGAATGAAATTTTTATCTTAGCGTCTGCTAGCTTATGTTGTAACATATTATTTGAAGATATGTTGTCGTAGGATTCAACGAAAAATAAGTAATATATTGCATGAGCTTAGCACCACTAGGTTATGCCTCGAAAACATTTTCTGAGCTTAGTGATTGGTACTCAATAATAGATATTTTGAAATCTTAGGCCGCTAAGACACTGTCACATCAGAATATTTGGAACATAGCGGTCATTAGGATTTAACAAAATAAAGAAATATATTTTGAGTCTAGCCTCAGTAGGTATTGCCGCAAAATATTATTTGAAGCTTAGCGATCGATAGGATTTCACAAATTAAATTAAGGTAGTATGAAATTAGCGGCCGTTATATGTACTGCACAACATAATATTTAAAAAAATTTCTATAGGATTTAATATTTTAAATGAAATTGATTTGAGCTTCGGTCACTAGCCTTTACAATGATGTAATAATTTAAGCTTAGCGTTCGTTAGTATTTAACCCATAATATTTGGATCATAGCGGTCATAAGGATTTAACACATTGAATTAAGGTTCTAGGAGGCTAGTGTCCACTAGAATATACATACTCATGTTGTTTGTAATTTTTCGGTGGTATGCTTTAATAAATCAAATTACAAATTTTTGAGCTACACGGCATCTAGGTGTTCCCCCAATAGAATATTTTGAGCTTAGATGTCACGAGCATTTAACCAAGAAAAAAATGAATTTTTTAGCTTAGCGTTTGCTATCTTATGTTGTTACATATTATTTAGATATTAGTTGTCACTAGGATTTAACAAAAATTAGAAATCTATTGCAATCTTAGTTACCGCTAGGGTATAACACAATACCATATTTATAGCTTAGTGATCGGTACTCAATAACGGATATTTTGAAGTTGTAGGCGCCAATAAGACATTGCCACATCGTAATATTTGGAACATAGTGGTCGCTAGGTTTTAACAAAATAAAGAAAGATATTGTGAGTCTAGCGTATGCTAGGTATTGCTATAACATATTATTTGGAGCTTAGGCGGTAGGCTAGGGATTCACAAACTAAATTAAGGTAGTAAGAAATTAGTGATCACTACGTACTACCATAATATAATATTTAAAACAAATCTTTTAACATGATTTAACATTTTAAATGAAATTTATTTGATCTTAATGATTGCTAGCCTTTTACAATGATGTAATAATTTAAGCTTAGTGTTCATTAAGATTTAACCCATAATATTTGGAGCATAGCGGTCAAGGATTTAACACATTAAATTAAGATTCTAAGAGGCTAGCATCCGCTAGAATATGCATACTCATAATGTTTTCAAGTTTTTGGCGGTATGTTTTAACAAATAAAATTAACAAATTTTGAGCTACACGACATCTAGGTGCTTCCACAATAGAATATTTTGAGCTTAGATGTCTCGAGCATTTAACAAGATGAAGAATGAAATTTTTAGCTTAATTTTTGCTAGCTTATGTTGCAACATATTTTTTTAATATTTGATGTCACTATGATTTAACAAAAAAACATGTAATATATTGTGAGTTTAGTGATTAGTACTCATTTATGGATATTTGAGCATAATGTGCACTAGTTTATGCCACAACAACATATTTGGAGCTTAGCATATCAAAAAAAAAAATGCATGTTTAGATAAGTATAGCATTTGGAATATATACACGAACATTCAATCAATTATAAATATTCATCTATTAACATGTCATACATATTACAATGCTTACTCACCTATCTTAGATACTACAATTTATGATTCACTGTGGTTCTTCCTTAACTATGGGCTGTTGATGATCCGAGTCTCACGGGCACATTTGCTTCCTAGGTTTGTTGCTCTCATTCAAGACCTATTTTATCATCTCGTTGGCGTGCCTCCTCAATAGATTTTTGAAAATATGATAATCTCTGGTTATCTTTTTATGTCAAAAATTGGGCTTCTATATAACACAATAGACTTTTCAAGCAAATCCTTTTGACTACTAATTTATTTTTTTGGCAATTTCCTTCAGAGTATCAATTTTCTATATTTTCCCCTTGTTTTAGAAATAATCTCAATGACATGCGAAGTTTCTCCTTCATTCACCTCAACTATTCTCCTTTGAAAATTAACCAATAATTTCTTAAGTGATGTCACGAACTCTTCATTAGAAACCAATTCATGGTTACTGTTAAATACTTCCATGATTGAAACTTCTATGAAAATATGATTTCCTCTTGAAATAATGTCGTTAAACTGCAAAGAAATTCTTCTTACCTGTCCATTTCATTCCCTTAGTCTTTCCTTCATATAATTAGCATATGTCTGGCATATACCAATATCATCCATGGTCATAATTGAAGGGTCTTTACAAATGCCTTTTTCAACGGCCTACCCCATCCATATTAATGTTTTCTGTAATGGTGTCATTTCTGTAATGACTTTTTCATTCTTTTCCAACAAAAATTCTACCTCTTTTGCACCAATGCATTTCTTTATTTTATTGTACAAGCCATGCAATGCCTCTTCTACATCAAAAATTGTTATGAGAGGAACTGTGGCCTTTAATTGAGTTTCAACCTCTTTATTTCTAGCACGTACTCATAACACTACTTCTACTGAGATACTTCATTGTGGCCTTATCAAGGATTGCAAATCTTCCTCATATTGCACCACTTGGGAGCCTTTGGATTTCCTTTTCTTTGTAATATTGAAGAGGTCTTCTGAAGTTTTGTGTCAAATAATGGATTATAGTGTTGAAATATTATTTTTGGTTACCCTTCTCAAGGTTCCCATCCTTGGATTAAAATCAATGTTTACTAAGGGCTCTTCTTATGCCTCCCAATCTGGATGTTCTTTGTGTGAAATTACTAATTTATCTACCCAATTTTGTCTCGCTTCATGTGAAGTGGAGGGAGAAGATTGAGAGGGTTGCATTGGGGCTTCACTGGCTAAAATTTCAGTTTTCATAGTTTCCTATTATTCATCTAATGAAGTTAAGGCATATGCCACAAAATTTGGAGCTTCATTTTGTTTAGGAAATACTTCTTGAAACTCATATCAAGATTCAATTAGTGGAGATAAGGGAACACATGGATTTTGTGAATGTTCTGAATACAAAGCTTCCTTTCTCTTCATAGCCTCCTTTATAATAATTTCTCTCGGAGGTGTAATTTCCCATGTATCCTTCATATTCTACTATCTTATGTTTGGGTAATCCATACCCAGTCATTGTCATCATGCACGTGAGCATACGATATATTTGATTTTCCTTTATATGAATTTAGGTGCTTAGAAACCCTTTTTATTTTGTCATATTGCCTTGAAGGGTGTTCGAGGAGATGAAATGAATTTATGTGGGCCGAGGAAGCCTTTAATTTGGGCCACGTATTACATTTTCTATGTCTCGGAAGGAGGGGTGTGTTTTAATCTTCTTCTCCTTATACTTTACAACAACACCATGACAAATCTGATATGCAACTTCTTGTTCTACCAATTTGTTTGGAACATATAATATGAAAACTAAAAAGGAGGTATAAGGATCCCCTCAATCATGATAACTATATATTATGTATAGAAGAATAGGGCTCCCATTTTCCTTATGGAAGTGAGGATGACGTCATATATTATCGATGTTGTCGTTTCATGTAATTGTTTATAGAAAGTGGGATACAAATAAGTGCATATATATTGAATATGTGATATGAAATGCTGGGCATACAAGTATGAATATTTCTCATTTTCCTTCAGAGGGCTCAAAGGATACTATATTTGATAGAAATCTAGACATTCGAGAACACCATTGAAAACATTGAAAAGATAGGAAGCCATGTAAAATGACCATGAGAACTTTCCCTAAGGAGGGAATCTTTCTGTCATCAATAATAAAATAAATTAAGGGGATCCAAGAAACATCCACCTTAGAGATTGATGAATTTTCATATATTCTATTCATGAGGGCCATGCAAATACAAACTCCTAGTCTAAACCTTTGAATAAGGATATTAGGATTAGAATCATTCATATTATCTAATGGGTCAAATTCCCAACTCTACAAAACATCTCTTACTCTCCTTTGGGCCATCCAAGACTTGATTGTTTTTGATTTGTACAAGGATTTCGACTCTAGAAGTTTATAATAACTTTTGTATGCATTCTCAGTAAAAAACCCTATTATATTTTTCCCTGATTTAGAAAATAATGACAAATCCTTGGACTTGGCATGAAGTAGATAGGAAGTGATCACTTTTAGAAATGGAAGCACCTCTGGTTTAGTGGAAATTAAATGGATACCAACTCTTTTTATTTCCCTTATGTCTCGAAAACGTAGCGCTTGATCTTCTGGTATACCCTTTTTGTCTACGACATCAACATCAACACTTTCATCTTGTACTACTGAGAAAATAGAGATGAGTAATGCTGAAATTCGTCATGTAAGGCAGTTGGATTGAACACGGTATCTCTTATTACTATGCCATATTTTTGGAATATAAATAAGCATCTACTGTCGACATTACCATCTCTCCCGCCATGTTGAAAAATTAAATGGCCATGAACATTACATACATGATCAACAAAAACAATTACTGAGACAAATGACCTAATTGAATTTATGGAAACATTTATATGTCCCTAATTCTAAATATTAGGTAAGCTTAGAAAATAATTGCCAAATAAATGAAAGAAGTGTTGATCCTAGTGGTCACTAGGGTCAGCCATAACTAAATATTGAGAGCTTAGTGATTGTTAGGCATCATTCACAGACTTACTATTAATGGAATGAGCAAAGCATGGTTGTACATGCACCATTGAGGGGTCAAGATATATGTAGTTTTAACCATGGCATTCACTAGGCATCACTCCACTAAAAATATTAATGTAATGAGAAAAGTATGCTAATAAGGCTTCAAGACTTAGGTAGTTCAAATCCTAGTATTTTTAAGTTCAGCTACAATGAAATATTTAGAGATTGGTCATATCTAGGCATTATTCACTAGACAACTATTATTAGAATGAGAAAAAAATCTCTAATATTTGAACTGGTAGGGGTTCAAGATATATATAGTGTTGATCTTAGTGGTCAATATGTTTAGCCACAACAAATTATTTAGAGATTTGTCGTATCTAGGCTTATTTCAAATCCTAACTATTATTGTGATGAATAAAAGAACGCCAATCCTTACATTACTGAGGGGTACAAACATAAGTATTTATGTTCTAGTGATTGCTAGGGTCAAGTGGAAACATATTTTTAGAGCTTAACAGTTTATAAGAATCATTAACAAATAAATACGTACTTCTTATCCTAGTTGTTACTACGATCAACCATAATGATATACCTATAGCTTAAGCAGCACCATTCGACATCATTCATATGAAAAATACTAATGCATTAACAATAAAATATATAAATCTTAGTGGTCAATAACATCTTCCTCGACAAAATATTTTGAACTTAGTGTTATCTAAACACCATTCAATGGACATCTATTATTGACTTGAGAAAATTTTTGTAATACATGTATTCATAAGGGATCAACCTTTACTTAGGTCTGATTATTTCCTTGTAGGATCATGCATACTTATCATTTCCAGTCATCATTCACATAATTACTATTAATGGAATGAGTGAAGCACTCGTAGTACATGCACTACTTTGAGGGTTAGGATATACATATTTTAACCATGGCATATTTTAGGCATCACTCAAGTAAACATATTAATTGAATGAGAAAATTCTATTAATACAAGCACTCTTGAGGCTTTAAGGCTTACGTATTTCAGGTCCTAGTAGTCGCTAAGTTCATCAACAACGAAATATTTAGATATTTTCCGTATCTAGGCATTATTCACAGGGATAATAATCATTAGAATGAGGAAAATTTTTACAATCTTTGAACTGGTGGGGATGAAGATATACATAGTGTTGATCTTAGTGGTCACTAATTTCAGCCACAACAAATTATTTAGAGCTTCTTTGTATCTAGGATTATTTCAAAGCACAACTATTATTGCAATGAGAAAAAAGAAACCAATCCTTACACTTTTGAGGGGTAAAAACATAAATATTTCTTATCCTAACAGTTGATAGGGTCGATCATGACATATTTTTTAGATCTTAATGGTTTATAAGAATCATTAACAAATAAATACATACTTCTTATCCTAGTTGTTACTACGATCAACCAAAATGATATACCTATAGCTTAGTGGTCACTAGGAATCATTAATAGGAAAACTACTAATGCATTAACAAGAAAATATATAAATATTAGTGGTCAATAACATCTTCCTCGACAAAATATTTTGAACTTAGTGTTAGCTAAACACCATTTAATGGACATCTCTTTAATTAATTATAATTGTATAATATCCTAGGTCATTAAATATCACAATTTCCATATGCTTCCACCCGCAAAAGTAATTTCAATAATCAATTTATAACTTTAGTTCAATTAGCGGTCCTAACATTAACTTAAGTTTGATTGTCTACGAAAGAAATGAATGAATAATAGCCCTTTCCGAATAGAAATCTATTTTCCTTCACCTTTTCAAGAAAAACCATTTTGTTAGCTTTGAACAATCATTGTTATCCATGTCAAGAATTTTAGGAAACAGTTCTCGGTCCTCTTGTGAAAAAATGCATTTCTTACAAACATGGTATACAAATATTTCGCAATTATTTATGGATCATCAGATGCCAAAAATTTTGCATTGAGAATTTTTGTTAAAATGCGTGAAATAATAATGTACCATGAACATAATTGACTGTCAAAAGGGAAAAAATGGGTTTTTTTGAATAGGCTATCAAAAATTCTACTTTTACAAAATATCAATAATTGGGAAGCGATAAAAATGGATTTTTTTTGCATAATTTTTCCCAAAGAAATATTTAGAGCTTGGTTGTCACTAATCAACATTAACATGAAAACTATTAATGCAATGATCTCTATGCAACAATAGATGCACTATCGATGGGTCACAACATATGTACTTTGGTTCCTAGATGTTTATAATATGTGTGACAATGAAATATTTAAATCTAAGTTGTCACTAGGCTTCATTAACAGTAAAACTATTAATGCAATGAGAAAAATATGGAAATATTTTGAGCTTAGCGGGTACTAGGCATCATTACCAGGAAATTCACTATGAGGAGTCAACACATACAAAATTATTAGTGGTCACTATGATTAACATCGACAAAATATTTTGAACTTAGTGTTTGCTAGGCATCATTCACTAGACATCTATTATTAAACTGAGAAAAGAGTTACATTACATGTTTTCTTAGGGGTCACACTTTACTTAGCAATGATTATTTTGTTCCACAAATTTGTGTACCTATCTTTACTCATTTATAATTGTAATATATTGGTTGGACTATCCTTGGCGAGCTAAGTGCTACACTACATACCCTCGAGAGGGATCAAGCCTTATGTACTTCTCATACTATTTACTATAAGTTATTGAAAGGAATATAAAAATTCCACATTTTAATGATAAATGAAATCTAAAAAGTTAGGATGTTTGGGACTTAGGATTAAACTAAAATGAAAAAATCCATACTATCCAAAATTGAATGATGACTGATTAAGGAAGATAGTGTCTAGACTAAAATCCTTAAACATAAATATTGGGAGGATGTTAATGATGAAAGATGGATTTTTAAACCTTCTACTTTCAATGGTTCAAGCATTTGGAAGGCTATAAATTGGGATAAGTGATGCGGGAGCATAACTTGCATAGGCCATAACTTTTGATCCAACCGTTGGATCGTCACGAAATTTTACAGGTGGTAGATATACATTAGTACTATGCTTTGGGTAAACTTTGCTTGCAAGGTTGTGCTCATTTTGGCACATTTTTGGGCTCGGATTCCTTTATCTAGTGGCCTAAAATTGGCTCCGAATGTTTTTTCCGCTTTTGACTAGGTCTTAGAACTTTAATAACTTTTGTTGTGCTTGTCAGAATAAGTCCAAATTTCACATGAGCCCTAATTTATAAATGCATATTTGGCACACAAATTTTGGAGTCAATCCAAGTTGTTTTGCATTTTAGGGTTTTTTGGCATTTTAGGGTTTTAGAGTAGTCTTGAAATAAAAGGAGAATGGTAATGATGTAATAGATCAGTGTGAACTCCAATGAGAAGTAAGCTATTTTGAAACTCCTGGTTTTATTTGCAAAGCTGTTTATGTGTGTTTTTGGAGGTATTTCAACCTCTTGCAGCTGGATTCACATCAATTGGTATCAGAGCTGGATTTTGATCTTGCGAAATAGTTAAGGTAACATATTACATTTTTATGTGTAGTTTTTACCTCTATTTTATATAACCATGGCTAGACGCGGGAGGGGAGGTTATGCCCAGATGAATAGGCATATGCAGGAGCTACAGAGACAAGTTGTTGAGCTCACGAGGAAGTTACCCGCCTTAGAAGGAGACATGCAAATGGGGATGCAAACCCAGATAGTGATATTGAAGAAGAGCCTCCATTAATGAATGAAGGAGGAGATGAAGAAGAAAATGAGAGAGATGAAGAAACCTTGAATGAGAGACCATTTGAGGAGAGATTGATCAAGGCTTTAGAGGGAAAGAATGACGACATCAAGATTAATGTTCCTGATTATGGTGGAGGGTTACGACCAGAGGAGTTGATTGACTGGTTAAATCGCATGGAAAAATTCTTTGAGTGGAAAACCCTTTCAGAGGAGAAGAAGGTTAAGTTTGCATGCACTAAGTTAGCCGGACATGCATTGATCTGGTGGGATCACCTACAAAATGAAAGACAAAGGAATGGAAAGGGAAAGATCCGAAACTGAATAAAATGGTAAAGAAGTCTGAAAGAAAAGTTTCTTCCTCGTAGATTATGCTCGACACTCTTTCAAGGTTCCAAAACCTAAGGCAAATGATCTCAACATTGAGGAGTATACTAATGAATTTTACAAGTTATCAATCAGGGTGGAACAGGGAGAGTTTGAAGAACAAAAGGCTACACGATACATAAATGGGTTGAGTTACACCATACAAGATGAGCTGAGTATGCTCCGGATCCATAGCCTAGATGATGCTTATCAACTTGCATTAAAGGCAGAGGAAAAGAACAAGAGGAGTAATTTTAGAAGAGGTGTGAAGAGAGGTCCATCATCATCTCCAATGAGGGGCAGGGGTAGATTTGAATCTACAAAAGGTGAATCCTCTAATACAGAAGGGCATGAAGATTCTGGTCAAAGCCATGGTAACTACCAAAGAGGTAGGGGATTTCAGAGGGGAAGAGGTTATAATGGAGGACGGGGCTGGAATAGCCCCCAAAGGCAATATACATGTTACAGATGTGGTGAAGAGGGGCACAGAGATTTTGAGTGTCCGCACTATCCTACACAAGATAGATGGCAAGGAGAAAACCACGAGTAAATCTGGTTGAGGCTGAAGAGGAAGAAGAAATGGAGGTTGCTTTGCAGACTTGGGTGAAACCCTCATGATAAGGAGGACGATGATTTTCCCAAGGAAGGAGAAATAATGTGATGTTGCTGGATTTGATTCATGGCTTCAAAAAATATATTTCGAACAAGATGCACCTTTGGAGGAAAGGTATGTAAAATTATTATTGATGGTGGTAGTTGTGAAAATATGGTTTCAACTATAATGGTTGATAAACTCAATCTGAAATGTGAGAAGCACCCATATCCCTATCATATATCATGGTTCAAGAAAGGAAATGAAGTAACCATAGATAAAAGATGCCTTATAAAGTTTTCAATTGGGAATACCTACAAGGATGAGGTGTGGTGTGATGTTATCCCAATGGATGCATGTCATATATTACTGGGTAGGCCTTGGCAATATGATAGAAAGGTTACACATGATGGAGGGAAAAATACATATACCTTTTGGAAGGATGGTGTAAAGGTGGTCTTATTACCCTTCAAGGAAGAAGAGAAGAGTGAGGGCTTATTGGCTACAAAAGAGTTTGTTACAGAAATGGAAGAAGTTGGATGTTGTTATGCACTAATGTCAAAGAAGCTGGAGAAAGAAGGCTTTAATATACCTATTGCAGCAGAAAAGATACTAAAAGAATACAAAGATGTCATACCAGATGAGCTACCAGATGGGTTACCCCAAAGCGAGATATTCAACACCATATTGATTTGATCCCAGGATCAGCCCTTCCAAACCAGGCAGCCTATCGGATGAGTCCGACACAGAGTGAAGAGTTGAATAGACAAGTGACAGATCTAATACATAAAGGGTTAGTGAGAGAAAGCATGAGTCCATGTGCAACTCCAGCGTTATTGACTCCCAAAAAAATATGGAGACTAGAGAATGTGTGTAGACAAAAGAGCCATAAACAAGATCACAATTAAGTATCGGTTTCCAATTCCGATTGGATGATATGATGGATGTGCTAGCAAGAGCCCGATATTTTAGCAAGATTGACCTACGGAGTGGTTACTACTAGATCCGAATCCGTGAAGGGGATGAATGGAAAACTACTTTTAAAACAAAAGATGGATTATATGAGTGGATGGTGATGCCATTTGGGCTATCTAATGCACCCAGTACATTCATGAGGTTGATAAACAGAGTACTCCAAGAATACAATGGTAAGTTTGTTGTTGTCTATTTTGATGATATTTTGATATTCAATAAGACAATGGAAGAACACTTGTTACATCTGAAATTAGTGCTAGACTTGTTACGTAAAGAGAGTCTATATGTAAACTTAAAGAAGTGTAGATTCCTTCAAAAGAGTCTTGTTTTTTGGGATTTGTCATATCAGGGGATGGAGTGAGGATGGATGAGGAAAAAGTAAAGGCAATTTTGGAATGGCCTATTCCAAGGAATGTGACAGAGGTTCGTAGTTTTCATGGATTGGCAACTTTTTATAGGAATTTCATCAGAATTTTAGTAGCATTGCTACACCCATAACAGAGTGTACAAAAGGGAGGGAGTTTGTATGGACCAAGGCAAAAAACAAATAGTTTTGAATTGTTGAAGAAGAAAGTATCAGAAGCACCTGTTTTGGTATTGCCAGATTTTAGCAAGGTCTTTGAGGTTGACTGTGATGCCTCACATGTTGGGATTGGAGCTATGTTGAGTCAAGAAGGACGACCAGTGGCATTCTTCAGTGAAAATCTAAATGAAGTCAGGAGGAAATATTCTACTTATGATGTGGAATTTTATGCTATTGTTTAGGCATTAAGGAACTGGAGACATTACTTGGTAGCAAAGGAATTTGTACTCTTCACTGACCATGAAGCCTTGAGGTATGTAAACAAAAAGAAACTAAATAGTAGGCATACAAAATGGGTTTCATTTTTGCAAGAATATACTTTTGTTTTAAAGCATAATTCTGGTAAGCAGAATCAAGTTGCTGATGCCTTGAGTAGGCGTGTAGCCCTTTTGACAACAATGGAAAATAAAGTCCTAGGGTTTGAGGCGCTTAAGGAATTGTATGAAGGTGATCCCGATTTTGGTGATGTTGTTGTAAAAGCTTAAGGATCCTACAAGAGGTAGTGATTCTTTTGATTATTTGATACAGGATGGTTATTTGTTTAGGGGGAAACAATTGTGCATCCTTACTGGTTTAATGAGAGAAAATATTATAAGAGAATTGCATAGTGGGGGGTTGGGCTGACACTTTGGTATAAGTAAGACAATTTCTCTTGTCGTAGAAAAGTATTATTGGCCAAAGGTAAAGAGGGACATAAGTAGGGTTGTAGCAAGATGTAGAGTGTGTCAAATGGCTAAGGGTCATGCACAAAATACTGGGTTAGTATATGCCATTGCCTATCCCTACAGGGCCATGGGTTGATCTGAGTATGGATTTTGTGTTAGGGCTTCCTAACACACAGTGAGGGAATGATTCTATCTTTGTTGTGGTTGATAGATTCTCTAAGATGGCACATTTTATTTCTTGTAAAAAAACTAATGATGCTTCCAGAATTGCAGATTTGTTTTTTTCAGAAGTGGTTAGATTGCATGGAATTCCAAAAACGATCACTTCAGATCGGGACACGAAGTTTTTGAGTCACTTTTGGAGGACTCTGTGGAAGAAATTGGGGACACAACTACAGTTCAGTAGTGCATATCACCCCCAGACTGATGGGCAGACTGAAGTAGTGAACAGAAGCTTGGGAAATCTCCTACGTTGTATAGTTGGAGAAAAGCCAAAACAATGGGACTTAGCTTTACCTCAAGCTGAGTTTGCATATAATAGCTCGATAAACAGGTCAACAGGGAGGTCTCCTTTCCAGATTGTATATGGTAGGAATCCGAAGGGGGTCCTAGATCTAATTGTTCTACCAGGTGAAGATGAAACTAGTGATGATGCAGAAGCATTTGCAGAACACATTCTATAGCTACAAGATGAAGTGAGGGAAAAGTTGAAAGTGAGTAATGCACAATATAAAACAATTGCAGATATGCCAAGAGAGAGAGTAAGTGTATTTGAAGAAGGAGATATGGTGATGGTTCATCTTAGAAAAGAGAGGTTTCCAAAGGGACATATAATAAACTCAAGTATAAGAAGATTGGGCCATGTAGGATTCTGAAGAAAATGAGTGATAATGCCTACAAGGTGGAGCTACCTGAAAACTTTGCTATCTCACCAGTTTTTAATGTTTCTGATTTATATAAGTTTCCAGGTCATGATGAAAATGTTTGCAGAGGAGGAAGAAATAAACTGGAAGAAACAGATGCCGAAGGAAAAAGGAGAGGGTAATGCGTGTCTTGGACCAAAAGACAATCACTACTAGACATGGGAGCTACAATAGATATTTGGTATAGTGGGAAGGTTTGCAGCAAGAAGAAAACACTTGGATTCCTGAGTGGGAGTTGAAGAATATTGATAATGCAAAATTAGATGAATTCCATCAACAGAATTTGCAGGAGCTGAATTCTTTTCAACCAGGGAGAATGATGTGGGAGCATAACTTACAGAGGCCATAACTTTTGATCCGACTGCATGGATCGTCCCGAAATTTTACAGGTGGTAGATATACATTAGTACTATGCTGGGGTCAACTTTTCCTGCAAGGTTGTGCTCATTTTGGCACATTTTCAGGCTTGGATTCCGTCATCTAGTGGCCTAAAATTGGCTCCGAATGTTTTTTCCACTTTTGACTAGGTCTTAGAACTTTAATAACTTTTGTTGTGCTTGTTTAATAAGTCCAAATTTTTCTTGAGCCCTAATTTATGAATGCATATTTGGCACGTAAATTTTGGGGTCAATTTGAGTTGTTTTACATTTTAGGTTTTTGGCATTTTAGGGTTTTAGAGTAGTCTTGAAATAAAAGGAGAATGGTAATGATGTAATAGATCGTTGAACTCCAAAATGAGAAGTAAGCTTTTTGAAACTCCCGGTTTTACTTGCAAAGTTGTTTATGTGTGTTTTTGGAGGTATTTCAACCTCTTGCAATATTCACATCAATAAGGAAATTTTGGGCCAAGGATGTAGATGGAAAATTAGAAGTGGCACAAAAACCTTGTTTTGGAAAGATAAGTGGGTAGGTAATTTCAAGTTGGAGGATAAATTCCCGAAATATCATAGCTACTAGAAGGAAAATATGGTGTCTTGGTAAAAAACTACATGAGGGAGGAGGAGTTTTCAGATTTGGAAACATTTGGAGATGGATACGAAGGATTTAAAAATACAAGAGGAAAGTCTAAATTATTTTCTTCAGAATCAGCTAATCTATAACAAAAGGATCACAACAGAGACTTGTATGGGACAAAAAAAAGAAACAAGAATTTTTCTCACAAATCTTCCTATGCTTAATTTTTCAAGAAGAAGTGAATGATGAATATTTATTATTTGGAAAAATATGGAATAAAAATGTTATTCCTAAAGTTAATATGTTTAGCTAGATTATTGTGATAAACAAGATTTTGACGGTTGACAACCTCTCTAAAAGAGGTTTCCATATGGTTAACAGATGTGTCTTATGTGAAAAAGAAATTGAAATAGCCAATCATCTCTTTGTGGATTGTACTTTCTATTTTCAGGTCATATCCTCTATCCTTGCATTATTCTTGGTAAAGTGGGTTAGCCTGCAAGAGGTCACATCATCTTGGGTTCAATGGCATTGTCCCTTCCACAACCAAGGCCTTAAAAATCTATGGATCTCGAGTCTTGGGAATTTATGGTGGGAGGTATGGAAAGAATGAAATAGGAAAATATTTAAGGGGAATATAATACTAAAATATGGATACGAGGCTGTTAAAAACATTTTCTTTATCCTAAAAAACAAGGAAGTGGAAATTCTAGAGGGTGAAAAACATATTTTCAAAAACTGGAACATTATAAATGCTGAAATGAAAAGAAAAATCAATCCAAGAGGAGTAAGATCAAGAATACCTATGGAAGGTTTTTTCAAGATAAACTTTGATGAAGATATGAAAGGGAATCCTAGGAAATCAGGAGGTGGAGGTATTTTCCGTGAATTTAAAGGTAACTTTTTGCTTGCTTACTTTTTCAATTTGGGAACACAAACTAATCATGTGGCAGAGGTTGTTGCTATGTTTTGGGGGGTGAAGTTAGCTAAGGAGAAAGGATTCAAATCCTTGATTGTCGAAGGTGATTCTTTAAATATAATCTCCAACATGTTGGGAAGGAACACTATTTCAATGACAATTGAAGATTTTATTAAGAGTACAAAGAGTAGACTTCATTCCTTCACATCTATAACTTTCCAACATGTATTTCATGAAGGAAATGGGTTAGATGATAAATTTTCTAACATGTGAGTATTAGGAAGAAACTTTAGAGTGGTGGAAAACTTAAAAACTTTGGATGAACAAACTATTAGACTTATTGAGGGGGATCACTTCCCTAACCAATGCCTACGTGGATGGAATATGTTCTGGGGTAATGATATAATGAAAAGAGAAAGCAGAAAGGTACCTTATGTTTTAATGGATTATGATGTTGAAAAGAGGGTGATTGGTATTATAATGAAAAGAAATGCTATCGTGCCAAATATTACCTCTCATTACTACAAGGATTCAAAGAGAAGGGTCACACTTTCAATTCTGGGTACATTCATTTCTTGGAACAAATGAGCCTGGGTTTCAAGAAACCACTATTTTGGAGTTTGAGTTTGGGGCACAGAAACCTCTACACATAAAGAAGGAAGCTTTGTAGAAACAAAATGTGGGGAGACTTAGTGAGAATGGAGTCAACCTCCCTACTTGAATATTATTGAAGAAGCCTCTGAGTTGTTGGAGAAGGTAGGAATCCTGAATTTATTTTAAAATTTTAATGGCCATGACGAGGATTTGAGCATCTAGATCGCCAATACGTGGAATGAAGGTCACGTTTTCTTGTAGAATGTCTCTTTCACCATAACACCTAAGATGGTTACCAAAGTGACTAGTTTACCTTTGGAGGGAAGATGTGTTTTTAAACCTAAAACTGACTACATCCTGGAGATGGATAACTTCATGCAAGGTAAGGGTTCTCTCAAGCAACATTTCAATGGCTTTGATAGAGAAGACTTACCACCTCCTTATGATGAAATATCCCTACTATTTATGTCTTATATTACTCTTGAAGGACACCATAAAGTGGTGTATGGTTACCATTTCCCAATGCTCAATCACATTAGAAATGGTAGACAATATAATTTTCCTAATTTTCTATATAAATCACTAGAAAAATCCATTGAAATGGTTAAGAAAGGAACTTTAAATGTTCCTCTCCACCAAGGCCTTGGTCAAAACATGCACCCCCAGAATTGATAGAAGTGTAAAATTTGAAGCCATTACTAAAAACCTAGGCTTGAGGATGAAGGAAATTAGTGGAAAAAGGATGAGGTCTTGCACAACCAAGGAAAATCCTAGGAAAAAACACGAAGGGAAGGTGAAAAAGGTAATTAGGATCATACAAATGTTAGCTCTAGTTCTAGGGAAAAGGATGCTCATGACTTGGAGTAGGGTGGCAGTGATAGAGAGGTTCAAATGGAGATTAGGGAGACTGTCGTAAAAAGGAAGAGATGAAGACTGATAATCCTCCCAAAATGGATGAAAAGGAAGAGATCCTCGAAACCCCCACAAAGAATATAGAAAAATCCATTTCTAGTCTATGGGCACTTAAGGTTGCTCAGAAATACTTGTTCTCTTCCCAACAAATAGGGATTAAGGCAAGTGACTTCTTGAAGGACTTTAAAATTGCAGATTGGACACTGACATTAATAGAAAAAAATTAGTATGATGGTCATCCATCTCAGGGAGCTTCAAGAGAAGATGGAAAATCTCACTGCCATTGTGGTGAATGATAACTTGAAAAATGTGAATGAAATGTGTATATCCATGGAGAAGGACATACTTAAAATGAAATAAACCCTTATGCATATGAGAGAAATTCACCTATTGAATATGAAGAGTACTATCCAACACATTAATATGTTGGGAGAGATGGTTTAGGCCATGCAGAGAGCCAAACAACTGGAGAAAGATGGAGTCATGCCTAGAAGGGAGATGATTGAGCTGAACTATGAGGAATGGAAGATTACCATAGTTGTTCTAGTCAAGGAATGGAATGAATGCATTCCATCAATGAAATAATTGATCAAAGAATGATTTTGTTGTTGATGATCTTTGGTCCTGTTGTGACTGTTTACTTTTTTGTTATGTTGTTACTATGGATGTTGTTATTTTTATTGCTATTATTATGGTTATGGGTTGTTGTTAGATCATCTATGATTTTTTTGTAGCTAGATTCAATGGGTATACCCTTAACCATGTTTCTTTTTATTTTGATGTCTACTTTGTAGCTGCAGGGTAGGGTCCCCTCAACCCTTCTTTATAACTAACAAAAAACTGAAATATCAAAAGATATGATGATCTATAATTAGGTAGTAAATGAAGTCTCAAAGGCCATGGTATAATTTTAACAAATATAATGAGTACACTCTTTGAAGTGTTAGTATGAAGATACAGACTCCAAACCCTATGTTTAGTATGAAGATACATACTCGAACCCTATGTATGATCTCCCTTGTCATTAAACATCACAATTTCCTAAGATATCAGTTCTCCCTATTTCCATATGCTTATTGTCACATTAAGAAAGAAAAGCCATGACATCTTATAATTTTTAGTGTTGATATATCATTAGCTTATTTAACTGAAATAACCAAAGCCTGTAATTTTAATCTCTAACTATTGTATATGTCTTTCCAAAACTATCAATTAAGTGAAAAATTATTAAAAATATTGTTTCTTAAATCTTCTCAAATTGTAGGTTTTATAATTCCATGATTCACATTTTTTCACAGGAGGAACGTGTTATCCATTTTTACCCCTACAAAAATGGAAACTTGAAAAAAAATGGACTTGGGTAGCTGATAGAGCTTCAATGAAGAATATGCAAATTTCATGTAATTTCTATGTTTTGGGTGCTTGCAGTTTATTTTGGGGAAATTGGAATCATTTAGAGACATTTCCCTTGTTTCATTCCATACTTGGGCCAATTTTTAAGTAAAATGGATAAAATGGGAGAAAATTTGCTTTGGGGCACTTCATTCAATTTTTTCCTAACTCCATGTCCCAGAAAAATATAAAGAGTTAGTGAAAAAATGTGAAAATAAGCTATTAAAGTGCACATTTCAAGCCTAGGAAATTTTTTGCAAAGTGCACATTTCAGGCTAAGGAACTTTTTGCAAAGTGCATTTTGGGCTTAGGAACTTTTTTACAAAGTGCATTTTGGGCTAGGGAACTTTTTTGCAAAGTACACATTTTGAGCCTACGAACTTTTCTGCAAAGTACACATTTTGGGCCAAGGAACGTTTTTACAAAGTGCACATTTCGGGCTAGGGAAATTTTCTGCAAAGTGCACATTTTGGACCTGGGGAACTTTTTGCACAAATTTAGTTTTAATGTGCAATCTTCAGATGCTCATAACTTTTGATCTAGGTAACAAAATAAGGAAAAAATTATATTTTCGGAAAGGTCTTAAAGATTAATACATGATTAATGCATTTATTTGCCACATTAAAGTGCTTTAATGGTGCCAAATTGCAAAAAATGAACTCGGGTCATTTTTGGGTACAAGCTCAGAAAATATAATGATGCCCATGTTGGGTATGCAAACTTCAATGTTGATTGATCCTGGGTGGTTGAAGAAGTGGTTGAGATATTTAATTTCATATTTACTCTCTCACACACACACACTTTTTCTATATATTTTAAACTTCTCATTTGAGAAAAAGGGGGATATTCTAGGATGTAATGGAACTCAGAAAAATGGTTCCAAAACAACTATGAGTTGCGATCCTTCACATGGGCCTGAAAAATGTATTTGTGCCTCTATTTCATCAATGTAATGGAATTTACATAATCTAAGAGAAATAAAATCTATGTTTTTGGTGTTCTTTCAACCCTTGCATTGTTTTATTGTATCTCTTTGCCTTTCCATTCATGTATTTTTTTTGTGCATGTATTTCTCATTTATAGGTTCTAGTTGTGTTTAATGGATTAAATAAGGTGAATGAAGATCTAGGTCTATGTCACAACTCTTTGTCCTCTCCCTACTCCATTTCCTTTTCATTTCTCCCTCAACAGGATATTTCCACCCCCTTTTTTCTGGTGCTATCACCCATTTTAGTGTAGGATTTCTTCACTTTCATGCTCTCTTTCTCCCTAGTCCCTTGGAAATCATAGTATATTATTAGTTAGCTATATTTTTCCTTCTAGGAGTAGTTTAGCATTAGAATAGGTAGAGGAACCATCCTTCTCTGAAGGTCCATCTTAAGTATTAAGTCCCACAACTTGAGAGATGGTCCAATGTTAGAAAAAAGTAGGGATCTGTCATTACCATATCCCAGGGTGCTACTTTTTTGTGATAACAAAACCTACACAGAATTTTGTTTACATTTTTTCTTTTGCAGTTAGATACGTGTTTTTATAAAATTATATTTCCCAAAGTTTCCTTATGTAATCAAACAATTACTATAAAAAAGTAAACAATTATTTGTGTTACTATTACAATTTCATCTACTGGAAGTTACTATCACTATTTTATTACTACAATTTAATTTATAACGAAATGTCTATATAAACTAGCTGTTAGTGGTCCAAAATCCCTAAATGAATAACATTAATAACTGAAAAATATATATTTTCCTCAGCCTTTTAGTAACACCCATTTTTTTCACTTCCAAGTAATCATTGATGTCCATGTTAGGTATTTTATGAATCATTTCTCAGTCCTCTTGCAAAAAAATACCCATAACATGTTTTACATTACTCACAAGCGGGGTACACACATATTTAGAAAATCATTTAGGTATCAAAATATAGAATGAAAAAATAATGTCAAACCTTATCAGTTGAGAGATGTTTGTCAAAAACCGTTAAAGAATAAACAAATTTGACTACTGGAAGTAGACAAAATAGGGCTATGTTGAAAAGGCTATGGAAAATTCTGCATTCATAAAATTTCAAAAATTTGGAAGGAGCAAAGGTGAGAATGCATACCAATTTTTGACACCTTCATGAAAACAAACAATGCTCAGAATTTTGGAAATCAAACCGTGATCATATTTTCCAATGAATTATTACGCTCACAGATTTTTTTCCCTTACATCACTTTTCTCGCCAAAAGATTTACAAATTTAAGTGTCCTTGAAATATACTAATAAATTACAATCTATAATTACATGGAACCAAAACTTCCAACCACCACTTTCTTCAACACACAAATTACAAAAGACATGTGATTTGTTGTTAATTTGCTTTATATTTAATGGCTAATTAATGGCTATCAAATGGTGCACATATTTCAAATATCGTGTGAACTTTACATTGTTTGGTTTAATATTGGGGGAACCACAATATTAACCATATATGCCACATGCAAAAATTATCAATATTAACAACATTATCATCAAAATAACACCATGCTCATTTTCAATATTATCATCTTTAAATTACATAGTGAGTATATAAGTATTCCATACTTTGACTATACTACCAATGATATATGGTTCAATTTATGTCTCACATATTGAATTATCATATTTTGAATATCGCACGAACTTTACTTGTTTCGGTTTAATGGCACACAAAAATATTAACCATATATGCCACACACAAATATTATCAATATTATCAACATTATCAACAAAAGAACACCATGCTCATTGGTAATATTATCATCTATAAATTACATAGAGAGTATATAATTATTTCATACTTTTACTATACTACTAATGATATGTGGTTCAATTAATGTCTCACATATTGAATCATCATATTGTCTCCCTAAAAAATATACATGTTTACCCACATCATTTTAAAATTGTCTTGTTACACAAACAATATCTTGGGATGTGTGTGTCAATGATCTTGGTGGTTCCCATGATGATGATCACTAGAATTGTTCTGAAATAAAAAAGAAGAATGTAAAATAGAGAAGTATTAGCTAACTCCAATGCATGATATTTTTCTTACATAATGTATACCATCTTTTATAATGGAATGAATGATGCAATACTATATTACTATGGTTAAAAAAACTATAATTTACCTTGGAAAAAATAATTGCGACTTGAAGTTATACATTCAATATTTTCTCCATTAGTTTTCTCTCTTGTTCCATTCTTTCACGCTCAAGTTGAAGTTTCCTCCTCAATTTCTTTCATTTTTGACTAAATAGATGCATGCTATTTTTTATTACCTCTTTCAAATCTCCATAAGAGTTTCTTTTTATTTTTACATCTTTTCTCTTAATTCCATTTTTATTCAAAGGGGTTTCTTGATTTTCTCCTTCCAAAATTTCAATAATGATAGAAGGGATTTCTGATTGCCCTTTCATATCTTTTTAAAAATTAATAGTGGTTATATTAACCCTCTCTTTTCCATTAAAAATAATAACCTTGTGTGTTTTTTGTGTAATGTGATCCATATCTTCATAGAAAGTCCATGTTGAATGTGTTACCAATGTTGTGTTTTCCAATTGTTTCTCCTTCTCGAGGGTTTTCTTTAACCTATTCATCTTGTATTTTCATTGCATCCCAGTGAATGTTTTTCCATAAACTTGATTCAAAACATCTGCTATATTATCCCAATGTTTCTTGCCGAGTTTTCCATGGTTTAAATCTTCATACACCTCTTCATATTTTGAAATAAGTGTTTTCACAGCAAATTTTGGCCAAAGGTCTTCTTTGTTTTCTTTCATTAGCTCCTCATTATTTATATCTCTGTCATATGCATGGGTTATTAAAAAAATTCTTCTAATTTTTAATTAGCAACATCATCAACAATATATGGAGAATTTAGATCGATTTGTGAATGTGGAATGCAAGGACCCAATTTTTGTGCCCCTTGTATTTGATTGTGAATTTGAGACACTATTTCCATCTAAGTTTTGTAGGCAAAAGTAATTTACATGAAATTTTCTTAGCTGTGTTGAAAAACCATATTGTCTTCATAGTTTCTTGGAGTTGATTTGAGAACTTGGGATTCAAACGTGAAAACAAGGAAAATGGTGATTTTTCCATGTCCTGCAAATTTATTACTTACTATAAACATTCACATATGAAACAATTTGTGTACTCCATATTTTATCTAAACTTAATTTCATTTTTCATTTTCTAATAATAAATATACAAGGGGTCTTGCGCTCTGTAAATTCACATAATCAAAACATGTGGAGAAACATTGAATTTTTTTAATTACCTACTAACAAATGTAATATTTATAATCACTGTGAAATGGGTGTATAAAATGAAATTCTTCAAAATAAAATAACAATACTTTACCTCTTTTAATTTTTGTAACTTTGTTCTTCCCCGTTTTATATGTGATCCTTGTTTTGGTGTTGTCTCCTTTGAAATGAGTATTCATTCTTCCATTTTATTGAATTAAAATACGACGTTAACAAAGTTTGTGTTGATCAAAATTTAGTATTTTACCACTTAACATTAAATGCAATACAAAAAAAAAAAAAATCTCAAGTGGTAGATTTTACATTATACAATTTAATGGCCATTTAATATTTAATATTAATTAGGTAACATTCGACGTTAAAAAGTGTAATTGTTATTGTAAAGAATTAAGATAACATTTTTATAACATAATTTTTATGTATGAAAACTAAGATTCGACATTGTTTGAAACTTAAATTTGACATACATATATTTAATTGAAATTAATTATTTAATATTGACAATTATTAATAAAAAAATACGTAACATGGGTTACTTCTACTCAATATTATACAAAATTATTAAAAATAAACTTATTTTGTTAAAATATTACGTAAGATATAAAAAGCTTAGAAAAAATTAATACACATAATTGAATGAAAGCATATACCACCATCATTAATCAAATAAAGACTAAACTTGAACTCTATACTCTAAAATAAACATAGCTATACAATTAGAGAATTAAATACATGAATTATTTACTTTGACACAATATTAATGGCCCTAAATTTAAGTCCAAGATGTCGTTAGGCTACACAAATTTTGACTACAAGGACGGTGAAAATATGCACTTTGATATGTGAGTGATCACTATTCCAAGTGCGAATGCTCACACTTCATCTTGAAAATTCTCATACTTGTTCATGCGAGGGATCAAACTTAGACGTGTGATGGATCTCACTTCATAGATGTATGAGGCCACGAATCTCTCACACTATGATGAGCTATCACTAGCGACACGTCCAAGTAATAGTTTTCAAACTTGGATTTGGACTCGCTCATACATTGAAGTGCGATCACCAACATTTGGCCTCCCATTCTAGTCAATATTTTATTTTATTTTGTACAAAATAAATTACGTCACAATGACCACTAAGCTATACAAATTTTGAAATCCATAAAGGAAAGAAGCCAATAAATGTGAGTGGTAATGTGAAGTATAGTATCACTAGTTATAATAATCAAAGTCAACATTTATAACTTTTATACTAAAAATTTAGAAAAAGGTAGCCAATAACACAAGTAAAATCAAGTCACATGTTCAAATGAGCTAATAAAAATGTGACACATCCACCTGTCCCGAAAGGTGATTTTATTCACAAGCAAGGGTCATATTAATTTGTTTTGTCTTGAAAAAGTATCTATTTTAAATCCCTTAGAAATACTTTTAAAAAAATTTAAAGGCATAAAAGAAAATGTGTGCATTATAAAATTCTTAATATTTTAGAGGGCATTTTGAAAAAAATTTATTGTTGAGTAGCTCTAACATCCTACTACATTAATATTCAAGATCATTGGCTATGTTCCCCACACTATGTGTGTTATGGATAAAATTATACACACAATAGTGGGATCTAAGGGTGGAATACAATTTGTTATATGTTCAAAGATTTGGATTAAATAATGTTTTAAAAATGTTCATATAAGATGTATATTTTTATTTTCTCATTATGATTTCAATTCTCCATACTAATGTTAAAGATTTAAGTGTCATTAGTACTAATTTTATATTTGTATTTGTGGATACAATTGAAAATGAACTCGCTTCTAAAGATGGAGAACATGTGGATTTACTATCTAAAGGTGTGAAAGTTGTAGAGGGAATAGTTTATCCATCTAAAGATACACTCCATTGTAGAGACATGGGGTCTATCTTATTCATTGTCAGAATATGTATTGTATTTAATGGCACAGTGAGACTGCAATACACAATTGATGATTTTGAAACCCTAGTAGAAATTGAGAAAAAAGGATACTTTATCCCATGGGAAAGGAAGCAAATGATTAAGCATGTTATTTCAAATGTTTCACATGTGGGGTTATGGGATTTAAAACATCATGATTAGTGACTCGAGGATACATTTAATGAGGATGAAGGTTTGAATTCTAACAGTGGGTAGCCATTGTTTCACCGCAACCTACGTGGTGCTAAAACATACATGCTCATAAAGAAGGTGACATAGATGAAGGGTTTATATCCTGGTAAAAGAACAACATGTGATTTTGGGAGTAGTGTTGGGACCCACACAGTTTAAATTTTTGTGGATAATATTATAATTAATGTAATGATTGTTATCCAATTCTAAAATGCAACATCAAAGTTTCTGGCCAATCAAAAACGTAGTTTATTTAGAAACAAGAACTACACTTTGTGTGAATGGAAATTCTGAACTCCAAGAAACAACCGCCACATCAAATACTGACTTCAATTTGAATTTCAAGGGTTACTGCCAATTCGATACATTTTTGTTCAAAAGAACAAAAATTTGTTACAAAAGAAACAATTACAAATGTTTGTGAAGGAGACATTGTGCACTTTAAAAAATTAGATGGAAATACATTTGGGGTGCATGTTGATAAATTAATTAGGCCTTTTTACAAGGGTTGCTCCATATCAAAAGGATCTCTCATCCAATGTCTTGTTAGTCAGTTGTCCCATCAAGATGGTTCTGTTATGGAAGTAAGGCTAAAAGAAATTTTAGAAGAGTTACCGGTAAAAATGTGGAGTGCATTTGAAGATCGACATTGCCTCAACTAGTATACCCAAATTCATATGAATCCTCCATATTTAGTAGTAATGAAAACTTGATAAAAAGACCTCAAAATTCCTACAAAAGCCAAAAGGTAAATTCTACTCCATCTAGTACACTAAAGGCAAGGGAAAACATGAAGAAAACAAGAGAACAATTTCTGTCTAAAATTTAGAAAAAACCTTGATACAAGGAAGGATGTCTCTCCAATCTATCTCTAAGCACTTTAAATCACAGTTGGAATTTAAATCTAGGTATGAATGAACTGTCATAAAAACTTTGTAGTTAATACATTCACCATAGATGATATCGGTTGTGATAAAGGTCAAACTTTACAACATATTATAGATAAATTAAAGTTATGTGGAAGGGATGTATGTTGAATGCATGGTACAAATGTCGTGAAATCTTGAAAATCACCTATTATGGATACAAAAAGTATTGAATTAATGGTGAGAGGAGGGTAGTAAATGGAAATACAGGAAAACAAAAACAAATGCCAAAAATTTTCACAACTATTGAATTGATATCCAAATGGTGGAGAATAATTTTGTTATATCCCCACACATTACTCGTTTAGTGTGACAAGATGGTACTAAACTAACAATGAGACTGTTTCTTGTATGTTATAGTTTTTCTTACAAACTACAAAAGTGTAATGAGGGACTTTCATTGTTGGACCTTCCTCTAACGTCATAGTCAAATCATAGCAAATATGACAAGAACATTTCTCCCATGTTTCAATCACCAAGAACAACTTCTTTGCCAAATGTGATGAGTGCATAGAGCTTAAGAACAAACGTGCAGTGACCTCATGTCTAGAAACACTGACACAAATAGATCAATGCCATAAATGGCACAATGATTACATTCAAAGTTGTCATGTAACTTACTATGCACATAGAGTGCAATCACAAAAAATTCTAATAGTTATTTGAGCATTGTGCATGAAAAAATGGACAAGATGAAAATTGCAATACCAAGGATGGGAAAAAAGAAAAATTAATAAGTAATGCTATTAATCTCCCCATCACCTTGACTGGTATGTTGACACATGAGCAAAAATGGGGGTTTCAGAACTTTTGTCTCCCTTTTGTTGAGTGAGGAGCAAACTTCACAATAACATCATTAGCACTATGTATCCAAAAGCTAGAAGAACCACTTACATATCAATATGGTGATTTGTTATATAGTAGTGGGATGTTAAAACACCCATTACATGATGCATTGTTATAAAATGATGCATATGACAAGTGTAAGGAATAAAAGCAAAAAAATGAGGGTGCTCATACAACTAATATTGTAAGCATATGTTCAAGTTCATTTAGAAAACAACCACCAATTCTCTACTTACAACTAGATAATGCTGCAAGTGACAACAAAAATCACACATTGTTTGCATTTACATCCATGCTGATAGATAGAAGGGTTTTCAACATAGTGTATGTGATTTTCCTTCCAGTGGTCACACACATGAAGACATAGATGGGACATTTGGCCAATTATCATCAACATTGTGAAAATTGGATACATTATCTTTGCCACAAATAATGGACACTTACAAAACATGCCAAGAGGATTCCAACACATTCACTTTGTACCTTATCAAGGAAGTCTATGACTTTAAGGACTTTGTGGAACCACACCTGCTAGATGGTAACTACAAGATTGTGGGTATTAGCAAACCAAAGATGTTTAAATTCCATGTCATAGAAAACATTCCCGTCATGAAGTTAAAATCATCAATCATAGATTTCGATTAATCACACTCAATTAAGATCTAGAAAATAGTGGATGGGAAACCTTTCTTTCCTAAAAGGGATCCTCCATTAGCACCCTTCAAAGAACTAAAAGAGATGATAGACATGTAGAGAGGCATTCGGCATACATCACACACTGGGAAAAGATTTCAATTGATGGTGGAGAATCATACTAGGTTTTGAGGATTGCATATTGGAAAAAATTTCTATGTGACCTAGAGAATCCCTTTTATCAATTGTAGCATGACGAGGAGAGATTGTTTTTGGACATAAACAATTCAGTATAGTGCAATGTATGATCAAATAGTGGGTGCACCATGTCTTGACATGGATAACTACTATAGTAAAAATGTCCTTTCAAATAAGGATATATATGTTGGGCCTATTTTTGATAGACCTTGAGAGGAATTCAACCTAGTAGTGGATGTGAATGTTGATCAAATGATACTAGTAAGACCAGCTGATGATAATGTACCTATATGGATGAGAAAGGAAGAACTAAAAATAATACAAGATGCTCACATAAACTCTCAAAAGATAATGGTACGCTGGTGGGAACCCATAGGAAAAGGAAATATAGAAAAAGAAAGGTACTAGGAATGCTTAAAGAAAAGGAAATGGTGGAAAAAATCAAGGGACACATCAGATATTGATATAGACAA